>CM075334.1:91613137-93007301 GCA_037788925.1 Mytilus galloprovincialis
CTCCTTTTTGTTTGTAAAATTCGACAGCTACTGTGTTCCACCATCGTACTGCCCATTCCATGCTATTGCAGTGAGTATCCAAAAATACCTTAAATAAAAATACTCTTTCAAATATAAATAAGTTTTGCTATTAAGAAACATATATGTTTAGGATATGCAACGAAATTCATCTTTTTAGTGGTTTATAAAATATTTATGAGAACAAAATATTTGCATCATTTATGAAAATAAATGGGGAATGTGTTCATGGGACACAGATGATGACCCTGTTTGCATATAACATTATAAAGGCACATAACTAAGGAAATGTAAAAGTAACACTATCGAAATGTGTACTTGATTTAAGTTTTGTGGTAGCATTGTGTATAAGTTTCATAACATTTGTTGGAGGCAAAGTTAGAGAACGGAAACGAAAATTCAGCAATTTTTAGATTTGTAAGAGGGACATCACTCTAGAACAGCAAAAGTGACACAACCAAAAGTGATACTTGATATATGGTTTGCGGTAATAAGCAATGGCACAGGCACTTGTCTCAGACAAAAAAAATCTTATATACCTTAATATATTAAGGTATATAAGATTTTTTTTTTCTGAGTCAAGTGCCTGTGAACAATTGGTATAAATTTCATAACATTTGGTTGAGACAAACTTAAGTTAGAGAACAGAAACAAATTAATTACTGGACATGCTTACGTACAGACAGACAAGAGTAAAACTTAATGCCCCCTTTGCGACATTGGGGCATACAAGGAGCGAAATATATCAAAAGGTTATCAAAATCATTATTCGAAGACAAGCTGACAAAACCATGATAAAATAGGAAGAAAGAAAACAACGAAAAGACAAACGCCAATGTACAAAAGACAAAAAAACATTAACACCACCAGAAACCGTGAACGGGTAGGGTGATCTCACACATGTGACGCTCGTCTTGAAATTTCTATAAAATGTGTTTACACATTACGTCGAGTGATATAGCGGATCCCAACGTATCCACTCACTCCAGAGGAGGAGGTATATTGTTTTACCTCTGCCAGTCCGTTCCAACGCCTTTGTTCTTTGGTACTACAAATTAGAGCTTTCTTACATTCGTTGTCAGTCTACATGTGATCATGCTTTACCTAACACGAGCTCACAGTTTTACTTGTTGACTCTGGCCTAACTCTAAGACGTCACTATCAACTTCGTAAAACATCGGTCATGCAAATTTTCTAGCTAAAAAAAATGATCAATTGTGATTTTTTTTAATTGAAACACGTTTGTCAAGACCGAATAGACAAGACTGCTACCGAAAGAAACAACACGGCCACTGAAAATTGACAAGGACAAGGTACACCACTTGAAATTTGAGCAAAAGAACACGAATCCCTTTTAACCAAAAATAGGGGAAATATCAGGAAGAGTAAGCAGAACCTGCTTTTTCATGCAACTGCACCCGTCGTGTTTTCATGTAAGAAACGATTCAATTATCCGTCTCATTAGAGGAAAAAAGGACGGGGTTGAGGTTGCGAACTTGAATTGGAATACTAGCTACGAATATTGTAAAACAAATCTATAAGTTGACCTAACGAATTACCTTGACAGCAGACTTTAATAATTCAGTACCTATTCCTTTATTTCTATGTTCAGGTTTCACATAAAAGTCCTCCATAAACGCCTTTTTACCAACCCAAGGGGAATACGTAAAGTAATATAACAAATATCCAACCATGTCTGAAATGATAGAAAAAAGGCGTCATAAATTGTTTTTGTTAAGTTTTCAAATAAAATTGAGAGTTTTTTTTCTTCAAAAAAACATATTGCGAGGTTAGGGATGACATCAAAAGATCGATGTAGGATAAAAAACTTAAATCGAATAGTTTGGGGGTGGGGGGGTCAACATTGCTGCAAGTTTTGTTAATCTAAAATCGATTTTACATATATCCATATAGGTAAATCAATTTTTCCCAAATTAAGTTAAGAAGGGGGGTAGGGGGGTCAGCGAAAAAACTATGTGAATTAAGTTTTTTATCCTACATTGAACTTTTGATGTCGTCCCTTATTCTGGTTCGATTTTTCAAATTGGTCATAATCGAGGCATACTTGCACTAGGTTTATTTAATTTGTAAGATATTCCCAATTTCATGATATTAACACAACTATTAAATTTATTATTTTTTTATAAAATATATTTCAACCAAAGAGTTTGTTAACATATATTCCACATGTTCACATCTGGAGAAAAAAACAAGTACTTATTGCATAACACTGTACATACCTTTATTCACTTCAGCAACCAGACAATGAAACAAACTGTTTTTACCAAACCCGTCTCTTCGGAGAGCTTGATAAATAAAAAATACACCAATTTAAATGAAGCAATACCTATGGTCGAGAAAGGTATCTCTTATCGAAATTTTTGACATATCGAATTTTCAAAGATTTCATATCAGATGTACTTACTTTGGCGTCCGACGTCCGTAATCTTTTCACTTTTTGAACTTCTACTTGAGAACCACTTAAAAAGATCAATATTTTAATCTGTTATTTTTCTCCATTGTTGAAGCATATGATAGAAAAAAATAAGATACATTTTTAACTTTGCAATGAACTTTCAATGTATTATGCAGTAAGAATGACATACAAAAAATAATGTAATAGCATGCTTACTGTCGGCTTTTATTTTCACTTCATGTTCACACTTAACATGGACAGCTAGTTCCTACAATATAAACAAATAAAGTAAAGCCCTATTAGCCTGTTTACGATACAATAGTTATATATTTTACATTTTCCATTAGAAAAAATTCAATACTACAAGTTAAATGTACTTTGATAAACAGGGTTGCTGTTTCAGGTTAAAAGATAATATCTAGTGATACGAATGCAAGGAGATGCGGATCATTCGTCAATGAGACAGCAACCCAATGAAAATAAAAACGTGGCAGCATTGTTTGACTATTACAGTAATTTGTTAATCCCCTTAATTGGTGTCTCTTATCTATAGGTTTTATAATCACAGGGACTTAGTTAACGGATGTAGTATAACGTAATCAGAGATCAATATTTTAATTAGATTGCATTATTTATTTCTCAATTTAAAATGACAGGAAAGTTTGTGGAGGGGTTCGTGTTGATCAATCTTCAGTTATATATGATTGTGCATTTTGTACTGTTGTTTTGCCTTTTTTTTTTTAGCAATGACGTTACCAGTTTATTTATTAACGAGTTTGAATGTACTTTTTTGTATCTTTCGCCTCTCTTTCCCCGAATATAACCTACCGAAATAGACTTAATATTACCGTGTGTGTACTAACATGATCATCACGACGGGTTCCACATGTGGAGCAAGCTCTGCTTACCCTCCCGTAGCACCTGAGATCTCTCCCAGTTTTTGGTTTGGTTCATGTTGCTCAGTCTTTAGTTTTCAATGTTGTGTTTTGAGTACTATTTTCTGTTTGGTCTTTTTTCCTTTTTAGCCATGGCATTGCCAGAATCTTAGGAAGCATTTAATTTTCAGAGTGTCCAAAAGATATCCAATATTGCACGTACCATGTATAAATCCTATATAAGAAACTGTGTCTAATGATATAGTTATATAACAAAAGAGGAAAAATGCATGCTACTTATAAACACACAAAAACAGATAGATAGTTACAGTGTTAATTACTAAATACATTTATTTCATATCGGTTGAGAATAAAATTCTCTTATTGGATAAAAAGGGGTCACATGGCATTCATTATTCTTCAGTAATAAATTCCATCGGTCATTAACAGAAAAAACGGACCAGAAAACCGGTCGTTAACGAACTTTTACATGATAATGACCGGTGGGGCGTGGTTTCCGTCTGATAATGACCATTGGGGCGTGGTTTCCGTCTGATAATGACCGCTGGGGCGTGGCTTCTCTGTTTAGAGAAATTTACCTTTTATGAAACATGTTCCTGATTTTAATATTATATTGAAGTTGTTGAATTGTTTATTATATGTTTTCGTTAAATATAAAATTAAAGACAACTTGATTAAGTATTTATATACTGAAAAATTGCACTAAAATGAATGGCAGTATTACTACGACTGGTCTTCACTCTTTGTCATAGAAATCGTACAACTACCCGAGTTCGCTTTAGGCATTTTGAATTTACGAGAATTTTCCAAAACATGGTTTCTCAATGAAATAAACATAATAGTTCTTGAAAAACTGGTCATTATCGTGATACATGGACTGCCCGTAGGACAGTGGTATTGACTGCGACAGCGATAATGACCACGCCTTTGGCTCAGTCATTATCACAATCTTAGTCAATACCACTGTCCTGTGGGCAGTCCATATATCACGATAATAACCAGTTTTTCAAGAACTATTATATAAGTATATTACTATTATTAATAATATTAAGTGTGTAGGCAGTTACTCGTCCGTTATTAAGTACCTTGAGACATGTATATACGAATACCATTTATAAGTCATTAGAAATATATAGCAAACATAAAGTTTGGAATAGTTAGCTAAGCATTCTTAGTGTTATAAATGAAATAATTTAAGGTAAACAATAAATACAAAAGAGGGAAAAAGTAGATGAGTTGCACTTCGTTGCGACATCTTCGTAACTAAAAACAAAACAGCCAATTGGAATTCAATAACTTCGTAACACATTTTAGAAAAGGCCCTACAAATTCACGCATTTTCGGCACACCTGACGAAATTTGAATTACATGTACAACTTTAAAATAAGTTGATATTATCCTAAAATGAAATTTTAATACAGTATATATTGTGACCTGGTGACGGGGTCAAATTATGAAACGTTTTAAAAAAAACTCTAATTTTGGCAATGGTTAGCATGGTTGTCAAGTAAGATTGATCATTCAATATCAAAACGCAATCACCATTAAACTTTTAGTGACAATCATAGTCCATGCTTTTTTTTTTTAACCAAAATGGCGATCATTTTGACCTCTAATAACCTGTGTCCTTACATTATATTCTGTAATCTTATTTGTATGTGTATATCATTAAAGAATTCATTTCGTCAGTGAAGATGGTCGGTTTATCTCAGTGAATCATTCTGTTGCCTTACCATAACCAAAGACATTATAGCTTCACAATCCTCGGAGTTTGCTGAACGAACAGAATACATGTTTTCTTCCATCTTCTTTATCAAGTCCGTTGATTCACAGTATAATTTTTCTTTCGTTTCAACACATATATGATATATATTATACATACAATCGCACGTTCAATTTATTTTAAGTTAAGTATTATAATTCCGCGCGCGTACCTAGTTATCGGGAACCTGATATTGCATTGCTATAGTAATCTCAGTCAGAAAACTGTCGTATAAATAACGATCCAAAATAATGGAAGATCTAAAGACATTTTTCCAATGTATTTTTTTAACGAACAAAAGAATCAAATGCATTGTAGCATGATTTAAAACAAATGATTAGGTTGATGTACTAATTCTAACTCTAATCAATGAACTCAATACTATCTGTAATTCTTTATACTCAGGCATTTTTGTAACACACCGCTTTTTGTTATTCCTTATTTCGTAGCCGATATTCTTTATTGATCTCTATTCTTTATTTATTTTGATAATTTTTCTCTATTCTTTATATTTTTTGCATTGCAATGTTCTCTATTCTATATAGTTTGGTGGCCTTTTTTATTCTTTTCTTTTTTGTCTATTATTCTCTGTTGTCAACAGTATTTAGGCCTTCAGTTCTCGAGCTTCAGTTATAGCCAATTAAGTTTGTCAGAATGAATGGAATGCGACATGGGGGTGACTGAGTCAGCAACATACCAATTATGTTTGTCAGAACGAATGGAATGCGACATGGGGGGTGAATGAGTCAGCAACATACCAATTATGTTTGTCAGAATGAATGGAATGCGACATGGGGGGTGACTGAGTCAGCAACATACCAATTATGTTTGTCAGAATGAATGGAATGCGACATGGGGGTGAATGAGTCAGCAACATACCAATTATGTTTGTCAGAATGAATGGAATGCGACATGGGGGGTGACTGAGTCAGCAACATACCAATTATGTTTGTCAGAATGAATGGAATGCGACATGGGGGGTGACTGAGTCAGCAACATACCAATTATGTTTGTCAGAATGAATGGAATGCGACATGGGGGGTGACTGAGTCAGCAACATACCAATTATGTTTGTCAGAATGAATGGAATGCGACATGGGGATAAATGAGTCAGCAACATACCAATTATGTTTGTCAGAATGAATGGAATGCGACATGGGGGGTGACTGAGTCAGCAACATACCAATTATGTTTGTCAGAATGAACGGAATGCGACATGGGGGTGACTGAGTCAGCAACATACCAATTATGTTTGTCAGAATGAATGGAATGCGACATGGGGGTGAATGAGTCAGCAACATACCAATTCTGTTTGTCAGAATGAATGGAATGCGACATGGGGGGTGACTGAGTCAGCAACATACCAATTATGTTTGTCAGAATGAATGGAATGCGACATGGGGGGTGACTGAGTCAGCAACATACCAATTATGTTTGTCAGAATGAACGGAATGCGACATGGGGGTGACTGAGTCAGCAACATACCAATTATGTTTGTCAGAATGAATGGAATGCGACATGGGGGTGAATGAGTCAGCAACATACCAATTATATTTGTCAGAATGAATGGAATGCGACATGGGGGGTGACTGAGTCAGCAACATACCAATTATGTTTGTCAGAATGAATGGAATGCGACATGGGGGGTGACTGAGTCAGCAACATACCAATTGTGTTTGTCAGAATGAACGGAATGCGACATGGGGGGGGGGGGGGGGGGGGGGGGTGACTGAGTCAGCAACATTACGTCACTATTAAAATTGTGTGCCTGTTAAATCATTAAATTGAAATATTTCTTTATATTAACAACTTTAATATCTCTTGTAAAACATAGGCTTGGTATGTCCTTAAAAAATGTCCACTGTAATGAAATCGGCTATATCTATATATCTTTTAAAAACAGTTACTAAAAGTTATAAAGCTATAAACGCTTTCACTCCATTCACTTAAATAAACGAAATAGATGTCATTTTCTCTCCCGGTCAAATTAAAAGCAGAGGCGAAACCAGGGGGCAAGGAGCCCGGCCCTCCTCCCTTTTGTGAAACTATGAGATACGATAGGCAATGGCCGAAGGCTAGTGAGATATTTGGGTCTATGAGATAAAATAGGCAATGGGCTAGTGAGATATTTGGGTCTATGAGATAAAATAGGCAATGGCCGAAGGATGGTGAAAAATTTGGGTCTATGAGATAAGATAGGCAACGGCCGAAGGCTGGTTAGATATTTGGGTCTCTGAGATAAGATTGGCAATGGCCGAAGGCTTGTGGGATCTTAAAAACACTCTTCAAATTATTATTTTGTTTTACTGATTTCGAGATGAAATATTTGGGTCTCTGAGATAAAAAAAGGCAATGGCCGAAGGCTGGTGGGATATTGGTTCTATGAGATAAGATAGGCAATGACCGAAGGCGGGTGAGATCTTTGGGTCTCTGAAATAAGATAGGCAATGGCCGAAGGCTGGTGAAATATTTGGGTCTATGAGATAAGACAGGCAATGGCCGAAGGCTGGTGAGATATTTGGGTCTATGAGATAAGAAAGGCAATGGCGGAAGGCTGGTGAGATATTTCGGTTTATGAGATAAAATAGGCAATGGCCGAAGGCTGGTGAGATATTTGGGTCTCTGTAATAATATAGGCAATGGCCGAAAGCTGGTGGGATATTTGGGTCTCTGAGATAAGATAGGCAATGGCCGAAGGCTGGTGAGATATTTGTCGGGTCTCTGAAATCAGATAGGCAATGACCGAAGGCTTGTGGCATATTTTGATATATGAGATAAGATAGGCAATGGCCGAAGCCTGGTGAAATATTTGGGTCTATGAGATAAGAAAGCTAATTGCCGAAGGCTGGTGAGATATTTGGGTCTCTGAGATCAGATAGGCAATGATCGAAGGCTGGTGAAATATTTGGGTCTTCGAGATAAGATAGGCAATGACCGAAGGCTGTTGAGATATTTGGGTCTTCGAGATAAGATACTAGGCAATGGCCGAAGGCTGGTGAAATATTTGGGTTTATGAGATAAGATAGGCAATGACCGAAGGCTGGTGAGAAATTTGGGTCTCTGAGATAAGATAGGCAATGGCCGAAGGCTTGTGGGATCTTAAAAACATTCTTCAAGTTATTATTTGGTTTTACTGATTTCGAGATGTACGGATTCTTTCATTTTGTTTATGTACTTTGAGACATGATGGAGTCTTTTGTTTGACTTCGCCATATATAAAACATAGTTTTAATTATCAAGTTTTCCTCATGTACAATTTCCTACAAATATAATGTCCAATTTATTCGGTTCATGTAGGTATAAAATATAGTATGAAATTTAAACCACGTGATGATAAATAAAGACCATAACTTTGGGAACAAATTCCTTTCTGCATAATTTTTAAACACTGCAGTTTACTTTGGAAATTTCTTTAATAAGCCTATTGTCTACATTGTAGTAATTTTATTTTCTTGTTTATTTAGTCAATAAATTCTCCATAGCTTCTTCTGTAAGTCTATAAATATGTAATTGTTCAGTTTCAGTCAGATTAATAGCTCCTTTTTGTTTGTAATAATTGACAGCCACTTTATTCCAACATGGTACTGCCCATTCCATACAACTGCAGTGGGTTTCCAAAAATACCTTAAAAAAACATATACAACTCTAATACTTAGTATCAAATATCTGTGCCTAACGACATCATTTTCTTTTGTCAGTGGTTGGTAAAATTGTTGTTCTATTAATATTTGCATCACTTATACTGGAGGTTTACGACAAGAGCAATTAACAGGAATTTCGTCCCTAAAATTTCCTAATAAGGTTAAAATTATTCGAGTTTTCAAATTTATGTTAATCTAATAAATGAATAAAAAGACAAGCTGATGTAATATGGTAACTTTAATGCAAAGAGGTCACTATGATTTCAAATACATGATTTCATTGAGTAAGATGTATTTGACCTGCAAATTCCATTTACCCATACATAGTTTGTTTTAGGTCAAAGCGTCCGTCCGTCAGTCATGTGTTTGTCATCATAACTTCTCTGAAATTACACACTAAATTGTTATGATAACTTGTAGATAATAAATAGCACAAGATGTGCATATCGGCAGGGAATTTGGATTTTTTGGAAGGAGTTATGCCCTTTTGAACTCAAGAGTATAGCTTACCTTTAATATTGCAACAATTTGTCATTGCAACTCTTTTGAATCCACACAACACAATTTGATCATATTTTGTAGATAATTAGGACAAATTATGTAGATTTGCATATCCCTAGGAAATTATTAGCAGTTGAATTTTTAATAGTTATAAGTCTTTCAACTTTTAAATGAATGGTGAGATTTTGTTTGCCCAGTGATAATGTGAGGGTGTTATTACAAATAGAAAACTTCTTTCCAAATACACATACACAACATTTTATTTTGATAAAAAAAAACTTTTTACAGAAGGCCATGTTGATCCCTATAATGTCCTATCTTTAGGTCCATCTTTTTCAAAGTATATATATTTATAATACTTGCCACAGATATTGTAAAATTATTGTTATAGTTGACAAAAGCGTATTACCTTGACAGCAGTCTTTAATAAGTTAGTACCTATTCCTTTTTTTCTATGTTCAGGTTTCACATAGAAATCCTCCATATACACTGTTTTACCGACCCAAGGGGAATAAGTGTAGTAATATAACAAATATCCAACCATGTCTGAAAGATACGAAAAATTGAATCACTGTACCTTTAAGCATTCTATTATCTCTAAATTCTATTATTTATACGTAAGACATGTTGTGGCTTTCAGAAGTCTGACATGGAAGATAAACACTTTTGTCTAGCTAGTCTTGTAAAGACTTTTTTGTGATTTTTTTTAGATTTTATTGTTGATTGTTAATCTTAAGAAGTGGCACTTAAAACTATTCATAATGTTTTTCTACCAGATTTTGAGCTAGACATATTGTATATTAAAAAAACAATGGTACGTATATATACATTGGTTAATTGTTGAAGTCCATACGGTGACCCAGAGTTGTTAACTTGTACATGTTGTATGTCATTCGGTACATGTGGAGGGTCGTCTCATTGGCAATTATACCATATCTTCTTATTTCTATGTGTAGCTATTTAATCCTTGCTTAAAATACTTTTCCTTCAGCATGCACTTTTAATGCAATTGTTAGCGGTTTGAATGTTTGAATATTTTAAATTAAAAATACCTCTATTCACTTCAGCAACAAGACAATGAAATAGACTGCTTTTACCAAACCCGTCTCTCTGGAGTGCTTAAAGAAAATATAGCAAATCAAATAAAGTAATAAACATTATTATGAAAAAATAAAAATAATTCCCTTTCATATTTTATAAAAAGAAATATAAAGTGAGAGACGGTCACTAACCCTTTTCTGGTTTGTTGAAGAACTAATGTATAATGTCCAGTGGTTAATCTGAAAAGTAGATCAAGACGATAATATATACTTCTCGTCTTTCTTTCTGTTTGATGTCAGCCTGATATGAATAAAGAAACAAGCCGGCAAGAATAGAAGCACAGTAAGTTCCCATGGGAATACTGATTGTTTGTCGAAAACACGTCCTTCAAACGTAATATATATGTTGTCAATTAAGAAATCAGACATCTTTATAACGACAGTTTCAGAGAGCTTTTTGTTTGAATCAGAGTAATTTTTCACAAAGTATGATTTATCCCTCCTTAAGACGAAAATATGTATGTTTGTAAGTCATTCTTTATTCTTTTAACAGAAGCATGACTAACTCTTTCTGTTTTAGTTTAGAATTAGTAATTCTTATGTAAAAGCTTAGAAAAGTCCAATGTTTAAAAACTGTTGCAAGATGAAAGAGTCTAAGATTGTATGTACCCTTAAAGATCGTAGGAATTTTTTTAGTATTCACATCTGATTTACGTAACCTCTAGAATATGTAGTTTCACAATATATGGAGGCCTGACTATGATTGATGATAAAATAGATGTTAATCATTTAGAAAGAGGTTTCGTGGAGCACTTTGAAAACCTGTAGTAATATACCGTTGTTTGTAAGGACACTTATGTAATGTACGTAGGTATCCAATACAGAGAAGGAAGATCGTTCTTATCCTTAGTTGAAATTCCAAAAGATCATAGAACAGACCTATGATTATCCAGGATTTCCTCCTGGGTAAGTGGCGTTGGAGTATATGGTGAGATGCCAAGTGAATTGAGAATACTTATTCATTTATCAAACAGTTAGTGTAATGTGATTAATACAAAACGATTTTGTTTTGGGCTTTCTCTGCGGAGATAACAATATATTTTTCATGAAAGAAGGACAGATGTTTTGCAACATGTCGATCTTTTAATATGATTGGTTTTGAAACCCGTTCCGATTTTGTTAATTTTTTATTTGTGTTAACATGGTTAACGACATCACAGCATTAATCCATTCAGTAAGAGTATCTATATACGTCTTTATATTTTAAGTTTAACCAATTGCCTGACATAATCCTCGAGTGAATCCATCACTATTTCGAAGTCGTGTTTCCAATTGATGGATTTAAGCTCGCTATATCTTGGGCCTTTGAATAACCCATTTCGCAGAGAAGTGTTATTGATAATGTTTATGTCACCAGTAACAAAATAGCCAGCTGGATTATATATTATATTAATGAGAAACTACCGCAAGTGCAATCGGATGTTTAGACTTAAAATCTCCAATATTGAAATCCTGAAAAATGTGTTTGTTATTGAAAATTTAACTTGCAATTGGGTTAGTATAAGTTTAAGAAATGATAGGTAAAGACTAGATTATTTCGAGTGAACTGATTTATGGTGAAGGATGTTGCCCAAGTTAATAGTATCGAGACTTTTATTGGTGAAGAATAAACTCTAAATGTTTGACCCGCATTAATATAAGTAAAAGTGTTGAGAAATACGCGTAACAATCGTTTTTATGTTTAACGATAACTACACTGAATTTACAGCTGAGGAGGTGAGAGAAACGGTGCTCCATGCAAAGAATAAACAGCTCATGCTCCACTAGAGATTTTCTCGTCATTGCAAATAAAAACGAGTTTAACAACAATTATCGCTATTTTGTGCATTTTTCCTTTGATCTTTGTTTGTGATAATTTTTCATATCGTGCTTCTCGCCTGAGATGGAAAATTATCGCTAGAAACTTAGCAAGCACGTGGCGTTTCTAAGGAAATTGACAAGAAATTGACAACGTCGTTATAGGTAAAATAGCGATAAACAGAACAGATTATCATTGGTCATCTCAACTCGATTGTCTTTTTCCCTTTCGCCGTCCCGGCTCAAGCGAGAAAATCAATCTCGTTGAGATGATCAACGATAATCTATAAATATAACAATGATAACTTTAGATAAATGCAAGAGTTACAGATTTTCTATCTCGCCACTCTAAACAAACCCCTTGTATTGAAGATCAAAGATAGGTTATATTCCATATTACAATGTCCTCTAAAATATGCTACTTAGCAAGATAGAAATTACACCGCACGGCCGTGATATGTAATATGAAATAAAGTAACATTATTCTATGTCACCCACCAAAGATTAATAATGCAAATTAGTCTACCCGAATTATTTGGTCCATACATACGTTATTTTCTGCCAAGTAAACTGACATGTATCTCAATGTGCCCCGTGGTTGTCTTCATGTTTTGCTGATTTTGCACGCTTCGGTGTGATAGTCGGGCTAAATTAAGACAATACATGTTTGATATCTTTGTCAGATTTATTTTATTAAATTACTCCGTGGCTTTTTTCTTCAATTTTAAGTTAGGATTGATCAGTTTGAAAAGCATTTCGCTCAAATCAGTGCTAGGGGTCGTCATAAACTTTTATGTTGCATCGTGTTTTAGGCCTCAATATAACTTTGAGATGAAGAACAGCATTTGTAGGGCTGTCCCTCAGCCTTTTTAGTTTCTTGCTGTGCATGTACTGATTTTATATCATGGATTGATATCCTGTATGCTTTATTTCTATTATAACATATAATACATATAACTTTACTTGTAAGTTTAACTGATTTGCAACTTGAAATTTTTGAAACTCTGCCAAAGAAACTTCTCATGTACTTGGCAGTAAGAATGGCAAAAAAACCCCTACCATTATCAATCCGGGACTCAAATAAAATAATATGCTTACTGTCGGCTTTGATTTTCACTTCATGTTCACACTTTACATGTGCGGCTAGTTCCTACAATATAAAAACAGAATGTGAAGCTCTACTTACCTGTTTACATTTTAATTTCTCCTTTTCCTAATAAAAGGGTCGATATACGAAAAAAGCCAGCCGGTAGAAAAATACTAGGTTGTTGTTGCACGGAGTAAGAAGAATCTTGAATTGAATAATTATATGAATAAAGGAGAGGCGTGGAAAACGTCAATGAGACAGCAATCCAATGTAACATAATAGTGGCAACATTGTTTGAATGCAGGTTTAGCCATCAACTATTATAAAAGGTTGCATAACGAGTAAGAATGGTCAATTTGAATACTGCTTCAAAGCAACTCGAGTGATTTTATTTAAAAAAAATTATAACAGAAAACAACCATATGATTAGAGAAAACTATATAGATGTGTCCGGACGACACGAACGAACCCGGTCGCAAAAAAAACCCCAACAAAATGCCATTTTAGAAGAAATTCCAAAGCCTGAGTTTCTGAAAATATTAGAGGAAGTTACCAACAGTAAACTTGATCTGTAACTCATCATAGTAGACAAGTATACTAAAAATTAGCTCAATATGTAAAGACTTTTAGAAAAGAGGTACGTATATCTGTTTGGTGCGTAATGAAGGAATGACAAGGGTAATACTATATAAACATGGCCTTCGACGGCCATCAAAACATTTTTGTTTTTAAGTTTTTAATAAATTTTAATACCAAAGTCGATTTATGTACTTTTACATATCAAGTCTAATGGTATGGATATGTGTCTATCGACGGGTCTAACTCTTCAAACGTTAAAGTTAGAAGCTCAGGTTTGGTACTAAATGGTTCATTGATGTCGGAGGACAACATTTGATAGACACCAATTGTTGTCTTTCATCAAATGTTTTGGATCAGGCGAGCATAACATGTCGTTGGTTCGTGTCGGTTCTATTTTTTTTTTAAATGCTTAAGTATTGTTATAAATTAGACCGTTTGATATCTCGTTTGCATGTTTCCTCAGTTTTCATGTCGGAGCCTTTTATTCATGTTATTATTTTTTATAACAGACTATATGGTATTGATATTTTAATCATTGAAGACCGTAAGAGGACCTATACTAATTTGAAATCTTGTGAATAGTTATCTTATTGGCAATCATACCCCATCATCTTAACGTTTATATTAACGTGTTCAACCAAAATAGCGATCGTGTTGACCCTCTATGACCTGTGTGATTTAAAACATTTTCCCATTCTAATAGCATTGTCTTCTATAACAATTCTTATAAAATTGCTGAGAAACCTGTTCACCTCAGTTAATCATTATCTTATGTTATACCTTACCATAACAAGAGACATAATAGCTTCACAATCCTCGTAGTTTGCAGGTCGAACAGTATACCCTGTGTCTTCCATTTTCTTTACCTAGGCTGTTGATTTCTATTGTATTCTTTCTCATGTCTTATTTCATTCAATTGTGCAATCGGTAATACAATGAAGAATACATTCTCAAGTTTATTTTTAAATTAAGTATTTAACTTCCGTGTACCTACCAAAACACCGTGATAACAAGAGGCTGTCACAACGACAGCAAACCGGATTTATTAACATTTATTTGTGCAGTGGCGGATCCAGAAATTTTCATAAGTGGGACCCCCTGGCTGACCTAAGAGGGGGCCCGCTCGAGTCACGCTTCAGTGATTCCCTATATAAGCCCCCTGCCCCCCCCCCCCCCCCCAAATCCGCCTCTGTATTTGTGTCCTGCCAATATCACAAGAACCATAACTGATGAACGGTGAAATTGAAAATCGTCAATATCAAATTTGGCAGCCATTTTGTCATCAGTATCAACATATTAAAATTTGAAAAGCTTAGGTTGAATGGTTCATGAGTACATGTAAATGCAACACCATGAATAGAAACGCCATTTTTCGATCTTTCAAGAACCATAACTGATGAACGGTAAAGGTCAAAATCGACATTATTGAACTTGATCTCCATTTTGTCATCAGTAACAACATATTAAAATTTGAAAAGCTTTGGTTGAACAGTTCATGAGTAAATGCACGGACACGACTGGAAAAGCCATTTTTCAATCTTTCAAGAACCATAACTCCTGAACGGTAAAAGTCAAAATCGTCATTATTGAACTTGACCTTCATTTTGTTGTCAGTAACATATTAAAATTGTAAAAGCTTTGGTTGAACGGTTCATGAGTTAATGCACGGACAACATTTGGTTGCCGCCCGCCCGACCGACCGCCCGACTGCCCGCCGTACATCCCCAAATCAATAACCGACATTTTTCTCACAAAAATCCGGTTAAAAACAATTAAAGGTTTGTAGAAACTGCTCCAGTTTGATTTTAAATGTTTATGAATTAATATTATTTATAAACAAAGCAGACAAATACATTATAGCATTATTTTAGAGAGAACAAAAATATTTATGAGGGCACAAGTATATATTGTGTGCCCATTTCCCCCTATTATTTCCATCCTGTACCATCCAAACCTTCATCAGTCTGGGAATTCATGGCCATAACTCTACAATGTTATGGTAACCCATAACCTTTATAGTTCATTAATTCGTAAAGAAAACCTAATCAAGTTTTATAGATCATTTAAAAAGTAAAATCACAAAATTGCTGAACTACGAGGCAAATTCAAATCGGAAAGTGCCTTATCAAATGCAAAATCAAAAGCTCAAACACATTAAACGAACGGACAACAACTGTCATATTAAGTAATCCTGACTTTGAACACGCATTTTCGTAAGTAGAAATGGTGGATTAAACCTGGTTGTATATATATCTAGCCTAACCTATAACTTGTTGACAGTCGTATAAAAGTCCATTATTTTTACAACGATGTGTGAACAAAACAAACGGACATAATAGGTAAAAAATGTCTAAAATAGGGGTACAGCAGTCAACATTATGTTATCATCTTAATCACTATAAAAACAAACAAATATGTAAACAGCCATTTACCATGGCACAAACACACAATGACGGGACGTATAAGTACAGAGCCACGTCATATGTAACAAAGAAACAAAAAGGGCGAGAATTGATTCAAAATTAAGGGTTGACGTACAAATCAGTCATGTCTTTTCGCCACATCTCTTGTAAAACAGGGACTGGGCATACTCTTTAAATAATGTCAGCTATAATGGTGTCAGTATATTTATTAACAAATGTAACTTAAAGTCATGGAGCTATAAACGCTTTCATCTCACTCTCTTTCATACGAAATAAATGCCATTTTTCTGTTCCGGTCAAATCAAAAGCCCCTTTCCGTTTGTAGTACTCTATCGAATTCACATTCCAATTCAACACTATAAAATCAAGCCTTGAACATTGCTTCTCGATTCCTACCTGAAATTTAAAAAAGGAATGAATGTTTTTTTTTCGATTTACCTACGATTATAAAAAAAAATCTAGAATTTCTAAAACGTGTTTATAGAACGCTTATTTTGTATTAAATGCGTAAAACACAATTTGCTATGGGTAGATGCTGAATGCATGATATTAGACGTTAAGTGAGCACATTGACCTTGTTTACAGAGACAACTAGCATTTTCTATATGATAAGTAGTTGCATCTATATTATACCGGTTTCAAGTATTACGGCATTCGATGTACATCTTCTTTTATCACTTAGAATCTGAGATCAGATGAACGAAGGCTGGATGATCATTGTAGACTGGTTCCGAGACAAGGCGGACACATGCTGGTTAAATCTTTAAAGTTTCTGTGATAAGATGGACGAATTCTGGTTATAAATGTATCATTGAGTTTCTGAGATAAAATAGACAAAGGCTGGTTAGATAACTAAGTGTGAGATGAGATGAGCAAAGGCTGGTTAGATAACTGAGTGTGAGATGAGACAAAGGCTGGTTAGATAACTGAGTGTGAGATGAGATGAGCAAAGGCTGGTTAGATAACTGAGTGTGAAATGAGACAAAGGCTGGTTAGATAACTGAGTGTGAAATGAGATGAGCAAAGGCTGGTTAGATAACTGAGTGTGAGATGAGATGAGCAAAGGCTGGTTAGATAACTGAGTGTGAGATGAGATGAGCAAAGGCTGGTTAGATAACTGAGTGTGAGATGATATGAACAAAGGCTGGTTAGATAACTGAGTGTGAGATGAGATGAGCAAAGGCTGGTTAGATAACTGAGTGTGAGATGAGATGAGCAAAGGCTGGTTAGATAACTGAGTGTGAGATGAGATGAGCAAAGGCTGGTTAGATAACTGAGTGTGAGATGAGATGAGCAAAGGCTGGTTAGATAACTGAGTGTGAGATGAGATGAGCAAAGGCTGATTAGATAACTGAGTGTGAGATGAGATGAGATGAGCAAAGACTGGTTAGATAACTGAGTGTGAGATGAGATGAGAAAAGGCTGGTTAGATAACTGAGTGTGAGATGAGATGAGCAAAGGCTGGTTAGATAACTGAGTGTGAGATGAGATGAGCAAAGGCTGGTTAGATAACTGAGTGTGAGATGAGATGAGCAAAGGCTGGTTAGATAAAATTGAGTGTGAGATGAGATGAGCAAAGGCTGGTTAGATAACTGAGTGTGAGATGAGATGAGCAAAGGCTGGTTAGATCTTTGAGTCTCTGTTTAATTGTATTAATTGTTCTTCACTAAAGTCGAGGCTAATATGACCTAAACATATTGTATATTGTTGTTATTGGTGTCGTTTAAAGGTGTTTCTTTTTTTACTTTGTATTGCTAAAAAGATGCTTTTCGTGTGACGTTTACCCAATTTTTTATTTTAATCATACGATATATTCTTATGAATAAAGGATATAATTTATAAAACAATATTTCATTATGTAAATGTTTAATTTATAATTCTTTCATTTTTTAAGTTTTAAACTCTGTTGTATTCAATAAATCTGGAAATATGGCGAAGAACACTATTATATAATATTCTTACATACACTTTATCTTAAATAATTTTCAAAATCCTATTTCATTTAGGATATTGTTCCGCGCATTTTGAGAATCACAGGATTACCTTTGTAACCGATTTCCAAAGTTGTGTTCCGATTCCTTTCCCTCTAAATTCCGGTTTTACATACAAATCTTCCATGTAAATACTCCTTCCCTCCCACGTAGAGTAGGAGTAATAATACAAAGCATACCCGACTAGTAGTGGTTTATCTGAAATAGTACATTATTATTTTTTTGTGGTTGATCTGAACATGGAAGTATTATCTGAATTAGCACATATGTTTGAAGGGGTTTACCTGAAGTGCCACATATGTTTAGAGTGGATGTTATTACATCTTTCTAGTGCAATGCTATGACTCTTAGTCAGGCTTTGCTACACGTATTGTATTTTTTGGGTTATATAAAGCTCTTTATATTTTAATGCGTTTTGGATTTCAAATATGTTGGCCTCGATCATAATGAATAAAACATTTCATGTCGAAATATGCACACAAATCTGGTATACAAATTATCTAATGTTTGGAGTGGTTTATATAAAATATCACATATGCTTTGAAACTTGTATAGTGTTTTTTTCTTAAACCACTATAATTATGAAAATAAATCACTGAGGCAATTGCCTCGATTACATCAATGGGTGTTAAGTCCTTGAAAATAGATATCTTTAACATTTGATTGATACATTTGAAGCCTGTCAACCTGGTTAAAAAATATATAGTGACTTGTGTATGTCCTTCGGTGGCTGTTTGTGTAAACATCGAGTAAGTAATAAAAAAAAAAAACGATAGACTTACCTTTTAGTTCTACTACAAAACAATGATAAAACTTTTCTTCCCCAAATCCATCAGTTCGCAAAACTACAATAAACATGTATTGATTTCAATAATAAAAACTACAATAAACATGTATTGATTTCAATAATAAAAACTACAATAAACATGTATTGATTTCAATAATAAAAACTACAATAAACATGTATTGATTTCAATAATAAAACTACAATAAACATGTATTGATTTCAATAATAAAAACTACAATAAACATGTATTGATTTCAATAATAAAAACTACAATAAACATGTATTGATTTCAATAATAAAAACTACAATAAACATGTATTGATTTCAATAATAAAAACTACAATAAACATGTATTGATTTCAATAATAAAAACTACAATAAACATGTATTGATTTCAATAAAACTACAATAAACATGTATTGATTTCAATAATAAAAACTACAATAAACATGTATTGATTTCAATAAAACTACAATAAACATGTATTGATTTCAATAATAAAAACTACAATAAACATGTATTGATTTCAATAAAACTACAATAAACATGTATTGATTTCAATAATAAAAACTACAATAAACATGTATTGATTTCAATAATAAAAATGCTTAATTTTCATTCATTTAATAGTTTTGTATAATACATATAAGGTTACTCTAAAGAAATTCCTAATAAAATATCTCCCTGATTTATCGCTCCACTTAAACTCTATTGGCAGCATGGTACAAAATGTAATGCTATATTGTAAAATGAAATAGCTAGCTTCACAATTCACAAAAAAAACACAATGATATTGCGGTAAAAATATCAATTCTTGCTCCTGAAAACTGAAGTTATTTAGGATAAAATTAATTAAAACGCTTTATCTCATACAGTCTAGGCATCGCTTGCTTAATATTAATTTATTAAACACAAATATTAAAAATAAATGACGCGCGCTCGCACTAAATTTTCAACAATAAACTTCTAAAGACAAATATTTAATTTTGAGTGGCCTTATATGGTTTTAGTTTGCACATGTTAGCTTTACATTTTATAAGAGCTTCTGTTAAAATACTTTTGCTTCGGTTCGCGAACTTTTTCCAAGGCCAAATTAAATAAAGTGATAATTCAGTTCTGTTTCCTGCATTCCGACCTACTCTTGAATTTCATTATACCCTTACACATTTCATGGTCATTTATATGAGTACTGATAAATTCCAGACAGTATTGGTTAAGCACTGTAAAAGTTCAGAACCGTTTCCCTGTACTAAAAGTCCTTGTAAAATATTTATAAATAAATGTGTTCCCCACCTACCTTGTGTAAAATTAAAAATAAATGAAAAAGGGACTAGTAGACGTACACAAAGGTTTTCCTAACGGGAAGGATTGTGCCTGATGTTCATATGATGAAATCATAATCTTTCAGTCAGTTTAATTGAAGTCTGGAGCTGGCATGTCAGTTAACTGCCAGTAGTCTGTTGTTATTTATGTATTATTGTCATTTTGTTTATTTTCTTTGGTTACATCTTCTGACATCAGACTCGGACTTCTCTTGAACTGAATTTTAATGTGCGTATTGTTATGCGTTTACTTTTCTACATTAGTTAGAGGTATAGGGGGAGGGTTGAGATCTCACAAACATGTTTAACCCCGCCGCATTTTTGCGCCTGTCCCAAGTCAGGAGCCTCTGGCCTTTGTTAGTCTTGTATTATTTTAATTTTAGTTTCTTGTGTACAATTTGGAAATTAGTATGGCGTTCATTATCACTGGACTAGTATATATTTGTTTAGGGGCCAGCTGAAGGACGCCTCCGGGTGCGGGAATTTCTCGCTACATTGAAGACCTGTTGGTGACCCTCTGCTGTTGTTTTTTATTTGGTCGGGTTGTTGTCTCTTTGACACATTCCCCATTTCCATTCTCAATTTTATTTAAATGGGCCCAATTAAAAAATGCCAAACAGGTAGATGTAGGGAGTGCAGTACCGATTGCTTTGATTTTTTTTTTTAGGAAATAAACATAAAATTAGAAATAAAACACAAGATGAAGAAAATCGCCACTCCAATCTTCATGACCTCCGTGTTAAATGCCGAAAAGATCAAACTACGCTCGGTGTAAAATATCTACTAATATAAATATAAAGCCTACCCACGAGTATACACCATGACATGAAGGAATTATATATTACGTATTACTATAAAGATATTGCGGATGAATCTAGAATCTATTTCAGTTTGAAAACAAAAATGAGATAAAAGAAAATCTGATTATAATGCAATTCAGGGAATTGTGCATGTCCAATATTGTGAAGAAAAAAGAAAATGACGCAGACAAAATTATTAGAATATCTCTCCATGAAAATATTATATTGACTCGATAGATACTACTTTCAAGATCCATAAGCGTTACCAGACGTATCACCATCATATTAACGTGTTGCCCTTTACATTGTCAACTAACATTAGATTTTTGTTTACCATTATCTTGGAAACTTTATCTGAATAATTAAAGGATCAGATGTAATGTACCAAAACGTTAATGTAATCTCCATCAGGTTCATCTTTTATCTGTTTCTTCGCATCTCTTTTTTTTCAAATTGTAGTGTGCATCGGAAAGTTTTTTATGCATCAATGATGATCAATCAGATTTAAGACAAACACATGCATGTCGCAAATGATTTGGTAGGAATGAATAATAAGTTTGAATCCTGAATGTAGATGCATCGAAGAAAGATATCAGCAGAAAATTGATAAAAGATTCCGTGCTACTGTAACTGTGCAAGCTTGAAAATGAATTATAAACATCGTAGATGGTGATATCGGAATCAATTATTAATTATACATCAGCAGTGAGCACAGAACACTTGACTCATTTAAATTCATAGGCTGTAATATATGTATATGTTTGTCTTTTTTTGTCTTTTTATTAACGAAATATTGGCTTGAGTTATCCTAACAACTCAGTGTTGCTTAATATCAAATAAATTGTCGCTCAATGCCAAATGCTTTTTATTATATAAAATAAAGTAACAGGAGCATGGGTTGTAAACCGCTTAACTAGATATTTACCAGAAGAAATTACTTTCTTTTGTCAAACACGAATGGGTTGAGAAAATATACAATTTCTTAGTGCACCTCAGTGCTAAAATATTGGGGTATCCCCCACCCCGAACAGGTATAAAATGATTAAAATACAATTACACACCATCTGCAGTGATCTTCACTTGTTCCTCCATTTTTTCGTATACAGCAAGTTCCTGCAAACCAATTGAATTGATGATTTTATTTTAATAACATATCATAATTAAAAATGTAAAAAAAGCTATGACATTTTAAAATAAAATATGGAAAGATAGGTTTTATTATATGCTTTAAGAAAATAAAAAAATAAGAATGGTGCCACCGAACTTGTTTTCTGGTTACAAGTAAAATATTAAAATTTCACTATCATTCCAGTATAAAATTGTACTATAAGAGTTATCTCCCAAAAAATGTCAACTTGTAATATGATTATAACAAGTGAAACTGCGAGCTACTGCTCACTGATGATACCCCCGCCGCAAGTGGATAATATTAATAGTGTAAAATATGCAAGTGTTCGGTAAACAGAAAGTTGTCGAGTGATGAATCTGAAAACGCAGCACACGGTATAGCTGACTTATATAAACCCTGAAACCAAATTTCAGAAATCCTTGTATTGTAGTTCCTGAGAAAAATGTGACGAAAATTTTCAACTTGGCTATCATGTGTAAAATCATACAAGTGATCGGTAAACAGAAAGTTGTCGAGTGATGAATCTGAAAACGCATCACACGGTATGGCTGACTTATATAAACCCTGTAACCAAATTTCAGAAATCCTTTGATTGTAGTTCCTGAGAAAAATGTGACGAAAATTTTCAACTTGGCTATCATGTGTAAAATCATACAAGATTGAAGTGATCGGTAAACAGGAAGTTGTCGAGTGATGAATCTGAAAACGCATCACACGGTAAAACACACTTATATAAACCCTGAAACCAAATTTCAGAAATCCTTGTATTGTAGTTCCTGAGAAAAATGCGACGAAAAATATTCATGGGACGGACGGACTGACAGACTGATGAACTGACGGAATGACGACGGAAGGATGGATGGATGGACAGACAGAGGTAAAACAGTATACCCCCCCTTTTTTTTACAAAGAACTTGACCGGGCCATAAAAAAGAATAGGTTTGTTTGCCCAAACGCTACCTACTCAGAAAAACGCTGCCTACTCAAATTCTTTTATTGTCCTGATTTGAAGAAGTTTTTTTTATCAGATAGGCATGAAGACTAATAAACACCCGATACTTCAATTTCTCTCTTTGAAAAAAAAAAAAAAAGAAGAAAATGCCTACCTACCTACCCACTGTCTCAACCTTTGGGTAGGGTTTGGGCAAACCAAAATATTTTTAATTGTGGCCCCGATTGTATACTGCTATTGTAGCACAAACCAAGGTGGCGGTACTATGAAAAGTAAATCTGCCTTAAAAGGTTTTTATTATTACATAAATCATAACGGCATACTCACATTTGTATTAATATGCTCCTTTTTTTTACAGTTCATACGGTGACACATGACTACATAAAACAAAAATCAAAATTCCGCGGCAAATAAACTTTAGATACTAAAAAGGGAGGTAATTAAATTACACAAGAGGTGATAATAAGCAAACCTTGGCATAGGAAAGTTTATTAATACTGAAGACCTGATAAGTGATTTCTAGCGTTTATTTCATCTTACCTTTATTAGGTCTGCGATCTGTTCGCAATCGCCTGGTTTTGCAAGTCTCACAATGAAATTAGCCATGATCCACGTGTGTGATGTTTACAAAGGTAAAGTAGTAAGGTGATAAAGTCATTGTCGGTGTCGATTGGATAGGATATTTACGAATTCACTTTCTGAAATTCAGCTACTGTGTACTTTTGATTTAAAAAAAAAAACTAGATAAACGGGCGCTTTTTTCACGCATATTTTTCAGTGAAGATTGTTGCTGCCAATTATTTGATATTAGTATTATATATATATATATATCGAAAAGGTGTTTGTTTATGAATATCGTTTATAGATTTTCCTCTGGAAACTTTGTTACAAATTTTATATACCATTTATTATGTATTACACAAGAAACCATGTCAATAATATTTCTCGAGGGGAAAGAGTTTTCAGAATTTTTCTTCAATTAAAATTAATTATAAAGAAACTTATTACTTATACTCCATGACAGGTTTACCAATTCATGATACAAAATCACAACACGCACTTGAACTAAAATATACTTTTTTCACTTTTTTTGGTCTTTTGAAAAATGTTGTTTGTTGTATTTAAACACCTCTTCCAAGAAATTTGTTTTACATGCAAATGTATAAAAAATGCGTTTTTTAATCCAATGGCAATCATAGGTTTGAACGCTGTATTTATTTTACACTTGTACGCTCTAACCTATAATTGCCGTTGGATAAAACCGCAACTTTTATACATTTCCATGAAAAACAAATTTCTTGATAGAGAGGTTTGATTACAGCACTAACAACATTTTCCAAAAGACCAAAAGAGTGAAAAAGTATATTTTAACACAACGCATTTCACTAACAGGTCGAACAATGCAAGTTCTTAATCGCTGATGCCTGCTATTTGCGATTTCCAAATAAATTGATCACCAGATGTAACAAAATGGATCTTAATATAAATTTAATATATATTTTAATATTAATGTTATATATAACAGCAAATTAATAATAGATCCCACAGGTAAGGTCTCTCGTGGATTAAACAGGACGAAAGAACAGAATATAAACTGCTGCAAGAATAGAGGGTAATAGGTTTGATAGGAACAGAAATGCTGGCTTTCAACAGACCACATACGGACCCTCAAAGAGTTCTTAAAATGCATAGAACATTTTCACGTTTCAGTTTAAGGCCTCATCTGTACATTCGAATGTCCCTATATTATGGTGGTTACATAAACTACATAAAAACCAGTAAACTTTCGTTTCATATCGGCCACGGGTAACTGTTTTTTTTTCAAATAATTATCTTTCTCTGCTTTTGTTCCTCAATTCCTATCAAAGATCTTATCATCAACTTTGTGGTAACACATATGAAAATAGTGAAATTAACCTTTTTTGAAGTCAAGAACAATCTTGTAATTCTTTATATTAATCACGTGCTTTGATGGATCTTTTAATTCGGTTAAGTTTTTACTTTTCAACTATTTGCACTGCACTTCCACATAATCGTATAAACCTCAAAACCCATTGGTGGCCATCGGCTGTTGTCTGCCTTATGGTCGGGTTGTTGTCGCTTTGACACATTCCCCATTTCCTCTCTCAATTTTAATTGATTAAATGGTCGTTTGATTGGTTTATATGTTGCAACTCATAAATTAAATATAAAAAGGAGATGTGATATGAAGTAAATTGGATGTAATTAAGCAATTTTAAACAACAGTTCGGCCTTCGACAATTAGAAAAACCAATACCCAATGGTCGGCTATAAAAGGTGCCGACATGAAAATATGAAACAATTTAAAATGAAAATAGTAAAGGCATTTTTCTTTTACAAAAAACAAATATTAAAAAAAAATATAGAACTAACAACAACCGATAAAGAGGGGGGCAAGGGGTTTAACTGTTATGCTGTTATGGGGCAATTTAATTCTTTGTTATCTGTTATTCTGAAAATATATTTGCTGTTAGCTGTTATTGTCTTATTCATTGTTAGCTGTTATTGGGCTTTTAGTTTTTTTGTTATCTGTTATTGTGAGTAATGTATTTGCTGTTAACTGTTATTGAAAATTGGAATGTTAGCATTTTTTTGACAGCCACTCTTCGGTAGAAATTGAAGATCATTGGACATTGGGGTCTACCACTAGTAATATGTTGGTCCCGTATTCGGAGAATGATTCCATTAACATACACCCATTACAGAAGTGAGGTACAGGACAATTCCAGTATATCTTATGATTATCCTTTGTAATAAATTCCATTTTTTTTTTGGAACATGTATTTAGAATTATCTTATTTTTTTGTATGAGGATAATGTTCCTTGTTTGCCGTACCAACATATTAAATCAGAACAATTAATATTAATATGATAAAAAGGAAAACATATGGTCAGGATTATCTGACAAGAATCTCAATTAAGGACTAGGTCCTTACAACCAGTTAATCTTTTATATAATATGGTACATTGACTAAGCTCTGTGATTCTTTTCAAAACAGAACCAAACACATTGTACAATGAAAGTTACAACCATGTACTGGGTCCCGAAGCAGCACATAGCTCATTACAAACAAAGATTTATTTCGTCTTCAAGCCATTGCTCCCCTACTAAACTATGTATTCTACTTACTAGTACACTGATCCAATCAATAGCCTGATAAAAAATTGTTCAAATTGAGCCTTTGAAAATAATGGAATAAATTACTTTTGGAGTGTCAAAATTGGTTCGAGGTAGTTGATAAATTGCATGCTTATAATTGGTGCTTTTGATTTTTCTACCCTATATACTGACCACTTTGCCTCATAGTCTTAAGAAAAATTCACACACCTCATTAAATAGGCATTTAGAAAAAGTCAGAATGCGAATATATATATTTAAACTCTTTTGGGTCATTTTCTAGTAGCAACTAACACAAGAACTATGTGAATTGAATACATAACAGCCCTTGAATTTTTACTAGATATCATTTTTGTCTCTTTGACATATTCTTCATTTCCATTCTCAATTTTATTACACACTATTTGAATTACAAGCATGTGTGAGTTTCTATAAATGTATAAAAATAGATGCTGAAAAAAGTAGTCTATAACAAATAAACAGATACGCCATGAGCGCATGATACGCCCGTCGCCCTTTTTGAAATATTCGATAACTTCTTTATGTCATACATGCATCAGATATTTATAAAAATTGAAAGGGAGCTTCCGTCAATATATATAAACAATACACCAAAGTTTCATGCGAACTGCTGAAAACATTTTTGAGTTATTGACCGAAAACTGGAAAATACCACCTTTTTTAATGAATAAAACCCCTTAACTCAATAACATAAAATCTAAAATTAATGAAAATAGAAAGGGCGCTTACAACAATAGCGATAAACAATTCAGCAAAGTTTCATGAGAACTGCTAAAAACGTTTTTGTATTAATGTCCAAAAACTGGAAAATCCCTCCTTTTTAATTAACAAAACCCCTTAACTCGGAAACGTAAAATCTAAAATTTATAAAAATTGAAAGGGAGCTCGTGTCAATAGATAGTAACAATTCACCAAAATTCCTTGCAAATTTGTGAAAGGATTTTTGAGATATTATCAGAAAACTGAAAAAAACACCATTTTTATTGAATAAAACCCCATTACTCAGAAACTTAAAATCTGAAATTGATGAAATACGAAGGGGAGCTCACGTCAATAGATATAAACAATTTCCAAAAGTTTTATGCAAATTGGTTAAAGAGTGTTGGAGTTAATATTCGACATGTTGATAACAGACGGACAACAGTAAATACATAATACGTCCTGTAAACGAGCGAATAAAAATATATTGAGTAGTAAACACATTCTAGATACATAATTTTAAAAACATGTTCATAGAAAATGGAATTCATTACAAAGGAATACCCGTAATAAGAAATACTGGATTTGTCAAGGTCACGATTTATTTTAATATTTCATTTACTGTTATCTGTTTTTGTCCATTTTAATTCCTTGTTATCTGTTATAAGCCAAATCAATTTACTGTTTGCTGTTATTGGGACCCCCCTTGCCCCCCTCACTAAATTACAGGCTCCTGACTTTGAACAGGCACACAAAGAATGTGGCGGGATTAATTATAGATATAATAAATGGGGTACGAGTGCCAATGAGACAACTCTAGACTAAACTAATAATTAAAATAAAAAATCATGAAACTCCCTTTTTAAAGAGAAAAGTAAATATGCTTGATTGTATACTTACTGGAGGTGTAATGAGACGATTAAAGCTGTTCATAATCTCCTTGGCAACATGTATGTACATTTCAGAAATAATTTTTTATCGACAGGCTTTATACGACTCATGTGGGCACCAATCGCGCAGCTTTAATAGTGTAAATAATGTTCTTGTACTGTTATGAATCACTGTGTATGACCAAACTCAATAAATACCCGTTTTAAATATTACCTTTAGGTGTCATATACCACCAATTACTCCGTATGTGAAAGTAGGCCTACTCGGACAAAAATAGTGCATTTGATGTCATTGTTTACTTAAACTAACCAACAAATTGACAGAAATGAAAATTTTGATGAAAGAGAAATATATTAAGACCATTTTGAGCTAAAATTTACTTGTTTATGAGTTTGCATTCAAAATTGAGGATTAATGCACTCCATAGTATACCGTAAGATTTCCAGAAAATTTGTTGTTTGTGTGCTTTGTATTGATCTGATTACGTAAGCTTTTGTTAATTAATTGTTATAAAAAATAAAATGCGACATGATTGTCAATGAGACAACTAACCACTAAAGTTCGAATGAAGTGGATTCAATAGTGTTTTTTTTTAAAGTTGGAACTGATACACCACTGTCCCAGGTTAGGAATACGGCGCTTGGAATCTGTAAACATGTTTAACCCGCTACATTATGTATAGTGTCAGGAGCCTGTTATTCATTAGTCGTCTTTAGCTGTACGTAACATCATACTTGTTTTTCGTTGTTTTTATACATATGAGGTCGTAAGTTTTCCTGTTTGAATTGCTTTATACATTTGTCATGTCGGGTCTTTAATAAATTACTATGAGGTACGGGTTTTCTTCATTGTTGAAGGCTGTGAAGTATCCGATAGTTCACTACTCTGGTGGTACCTAAGTTGTCTCATATGCAATGATAGCACATCTTCTTATTTCATATAACATGAAATGATAATAATGAATGTGTTCAATGTCTGTGAGAATGGTAAATGATATAGAAGAGCACATTAAAAAAAAATATTTGTAAAACTCTTAAAATGCATACCGATGAACTCAGTTATTAACACAGAATATACTCATACTGCTTTTTTTAATATTTATTATTTAAAAGATTTATTTATATCACAAAAGAAACAACAATGAATGAGGTATTATGTTTGTTGATGTCAGAACATTTTACATCACATGAATTGTAATACTCCTTCTCTATCGTCAGAATTTTGTAACGTTTGCTTTGTCTTGTTGATAAGCTGCTGAATGTTCGAACTCCACATGCGCATGCTTCATATCAAATAAGTTAAATAACTCTTTCCTGAACTTTGGACTTGTCAAACAATACATAAAGAAATGAATGGTATTGTTTGTGTATTGTAAGAAATTCGAAATCGCCCAAACAAGGTCTAAAGCTGCACGTCTTTCTGCGGATGCTCCAGGAACCCAAAATTTGTATCCAATCAAATAAATAGCTATTGGCAAAGTACATGTAAAATACACAATATTTACAGTTAATAGCATTATTGTCACGTGGGAAATTTTCCTTAAACGCCGTTTAATTTTACTGTGACGTCCATTTGTCTTGGGAACATGTCCATTGCGGTATGCACTAGAAGTAGAAGGGATTGGCAGCTCTACTTTCAGATTCCGGCCTCCAGGATCTTTATGGCTTTCAATACGTTTGTTTGACATCACAATTTGGCGAATAATAAAAATATTACATACCATCATAACTGCAAATGGGCCAATACAAAAAGCGCACAAATCAATCCATGGCCAGACTGAGAGAATAAAACTTGATATCCCATAGCATCCCTGGTTTCCGTCTAAAGCAACTGTTCCAAATAAATGGCCATTTAAAGCACATAACAGAAAGCAAATTGATATAACTGCTATTTTAGCATGCTTCATGGTACAATAGTCTCTGCTTTTGAATGGCAAACAAACCGATATACATCGATCAATTGTCACGGCTACCAATATCCACGTGCTGAAATCTAAAGTAAAATATACAAGAAATACATGCAATTTACATCCGAAATTCGAAAACGATCTCAAATCAATGTCAAAAGCGTGACGGAGCCATTGTCGTAAAAGTCCAGTGTATAATACAGAAAGGTCTCCGAACGCAAGTATAGTTAAATAAAACATAGTTGTAGAGTTCCGCATGGACTTTCGTAGTAGAACAATGATAGACAGAATATTTGCAAATGTTCCAACAATAATCAGACATGGTGACAAATATTTCCAGATATTGACAGATGCAAGATAATTTGTATAATCTTTCATAGATAATGTGGAATTTTCAGCCATTTTCTATTTACCTCATATAATATTTTCAAACAGATATGGTAAGATTGCCAACGATTGTTTTGTTCAAGGTTTCATCGTCTATTGTATACTGTAACAATTGTAAATGTCTCGTTTCCCAGAAAGTTCTATGCCTGTACGTTGAGTTCTCTACTAGTGTTACATCTAGGCATACTCATTGGAAGTATATGAATGGTTTATCACTGAGTCTTCCGAATATATTAACTATTCCGAAAGAAGCACAATTAATTTTGTTTTGTTTTACTGTTTATTAAAATTGTATCTTTATTGAAAACAGTAGATCCGTCAATGCCATTAGAAGCTATTCTGACATTCTTCAATCACACTGTTGTATCCGATTTCCAGTTTACAATTCAGGTCACCATGGGACCACTTGTTATGGTTGTAACACTATTAAGTTGTTAACTGCAGACGGACTCTCGAATTTCCCAATCTAGAAAATAATTAGAAATATTCATTACATATTTACACAGGAAACAATCTACTTCAACTTGATTTAATTGACATACAATAAAGGCATACTAGAACAAAAACTGATCGACAATACACAATTATCAATTAAAAGAAAGTTTACACCAATATGAAGCGTACAAGTAAAGTGTACGTTCGAATGTATATATCGAATGTTTTGACATCTCAAATCAAACTAATACACGATCCCTGTAGTGTAGATGTCCGGTAGTTGCTCTCTCAAAGACGTTCACTCCATTTTTACCCATCATACTTACATACACTCACCAACGGTCACTCACTACCATGTATCCAAACTCAACATCAGCATTTGTATCTTACATGTATATTTTGAGTAACACTTTTCCAGGCTCGTGTTGCGACCTCTTCGATGTTGAATGTGCATACAAATGTAACGTCAATTCTAACTGTATTGTATATAGTATTGTAGCACTATATTCGAGAATATTATACAATTATTTCTAGAATTTAATCATTATATGATATTGGACAATGTCACGCCTATCAAATGAATAATTGATGAAGGAATTAAAACATAAGATAGATATTAAGACCTTAAGGCCTTTGAAATTACTTTAACCGAAAACATCAAACCTTACTACCCAGTTAATAATTCTATGATCCATCGTAAGACTTTATGGATTTATTGAGTTATTGCTTTAATTAACGAGGATGACCTGTTATCAAAAAGAAGAAAGAAAACTTCTGAATTATAAGCGTCAACAGGAAACAGCGAGAGTTTTCATTAATTTTAATGTGAGGGCGATGTGTTAATTAATAAAGTACTATATTTTTTCAACACGTACACCAAAACGAAAAAATTATCCTTTTTTCTATTAAAAACGACAGATTTAGGTCCTTAGTCGCTCTGTAACTTTTTCCTTGTTTGGCTTATAATTATTTTGATCTGAGCGTCACTGATGAGTCTTATGAACACGAAAAGTGCGTCTGGCGTATTAAATAATAAGTCTGGTACCCTTTAATAACTATTACGGTTATCCATTTATGTTAAATACTTTTGTCTTCGTGAATCTTAATTATTATTTTAGAAATAATTAGGACACATTTCTTAGGGTTTCAGCAAAATAATCCTTAGATTCAACAAAATAAATATAATTTCAAATTTTGATCTATTTCTTCATTAAGGAAACCCTAAAAATCGCCAACTAATCGGACATTTTGTATAATACATGATTCTTAAAAATATCCGGAAGACAGTTGCTTATTACCTTAGCTTTTTAACAGCTTATCCAACAAAGACCAAAGGACAACTTCGGGTCACCGTACGGCCTTCAACAGCTAAACAAATATAATAAACCTGTACGGTATAGTAAGCCAGAAAAAGAATCCGGGATGACAGAATTTCAAACAATTTAAAAAGAAAAAAAAAACAGCAGCCTGATTAAAGTGAGTATCATTAAATAAAAGACCGTGAGGCAAGCAGCAATCATCAGCAATCACTTTAGACTACAATTTACATACACATATTCTTATACGCTTTATGCCGCTTACCCCCAAATAAGTTGGGAAATTGTGCGAAAAATGTAATACACGTTACTTCTTTACTGAAAAAAGGAAAAGTAAATTGCATGTCATTTTAACAAGTTGTAACATTCAGGTAAGATATAAAAATAATCCCTACCTGCCATGATCTAAAGCATAACAATGTATAAACGAGTGTTTCCCCTGTTCAGTTTTTGCTGCAAATTATCCATGAGATAAAGTGTGTTTATATTGGCCATACTCTACATTAGTTACACTGTATTATCTAATATATCGTATCAAAATCAGCACTTAGAATGTTTTACTCTCAATCTACTTCAATGGTATTCCATAAACACCTCTTGTAAGTGTAAAGATCATTATTTTTCTTAGTGATTAATGCGTAGTTATCTTAAATAATTAATTAAAAGCTGATGTTTGCTTGTAAACAAACGGTCAGCATCAAAAGAACCGTTTTAAAGACAGCATTACAATTTTGACAAGTAATGTAAACTATTTGCCTCGAATGTTTACAAATGAGCTCACTTTAGTCTGCTCAACTGGCCATACAGGTTCCCTGTTTATCATATTTAAAAAAAAATCATTGATGCCTGTTCGACGTTTTGTCTTCAAGGATTTCACCTGTCCAGTAATTTAATGGTACTCTTGAGTTGACATGAAATATCATTGATACGTCATTTTTGTTAATACTATGTTAACAATACTGTTTATATTCACGGTTTCAAATGCAAGTATAGATGACCATATCCGAAGTAAACACATTTTTAAAGTTTTGGTGGCCAATGCTCTTCAACCTCCATATTTCCTAGTAGTTTCAGCTGTTTGATTCGAGGAGTACTGACGAGTCTCCTGTAAACGAAATTCTATTACGACATACAATATATTATAAACGTGTTGTGTTTGATAAGGCTGTTGTTTTGTTTTTATTAAGTTTAGTCTTCTTACATATAGATATAGGAAGATGGTGTATGAGTGCCAATGAAGTAACTCTCCATCCAAGTAACAGTGAAAGTAAACCATTATAGGTCAAGGTACAGCCTTCAACACGGAGCTTTGGCTCACACCGAACATCAAGCTATAAAGTGGCCCCAAAAAATTAAAACCATTCAAACGGGAAAACCAACGGTCTAATCTATAAAAAAAAAATGTATGTATAATAATGAATTAATTGCGTATCATTTGTGGGATTTGATAATATAATATATATTTACTTTTAAATTGATACCCAATTAGCATTTTCTTTCATTACCTCATATACATGTATTTCAATATCATCCGTGTGATTTATGGAACCAATGAATGGAAACCAAACAGTAATAAAGTTTAATGTATCTTTGACTGAATTAAGAGTTTATATCCATAATTAGATTGTATTAATACTAATAATGATTCTTTTGACGTTATTATTTGTATAATGATAGGCCTAAACAACTTCATTGTAGGTCAATGTTACCAATATAATAAAAAAAAACATAAAAGGTAGAAATAGAAATCATTACAAGACTTTCAACTATTTAAAGTTTTATAGCTAGTTTGACAGATGGTGTCACAAGGAGTCGTTGACAATGCGGCCTAATTATAGATAATCTATTTAATTTCAGATTTGCAATAAATTTTGTATGCATACATAAAATTTCATAGGAAAGTGTAAACTTTTAGGGACGACATAAAAATCAAGGGTAAAAAACTTAATTCAAATAGCGGTTGAGGGAGGGGAGGGGGTCAAAATTGCTTCAAGTTTTGTTTAATTGAAAACTTTTATATATATCTTTATTTGTCACTCAAATTTTCCCAAATTAAGATAAAAGGGGGGATAGGGGGTCAGTGAAAAAACTATATGAATCAAGTTTTTTTTATCCTACACTGAACTTTTGATGTCGTCCTTTAGGTGGTGTTTGTTTCGATTGTCTATGTAAAAATTTCAAGAGTTTGATTTGTATAGAATATTGAACAGGTATATTTGGTCTTAAATCTTGGGATTAGCAGCATTAATCTTGGAATTATCGTGCGACCTAAAATTGCGCGGATTTTAAAATGACACGCATTACATTTGTGCGAAATTACCTGTAGTTTAACTGAGTTTGTTTTACCTGAAAATTTGTTTTCGATTAATGTTTTGAACATAGATTGACGATCATACCACCGCTTGTTATTTTACAAAATGATAAACTTATCTAAGACAAATCTTTATTTATTCATATAAACATTGATAAAAAGCATAACAGTTATGTGAAAGAAAAGTTTTAAGGTTCATCATAACAAACGGACAAATATGGCTGTTTTTACATGCCAAAAATTACTCTGAGTACAGACTTATCTGTGAAGCTGGAAAAGTTTTAATGCCTGGCATCAACTAGATATAATAAAGTTACATGCATTTTGTGTTTCAGAAAGATAACATCTCTTTTGGATTTTGATGGGCATTGTTTTTTTCCTTCATGCAAAAGGTGTGAAAATTAACTAAGTTGTGGTACAACTATGAGATGCTCCCTCAGGTAAAAAACCGGTTTGTATTGTTTTGATTGTCCTTAATTGACATCGACAAGAGTTATCATTACAACTATAGGTGAGTTAACGGCATACGATACAGTTACAGGGGAGGTAATGACGTTGCTAACGTAAAATGTTATTTTCGCGACGTCAAACGAAGACATATCGGGAAAAGATGCATTTTTCGACTATTTTTTTATCATTCAAACTGATTTAATTTGAAAACGAGTGCATGGACCCCTACTTTTTAAACCGACATTTTGTTTCATTTTGCAAGGAGATTATGTGGACCAATTTTTATAGAACTGTAAATAGAGGATTGTTTTTAATTTTGATAAATATACAGCAAAAAAATACGATTTTTTCTTAATTCATGACCATTTGATATATATGAGTTATTTCTGAATAAAAAATGCATAATTTTTTAGGATACTTATAAAATGCATAAATTACAAATTATCTAACAAAAAACAATTTGTGTTTATCTTTAAAAACAAAAAAAGTTATGGCTTTCTTTCAAAAGGGAAAATACGGCCACAAATCCGAATGTTGAGCAAATATACAAAATTTCGACCTCATTTAACTTAAAAAGTAGCACATGAAGGTATATTTTTTATTACATATTTGATTTAAGCAGGCAAAAACTAGCCTATATGGAAATTTTCATTAAACTGTAAATACAGGATCAAAACTGTATCGTATGACCTTAAAGAGTTTATCTGAGTCAGTGAGTGGACAATATCAAAGTAATTCAGGTGTTCGTTTATTTTTACACCTTCTGCAGATAGATGAAAAAAAATGCCCATCAAAAACTAACAAAGATTTCATCTTTCTTAAACACAAAATGCATTTAACTTTTATATATCTAGTGGATGCTAGGCATTAAAACCTTCCAAACAGCATAGGTAAGTCTGTACACAGAGTAGTTTTTGGGGTGAAAATACGGCCATATTTGTCCATGTGTTATGATGAACCTTAAATATAATACAGCGACAATCACGGAAAAGAATATTCAAAGTATATATACAAGTCATATATAAAACTCAGAATACATGCGAATGATATCTATACGAGAATCATCTATAGATCAGTCTTTGGCTGGTACTTATGAGACTTTTTATTCCATTATTTGACTCAGAGATAATAAAGTCCATCTTGTTTATAATGGTGAACATTCAAACTTGTATACGGGTGGACAATAGATGAGTTCAGCTCAATCATGAACATGTGTATGTAAGTCGACCGATAAAATAGTTCAATTTTTTTTATCTTACTAAGTTAATTTTGTTTAAATTATTCAGTTTCAGTTTATTATAACAATATTCATTTCATGTTTTTGTATAATTCCGCGCAAATGTAATAACGTTTCAACCGTTAAATTTCGCTCAAACGTAAAACGTTGTGTCGCGAAAACGTGGATTTTTTTCGCGCAAATGTAGGATCAATCCGCGCAAACGTAACTCGTCAGAATTAGCAACATTAAACATGGAATTATCAACATTAATCTTAGAGGTATCAACTTTAATCTTGGAATTTCCAACTTTGATCTTAGAATTATCAACATCTAAATATTATATATTTTTGTAATTAATATCTTTCATCAGTAAGATGTCATATGGTTGGTAGTCACAATATAATAGTAATCTTGAAAGTTATACAAATTATCACGAATCATCAATAATTTTCAATATGGATGTTTTGGAGAATAATAAAATTATAAGTGTCCTGTACTGAAGCAAAAGTTACTGGAAACAAATGATGGTAGAGACTAAAAATAATAATAATACATTAAAAAATCCTCTGATAGAACCATGTCAATGGTTTTACCAATATAAATCATGAATTTAGTTTACTTAATTATAATAAATATTGTTGAATATCCAATTACTGTTCCAATTTGTTGTTTAGGTTAAAATTACTACTTATTGACATTTGTATGCATATAAAATTTACGAAGGGATGATTTCAACTTCACCATTTGGAACACTTGGTTTAATAGCTTCCTTGTGAGCAGCAACTCTATCAAGAAAATCATGATAGGAAATGCAAGCACGGGAATATCGTATCAATTGGGAGATATATACCCCGTATGCAGGTGCTGCTGGAATGTTGCTACTTAGAAATGGAAAGTTCACAATTGGAAAGCTGAAATCATCTCTTTTGTCGTAAAGTTTTGTTTTCAACCGACCCTCATTGTCAATTTCTAGATGTAAGTCAAGATATGAGGCCGACTTAACTGTATCTGTGGTATCCTTTATCTCTAGCTCGATGGGATAGATGATTTCCACATAGTCACCAAATTTTGAATTATTTAGTGAAAGAACAGCATCTATATAGCGGAAAGTAGACTTAAAGGATATTGCTAACTTCTTATCTTTCTTCCTAAGAAGTTCCTGCATGAAGTCAGCCTCAACATGCTTACAAGTAATATTGTACTAATATTGCTAAGGGAGAAACAATTGTAAATGCTGAAATGTTGAGAAAGATAACTCTTGTCCAACCAATTGTCTTTGGTTACACCAGTGACTAAAACTAGAGGCTCTTAAGAGCCTGTGTGGCTCACCTTGGAACATTCTTGCTGCTTACAATTATCTCTTTCTATAATGAACTTGACCCAACAGTTACAGGAAAAAATATTTTGGAAAAATTTATGAAAATGGTTGAAAATTGACTATGAAAGGCTATAACTCCGTAAGGGGGCAATGACCATTTAGGTTATGTTGACTTATTTGTACGTCTCACTTTGCTATACATTATTGCTGTTTGCAGTTTATTTGTATCTATAATAATATTCAGGATAATAACCAAAAGCTGCAAACTTTTCTTAAAATTACCAATTCAGGAGAGGCAACCAAACAACGGATTGCCTGATTGATCTGAAAATATCAGGGTAAAGAGACTTTGACCTAATGTACAATTTTATACCATCAGAATTGCTCTAATTGGTTTCAGAGATATGAGCCAAAAAACGGCATTTTACTATATGTACTATTTTTAGCCATGTCGGCCAACTTGGTTTGCGGTCAGGGTCATCGGAAACATTTGTAAAAAAAGATGTCCTAATGATGGTTATGGACAAGGTTTGTTTTTTTCTCGGTAGTTTCAGAGGAGAAGATTTTTGTAAAAGATAACAAGAATTTACGAAAAATAATTAAAAAAATGATTATAAAGGCCAATAACTCCTTAAGGAATCAACTGACCATTTTTGTATGTTGACTTATTTGTAGATCTTACTTTGTTGAACATTTAGCTGTTTACAGTTTATCTCTATCTATAATAATATTCAAGATAATAACCAAAAACGGCAAAATTTCCTTAAAATTACCAATTCAGGGGCAGCAACCTAATAACATTTTGTCCGATCCATCTGAAAATTTCTTGACCTGAGAATCAATTTTATCCCTGTCAGATTTGCTCTGAATGCTTTGGTTTCAGAGATATAAGCCAAAATCTACATTTTACTCCTATTTTCGATATTTAGCCATGGTGGCCATTTTGGTTGGTCGGCCGGGTCTCCGAACACATTTTTTAAAACTAGATACCCCAATGATGAGTGTGGCCAAGTTTGGTTAAATTTGGCCCAGTGGTTTAAGAGGAGAAGATTTTTGTAAAGTTAACGACGACGGACGACGGACGCCAAGTGATGAGAAAAGCTCACTTGGCCCTTTGGAGCAGGTGAGCTAATAATGAGACTTCTTTTTGTTGAAAAAAATTATTATGAAACCAATATACACCTCCCAAATCATTACAAACTCTTTGTATGTGTTCCGGACCATATGAGTATTTGGACCATACGCGTATGGTCATGACCATATGGGTACATATTCATATGGTCCGATCATACGCGTATGGTCATGACCATATGGGTACATATTCATATGGTCCGATCATACGCGTATGGTCCGACCGTACGCGTATGGTCGGGGTAATTAACAAGTTTACAGGTAACACCCATCTCTTCATAAGGTAAAACAATTGTAGTTGTCACGTCATTAAAAAGACGATATCAAAGGTCATTTCATTATATTATAATAACAAAATAAGCAGTTTTGTGCATTTAATTATAATCACTAGTCACTATAGTAAACACATTTTATTCATATAGTCATTACCGACTTGTTGTTACGAGTGCATGGCAAAATGTCGACTTAGGTAGATATTTCCATAATTTCTTAATGACTGTCATGGAGTTTCCCCGAAACCTCGGGATCACTGCACGCAGCTGATAAGAAGGCTAGCTTTTCGCTCGAATGCAAATGGTGTAACTGCAAAGGATCGTGCACAATCAAGACGTGCAAATACAGAAAAAGTTATGGTACCGTGTGGAAGTAAATGCCATCCTAAGCGTAATTTTAAGAATACAATTCGCAATGAAAACTAATTGTAGCATCTATATATATATTTTTTTTTTATAGCCTTTGAATTATAAAATTAATACATTTTCATGTAAATATCATTGTTTTTTTTTAGATAAAGTTTATTAATATTTGAAAAAATACCTATATGGTCCAAATACTCATATGGTCCGGTCCGTTAATAACCAAACCAGTATATATACCCATATGGTCCGACCATACGCGTACGGTCGGAACATACGCGTATGGTCGGACCATATTCATGAGTATACGCATATGGTCATGACCATACGCGTATGGTCCAAATACTCATATGGTCCGGAACATATGTATCAAAATGCAATAAATAGTGATAAATCCTAAAAACAAATGTTATGAATATTAGTCCTATTTCATGTGTGAAAGGTATTATAGTAAAAAATAACACGTAATGCTGGCTATATCCAAGGGTTTAAGAAAACATTAAGGATGTTTTTATAACATTATACTGCAATCAGCTATTTTACTATACAGATAACAATAAAGCTATACGTATAAACATTAGCTTTATACGTCAATGACCTCAACTCACCTATAAGCCCCGCCTACTTACAACGTCACGTCACAACCATGACAACGTGTAGTAACGATGGTCAAACTTTTATGAATTTAAACCTGTTATGTCTTCAAATTGGTAATTTATATACCATGTTTATCAAATGTTATTAATTAAATTCATTTTCCATTTCTAATTCCTTAAATTGTCAATGCTTACCGCCTGTACTACGCTCATAGGGAAATACCCCAAAATGGTACCCCAAGGGGGAAATTCCAAACACTTTTTTTAAATAATATTTGTTTCATATTTTTATTATTTTATTATTTTTTTTATCGATTTCAATATAAAAACAATACTAGTATACGTATAGTGTCTTGAAATATGAAATTTATTTGTATTCGGCACGAAACGGGAAAATGCTCGGTAGAACCTCGCATTTTCCCGTTTCTAAGCCTCATACAAATAAATTTCATATTTCAAGACACTATACGTATATTGGCTTATTACACAAGAATAGAACACATCCGTGATATCGCGGGTCTGTGACTGAATTAAAGTATATAACTATGCGTTAGCCTTATTTTAGTATTGGTATTGTCATCTGATAAAGTCATGCCGATTATAAGATACACAGTTTTCTCTGTTTTCAAATCTTTCTGTTTCATCCCGTCGACCTGGAACTTATCAAATATTGGTTATCTTGGAAAGTCTTACCGATTAAAATACTGCAATAGGGAACAATTTGACAATGATTGAGTCAACCCTATGATTATGGCCGTGTATATAGCAAAATCCTAAATACATTGTTTGGTGGTGCGCCTGTCAGATGCGGAACGTACAGATAAGGTAATAGGTAACAGGTGAATATACTATTGGTATCGGTATCGGACTCGACCCGGAACTTGTTAATCATTGCCAATATTAATTTTGTGGAAAAGAAAAGGGTCTGGAGTGGTGTAATTTTTAATCTACACCATTGTCCTATATTAGCTATTTATAAAATTGAATTCTTTGATTTGTCGTTTTTACCCCATGACGGCTGACAAATTGGACCTTGTTGTTTTAGTATTATAGTCACTGTAAACTGTAAACAGTGTATCATAAAACATTCATATGTAATATATATAGGAATTTTTTTTTTGGTTATTTTCATGTCTGTCTGTGTGATTTGTTTTTTTTTTACATAGTTTTGCAGTTTTTTTTATAATGACCCTTATATCTTACTTGACTATTTAAGTTATGTTTTTATAGCGAATTTGGGCGAGGTGACTAAACCGCTGGAGATGAAACTAAACTTGGATTGGTGCTCTATCCTAACAAGGGTGCGAGTTCAATCTTGTTTATGATCAACAATTTGTCGGCAAAAAAATCTAATTTCTTACACTGTTGTGTATAATTTTCAGACTGTGAGAAATGTTATGATATTGTAATTATTGTATTTATTTATGTTGGCCTGATTTGTGTTGTGTGGCCTGATAGTTGTTTACAGAATAATCTTAGAACTGTGCAGTTTAGAAATCACTGGAACAATTACAGAATGATTGGAACTTTCCAGAATGATCCTAATAAAAGATGCGTTATATAAACTTCTACATTTTACTAGAAACTTCTGTTGTAACTTTCTAGGATGTTCCATTATAGACTGTTCTAGAATCTTCCATGACAACTATATATATACAGACACTAAAGTTAAAGACTCACTCTTGGACTTAGACTTAGACATCGATAGACATTAGTATTCACCGCATTTGGATTGACACTTTAATTCTACAAACAACATCATACCGGATTGTGACTGTAGTAGTGAACGTAATATTCAGATTGGATTCCGAAAGATATCCGGATACAGACAAAGATAAAAGATTGGACTCATATTTTGACAGTTAAGTTGACAGTAATATTTGTGTAATACTTCTAGTAAACTTTTGTATTATAAATATTGTTAAATCTTATTATTGATTTGTGTCTTTTGTTGGCTACAATTTAAAGGCGATTTCTGGCCGTAACAGAAAATAAACTGTTATCACAGAGATATATCTCGCTTCTTTGTAATTTCGATAATTCAAATGTTGAAACTAAACTAACAACACTTTAACATGGAAGTATTGCAAATATTCAAAGTCAATGAACCATATGACTGAAGCTACATGGCTAAAAAATCTGCATGGAAATGAGATGTGTCAATGCTAACAACTGCATACCAAATACCATTGACTTACCACAAGAAGTTCCCTTTAAGCAAACATTAACACAAACTAATACATGTAAACTAAGCAAAATTTCAAAGTCAATAAACCATAACTGAGGGGGCGGGGTCAAATAATCTCCATGGAAATGAGAAATGCCAATGATTATTTCATTGCCTACAAATTATCATTAACTTACCACTAGTGGTTCTCATAATCACAAACTAATACATGAAAAGTAAGCAAAATTTCTAAGTCAATAGACCATTACTGAGGGGCGGGGCTATAAATGATCTCCAAGATAATGAGATTTGCCAATACTAATACAACTGCATACCAAATATCTTTGACTTAGCACTAGTGGTTCACCATGAACTAGACCTAATCTCGACCTCATACATTGTTGACGCCTCCGCCGTTACTGCCGCCGACGCCGGAAACAGCATACCATAGTCTTATGTCTCGCTATTTGACTCCGTCAAGCGAGACAAAAAACCATTTTGAGTTAAATATGTATGTGTATATAAGTTTACAAAAATGCGCTCTATAACATATTATAATGTTTTGAAGAGAAATCTTCTCTGATTTTTATTACATCTTACGTCGACAGAAAGGTGTCAGGGAAAACTGCTTCCGAGACAATAGGATGTTACTTTATCAACAGAAGTATTTAACATTGTTCTATGAAAAACAAATATTGTAAATATATATAAACATTACTGTACCTGTCATTTTATTTACTGTTTTTCCTTTTTATAATTATATAAATGTAATATTTGTTTGTACTTTAACCGTTGGCTGTTCGACTTCTGAACCTTTAATTGACAAGATGTTACACGTTATTGCCATAAATCATCAAACAATCGCATCAATACTGTAATAGTTTGAATAGCAAATTACCCTCGGCAGATTAATGATATTCCGCCCGTATTGATGTCCGAATGAAACACTAGATATTGCAGTGGTTAGTGTGTGCACTGGCTAACACTGATTGATGTCGATTATGTTTGAGGTATCATTTGTCATAATTGATGATTGATTGATTTGTTGTTGTTTGATTAAAGTCCAGTGAAAACTACTTCATGCATGGTCATGAAGAAAACAAATTAACGATTAGTACAATAATAGGATACAGGACGGGAATATTGAAATGCCATTATAAAATTAAGGGTATATAATTAAACTCATCATAGATACCAGGTTTGAAATTTTGTACTTCTCCAGAGGCGCATTTCGTCTATAAAAGACTTATCAGTGACGTTCGATAAAAAAAAAAAAAAAAATGAAGAAGTCAAATAAAGTACGAAGTTGAAGATCATTGGGGACCAAAATTTTTTTCAATTTTTTCATATACAGCTGAGGTTATCTATTCCTGAGATGGAAAAGCCTTAGTATTTAAAACGTCAAAGTTTTGTTAGCAGTCTACGAAAGACTCATATCAGTGACGTTCGATCAATAAAAGATACAAAGTTTAAATAACATACGAAGTTGAAGGACATTGGGGTCGAAAAATTCGAAGAACCTAGTATCTGTTTTAAAATTATTTTGAAGTTGAAGTTGAGTTATCTTCCTTTTTACATAATTGTTGTTGACATCATTCTCCAATTACTAGTAATTTCATTCAATTTTGAATACATTGCAATATTCATGTTATCCTGTACTTGTTGTGAGTCCAACGGGAGTTTTTTGACTCAGATTTGTCAATTGACCTTGAGGCACTACCACGACCTCTTCCGCCTTTGCCTCTACCACGGCGTCTATTCCATTAGGATCTCCATCCACCACGGAAACCGCCTCTAAACTGGCTATAACCGTTACCAACTGAAAGGCGATTTGAAATCTTACTACATTCTCCAATGTCTTTGACTGTTTTAGAGACATCTCCACCAAATAACCATTTATTGAAAGGTTGTGTTTTATTAAACAGGTGACGATATTCACCTTTTACATCAGGTTTCATGAGTTCTCTCCTAGCTAAGCATATTTCTTTATTGGCATGACCAAATAAAGCAAGAGAGTCCATGCAGTCATCAAGAATACCTTCCAACTCAGGTTTGTTTTGAGTATCTTCTTTACCTAGAATTGTGTCTAGTCTATTAACTACTTTGGACAGATAAGTTGCCCCTCTGACTACAGTAGTCTGACATTGTCTCATTCTATTGTCATTAGTTCTAGTTCTGGGCCATAACAGGTCCCATACTAACTGATCAGTTTGGACTGGTACAAGTCCTTCACAATTCTCAGGCCGATTACTCTTTTCATCTTTCATAAGTTCTCTGTATTTCTCTTCAGAAATACCATTTCTGAAAATATCTGTGATATTGTCTGCTAGATGTTCATCTAGTTTATCACCACATCTCTCACCAGATCTAAATCTTTTATTCATACTAGAAAACCTAGACTCTTCGCTATTTGAGAGAGTTTTCTGTTTTTTACAAGGTGGTTCATTACCGGTATCTTGACCGTCATCAGGTTCATGGACCTCGTCCATATCTTCATCTACATCACCTACATTATCATACTCATCATCATATTCATCATTATACAAAACATCTATACGTTTGTTCATATCTTCCAACCTTTTATTAGTTGAAGATTGTTCATTTCTCATGTCAGTAAGCATATTAATAATCACATTATTATTGCTATCTGATGTACTAGCCGACACCTCGTGTCCCTTGTTTACCAGAGTCTTTCCTTTAGCGTCCTTGTTATTAACCTTTGGACCGCTACCTGTACTACTTTTACTGACAATAGGTTTTGAGCATTTTCTTTTAGCGGGACCTTTAGCGGGAACTTTACCCTTCCCTTCATATGCTATTTCATCTTCGTCCAACCTTAATAAGTCATCTTCAAAAGAAGCTTTAGGAGTTTTACCTCCTTTCTCCTTATGCAGCATGGCGTCCGCCATCTTTGTCAAGTAATAAAATAATCTCGTTTCACAAACGAAATAATTATAAGATTTTTACTTGCGTAAAAAATCTTTTTATAAAGACATATACTTTTATACAATATAAATAAAATATATGTACAAGTCAATCACATTGACTTAATATATCTTTAAAGAAATCTTAGTTAGAGGTTGCGCATCGAGACAAACCACGTCCGCTCAATAGCAAAGTTAACAACACATTGAGGTTGCAGTTGCGCAGTACTATCTCATCTAATACCGGAAGTGTTATGACGTAATAGAATTAAAAATGAATGCAATCTTTATCCGTCAGCACTCTCAATCTGTACGATAATTATTCATTTCTCGGCTTTTCGCTAGCTTTCAGTAACTCCAAGTATTCATAGATCTTTTCTTTGTGTCATTTGTTATAATAGTGATTTGTATTGATCTGATGAGCTCATCTTTTGTAAATGTTTTTCATAGTTAAGTTTAATGCTGGTCCAGGTATAGTAGAGGTATAGGCACCACACACATGTCTAATCCCGCCATGTTATGTATGTGCCTTTTCCAAGTAAAGAGCCTATTATTCAGTGGTTGTCGCTAGACGCTGTGTATCATTTTTGTATTTCATTTATCGTTTTGAGCATTAACCAGTCCTTAGTTTGTTAGTTTGAATTGTTGAAGTTTGTCATTTTTGTTTCACTTTATTAGCCCGCAGTGCGGTACAGTGACATATGGTTGCTCTCTTCAATATCAGTTTGTCTCTAGTTAAGAGTTGCTTGATTGGCAATCATAACTTTTATCATTCTTTATTATACTTATTCAGAATGGTCATTTACTTTCCTCTTTAGATAGTATTACGCTGGTTTGTCCTTTTTAACGAAAGATACATAGATAATGGCAACAGTAGTATACCGCTGTTCGAAACTTATAAATCGAATGAGAAAAAAAAAAAAAATGCTGGTTACAAACTATAACTGGGGGGAACGCAACAAATATAAGAGAAGAACCACGACACAACAGAAACACAACATTAAAATGTAACACACACAGAAACGAACTATAATAATATATCAATGGCCATTTTCCTGACTTGGTACAGGACATTTTTAGAAAAAATCGTGGGTTGAATCTGGTTTTGTGGCATGCTAAACCTCCCGCCTTTATGGCAATGTTAAATATAACATTAAAATGACAACATTACATGGCAGAACTACAATATAAATAAATGGGAGAACATATAGGACAGCGAAACACACGAACAATAGCTTACAAAGGAGGGACGAAAGATACCAGAGGGATAGTCAAACTCATTAATCGAAAATAAACTGACAACGCCATGGCTAAAAATGAAAAAAAAACTAAACAGACAAACAAAAGTTCACATGACACAACATAGAAAACTAAAGAACAAGCAACACGAACCCCATCAAAATCTAGGGGTGATCTCAGGTGCTCCGGTAGGATAAGCAGATCCTGCTCCACATGTGGCACCCGTCGTATTGCTTATGTTATAACAAATCCGGTAAATAATCCAATTCGGTAGGTCACATTTATGATAGAGAAGGGGATTGTAGTTACGACGTAAGGAACATATCCGATGTCATTTGTGAAACGGTTATTCCATAACGGTCAACCAACTCGTGAAATTTACGGAGGATGATTTCAACTTCACCATTTGGAACTCTTGGTTTAATAGCTTCCTTGAGAGCAGCAATCCTCTATCAAAATAATCATGATAGGAAATGCAAGCACGGGAATATCGTATCGATTCGGAGATGTATACCCCGTATGCAGGTGCTGGTTGAATGTTGCTACTTAGAAATGGAAATTTACAATTGGAAAACTAAAATCATCCCTTTTGTCGTCGAGTTTTGTTTTCAACGACCCTCATTGTCAATTTCTAGATGTAAGTCAAGATATGAGGCCGACTTAACTGTATGTGTTGTATCCTTTTGGATAGATTCTTTCAACATAGTCACCAAATTTTGAATCATATAGTGAAAGAACGTAATCTATATAGCGGAAAGTAGGGTTAAAGGATATTGCTAACTTCTTATCTTTCTTCCTAAGAAGGTCCTGTATGGAGTGAGCCTCATAATAATAAAAAACAACAAGTCGGCAAAAAGAGTGGGCAATTAGTTCCCATTGGATGCAAACAGCTAAGCGCGTAATGTTTTGATTATTTGTTTCTAACATACGTTTGCAAAGTTAACACAAAGTCTTACAAACTATGCACTCACTAAAGATGCGTCTACAGTTTGTCGTTGATCGTTTGTTGGTACAAACGCTACATTTGTTTCTTACTTCAACCTTGATCTGCAAGTTTTTTCCCCGCGGTAAAAAATCCACAGCCTTTCCCCTTTTTCTCAAATATTGACAATATTGATAGAAAAAGATTTTTCGTAAAACACGTTTATAGATTTAGATATTGGTTAAAACAATTATAAATATGGAGCAATTCAAGTACACCTTTTAGGGTGCGCTCGACTTCAATGACTTTGCATGCAGTTTTTGGTATTGTAAAGATTATTGTGAAATTTAAAAAAAAAAATCCTAATTTCTATTAAATGCAATAAATAATCATGCTTTGCACGAAGTTTCCCTCCGATATATGTGCAAGATGTCCCGTTTCCATTTTTTATTTTTTGGCTGTTTTAATACTATTGCAGTTTGAAAATTTCGTATTTCAAATGTCCACAGAAGGGGTTATAAAACTTAATTGTTATACAACTTTTATTAAAGAACATTATAAAACTTAGTTTAAATGTGTCTGTTCCTTTTTTAATGATAAAGTGTAGAATTTCCATGTTCTGCAATCATATGGCTACATTTCGAGTGTGTAAATAGGTCCGCATCGAAGTACAAAAGCTCTAAATATTCCTATTAGAATCGAAATAATTCTATCATGCGATGCTCTATGCTCATTTTAACATATCTGCTGTTTACTTTGAAATGTTTGTTCTTTTATAGATCTGATGGAAATCACAGTTATCAATACTATGATTCACCTTTCATGTTCCAGTCCAGCACCTGTCCATCATATTCTGGGTTTTTCATGTGAGGGAACTACACTGAAATAAATGAATCAGAACTAAAGACCTGTGAATACAAACACAAGAAGAATTTTACCAGCCAGTTATGGTTCAGAAAGCCAGAAGCATATATCGAATACAACTGAGAGTGTGCACACACAACAATCTACCACTCCTTCTATAACCTTTACTTCAACTTCAACATCAACATCATCATCAAATAGTCCGAAAACAACTTCTGATGACAAATAGGAGGCAAAGAAAGGATGGACTACAAAGCATTAATACATATACTAACGGCAGCAAAAATAACATTGGAAGCAGTAAAAAACGCAACAAAGTTTGAATAGCAATAACGGAACAACTTGAAGAAATGGGCTTCAATTTTAGCGAAAAGCAGGTTAAAAACAAATTCCATTATCTTCAAAATAGCTTAAAATAAATGTTGGATGACAACAAAACCTCTGGAGGCAGTAGAAGAAATGGAAATACTTTGAGAAGACGAATGACCTCATGGGTGACAAACCTAATTTCCTTCCCCTGAATGTGTCAGAGACAGCAATTTCTGATGATGAAGAAGAAGAAAATTCGGCTGCAGATGAAACACTTGAACTAGAAAATGATGGAGAAGAACCAGACAAGGAGCCTGAGAGGAAAAAAAACATATAAATAGGCAAGTCTGTTTGACGAATATTTGAGAAAATCAAACAATCAGCAGAAGAAGCAAAAATAAAAGCACGGGAAGAAAGAGAACAGAAGAAAGAAGAAATGAAAGATAAAAGACATAAAGAAACGGCCGACCTGTTCAGAGCAATTGTAGATGCTTTACAAAACAAAAATCAATTTTAATATGCTACTAAAATCAGCATACATGGAATTAAAAAATATCGATATTCGTTCATTGTATTTATAAATTGGAACAAGATTATTTCTTTTCTGGTTTCCACTTTCTACAATTCTTTGTAGTCCAGGTCCTTTGATCACATGGTCGTTCACTACTATTTCTTCATTATATAACAAGTCTCGCTCTGTGATGCAAATGTTATGTAAAATGCGAAAGAAAGTAACAGAATATGTCGATTTTGGTAGTGTAAATCTTCCCTTTAACTGACCTATAGATCTTTCTACTACCGGTCCGGTGGAACTTTGAACAAAATTGTACCGCTGCTGTTTCCTGGTTAAGGTACCAAAGTCTTCAAATGGTGTCATCAGATTTTGAAAAACAGGATGTGACCGATATGCTGCATCCCCAACCAAAATGAAACTCCTCAGGCTCAGGCAAGATGGTTATATTTATAATCCGCTTCCACATTTTAGAATTTAGGAAAACACGATCATCATGAACAGATCCCGGCCATCCAGTATTATTAGAAATACAGTTCATCTCATGGTCGCATACTACCTGGGCAACAATACTATGTAATCCTTTTTTTCTGTTAATGTCACTCACAGCAAAACGACCTGCAGTTGACATATAGCACTCTGTATTGGCAAAATTCCAAAATGCAATTAATATTTGTTTCTTTAATGTTAGTTGTGGTCTACCTCCTTTATATTCTCGTCGGTCTACCTTTCCAGCAAGGCGGTCTACAATTCTGTGAAAAGTGTCTGCAATGCAATATATCCTGTAGAGTTGAGTAAAGGAATATGGACATTTTTCACAATGGTAAAAAAAAATCTACCCACTGCTATCACGTTAAAAACTGGACAATTTGAACAAAAAATTCCAAAATATCAAATGTTATGAAATAATAATTCTTTTAAATATGATGAAATGAATACGTACCCCTTGATAGCCTGTAATTTCTTCGAAGTTCCTGATAGTCATGACTTAAAACAATGTCAACAAATGATCCAGTTTAAGTTCTTGTCTTCCTCTCTTTCATTGTAGTAGCTGTTTTAAATAAAAGAGATTCATCATCACTGTTTCCAGATGTTTCATCAGATGAAGATGATAACTGTCAATAAAGTTATCTTTGCATAAGAGAGATACACGGGCGATATTAGTCATTTTCCGAGTAGTAAATCTGTTTACCAACACCATGTGTATGCATTATTGAAAGTTCAAAACAGGGTCAGAAAACACTGATTCAACGTATTTGTTTCTCTTTTTGTACCGTTTAACAAACGATAACAAACGCCACACAACAATAACCAAATTTTTGTTAGAAAGAAGTGCACTCTTTATTTGCTATCAGAGAAACAAAAGATATAAAAAAGACTACCCCAGTATATTCCATAATTTAGGAAATAGTAGATTAAAAACAAACAATCTGTGGATAACTTTTGTGCACGATTTACAGTCAGGACATTTTGAGGATGTATATTGTAAGTAGATTCGTATATTGCAAGATTGATAGATTTATATTCATCCAATGCGAGAATATGCCTAAATGATACAAGATAGACTTCACTACAGATCTAGATATATTTGTGATAGTCATATAAAATACTATGATATGATGCAAAATAAAATAAGATAAACAAAGGTTGTCTCTCTTTTCTGGTTACTGAAATGAAATGTATGACCCGTTATTGCCAGTGTTACAGTGCTAATTGAAATCCAGAACGCTGCCGTATACTTGAATAAAAAGGCAGTCCGCTTGTTCTGATACATTCTAGTCAAATTGGATAGAACTCATAATTGATTGATGTATATATGCTGTACAAAAATAATACAATTTAGATTTGGAATTCATATTTTTTCACTGTCCTTACTAAGTGGGAATAAGAAGCAGTATAATTGATCATAATTATAACAAATATCATATTCAGACAGCGGAAAGTATATTTCATGCCAACAAATGGGTCTTCAATACAGCGAGAAAAGCCCGCATACGGAGTTGGTCCTCAGCTGGCCCCTTTATAAAATTGTGTACTAGTTCAGTGCAAATGGACGTCACACTAAACTCCAAAACATATAAACACACACTCTTCTTTGTTTTGGGATTGTGATACAGTGATGACTGTTGTACCCATATTTTGACTATGTTATCTATTATGTCTGTTTTGTTCACGCATCGTTGTAAATATAACAGAATTTGATGCGACTGTCATACAAGTGAGAGATTTAGCGCTATAAAACAAGGTTCGGTTCGTTCATTGTATTTATAAATTGGAACAAGATTATTTCTTTTCTGGTTTCTACTTTCTACAATTCTTTGTAGTCCCGGTCCATTGTTCACATGGTTCGATCTACCATTTTCCTCATTTGAAAATGCCTGTACCAAGTCAGGAATATGACAGTTGTTATCCATTCGTTTGATGTTGTTTGATCATATGATTTGCCATTTGATTGGGACTTTCCGTTTTGAATTTTCCTCGGAGTTCAGTATTATTGTGATTTTACTTTTTTCAATATCCAAAAAGTGAAACAGTTATCATTTCAAAAAGGCATTATTATACTAATGCATGATTCTTTTGGGGTTCCAATATTGTCAAAAAGGAATGTTGAAGGTTGGCTAATTAAAGGGAAATGTTTCACCTTTCCCAGTGTAGGATGTTCTAGATTTTCCTCTTAGCATGTCAATTTGGTAGTCTTGCCTCCATGAAATGAAATGATAATGTTTTGTTAAAATGTGATTATTTATACTTTGATATATAGTACATCTGGTTTGCCTTTGACACGAGACAACAAAAAAAATGTGTAGGTCCCAACTCCCTCAGGCAAAGATGGTCTTAGAAGAAATTTACTATTATTTTAGGTCCTTTTTGGTCATATCTCTATTAAAGTGTTTCGACACTTATACGTCCTTTTCGATTTCCTGATGATGGTAAATCCTGAAAAGCGCTCTACATGCATACAATGTGTAGAGTGTTCTCTTTCTTTTCTGCATTACGTACGGAAATTCAGTATGCTTAACGTTTGGAAAAACAACAGTTTTATGTTTTCTCAGCTAACAAATGTAACAGTATAATCTATGCATATATATAATATTTTATTTGTTGTATTTGTTGTTTCTTCTGTTTCATGTTTGACAATAACTCCTATTTAGTGCATTTATTGGTATTCTTGCTTAAGCATAACAAAATAAAAAAAAAACCCACAAATAACCATGTCGAATAAATTATAACAGTTAATTTATGGTGGTTTAATTGCCGTTTTTGGAAAATAAACAAATGCTTTATAGATAAATGAGGTTTAAGTTTATTTAATTATTTTTTCGGAGTGTTCATATCAGATAACGAAAAGTGCAATACAGTGTCTCCAATTGTATATTACATTTCTGCAAGTTTCCACTGACCGTCTTTTTGTTTAGTGCATTGTAGTATCTTAGATTAACTCATTTATCTATTTTTCTGAGACATTTAGTAATTAGTCTGTCTGATTGTTAAGCAATTTTACAAATAACAATAACGTTTAAAGATTTTCCTATTAAGAAGTATAAAATTACGATATCCAATACCGAAAAACACATCAAAGGAATGCGCAATACATCATTATGTGTACTAATTTCTAGTTTTCTACAAATTCAATACCACTGAAGTCTTATATTCCATATTAATATACTACAACATTAGTACATATTTGAACAGATATATTCAACTTGATGGAATCTTAAGATCTAAATATTGCAGGGTTTTATCTTTTTCCCCTTTAATGTTACATGATTCTAAAAGAAAAGAATTTTTTTGTGTTCACGTCATTTAGAAAAAAAAAGACTTAAAACATGTCTCGTCAGTTATGCCCGTGGCTAAAATATTTCTAAGTTGCATCCCAAAGTATGAAGACAGTCAAGTAGTGAGCAATCTTCCAATAAACTAAAGACTGTCAACCAACGCTAACAAGATTTTTATACCAGCATCTAAACTTTTCTGTCGTAGCAGAAGCATTTGCCTACTCGAAACTGCACATACGCAAAACTTAGCTGATTTTGAATTAACAATTTCAAGTACATTTAGGCTATTGTACTAAGATTCAGAAACTAATCAATCAAAGTACTGGATTATTGCGTTTCGATGACAAATTATGAAAGCTTGAGTATTGAGTAAAGTTTTATGCCTGATTCAAATTTTGCCCGAGTTTGTGCTAGCGTTGACTCATACTTGCCACCATACTTACCTGTTTCCTTAAGCTTACATGCGAATGCAACACACCAAAAGATCCCTTTCCCCAGATCTCAGAGCAGTAATCAGCAACCAAACATTGCATTTCTGCAGACAATCTTGACATAAATGATCAACTTCTGAAATTCACACTCTCAAAGAATACGGTAAATAACAACCAAAATATCAATCCGATATTGAAGATTTCTCATACGTAAAGACTCGTTGTTTTTCCCAAATTAACGACCGTGCCAATCCTTCCTTACATTCAAGCTGTAGATGTGTAGATATTACCCCCTTCCCTCACCCCCCAAAAATATTAAAAAAAACTAAATCAAGACAACTCTTTTTAAATTCCATGCGTGCGAAGCGAAGTTCTCGAAAAACCTTCATTTATAACTCTATTGACCGTTGAGAACAATCTGGACAGAGATAACTAAAGATAATTTTATGTTCTATCTGTCGTACCCACGATTCCACCCTTTTTTAAAGATAGATGTCATCATGACTGAATGAGATATAGGATGGATCGTTTACTTTTCAGGACCAAAAACAACTTATTCCATTGTTGGAGCAGGAACAAGACACCCAACGTTTGATGGAGTTCACATTACTTCTATGTTTTGTTTGTCATTTTGACTTTATTCCTTTGCCAATGGAAGATTTGTTCAACTATTTTATTTGTTCGACTATTTGTCAGATCATTCATAGCAATGGAACTGTACCTGTTGCTATCTTTAGTAAAATGTAAAAAATAAAATAGCTAGCAGTTATTTTCTTTGCTTTGTAGATACACATTTTCAGTTTCCATCATTAAAGAATCATACCAAACAGTAGCAGAAATAATTAACAGCAAATATCTTAATAGCTACAATCCTTGTCGTGTCTGAACGATATATCATTTCTTAATTAGTTTGCCTGTAGATAAATTTTTCTAGTTTTTACAAGCATAGATAAAATAAGCATCAGACAGACTGTTTATTTTCTTTATAGATCTTTGAAGTTCAAAATGTTAATGTCGTCATGTTTACTTTGTTGGCATTCTGAACGATTTAAATGTTAAGGGTAGGCCTAAGAGCGAATATTTTAATTATTGTGAAAATATATATATATGGTTCAGACATAATAACGGATTAAACAGTATAACACAAGAAAATGAGTCCTAATTGTTATTATTCAGTCAAACTTTTGTTATTTTAGACGTGCATTTGTTGGGCATTAAATCTTTATCAGTACATTGAGCCCAAAACAAACAAATATGTATTACACTTATTTCTATTTAAAAACTATACGTGATATATGAAAGAGTCAAACGAATTGTGTAGCATTGTAGATACATGGAGGGCAAAAGAATAGAAATACTTGTATAATTTCATGCGACTACGAAATACCTTGTCAAATCAGCAAAAAGATGCAGTTGAGTATCAAGTTTAGCGAAAGGTTACACGACACAATCAGAGTACAAAACTTTAATCAACACGTAAAGAAACGGTCGTTGTCATTGGTCGATTCAATCATTCGACCTCACACCTGTGAAAATAGAACATGCGTACTATAAAGTTGAATGGAATGATCAGTATTCACGTAGCATGTCAAGATCATTAAAAACTTCCATCTCCGTATTCACGTATATGATTGTGTGCTTGATTAACCCATGGCAGTTCTAGCTTTAATACATAAACTTATCATAGATACCAGGACTAAATTTAGTATATACGCCAGACGCGCGTTTCGTCTACAAAAGACTCATCAGTGACGCTCGAAACCAAAAAAGTTAAAAAGGCCAAATAAAGTACGAAGTTGAAGAGAATTGAGAACCAAAATTCCTACAAGTTTTGCCAAATACAGATAAGGTAATATATGCCTGAGGTAGAAAAGCCTTAGTATTTTAAAAAATTAAAAAATTTGTAAACAGTAAATTTATAAATATTACCATATCAATGACAATTTATGTCAGCACAAAAAGTGCTGACTACTGGGCTTGTGATACCCTCAGGGAAATAAATCTCCACCAGCAGTGGCATCGACCCAGTGGTTATGTGATTGAAAAATTCATTGATTTTATAATTTGTACAATAGTAAAATTTTAAACTGTAAAATCTTTAGTTTTGACGTCGAAATATTTAATTTAACTGTCTCCTCTCAATTGGTTCTAGATTAAAGGAACTGCCAGTTTATTTTGATTGGGGGTTGTGGACTTGGATGAAACATTTTGTCCTGCATTTTTTTAAGTTGTAACCTCTGTCCTGTCTTTTTCTGTTTCAGTCTGTTCGGTCCTGACTTTTTTTTATTATTTTATCCTTTTTTGTTTTTACATAAATGATCATAAATCGTCATCCTGCCTTTTTTTGCCAAGTTGCTCCTCCTGCCTTTTGTTTTACTCAATGGACGCATTGAATTAACGTTGTACTCGAAATGCAAAAATACAAAATAACCAAATTACATAGTAAAGCATATTGCTCGATCTTTATAGTAAATAGGTTTGTGTTATAAACTCGTGTTCACTATTCATATTATTTTGCAAGTTTTAGGTCTTCAACTTAGGATAGTGTGATTTTTTTTTCTTATTCAATGTACTTGATTTTGACAAAAAATCCCAAAATTGTAAGTAAATTAAGAACATGTAACCAACCATGCTATGTTTAGAGAAAATGGACAAGGCAAACCATGGCACAGTGGGTTAATGAAATATACTTTATATTCTCCAGAGATAAACTTCCTGATCTTTTAATTAATTGTTTTGCTGTTCTCGGTTTAAAACGAAAGTAAATTATATACTGTAAATATTTAAAAAGTTACATAGAAAACAATTAGTTTTAAAAAAGCGTGTTTGTTCACTAAATGTATTGATAAAAAGGTGAGTCCCTTTTTGTACATGCATTTAGTCATCCTTAATTTCTTAATATTTCGTTTATCAGTTTATCATACATGTATGATTTTGTATTACATGTTAGATATGCATGTATACTATTCGTCACTTTAGTTGATAGTTCAACAATGTTATGCAATGCTCTATTCTTATGGTAAAATTAAAAGACACATTTTCATCCAACTGATTAAAAATGAAAACAGTACATCTATATTATTCCTTATGAACTCGATATTTCTCACAAGTATTTATTTATTCTTTAGTTCCACACATGCAAAAGAAAAATCTTCGCCGATGTAATATTTCAATCATTTTTACACCAAAATGCCTTCACTGAGTTCATTTAAATTTCGTAGTGACCATGATAGTCCATTGCATAGTACGTCTTCATTCACGTGCACACATGAAACGACTATTGTTGTGTTGTTTCTGTCGTACGGGGACAATTTGCTCGTTTATGATATGTTATTTCTGAAAGACTAATTGCTTATCTACTGTGTGTTCGTTTTATTTTATAGCATGAAAACAATACAAGAGGAATGTGCAACCCATAATAAATTATTGTAATGGATTAGTATTATGAGATCCTTATTATAAGTAACTACGACATTGTCAGGATAATAACCTAGCGTCAGTATGAAAGAAATTTAAAGTGATTCATATATTCAGCCGTATAAAAAGCGGCACGTTTATTTTATTTTATCCTTATATTTTTCATAATGCGCTAGAAGATAATTGTGTTGTTGCATGCAGAAAGAATATTACTTTTTACAAAATATCATTATAATATTTCGACCCACTATTTGAAATTCACAAATATTTATTTAAATCTTTAGACCAAAGATCCTTGTTTTTACGTTCGTTGTAACGTAGTACATTCCATTGTCGGTCACCGTGCACACTACAATAGTTGTTGTATATGACTCTTTCAGTCATTGAAATGAGACGTTACAAGTTGTTTGTTTGAGATACGCCAGAATGTTATCAATGAACTATCAAACGCTAAACCTGACTGCAGTTGAGTGTAGTAGGAATGGAGACATCTCTTAAGAACTTTTTCACTCATTCCACATATTATTGTGACTTTCTGAAGTCAGGAACCTTACCGTTTATTGTCTCAATGTCATGATTTATCATTTTATAAATTTTATAAATAACTTGTAGAATGTGCTAACGACGACATATCCGTGATAAGTTTATTTTATTCAAACAGTGTAGTTCGTGGTTCCCAACACCGCATGTATTGTCTTCTCTCGTGTGGTTCCCAACACCGCATGTATTTTTTTCTCTCGTGTGGTTCCCAACACCGCATGTATTGTCTTCTCTCGTGTGGTTCCCAACACCGCATGTAGTGTCTTCTCTCGTGTGGTTCCAAACACCGCATGTATTGTCTTCTCTCGTGGGGTTCCCAACTGAACATTCTTGCTACTTACAATTTTCTCTATCTATATAGACTTAGCCCTTTAGATACAGAGGAAAATATTTTATAAAAATTTACAAAAATTTACCAAATTAATGAAAATTGTTAAAAATTGACTATAAAGGTCAATAACTCCTTAAGGGGTCAACTGATCATTGTGGTCATGTTGACTTATTATTAGATCTTACTTTGCTGAACATTATTGCTGTTTACATTTTATCCCTATCTATACTAGTATTCAAGATAATAACCAAAAACTGCAAAATTTCTTTAAAAATACCAATTTGGGAGCAGCAACCCAACAACCAGTTGTCCAATTCATCTGAAAATTTCAGGGCAGATAGACATTGACTTGATAAACAATTTTACTCCGTCAGATTTGCTCTAAATGCTTTGGTTTCCGAGTTATAAGCCAAAATCTACATTTTATCCCTATGTTCTATTTTTAGCCATGGCGGCCATCTTGGTTAGTTGGCCAGGTAACAGGACATATTTACTGAACTAGGTACCCCCATGATGATTGTGGTCAAGTGGACGACGACGGACGACGGACGCCAAGTGATGAGAAAAGCTCGGAAAAACCCCGGAATCCCCCTCTTGATACGCCACCGTAAATTATTGATGCTAGTAAAAATGTTTTAATCACGCGTCGATTCCATATATAGGAGGTGATTGACCAATTATAGTATTTTAACCCTGTACGCTTAAATGTGAAAAAGATAGACCGAAACTTTGAACATAAAAAATATCAGCTGCATAAGATATACAGACAATCGTGTTATAGCAAGTTTTTTTTCTTCACCGGAATCACAATTTAATAGAAAGGCATACACTCGGTTCAGAAAAAAACAGACAGCATGTTTGCCAAAGGAGTTTCCAAATAAACCAACACATTCAAATATTACTACATTGTGCTAATTTGATGCAAAAATGCCAGTTGATTCGAAGGATGAATTAAACCTTTAACCTATATAGTTACTGGAACCAATTTACCCAAACTCGTGTTCTAACTTGATCCAAAACTTCTATAGTTTCTTTTATTTACAATTTATAAAATGTACTTATCAAATGGAACATCGGAGATTATTTTTCATTTATATTAAGTATATTATACGCCTGACTTAATAAACGCAATTAAATGTCTATGTCTTTTCCCGTTGCACAGGAAACAGATAATTAGCTTTGTCTGTAGTAAAAAAAAATTGTTTCGGAATAATTTCAGACTGAAAATTAACTGAGATTCTGCAAATTTGGATAAACTATAATTTGTTTTTGTTTGGATCTGTACTTTTATCCTTGTGGCTATTTTTTATCTAAAATTTGGGATAGTTTTACCGCAATAATCGTATAAAAAAATCTAACGAAAAGAAAACATTGAAACATGATTGTAACATGATACTGCCGAGAAGTCTTCCAAACAGATTTCATTCAGATCCCTATAAATAGATTGACCCTTGGGAATCACCCTATATATCATTCAGATCGTCTTGACATACAAAACAAGATAACAAACGGAGTAAGGATGGGGTATATTAAATAATTTAAACTAAAGATATTTAAACACTTCTAAATGACAAGAGTGGGTTGATCTGTAGGGATTCTTTCTACATTTGATTTAATGCATCTTGACATGAAAATCAAGAAAGTATGAAGTTTAGGAGTAGTTGGGATTTCAATGCATTGATTCAAGGTTGTTTGACGTCAAGTGGCAAGTTAACCCGCAGGACGTCAACATGTTAGTTCGAGAAATAAAACCTGCTTTGTTTAAGATCCTAGGCTACTGTAAACATTCAACAGGATTCACAGTACACAAGGTAACAGTTAGCAATCTTTATCTGTTTGAGACCAACACGCCTCCGTAGAAAAGGGTATAACTATATTTGAAATTATTAATTTCCCCCACCTTAGTAGCAGTATACCAACTTCATCTGCAAATTGGAAGAACATTTCCCAACTTATTCGGTATTTAAGGGCATGCATCAACCATTCAGACTTTGTAAATAGTTATACCAGTGTCTGAGCAGAAAGCTGATGAACCAGGGGTGTGTCAAATAACGTCTCGTCCTCATTCAATAAAGTTCATCGGAAGGTACCATTACCTTGTTGATAAATATTCCGTATCAAACTCACAAATAATACACAATGGTCTTAAAGTATAGATTATGAGTTCTGACGTTGTCTATCATCTTAATAACATGTTATAGTATTCTTTTATTTGTCTATATTTAAATAGTATATAATGTAAAATTGGGAATGGAAATGGGGAAGTTTTCAAAAGAGACAACAACCCGACCAAAGAATAGAATACAGCCGAAGGCCACCAATGTGGCTTCGACACATCGAGAAAATTACATACCTATTTTGTCTGTTTAAATATTATAGATTATTATATATTGTGTCATGTTAAATGTTTGTTTATATATATTTGTTTGTTTTATAGTGATTATGATAATAACACAATGTAGAACTGCTATACCCCCATTTTTGACATTCTTACATATTCTGTCTGTTTAATTTGTTCACACATCGTTGAAGTTTTAAACATTGAAAGTGGATTGGGAAACACGTTATTACAACTTATATTATTCTCTTTCCACTTTTCGGGTGCGAGTACTACCTTGTAGCGGCATTAGCTTGCTCCTTTTCGAAATCTACTAGGGTGTCTGTTACGTGCAAGGTATATGGCTCTCTCTTAATACGGTTCAGTCATTGATCATCCCTTTCCGATGGACTAGCATCGTTTCCCCAAGACCATACTCGCAAATGTTGTCAAGGGAGAGCCGAAAATTCAGCCCCGGAAATTTTCATCCCGGAAATCGAACCAGGAACCTTTGTGTTTGTAGTCCGATGCACTAACCACTACACTAAGGCTTACACATCGTTGTCAATATAATAGAATTTTATACGACTGTCATACAAGTGAAAGCTTTAGCGAACTATAAAAGAACGTTTAATCCACCCTTTTCTACGTAAGAAAATGACTTTACCACGTCAGGAATATGAGAGTTGGTGTCCACTCGTTTGATGTGTTTGAGGTGTCAGACAAACAATTACTCCATCCAATTTATAATAACGTATGTAAAAGTAGCCCTACTCTGACACAAAATAGAGATTTTGATGTCCTTGTTTACTCAAACTTACCAACAATTTTGCAGAAATGAAACTTTTGGTGCAAAAAAAATATAATTAGACCATTTAGAGCCAAAATTTACTGGTATATGAGTTTGCATTTAAAATTGAGGATTGATGCGCTCCATTGTATACTAATTTAAGATTTCCAGAAAATCAGGGGTTATTTTTGGAGTACCTCTGTTCAAAGGTTAGTTTTCTTCTTAGAAGGCTTTAAAGGTATGTTGAAAATTGGCATAAAGAAAGCTGATACATGTACAATTCAGGATATACCTGGTTTCTATGAGTTAAACTTAAGGTAAAATATTTAGAAAGGTGTGAAAATTGCAAAATTTGTTTGAACAGATAGGGATTCCTAATTGTGGTCTGACACCTTGAACTTTTGATTTTGCCATTTGATAAGGAACTTTCCGTTTTGAATTTTCTTCGGAGTGCAGTATTTTTGTGATTTCACGACACAGTGTTTTCACAGTTACTGAAGGCTTGTCATAGCTAATTACAACTAATACAAAAATCATGTATCAAATACTAAAATAACAAGCAGTAACTGTCCACGTCCAATGGAAAAGACGTCATCAACAGCCAGATAAAACTATAACCTAGTGCCAAAATATAGGTATTGACAGGACTGTGAATAACATATACGTATAGCAAAAGTATTTAGTTTAATTTATTGATAACAGAATCAATTTGTTTACTTATACCCATAAAAACATAGCGTTAAATTGGTAACCTTGTAGAAGAAAGAATTCTCAAAATAAACCGCATAAAGTTCCTCAGCAAATTATAGAGAACACTATTCAATCTATTTACTTTTTGTTAAACGTGTTGTTATTTTTAATTCTAAGGTATATATGTGGTTTATGTTTAATCGTATTAAATTTCTGCATGCAATATATCATTATGTATAATCTACAACTGATCATGATGTTGATGTTCGTTGACAATAAAAAGTCAGCTTTCAAAACAAAAGACAAAATAGTTTATTCTGGTTTTGACCCCTTTGAGTTGTTCATGATCTTAATTAAAACGATATGTGACTGAAATGAACATTGATAATAATAAAAATAAAATATGTGGTAAAATTATTGTCAATGAGACAACTCTCCACAAGAGACAATATGACACAGAAATTAATATCTACGGGTCAGCGAAAGATCTTCAACAATGAACAAAGCTTTACAAAGCCATAAAGCAATTCAAAAGAGAAACCAACGGCCTAATTAATGTACAAACCAATGAACAAAAAACAACTATGTTACACAGCAACAAATAACAAACACTGAATTGCAGGCTCCTAATCTGAGCCAGTGTGTAACAGTACTACATAAGGACTAACTATAAAAAAAGTTGAAAAAGGCGTAACTCATCAGATGGATATACATATAAATACATCTATCAAAACACAGAGTGGACGTAGACGGTTTAGTTTAAACATATTTATTTAAAGTGGATTGGGAAACAAGTTTTGCAACTTATATTAATCCCTTTCCACTTTGCGGGTGCGAGTGCTGCCTTGTAGCGGCATTAGCCTACTCTTTTTCGAAATCTACAAGGGTGTCTTTAACGTGCAAGAGATATGGCTCTCTCTTAACACGGGTCAGCAATTTATCGTCCTCTTCCGATGGACTATCATCGTTTCCTCAAGACCATACTCGCAAATGGTGTCAAGGGAGAGCCGAAAATTGAGTTCCTGAAATTTTCATCCCAAACGAGAATCGAACCAGGAATCTTTGTGTCAGAAGTCCGATGCACTAACCATTACACGTAGACGGTTACTTATACATCCACAACCGAAGTACAGATCGGAGAGTACTCACAGCTACTGACATTAAGTTTAAAGCCAATAACAACTGATGAAAAAATCATACCTCGAACACAAAATTTTCAATCAGTACACAACCAACATCCATTGAACAAAGTGTAAAAGAAGTCATAAACAGTCATAGAAAAAAAAAAACATGACCTTGTGGGATGCCCCGATACAGGTACATCACTTGATAGGCATTATCGTTCCTTTCAGAAGGCGTTATGAAATTTGCACAGCATTTTTATAGTTTTCTCCTAGAATAAGTGTTCTATATTTTATATCTGTAGTATAGGGTTAATTACTTTTCCTTTTTCTGTATTTATTCTATCATTTTATAATATCTTTTCTGTTCGTTTAAAGATTTTGTACCCTTGTATTGGTTCAATGCTAAACATATGGAAATTTTATAGAAAATCCACAGCATTTATCCTTGTACCCTCATATTTGGCAATTTCATGACTGATAGATATAAGATTATTGCATGCAGTGCTAGCATTGATTTCATTAAAACGAGTTTATTAATGTAGTTATTGGTTAAAACAAATTAAAATATTGACCAAATCAAGTACACCTTTTTGGGTGCTCTCGACTTTAGTGAATCAACACGAGGTATTTTGGAATTTACAGGTTGCTTAGATCTTTTTGTAATAAATAAACACTAGCACATCATATAAAAGCAAGTGAGTAATCTATGTTTCAAATTTAATAACAAAATTCTCTGTATTAAAGGCTATGGATTTTCTATAGAAATCTTGGTTTATTTGCCACAAAGTCCTCTTTTTCTATTAAATGCAATGAAACAATAATAATGCTTTGCATCAAGTTTCCCCTTGGTATATGTACAAAATAATCTGTATTATTCATTACATCTATAGTTTTGATACATTTGAAGTTTGAAAAATTCGTACAATAATGGCTACAGAAGGGGTCATAAACCTTAATTAGTCTTTCGTTTATTCCACTGCTGTAGTAACATCACAGGTAGTTATTGAGCTCTTTTGTTTTATTTCTTAACGTCTTGATTTAAAGACCCCTGACAGTTTAGTCGGTGATACTGCGTGTGTACGCACGAATATATCGTCTTAGACCATATTTTGATCTTGTTTTATTGACATACCTCAAAACCAACCACTTATTATTGAAGGTTTTCTCATAATTCCAGTTAGGATGTACACCCCTGAGGAGCCAAACATTTCTTGAAAATTCTGGGCTTTTACAGAGTTAAGTTTCATTATTATATTTAAAAAAATTCATTATATTTTCCACATGTATCTCATATTTTCGAATTATTTTCAGAACGAGTTTTCAGCGAGACTAAAACGGCAGAAGAATACATCCTTAAATGAAACTGCTTTCCAGGTTAAACATAAGATTTAAAGAAAACTCAATGATTTATAAATGTGTCATATTAGAAATTATTGTACAACATGTAACAAACATTACATTTTATGGTAGCACAATACAAAAATTTCATAATTCCAACTCCCCAAGTTTTAAAATCCTGTAACTTTCTTAATAATGATTGAAAAATTATAAAAGTGGTGGTTTTGGATAGCTAACAGATTACTCTTTCAAATTAATGCATTGTTCGTATTATGCAACAATTATATAACCAATTATAATGTTAACTGTGTCTAAAATATTTTCACCAAATTTCCACTTTCAACTGAAATTAGCTTCTGCATAGGTATTCCTAGAGGGTTGATTTTATTATATGTTGTCCCTATGGCCATTATCTACAAAAGGTTGTGTCTAATGGCAGATAGAATGTATAAAACAAATTTTACAACTAATTAAACATTATCTTCTTTTATGTGGTTAGGATGTTTACACTAATTACAGATTTATGACAGAATGGAATCCCATAGGGGCAATTTGAGACACCCTTTTGAAGCCAATGATGTGTTGATTAAGAATTCGTTAAAAATTTTTGTATAGTTAAAGAGATGATAGAGCTAAATTCATTCAAGTGAACTGACCGAGATTTTGCCACTAATTACACAATAATTGATTACATAATGATTGCATAATAAAAGTATTGCATTCATATAAAAGATTACTCTTTTATCTTTCTATATATACCTCTTTTTTTTTTTTTATGCATTCATAAGAAAGTTACAGCATTTTAAAGGTTAGTGATTGGAAGTAAAAAATCTTTGTATTGTGCTATATAACTTGAGCTACCGGTATACTTTCATCTCTGTTTGTATTTCCTTTTTATTCATCATTGAAGAATCAAATAAAATTAGGGTTAATCGCATCAAATATTTATAATCTCCTTAAACATGTTCAAAAAAAATATACGCTATTTTAGAAATAAAGTGTAACTGTGTTGGGAAGAAATATATAGCCTTCATTGTGAAATTGAAAACTAGCTGTAATTAATTTGGGTTTGATCTATTTAATTGACATACATTTTGTTCTTTAAATAACCAGTATTTCGTATTTCCATTTTTGGGGTGAAAGATTCAGCCTAAATTAGAATGTTTTCCTTATAACGTAATTGTGTTAGTAAATATATAATATATATCTATATTTAGAGTAATATCATCGTTTATCATGATGGCATACCACACCGTTTCCTTTCATATATTTGATATAAATAATTGGAATAAAACGTACCGTGGGGAATATTTAAATTATTGCTTTTGATGTTTAAATGGTTTTTGTTATACAAAGCTGACGTATGGGAGACACATTCAAACGAGAAAACTAACTGCCAAATTTATGTACACAAAATGAACGAAAAACAAATATTCATCACTACAACAAACGACAACCACTGAAGTTTGTTTCTTAGATACTGTAAGCGATATGTCGAGTATATTTGATGCATGGAATAATTTTAAAGTGTAAATATCAATCTGGCGGGGTTTTTCTGACCTTGATGTCATAATCATCGTACATTGGTCAATATAAAGTTTTAAGGTTTGGTCTGTTTTATGAATTTCGAACAGCGGTACTGTATACTACTGTTGCCCTTATTTAGTTCACTATAATCAATATGTAAACTATAGTCTGTGTGTGGAATGGTTGTAAGGTGTTATTGTTTTTTCCGACTCTGACCTCATTCCTTCAATCGTGTTTATGCTTATGTGATATACATCCTGCATGTCTTATTTTTTTTCGTTAAAGTTTTTGTACACATAAACCAGGCCATTAGTTTTCTCGTTTGACTGTTTTTTTACATATATATTTATCAGGCCATTAATTTTCTCGTTTGATTTCTTTTCTCGTCATTTTAAAGCCTTTCATATTGATTCTGTTAAAGTATCATGGGTATTGCTCATTGTCACATAATTTTTAATTTCTACATCATTTGTGTTTTGTGGGAGAATTGTCTCATTGGTCTTCTTACTTCATATTTGATGAAGCCTCTCCTGTTAAAACGGCAGCAAACATTACAAAGAAATTAATAGTGTATTAGAAAAATTGCTCCTTGTCTTTAATGTTGTACAGAAAACAACTTGAGGATAAGGATAAGTACTCAACTTCCTTTTTGTGTATAATAACGTGTTATTAATCTAGTTTACGATGTAAGTGTAAATATTCAATCATATTTTTACAGTGAATGTGTTATTTTGTGCGAAAATTACTGACAATTGTGACTAAATCAAAATTATATGGTTACGTATGATCGAATTTTGTAATAAAATGCCTAATACAGATAGATCATCAAATAATCGCAGATCAATAACCTATACAAGGACTGTACGTGACTGATCTGTAAACAAGACCAACCAATTAATATTATACAAAAAACAAAAAAAAAAAACAAATTAATTGGCAAAGAATTCAACGTGACATATACATAATGACCATTCAATTTCCCTTTAGGAATTTACTGCTATTTGTTTATACTGCCAACTAGAAAACTTAGGCCACACCAATTTAATTTCTTGTTCTACGGATTTTTGGACTCCAAAAATTGGGGCGAGCGAGCGATTTGAAAATTTTAATAAAAAAATATTTAATTTGCAAATTTTTGGGGCGAAGCTTGAAAAGTAAAGGCGAGCGATTATATATATTTTTTTGTAAACATAAAACAGTAGGATTTGACAATATAGAAACTTGATTTATCACTTGTACTTTGAAATTTCTTTAACTTATGAAGTATTTTTTTCCCCTGTGTTACCAAGAAATAATTGAATAATTAAACCTGGTCTTTGTATGTGTGACTGACAATGAGACAATTCTCCATCCAAGTCATAATCAGATTGAAAACAACCCCTTAATGTTGTAAATATCCCTTTTAATGAGGGGTCAATATAATTTTATAATATATTTTTTTGTAAAAAAAACACTTTTTAGTACAAAAGAGCTCATATTTTACCAAAGCACTATATATATATCTGGTATTAAATGGTCCAACAATTTTGTAATATTTCTGGACTTTAACCATGTTGACAAATTTACTTTAACAATTTAATATTATTCAAAATAAGTGGACCCCTCTTTTAGAAAATTTGTTAAAAATATGTTGTATTTAACCTCTTTTTGAGTAAAAAAAATGTTCCCAACCTGATAATAACAAACACAGGTCAAAGTACGGCCTTTTACACATGGCTTTGATCAATACCAAACAGCAAGCTATAAGGGACACACAATCAATAGTGTACACAATTCGAACAGGAAAACCAACGATCTTATTTATATATCAAAACGGGAAAATACCAATGCACCACATCAACAAACGACAACTGCTGAACGACAGGTCCCTGAATCAATCAGGACAGCTGCATAAACATACAGCGGCTATGGATAGTTTTGTTTCGCCAGCATACAATATAATTGAAGTTGAAGGCAACTCTTTCAGAAGTTCCTTGTATTTTATCACGTTTATTCTAACAACGAACATTTTGTGATAGGGAATATAAGTAAGGTGGAAAGAAACCCATGTTTTGTTCTGTATAGGTATTTCCGCTGTTATATTTCGGAGCACTCCAACTTGAGATTAATTTGTTTCACAGATATGTACAGTGTGGTGGGGTGCTAATAGGTTTAAAATAGTTATACAGGTTTAAAATACTTTGATCTAAAGACAAATGTTTATATCTTTTTATAATATTTACAAAAAACCGGCGCGGGAAATGGACATGATTACATTTACGGATGCGGGAAGCGGGAATATAAAAAAAAATAAAAAAAATTGTTTTGAAAAAAATAGGTGCGGGCGGGTCCGTCGAACAAGGAATTAAATTTGTGTGGCCTTATAACTATTTATTTCTACGAACATCTGGACTAATATTATGATTTGAAATTGATATGAAAAAAGTGTCTTAATCTAGCTCATAGTTATAAATATAGATATTGTAAAAAAAATCTTCGGAAAATAATCATAAGTTAAGGGACAGAACTCCTATAAGGAGTCTGCAATGTTTACTTATTTGTAATTTATATTGTCCTGAATAATTTTGATCATTTGTATGGTGACCTGTAGGTGTTAATTTCAATGTCATTTGGTCTCTTGTGGATAGTGTTCTCGTTTGAAGTCATACTAGATCTTTTTATTTCTAAAACAACTCCTTTAAGGATCATTTAATATATATTTTAAAAGATATTATGCAAAAACTTCGAAATTTGGATAAGCAACTCAAATATACATTATTGCACACTCACTTCACAGACATACAACAGAAGTGACTTAAATAATTAAACATACACATTATTAAACTGACAAAGACACCAGACACAAAAATGTAGTTGATAGTAACTACAGTATATTAAAATATAATGTCATTTAGATATATCTAATGACTCTAATAAAAAAACAAATTAAGTAAAACATAAATACAAGGATATTCAAAATGAAAACACTTTAAAACCTGATGCTCCCGAATAACAGCGCTTGATCCATCCACATCTAGATCGCCTATACGTCCCAAATTTAAAAAACAAACCAACCAAAATCTGGGTGCAAAAATATCAAGCTTTGCAAGACTCACACACCCTATTACGGATATTTATAACAATATAAAGAAGAATAATACTCAGAATACACAAAGTTCTCGTTACAATTACCATACAACAATCCCATCATTGTGTTATTGATCTATATTCGTGTCTTTCATTTTTGCTAAAATAAATCTGCTTTGTCTATATGCCTTTTTGTGTTTCTTTGATACATATGACGTGGCTCTGTACTTATACACTCCGTCATTGTGTAATTGTCACGGTGCTATTATACATTTTTGTATTCTTGTCTTTCAGTTTTACTTATGTGCGTTGTCTATTTGCCTTTTGTGCTTCTTTGATACATATTTTTTTTTATAGTGAATAATATTATTACACAATATTGACTGCTATACCCCTATTTTTAGCTCACCTGGCCCATCACTTTGCGTCCGTCGTCCGTCGTCCATCGTCCGTCGTCGTTAACTTTTACAAAAATCTTCTTCTCTGAAACTACTTGGCCAAATTAAACAAAACTTAGCCACAATCATCATTGGGGTACCTAGTTTAATCAATGTGTCCGGTGACCCGGCCAACCAACCAAGATGGCCGCCATGGCTAAAAATAGAACATAGGGGTAAAATGCAGTTTTTGGCTTGTAACTTAAAAAGCAAAGCATTTAGAGCAAATCTGACAGGCTTTGTCTGAGAAATTACAGCATAAGTTGGTCATGTAAATGATTCACTTGTTAAGTAACCTTGATTACCTTGATCGAGTTCTAAAGATAATGTTATCAAATTTATGTTTATAACTTATTGCATTTGACCTATATTAAAGTAATATAGTCCTGTATTTTTAAAGTATCTGTAAAAAGATCTTCCTGTTGGTGCTATTTTTAAATGTTTACCCTATTGTTTTTCCAGCACAATAGCTTAAATGAAGCTTTTAATTCTCTTTCTTGGAAAAAAGCTTTAGAATTTGGAGGTCGTCCCGAATGTAATAAAATATTCGTAATGTAATTTAAAACATAAAGTTCCCTATGTTTAAATAACAAAACAATGGCCGAAAATAATTCTTCTGAAATCTAATTAAGCCAAAAGATTCATAAAAGAAAATATAATCCATGAACCACAAAAAGACCGGGATTGGTAAACATCAAAAGCAGAAGAAAAAAAAAACATCATTTATTATAAACAAATGAATTGATACCGTTTATACTATCGCCATAAGAAATAACAACGTGAAATATCTAACTTCTAATCTCATACATAATGATCAACAGAAGCTCTAAAAACTCCAATTATATTTGACTTTTTAGAGTTATAAACGTACGAACTGTCTGACGCATGCATACTTATTCAATCGTTCTTCTTCAATCTAATTGGAAGGAAGATTCTACTGGTAATATACATTCCTTTTCCATGGGGAATTTGAATTGTTCTTTCTGAGATATTAACAGTTAAGTTTTCAGACTGTAGCTGTACATTATGAGTCACAACTGAATCTCTTGTCGACTTTTTATACCATGTTAACTGTAGACATGCATATAAGTAATAATGACCTTCCTGTGGAATAATTACTCCGGTTGTAACGTTATTGCCCTGTGCTCGTAATAAAGGATCTGTTGTCTGGTGAGTATTGGGGTCTGCAATTGCAAGAAAGGTATGTATATTAAAAATTGCTAGTCCACACATTTCCATTAATAGTTTCAAGTCTCCCAAGATTACATTCTTTTACATAACGTATGCATAAAGATAACTATAGGATACTTGATAATAATTGAATGTTTGATGATACGCGTCTTCTGATTGGGTGACTTTGTATTGTTTATCAGCTCATATACATAATTTTGTCATGTGACCGTGATGTCATCAACGTTTTTTCATGGTTTGCTCCGGTTTAAAATGGAATTTAGAATTAAATTGTAAGACATTACTGTAATATTTTTTCTGTATATTCGAAATAACATAAAAAACGTGGTGCACACTTTAAAATAACTCGCTACGCTGTCTTCATTGATAGAAAAAATATTACAGTCATTCCTTAAATAGAATAATATTTTTTTCTATAATGAACATCATTGCAAAAAATATACTTGACGTATCTGTTAAATTTAAACATGACAACTGTATTCCGATATTGCCTGGCTTTCTTGCACTGTGAAATTGTAATTACTGCTTGTTTAACGGTTCGTTTAGGTGCCCAAGTCAGAATAATGTCCATTTATTGTATATGAAAAACACAAAAGCTGTCAATCATTGCCCTTTAAATTGACTAACGACGCTTACATTTATCTTCTATTATTGGTATTTTGCATGATGCTGCATATGCATTTCTACATTTAATATAAACTATACTTTTTCTATTTTTGGCTATTGTGTAATCTATTTTCGTTTACATACTTTTGTGTTTGTTCGTACTCTTTATATATGTATTCATACTATTTTTAATTTACAAACCTGTATTAGATGCTGAATATTCCTCTTTAACCAGTTTGAAAACTGATAAGTCTTTAAGTCTCACTTTACCAGTGTAAAACTTGGTATTGTTAGTTGTTTCGCTTTCTGTTAACATGATATGCTGACCTGAAATCTGTATTAAAAGGTTTATAACTGTGAATTATTTAATCTTCCAATCAAATAGGTGTGCTTTGAGTTAGACTTGTATTATGTTAGCAGATGTGAAGTTTGCTAACTAAATCAAATTCAACCTTAAAACGGAATAATATACATGAACGTCCTTATATCAGTGTTGAAATGCTTTAACAAATGATTTGCGAATGCATATTTGAGCACATTATTATATACAAAACATGATACTCACAAACTTACCAGTGTAATGAAAATAACAACAGATTCTGTGGAAGAAACCATGATGTACGGAATTTTCCTCTGTCCATTCCGCATAGCTTCTGTTTCATTAATAACATGTGACGACATCCATATGTAGTATGCGTTCTCTTGTGTTTTGTCTAGTTCTACGTTTTGTACTGTGTTACGATGGATAGTTGAGATACTGACACATATTGCAATCAATGTACAGCAAAATATGAGACAACTAATAATTATTCCAACTTTATAACTCGAATTATTACGATATTGTTTCGGAATATATGTTTTTTCGTTTGATTCATTATAGGCAGAATCCATGTCAGTATGTTGAAGATGGTAGATATTTATAAAAAGAGATAAGAAATATAGAAGCTTGATGCAAGGTGTAGTTTCCCATGCAGGTTATAAAAGACACCTAGTTCATAGTATATTTATACTTCCTGGGTTTTATTTTTGAGTAAAAATAGTTTTAAAGTATGAAAAGATTTCAAGGAAGTTAAACTTAAGATGAATTGTGTAGGGGATTGTCGCACACTTAAGAAGTTCAATCTAAAATACATACTTAGCATAGATTAACACACAAGTCAGTCATTTACATGTACACTAGTTGGTGAATGAATGAAATCAAATCATGAATAAAATTTTATTTTATACATGTCTCTACATTAGATTTATAATACGCGTCGTATTTCTTAGTTATACTAGAGCTTTTTTACAATTTAAGGAAAGGTACTAAAGCTCTACTTTACGGATAAAAATAAGCAAAATACAGTGTTGCTGTTTGTCGACACAATTATTTTAAAAGACATTATAAAGCTACTTCATCAATATTTTTGCAACTGAATATTATCTGATTAATCAATGACAAATTAGGAAAATATAACGTTTTGCTATCGTTTCAAAACTGAAAGAATCAGATACACGAATGACCTACACACATTTTCTAGTTATCAAATGTCACATGATAAACACGATAGAAGAGGCTCAATTGAGTGGTAATGTTTTGCTTCGATGACTATATTGACCCTCTAATTGTTCATCATACCTAACAACCAATCATTTTCCATTTACTACAAGTTTTATTTCTGTTTGCTGTTTTAACTTTATGCAAACGGATATTGCATTTTACTTTATGGAAGCAATGAATTCGACAAAATATAAGTAATTTTATCTGTTTTACTTTAAATTGTTGTGAATTAGTCGATCAAAAGTAATAAATCGAAAGTTCATAGTATTTAAAATAAGCTTTAGTTTTTAAAACATCTTAGGATTTGTGAAAATCCACGTTCAAATTAATAAAACGTGCGAACTGATATAAAATCACACTTAGACGAAAATGAAGAAATTGAATTGCAATGACACAGTCAAGAATTTTGAGCAATCAATTTCACATTCAATGTGTGTATTTGATAAACGTTATTTGTGAAATATAAACATGCGTTATTTAAAAGATTACTTTATTTCAATTTAATCGTATTTACTAAATGCACTATGCGACGTGATGAACTATAAAACATAAATCATGCAATCATTCATGTATTAGAAAGGTGACAACATGTAACTTTACAGAGTTATTCCTCATTTCTGATGGTTTCTTACAACTTTCTTTCTCTAATATTAATGGTTGCAGCATTAGCAGGACTACCACCACATTGACGGACATTAACTTGATATACTTCTCAGAACTGAAGAACAATGCATTTTGCAATTTCAAAATTTGATAGTTAAGTTTTCTTCGATACCGGTTTTTTTTTATCGTTAAGCTTATTTTCTTTATTAGTTATACATGGTTGAAGAAGGTCACAATCCATGCATGTTATTTTAAAGACATACGGAATTGTAATGTTAGCAAAATGGTTAAACAAATGCATACAAATGTACTAATCTAAGTCTTGCATGCGATTATTTTATGTGCCGTGTTTCTTTCAATCCAAGATATGAACGAACAATGACCTTCCCCCAGCTGATTTAAGAGTAAATGTATGTTGAAAGCATCTCCGTGGTATTAATCAAACCTGTTATGTAAACAGACCCAGAACGACTGATGAAGTAAATTCAATTAAGAAAATAATAATAATAATAATAACATTAATAATAATAATAATAATAATAATAATAATAATAATAATAATAATAATAATAATAATAATAATAATAATAATAATAATATTAATTAATAATAATAAATTATAATTATTTAATATGTTTTATCCACCACAACATATTATCGACAAATACTATTTTATTCATTGGTTGTTGACCTTAAGCTCATTAACTTTAAAGTTTGTTGCCGACGTTTATCGAATTGTGACGTTGATAAACAATAAAAGCAGAGCATGTAGAAAACGGGACAGATAAGTGAAAAGAAAGAGCCGTGACATTTGTTTTTATATTTTTTCAATGCATTCCCATTGGTTAATTAAACTGTTCCTCAACAGTTGTTAATTGCATTGTTGTATTTAAGTATTCTTAATGCCCGCGTCACACTGTCCCGATTTTTATATACGATGGACACCCGAATGCGAAAATTGTAAGTTCGTACGAAGTTGGTCCCGATCTCGTTAAAATACCAAAAAGTGATCGAAGCAAGTACGATGAATAACGAAGTCTATACGAGGGTGCCGAAAGTATATACGATAGCAAAAGATGGACATACGAAGGTTAACCGAAGACGGTATTTAAGCTTCATATCTCAGCCGAAGCCTACAAGATGGATCACGAAGGCTACACGATGGATTACGATGATGGCGCGATGGCCATACGATGTCTGTACAGCTTACGATGCATTTAAATTATATGCCGAAGGCATCACGCGTTTTAAATTGTTTGATCAATATTGAATATATATTATATTGTACATTTAATTTTTGGTTTAATCATAAGACGGAAGACCGTGGGTATTTCCAGTTACTGAATAATTTGGTTGATTTCTAAAAAAATAGTTTATGTATCAAATATGCGTATTCAATTTACCATTTTCTGCATGTGTCATATACAAATATAGTGTCCATATTTGTCCCCAATATGTTACATACGAGGGGATGCCACGCTCGGCATTGCCTTGTTTGAACTGTAAAATGTGTGCACTAGTCTGAATAATCACCCATAATTATGCCCATGTTTACTGATCTATCTTAAAGGTAAGGTAATGGGTTCGTTGATCTCTTTTCTTCAAAAAGAGCTCTTTCCAGGAGAATATCATAATAATATAGACTAAAGGAAGGATGTGGGGAAAGCAACAAATGCGGCAAAATATGACATATAGAAAACAAAATGTTTATGGAGTAAACATTCGTGTGACAACATCTCAGACGATACATAAAAAATCAGAATAATGAAGAAAAAGTTGGTTTCCCTATATACGTGTACCTGCAGTGTTGGTATACGAGGCGCGTTTATGATTTTCATTATGTTATTTGATATGAAAAATTGACAAAAAATAATATTTTATTTGTAAAAGTAAATCCTGAGCCTGTAATACCTGCTCTTCTTGTTCCATTTGAATTAATAGAAACAACGCTGTCGCCTTTCTTGTTCCCATAGAATCATATGATATGAGCTCCATGTTTTGTGAACGTCTTTCTTAACTGTCGTATTAGACTGACCAGTGCATATCGCGAATGGCACTTTAAATGTATTTAAGCGCGAAAATTAACTTACAGTTAGCTGGATTTATTGCCGTCGCAGTTCCATCTTGTCACCTTCGTACTTTTATTCGATGGCATCATGACGGGATTACGAGGTCTTCACGAAGTCGTGTTGCCATCGTAAGACCTTCGGGTAGCTTCGTGATTCATTCGTGTAGACATCGTAATGTCAAAACTGCCCGATGGAAACGATGGAAACACGAATGCAATACGATGTTCAAAGATGCATTCCCGGTGACATTACGATGGTGAGGATGGTGATACGAACTCAATACGAACCCTCAACATCGGACGCACCTTCGGGGATTTTTTAACATGTTAAAAAATTTAGAACCCTTCCCGAAGTTGTCCCCGAAGGCTAGAAAAAGTGGCCGATGGTTCTACGATGGTTAAAGATGGCACTACGAAAAGCCCGATCTGGATACGATCAGTCCCGATTTTGAAAATTTCCATAATCGTGTTGCCATCGGCGTAAAAATCGGGACAGTGTGACGCGGGCATTAAGAATATGTTAAAACTATAAACCTTAGAGTGCCTGTAAGTTACATTCTTTTATCACAGGTTTCCCCTAGCAGTTGCACTATATGGTGGTCGAATATTTAACGATGTTACAGCCAGAAATCGCCTTTAAATTGTAGCCAACAAAAGACACAAATCAATAGTAAAATTTAACAATATTTATTATACAAAAGTTTACAAGAAGTATTACACAAATATTATTGTCAACTTAACTGTCAAAATATGAGTCCAATCTTTTATCTTTATCTGTATCCGGATATCTTTCGGAATCCAATCTGAATATTACGGTCACAATCCAGTATGATGTTGTTTGTAGAATAAAAGTGTAAATCCAAATGCTATGAATATTAATGTCATTCGATGTCTAAGTCCAAGAGTAAGAGTCCTAGAGTGAGTTTAACTTTAGTGTCTGTATATATATATATATTTGTCATGGAAGATTCTAGAACAGTCTATAATGGAACACCCTAGAAAGTTACAACAGAAGTTTCTAGTAAAATGTAGAAGTTTATATAATGCATCTTTTATTAGGATCATTCTGGAAAGTTCCAATCATTCTGTAATTGTTCCAGAGATTTCTAAACTGCACAATTCTAAAATTATTCTGTAAACAACTATCAGGCCACACAATACAAATTAGGCCAACATAAATAAATACAATAATTACAATATCATAACACCTCCCCCTTTAAAAGAAGTTTTAGTGTAACAAAAACTTATCATGAATAAAATGAACAAAAATATACAGTATATACAAAGTGTTTTAATAAGCTCTAGATAAAGCATCTGCTATTACATTATCTTTACCCTTAATATGTTTTACAATTACATCATATTCCTGTAGCAATAAACTCCACCTAGTCAACCTCTGATTCTTGTTTCTCATTTTATGTATGAAGGTGAGAGGATTATGATCAGTACAAACAAGAATAGGATATACAGTGGGATTCAAATATACATCAAAATGTTGAAGTGCTGACAACATTGCAAAACACTCTTTTTCAATAGTTGAATAATTTTTCTGATGTTTATCTAATTTCTTAGAAAAATATGATATAGGTTTCTCAACATTATCATCTGTCTCTTGATATAAAACAGCTCCAATTCCTACATCGCTTGCATCAACGGCAAGTTTAAGTTGTTTTTCAAAGTCTGGAGTAATCAGAACTGGACTATTAATTAAAAGTGATTTGCTATTTTCAAAAGCGTTTTGACAATTTTCACTCCAGATAAATTTAGAATCTTTTCGTAAAAGATGAGTCAATGGTTGAACCACAGTAGCAAAATTTGAACAAAATTTTCTGTAAAATCCAATCATGCCTAAATATCTCATAAGTTGTTTTCTATTTGTAGGAGGAGGAAATTTGGAAATGGCTTCCACTTTAGCCATAATAGGTTTCACTTGACCTTGGCCAACTGTATGCCCTAAATAATCCACAGTGGCCTGACAAAATTCACTTTTACCAAGATTAACAGTCAAATTTGATTGTGACAATCTATCAAAAGTATCATACAAATGTGTTAAATGCTGTTCCCAGCTATCACTACATATAATTAGATCATCAATATAAGCATAACAACAGTTCAAATCTTTTATAACATTATTGATCATTCTTTGAAATGTAGCTGGTGCACTTTTCATGCCAAATGGCATTACAGTATATTGAAATAAGCCATCTGGTGTAACAAAAGCTGATATTTCACGAGCTCTCTGTGTCAATGGAACTTGCCAATAACCTTTCAACAAATCAAATTTGCTCACAAATGTTGCTTGCCCAATGTTGTCAATACAATCGTCTATCCTTGGAATCGGATAGGAATCAGATTTTGAGACTGAATTTACTTTTCTGAAATCAGTCACGAAGCGAAAGGTTTTATCTGGTTTTGGTACAAGGAGACAAGGAGAGCTCCATTCACTGTTACTCGGCTCAATAATATCATTGTCAAGCATATATTTAATTTCTTTTCTCAAAGCTTCAAGTTTGAGTGGATTGAGCCGGTAAGGATGTTGCTTAATTGGAGAAGCATCTCCTACATCAACATCATGACAAACAGCAGTGGTTTTGTTTGGCACATCTGGAAAAAGATTTTTAAAAGAAAATACCAAAGTTTTTATTTCTTCTCTACGATCAAAAGACAGATGTGCAAGTTTTGAGTCTAAATTTGACAAAATTTCTGAATTTTTCAATCTAACTGTCTCTTCCAAAGTTTTAGAACTAAAAGGTGGTTCAATTACATCTGGTTTGTCATGATTGTTCTCAAATTTAACCATGCCTAAAGTGGCAACTGGTTTACTATCACATTCATTAGTACGCTCAAAATATGGTTTTAACATATTAATATGACACACTCTGTTTTGTTTACGCCGACCTGGAGTTTTTACAATATAATTCAAATCATTGATTTTACTCTCTATTGTATAAGGACCACAATATTTAGCCTGTAAAGGATGTCCAGGGACTGGCAAAAATACAAGTACCCTATCACCAGGCTCAAAAACTCTGTCCCTGGCATCTTTATCATACCATATTTTCATCTTGTTCTGTACATTTTTTAAGTTTTTCTGAGCAATTTGACAAGCAGTATACAATTTTTCTTTAAATCTAGATACATAGTCTAAAAGATTCAAGTAAGTATGTTCAGTAAGCCACTTTTCCTTAATCAATTTTAACGGTCCCCTTACAGTATGGCCAAATACCAACTCAAAGGGACTAAATCCAAGGGATTCTTGAACAGCCTCTCGGACTGCAAAAAGCAGAAAGTGAACTCCATCATCCCAGTCTCTGTCAAATTGAAGACAAAAAGTTCTAATCATGTTCTTCAATGTTTGATGAAAACGTTCTAAGGCACCTTGAGATTCTGGATGGTACGCACTTGATCTATACTGAGCAATTCCTAGCTGGTACACGACTTGCTGAAATAAACCTGACATGAAATTTGATCCCTGGTCGGACTGTATAGACTTAGGAAGTCCTACTAATGTGAAAAATTTGATAAGTGCTTTGACAATAGTAGGTGTCTTGATATTTCTTAGCGGAATAGCCTCAGGAAAGCGAGTGGATGTACACATGATTGTCAATAAATACGCATTTCCAGTTTTGGTCTTTGGTAAAGGTCCAACGCAGTCAATTATAACTCTGCTGAAAGGTTCGTCAAAGGCTGGAATAGGCAGAAGTGGTGCTGGTGGTATTTTCTGGTTAGGCTTACCAACAACCTGGCATATATGACAGGATTTGCAGTATTCTGCAACATCATTTCTAAGTCTTGGCCAGTAGAAATGCTGCAAGATCTTAAGGCAAGTCTTTCTTATACCTAAGTGTCCAGCCAAGGGGGTGTCATGGGCAAGACCAATAATTTCTTGCCTATAAACTTTAGGTACCACCACTTGGTATACCACTCTCCATTCCTCTTCTGGGGTAGCATCAGGAGGCCTCCACTTCCTCATTAAAATGCCGTCCTGATGGTAATAGCATTCGGCCACTTTGTCTGCTTCCTCCTGTGATTGAGCCCGCTGGTTGAGCTGAAGAACCTCAGGGTCTTTATTTTGTTCTCCCAAAAGGTTCTTTCTGTTTAATGAATGGCTGTTTACGTCTGGCCATGGCATAATTACATTCTTATTAACATTAGGTGGTCTTATTATGGCCTTTTCTGAGCTACTAGGACCTTCAATGTCGGCTAGGAAAGTGTCAGAAAGGTCCATGTAATCAAACTGGTTCTCTTGCAAATCCTCATCTTGTTGTTTTCTAGCCATTGCCCTAGTTACAACACAAACTGGATACAATTCAGCATCATCTTCAGGTGATTTAACATCCACCACTGGTTCACTGGTAACAATTGGTTCAGCAACCACTTTGTTCCTAGCTAGATCATTTCCTAGCAATAATGTAACACCCTCAACGGGGAGATTAGGACGAACACCCACAATAACTGGTCCAGTTATCAAATCTGACTTCAGATAAATACGATGGAGAGGAACATCTATACAACCTAACTCTACACCTTGTAACAAAACGGAGGCACCAACAGAAGTCTTCTCGGACAAAGGCAACACACCTTCTAACAATAAAGACTGAGAAGCTCCAGTGTCCCGTAAAATCTTAATAGGCTGAAGAGTGGTATCATCAACAATAGAAATAAACCCATCAGACATAAAGGGTTTATATTCCTCCATGTAATCACAAAAACTGGACTTAAAAGCCTGACTCGCAGGACATTCCAACGTACTGGTAATATAAGGTGTCGTACAAGCACTGGACTTTGGCTTATTATCTCGTTCATTCTTCTTCTGGAGTCTAAAACAATCAGCCATCAGGTGACCATTTTTCTTACAATAAGCACAAATCAGTGACTTCTTCTCAAAGGTATCAAATTTTGGACTAGACATATTATAACTGGACTGACTCTTATTCTGTGCAACAGGCTTACTATCAGAACGCTCAGTGCTTTGATTTTTGTAATTTCCACTTGAAGTATTAACATTTTGACCCTTGAAACTTCTTTTATGTGAAAGGGTATAATTATCTGAAATTACAGCTGCATCATGTATTGTCCCAACAGTTTTGTCGTCTAAATGTGTTTTTAAGTCTAAATGAACACATTGTTTGAACTCTTCTAATAACATCAATTGTCTTAGGTTATCAAAATTGTTATCTGTTTTCTTTGAAGTAAGCCATTTATCAAATAGATCTTCTTTTTCCCGAGCAAATTCCACATAGGTTTGTGAATCAAACTTTTTATAAGATCTAAATTTCTGTCTATATGCTTCTGGTACTAGCTCATAAGCTTTCAAAACTTCCTGTTTCACCGTGTCATAATCGGAACTTTTTTCTGATGGAAGTGCAGAGTATATTTCAGCGGCTTTACCCTCGAAAACACTTTGTAGCATTGTAGTCCAATACGGCTTTGGCCAATTCAAATTACGAGCAATTTTCTCAAACTGTGGAAAATATTTATCAACTGTTTTTTTCACAAAATCTGGGAACCAAACGTATATTTTTTGCTGCATCAAAATAATCTGATTTTGATTGGACTTTAGAGTTGCTTTCTTCTTTAATTATTTCAATTTTCAGTTTTTCCATCTCTAGCCTTTCTCTCATTTCAAGTTCTTTTATTTTCTCCCTCTCCTTCATTTCCAGTTCTTTTAATTTAAATTCATCTTCTTTTTCTTTCTTTTCCATTTCTAACCTTTCCTTCATTTCCAGTTCTGCTTGTTTTAATTTAAATTCATGTTCTAATTCAAGCTGTTTTAATTTAAAGGCATCTACATTTTCGACCTTAAGTTCAAGAGCCTCTTCACCTAAAATTTCTGCGTCAACTAATTTGTCTATAACCAAATTTTTTATAATTTGTTTTCTCATAGATACTTTAAAATTTAACTTCAGATGTTTAGCTAGCAACACTAATTCGTCTTTCTTTAAATTATCAAAACTCTCCAAGTCTGGCGTTTTCAAAAATTTACCGGCATCAAATGCCATTTTGTAGAATTTTGTTGGCTAGTTATAATAAAAATTACTAAACAAATTTTGAATAAAATATGTTCAGTATCCCGGACGAGCCCCCAATTTCTGTTACGGCCAGAAATCGCCTTTAAATTGTAGCCAACAAAAGACACAAATCAATAGTAAAATTTAACAATATTTATTATACAAAAGTTTACAAGAAGTATTACACAAATATTATTGTCAACTTAACTGTCAAAATATGAGTCCAATCTTTTATCTTTATCTGTATCCGGATATCTTTCGGAATCCAATCTGAATATTACGGTCACAATCCAGTATGATGTTGTTTGTAGAATAAAAGTGTAAATCCAAATGCTATGAATATTAATGTCATTCGATGTCTAAGTCCAAGAGTAAGAGTCCTAGAGTGAGTTTAACTTTAGTGTCTGTATATATATATATATTTGTCATGGAAGATTCTAGAACAGTCTATAATGGAACACCCTAGAAAGTTACAACAGAAGTTTCTAGTAAAATGTAGAAGTTTATATAATGCATCTTTTATTAGGATCATTCTGGAAAGTTCCAATCATTCTGTAATTGTTCCAGAGATTTCTAAACTGCACAATTCTAAAATTATTCTGTAAACAACTATCAGGCCACACAATACAAATTAGGCCAACATAAATAAATACAATAATTACAATATCATAACAACGAGAGGTCTTGTAGTTAGAGTCACGGCATATTGGAAAATATCTATGAAATACTGTCTGGGAAGACAAAAAATGTCTATGATCAATTCAGTTAGAGTAAAACCATGTACATGTATTTAGATAACACATATTGAAATTATTTTTTAAAATTTGAAGTTTGAAAGAATATAAGTTTTATTCATTGTAATAAGTCAACTAGATGTGTGCTTAAATACAGTTTGATAGCTATTTTTTGCGGGCAGACTATTAACAACCGTATGAGTAATAACAATTCTCAACGTACCAAAACAAACTGGGAAATTTATCCTTTATTATATAATACCACGAAAAGATAGTTACTTAATTGAAAATATACGCCATTTTATTCCCAAGATGGACGGAGTACAATAAAGGTCTATTTCTTCAATTCAGTTTGTCAGGTAGATATTTGCACATTATAGAATTTTAACACATGTATACTATTTAATTCTTTCCACTTTTCTGTGGAAAGACCTACTGTCTTTATTCTAACGATTATTATTTTGTTCTTCGTCTGCCACTTTTATTTCTTGCGTGAAATGTTTGTTTCGCTAGATATTTGGTATATAATATCGCACAGTTTATGCGCCTTTGAAATTGAAAATTATAAAAGGAATACATTTCTTTATACGAGTTGTCTCCCTGAACACTGTTTCTTTGTAAGTGCATCTGAATATATTTAAATCGTTAAATCCTTATGAGGTTTTGTACAATTTTGTTAGAAGCAACATGAATACTCCATATGATAGTAATTTCTCGTTCTGTATTTGTCATAAGTGATATATCAGTGTATAGAAATGAATTGTAAGTTATGAAGACCTAAGGTATTTTGATTTGAGGTCCTAGGTTTGAAATGAAATTGAGGTCAAGGTCAAATGTCAATGTCATATTTTAAATTTTGACTTTTTTATTTCATTACATCTTCTAACACTTACAAATATATATAGGAAAGAACTAGTGCAATGTTTGACGCATTGTATGAAGATATGATACATTTGGTCTGAATCAATCCGATGACATGTTATAGGGGTTAATGTCCCTGACATGATTAAATTTGGGATTAGTTGATATTTATTCCAACTTGACACATCAAAAATCCATAGGGTCTTAAAAAGTAAGTTATAATTTTTTGAATAGACACACATAAAGCTATCATTTGAGACCGGAAGTAACCTCCAATAGACCGGACGTAGATAAATTGTTCCCTTGATACAAGCAAAAATAAATAGAAACCATCAGTGTGAATAAAGCTATCAAAGGATACCAAAAGTGCCATTTACGTAACCGGATGTAGCAAATTAGATGGCGTCTAGACTAAAATACACACGAAATGGAGCTACATAATATCAAGCCTAAGTCCTGTAATTTTTTTTAGACCTAATAGTTTGAATAAATGTTTACCTTGTTTTAAATCAAATATGAGAATTTGAGTCAACTAGGTGAACATGAATTTAAAAACTAGTGCCCCTTTATACTTAACACAATTTCCCCCCGAATACAGTGCATTTGAATATACGAATGTATTTACCTGAGACAACATACTAATCTTAATATTTAAAGCAAAATATATTAAGTTAATGACACGAAACTCTATAACACAGAACTTTTCAATTGTTTTCAGTTGAATTCATCGCTTTTCAAGCGGTATTGTGAGCTAGATATTGACAAAACTATGCAATATAAATGACCATTGTTGTATAAGACATCACTATTATGACTTAAAGTTTTTTTTTGAAATTTTTGCTATGCTTCTTTGGAGGTCAACCCACGACCATCGAATCAGCATGGTTAATTGTAAAATATAACAAAGAATTTTGAACAACGTATCAAGCACTTTGATATCACTACAGTAACTTCTCACCCACATCCTTTCATATTGACTTTTATGAAAAACAATATTATCCTAACTAAAAGTATTCCTACAAAAGAAATTTTCTCAGTCGGTCAGCGATTTGAACTGAAGTACACAATGTTTAATTTGGTATTAAGTAGAACACGATAATTATTTTTGTTAAAGTTTGACCTATCTTTAAACGATGATTAACAAAGTATAAGCAAATTGTATATAAAAGATACATTTGATCTGTGCCATTAGTAAAACAGGAAGTGGTTCCATTAGGGAGCCTGATATTGTAAAATGATCTAGTTAGTGTTGTTTGCCTGGTCGTCTTTCTAATCTTTAGCCTTTGGTCATGTCGCTCTTTATTAGAAATATTGTTTTTAATTGGACCTTATGTATCTTTTTTTTCTGTCCATTGTCTTGGATTTGATGAGTTGCTTAATTATGCATCAAACATATGCCTATGGGATATGTATTTCAACAAGCATGAAATCCGATTCCAGAAAAAAAAATGATAGGCTTTTTTTATTTGAGTTGTGACATACATATTGTAATTAATAAACATCTGTTATGTATGTATCTTGAATTTGATTGGTCGGTTCTCAATTTAAAATGCTATCACATCGAATTATACAGGTTAGCTCTGCACAAACTGAAATTAAAATACAGTCACGTTCGTTGGTGAAGGGCAATTATATATACCTGTGGCAATATTCCAGGCTATTAAAAATAAAAGGTTTTTTAAGCAGATAACGTCACATTAAATCTAATTAGTAATGTTAAATTAATACATGTATGAGGTACAGTGCATTACATGTTAACCTTGATTCAACCAATCTCATATATTCGTAAGTATCGTATAAAGTGAGGAATATGACGATAAATCACCAGGTGCACACTTGATAACTTTAAAAGATGTCCCCCGAGGCGGGAAATTCTATTACGACCATTATTATAAGCCTCGACTTTTCATACATAAGCTTACCACAATCCATATGTCTCAATTAAGGCAAGATACCGACGCTGTCTGGCCTTTTTAAAGTTATATACACACGAAATATCAATACAAGAAAGAACATTTAACTTTGATTTTATAAGCCAATAAGATTGAGACTCGATCTTAATTATAAGATGTAAAAGACTACTTACTAGTGTTGGCATTTTGGGAGTGTTTTACACCTGTTTCTATGGCTATTAAATATTGCATGAAGCTGTACAATCTTTTGTTGTACGTTCTTATTTTTACACAATGAAAAGCATTGGCTAAAAGAAATCATGCATCATTGGAAATTAGGACAATCGCAAAGTTATTGATTTTTGGTCAAAGTTTGGAAGATCAATTGGATTTTGAAAATGTACATATATCCATCCTATTGAAAATTACCAACGGAATGATAAGATATAAATCAGATTAAAACACCTATTTGCATCTCTGCAATAGTAATTTGAAACGGTTAACTGTCGTATTATGAAAAGAAAGTCTGATACACATTTCATAGTAAAAAGTGTTTTGAATCGAAGGCTTTGTATCAGATAAAACAAAAGATTTATCATCTGGTTCAGGTTTCAACGTTTCTATATTGAAGGATAGAAGTTGATAAAATAACTCTTGAAATTCACATTACAAGATCTAGAAGATTTAAAAATTGAAATTATAAGTGCATTTTACTTTTTGTTTTGTTTCGTTGTGTTTATTCGACACAGTGTCGTATTAAAGTTTAATATATATTAACTGTCTGTTCAAAGAAAAGTACTAACGTGGATGTATTCAAAGTGCACCTAGTGTGACAGTTTTTTTATACGATAGAAGAGGGGCCTTATGTTTTCTGGTACATTGGTCCGTTCGTTCGTCCGTTCGTCTTATTCCACTGTAGGTTAAAGATTTTGGTCATGGTAATTGTTGATGAAGTTGAAGTCATTAGTACACATATTCCCTATGATATGATCTTTCTACATGTAGTTGTATTGCCAAATTAGAGTTTTTAACCCAATTTAACGGTCCATTGAACATAGAAAATAATAGAGCAAGTGGAGTATCCGTCTTATATGGACACATTCTTGTTCATCTATGTTTATTTATGATCCAGACAAAAGTTTTCTATTTTGTGTTTATTTTGCAGATGTATCCTTATTTACTTAGATGTTCCATCACATACATTTTGAATCCTTATTGATTATCAAAATATGGGTTCGAACCGACTCTAAAACGATCCATGATTATATAATGAGTACTCAAATGGCATCTATGCGTAAATTCATAGCCTTAAAATCTGATAACAGATATTTTGTTTTATGTCTTTAAATATTTAGAATAATTTGACACCAGTCTATGCTACATGTAAATATTCATTTCCACCTTTTATAGTGAATACATCATCTATTGATATATTATTTGAACGTTTAGTGAATATGACAATTTATTATACCTCAGTTATCTTTTTCTATATAAAATAAGTACACAATATTTTCACTATTTTGCAAATTACAAGCTTTGAACTATTGGCCCGGTCAACAATTTCCAACTATTGGACCTGAGTGAAACTATTTGACCGCAAGCGTCATTATATTCCGCGGAATTTAAAATGCAGCTTCAGGATTGGAGGCTTTTGAAAATAACGCCGGAGAAACGACGTCGTGTGACGTTAGAATATAATAGAAGTCTATTTTTCACTGACCTTACCTTTTTCAAAATAAATTGAAAAATTTGGAATCCGTAAAAAACTGATAACATCAAACATCCTTGACGATAGATTTTACTTTCGGATTTTAAAAGGAAATTCTTAAAAAATTGTGAAGTCCATAGTATCTAATCTGTGTCTACAAGTCTTCAACTTCTGCAAATGTGTTGTCTGACTTTAAAAAAAATAGTTTATTTATTTGAGTGTTCTATTGAAGCTTGATCCTCGTATCCAATAAGACAAAAGCTTACATGTTTTGTGTTAACCAGATCGTAAAAATAAAGAAAATTGCACACATATTACATATTTGCACCTTTCAAAATTGTGTAGTTTAACAGCACTGTTTTTCAATTGTTATACCTTTTGACAAATATTCATTTTAACATACTATTTTCATTTGTGAAAGAATCATTCTTAAACAAAGCGATTAGGTTATAACACAATGTTGACTGCTATACTACAATTTTGACATTTTAACCTATTGTATGTTCACACATAATTGTCTTTGTGTCACCATAATGAAATTTAATGAAACTTTCATACTAGTTTATAGAGGTTTAGCTAGTTATAAAAGTATATTTACTCAATCAATTTCTACCCAGGAAAATGCATGTACCAAATCAGGAATAGGACAGTTGTTCTTGATTTATTTGCTTGAGCGTCGGACTTTCCGTTTGAATCTTCTTCGGAGTTCGGTATTTTTATCATTTAATTTTTCTGCACAACTCAGCCATTACATCCAATACAAAATAATGCGTTATAAGAATAACCAAAATTAAAACTGTTGTTCATTTATTTCACAATAAGTGATAATTTTTATCTGGCTTCCGTGAAAGACAAATTTGAATGCTAAGAAGACAGTTGAAATGTACAATACTATAAAGAATCATTTCGAAACAAAATCACAATTAGGCAATCCATTGGAGAAAGGCAGGCAAGTTTCCTTCAACCGACAAATTGAAACCTTTGTTTTATAAATGTTTATTAATTTATTAACGGAAAATTAGGAAAATGTAAGTTATTAATAATGTAGGTATCATAGCACTAACTATTGAGCTGATGATACCATCGGGCCTGAACTGATAGTTGTTATGATATAACAAAATATGAAAAGCAACACTTCAGAAATTGTATGCACCGGAAGCGCTATTCTGAATATACCTTAATTAATTCACAATGACAAAATGCATGCTATTAAATACTATTAATTAGATACCACATCTTATTTCTATTTGTCATTCAGTATGTTACTATTGTATTTAAACTTAGGTGAACTTTAACGATGCCAGTTTACAATTTATGATTTGCTTTGGTCCATTGGACAAACGACGACTATCAAATCACGTAGCACAATGTATCAAATAAAATTGAGAATGGAAAGACTGTTTGGGCAATGTATGCCTTCATATTGACTTTTAGAAAAAAAAAAAAAAAAAACATTATTTCATCACTAAAAGTATTACAACGAAAAAATATTGATATATATATATATAAAGTGCCTAGAAAATCAACCTAACGATGTTAGAGTAGATTTGATTAGTAACTTCCTCCCCGGCGCCGGGGCTGGAACCTGTACTTTTTTTCTAACTTCTACGACAACACCGCCTAGCATTGTGCAGAGACCTTATCCCCTCCTCTAACTCTAGCTTATAAAAATAAGCTTTCGTTTCGGGAGGTGTTACTGGATGCTAATCTATTTTTAGAAGCATACAATCACTGTAAATAAATATATGTATATGTCTGCCTGTGTGTAGTGACAACTGCAAATTATACCTTGTCCATCGGATTTCTTATGATTAAGAAATACCAGGCCTTAGAATATGTATAACGTGCCTAGAAAATCAATATATATATATATATATATATATATATATATATATATATATATATATATATATATATATATATATATATATATATATATACAAACGAGAATGCTCAGTTAATATTTGAAGCTTAGAGAATCGGAATAAAAACACAAAGCTTTTTTACCGTTGCACTCAATTATTTAAAAACTTTTTATAAATATTTACAAATTGTTCAGCTAGTAGAGAAATTGGAATATTGTTCGATAAACAAATAACATTTACCCTCAAACAAACAGTAAATAGTTGCCGGTCAGTGTTCTGAACTGACGTTTGTTATTGAGTGGAACAATATATAATTGTCTTTTGAAAGTTAGACCTATCTTTAAACGATAGTTAACAAAGTATAGATTATAACAAATGTATACACCTTTAATCTGTACCATTAGTTGCACAGGAAGTGCTTCTCCCGATCCATTAGATATCATGTTATTGTTAGTGTTATAGTGAGTGCTGTGTGTCTAGGCCGCTTTCTTATTATTTCGGCTTTTGTCATAACTCCCTTTATTTGCATTATTGTTTTTGATTGACCTGTAGAAACTTTTTTTTTATCTGTTCATTATCTTGGATTTGAGTTTGTTTTACTAATGCATTAAACATATGGTATATATTTCCATAAGTTCGAAATCTATTGCCATAAAAAAAGAAAGAATGGGAGGCTTTTATATTTCTGTTGTGGTATAAATATTATTTTTTTAATATTCGTTTGTAATATTTGATTGTTCAGTTTTAAATTTGTAAACGTAATGCAATCACACCAAATTAAAGCAGTAAAATATTTTCGGTTGAAACGATTGGCTCTGCAATAATTTAAATTTTAAACGCACAACCACGCTCGTTTGTGAATGTTAATTACATATAACTGCAGTAATATTCCAGGCTATTAATACATTACGTTTAAATATAAAGAAAACCTCATATGAAATCTCATTTATAAAAATAGAATGATACATATATATGGTACAGTATATCACATGTTAACCCATATTCAGTCAATCTCATATACACATATAAATACATATTTTTTAAAAAATCTTAAACATATTTATTTAAGTCATTCATATGCAACCACAAATAAAAAAAATATGATGCATATGTTTTTTTTAAACAAAATGGATAGTTTTCATTATTAATCTTATGTACATCGACTTTTTTTTGAAGAAAATGCTCTAATTTGTCAACATTTAGAAGAAGTTTACTTTTTTTAATTTCTTGCTTCCAGGAAGCAATTCGCCGACATATTTTCCGTATGCAAAGTGACCTCAGCGTTACCCTTCTCGTAAAAATCTGGTGGTCGCAATACGCATGGATATGTCACTAAATATGAGAAAAAGCAACCTCCCATTATAAGTAATAAATATCTATCTTTATGAATATCAGCTATGATCCTCGTACAAATGTACATATAATTATTATCTATCTATACATTTATACATCACACCATATATAATCATTTGATTAAAGTATCCATTCTAACTGTATTTTTCTCTCATAAGAACTACCTGTATTTATTTCAAAAGAAGTTTCAATTCATAGCACATCAAACAGTTCTTTAATTATATTAATTTCTATTACATTAAATTTTCTGTTTAAGTGATACTTTAAGACGTGCTTCACAAAAATTATCTGAAAGAAAATATGTAGTTGATTCATAAAGTTTCATATATTCAGTACCTTATAAAGTGAGGAATATGACGATTAATCAACACGTGCACACCTGACAACTTTGATAGATTTCCCCCGAGGTGGCAAATTCGATTACGAACATTATTAAAAACCTCGACGTTTAATACATAAGCTTATAACTATCCATATGTTTCATGAAATTCAATTAATTTAATTTTTAGTAGGAGGTTCATTAAAAATATATCTGAAAATTTTGATCAAAGAAATTGAATTGTGATAAAAGATTGCGACGCTGACTGTAGTTGAATACACATTAATGTAGATCATCGGTATATTATGTTTCCCGAGACAGTATTTTCTTATACTTTGCCAAAATGAAGATTGAAATAGATTGTGAGAAGATAGGTTTTATTACATGTTTTAAGAAAATACAACCGTATTTGTTTTCTTTTTTCAGCAAAAATTAAAAATATCCGTATTAGTCCAGTATATTTTTTCTAGTGAAAAAATTGTCTGCCCTTAAATAGCCTAGTTGAAAAAAAAATATTCTAAATCGCAAATGTTTGTATTTGTTTAATTAGTTTGGACAATGCAACAAATTAATACGTTTTCTTTCACATCTGTCTACAAATTAGCAGATTTTGGCAAATAACTAGACTGATTGTGTACTGCGATAGTACAATTCAAGATGGCGATATGCCATGAAACTACCTTTAATATCAATGCGAGGTAGATTTTATAAGCCATAAAAATTTAAACTTGATCATATTTATTAGATATAAAAGACTACTAACAAGTATTGAAATTTTTCCTTCTGTTTCTAAGGTAAGAAAAGTTGGATGAAGCTATACCAATCTTGTGTTATATGTTATATGTTATATGCATCTACGTAAGCCAAGAGTTTCGTATTTAAAATCTCTTCAATGTAGAAGTCACTTCAAAACTTGTCACCAAATACCATTCTATGTTTTTAGTGTAAAGACTTGTTGCACAATCAGCACATGTCAATTATTTATTTACATTTTCTTCATTTACAACTGCGACCAATAGTAATCTTAACTTTGTGTCTCCAAAAATATATCCCAATCTGCCAAGAATAGAGGGAGGGGAATGTATCGTAACCCTTGGTAATCAAATATGGTTTTAGTGTATACACGTCAAGTAAAAGTAGAGAGCTAAAATTATTACTGCATCATTTGAATTAATAAAAAGATCAACGCCATTGATTTTTTTATTTTTGAAAATGAATATCTATATATATATAAATTATATTATAAACATTGGATATATAGACAAAATATTTAATATATGATTAAAGCACTTATTAATATTTGTATCGCTAAAATGGTATTTTCAAAGCAATCAATATACTTTAAACGGGTAATGACGGTATCATTAAGAGAAAGTTGGATACACATGTTATAATCAAGCTTGCTCTAAATCTCAGGCTTTGTCGTTTAACTGTATCAGACAAAACAAATGATATATCATATCGCTGCAGCTTTAATCATTTTTATATTGTTAGGATAAAAGTTAAAATAACACTTAAAACTGACATTACAAGATCTAGAAGATCACATATATTGGTCATGTGCTTATATGATTTTTGAACATTTAGGTCTTTTAACTTACTATTTTATGTCGTTTATGCGAAACAATATTGTATCATTTTTAACTTATTAACTGTCCTTTTCATGTAAATGTGCTATACAAACAGATGTCAACTATTTACTGACATTCAAGTTCTTTCAAAACGTATAGGAATAATACTCAACTCCAAGCTAACTTAAAAGAATGCAGAAGTCCATAAAAGGTGACAGAATCAAACACCCTTGACGATAGATTTTAAATAAGGATCTTAAAAATGCAGTACTTCAGAAAAATGTCAAATCTTTAGTATCTTATCTGTGGCTATTAGTCTTCAACCTCTGAACATGTCTAGTCTGACTTTTCGAGATATTGTGTTTATTTCTTTAAGTGTTCTAATCGAGCTAGATTCTGGTATCCAATCAGCTAATAGCCTACAGTTTTTTATTACTCAGATCACACATATGACAGATTTGCACCACTCAAAATGGTTTTGTTTCAACATTTTTTACATTTTATACCTCTTCATAAATATTCATTATATATCAGTTTCTATTGTCTAAGAAACATTCTGCACAACTGTGCAATTTTGTGTTTGATACATCCCATACAAACTAATTCGTTATAATCAGAACAAAGCTTAAACTGTTGTCCATTTATTTCATGATTAGTGATAATTTTCGTCAAGTTTACGTAAAAAGCAAATGTGAAAGCCCATAATAGAGTTGAATGATACGACAATATAAATTTCAAAACAAAATCACAATTAGGCAAACGCTCTCGAGAAAGGGAGATACGTATCCCTCTAAACAGACATTTTCGCAATCAATGTGCAGTGTAAAAAATATAAGATATTTTGATAAATTTGTCTGTCGAACGGAACCCTAAGTAAATATTTAAAAAAAAAGTATTTTATTGAAATATATGGGAACGTTTTCAAATATTTTTTCAACGGAAATGTTATACAATTAGTAGCAAAATTTAGAATACATTTTCTTATGAAACATTTATGAAAATAAGGGACACGTCCGCAGGCTTAAAGATACCGCATAGAGCAGCCTTTACGACATTATAATTTTTAGCAATACCTTACAAATGTCTTAGATATTTGTAAGTAGTCACTCTTCTGATTTCTTTGAGACAACTTCACACATAATAGTAAATAGTTGTCTCAAAAACAGTTATGCGTAATCTTCTAATTTTTTTTTTAAAAAGTAAAAATATTTGTTTTGAATGAAAAGAAAACAATAACGAGTAAAAGTCATTGTTGAGAAAAGGGTTTGATGTTTGTACAGAAATAAGGCCGTTAGTTTTCTCGTTTGAATTGTTTTACGTTGTCATTTCGGGGTCAATTATAGCTGGCTATACGGTGTGGGCTTTACTCATTGTTGAAGGCCGTACGGTGACCTATAGTTGTTAATTTCTGTTTCATTTGGGTCTCTTGCGGAGAGTTGTCTTATTGACAATCATACCACATCTTCTTTTTTATATTAAAAAGGCCCAATAGTCTTCAGTCATAAACGATCCATATGACCTTAACATCATCTAAGATTTTTAGTATGTAAGTCAATTTTTTAGTGTTGTCAATTCAGTATTGTTCAGAATAATCTGCCTCATTTTCATATACCTTCAAAATTTATTTCGTATTTCTCATTTATATACTTTATGTAAAACATAATAAGTAAAAGGATGAACATTTATGTAAAAAAATTGGTGTATGAAATTTTAGGTTAATAGATTTGGTCAGGTTTAAAATGTTCACAAATTAGAATGTTCGATGCTGCCAAACTGAAAAACAGACCCAATTAATTAACATGTAATTATCCATATTTTGAATTAGAGAATTATGACTGTTTGGTTTGCTCACACGTCTGTGTTAATTTAATGGAGTTTATGCGACTTTTGCACAAGTCCGCGGTTAACCTATATATAAAAGCAGGTTTTTTTTTGAAATACAATACCTGTACCAAATTGTTTTGTATTAGTTTGGTGTATTAATATCACCATTTGTTAAGGGATTTCTGTTTGTAATTGCCTTGTAATTCGATAATTTTATCTTTTTTTTTTTTTTTTTTTTTTTTATTTAATTAGATAAATAGTGCAAGTGAGAGTACTAGTTTTAGTATCATTGACAGTTTAATGATTATCTGAATTTGAAAAACCCGGGCTGTTTGTAAAATTGGTAGATAAGCGCCATATCTGTTATTTCTTAGATGACTTCTTACTTACATCTTAATATACAGAGCAACGTCCAAACAAGTAATCATTCAGATCTCAGTTTCATGAGGAATATTTATTTACGATATGTTTAACAATTCATGTTCTTCCAAGGTAAATAATTACTTACTTTCCCTTATACCCTTGCGAATGAAAAGTGTGTAACCTAAACAAAGGGATCAAAGAATTGACGACGTCATTCCAGTTAATAAACAATTTATACTTTTGATACTCTAGACACTTTTTCTTCTTCATAAAGTTCAGAAATAAATAGTATGGTATGGAACCAGTTTATATGTAACATGGAGCTAAGTTGCACTTGCCGCTAATAGATAAGGAAGATAAGAAGACACAAGAGAGATCTAAAAAATATGCAAAAAATATCCCTTATATACGACTATCTAAACAAAACAGCTCACTGGTTTGCTTATTTTTGAAAAAAACGTCAGATGTAAAAGAAATTATCATACCTCAGTTTACCATTGTATGTTCTATAAACAATCGTGTATGTCTATGAACCTTTTTAAGGTCAAAACAATCATTCAATATAAATGATACAATATGTCCAGTAAATAATACAATCGATTATTTATAACAACCGTCTTAAGGATAACTGTATAAGTTAGAACAATGTCAATTTTGAAATAGTTTTGCGCTAGAAGAGTAAATATAATGTTCTCGTATATTAAACCTGCTGTAAAACACTCCATATGCGGGTGACAATTATATGTTGCTGTTAATGGTAGAAAATGCATTATGATCATGTATATCATAGTGTTGTTTTATGCATTCTGTACATTTGTATTAATGTATAAAACACTAAAAAGGAAAACGAGACAGAGAATGGTATTTTTAATAGTTTTTATGTCAGCAGTCTGGATGAATAATTTGTATCAAAGTAGCAAAAAGAACAGCACCAATTATAAATATTGACACAGACATTGATCGTTTTCCCACTTATTTAATGTTTTACTTAATGTTAAAGTTGATTTATTAAAGAAAGAGAATAGATAGACCGGTACAGTTTGGCAATTAGATCCGTTTTGAACGTTAAAAGACCAGACAAAATGAAAATGGTACTAGCTGAAACACAAAAGAAGGCTATTTTAGTGTCCTTTTTATTGAATGTTGTGATGTAGCTTTTATTCTTTATACAGTATTATAAAATGCTTCGACCTGTTGTCTTTTTGTGATAAAATGCAACACATATATTCGACAATTATAATTACTACGTTTTATCTAATTGACTCAATTTAGAGTTCTTCATTTCACAATACAAGTAAACATTAAGCAAATAAAAAAACATGCTTTATATATCAATTGATTAAAATACTTTACACAAGCACGCGTTAACTTATAATTTAATTTAGTTTTATATAAAATTTTAAAGTGTATCTGTTAACAAAACTGAGAATTTTTGAAAAAAAAACTAAGGCTTTTCTACCTCAGGAATAGATTTTCATATCTTCATTTGACAAAACTGTTGGGAATTTTTGGTCCTCAATGCTCTTCAACTTCATAATTTATTTGGCCTTTTAAACATTTTTTGATTCGAGCGTCATTGGTGAGTCTTTTGTAGACAAAACGCGCGTCTGGCTTTAACGTAAATATAAAATTTTAATCCTGGTATCTATAATAAGTTTATCTGTTTTGTAATCTGTTTAACTGGTCAAATGCATTAGTTGTTATGTTAAATCATCTAACTAATTAGGTCTGAATTATCCATGACTATCAGTAGTTTTATCGGAGCATATTTTTAAACAAACACTTCTAAGTTAAACACGACAATGTTCGTTATATTAGATTATCCTGAATTTATATGTGCATATCCTTAGCCAGAGATTTTATTTCAAACCCTATAATGATCCTTAGCCCTCAATTAATGGGTAATTTACTTCTCATTTGAAGCTCGCCTGGTCTAAACATGCGTGTGAGGTTTTCTTATTATTTGGCGTCTGTCGTTTTTACTCCATCGTCGTATGGTAACTTATACAATAATCTTGTATGAAGGGATTTTTGACAACACGAATAGATTACTCTAGATGTATTTGGTAAACCTTTTGGCATTGTTAATCTTTATCAACGTACATGCGGGTCTTGAAAAATATATCATAATACTAAAGTTGTGTATCATTTGAATTACCTGTTGGATTGTTCGTTTGTATATTTTTAACCTTTAATGTTTAATTTTTTTTTTCAAATTTTCTTTTGCCATATTTGGCAATTTTTTATCATGCCATTGTGTTATTGTGTTATTGTGCCATGTACGTTGTCTATATATGCCTTTTTGTTTTTCTTTGTTGTAAAATATATTCGCTTTTACAGAAATGTTGATTGCTATATCCGAATTTTTGACAATTTCACCTTTCATGTCCTTTTTATTGTTTTACTCATTCATTGCTGCCAAAAGAATGCTATCCATTTGCTTGCTACTTCTACATCCCATTTTATTATGCTATGATAAATAATGTAATCATGTTTTTCATTTTTGCTAATGTGCTTAGTCTATATGCATTTTTGTGTTTCTTTGTTACATTTTTGTTCGTTATCATATTATTTAAGATTAAAACCCAATATTAACTGCTGTACCCTTATTTTGCAATTTTTACCTATTTTTGTTTGTTTAGTTCACACATCTTTGCCAATATAATGGAATTTAATGCCACTGACATACAAGTGAGACGACTAGCTAATTGCTACATAAGGGATGTCTGTTCCAAGTCAGGAAAATGACATGTTTTGTCTATTCGTTTGTTGTGTTCGAGGGTTTTAATTTTCGATTTGATAAAGGACTTTCTGTTTAATTTTTCTTTTGTACATTTCGGTATTTTATTTTTTGCAGGAATGACTGCCCTTATATAAAGACTTTTGTGAAATTGCCAAATACTAAAGAAGAAAAAAAAAATCGTCAGCAGTATAAGAAAAAAAAGAAAGACATTGTTGTCATGAATTTCCATTCTATGTTACATTGTTTGAGAAAATCCATTGTTTAATATTACACCTTTTTTAAACTCGTTAATGCTTTTTCATTTTTAAGGACATACATCTAACAATATCCATCGACTATTTTTTAACATATAATTAAAAGCGTTTGAAGAATCTGATGTATCCATTTACTGAGTACGCCTCTTTATTTACTAAGGTTATTAATGTTTCGTCAAAGACTAGTCAATCATATTGAGATTTTGCACATCCAATATAATATCATGGACTTTGGCATCGCATTTATTGAGTAGACGCTCAATGTAGGTTAAAAGTTTTGTAATGGATTGTATAGCATCATCTTTCTTTACTCTTCTATAATTTAACTACAAGTAGCTTTGCTAAAAGTATTTGTCCCACAATAAAGGCACTCCCTGTTAAGAATAAGACTTATAAAAAAGAAGATGTGGTATGATTGCCATTGAGACAACTGTCCACAATAGACCAAACGGACACATACATTAACAACTATAGGTCACCGAACGGCCTTCAACAATGAGCAAATCCCATTCCGCATAGTCAGCTATAAAAGACCCCGATATGACAATGTAAAAGAATTCAAACGCCTTATTTATATAAAACAATGAATAGTTTATCTGTATTTTTAATATGGTTAAAGAATAACAGCACCGAAGGTGGTGAATATTACATGTATCATTTGTAGTTTCAAGTGTTCAGTCAACATAACAGTGCTATAAAAAGTAATCACAAAATTACTGAACTTAGGGGACACACTAATCGGAAAGTTCAATGGAAATCACATGGAAAAATCAAATAACAAAACACATCAAAAACAAATGAACAAAAACTGTCATATTCCTGACTTGGTACAGGCATTTTAAAATGTAGAAAATAGTGAATTTAACTTGATTTTATAGCGCTACCCCTCTCACTTTGATGACACTCTCATCAAATTCCGTTATATTTACAATGATGCGTGAACTAAACAGACATAATAAATAAAATAGTCAAAATATGGGTACAGCAGTCATCATCGTGTAAAAATTTTAAAAGAAACAATTTAACAGAACACAAAAACATCTAAATCTGTTTTGTATTCACTCTAATTTATTCAGCGGACAAAGTCCAGAAATTTTATATTCTGAATGTCATAGCAAAACATATATAATAGATAATACAAAGACTATGAAGTTTTTAATTTATTGAAAACAGATTTGGGTCATTCGTTTGAAATAAATATTGCATAGAATAAAGTTCCGAAATGTTAAATGACATTATTCTGCGGGGAAAGTTGTCGTCGTCGTTGTTAATATTTTTCTAATGAGATTAATTGCAATGGCATTGGTTTTTTTTTCATTTTTAGCCCACCTGTACCGAAAGTGGTAAATGGAGTATTTTCTCTTTGAATTGGCGTCATTCGTCGACAACTATATACCTTTACAGCAATATTCTCCTATAAAACTACTTGGCAAATTTTAACAAAATACTCCATGTTATCATTTTGGATGTGTCCGATGATTCAAAAGCAATAATCTTTCACGTATTTGCATTTTGATCGATCATAATGTTTAGCGGGTACCTTTGATAACTATTTACACCAATGGTTCGATGACTCCTCTGCTGGACGTTTCATCCCCAGTAGTCAGCACTTCAGTGTTGACATGCATATCAATTGTGTGGTCTTTTATAAATTTCCTGTTTTCGAAATACTAAGGCTTTTCTTTTCCCAGGCATAGTTTATTTTATCCGTTTTCGGAAAAACTTTTTTAAATGTTTGGTCCTCAATGCTCTTCAACTTGTTATTTTTATTTGAGCGTCACTGATGAGTATAATGCCGGCGTCACACATTAGCGTATAGACCGGCGTGCACCAAACGTACAGAGAAAATTGACAAAGTCGATATACGTTAGTTGCACGCCAGAGGAACGCCAAGCAAACGTTAAACGCGCGTTGCATAAGTTTGAAATATGTCGAAATACAAAGGTATACGCTCGGTGAACGCTACAAGTAGAGGACTTTTTTATGCAACATAAAAATTTCACCCAGCTCAAGCGTGTGTCTAGCGTATACCTGTACGCTACACGCACGTTATAACGCGCTACAGATAAGTTTGAGACACGTTCAGGGCACGTTGTATACGCTTCGAGATCGTTCGACTTTAACTAAATTGTATGCGGGTGCGTTTGTCACAAACACCCCATAATAGAACGTCCAAGATACGACCGGGACGCGTCTCAAATACGTTCAAGAAACTTTTTTCCTTCGTAGCATGCATTCCATTTACGTTAGACAAACGCCAGACATACGCAACCATATGCTTCTCGTACGCCCAATACACGCTTAAAGTTCGTTGTGCACACGTTACTGATATGATTGACAGGTTGAATGCATCCAAAATTACTAGCGTATTGGCAGCGTACATGAATTTTTAACACGCCCGGCGTACGGCGGGGCTATACGGCGATGTGTGACGCCGGTATAATGTTGACGAAACGCGCGTATGGCGTATTAAAATATAATCCTGGTACCTTTGATAACTTTTAGCTAACAAATATAGCCCATATGACTAAAAATACAACATAGGTGTTAAATACAAGTATCAGAACTTGGATTTTTAATACCGACGTTGTTTGGCATGTATCGTAAGCCTCATTATATATTGTATTGAATTGCATTGGTACTTTTATCAGAGATTAGTCAGTCATACTTATATTGTGCACATCAAATTTAATTATGTATTTGGTAGTTGCATCTTCCTGTATAAAATCATGAACTTCAGTGTAGTTTTTGGGGTTCTAAAATATTCTATAGCTAAGTTTTGTCATCTCATTTATATGCATTAGCTACCAGAATGAAGAGATTTATAACATCCATCATTGCTATAAAATTGTCCTATATTGGCCTGGATTTATCAAGCCGACAATGCCTTGAAAAATCCATATCCCGAATGTTACAACTAATGCAGTAAATTAAACGTAGACTATGTAGTTTTAAATTTTGTAGAATTAAGCGCTGAGTCAATAGTATGGCCTACATATTACAAAGAACGAGATCAGAGAGTGTGTTTTAAATCCACAAATTATAATAAAACAGAATGCCTCAGGCTTAAAGAATGGATGCATACAATTAGATGTTTAAAGGTTATTTTAAAGATTAATCAGGTTACCTTACAAATGTATACTTTTCTCGACCTTTTTTGTTGTCGAGCTCAAGTGGATGTAAGGCCGTGTTCACACCAAACGCCGTGTACAGTAAACATGTTTACATTTGGTGTAATGTAATGTACACAAGTTTCACATTAAATGTGTGCACATCTATACACTTTGTTTAGCTACCTGTACATAAAATTTGTTCACACTTGTAAACTATATGTCATTTAAATGTCCATTACGTAGAATCGAATTCAAATTTTTGAACAACTTTACTAGCAGTTAGGGAAATGACTATTTGACTTTAAAAAAATTGGGAAAGGATGGATTTTCTCACAATTTAATTAAAAAAATCAGGTCATACAGATGATTAGAATGAACAAATAATCTAAATCAAAATTTTCCCCATACATTATAGTGTTAATTATTGAATTGGTACCATCGAAAAAAATATATATAATTTTCGTGCGAGAAAGAAATCTGACTCAGACCCCCTCTCCCCTTTGTTTTAAGGATCACTACATTACTTTTTTTTCTGTTTGTTTCAAATGGTATTTTTTCTCCAAGGAGTATTTGGCAAAGGGAGGGGTTAATGTTTATTTTATTTCTAATTGTAATTTAACGGATATAAGATACTAAACAAACAAACAATTAACCTCACCCTTTTTCAGCAATGCATTTATGAGTGAATTGTTGTTTGCGTAAAGACCAGTGGCAAATATTTCTGTTAGAACGTACGTTCAGTCGATTCGGGAAGACCTTTTCAAATGAATTATGTGTTCGGCAATGATGATGGATGAATGTTGATTAGGAGTTAATAAGGCTACGTAAAGTGTTTTATAACAAATAAATATATCAAGTTTAGACAAATATTTCTGTAAAGAACTTTATTAGAGGTCGGTCATTTACAAACGTATCAACCGTATCGTATACAATGCAGATATATAAATAAATATTATATGATCCCGAGCTTATTAATAAAGCCATGCTTCATTAAAAAAAATGGATTCTCTTCGAAACAATCAAGCATACACTTTCAATATTTGTGATAGTGATGTTTTGTAAAAAAAAAACAATAATGGGGTTCTATCAATTACTTTTACATACCCTTAAAAAGCCAATGTAGGGAAGGGACACGAATAGCGTACACAATCCTTTAATAATCTAGTTAAAAAAATATTTCAAGATCTTATATGAATAAAAGAAAAAAATCAAATGTTCTACTTATATACATGTAAGGAACTTGGAATATTGTTCATATGCAATTTTATCATAAAAGGTAATAGAAAAGAACTGAGTATCACTCTATAAAAATTAGTCAGATAACAGTTTGGTTCTACGTGAGCACAAGTTCATAAACAAACAAACGATTTTACCGTATTTATTCCTAGCATGCCTGTAAACTGTTCCAACTATCCGGAATAGCTTTAAAAGTCGGGTTACATATTCCACAAAAACTCCATATTTCCTAATTCTTTAGTAAATTTCTGCATTAGAAATTAATCAGTCGCCCATTTGCATTATTGAAAGTACATAAAATTAAAGCTCGGGATCACATACTGTTTTTTGGTATATCTGCAGATGCGAATACGTCGTTTATTATACGGTTGATACGTCTTTAAATGACCGACCTCTATTAATAAGTGTACGATATATGTATCAATTTTATATAAACATCGTTTCTTTTTTTAAATATACATGAGAAATCAAAGTTTTGAATGCCTTGTTTTGTGTACACTTAACCTACACCAGACCTACATCGACTATCGACTGCATGTAGACAAAACATAATTTAAACTACATGTAAACATTGGGTTTTATAAATGGGAACGTAATAATGTATAGTTTAGGTGTGAGTTACACTAACACAACACCGAGTTTAGGTCAATGTGAACACGGCCTAAGATTGTTAATTATCGATTAATTCCCTTGCCTCAGATTTTGTATAATTGCAGGTTCTAACTTATAGTCACTCATATGGCACTACTATTGCTGTAAAATGGTTTTTCCATATTTAAATATTGTCATGAAATACTTTTATGCTTAAAGCTCATTTTATTATTAATACAAAGTTATCAGTTAGATTAATAAAATAAAATATATATATAGTAGAAGTAACAAACAATCATTTACCATGAAAATAAAGTTGACCAAACGAAGAACTGCCTCAAAACGTTTTAAGACAACATTTGATAAAACACCGCGAACCAACTAAATATTAAATGCAAATGAACTGGAATGGTGATTAGTCTTACCTAAAACCATCTTAAAATAATATCAAATAAAACATTTTGTAAAAGTATCAGTACACGAAATAAGTTAATAACCATTATATGATTTTTTTTATTTAAAAAGCTTTATTTTTGTTGTTTAAGGCGATTTAGTGGTTTTTTTTAAACGGTTTATAACAGTTATATTTGAATTGTAAGTTTATATAAGATTAATTGTTCGTGCATTGCATCTAAAAAGTCGACCTCGTATTAGATTTAGCAGAAATATAGTTTAAACTAATGGTATTGTATAAGCTGAATAGATATAAGTCTTCGAAGATTTATACTATTTCTCCTCTTAATCAAACATTATAGCAACATTATAGTGAGGTATTATTGTAGAATTTTTTTTAGCTAAGTTGTAAAATTGTCTCTCATTTTTATCTCATGATATATCGTCGAATAAGGTCTTGTCGCCTTAGAGGCATGTAGTACATATAGTTACATATTCTTGAATTAATCCTAAAAACAAGGCTGGCAATGAACAGCCGTTTGATTTAAACTCCATATACAATTGGTTTGTCTTTGACAAAAGAATGTTGCACGCTGTTGATTAAATTTTATGAATTACAACAACAACTCTTCATGACATATGTTATTTTCGTTATATATCAAAAGAGACTCGGTGGCCGTATGGCGAATTTGTCAAACTGTATATTAGCTGGTCAATTCTGAGGTTTGCATGTCTAGTGCGCTCGACTCCAATCCTGATTGACGAGGATTATCAGTTTACATACCTTAGGTCAGTGGGTCACTCCGGCGTGCTCCACAAATAAAAGTGAAAGCCATGAAATAGCACAATATTGCTGGAGTTGTGGCAAGTACTTATTGATCAGTAAATCAATCCTTATCTATTAATAGATATAGGAAGATGTGGTGTGAGTGCCAACGAAACAACTCTCCATCCAAATAACAATTCAAAAAAGTAAACTATTATAGGTCAATGTACGGCTTTCAAGTCTTTCATGAATCTTACATAATTCCAAAGTATAAACGAAAAGCAGAGATAACTGTGGTTGAAATTGAACATGCCCTTTGCTATGTCATTAATGGAGTTACTCAATTTATCAGGAAATGTACAAAGTTATTATTGTGTTTGTTGATACTTACATCGAAATTCAATAAAAGATATATAACTGAATCTTGCTTATTTATACTTGAAACCAAAAGGACACAGAGTTTATAATGCATGCTGCCTTATAATCGCTACACTCTCTTTTCAAATCACTCGCGTCTATTCTATAGTCACACAAGAGGCAACACAATTAAACCGATGTTACAATCTCATAAATCCACTAAGAAGATACATATCAAAGTATGAACTCTACTAGATCCTAGTAGCTACGTAGCTAATTCTGTTACCTTTTATAGGCTTATTTAACATCATACATGGAATTCTTTTAAACTAAGTTTTATTTTGTGCATTATTGTGTATGTGTTTATTCCACATCGGCTAGATGTATAAAGGAAGTGTTAACATCTCAAATTATACAGCCGCACTGTTGTGCGTCTCCCAATAGTGGTGTTAATTTCACTGAACTAGTATACATGATTGTTTCCGGGTCAGCTAAAAGCACGCCATCGTGTGTAGGATGTTGTCACTACGTTGAAAATTCATTATGGGTATAAGGCTGTTTTCTGCACTTTGACTGTCCCTCTGGTATCGTTTGTCCCTCTTTTACTCTGTTGTTGTTTCTCTGACACAATCAAAGTTTCCATTTGCACTCTTTAAGACATGGAAAAACGATAAAAATGTCACTTATCTGTCCGAAAGCCTGATTTCACCCCAGTGTTTCTTATATATGTCTTGTTAAGGAATTTACTATTTCATGTCTTTCGGTTTTAAGTTATGCTTACTTTCCGTTTTTTTCGTAAATCAGTCTTTCAGATTTCATACGACTTAGTAAATTTCAACCTTTCCAACTTTTCAAAGAACTTCGTCTTTTTCATCATGTTAAACACAATCTTCAACGTTTTTATAAAAATAGCAATTTACATCATAAATATTTCCGATTTCTAATACTTTGTGTTTCGTATTATCCATTTCATGTTTTGAATATTTCTTGTTTTTAATGATACTAACAATCAAGATGTATATTTTCTTTTTTATTAGAAAAACTTGGTTCGAAAAGAACAAAAAGAAGTAATTCTTCTATTATATTTGAATAAATCGAAGGAAACGTGTCATGTAACTATGTCTTAAATAAGTTTATATTTCTATCAAATTGGTTGTCTTGAATAATTCTGAGTGAATTAAAGTGTAATCAAAACCACTGTACAATCCAATTACGTCTATAGACTTGAAGATGACGTATTTACCCGTTTACTATCCATTAACGTGCATTATTAACATTGACACTGTCTACATATTATATTTTCGTTCTTTTATTTAAATGTAAATGTAACCTGGATCATACATTATGCACGCTTATGTAAAATTTACCGTTGTAGGTGTCTAAAATAGCATTTTTTTGCTAAACAAAACTATATATATTCTTGACATTAACTTACAAATTGATACTTACTGCGTTACGAGCATAAGGAGATGCTTTATATATATATTTTCATCTGAATATTCGTGTAGATAAGACAAATTATTGACCGATGCGATGTATCGGTATTGCAACTCGATAGCGCCATGCTTTCGCAGTGTTTAATTTGAGATATATTTGTATGTCTGTAATTAAAATTGACGATTCACATGGCGGGTGTAAAATACATATCACGAGAACCTGTCATGGTAATGTCTGTTTAAATAGAAAAAGAGTTGTACGACTCCGGTCGATTACTTGGCTAGTATGCTTATTTATTGCTAAATTATAAAGAAAGGTGTATAATTGCCACTGAGACAACTCTCCACAAGAAACCAAATGACACAGAAACTAAAACTATAGGTCACCGTACAGTCTTCAACAATGAGCAAAGTTCATACCGCATAGTCAGCAATAAAAGGCCCCGAAATGAAAAAGTAAAAACAGTTCACACGAGAAAACTAACGGCCTAATTCATGTACAAAAAAAGGACCGAAAAACAAATATGTACACAAATAGACGACAACCACAGATTTACAGGCCCCTGGCTTTGGACAGGCACATGCATATATAATGTGTCGGGTTCAACATGTTAGCGGGATCCCAACCCTTCCCTTCTCTGGGACAGTGGCGTAACAGTACAACATTGGAACGAACTATAAAAATCAGTTGAAAAAGACTAAACTCATCATGATCAGATGGATACAAACAGAAATACCACACAGAGCAGACGTCCGTTTTGCGCAAATATATCTGTTGGTTATCCTTGTCGTTTGGTTGCTTTCTAGTTGATGTAAAAGCCCATTTGTCATTTTAGTTATCTATTTATATGTCATAATGGCTGCGTTGCAGAATCAATATTGTTTTAACGACAAGAGTATATATTGTTATATTTCCTCACCCGACACTGTAATGCACAGATATCAATCTCCCCACATGATCTACAAATAACAATAGAGTTTGACTCTTGTAAACTTTTAGTACCAACAAATGATGTACATCTTATGCACTTGTTTAATTACTGGATGTCCTTGGGAACTTTATACAATGTTCATTATTTCCTATGAGAGTTTTCCGCATGAATATCTCATTATTCTGGAACATTGGAACAGTAAAACTGTTGTTAACGATTAATAACATTTCTTTATAGAGTCAAAATCTAAATTTAAACTCTTTTTTAATGATTATTTTTTAACCTTTTACGAGCATATGCGTTTTTAACATGTCTTAAAATACAATTTTAGCGTGCAATATTGTATCTCTATGGGTATTTTGTCAAATGATTTAAGTTTATTATTAGTAAATAACAATTTTCTGTGAAAATGTCCATAAAATGTTTTCACCAGCACACCATTTATCAACATTTAATTATAAATTATAAAACTAAAGTAGATACGAAAAATATCAAAATATCAAAAAAACGTCGAATTGATATTGATTCCTAAGCTCTGTGCTTGAAATCATTTCCTGAATTAATTGCCATTAGATTGATTGAAGATATTAAATTCAATAACTTATCAAAGCACTGTTGTACTTTTAATACAAAGTGATTTTTATTAATAAAAAAAGATCTCCAATTTAACTAATTAAGTCACATGTCCGTCATTTAGTGAATAACAAGGGAAGGGATGTGACCATATATTTGTTCCGCTCACAGACATTTCCTTAGTAACGTTGTTATAAACAATCCCATAATGTATGTCGCTGTTTGAACAAACTTTCAAAACCCTTAATTTCGCAAGGAACGAATTTGGTATAATTCGTTCTAGTGGAAAATATATTACAGAATATCTGAATAAGATTAATGTAAAATAAAACTATTGAAAAATATCCGGAAAAAGGTGAGTTAAAAGCTGACAAAACATAATTTCCGATTGAATATATTTACTGTTGCCTGTATTTGTATTGACTTAGATTTTCAGAGGTTTCCCGCGTGGTATACAACTGAAATGTGTTATTGTAAAGTACAATATACACTACAAATGATATGAAAATTTCAATAATAAAAAACCTGTCTAGTCAGTAGTACAAACATTGACGAGTTCTTAGAGAGTTGTGCCATATTTCGAAAGGAGAACGTTCGGTATTGGCCATATTTGGCCCCGACTATAAAACTCAATGTTACAATACAAAACAAAAGTTGACCTTAAGACATTTGAGAAAGTTACATAAAACTTTTTTTTTATCAAAGTGTAATTCTAACACATTTATTTTTTATATCGCAAATAAGAGATTTTGGTGAAATTTAACAAAATCGGAGGGATTTCAACCAAATCTAGGACCAGGAAACATAGAGCGCAGTCGTCGACAAACTAAATATTCTAATTAGACATGTGAAATATCTTCACAAACATTATTTTAAAAGATCTTTGTTGTCGACGTATGTGCTCTGTGTTTACTGTCCAATAACCTATGGAAATTCGACCATTTTCATTGAATGTTCGTGGAAAATCTATACGAGTACAATTTGTGACGTCATAATAAAACGCAAAAACGTAAAGTTTCAACAAATGGCTTATTTCGTATCTAGTCACTCTATTAGCAATATTTGTTGTGATATTGGCCTATAAATCCTAGTTCGAAATCTATGCTAAAAAGGGGGCATTTTACGAGACCGACAATTTTACTATCTTGCAACACATTCATTGGTTAAATCTGTGTAATAATAAAATTTTGTTGACCGAATCAGCCAAACAAATGATTCATCCTTGTTTCAGTTATAATGATTATGTAATGTTATGTGAAGTAAACTATTTACCTATCTATCTGGAAAAAGCTAATAAGTGTCTTATCAAAATAAAGTTTTAAGCTCTTTGCTTGAAATCATTTCCTCAATTTATTGCCATTAAATTGATTTGAAGATATCAAATTCGATAACTCATCAAGATGATGTTGTACTTTTAATACAAATTGATTTTTATTAAAAGAAAAACATATTCAAATCAACTAAATATTTTCACATATCCGTCATTTAGTAAATAACAATGAAAAGGATGTCACCCTATATCAGAAATATATAGATAGTTTGCGTAGATATATGCATGTAGTAGAAAAAAAATTGTCATACAGCAAAGAAAAGTGTAATAAAACTTTTATTTCTTTTTTCGTCATGTGCATATATAGTCTCTTAAGTAATAGAAACTTTGGTTTGTAGATGAAAGTCAAGACATGAACTAAACTAATTATATCCGTTGTATTTACTACTGTTAATATATTTTCTGAATGAGAATGACATATTTTCCACTGGACTTTTAGGAAAGGGCAATAAATTAGTTAATCAATTTAACATCACATTTCATTATATAACGAATGTCCTCTCATTGATTTTCAAATACGTATACCATTATACAGTCATGCTTGACAATTAAAATTACACCAAGAAATTGACAGTGACGATCGGTTGTGAAAAGTAAAATCACAAAAATACTGAACTCCGAGAGAAATTCAAAACGGAAAGTCACTAATCAAATGGCAAAATCAAATGATAAAACACATCAATCGAATGGACAACAACTGTCATAGTCCTGACTTGGTACAGGCATTTTCAAATGTAGAAAATGGTGGATTGAACCTGGTTTTTATGCGCGCGAAGATTTTCTCTCGATCCTTTATAATTGCTTCTTGTAAGTAAAATTACAATCGACACAAACAGATTATACCGTTTACAATATTAAAGATTGACGTTGCCAAGCAAAATAGTCAATGACATCATTATTTTCCAAGGAAAAAAAGCATGAAAAAGTACGGGAAAGATGATTATGAAACTATAACCGGGGTAATAGTCTTTAAAACTATTGACTGGCAAAAAGTCTGTGAAATGAAATAGCACAACTATTTCATTATTTATTATATAGAAAAAAAACATACTGTGGTATAATAATCATCCCTGTGTCACAATCTCAAAACAAACAAATATTTAAAAAAAAAAAGGACAAACAGTATCTATCTAATCTAAAACCACTTGTACTGCTTTGAGGCACTATTATCCCTTTGGTAAACCTGAGATTGTGAATTTTTCGTCTTCTTCTGATGACACAGATAATGTTTATCGTGTTCATCTAGATGGTGTATAAGCGTAATAAATTGTCGTGCTTATTTTTTAAAAACGGCAAACTACCTTGATTCCTAAATGAGAGATGTTGCTAACAAGGAAGCGCTTCGTGATACCACATTTTAGCATCATTTGTTAACTTTTCCTTGTTTGTGATGATTTTCGGTTTAACACGCGTGTATTTTCCCGTAAAGGTGTAAAACATCAAATCATGGTACGCCACATCCGGTTGTATACGAAAATAGGTCGAAAAAATATATTCCCTTGAATTTGACAGTTGTAAGTAATTAATCCTATATTTTATTACACTAAAACATTTCTGTGTCATAAACATAATAATGTGTTGGGTATTTCAAAGCACCATTATTATTTCTAATTTTGGTTTGTATAGAACATTATGTAAATTTGGGGTTACATGGTCACTAAGTCTTGTACACAGATTTAAAAAGGGGAGAAATTTGATTGATTAACTTCCAATGATGGTTTTGTTCTTATATGCAATGAAATGTTATGTGAAATGTTTTCTATTGTACTAAACAGGATAAAACGTCACTCATGCCAAGTATTTCTTTATTTGAAACAAAGATAAATTCTGCACAATGTTTTGAAAAGTGCAAATTTAACAAAGTCGAATATGGGGAAATCAATGGTGATATTACACTTAAAATGCTTATATTCTTATTGCTATCATTATCAGTTGCTAATTGATGATAAGTCGCTTTCGATGAGTATTCCAATGTCAAACAGTTGTTGACATTGTCTGAACAACAAGTACAACATTTTCAAAAGTATCTGTAATAGAGTTTAGCGACATAGTCAATGAAGTCATAATTCCATTCATACAAATCTTCAAAAAAAAATTATTCAAGTTGACCATTGAACATCCGTATAACGTTGTTGATAGCGTCTTTTCAATTGGTTTATTAAATTGTATTCTGTCTGTCGCCTTATTACGAATATAACCTTATAATTCCATTTCATCTAAAAGATATTATACTCAATATTTATATGTTTCATTTGGTAACATATTTAAATTTTGTAAAATAAGGGTTCAGTTAACTGAATTATAGCTAATACCTATATGTCAATATAACCAGACTTCGATCATCAAATCAACTTAGTCTTGAAAGCAGGAAACAGTGATCAGAAAACCCAATCAGAATTGGGTACATGTGTATAATTGTTCAATTGAAATAGTTTCTTTAAAGCCATATAATGCATTGGAAAATTCAGATAAAATGCATGCAAATGGTGTGAGCCAAGGCTCCGTGTTGAAGGCCGTACATTGACCTATAATGGTTTACCTTTTTTATATTGTTATTTGGATGGAGAGTTGTCTCATTGGCACTCACACCACATCTTCCTATATCTACAAATTGAATGCATCGGTTTTGTAACTTACTTAATAATAAGCATTCACACTTCATTGAAAACAACTTTAGAAACGATCCTGGTAAACTTATTTATCCCTTATATAAACTTATTCTAAAAGGTTACTAATTCAATACTGTAATTAGATAACTGAATATTATTTTTTGGTATTAATATTGATTTTGTTATCAGTTAATTAAAAGCAAACTAACTATAATGGTTTACTTTTTTTAAATGTTATTTGGATGTAGAGTTGTCTCATTGGCACTCACACCACGTCTTCCTATATCTAAATATTATTGTTATATACATATACACATTAATTGATTTACAATATGTCGATACCTGCATCTTGGCATTGCAAAAAGTCATTTTTTTCTCTTGCTGTTGATTATCTCTTTACACAAAATCCATTGGATAATGGATGTGTACTGGATTAATAATTTAGTCTTAGTTTCATGCTTTTTAATTAGTTGTTAGTGGCTTTGAGCTAGTGTCAGTAACTGCGAGGACTCTCAAATTTGTACTTAGTGTCTTTTTGTTGTTGGGATGTACAAATACCCTGTCAAGTCCACTTGTATTTATAGTGTTTGCATTGTTATCCATCTGATGAGTTGAGCCTTTTCAACTGACTTTTATAGTTCACTCTTATGTTATACTGTTTCACCACAATCCCATGTGAGGGGAGGGTTGGGATCCCGCTGATATGTTTAACCCCATAACATTCTGTATGTATGTGACTGTCCCAAGTCCGGAGTCTGTAATTCTGTAGTTGTCTTTTGTTTATGTGTTACATATTTGTTTTTCGTTCATTTTTGTACTTAAATAAGGCCGTTAGATTTTTCCTTTTTTGGAATTGTTTTACTTTGTCATTTTTTTTATAGCTGACTATGGGCTTTGCTCAGTTTTGAATGCCCTATGGTGACATAAAGTTGTTAATTTCTGTGTCATTTGGTTTCTCATTGGCAATCACACCACAGCTTTCTTTTTTATGAATACCAGTAATCAAATCGGGTATGTGGATTGAAAGCATTTGCATATACATACTATGATAATGCATATGTTAGCACTCGAGTTAAATGAATACTGTTCACATCATGTGATCGATGTTTAGAACCCCCTACCGGCATACGCTGTATATTTATCAAACATCGTTTGCATTACTTAAGATAATCGCTGTTTTAACGAGCCATGAATATATAAACCGGTCCCGGTGCATTCAACTCCATATTAAGTTGAAAGAAAGAATTCTCTTTGAACCTAGAAAGCTAGAATCGAGAATCTTGAAACAAAAACCCTACCATTTGCCTTTTGACCTTGCAACCATCAATGACTATCAGTCAAATTAAAGAGTTGAGCATTGAAATTGAAAATTGAATCGCTAGGATTACATTAGAAGTTACCATTGAGCAAACCTGTAAAACACATTTATATTGGTTTTTTTTAAAAAGAAATCTGAATTAGTATACTTTATGTCTGCTTTATTTAGAAAGAAATAAAATTAAATGTATTTCAAGAATTCTAAAATGACATTTAGTAACCTACACATTCATGTAGTTTATAGAAAATTCGATAAAATAATCAAACGATTGATAGTATAGTAATTACTTGGTTTCAACGTAACATTTCGTTTATGTAAAACGATATATTCTTTGAAAAACATAAATAAAGAAGATAAAGGGTGATCTTTTCATGTTTCCTGAGTGAGAGAATTATATAAACAATCGTAATATAACAGACATTCTAGTAATGTTTAATATATGATCTTGCATTTGTATCACATCAAATTTCAATGGTCACAAAACAATTGCATTGTAAATATCATTAACAGGACAAAAAGGCTACTGTGACTCGTCTGAATTGTTTTACATTGTCTTATCGGTGCGTTTTATAGCTGACTATGCGGTCTGGGCTTTGCTCATTGTTGAAGGCCGTACGGTGACCTATAATTGTTAATGTCTGTGTCATTTTGGTCTTTTGTTGAAAGTTGTCTCATTGGCAATCATACCACATCTTCTTTTTTTATATAAATTGTAGCACGGAATACTTTGTTATTGATTTTAGTCACTTTCAGTAATTATAAACATGCTTTTTTATGGAACTTGTTTTCTCGAATTAACATGAACGAGCCTATGAAAATTATGTCAAAGATGCAGCAATCTTCGAGTCCGATGTCATTGGCGTCGTAATCATTATGGTTAGTCTGCGGTTAACATTTTATTGAGATAATGAAGTTGTCAAACATCTTCATGGTGACTATAGTTACACACACACTTGTCTTTGTCAAGCTTTAATGGAGTTGTATGATACTTTGTGTGATTGAGAGATATTTTTTAAGCAAAAAATAGATCATATTTTTAAACATTATACTGGAGATAGTCTATGATTAGATTTTTAATGACACAATGAAATATTCATGGATTGCTATGAAACGGCGACAACAGCTAATCTTAAAGATCAATAATAGACATTTGGACATCGAAGGCCAGTCACAGTAGCCCTTAAAGAATACTTTTGTTTATGACAAACTTTAAACTTGTATTCGTTCGCTTATTGATATCAAAATTAGGAGGGGAAACAAGTCGTTAAGATCTTTTAAGTTTTCTTTTTATATTTGTCAAATATAAGAAACTTTGACTTGATAAAGCCGATAGTTTCGAGTTTGTCATTCATCGACAAAAAAACTCGTCAGTTATGCTTGCCTTTATGACGTCATTTACCAGATAGATGGATCGCCTGTACTAGTTGCGTTCATCAAGCACCGTCATTGTACAGGGTTAACTAGAAGTAATGTTTGTTCGAAAGGTACCTAATCACAATAACCTGGTGACAGCAGTGCTGATAGTCATTTATGAGAATTCAATTTGCTGAATAATTGATGCAATATAGCAGCATATTATAGTTTTCAGACCACTAGCTCAACATGGGAACGGGAATGACGATGCCCCTAGACGTAAGAATGATGTTTACTTAGTTTTTGACGAAAAAGCATCGAACTCGAAAGTTGTCTATTTAATAACCCTATGTTTGACATATTATGTATAAATTTCAACCTTGCTAAACCACTTGTGTTTACCACTAGACTTATTTCTATTGTATGATCTGACGTTTCCTTGACTTTAACAACTGCAAATTGTTAAAAAATTTAATATGTGTGTGTTCCAAAATGACAAAGATTGGATAGCGATTAAAAATTAACTTTTAAATGAAAAATCGGAAGATGTAGTACGATTGCAAATAAAATATATGTCCATATGAGCCTGCTTGATGGAAATGTAAACAACTTTAAATCAATGTACGACCTTCACAATTTGAACCTAGCTTGAAGCGTATAAGCAGCTATAACTGACCATGCCATTTGTAAAAAAAATGATCAAACTATTCAAACTACAAAACAAAGTCTTATTGTGTCTGTGTTTACGTTTGATGTTATTTGTATCTGTTTAATGTTTGTTTTCAGCCTTTTATTCTCTACTTATTAATTGTGTATACCATTTATATCTTTTTATTATTTTTTGTGGGAACTATTGTCAATCTAATTATTTTTTTAATGGCATTAATCTCTTTTTATATTTTTCAAATTCGTAATTCTGTATTCATCAATCAACTATACGTAATACAATTTATTTTGTACTTTATTCGTTCTTAAATGGTCTGAATATTAGGTAAATGATGACTCTTCAATTAATGGGATTACATGTTAATAATATGTACTGTTTGCATAAAACAAAAACAAGTTATTCAATTATGAACGGTTTTATTCAAATCAGTACGTTCAATATCTCTGCATTAATCGAAAAGATCAATGGAAACAGTCAGTAAATTTGGTTATATTTACTAATACGGTTTTAATTTCTTTATTTAGTTCTTCTATTGTATTAAATGACTATCTCTAAACATTGGTTACAATATTTTAAATTGATTTCATTTATTTTTGATAATAATTCTTATGATGATTATTTGCGTAACTTGTCAGTTGTCTTATTACCTTCATCTTCCTTGATTCCAATACAAAAAATTATTATTGAAGATTCAGTTATCTTTACATGGGAATGACTTAAAACGTATGTGACCCTAGTCTTTTTATAATGCGTCTTATTCCAAAAACAAGAAACTGGTTAGTTCATAGCATGGATACGTTAATTGTCTCGTGGTCTGTAGTTACCGTCTGAAATATATATGATGGTCTTGGTCTCATTTCATGACTCAATTGTTAATTTGGCTTCTAAGCACGTGACCACAACACGAATTTAATTTAAGAAGTAATGCAACAAACAAGATAATAGCTTTCACCTGACCAATCACCATGCATCATAAAATTGAGAATGGAAATGGGGAATGTGTCAAAGAGACAACAACTCGACTATAGAAGAAACAACAGCAGAAAGAACATTTATATCGTATTGACTGAAGACGTAAATTCTTCTTGATTTAAAGGAGTTCGCATCATACAGTCTTCTTACTCATTATTAAACCATAACCGATCACGATGATTCTTCGCAGTGTTAACTAAACAAAGACCAATCAATGTAGTTTTCTCACTATTTTCTCCGCCATAAGATATCTAGTTGGATGTCACTCTTTATGAAACATAACCGATTAAGGTAGTTCATCGATTTTTTAAATCCTTTACATAACCATTTCATTTAAGTTTTTTTCCTATTCATAACCAATTAAAAGTGGTGCCTAAATCATAAAGCTAGGTTCACACTACCGATCAGATCGACTCTATCATCCCGATTGTCTAAATGTCCACGACCAAGATCAAACAAATTCTTGATCGAACCTGTTAGGACTTCTACCCGACCGCCATCTGACTGTACACGACCTTAACTCGACAATTCACGACTCCGTAATGACTCCATCACGACGCTATCCCGACAACAAAATGAATACTTCCGATAAGTCAGATCAGTTTACGATCTTGACACGATCTTTACTCGACTAGCTAGACCAAATCAACTATTCAAGATCTCAGCAAGATCTCGATCAGACGAGATCGACTTGGTCATATAGGATAATCGGGAATTGGTCGGGTATGCACAATTTTAGTATACAATAAACTCATCATACAAACATACGAAAGTTTCATTCCCCACAGCTTCGGAGTGGTTATTACGTGTTACCCTTGTCCTTCCGTACGTAGCTGCGTACGTCCCAACACTGTTAGTTTTCGTTCTCTAATTTTAATTTGCCTGAACCTAATTTTATGAAAAACCGTACACACAATGCTTATTACCATAAAACAAAGTTCAAATGCAAATTTGGGAGACCGTTCTTGAGTAATGACCCTTCATAATATTATATATGCTAGCTGGGGTAATATCAGTGTCCCATGGACACATTTTCCGTTTATTTAGTAATATTCAGTAGAAGGTCCGAGTAAAATCATACATGTAAAATATCTACATAGAAATAAAGCAATTGGATTTGTGAGCAAGATGGTAAGAGCTCAGACAGACAGGTTAATAGCTTTTTTTTCCATTTGATACGGGACTTTCCGTTTTGAATTTTCCTCAGAGTGCAGTATTTTCGTGATATCACGACACAGAGTACTCCCATTTACTGAAGGCTTGTCATAGCCAATAACAACTAATACAAACATCAGGTATCAAATACTAAAATATCAAGCAGTAACTGTCCACGTCCAATGGAAAAGTTGTCATCAACAGCCAGTGAAAACTATAACCTAGTGCAATGCCAAAATATAGGTATTGATAGGACCGTAAATGAACATGTACGTATACCAAAGGATTTAGTTTAATCTATTGATAACAAAATCAATTGTTATACCCATAAAAAACAGTGTTAAATTGGTAACCTTGTAGAAGAGAGAATTTCTCTAAATAAACCGAGTAAAGTTATTAGGCAATTTAAGTATTTACTAGAAAGAATAGTATTATATCATTCTGTTTAATCTGCAACTGATCATGATGTTCATGTTCGTTGACAAAGAAAGGCCAGCTTACAAAACAAAAGACAAGATAGTTTATTCTGGTTTTGATCCCTTTGAGTAGTTCATGATCTTTATTAAGACTACATGTAACTGAAATGATCATTGATAATAATGAAACTAAAAATATGTGGTAAAATGATTGTCAACTCTCCACAAGAGACAATGTGACAGAAATTAAAATCTACGAGTCACCGTAAGACCTTCAACAATGAACAAATAGTTATCACAGGTACCAGGATGATAATTTAGTACGCTAGACTCATCAGTGACGTTCATATCAAAATATTTTTAATGCCAATCAAGTACAAAGTTGAAGAGCATTGATGATCCTAAATTTCAAAAAGTTGTGCCTAATACAGCTAAGGTAATCTATGCCTGGGATAAGAAAATCCTTAGTTTTTTGAAAATTTTAAGGTTTTGTAGGCGGGAAATTTATAAAAATGACCACATTATTGATATTCTTGATATTCATGTAAACACCGAAAACAAAGCTTCACAAAGCCTAAAAGCAATTCAAACAGAACCTAACGGCATAATAAATGTACAAAATAATGAACAAAAAACCAGCTATGTTTCACAGCAACAAAAAACAAACACTGAGTTGCATGCTCCCAATCTGAGTCAGTGGTGTAACAGTACAACATAAGAACTAACTATAAAAATCAGTTAAAAAAGGCTTAACTCCTAAGATTGATACACATAGAAATACATCTATCAAAAACAAAGAGTGGACGTAGACGGGTACTTCTACATCCACAAAACCGAAATACACCAAGTACAGATTGGAGAGTACTCACAGCTATATCTGTACTGACGTTAAGTTCAAAGCCAATAACAACTGATGAAAAATCATATATCTAAGACTAAATTTTTCAGTAAACATCCAACTTCCACTGAATAAAGTGTAAAAGAAGTCATAAACAGTCAGAGAAAAAACATGACCTTGTGCAAAGCCTAGATATGATCAGATATAGGTAAATCGCACTTTCAACATGAAATCGATGGAAAAGAAAGGAGTTCATTGCATAAATGAAATACTTATATTTCTATTTTCAACAAGGAGGAAATTGAATCATTATGATTTAAAAAAAATAATTTGAACTAGACATTATCGTTCCTTTCAGAAGACGTTATGAAATGAACAGCATTTTTATAGGTTTCTCCAAGAATAAGTGTTTCTATATTTTATATCTATAGTAAAGGGTTAATTTCCTTTCCCGTTTTTCTGTATTTATTCTATCATTCAATAAGTTCTTGTTTGTGCGTTTAATTAGTCATTCGACTATTCTACCGCTGTAGTAACATCACAGGTAGTTATTGAGCTCTTTTGTTTTATTTCTTTACGTTATGATTTATAGACCCCTAGTAGTTTAGTCGGTGATATTGAGTGTGTACGCACTAATGTATTGTTTTAGACCATATTTTGATCTTGAGATCTTGTTAAAAAACATATTGGTGGGCTGCTGTTTATTGACATACCTAAAAACCAACCACTTATTGTTGAATATTTTCAATTCAAGAATTTCTCATAAGTCCAGTTATAGCCAAACATTTCTTGAAAATTCTGGGTTTTCACAGAGTTAAGTTTGATTATAATATTTTTTAAAATCCATTATATTTTCCACATGTATCTCATATTTTGGAATTGATTTCAGAACGAGATTTCAACGAGACTGAAACGGCAGAAGAATACATCCTTAAATCAAACTGCTTTCCAGGTTAAACATTAAGTCTTAAGAAAACTTAATGATTTATAAATGTGTCATATCTTTTATGTAACAAAAATGAATCAAGCTACATTTTAAAGACTGGACATATAACTTTAGCTTCCCGTATACTTTTATCTCGGTTTTTGTGTCCTTTTTATTCATCATTGAAAAATCTAACAAAATCATAGTTACTCTTTTACAATATCTTTAATCTGGTTCAAACATGTTAAAAAATAGCATACACTATTTTAGAAATAAAGTGTTACTATGTTGGGAAGAAATAAATGGCCCTCATTGTGAGATAGAAAACTGGCCATAATTAATCTGTTTTTGTACTATTTAATTGACATACATCTTATTCTAGTAATAACCATTATTTCCATTATTTGGGTGAAAAATTCAGCCTAAATCAGAATGTTTACCTTATGACGTGTTAGTAAATATATAATATATATTTATATTTAGAGTAATATCAGCGTTAATTATGATAACTTATCACACCGTTTCATCTATCATATTTGGAATAAATAATTGGAATAAAATGTTCCGTGAGGAAGTTTTAACTTACGTCTTTTGAAGTTTGTTTTTTATACAAGGGATTGCAATGATTAAAATTACTTAAGGACGTAGAAGCTGACGTAAGAGAGAAACATCCGTGGGATTATTGAAGTTCTGAAAAAAACATAGTAGTGGGCATAAATTTTAGAAACAGGAAAAAATAAACTCATCATAGATACCAGGACTAAATTTAGTATACGCCAGACGCGCTTTTCGTCTACAAAAGACTCATCAGTGACGCCCGAATCCAAAAAAGTTAAAAAGGCCAAATAAAGTACGAAGTTGAAGAGCATTGAGGACCAAAATTCCTAAAAGTTTTGCCAAATACAGCTAAGGTAAACTATGCCTGAGGTAGAAAAGCCTTAGTATTTCAAAGAGTTAAAAAATTTGTAAACAGTAAATTTATAAATATAACCATATCAATTACATTTCATGTCAGCACAAAACGTGCTGACTACTGGGCTTGTGATACCCTAGGGGAAATAAATCTCCACCAGCAGTGGCATCGACCCAGTGGATGTAAATAAACTCATAATAGATACCAGGACTAAATTTAGTATGCGTCAGACGCGCGTTTCGTCTACAAAAGACTCATCAGTGACTATTCTGGATCACATTTGCAATTATATTAACTGTATATTCTATTGGATTGAATTTTCAGACATCCGTATTTTCCGGAAATAACCTGGACTTGTCCGTATTTTCACTACTGCTTACTTTCTCTTCCTCGGCGGTCTATTACAAATGGATGCCACGAAAAAACTGTACCTGTGGATATCGTGACAAATCACCTTCAAGTACGTTTCAGATCAATTATAAACTGTTAAATATATATACCGTTAATTCCGTTAACTTGATTTCCACGTTTATTCAACAAATACGAACTACAAATTCTACTTTCGTTTTTGACTTGATATTATCATTGCTTTGAACGTTCATATATTTCTTTCGTGCATATTGTAAAATATTGTATTTTTATTTCTTTCAGTTTACCAAACAATACACACTCTGTACAAACTCCTGTATCATTTCTGGTGGAATTATAATCTACAATCTTCACACACAAATTGTTATTCTTTATAATTTGCCGAGATTGCGATACAATCACACGGTTATACTAGCTGAGTCAGACTCAGCATAGTGACGCTCGAATCCAAAAAAGTTAAAAAGGCCAAATAAAGTACGAAGTTGAAGAGCATTGAGGACCAAAATTCCTAAAAGTTTTGCCAAATACAGCTAAGGTAAACTATTCCTGAGGTAGAAAAGCCTTAGTATTTCAAAAACAACATGATAAGAAAAACAAGCCTAGTAATATCGCATCAACTGTACGTGTATTTGTCTATCTTGTAGATATTATTTGTCTGTCATTAACCTCATTTCGATGGTCAATTGGACAATGTTAAGTGTTACTGCTGACATTAAAAAAGAAAATGAGGCATAATTGCCAATGATACAACTTTTCACAGGGGACCAAATGACACAAAAATTAACAGCTATAGGTCACCGTACGACCTTCAACAATGAACAAAGCCCAATACCACATGGTCAACCATAGAAGGCCGCGAAATGACAAATATAAAACAATTCAAATGAGAAATTCACGGCCTAATTTATGTACAAAATGAACGAAAAGCAAATATGTTACACATCAACAAACGGCATCCACTAAAGTTTGTTTATTAAATACTATAAGCGATATGTCAAGTATATTTGATGCATGGCATAATGTTAAAGTGTATATGTCTCTATGACAGTGTTTTTCTGACATTGACCTCATAATCAACGTTTATTTGTCTATATCAAGTTTTAAGGTTTGGTCTGTTTTAAGTAAACTATAATCAATAGGTCAACTATATGTTACGTGTGGAATTATTGTTACCTTGTGTACGTGTGATTCTGGCTTGGTTTTTCCGACCTTGACCTCATTTCTTAAATTGTGTGATGTTTATGTGATATACATCCTGTATGTCTTATTTGTTTTCGTTTATTGTTCTGTACATATTAATCTGACCATAATTGTTCTCGTTTGATTTCTTTACGTCATTTCTGAGTATTTTATATAGATTCCACTACAGTATCATGGATTTTGCTATTGTTATAGTCCTATAATTGCTAATTTCTACATCACTTGTGTTTTGGTGGAGTGTTGTTTCGATCATTGGTATTCTTAATGTTTCATATTTGATGAAGAAATTAAGTAAAACATAAATACAAGGGTATACAAAATGAAAACACTTTAAAACTAATGCTCCCGAATAACATCTCTTTATCCATCCACTTCAGGATCGCAAAAACGCCAAAAAGATAAAAACAAAACAAAAGCTGGGTGCAAAAATATCAAGCCTTGCAAGACTCACCCTAGTACGGCTATTTATAACAATATAAAGAAGAATAAGACGCAGAATACACAATATTATCGTTACCTTCACAATATTACAATCCCATCATTGTATTATTGATCTATGATAATTTTGATAATTCTTGTCTTTCATCTTTGCTAATGTGCTTTGTCTATATGTCTTTTTGTGTTTCTTTGATACATATGACGTGGCACTGTACTTACACATCCCGAAATTGTGTGATTGTTCTATTATTCATTTTTGTATTCTTGTTTTTTAGGTTCACTAATGTGCTTTGTCTATATGCCTTTTGTGCTTCTTTGTTAAACATTTTTTAATTTTTTTTAATTTTTTTATAGTGAATAACATTATAACACAATGTTGACTGCTGTACCCCTATTTTTGACATTTCTACCTATTATGTCTGTTTTTGTTTTGTTCCACTTCGTTGTCAATATAATGTAATTTAACAAGACTGTCATATACAAGTGAGAGGTTTATCTAGCTACAAAACCAGATTTAATTTACCATTTTCTGCAGAAAATAATGACTGTACCAAGTCAGGATAATGACAGTTGTTTTCCATGCCTTTGATGTGTTTGAGCTTTTCATTTCGTAATTAATTAGAGACTTTCTGTTTTGAATTTTCCTCGGAGTTCAATATTGTTGTGATTTCATTTTTTGCTTTTCTTCTTGTTTCACTACGACTTTTGAATTTGAATGCTCCTTCTCTCTGTTAAAGACAAATATCTGAACTATCCGTATATTAAACACGTTTGACTTATTTGTTCTTTTGGTACGATATTAGCTCTTTATTCACATCCTGGACAATCCTCCAAGTTTTTTTTAAGATGAAGAACTATGCGTCAAGGGTTTGCGCATTGTTGAAGGCTGTATGGTGACATACCGTTGTTAATGTCTGTCTGTGTCATTTTGGTCTCTTGTCGAGAGTAGTCTCGTTGGCAATCATCCACATCTTCTTTTTTCATAATCATTGAAAGCTATGTACATTTGTTATATTCATTATTGTCTTGTATTTCTTGAAATTGTATCATTCCTATTTCTATTTTCCATCTGTTTTTCTATTACAATGCAGGTCATTTTGTGCCTCATTAACACAGACAGGGACTGTTTACTAAGACCAGCTAGAACATTTTGTCTGACAAAGTATACGTTGGTCATGTATGATTCAATTATAAAGTCTTTTTTTTTCTTTCTTAAATTATTATCTTTATTGCACTTTTCTTTGCTGTTATGACAAATAACTCGACCTACAGCAGTTGGCAGAGTATGCCTCTGAATTAGTCACTGAATATCCAGGGAATTTATTCAGTGAATTCATATTTATAGATAGTTTGTTAGTTTTACAATTCATGGTAATTACATACATTTTGCAAAATATATTGTCTCATGATTACGGAAAGTGTACAGTTTTGTCTGGTTCTGTTTCTAAAGATTAAAACTTTATGATCATTGCCCTAAATAATTTATACGTTTTATTGATTCTCACGAACAACGTAAGTTAAAAAAATGTATGTGGTAAGTCTCGACATTCTAATTGAAAATTCATTTGACTAATTATGCATAAATGTGTTTGGAGACAAAATTCTGTACATTTTCAGAAAGCATGCTGTTTTGGTTTATTGCCTCGTGTTCAGATACATTGTCAACATTTGCTTACAAAATTCTATACATGAAAGTATTTAATATTTAGCTATTTGTGATCATATGTATCTTTTTACATCATTTAAAAATTTGCTGTTTTAGCATTAATATACCTGTATTTTTTAATTGCGTATGTGTTTAAAAATTCATTTCTGAAAACTGCATAAGCGTCTATGCCTTTTTGTTTACAATTTGATATATGAGTACTTTTATGAATTGAATATATTAGTATAAGTTAGGAAGAGATTTATATCGTTATACATAGGATTATGTATTTTATAGCCCAGTACTAAAGTTTTAAAATCAAAAATATGTCACCCAATTTTGATTGTGCTTACAAGTACATATATTTTCTTCCAAAATTCATGAAAGAATTGACATTTGAGAAGAAAGTGTTTGTTATCTTTAGTTACACAGGTCACACATACTTGTTTCTTGTATGTTCCACTGTAGTAGCTATTGTTTACATTGGAGAATATAATGGAGTAATTTCCATCTTAACATTTTATATTTGTTATTAATTAAATAGGTAAAAGTAAATTGTAGCACATTATTTATTGGAGTGATTGATTCTAGATTGAAGATGTTTTTCCATTTGGAGAATCCTATGGATCTCTCATCATTTTTGTTATTTATATATATCTTTGGTTGACATATTTTCAATTTATTCTGGTTTTTTTTGTTAACAGTCAAGGACAAGTTTAATTTTGTTTTTACCAAAGTTTTCAAAAATTTGTCAGATTTGAATATGCTAACCCATTGTTTCGGAATACAGTTTTTCAATTCTAAAAGTTCAGAGATCCAATTAGGTTTTGAGGTTAATTTCTCCATAACTTTTTGTGATATATGTCCTTTTTGATCAATTATATCATTAACGAAAATAATACCATATTTTAACCAATTTTGGTAAACTAAACATTTTCCTTTAAATTCTATATTTTTATTACCCCACAACATTTGCTGCCTAATATTTCTAAAGTTTGTGATTGGTGTGTTACTTGTTGGTGTAGTATTTGCTTTGTACCAGCTCTTTAATATGTTCAAGTAAAATGAGGGTAGTGCGTTACTTAAATTAGGTAATGATTTTATGTTATCTGGCCAGTCAGGATTCTACTTTGTCAAAATTATCTCTCCATTACGCCAGTTCATTTTCACAATCGTAGAAATGGAAGCCATTGTAGGGATGACGCGCTACCAATTTTGCTCTTGGAAACCGATAAATTTATGCACATTGCACCATTACGATCCTTATATGTCAGTTGTATTTTAAAAGACAAATGTATCAACTAGCTAATGAACATCGTTTAATGATCTTGTCTGAACTGATTCGACTTAAAACTATTGTCTGATCGGTTGTCAGGTGGAATTTTCGAAAATTCATAAACATTTAAAAAAATTCTAATTAAATATTTCGTGGAAAGGCAGACTAGACTTTTTGTTAGTGATTGAAGACTATAAACCCTTGTTATCACACAAAAAAAATTATAATTTTTCGAAGATATGCATTTTCATCATCCAACTTGAAAGACTTCAAGTACTTTTAGTGAAAAAAATATCTATTCGAACACACCTACTCTGTTTTTGTGATTCATTAGATAGGTATTTCACTTGACCCATATATTTCATCTTTTAGTACTGTGATTTTTTATGTTATAAAGTCAACCTGTAGCTTTGATATATAAAAATGATAGAATCTGAAACGAGACGATACATGAAATATTCTTCTTTCTACGATATCAAGACAAAATATTAAACTCAAACACGCCCTAACATCAAAAGGTGCACTCGATTTTCTCTTTTCAATACTATTGTTACCCCTTTTTTGGAATTTTTCTTGAGTCACATAATGGAAGGGCAGACACGAAAATTACTGAACTAATAGACTGATATGTTTTCTGTCCGTGGTGATTTTTTTTAAATCGAAGGTTATGCATTTTCTACATCCAACTTGAAAGATACCCATGTCGTCGACTTGATATCTAATTGTTGTGCTTAACTATGTACTAAATAAATTGAAAAATTAGGCAAACGGTGTTTTTAAAATAAAACACTTCGTAATTGAGAAGAAATTTGTAATTTCGTTTGTTTCTATTAACTTTTATTTTTTTTTGTCACTATAGTAAACATTACAGTACACATCTATCGCCTTCTCTAACAAAGAGCTTCGATTCTTCTGTTCTATTTCAACCGGGTTTCCGACTGTGGCATCATATGAAATATAAGGTTGTTTTTACCAAATTTATTGAAATAATATGTTGGAATGACTTTCCAATTACAAAATTCAATTATTACAAAAATAAGAGAACTTAACGGACATCCTTGTATTATTCCACGGTGAAGACTATAGGTTTCTGAGATCCAGCCATTATTAAACAGGCATCCTTTAGTATCATTATATAAAGTTTTTACCCATTTTGAGAAGGAATGTGGTATTCCAAATTTTAGTAGGGATTCATACATGAAGGGCCATTCTAAAGAATCAAAGGCTTTGAAAAAGTCTATGAACAATAAAACCCCATCTATGTTATTTTTTTCTGAGTAATCTATTATATCTTGTATCTGGCGAATGTTAAAACCTATGTACCAATTTTTTATATATCCATTCTGATCACTATGAATAAGTTTAGACAACACCACCTTTAATCTTTACGCTAAGGCATAGGCCATACTCTTAGTGCCTACATTTAATAAAGTGACTAGCCTGTAGTTATCTAATGATGATGGATCATTTTTGTTATATTGTAACACCTATTTTTTGGAGAGTTGTCATTTCTTCTTTATCATAACATGCATTAAATACTTTAACTGCAGATTCTTTTAGGTATGACCAAAATGTACGATAAAATGCTACACTTAGACCATCTAGTCCAGGGGGTTTATTCAGTTTCATATTAAATATAGCATTTGTACATTCTTTTAATGTTAGGTTGCCGCCCAATAGTTCACTATCATTATTGGATAATGATTGAACTATCTTTGTTTGACTTATATATATTTTTATTTCTGAAGGGTCCGGTTTAGTACTTTTATACAAGTTTTGGTAGTAGTTTTCCCCCAAGTATAAGAATATCGGATGCATCTGTAACTATATTACCATGGTTATTTCCAAGAGCGGAAATAGTTTTCTTGGTTTGTCTTGATTTTTCAAGACCCAAAAAATATTTTGTGTTCTTTCCCCCTTCTTCTGCCCATCTGACTCGGGATCTGATTTGTGCACCTCTAGTTTCTTTTACATATAAATCTTGTAAATTGATCTCTACATTATTTATTTCTATATTTATCTTAAAGCATCATTTGCCTTTATTTTGAGCTTGAAGTCTTATTTGTAAATTTGAGATTGCTTGATGATCTGTATGTGATATTAGTGCAAGTCTTATGTCTGCTGATATTATGTGAGGTCTTATATCTGGGCTTATTAGAAAAAAATCAATTCTGCTTGCAACACTTCTACTGTTTTTTTTCCTTCTCCATTTGACTTGACTGCTGTTTTGATTTAGTTCTCGCCAAATATCAATACGTTTATATTTTTTGTATCAGATGCTTTAAACATTTGACAGGTTTATTTTGATTGTTAGGGCTAATACTTTTTTCTATTAAATGAAGTTAAACTTTCATTCATATCACCCCCCCCCCCCTTCCTATTATTAATATTCCTAAGCGGTTATTATTAATGCTATTGTTTACCTTTTGGAAAAATGAATTTCTATTTCGACGAATGATCGGAGCATACACGTTCAGTAGCGTAAAGATATTACCATCAAGTTCTATATTAATGAGTATTATTCTTCCATCATTATCTCTAGCTGTATAAATAGTTTTATGTTTTATATTTTCTTTTATAAGAATTGATACGCCTCTTGATTGTGAATTTCCGAAACTATGGTAAAGTTTCCCCTTTATCTTATTGTTTATAACATTTTCGAGTTTTTCGATAAAGTGTGATTCTTGTATTTATAAAATATTACACTTTTGGTTTTTGCACCATAGGTTTAATCTTTCTCTTTTTTTCTTTTTGCCCTAAGCCTTGACAGTTTAGGGAACATATATTTAGTTTTTCACTCATTATAGAGGTTATTCATTTGTATATTACACATATCTTCAGAATTATACAACACAGACAATAGGTTGAGCATGAAAAGTAAATAAGTTGATGTCATATTGCTTACCTACACATATAAATTATACCCATATAAATCATATAGATAAGGGTTGATTTCTAAATTACATAGTATCATGTGTTTAAAACCAACATTAATGACAATGAATATTTTGTTGTATGTGATAATCATATACTTTTGTCACCTTGATAACCTTGATCGATTTCTGAAGATAAAATTTATTTTTACACCTTATTGCATATTAATTATGTTTAAATTAATATACACTCATGTATTTTTAGAACATACTCACCCCTTCTCGTCTAATGACAAGTCAGTGTTTTCCCCTCTAATTAAGGTCTTTCCTTTTTCTAAAGGGAAAGACCTTACTGTATTTCTTCTGTTTATTATTATTCTTCCGCCAAACTTTGACGAAGTTAGCAGCCTTAACCGTAAGACGTGTCGCTTTCATGTTCACACTTTGTATCGGTGTCATGAATACCTATCTGGAACTCACCCTGTGAGTCGAAATATTTTGTCGGTTCGGAGTAATCCCTCCGAAACCCAAAAACCTTGTTACCGTTCCAACACCGTAACCGTAATAGGTAGAAAAAAAAAAAACCAAAGGGTGAAATTTGTTCAGGACCAGACCCCGGTTCTTCGTCACATTTGGATCGAAAGGATTCAACAACTCATTGGTAGGGTTATGCCCCTATTAAAATTAACCGGTGTCGGTTGGCCACCAAAACTCAGAAACCGTAAGTCGTAGACACCTAGGATCTTCACCATTCATCATTAATTCATGTGACTTTGAAAAATACCTCAAGGTCAAATGTGTATGTTGACCTTGACCTTTGACCTAACACCTTGTTACCGGATAATCTCAGCAACCATTAAACTTACAGAAGTTTTAAATAGTGGAAAATGTTTGGGTCATTACGGCGCAACTTTGTTACATTTTGACCGAAGAGATTTGACCTTTTTGTAAGGGGCATAACCCCTGTTTTATGTTTCTGAAAAGACAAAATCAGCTTTTACTATATAGCCAAAGGTCCTAGACCCATGGGGTCTTCAGCAATCACATTGGGGACTAATGACCTTGACAAAGGTCAAAGGTCAAAGGTCAAGGTCATGTCCCAGATAGAGAATTTAGTGTTTTTAACCTTATATAAAGGATTTTTAGTGTGTTTTCAAGCTTTTTAAGGTTGACCTTGACCTTTGACCTTTCAACTTTTTATTGGATATCTCAAAAACGATTATACTTACAGAAATAGTAAATAGGGAAAAATGTTGAGTTAACTAAGGCGCAACTTTTTTACAGTTTGACCGAAGAGCTTTGACATACCCTTAAGGGGCATAACCCCCGTTAACGGTTTCTGAAAAGACAAAATTAGCTTTAACTCTTGAAACAAAGGTCCTAGACCCATGGGGTTTTTTATAATGACATTGTGGAGCAATGACCTTTACAAAGGTTACAAGGTCAAAAGTCAAGGTCATGTCCTAAAAAGCGAATTCGTTGTTTTTGTCATATTTTAACGGTTTTATGTGTGTTTGAGAGCTTTTCAATGCATTCTACGACTATTGGAACATGTATTTTACATTACGAAAAGGAAAGACCTCTCAATTGTTCAAGAACAATTGACATTTTAATTTTCGTAGTACATGTTTTCCATGCACTATGAAATGCTATACATGAATGACTTTTCATTGTCAGTTAATTATGAAAGTGAACTCTTAATAACCGCACTAACGAAGTGTACAATCCCCTGAGGCATTTTCCCTTGGAAAAAGGCATATACTGATTACAGACGAAAGAGCAAAGATTAAAACAAAAACCTTTTGAATTTTGCAAATTTCATACATTTTCTAATGGTACACATATAAAGAATTATAAGAACTCCGGAAGGGTAAACATTTCCTGCACCGTATACGGCACCCGTCGTGTTATTTCTTTGTTCAGCCTGGTAATGATGGAAGGTTATTATGACTAAGGAAGAATACCAGATATGATTTCTGACACACTTTTGTTATAATCGCCAATCAGCTAATGATGGCGACCGTAAAATTTCTTGAGTGATGACCTTAATTTGATGGATTCATAGCCCTGCCTTAGCAACTTTTGAGAAAACAGTATTCCTCGTTCAACAAAATCGGCGTACTTTGAGCTAGCTCTAGAGTAACGTACCAATTGAGACAAATATACTCCATATGGTGGTGCCGCTGGGATGTTGCTACACAGAAATGGAAAGTTGAATATAGGAAAATTAAAATCATCGCGTTTGTCATAAATTTTGGTATGCAACCTACCATCAGTAGTCATTTCGAGAAAAAGGTCTAAATATGAAGCAGATTTATCTGTGTCGGTAGTATCTTTAATTTCAAGTTCACTTATATAATTAAATGTAAGTGATCACTGAATCTATTATTATTAAGAGACAGTACATCATTAATATACCGAAAGGTGAAATTAAAAGACTGGGCTAATTTCTCTTCTCCTTTTTGTACAAGCCCTTGTCAAAATTCTGCTTCATAGGAAATAAAAACAAATCTGCAAGTAGAGGCGCGCAATTGGTACCCATTGGGATTCCAATAATCTGTTGGAAGACTAAACCTACAAATTCAAGAAATATGTTGTCAATTAAAAAGTCCAGCATGGCAGTGATATCCTCGTCGGTATATTTGTTCCTTGACTCTGTATGATTTGGCACAAAGTAAGCTGAATTCAAGCCCAAAACTAGACATTTAAAACGTCTAGTGCCCTTTTTGTTAAAGAAACATGAGTTGACGAGTTCTTTCAGTCGAGCTTTAAGTTAAGTAGGTGGAATAGTGGTATAAAGAGTTGAAAAATCAAATCTTTTAATGTTGGTACAATGTTTTAATGATTGACATTGTAAATTCACCAATACAAATGTAACTCTTTTGAATTTTTCAATATCCACATCTGATTAACACCACTTCTTGAAGATGCCGTTTCGGAATATTTCTTATGTCCTTCTTTGACTGTAGTGAGTATGACAGTAAGAACTTTAGAAAGGGGTTTAGTGGAACACTTGGAAGAACCTGCAATATACCTTTCCTTATAAGGATTCTTGTGAACCTTAGGAATCCAATATAAGGATGGAAGATTCTGGTCTTTATCCTTTGGATTAACACCAAAGGAGATTAGAACCGATTTGTGGTTTTCAGGATCTCCTGCTTCGTGAGCGTACTCAGTGTATATGTAGGATTTCAAAGTGTGTTATCTATCCCCAGTTCCTTAATCAGACAGTTAATGTAGTGTTTCTTGCAATCAAAAACAATATTGTTTGAGGCTTTGTCATGGAGGCAAGACAACTCCTCTATGACCTGATGGTCTTTAAAGATGGGAGGAGCTTTGATGCTCATTTACCTTCAAGCTTACTTACTTTTTTCTGAATCAATGACCTCACTGATTTTACACACTCCGAAAGAGTGTCAACCTCAACCTTTTCTCTTTTTGCCCAGTCTTTTGCATAACCCTCAACAGAATCCATTAGTAGTTTGAAGTTTTGCTTCCAATTGATTGTCTTTGGCTCTCTGTATTTCGGACCCTTGGACAAAAAGTGAGCATTTATTGGTGAATGGTCTGAATTCAAATGTTCATATAGAGCGTTTTTATTTATAAAAAAATCAAATTTCAAAAAGGGGATTTATATAACATTGTGTCACTTTTTAAAATAAAAAAAACCTCAAGATATTTATGTATTAAATTTTACCTGAAGCAGAAGAAAATCAATTTATCCTTTAGGTCCTCACAAACTATGTCAGTGCTATTTCGAATTCATTCCATCCATTGAAAAATCATTACCTATGCTTTACATTTACAGAAGTTCTTTATAAAAAGTGAACTCTTATTTAGGTTTGAATATTACAATGCAAAAGAATAATTGTGTAAGGTCACTCGAAAGTGTAAATATGTTCTAAATTGGTCAGACAATACTTGGTCATGTTTTATGAAGATTTAAGCCCTCGTATTGTCTAACCTATAAGTAAAGTATCTATAGAAAGATCTTCCTGTTTGTAATATGATACATTTTTTTCTCTCGATTGTCTTTCGGATACAATAGCTTGAATAAAGCTTTTAATTCTCTTTCTTGGAAAAAGCTTTAGAATTTGTGGGAAGTCTCGAATAAAATCAAATATTCCTTATATAATCTAAAACATACAGTTCCCTTATGTTAGAACAACAAAACAATGGCCGAGAATGATTCTTCTAAAGTATGAATTAAGCCAACAGATTCATAAAAAGTGTGACATATGAACACCAAAATAAGAGTGTTGTTAAATATCAAAAGCAGGATAGATCTTTTTTTTTTTATTGTAAACAAATGAATTGATAAAGATGAAGCTATCTCACTATAAAACAACAACGTTAAATAGCTTACTTCTAATCTGATACTTAATGAGCAACAGAAGCTCTAAAAACTCCAATTATATTTGACTTTTTTGAGTTATAAACGTAAGAACTGTCTGACGCATGCATACTTATTAAATCGTTCTTCTTCAATTTAATTGGAAGGAAGATTCTACTTGTACTATACATTCCTCTTCTTTGGGGAATATGAATTGTTCTTTCTGAGATGATAATAGTTAAGTTTTCAGACTTTAGCAGTACATTGTGAGTGACCGCTGAATCCATTGTCGACATTTTATACCATGTTAACTGTAGACACGCGTATAAGTAGTAAATGCCTTCTTTTGGAATTACTACTCCGGCTGTAACGTTATTGCCTTGTGCTCGTAATAACGTTTTTGTTGTCTTTTGAGTATTGGGATCTGAAATAGGAAAATTATATTCAACATTATGAAGCCGAAAATGTTAATACTTTTAAATACAATGTATGGCTTCAATCATTTACATTCTTATGCATGTTCATTATCACTGAACCGGTATATATTTGTTTAGGGGCCAGCTGAAGGACGTCTCCGGGTGCGAGAATTTCTCGTTGCATTGAAGACCTGTTGGTGACCTCTATGTTGTCTAATCTATGGTCGGGTTGTTGTCTCTTTGGCACATTCCCCATTTCCATTCTCCATTTTATAATGCGAAAAAGATGGGCATGTTGAAGAATAATAAAACATAACAATTCGTGGTAAATGAAAACCAAGAAAAGCCCTTTGGACGCAAAAGATTTATATCTTGTTGGGTTAATTGTTTCTTTGAAAAACACTGACATTGACTTTAGCGTTAGTACAATGTATGTCATTAGAAGTAAAACTGTATACGCATACATGGCACCGCCGTCTATATTCTTTAGCTCGTTCAAATAAACATATTTCAGACTGCAAATTAAATTGTTCCTTACATTGCATTATTTTATTGCTGTAAATACATTTAAAATTACGTAAACGCTATGTTGATTTTCTTTATTTATATACTAAGAAACCTTGAATGATATAATCTTATAATTGTCTATTTTTGACTATTGTGAAATCTGTTTTCGTTTCTATTTCTGACTGTCTGATAGTATTTTTCATATGTGAAAGCATCAAGCAGCCAACTTTTATTTACAAACCTGTGTAAGGTGCTGAGTATTCCCCTTTAATCAGCAATGAAACTGTTTGGTTCTTTAGTCTTTCTTTACCCGTATACAAATTGGTATGGTTGGTTGTTTTGTTTTTTGTAAAGAGGACATGTTGACCTGAAATCTGTTTGCAAATTATTTAATCTTTCATGAACAGATTCCTTAATTATTTAAAAAGAAACCGTATATGTAAAATGTAACCAAACACCTGAATTTCAGTCTAAAAATAAGCTCATTCTGGTATAATATTTAGAGGTTCAATCTTTTTCTTAGTGTAAATCGTTTTACTGTGATACAAATTTACACATTAAAGATTATTGAAAATAGATAACATTATTTTTTTTATAATATACGAAAATATGATCATCTCAAATAGATGTATTTTATTTAGTTGATAAACACTTATCGATTTTGTACATCTATTATTAACAAAACGTGATTGGCATAAAGTACAGTAACGACGGGTGTCAAAGATGACGAATTCCCAAATTAAGGATTTTAAACAGATCAATATAACCTACTAAGAGGGGATACTAACGAAAAATAACTGACGATAAAACTTAAATTTCTTAGCCAACAGGCGAAGGCTTTTGTTTCCCAGGAATTAAAAAAAAAAACGAATGTCAAAAGGAATGGTAAATTGAGATTTTCCATTCAATTACATGTGATTACTTTAGAAACGTGACAAACAATTGCAGTTAAAATAAAACACAAATAGCTTAGCGTCTCCGTGCTCGGTTATCAGATACCATGGATAACATACTCGAGTAAGAATATGACGGAGTTAAAACATTGAGATATTCTTTAGATGAAGGAAACACACAAATATAACACACCAGTACCAACCAATTCATATCTAGCATACTGATATATTATTTTTTACTTTTCATGAAACGTTTTATTATTGATGTGTATATTTTTTTTCTCGAGAGAGAGAACTTTTGTTTTCTATGTTGTACAAGTCCGACTTAAATCACTTTTATTTGTCCATCTATAATATAAGGTGTAATTACACTAAAAATGTGTAAACAAAATGAAGGACAGACACTAATGATACTTTAAGCACTTACCATCATAATGAAAATACCAACAGCTTCTGTTGTTGAAACCATACTGTATGGAACTTTCCTCTGTCCGTTCTGCACAGCGTCGGTGTCATTAATAGCATGGGACGACATAAATATGTGGTATGCATCCTCCTGTGTATTTTCTAGTTTTATGTTTTGTACTTTGTGACGTTGAATGATTGAGATAGTGGCACATACAGCGAACACTATACAGCAAAATATGACACAGTTAATTATTATTCCAATTCTATAATGCCAATGTTGACGATATTGTTTTGGAATATGTATTATTTCTTCTGTTTCATTATAGCCAGAATTCATATTCATTTGGAGTGAGACAGTAGTTTATATTATACAACAGTTGGGTGATATCGAAACAAGGTGGAATTTCCCATTATATAAATATCGCCAGCTCATAGAAAAGTTAATATAACTTCTTGGGTTTTTTTGAGGTGGAAGTTTTTTTTTTAAAGGAAGTTTAAACTAAGATTAACCATATTTTTCGTGACATTGTTTCTAATCGGAGTAATTTAATGCTATTATTTGACATACATATCCATGCGCAAGTGTATTATTAAACTGATGAGTTCAAATAATAAATTAAAACAACTTATCATAGATACAAAAGAAAGTTAACAAGGCCGAATGAAGTACGAACTTGAAGAGCATTGAGAACCAAAATTGCAAAAATTGTTGCCAAACACAGTTAAAGTAATCTATTCTTGAGGTAGAAACGCCTGATTATCTAAAAACATTCAAAGTTTTGTAACAATTAATTTATAAAATTTACCTATCAATGATAACTCATGTCAACACAGAAGTGCTGACTACCTGGCTGGTGATTCCCTCGGGTATGAATAAAAATTTCACCAGCAGGTGCATCGACCCAGTGGATGTAAATGAACTCATCATATATACCAGGATTAAAATTTTGTATTTGCGCAAGACGCGCGTTTCGTCCTCAAAAGGCTAATCAGTGACGTTCGAAATCAAAAGAGTAAAAAAGCCTAAATAAAGTACGAAGTTCAAGAGCACTGGGGACTAAAAGTTTTGCCAAATACAACTAGGGTAATCTATGTGTTTGTTATACATTTTCGAACCATATAATCATAATAGACGTTTTTTTTCTCATTTGCATATATAAACATCATAAAAAACTGGAACTGTATTACAAGTTAAACTAAAGATGCATCAACCCCCTCCCCCGATTTTTGGTTGGGTTCGTGTCGTTAAGTGTATGGTTTCTATGTTGTTTGTTTTTGTGTATTGTTGTTGTCTGTTTGTCTTTTACTTTTTTAGCCATGGCGTTGTTTGTTTATTTGAGATTGAAAGCCTATATTTTACTCATACCACTATTATGTGTCAAAAAGAATTTCATGAAGTTGTTTGATGACTTCATATTTATAAAAATGTATAGACGAAAGATACAAAAATGTATAGATAAATGAAAAATGTCAACACATGTCGATAAACAAAAACCGATAACACGTTTTTTTCGGCATATAGCTTTTGAATATCTGCTTGGAATCTTCTTCCTGCTTAATTAATTTGTCTTTCTACCTCCGGTCAATAGACCTACCTACCCATTTTGAATTAACCTTTGTGCTCGCTACTTTTGTAATTATATTTCATTTCCTAACCACCTACTATGATTCCCAAGTACTCGTCTTTTGATTAATCATTTGGGATTTCAGTCTCTTACACTATCTCTCACTAATAAGTGATGACATAATACTAATAACAAAGTATTTCAAATAAATTTTTATTTTTTGTTTAATAAAGGGTAAATGATACAGTTACAAGGTAGGGATAACGTCAATAATGTTAAACAATTATTTTTCGTGACGTCAAAAGTAAAATAACAAAATAACGACTAAATGGAATTTTCAAAATGGAAAGAACCTTATCAAGTGGCTACATCAAAAGTTCAAAACACACCAAACGAATGAAAAACAACATTACTGTTATATTCCAGACTTGGTACAGGCATTTTCGTATGTACAAATGTTGGATTAAAACATACTATTCATGACTTTAATTTAATATCTACAATTTTAAGTTATAAGTAATGAACGTGATATAAAAAGTAAAATCACAAAAATACTGAACTCAGAGGAAAATCAATTCGGAAAGTCCATAATCACATGGCAAAATCAAATAACAAAACGCATCAAAAATGAATGGACAAGAACTGTCATATTCCTGACTTGGTACAGGCATTTTCAAATGTAGAAAATGGTGTGATCGAGTTAGTTTGACTCCTTATCACATGTTTGCTTGACGACTAATGATACACTACAATTGTGAATAATTTGGGTATAACTATACACATTTTAAAGCATATACTAGTAAAACATAGACAATTACAAAAGGAAAAACTAACAATAAATACCAAGAACAGGTTCTGTACATTTTAATGACGGAATGTACAATAAAATCGAAGAACAAGACGATATGTTGGATATGGTCAAACATGTTAGCCTTACAACAGATCCAAAACAGAGAAATGTTATATTGGTTTCTTAACGTTTTCTTTCCATTCGAGACAGAGACCAGACGATGCTGCGTATTTTTACATCAATAATTGTCAAACAGAAACATGTGTTAGAAACACTTTATTATTGTGACGCGTTCATTAAATTAAAGACACCTAATCTTTAAGACTCTTTTTTAAAAGCAGAACATTTCTTTTCGAATGCACCGCCTTTTATCAATGAGGCAATTGTTCACTTCTCTTTCAAAATGTTAGTCGTCCAAAGGTAGGCACCTGTTTTAGCGGTATTATGTGCTAGATGTTTGCAAAAGATGCAATATAAATGTTCATTGTTGTGTAAAATGTCCAACAAAAAATGTAACGGAAACTGTAATACATAAGGGTCCCTATTCTAAGTTTAATATTGTTTTTTCAAAATTCTGAATTATCATTCAATATGCTTCGAATTCATTGGACGACCGACAAAAATTGAATCAACATGATTGATTGTAGAATATAACTATGTATGTTTGCGCAACATATGGAGCTTTGATGTCAATGCAGCAACTTCGCACCCACATCCTTTGATATTGACTTTTATGAAAAACAATATCGTTTCCCTTCTTAAAGGATTCCAACGAAAGAACTATTCTTAGTCGGTTTATCTTTTCGGAATGAAGTACACAATGTATGATTTGTTATTTAATGAAACACGATTATTATTTTTGTGAAAGTTTGACCTATCTTCAAATGATCGTTAACAAAGTATAATATATAATGAAAATATATATAAAAGATTCATTTAATCTGTGCCTTTAGTGACACAGGAAGTGGATCCCCGACCCATTAGAGAGCCTGATATTGTAAAGTGTTTTAGTTTGTGTTGTTTGTCTGGTCGTCTTTCTAATCTTTTGGCTTAGGTCATGTCGCTCTTTATTTGAAATCTTGTTTTTATTGGACCTTTCGTATCTTTTTTTTCTGTTCATTGTCTTGGATTTGACGAATTTCTTAATTATGCATTACACATATGCCTATGTGATATGCATCAATAAACACGAAATCAAATGCCAGTTTGATTGGTCAGTTCTCAATTTGAAATGATATCACATCTAATTAAACAGGTTAGCTCTGCACAAACTGAAATTTAAACGACAGTCACACTCGTCGGTGAAGGGAAATTATATATACCTGTGGCAATATTCCAGGCTATTAACAATTTGAGGTTTGTTAAACGTCACTTTAAATCTTATTTGTAATGTTAAATTAATACATGTATGTGGTAGAGTGCAATACATGTTAACCCTAATTCAACCAATCGCATATATTTGAAAGTACCGTATAAAGTGAGGAATATGATGATACATCACCACGTGCACACCTGGTTACTTTTATAGATTTCCCCAAAGGCGGCCCTTTTCTATTATATAGTTATAAGCCGCGACCTTTGATACATAAGCTTATCACTATCCATATGTCTCATAAGTTTTATTTTGTTCTAATGTTTAGAAGGCAGTTCAGTAAAAATATATCTGAAAATCTCAATCAAAGAAATTGAATTGTGATAGAAAATAGCGACGCTATTTTTAATTTTGAAGCCAAATACACATTTATTATCAACGCAAGGTAGAGATCTTAACTTTCATTTTATAAGTCACTTACATTTAAACTTGATCATGATTATGAGATGTAAAAATTACTAACTAGTGTTGATATTTTTTCAGCTGTTTCTATGGTAAGACTGATTGAATGAGTCTATATAAATCATGTGTTATATGTTCTTATGCATCGTTGCTAGACCCTTGGCAGATTGACCAAACATTTGTGATTAGATTGTTGCGCTATCTACCGGTGAATAAAAGTGACAAACAACCCGACATCATTATTTGTCACTCTTAAACTCTCTTCAATGTAAAGATTGCTTTAAATGTTTGAAATTGTCACCAAATACCGTTTTGTGTTCTGGGAGTAAAGACTTGTTGCACAATCAGCACATAGCAGTTATGTTTTTTTATATTTTCTACATTTACACGTGATCATTTTAACGGTGCTTTTTGATTGGATGCGTCCTGTTACAACTGCGACCAATAGCAATCTTTGTATCTCCGGAAGTTTATCATAATCTGCCAAGGAGGGTGGAGAGGAGGGGCCATGGTCGTAACCCTTGGCTAGCAAAGATGAAAGATAAACAGTCACAACGCTTTCGATGTTTGATAGCGATTTGATCAATGCAAACGGTTTTGGAACTTGAAAAGGCATATATACATAATTATTATATAACTTATATTATAAGCAATTGACATATAGACAAAATATTAATCTGATTAAAGCACTTATTTGCGTCTTTACAATCGTATTTTGAAAATAAAACCAATATACTTTAAACGGGCAACGAATAATGAAGAACATGCTATAAATCCCAGGGTTTGTCGTTTAACTTTATCAGACAAAACAAATGATAGATCATCTCGTTTCATGTTCATTCATTTAAGACAAAAGTTTAACACTAAAAAATGACATTACACGATATATAAGATCAAATATATTGGTCATGTGCTTATATGAGTATTGAACCTTTAAGTCTTTTAACTAACAGTTGTGTGCTGTTTATGCGACACAATATTGTATCTTTTTTTAACTTATCAACTGTCATTTTCTTGTTAGTGTGCTATATATACAAACAGATGTCAACTATTCACTGACATTTAAGTTTTGTCAAAAAGTATAGTAATACATGTAATACTCAGCGTCAAGCTAAATTATAAAAGGGGAGAAGTCCATAAAAGGTGACAAAATCAAACAACCTTGACGATACATTTTACTTATGGATCTTTAAAATGCAGTACATCAAAAAAATGTCAAATCTATAATATCTTATCAGTGGCTATTAGTCTTCAACTTCTGAACATATCTAGTCTGACTTTTCGATAAATTGTTTGTATTTCTGTAAGTGTTCTAATGGAACTTGATTCTGTTATCAAATCAGCCGAATGCCAACACTTCTTTTTACTCAGATCACACATATGACAGATTTGCAATTTTCTCAAAATGATTTTGTTTAAACATTTTTTTAAATATAGATATAGATATAGGAAGATGTGGTGTCAGTGCCAATGAGACAACTCTCCATCCAAATAACAATTTATAAAAGTAAACCATTATAGGTCAATGTACGGCCTTCAACACGTAGCCTTGGCTCACACCTAACAAAAAGCTATAAAGGGCTACAACCAATACACACTAATTTGTTATAATCATAACAAAGATTAAAGCTGTTGTCTATTTATTTTATGATTAGTAATAGTTTTTGTATTTGACGTGAAAACTAATTTGAAAGTCCATAATAGAGTTGAATGATACAACAATATAAATTTCAAAACAAAATCACAATTAGGCAAACGCTCTCGAGAAATGAAGGTAAATATTCCTTTAAACAGACATTTTCTCAATCAATTTGCAGTGTAAAAAAATATAAGATATTTTGCTAAATTTGTCTGGCGAACGGAACCCTAAGTAAATATTTGATAAAAAGTATTTTATTGAAATATATGGGAACGTTTTCAAATAATTTTTTAATGGAAACGTTATATAATTAGTGGTCAAATTTAGAATAAATTTTCCTGTAAAACATTTATGAAAATAAGGCTTGACGATACCGCCAGAAGCAGCCTCTACGATATAATAATTTTCAGCGATTCCTTACAAATGTCTTAAATTTTTGTAAGTTGTCACTCTTCTGTTTTTTTTTTTTTTTTAAATCACACATATTGTGGTACGAAAAGCGTACCTACATTGGAGTCGAAGGGTTTTTTTACTTTCATTTTTACTCGTTTTATACCAGACTTTTATAGCTGACTATACGATATTGGTTTCATTGTTAAAAGCTATACGGTGACTTATAATTGTATTATTTTCGTCATTTGCAATCTAATAAATAGTTGTCTCGATGGCAGTTATGCGTCATCTTATATATTTTTTTACTACTATCTCTTTTAAAAAGTAAAATAAAATTTATAAATACAAATGGAATAATAACGAGTGTAAGTCATTGTTAAAATAAGGATTAGATTTTTGTACATAGATAAAGCCGTTAGTTGTTTCGTTTGAAGGAATTGTTCTACGTTGTCATTTCGGGGCCTTTTACAGCTGACTATGCGGTATGGACTTCACCCATTGTTCAAGGCCGTACGGTAACCTATAGTTGTTTATGTCTGTGTCATTCTGGTCTCTTGTGGAGAGTTTGTCTCATTGGCAATCATACCACATATTCTCTTTTTTATATTGAAAGTGGCCAAAAGTCTACCCTAGTAAATGAATTCAGTCTTAAATTGGTCCATGTGACCTTAACATCATCTTAAACTTTTACGAAAATATTACAATGTAAAGTAAAGTGTATTTTTATATATTTCATTTCTAAGTTGATCTATTTATTTCTTAGATTGTATGTGATTGTATTTTGTATGAATTGACCTCTTGTTTCACATGTCAATAAAATAAAGCATTTATTGATATTGATATTGATTTTAGTATCTTTTCTACTGTTGTCAATTCGGTATTATAGATAGATATAGGAAGATGTGGTATGAGTCCCAATGAGACAACTCTCCATCCAAATAACAATATTCAGAATATTCTGCTTGCAATCAATACAGTACAATGCAGCCAAAACAGTACTTTTTGCATATTTTAGTATGATGTTCATTTTTTTCAGGAAACTGACATTGAACAATTTCCAAATGGACTTAAAATGTTAGTTTTCAGTCGTTTTTAATAAAGCTACTCAGATCCAATGACTAATTGTCTATAGAATCACGAGAGTGTCTTCATGCCATTTGTTTTCTTTGATAACATAGATTTGTTTTTTATACGAGGTCCAAGGACCCAGTTATTGTCCTTCAAAATGTGTTGTGTGGACAGTGCATATTATAGAAATCATTTTCATATACCTTCAAAATTTATTTCGTATTTCTCATTTATATTTTTTATGTGAAAGACAATAAGTAAAGGGATGAAATTGCATGTTAAAAAATTGGCGTATGAATTTTTAGGTGATTTTTAGGTGATTTTTAGGTGAAAAGATTTGGTCAAGTTTGAAATGTTCACAAATTAGTCTGTCCGATGCTGACAAGCTGAATTACAGACTCAATTAATTAGCATGAAACTACATGTATCCATATTTTGAATAAGAGATCTATGTCTGTCTGTTTTACCTTTTTCCTGATTAAATTAGATAAATAGTGGAAGTGAGAGACTAATGATTATCTAAATATCAAAAACTCGGGCTGTTTGTAAAATTGGCAGACAAAGCGCCATATCTGTTATTACATACAAGACTATGTCCTAGATGACATTTAAATATACAGAGCGACGTTCAATTAATCATTCATTCAGATCTCAGTTTCATGAAGAATATCTGTTTACGATATATTTAACAATTCATGTTCTTCCAAGGTAATCAATTACTGAACTTTACCTTATATCCTTGCGAATGGAAATTGTGTAACCTACAGAAAGGATTCAAAGAATTCACGACCTCATTCCAGTTAATTATAACTTATACTTTTTACACTCAATACACTTTATTTATCCATTTTCTTGATATTAAGACATAATAGGTACGGAACAAGTTTATATGAAACATGAGTTGCACATGTCACCAATAGATAAAAAGAAGACACAAGAGAGATAGGTAACAAATGGAAAAATATCCCTTAAATAAGAACATATAAACATAACAGCTGACTGGTTTGTTTTCTTTCGAAATACGCCAGATGCAAAACAAAATAACATACCTCAGTAAATCATTGTATGTTCTATTAACAATTGTGTATGTCTATGAGCCTTTCAAATACGCCAGATGCAAAACAAAATAACATACCTCAGTAAATCATTGTATGTTCTATTAACAATTGTGTATGTCTATGAGCCTTTCAAAGGCCAGCAGAAATTATTCAACATGAATAATATGTCCAGTAAATAAAACAGTCGATTCTTTATAGCAGCCGTCTGAAGGATAACTTTATACGTTAGTAAAATGTCAATTAGCTAGAAGAGTAAATCTAATATTCTCGTATATTAAACCTGCTGTAAAACACTCCATATGCGGGTGACAATTAGATGTTGCTGTTAATGGTAGGGAATGAGTAATCATCATGTATATCATAGTGTTTTTTATGCATTCTGTACATTTGTATTCATGTATTAAACATTAAAAAAGAAAACGAGACAAAGAATGGTATTTTTAATAGTTTTTATGTCAACAGTCTCGATGAATAATTTGTATCAAAGTGGCAAAAAGAACAGCTCCAGTTATATAAATATTGACGCAGACATTGATCGTTTTTCCACTTATTTAATGTTTTCCACTTAATGTTAAACTTGATTTATTAAAGTAAGAGAATAGATAGACCGGTACAGTATGGCAATAAGTTCCATTTTGAACATTAAAAGACCAGACAACAAGAAAATGGTATGAGCTGAGACACAAAGAAGGACATTTAAGTGTCCTTTTCATTGAATGTTGTGATGTAGATTTTATTCTTTATACATTATTGGAAAAAGAATTGCTTCGATCTGTTGTATTTTTGGTATAAAATGCAACACATATAGTAGACAATTCAAACATAACTTTCAATTAGAAAACATAATGATTTATTACGTTTTTTCCAATTGCATTTTTACAAACATGTCTATAGAAATTGTAAATAATCCTGGTCCTCATACATTGTTTTATGACATCTATCACAATTTAGAGCTCATTACTAAAACAAGTCAACATTAAAACAAGTAAAAAACATGCTTTAGATATCAATTGATTAAAATACTTTACACAAGTTCGCGTTAGCTTATAATTTGAATATTTAATATGTAACTATGCAATAGATCAAAATATATTTCCCGAGGTATGAAGATCTGCTCGTTGTTCTATTGCCTGAAGCCAACAGCTGAGGACAATAGAACAATGAGCAGATCTTCATACCAAGGGAAATATATTTTGATCTATTGCACTGTTACACATTCAATAGCTGTAGTACCTAATATATATTGAATCAGTTCTAACAAATTCTCAGAAATAAAACACATGAAACTAACAACTGTATTAATTATAATATGTAAGGAACATACATGTACAACCAATACTTTAAAAATTTAATAAAACAGACATGAAATCAGAGTAATTTAAATGACAAATCATTAAAGTCAACATATTAAATATTCTTCAAAATTTAACGGCTATACCAAGAACGTGTAAAAGACCCAATTTGATTGGACTCATGAATACCTTTCAACTAATAAGCTTTAGAATAAGAGGTCATAACAGGTCAGTGCAATAGACTGCACATAGGTGCAATAGAACGATAATTTCCAGTGCAATAGGCCATGGAGCAAAAAAATGGCAGAAAAATAGAAAATAATATAGTAATATTAATAAAACAGTAAAATACTCCTCATTAGGTAATAAAAAAATGTAGTGTGTATCTGTTTTTTCATCTGTTAAACTGGTCAAATTTATTAGTTGTTATTTTTAAATCATCAAACTTATAAAGTCTGAATAAGCCATGACTATCAGTAGTTGTTTTCGGGGCATTTTATTTTTTTGAAAAATCACTACTAAGTTAAACGTTCATTATATTAGATTATCCTGAATTTATATGTGCATATCCTTTAAGCCAGTGATTTTTTTCAAACCCTATAATGATACTTAGCTCTTAATGTATTGTTAATTTACTTCTCATTCGAAGCTCACATGGCCAAAAAATGCGTGTTTGCTTTTCTTATTACTTGTCGTCGTCGTTTCTTTTCCATCGTTGTATGGTAACTTTTACAATAATCTTGTTTGAAAGGATTTTTTACAACACGAATAGTTTATCTAGATGTATTTGGCAAATCATTCGGAATTGTTGATTTTTATCAATTTACATGCGGGAGAATATTTCATAATACTAGCATTGTTTATCATTATAATTACCTGTTGTATTATTCTTTTGTATATTTAAAACCTTTAGTGTTTAATTCTTTTTTACTAGATTTTCTTTTGCCATGTTTGGCAAGTTTTCCTCCCGCCATTGTGTATTGTGCCATGCACGTTGTCTATATATGCCTTTTTGTTTTTCTTTGTTGTAATATGTATTTGCTTTTACCGAAATGTTGACTGCTAAATCCGATTTTTTGACAATTTCACCAATTATGTCCATTTTATTGTTTTACTCACTTATTGCTGTCAATATAGTTATATCAATTTGTTGTAGCTCGCTACTTCTACATCTCATTTTATTATGCCATGATCAATGTTTGTAATCATGTTTTTCTTTTTTGCTAAATGTGCTTAGTCTATATGCATTGTTGCGTTTCTTTGTTACATTTTTGTTCGTTATCATAGTAATTAAGATGAATAAACAATGTTGACTGTTGTACCCTTATTTTTTCCATTTTTACCTGTTTTTGTCTGTTTGTTTAGTTCACACATCTTTGTCGTGAATATAATGGAATGTAATGCCACTCACATACAAATGAGACGACTAGCTATTTTCTAAATAAAGGATGTCTGTTTCAAGTCAGGAATATAACTATTTTTGTCTATTCGTTTGTTGTGTTCGAGGTTTTGAATTTTCGATTTGAAAAAGGACTTTCTGTTAAAAAAATTCCTTACATTTCGGTATTTTACTTTTTACAGGAATGACTGCCTTTATATAACGATTTTTGTGAAATGGTCAAATACAGAAGAAGAGAAAAAAATCGTCAGCAGTACACGAAAAAAGAAATTAATTGTTGTCATGAATTATATATTCTAGGTTCCAATGTTTGAGAAAATCAATTGTTTATTATAACACCTTTTCAGACTCGTTAATGTCTATTTTATTTCTAAGGACATACATCGACTATACAAACAATATTCATCGACTATTTTTTTTTACCAATAATTGAAAATGTTTGAAGAGTCTGATATATCCATTTACTGAGTACGCCACTTTATTTAGTAACGATATTAATGTTGGGCTTTAAAATATCAGAACATGGACTTTTAACTGATAAAGAGAGTAATGTACCATGTAACGTAGTCTTTTCGTGATACTTTCATCAGAGACCAGTCAGTCATATTGAGATTTACCACATCCAATTTAATATCATGGACTTTGGTATCGCATTTATTGAGTAGACACTCAATGTAGGTTTAAGGTTTTGTAGTGGATTTTATAGCATAATCTTTCTTTACCCCTATAGGATTTAACTACCAGAAGCTCTGCCAAAATTATTAGTTACACAATAAAGGCACTCCCTGTAAAGAGTAAGACTTAATATTTCTGCATTTTTAACATAGTCAAAGGATAATAGCCCCGTAGGTGGCGGAGTTTACATGTATCATTTGTAGTTTCAAGTGTTCAGTCAACATATTTATTAACAGTGCTATACAGTTGTTTTGTGTACACTCTGATTTATTCAGCCGACAATGCCCCGACATTTAATATTCTGAATGGCATAACAAAAAGATATATAATAGATCATACACAGATTATGTGGTTTTTAATGTACTGAAAACAGATTTGGATCATTTGCTTGAAGTATATATATAGCATAGAATGAAACAAAGACGTGGATTTCGAATTCGAAATGTTAAATGACATGATTCTGCGGGCACAGTTCTCGTCGTCGTTGTTAACATTTTCTAATGAGATTTATCGCAATGGCATTGTTTTTTTTTCATTTTAGCCCACCTGTACTGAGAAGCTAAATGGAGTATTATCTCATTTGAATTGACGTCATTTGTCGTCATCTATATAATTTTACAGCAATATTTCCATCTTAAATTATTGGGCAAATTTTAACAAACTATGCCGCACTAATCATTTGGGTATCTTGTTTATGACATGTGTACGATGATTCAAAAACAATAATCTTTCATGTAATTGCGGTCACCATTTTTAGCAGGTACGTTTGATAAATATTTACACTAATGGGTCGATGACATTTCTGGTGAACGTTTCATCCCCGAGGGTATCACCAGCACAGTAGTCAACACTTCGGTGTTGACATGCATATCAATTATGTGGTCATTTTTATTAATTTCCTGTATGAATTTTTCGAAATACTACGTTTTTTTCGTATCCCATGCATATATTACCTTAGTCGTATTTGGAACAACTTTTTGGAATGTTTGGTCCTCAATGATCTTCAACTTTGCACTTGTTTGGCTAATTAACTCTTTTGATATGAGCGTCACTGATGAGTCTAATGTAGACGAAACTCGCGTATGGCGTATCAATTTATAATCCTTCAGTGTAGTTTTCAGGGGGTTCTAAAATATTCTCTAGCTAAGTTTTGTCATCTCATATATATGCATTAGCTACCAGTAGTTTCGATAAATATGTTGTCCATCAAAGAAAGCACGTTTTCTTCAGTACAAGTATACCTGATTCTTTAAAAATATGGCATCGAACGTGGTAATGTTTATATGCATCATTTGTCATTCTATTTTTTCAAGTGTTGAATAAAAAGATTTATAACATCCATCATTGCTATAAAATTGTCCTATATTGGCTGGGATGTATTAAGCCGACAATGCCTTGAAAAATCCATATCCCGAATGTTACAACTAATGCAGTATATCAAACGTAGACTATGTAGATTTAAATTTTGTAGAATTAAGCTCTAGGTCAATAGTCTGGAGTACATATTACATAGAATGAGATCAGAGAGTGTGTTTTAAATCCACAATTTATAATAAACAGAATGCCTCATGCTTAAACAATGGATGCATGCAATTAGATGGTCAAAGGTTATTTGAAAGATTTATCAGATTACCTTTCAAATGTATACTTTTCTCGACCTTTTTATTTCTAATACACTAAGGTCTATATTATGAAAATCATTTATATTTTGACATACTGATTATTTACGAACTTTGTTATATGTAAATAACAAGAAATTTCGGAAGTTGATTTGTAAAACATCCCGGTTAGGAAAACAAAAACTGACATTTGTTGTTGAAAGGAGAGACTCGTGAGAAAGGATTTTTGTGATTAAACATGATCACTCGGTTTTTTTGTTTCCAGCAATTTGTCTTTTTTATTATCGATTTGAAACGAAAACAACTCCCACAAAAAACCATATATATTATTCACTAAAAACAGATATTCTAAAAAACATTAGCACAAAACATTCGACACATCTATTCAATGTATTGAATACCAGAACGTCACCAAAATCTCACAGAAACGTTATTTTGCAGGCTTGTCGTGATGTGTTACTAAATGTCTTTCTTAACATCTTGCTACAATTCATTCTACATGAAATGTTACGTCGTATTCTCCACTAGCTATGTAAATCAGATGTCATTGAACTTTTTTTAATTTCAAAAAAAATTTTAAAAATCTACAACAACCAATGTCGTCAACAATATCAAATGTTTCATTTTTAAAACTCTATCCTTCCTTTAATATGACTAGCTACATATTGTCTACCAAAACATTATTCGCATATAACTAATATCTTTTAAAGCAATAAAACGTCAAATCACATTGATCAAGGCTACACTTGATGGATGGCTATTTCAACTAGAAGTCGGTATTCCAATTGGATCATGTTGTGCACGCTGCTACTTGTCTTGGAATGAATCTAACTGAAGACTAATTGAAGAGAGTACGCATGTACATAAAACACTCCGAATGACAGATAAGAAAGCATCATGTTAGTTCTTTAGTTTTACATTCAGTTGAATCGATGTTGTTCTGTCCTTCGTTGCACATGACATATCACAAATAAGAGGACATTGAGGATAATATGGAAACAGAAAGATATATGTCTTATCTTGAAAAAGATGGATAATGGCAAATTAAAAATATCAAAGGTAAATCAAAATACATCAGTTCAAGAGAAACTGACACCACCACGACAAAACGCGTAACCGTCGTTAGATTGTAATATCAAAACCTAGTGGCATCAATAGTTTGCCTTCTACAAAATATGCTGATAAATTATTTCTAATGTTTTCAAAAACATCACGCAAATGCGGACATAAGACATTACCACATTCGTGAATATTCGGTCAAGTTGATATTTTAATCATTAAACTCAACAAAAGTTTTGACTTTAAATACGATTTAAGAACAAAGGATAGCCAATGAAACTGAGAATGAAAAAAAAACTGGAGACTTTGTTAAAGAGGCAACAATCTGACCAAAGCGCAGAACAGTCTATAGGATCTGTTACAAACGTGACAATTACAATCTCCTTGTCAACTTTCAAGTTCTGTACAGAAACATACACTTTACTCTATGCTATGAAGATTACTTCCATCACTTGATCTACCTGCGTGTATATGGTGTATTTTATAAATGTGTAAAATCGTTCAATTCACACACTAAGACAAGTGTTCGGCAGTTTCAAGATCGAAGACAACTAAGCTTGTTTAAGTTCCATGAGACATAGACTTTGGAAACGTCAACTTGTGCATAATGAGGAAAGAACAACTTCCTTACTGTTTTGTCTCATTACTATTCTAGTGGAGATTTGCGTTAAAAGAACACCTTTGCGTGTACCATATTGGGGTGTGTCAGTTTGAGTTAATATTTGCATGTCGAGGGATGAAGGTATAATAGTAAACGTTTTTCCTTGTCGATGCACTCATTATCGTTCCATTTAGAGGTTTTGTTTAGCTCAAGTTGATGCAAGATTGTAAATTATCGATATAATTCTATTGCCTCAGATTTCGTATAATTGCAGGTACCAATTGCAGGTTATAGTCACACATATGGAACTACTATTGCTGCTGAAGTCACACTGTAAAATAAGATTGCAATCTTGAAATATGTTTATGTTCCAAGCTCATGTTATTATGAACACAAAGTTATCATCTAGTTTAATAAAATGATATATATCAAAAGTAGAAGAAACAAATAATTATATACCATGAAAATAAAGTTGACCAGACGAAGAACTGCCCAAAACGCTTTAAGACAACATTTGATAATACACCGCGAACTAACTAAATATGAAATGCAAATGAACTGGATTGGTGGTTAGTCTTATCTAAAACCATCTTAAAATAATAATATCTAATAAAACATTTTGTAACAGTACCAGTACACGAAATCAGTTAATAACCATTATATGACTTGATTTTAGAAGCTTTATTTTTTTTCTTTAAAGGCGATTTTAGTGTTTTTTTGAAAACGGTTTATAAATAAAGGCAACAGTAGTATACCGCTGTTCAAAACTCATAAATCCATGGACAAAAAACAAAATCGGGGTAACAAACTAAAACCGAGGGAAACGCATTAAATATAAGAGGAGAACAACGACATAACACTAAAATGTAACACACATAGACAAAATCCCACGAGAATAACAAATATAACATATATATATAACATCAAAACCAAATACATGAATTTGGGATAGACAAGTACCGTGACACGTCTTATCGCAATGTGAATTAACACTCAAAAATAAGAGAAAACAAACGACACAACGTTATAATGTAATACACACAGAAACGAACTATAATATAACAATGGCCATATTCCTGACTTGGTACAGGGCATTTTTAAAGGAAAAAATGGTGGGTTGAACCTGGTTTTGTGGCATGCCAAACCTCTCACTTTTATGGCCATGTGAAATATAACATCAAAATGACAACACAGGACTACAATATAAATAAATTGGAGAACACAATTGACAAAGAATCACACGAACAACAGCCAACAAAAGGCAACAAGTTCAAAATTTTAATACGCCAGAAGTGTATTTTGTCCACACAAGACCTACGTGTGACGCCCAGATACAAAAGTTTGAAAGCCGAAACGAGTACAAAGTTGAACAGCATCGAGGACCAAAAGATCAAAAAGGTTGTGCCAAAAACGGCAAGGGTTTTCTGTTAGTTACCAGAAAATCCCTATAATTTAGAATAATTTATACTTTTGCAAACAGTAAATTTTATAAAATGAATATTCAAAAGATGTACATGATAAAACTGAAGTATTAACTAATTACAGGAAACAACTGAAATACATTTACATAACCAGACATTTGAAACACAAAAGTAGACACATCCGAATAAGTTTAAACCTCTACGCCAAGTGACGTCCTAGTTGAAACTGAAAAATGACGAAAAAATGACGTCATTTGAATTTGTAAAACAGATCATTAAAAAATGAAAAATGACGTCACATAAGAATGAATAAGATAGAATTAGGATTGATTTAAGATTATATATTAGAACTAAATACTGATATTGCATTTAATAACAAAGCACATTTTAATACTTATTAATATCAAACTAAGGTAGCAATTAACTATATTATAAAACTATGTCCGGTTTGTTTTGAATCTAACTTCAAACGTAAAATATCGTACTGATTACGTTGAACGAAATCAAATCTAATAAATGAAGGCGGTGATTAATTTTCTTTACCATAACACATAAATATAATAGAAAAGACGTCAACACATTTGACAAAATCCGATGAAAATTACAAATATAACATTAAACATTTAAACTAAATACATGAATTTGGGATAGACAAGTACCGTACCACGTCTTATAGTAATGCGAGTTCACACTCGGCAAAACAGTCACAATCGGGAATAAGTCACGTTTGGTAATTAAAAGATTAGACGACATTATGACAAAACACAATCTACCATGTGGTAAAAAATGTCCTTAGCTAGTTTGGTCAACGACACATCGTATGGATCCACCAAATCGTGATGGTGTCCATATAATTTACGGAGTGTCAATTTAAATCTGTCCTCCTCATAACTTTGTTGGAGCAGTTTCTGCGTAAGGAGCACACTCCTGTATATGAAGTCCGTATAGTGTGAACAAGCACGAGAATAACGTATCAATTGTGATATGTAAACACCATACGAAGGGGCAGAGGGTATGTTACTGCTGAGAAATAGGAAATTGATAATTGGGAAGTTGAAATCGTCCCGTTTATCATAGATTTTCGTTTGAAGTCGTCCATCTACGTCAATATTGAGGAAAAGATCAAAGTATGAAGCAGTCCTTCTAGTATCAGTGGTATCCTTAATTTCAAGTTCACTTGGATATATGAGATGCAAGTATTGGCTGAAATATGGGTTATTCAATGATAGAACATCATCAATATATCGGAAAGTAAAATTAAAGAATTTCGCAAGGTGCTTTTTCTTTTTGTCTTTTAGAAGGTTCTGAATGAATTCTGCTTCATACGAGTACAAAAACAAATCAGCCAGCAGGGGTGCACAATTAGTACCCATTAGAATACCGACTGTCTGTTGAAATATAAATCATTTGAATTGTAAGTTTATATAAGATTAATTGTTCGTGCATTGCATCTAAAAAGCCGACTTTGTATTAGATTTAGCAGAAATATAGTTTAAACTAATGGTATTGTATAAGCTGAATAGATATAAATCCTCGAAGATTTATACTATTTCTCCTCTTAATCCAACATTATAGCAACATTATAGTGAGATATTATTGTAGAATTTTTTAGCTAAGTTGTAAAATTGTCTCTCATTTTTATCTCATGGTATATCGTCGAATAAGGTCTGGTCGCCTTAGAGGCATGTAGTACTGTAATGACTTGGCCAGGCGAAATTCCTTGGAAAACATGTGTATTTTCGCGTCAAGCACCTGTTATCGCCTATGATTCGATGTTTGGCTATTTTAAAGTTTGACACCGGTTCTCACCTTTTTAATTCAATTCATTATGTTTTCAGTGTTCTATGTAATCCGTTTTCCAAGTGTAAAACCATTTTTATTGTTGTATAAACGAGATAACTTTTGTAGTAAACTTTCACTTTCACTTCAGTCGCCATTTCCGGCACAATGATTTTTGTGTATTGATTATGCAAATGAGGTGATCTGTGTGTAACCTCAGTGAACTTTATGTACCACTAGCGTAAAACAGTGTATGAATACTATAGCGGTTGTAGATTGATTATTCCAGGATTATTGTATTAAAACGATATTGTTTGTGATTGTAAATGATACTAAGATGATTTTTCTGTTCCGTAAACATGTTGTTTACGTTTTTATGTACTTAATTCTAGCAATCGGGGATTATTTTCGTTCTTGTCAGGCCCGTTCACAGTTCCCCGTTCGTTTCCCCGTTAAGAACCGTTCGTTACCCCGATAGCTTCGTCGGGTATATAAAGCTTGCACCTGTTTGTCAGGGGCTCTTCCTACTTTGTCAGACCTACGGATATGTTGCCAGATTTTCGGTCAGTTGATAGCTGAAGTTTATCATATTTCTATCATGATTTTCATGTAGTTTAAGCAGTTTTACTGCAGTTTAGAACATTTTGGACGTTTTCTGTTCATTATAAGTCTTTGTATTCTAAGACTTAGATCAGAATCAAAAATGGATTTAATATAATTGTACACGTACATGTACATATAAATAGCTGGTCTATTTATTCAGGCTAGATTTTATTTGCTAACCTGTTTCTTTAAGGTAAAAGGATTAAAGTTACATGCCTTCCCCATTCCCACTCCCATTGTGTTAAGGATATTTTGTTAAGTATCCTGTTTGCTGAGTTTTCCAGCATTCAGAGAGAATATTTGTAAATCCTGAATATTTGTTAAGTTAGGAATTGTAAGAAGCTAGAATAATTAGATTTCTCTTAAATAATCTCAATCTCAGCGATTGAAGTTGTCTTCCTGTGCTTACTCCAGGAGGCTGAAGTCATAGTATTAAATATAACAAGTTAAGGTTATTTGTAATATATAATTTCTTAGAAGATAGCATAGATATAATATATGTTAATGTTATAGCATATTTAATAGTTTATTGAACACTGTAGCAAATAATTTAGATAGAAACTGTGTAATATTGTTTACTGAACAATCTGTGAATTTACTGATAAAACATCTTTATGCTCACATTTATCTTACTTTTCCTTGCTGAAAACACATAATACGCCATTGTTGTCCAACTGGTCTCTGGTTGTTGTCCTTAGACTGTCTCATGAGAGAATAGATCTTCTTGTTAGACTGAGACAAGAGACTATTCGATTGTCAGATAGATAATATTCATTTGTGGAATAGTCTGATGGTACTGTCCTGGAAGTTTCCACTTCTTGAGTGTTAGTTTATATGCGATTCCAGGTTATAGAGGTGCATCCTCTATTTTACAGTGTAATGCTGTTCTATAAACTACACGATAGAAAGTGCGTTTAGATACACAGACTATTACGTATTTGAATATTCTTTACCCCTATTGTTCTCGCTATTTGAGTTTCTTGTTAAATATAAAGTAAAGTTAATGTGTCAGAAGTATTTTAACCCTGTTGGTCTAGTAATATAAAGTACACCCGCGTTTAAACCATTCTCTGTTTTGTTTTAGACTAGTTATTCTAGTCTATTGAGGTTCCCTGTGTACCTGTAAACACAGGTGGTGGCAGCAAAGTAAAAGACACCCGTTTGGCCAGTTATTACATTGGTGGCAGCGGTGGGATACTCAACAGTTACACGAGTATCCAGTGATACGAACCCATACCTAGAAATAGTAAAACGAGTAAACAGAGATGGTGAAAACAAGATCAACCAGAGACCACAGTGGTGAAGACACCTACGACACAGAGATAAATACTGAATATAGTGAAGATTTTGAGTCATCTGATGAGTGTACAGAAGATACCACAGTCATTCAAAGACCAACCACGAGCCAGAGTGCTCCTACGCTGAATTCAAGAAAGAAAACGAGAACAGCTAGAAATCTTAGGTTGCAGTCCACAACACTTAGAGAAGCTAGGCCACCCTCCCCTACCCTACAAGGTGTGCCGGAGAGCCTAGACCGATCCAAGAGAACTGAAAGTATGGAGCTCCTGGAAGGTCTCACCAGTGTCATGAGAGGTATGATGACAGAAAACATGCAGGTTATGAGAAACATGACTGAAACAATAATTTCTAGTTTGCAGGGTCAAACAGGATCCCCAGTAAGGCAACTGACGCGGAAGAGCCACAGAGGCAGGTCCTCTTTCCCATCAGATATAAAGTCCCCAGGAAGAAGTAATCGAAACGGTCATATAAGCACGTCCAGTAGTAGTTCTAGTGACAGTGACTCCAGCAGTGATGAAAATAGGAGTCCCAGGGTCTCCAAAAGTAAACAACAGAATAGTAACAGACTACCCATTTTTACGGGAAAAGAAAAGTGGAAGGTTTGGTTCAACAGGTTTGAAGCTGTTGCCCACCTGTTCGGCTGGTCAAAGAAAGAGAAGTTGGCTGAATTATTACCTAGATTGCAGGGGACAGCCGGTGACTTTGTCTATGACCAGTTGTCTAGCAAAGTTACCCGATCTTACAGAAGACTGGTTAAAGAATTAGAAAATAGATTTGGAGAGATAGATACGACTAAAATTTATATTTCTAGGTTCTATGGTAGACGGCAGCATAATGATGAGTCAGTACAGAATTTTGCCGCTGAATTAAAAAGGCTTTACTACAAAGGTTACCCCCACAGAGACAAAAGGACCAGACGGGAAGACTTACTAAGGACTTTCCTTTTAGGGCTTCAAGATGAGAGTGCCAGGGTACATGTGGAACTGAATAAAGAGCCCAGCTCCATAGAAGAAGCCGTGTATTTTACTGTACACTACCAAGAAACTTGTCGCTACCCTAACGAAGACTTTAATTTCTCCAAAGGTTTCAACCAGGTTAACCGAAAGCCCATTCGTCAGATCCAGCAGCAAGATTTTGTACAGAGGCAATTTGATTCCAGGCCTCTGAAAGACAAGAGATGTTATAATTGTGATCAAGTTGGTCATTTTGCCAGGCAATGTCCCCTGCCCAGGAGATTTAGGAATGACCCTGACCAAAATGGAAACAACAGAACTGTATCTTTTAACCAGAATGTACCTGTGCCTTTTCGGCCAAGTACAAGAAATAATGATTTTGGAACTGATACCAGTTTGAATCTGAATGCCCCTGATTTTGAGAATGGTCCAGATCCTTTAAACTGAAGACGGTCAATTCTATGTGCCGAGAGGAGACCCATGATGAACATGAAAATGGCCAGAATATTTATTTTGTTGATGTTAATGAATCAAGTGAGATTTCTTTTGTTGATGAAGGACTCAAGAAACCCAAAATTAAAATGTATGATGATCATAATGTATTGACGCATCAAGTTGAGAATTGTATGGCAGAGACCCAGCCTGAAATGGACCATATTAAAGTATTGGACCATATCCGTAGTATTAAAGTTGAGAAATGTATGGCAGAGACCCAGCCTGAAATGGCCCATATTGAAGTATTGGACCATACCCCTAGTACCATATCACATGATTTTGTGGAGGATAAACAGTTTATTTTGGTGGATTTAGGGCCACTAATAGAGTTAGAAAGTACAGTTGAGATTGTTAATACAGCAGAACCAAGTATTGAGATCCAAGAGGAGATAATTTTGCCTCTAGACCTTGAAAATGATAATATATTTGAAATTTTTGAAGATTCTGAAATGCAGAGTTTATTCAGAACAGAAGAACCTATATGTAAACCAGTTTTTAAGATTGAAAAGAAGTCCAGACAGGATGGAATTTATATAGATGGGATAATAAATAATGTAACCACTATTTTTACTGTGGATACTGGAGCTGCCAGAACCGTTATATCTGAAGAGTTATATCTAAGAATACCTGAAGAAGTCAGGCCACCTTTGGTGCAGTCGCACTCGCTTTTTGGAGCTGATGGAAACCCACTCAGGGAGTTGGGAACAGCTGATTTTGGAGTGAGACTTGGAAATTTTAGTTTTAATATGAAGCTAGTGGTAGCGCATATTGCGGACAGCGTTTTGCTAGGATTAGATATCCTTGTAATGGGCAAAAAGGGTCCTGCTGAAATAAAGTTGGCTGATCAAATTTTATATTGGAATGAACAGTATATTCCATTTAAATTTGCTGGTGAATTAAGTAGAGTTAGAAAGGTTGTAGCAGCTGACAGTACAGTTGTACCAGGATACAGTGAGCTTATCTTGTCAGCATATATAGAGAAAACAGATTTAGACGGTTGGTTGTCTCATCAAGAATTTTTGATAGAACCTTCTGCTGATTTTATGGAGAAGTCATCCCTAATAATTACTACCTGTTTAGTTGATCTTGCTGGTCGTGTGATGAGTAAAATTACACTGGTAAACCCTTTTATGAAGGAGGTAACCATACATCGAAACACGCTTATTGGTACTGCACGTTTAATGGAATTTGAAGTTATACATTTGGTGAATGTCAAAGATAACTCTAAGTATGAAACTTCCACAAACTTGAGTGTTCGATGGTTATCTTCACTAGATCAGCATAAAGATACCATGTCTGTTGCTAAGATTCCAGCATTTAGTGAATCAGTAACTAGGGCAAGGCCTGAGCCTGAACCTCCTCCATTGCAGATTAGCCTTTTAGTTCTGCTGGCAGCTTTAACATGTTTAACATGACATCATATTTCCACATTTAATATCCTATTTACCACTATTCACCTCCGACATTGTCCGCTGTATCTTCCATTTACTACTAGATTTTGTGCTGCCGGCTCTTTCTGATGATGAGAACTTGATTTGATACTTCAATTACTTGGAGTTAGTTGGACAGTATCTCAACATAAACCTCATGCTGACCTATTTTTCCAGTCAATACCTATAGACGTCCCTGTTTCCCGCTGATGTAGAAGTTCGTCCCCAGGAGAACTGTATCCTGGTACAGAAAAGTGAAGCTCAGCATACGAAGACCCCTACAGAAGAAAACCAAAAGATAGATTATATTTTTGTTTTAATTGTATTGATTGTTATATATATTTTTATGTATTTTAAATTTCAATTACTGCAGTAATTGTTTTGGTACTGTAATACTGAGATTGTCCAGTATTAATAGTTGCCATTTTTAGTGCTAGTAAAAATCTAACACTAGTTAGTCTGTATTTTAAGTGTTTTGTAGGATTAGACATTATGAAAATGTGAATCTTCAGATGGGTAGATTTTTGAATTAATATTGATATTGTTATATGAATGTTGATAGCGACATTAATGTGTTGCTATATTTTTACAAGTTGTATCTTGTAATTTAATTGTGCTTTGCCAAAGTACTCTTCTAGAGATTAAATGTATCTGTGTGTAAGTACTAAGTGCTGTTGCTTACAAGTAACTTGTCTATTGTTAAATAATTCTAGTCAAGATTGAAGTTTTAAAGTTTCAAGTTTGTTATTGTTGAAATTATATTTTCATTATAATATGAGCATAATGATTCACGATAGTTTTGTGTTTTCGTGAGGACACTGAAAACTAAAGTGGGGAGCCAATGTAATGACTTGGCCAGGCGAAATTCCTTGGAAAACATGTGTATTTTCGCGTCAAGCACCTGTTATCGCCTATGATTCGATGTTTGGCTATTTTAAAGTTTGACACCGGTTCTCACCTTTTTAATTCAATTCATTATGTTTTCAGTGTTCTATGTAATCCGTTTTCCAAGTGTAAAACCATTTTTATTGTTGTATAAACGAGATAACTTTTGTAGTAAACTTTCACTTTCACTTCAGTCGCCATTTCCGGCACAATGATTTTTGTGTATTGATTATGCAAATGAGGTGATCTGTGTGTAACCTCAGTGAACTTTATGTACCACTAGCGTAAAACAGTGTATGAATACTATAGCGGTTGTAGATTGATTATTCCAGGATTATTGTATTAAAACGATATTGTTTGTGATTGTAAATGATACTAAGATGATTTTTCTGTTCCGTAAACATGTTGTTTACGTTTTTATGTACTTAATTCTAGCAATCGGGGATTATTTTCGTTCTTGTCAGGCCCGTTCACAGTTCCCCGTTCGTTTCCCCGTTAAGAACCGTTCGTTACCCCGATAGCTTCGTCGGGTATATAAAGCTTGCACCTGTTTGTCAGGGGCTCTTCCTACTTTGTCAGACCTACGGATATGTTGCCAGATTTTCGGTCAGTTGATAGCTGAAGTTTATCATATTTCTATCATGATTTTCATGTAGTTTAAGCAGTTTTACTGCAGTTTAGAACATTTTGGACGTTTTCTGTTCATTATAAGTCTTTGTATTCTAAGACTTAGATCAGAATCAAAAATGGATTTAATATAATTGTACACGTACATGTACATATAAATAGCTGGTCTATTTATTCAGGCTAGATTTTATTTGCTAACCTGTTTCTTTAAGGTAAAAGGATTAAAGTTACATGCCTTCCCCATTCCCACTCCCATTGTGTTAAGGATATTTTGTTAAGTATCCTGTTTGCTGAGTTTTCCAGCATTCAGAGAGAATATTTGTAAATCCTGAATATTTGTTAAGTTAGGAATTGTAAGAAGCTAGAATAATTAGATTTCTCTTAAATAATCTCAATCTCAGCGATTGAAGTTGTCTTCCTGTGCTTACTCCAGGAGGCTGAAGTCATAGTATTAAATATAACAAGTTAAGGTTATTTGTAATATATAATTTCTTAGAAGATAGCATAGATATAATATATGTTAATGTTATAGCATATTTAATAGTTTATTGAACACTGTAGCAAATAATTTAGATAGAAACTGTGTAATATTGTTTACTGAACAATCTGTGAATTTACTGATAAAACATCTTTATGCTCACATTTATCTTACTTTTCCTTGCTGAAAACACATAATACGCCATTGTTGTCCAACTGGTCTCTGGTTGTTGTCCTTAGACTGTCTCATGAGAGAATAGATCTTCTTGTTAGACTGAGACAAGAGACTATTCGATTGTCAGATAGATAATATTCATTTGTGGAATAGTCTGATGGTACTGTCCTGGAAGTTTCCACTTCTTGAGTGTTAGTTTATATGCGATTCCAGGTTATAGAGGTGCATCCTCTATTTTACAGTGTAATGCTGTTCTATAAACTACACGATAGAAAGTGCGTTTAGATACACAGACTATTACGTATTTGAATATTCTTTACCCCTATTGTTCTCGCTATTTGAGTTTCTTGTTAAATATAAAGTAAAGTTAATGTGTCAGAAGTATTTTAACCCTGTTGGTCTAGTAATATAAAGTACACCCGCGTTTAAACCATTCTCTGTTTTGTTTTAGACTAGTTATTCTAGTCTATTGAGGTTCCCTGTGTACCTGTAAACACAGGTGGTGGCAGCAAAGTAAAAGACACCCGTTTGGCCAGTTATTACAGTACATGTAGTTACATATTCTTGAATTAATCCTAAAAATTAGGCTGGCAATCAACACCCGTTTGATTTAAACTCCATATACAATTGTATTGTCTTAGACAAAACAATGCTGCACGCTGTTGATTAAATGTTATAAATTACAACAACAACTCTTCATGACATATGTTATTCTCCTTATATATCAAAAGGGACTCGGTGGACGTATTGCGAATTTGTCAAACTGTATATTAGCTGGTCAATTCTGAGGTTTGCATGTCTGGTGCGCTCGACTTCAATCCTAATTGACGAGGATTATCAGTTTACATACCTTAGGTCAGTGGGTCACTCCGGCGTCCTCCACAAATAAAAGTAAAAGCCATGAAATAGCACAATATTGCTGGAGTGGTAGCAAGTACTTATTGGTCAGTCAATCAATCCTTATCTATAAATAGATATAGGAAGATGTGGTGTGAGTGCCAATGAGACAACTCTCCATCCAAATAACAATTTAAACAAGTAAACCATTATAGGTCAATGTACGGCCTTCAAGTCTTTCATGAATCTTACATAATTCCAAAGTATAAAAGAAGAGCAGAGATAACTGTGGTTGAAATTAAACATGTCCTGTGATATGTCGTTAATGGAGTTACTCAATTTATGAGGAAATGTACAAAGTTGTTATTGTGTTTGTTGATACTTCCATCGAAATTCAATAAAAGATATAGAACTGAATCTTGCTTATTTATACTTGAAACCAAACGGACAGAGAGTGTTGATTGCATGCTGCCTCATAATCGCTAAACTCTCTTTTCAAATCACTCGCGTCTACTCTATAGTCAAACAAGAGGCAACATAATTAAACCGATGTTACAATCTCATAAATCCACCGAGAAGATACATATCAAAGTATGTACATGAACTCTACTATATCCTAGTAGCTACGTAGCTAATTGTGTTACCTTTTATAGGCTTATTTAAAATCATACCTTGAATTCTTTTAAACTAAGTTTTACTTTGTGCATTACTGTGTATGTGTTTATTCCACATCGGCTAGATGTATAAAGGAAGTGTTAACATCTCAAATAATACAGCCGCACTGTTGTGCGTCTCCCAATAGTGGTGTTAATTTCACTGAACTAGTATACATTATTGTTTCCGGGTCAGCTTAAAGATCTACATCGTGTGCGGGATGTTGTCACTACGTTGTAAATTCATTATGGGTATAAGGCTGTTTTCTGCATTTTGACTGTCCCTCTGATATCTTTCGTCCCTCTTTTACTCTGTTGTTGCTTCTTTGACACAATCCTAGTTTCCATTTGCACTCTATAAGACATGGAAAAACGATAAAAATGTCACTTATCTGTCCGAAAGCCTGATTTCACCCCCAGTGTTTCTTATATATGTTTTGTTAAGGAATTTACTATTTCATGTCTTTCGGTTTTAAGTTATGCTTACTTTCCGTTTTTTTCGTGTATAAGTCTTTCAGGTTTCATACTTAGTAAATGTCAACCTTTCCAACTTTTCAAAAAACTTCGTCTTTTTCATCATGTTAAACAAAATCTTCAACGTTTTTATAAAAAATAGCAATTTACATCATAAAGATTTCAGATTTCTAATACTTTGTGGTTCGTATTATCCATTTTATGTTTTGAATATTTCTTGTTTTATTGATGTTAACAATCAAGATGTATATTTTCTTTTTTTTTTAGAAAAAACTTGATTCGAAAAGAACAAAAAGAAGTAATTTTTTTATTATATTCGAATGAAACCGAAGGAAACGTGTCATGTAACTATGTCTTAAATAAGTTTATATTCCTATCAAATTGTTTGTCTTGAATAATTCTGAGTGAATTAAAGTGTAATCAAAACCATTGTACAATCCAATTATGTATATAGACTTGAAGATGACGTATTTACCCGTTTACTATCCATTAACGTGCATTATTAACATTGGAACTGTCTACATATTATATTTTCGTTCTTTATTTAAATGCAAATGTAACCTGGATCATACATTATTCACGCTGATGTCAAAATTTACCGTTGTAGGAGTCTAAAATAGCATTTTTTGCTAAACAAAACTCTATATATTCTTGACATTAACTTACAAATTGGTGCTTACTGTGTTACGAGCAGGAGGGGATGCTTTATATATATATTTTCATCTGAATATTCGTGTAGATAAGACAAATTATTGACCGATGCGATGTATCGGTGTTGCAACTCGATATCGCCATATTTCCCAGTGTTTAATTTGAGATATATCTGTATGTCTGTAATCAAAATTGACGATTCACATGGCGGGTGGAAAATACATATCACGAGAAGCTTGTCATGGTAATTTCTAATTAATTAGAAAAAGAGTTGTACGACTCCGGTCGATTACTTGGCTAGTATGCTTATTTATTGCTAAATTATAAAAAAGGTGTGGTATAATTGCCACCGAGACAACTCTCCACAAGAAACCAAATGACACAGAAATTAAAACTTTAGGTCACTGTACAGTCTTCAACAATGAGCAAAGTCCATACCGCATAGTCAGCAATAAAAGGCCCCGAAATGAAAAAGTAAAACAATTCACACGAGAAAACTAACGGCCTAATTCATGTACAAAAAAAGACCGAAAAACAAATATGTACACAAACAGACGACAACCACAGAATTACCGGCTCCTGGCTTTGGACAGGCACATGCATATATAATGTGGCGGGTTTAACATGTTAGCGGGATCCAAACCCTTCCCTTATCTTGGAAGTAGCGTAACAGTACAACATTGGAACGAACTATAAAAATTAGCTGAAAAAGACTGAATGATCAGATGGATACAAACAGAAATACCACACAGAGTAGACGTACGTGTTGGTTATCCTTGCCGTTTGGTCGCTTTTTCGTTGATGTAAAAGCCCATTTGTTATTTTAGTTATCTATGTATATGTCTTAATGGCTGCGTTGCAGGATCAATATTGTTTTGTATATATTTGACAAGAGTATATATTTTTATATTTCCTTACCCGACACTGTAATGCACAGATATCAATCTCCCCACATGATCTACAGATAACAATAGAGTTTGACTCTGTTGACCTTTTAGTACCAACAAATTATTTACATCTTATGCACTTGTTTAATTACTGAATGTCCTTGGGAACTTTATACAATGTTCATTATTTCCTATGAGAGTTTACCGCATGAATATCTCATTATTCTGGAACATTGGAACAGTTTTAAACTCTTTTCTAATGATTAGTCTTTAACCTTTTACGAGCATATGCGTTTTTAAGATGTCTTAAAATACTATTTAAGCATGCAATATTGTATCTCTATGGGTATTTTGTCAAATGATTGAAGTTTATTATTAGTAAATAACAATTTTCTGTGAAACTGTTCATAAAATGTTTTCACCAGCACACCATTTATCAACATTTAATTATAAATTATAAAACTAAAGTAGATACGAAAAATATCAAAATACCAAAAAACGCCGAATTGATATTTATTTTAAGCGCTGTGCTTGAAATCATTTCCTTAATTAATTGCCATTAGATTGATTGAAGATATTAAATTCAATAACTTATCAAAGCACTGTTGTACTTTTCATACAAAGTGATTTTTATTAATAAAAAAAGATATCCAATTTAACTAATTAAGTCACATGTCCGTCATTTAGTGAATAACAAGGGAAGGGATGTGACCGTATATTTGTTTCGCTCACATACATTCCCTTAGTAACGTTGTTATAAACAATCCCATAATGTATGTTGCTGTTTGAACAAATTTTCAAAACCCTTAATTCCGCAAGGAACGAATTTGGCATTATCTGTTCTAGTGGAAAATATATTACAGAATATCGGAATAAGATTAATGTAAAATAAAACTATTGAAAAATATCCGGAAAAAGGTGAGTTAAAAGCTGACAAAACATAATTTCCGATTGAATATATTTACTGTTGCCTGTATTTGTATTGACTTAGATTGTCAGAGGTTTCCCGCATGTTATACAACTGAACTGTATTATTGTCAAGTACAATATACACTACAAATGATATGAAAATATCCAGTTTCAATAATAACAAACCTGTCTAGTCATTAGTACAAACATTGACGAGTACTTAGACTGTCGTATCATATTTCGAGTTTTAACTCATCTGAAAATGAAAAATAGATAATAGTTATGACATCTGATAATCAGTCAAAAAAAAGGTTATTGGAATTATAACAGGCGCGAAATATTTATGATCAGCTTTGACAAGAATATCCGCTGTCGTTTAGGATTATAATGCTATACTGACTGTTGAATGGTTATCAAAAGTACCAGGATTATAATTGAGTACGCCAGACGCGCGTTTCGGCTACATAAGACTCATCAGTGACGTTCAAATCGAAATATTTATAAAGCCAAACAAGTACTAAGTTGAAAAGCAGTGAGGATCCAAAATTCCATAAAGTTGTGCCAAATACGGCTAAGGTAATCTATGCCTGGAATAAGAAAATCCTTAATTTTTCGAAATATTCAAAGTTTTGTTTACAGGAAATTTATAAAAATAACCACATGATTGATACTCATGTCAACACCGAGATGTTGACTACTAGGCTGGTGATACCCTCGGGAACGAAATGTTGACTACTGGGCTGCTGATACCCTCGGGGACGAAACGTCCACCAGCAGTGGCATCGACCCAGTAGTTTAAATAGTTATCAAAAGTACCAAGATTATAATTAAGTACGCCAGACGCGCGCTTTGTCTACAAAAGACTCATCAGTGACGCTCAAATCGAAATATTTATAAAGCCAAACAAGTACTAAGTTGAAGAGCAGCGAGGATCCAAAATTAAAAAAACAATGCCAAATACGGCTAGATAATATTTGCCTGGAATAAGAAAATCCTTAGGTTTTTCGAAAAATTCAAAGATTTGTAAAAAGGAAATTTATAAAAATGACAACTTGATTGATATTCATGTCAACACCGAAATGTTGACTACTGGGCTGGTGATACCCTCGGGGACGAAACGTCCACCAGCAGTGTCATCGACCCAGTGGTTTTAATAGTTATCAAAAGTACCAGGATTATAATTAAGTGCGCCAGACGCGCGTTTCGTCTACATAAGACTCATCAGTGACGCTCAAATCGAAATATTTTTAAAGCCAAACAAGTACAAAGTTGAAGAGCGGTGAGGATCCAAAATTCCAAAAAGTTGTGCCAAATACGGCTAAGGTAATCTATGCCTGGAATAAGAAAATCCTTAATTTTTCGAAATATTCAAAGTTTTGTTTACAGGAAATTTATAAAAATGACCACATGATTGATACTCTTGTCAACACCGAAATGTTGACTACTGGGCTGGTGATACCCTCGGGGACGAAATGTTGACTACTGGGCTGGTGATACCCTCGGGGACGAAACGTCCACCAGCAGTGGCATCGACCCAGTGGTTTAAATAGTTATCAAAAGTACCAAGATTATATTTAAGTACGCCAGACGCGCGTTTTGTCTACATAAGACTCATCAGTAACGCTCAAATCGAAATATGTATAAAGCCAAACAAGTACTAAGTTGAAGAGCAAGGAGGATCCAAAATTCAAAAACGTTGTGCCAAATACGGCTAAGGTAATCTATGCCTGGAATAAGAAAATCCTTAGTTTTTCGAAAAATTCAAAGTTTTGTTTACAGGAAATTTATTAAAATTACCGCATGATTGATAAACGTACAATGTATGAAGTTCTGTTTTTATCTTAACCATTTTTTTTTATTGTTTTCTTTGTCTTTTTACTAAGGAAAATACACATTCAGATATTTAGAAGCACACATAATTCCAGTCGTACGGAAATTGCTATCATATATTGATAATTTCCCACTAAATTTTGCATATAGTAAGTCAGGAATGCTACTTTAGATCTTAAAATATATGTTTTATCGGGTGAGATAAGGGTCATTAGCTGTTAAATTCGATGTTTACAAATTTGACTCAAATTGTCATATTAGATTTAAAACATACTAAAACGTATATCCAAATTACAAATTACAAACAATCTTATATAAACAATAAGCAATGCATTGACTCGATAATATGTATCAACATTTCGTATGCAATTATGTTTAGACGTCATCTTATAAGCCATCGACATGACCTCAGATGATTGTGGACGGTCATTCAACCCGATGTGAAAATGAATAATAATATGCGATCACGTGCAACTGGATTTTTCTATGTCTTTTTGATAGCATATGATTGGTAAGAAAGTATGTTTATCGTCGTTTTAACTTTGTAACGAAGAATTTTTGTTAACTGAATCAGTCACCCAAATTGTTCATCATTGTTTCAATTGTAATGTTGACATGCGTTCCATTGACTAGCTGAATACATGCATAACCCATCTCCAGCTATAGTACGGTGACCAGACCCAATATTTCTAAAATTTAATCGTCAAACATACTATATGGCTATATTATATGTCATTGGATTCGGACAAATGAGTACTTTGTGAATATCGATGTCATCAAAAAGAAATGTGGTAACAGTTATGCAAAAATTAAGGTCAAAGATCAACATACTGTTTTTTTTTCTTTTTCTTTATATATTTTCAAAATTGAAAGATATAGGCAACATTTTGTGTTAAATTTCAAATCAATTGACAATAAATTATCTCGAACATGTAAAAAAAGGAACTTATTACTTAGTAATCGATTAATTCTGAAAATTGTCATTTTTCAAACACTTGTTCCATTATACAAGATCAATACAAATTCCATCAAAGTTACAGTAGTTACCTTGCCGGGTGACATTCAACCTCAGCAATAAATGATAAATGTTGTTTTCAATGTAAGCCTTCTATCTAGCCGAACGTTTATTTTGCAAAAGAGCATGCATATAATTCATAACAAAAAAAAAAACACTTATTGCCTCAAAAAATCCATTCAAAATGATCCAAAAAAACAGATTTCATCCAGGTGTATCTTATGATACATCTGTCAAGGAATTTCTACGTAATTCTGACCCTTGACAGGAGCAAAGCTCCGTACACATAAGGTTTTGTTATGAACAAACTCTTTTTACATGGGGATTTTCCCTTACACGAACACAGAAGATCCTGGAAGAATTCTGCTGACATATGCCCTTCAAAATAAACGGGGTGTACTGAATTAATTATTTTTCGCCAACCGTATTCTAAGGGTGACGGAACAGGGCCTTTAGCAATGTTTGGTGTGGTCAAAATTGCCGCTTCACAGAGAGGTAACCTGACTAAACCTACATCTTCACTGGTGGCAAGCTTGACGCGCATTTTATTCATAATATGATTTAAAGAGATTCTTCAGATCATACATCTTCGAAACTAAATTCTTGCACAAACAAGGGCTTCATCTTCGTCAGTACTCTCAAAGCTCTGTAACTACAAGAGTCATGCATGTCCTTCAAAGTCTTGTAGACTATTTTTTCACTACTCCAAACAGAGACGAAGCTGTGTCGCATCTGGCAAGAGTATGTACAGCAGGAGGCAGTTTATAAATTGTTGGGGGAAAGCAAGCACAGTCATAGTTGGTGAATGGGTAAAAATCTTCGCCCATCCTTTACACTGCTTATGTTCCCCACCTGCACCTACAACTCGTATGCATGTGTCATCTGTTTGTAGTAGTGAACACACAGAACAATCACAAAAGTATCAGAGGTCCGTATGATTATTCTGTCGCTCTTTCTCGTTTCTGATAACTTCATGTCAAAGTATACGTCATTAATTATCATACGAGTATTGGCCCTTTTTGAGTGCTAACCAAGTTACGACAGCCATTTACATTTTTGTCTGAAATGACTTCGACAATTTCGGCTTTACAAACATTTCGGCTAAGTAAAGTTCACTTTAAGGGGGAATCATAGGGGATTTGTCACAGTTTTGAAGAAGAAAAACTACAAAAAAATTATGGAGAGCTTGTTGGTGTTCTTTAACAGAAAGAAACTTCTTCCAGTCAGAAATCATTCTTCTTTCAATAATCTGATACTCTTTGGTGGAAGCTATAGTCTTTGTGCGGTTTTCCTTTCCAGAAGATAACTTTTTAGAGTTTTTCATGTCGTAGCGGTAAAAAAATGTCTGCTACTGTGTGCGCTAGAGAAAAGCATTAGATAATATTTTTATGATAGTCAGCTGTAAGGTCACCATTTTTTCCTTTTTTTTTTTATCATCAATACATTTAAGCAATGCCATACCACCTCTTAGACTGGTGTAAGTTGTGGGTGATGGGCCTAAGGAAGGTAGGAAAAGTGCACAAGAGACACCACAATCGAATTGGTTCACCAAATCAGGAACTTTAACAAACGACTCATACTCTTCAACCTATTGCGTCATTAAGTCTTTCAACAGAACTTAAGAGGCAACGTTTACTCTTTACAGTAAAGGAAGTGATTCAGTACTTCTTCTCTGGCACACGATACACTTTTCAAATTAAAACACATGCGTTGCCTTTTTTTAACTACTAGGACCTAATCGAAAAGGACTTCGTAATTCAAACATTTTCCAGATAACTACATGTCCGATGTATGGAACATATCCGGTATCATTTGTGAAACGTTTATTCCATAAAGACCAACCAACTCGTGATGGCGTTCGTAAAATTTACGAAGAGATGATTTCAACTTTACCATTTGGAACTCTTGATTTAATAGCTTTCTTGTGAGCAACAACCCTCTATCAAGAAAATCATGATAGGAATGCAAGCACGCGAATATCGTATCAATTGGGAGATATATACTCCGTATGCAGGTGCGGCTGGAATGTTGCGACTTAGAAATGGAGAGTTCACAATTGGAAAGCTGAAATCATCTCTTTTGTCGTACAGTTTTGTTTTTAATCGACCCTCATTGTTAATTTCTAGATGTAAGTCAAATATGATCCCGACTTAACTGTATCTGTTGTATCCTTTATCTCTAGTTCAATGGGATAGATGTGTTCGACATAGTCACCAAATTTTGAACTTTTTAGTGAAAGAACATCATCTATATAGCGGAAAGTAGAGTTAAAGGATATTGCTAACTTGTTATCTTTCTTCCTAAGAAGTTCCTGTATGAAGTCCGCCTTACAATAATAAAGAAACAAGTCGGCAAGAAGAGAATCACAATTCGTTCCAATTGGAATGGCGATAGTCTGAGAAAAACACGTCATTCGAACAAATATGTTGTCAATCAAGAAATCAAGCATTTTGATAATGTCAGTTTCAGTGATTTTTTTTGATTGAATCAGAGTGATCCTTACACAGCAATGTACCGTTATTTGCAAGGACATTTATGTGATAGAAGATCCAGTTCATCATCTTTGGTTGAAATTCCAAAGGAACATAAAACAGACCTATGATTATCCAGGATTTCCTCTTTGGTAAGTATCGTGAGGGTATATGATTGGTTTCCAAGTGAATTGTCAATACCTAATTCGTTTATCAAGCAGTTAATGTAATGAGTTTTACAAACAAAAACGATGTTGTTTGGGCTTTATCTGCGGGAACAACAACATATTTGTCATGAAGGTAGAATAAGTGTTTTGAAACATTAGAGTCTTTAAAGATTGACGTAGCATGGGCATTGATAGATCCATTCAGTTTCTTAATTCTGATTTGTATCAACGACCTCATTGCCTTAATCCATTCGGAAAGAGTGTGTACGTCTTCCTTCACACGCTCAGCCCATTGCCTGGCATAATCCTCGACTGAATCCATCCAAATTTTAAAATTGTATTTCCAATTGATGGATTTCAGCTCACGATATTTCGGACCTTTCAATAACACATTTTGAAGGGAAGTGTTATTAACAATGCTGAGGTCACCGGTATTAACGTGGAAAGCCGCATTATATGTGAATTGGGTACTAGCACGAGTGCAATCAGGGGGTTTAGACTTGAAGTCGTCTTTACTGACATCCTGCAAAACGTGTTTCTAATTGAACATTTTAGTTGCAATAGGGACCAATCGTAACTCAAAAGAATTAGCATTTAGTTGTGAACATGCATTATGATACTTTTGATGCCGCTTAAGTAATTACCTTGGTTGATCAGGACCTTTCTGTGTATTTGTAATTTTGGTCAGTATTCTAGAGTTGGTCATAAATAACAAAACAATTACACAGAATCTTTTTTTATAGATCGATCAAACATTACCGATAATGTATAGTGGGTTATTTTCGCGGGTATAAAATTTCGCGATTTGCATTGAACAACGTTTACGAAATATTTTGACGGTTATTATTTTGACGGATTCAAACTTTTATCAACACCTTTGCATGCACACTTTTAATTTGGCGGAATTTATTTTAGAGATTTAGTTCTATCCGTGAAAATAAGCGAAAATTTACACCCCGCAAAAATAACCCACTATACGGTATTTTGATACACCGGACAGAACCATTATATACATATACAGATATATCAAAATATATATCTGTGTTTGCTTTTTTATTGTTGTTTTTTTTTTTTGATTAACAATATAAAAGCATTTTCAAAATAGGAACTAAAACATACATACTAAGTATCCAACTTTCAAGTATTTGATTATCTTATCAGTAAATAAAGGCAACAGTAGTATACCCGTGTTCAAAAAAGTCATTCGATTGAGATAAAAACAAATCCTGGGTACAAACCAAAACCGAGGGAAACAAGGGAACAGAAAAACATAAAAATCTATGGAAGGAAATTTACATATAATATTGAAATTTACCTTCTACAATCGTTTTAAAACCCTATGTTATAGGCATATCAATGTTTTGATTTCGCGGACGTTAGTAAACATCTTCATCCTTCATCCTCTTTAAGTATGTACAAATATTTTTTAAAAGGCATGCAGTTGTAACACAAGGTCAAAAGCACACATGATGATATCAAAAATTGAAAATGTATAGTATGCACATATAAAAAAAAACACAATGTTTTTGAATCATCGGTCTTGTCAACGCAGATATCAATTACAATGAATGCTTTAAGAAAGAGAGAATACTGAGAAATGTAATAACAATGTAATCTATATACATACTGATGGAAATTGATTTAAAAACAGACCTATGTTTTCCCAAAATGTCTTAGTGGTTTTACCTCATCATCAAATACACAAGTCAACATCATTTACTTTCTGACTTTCACTAAATAATTCAAAATTTGGTGACTATGTTGAACGCATCTATCCCATCGAACTAGAGATAAAGGATACTACAGATACAGTTAAGTAGGCCTCATATCTTGACTTACATCTAGAAATTAACAATGAGGGTCGATTAAAAACAAAACTTTACGACAAAAGAGATGATTTCAGCTTTCCAATTGTGAACTTTCCATTTCTAAGTCGCAACATTCCAGCAGCACGTGCATACGGGGTATATTTCTCCCAATTGATACGATATTCCCGTGCTTGCATTTTCTATCATGATTTTCTTGATAGAGGGTTGATGATCACAAGGAAGCTATTAAACCAAGACTTCCAAATGGTGACGGACGCAATCACGAGTTAGTTGACGGTTTTGTAATAAACGTTTCACAAATGATATCGGATATGTTCCTTACGTCTTAACTACAGTCCCATTCCCTTTCATGAATGTGACCTACCGAATTAAACTATTTACCAGATTTGTTATCACATAAGCAACACGACGAGTGCCACATGTGGAGCAGGATCTGCTTTCCCTTCCGATGTACCTGAGATCACCTCTAGTTTTTGGTGGGGTTTGTGCTGCTTATTCTTTAGTTTTCTATGTTGTGTCCTGTGTACTATTGTTTGTCTGTTTGTCTTTTTCATTTTTAGTCATGGCGTTGTCATTTTATTTACGATTTATGAGTTTGACTGTCCATTTGGTGTCTTTCGTCTCTCTTTTGTCGACTTAATCAATTTACAAGTTAAATTCAATATGTTGACTTCGTATTTCGATGTTATTACGTTTATATTAGAAAGCGGACATTGTAATGCATTTTTTCTGCATCATTCCGACAAGTTGACTCCACATGATGATTTGATTCTAGCTTATAACGTACAACTTTACTAATAATTCCGACTTATTTTCAACAAAATAACTAAACTAGGAGTGTACCATATGCGCGTCTATAACTTTAACGTAATATAAACACTGATTTGTAGTATAAGTCAAGAAATGAACTAAACTAATTATATCCGTTGTATTTACTACTGTTAATACATTTTCTGAATGAGAATGACCTATTTTCCACTGGACTTTAAGGAAACAGCAGTAAATTAGCCAATCAATTTAACTTCACATTTCATTATGTAACGAATGTCCTCTCATTGATTTTCAAATACGTATACCATTATACAGTCATGCTTGATAAATAAAATTACATCAAGAAATTGACAGTGACGATCGGTTGTGAAAAGTAAAATCACAAAAATACTGAACTCCGAGGAAAATTCAAAACGGAAATTCACTAATCAAATGGCAAAATCAAATGATGAAACACATAAAACGAATAGACAACAACTGTCATATTCCTGAATTGGTACAGACATTTTCAAATGTAGAAAATGGTGGATTGAACCTGGTTTTAAAGCTCTAAACCTCTCACTTGTACAGCCCTTGGATGGTGTAAACTTCCCTAAGAAACGTGTATGGTGTAATGGTGTATTGCATATGGTGCAATGGTGTAAGATGTATGATGCTATGGTGTATGGTGTAAGGGGAATGGTGTGCTTGTGTAACGTGGGATTGGGAATGGTGTGAATAAATGGTGTATGAAATTTCATTAGTTGAAAACAAAGTTCTTTTTTTTTTAATTTTTCGGATTGTAAACATAAACAATAATAATAATCTTAATATTTGAAATTTAATTGCATAATGGGTAATTTCGGATCGTGTAGATATAATGGGTAATGGTGTATGGTGTAATGTGTAAGGTGTATGGTGCTAAAATGTAACGTGTATGGTGTAATGGTACAAGGTGTATGGTGTAATGGTGTATGGTGTATGGTGTAATGGTGTATGGTGTTAGTGGGAAGTTTACACCATCCGAGGACTGTATGACAATCACATCAAATTCCATTATATTTACAACGATGCGTGAACAAAACAGACATAATAGATAAATAGTCAAAACATGGGTACAACAGTCACCACTGTCTCAAAACAAACAAATATTTAACAAAAAAGCACAAACAGCATCTATCAAATTTAAAACCACATGCAATTGCTTCGAGTGTTTGACGTCATAAAATGTAAACGCCACATAGGAACAAATATAAAACAATGTTTTTTTTCCAAATGTGCATCGTGATTGGAATTAAAATTGTTCGCGTGTGCTCAGATATACATTGCGAAACTATCATGTATTATTAATACAACCGGGATTATTATCCCTTGGGGAAGCCTGATATTGTGAACTCTCTGTCTTCTTCTGATGACACAGATAATGTTTGTTGTTTTCATCTAGATTGGGTATAAACGTTAACAATTTTCGTGCTTATTTAAAACGGCAAACTTCCTTGATTCCTGAATGAGAGATGTTGCTAACAAGAAAACGCTTGGTGATCAAAATTTTTATCAACTTCAGAAATAAAGCATGATGGTCTTGAAGTATATCTTCTAAGGATTGACGTTGTTTATCATCTTATTAATGTAATAAAGTTTCCATATTTTGTCCTTGTACATTACTGTTTAGTGCATTTGTTCGATTATATGCAAATGTCGTTTATTAACATCCCGCCATTGGGTATTTGTGATATGGTCAATTTTGAAATATTTTTTTTTCATTTTTTCTTATTTTAAAGCCATTTAGTGTTTAAACGTAAATACTGTAAATTACAATATTCTCAAGATAGGACAATTCGAAAATCTTAATTCCACTTTTTTCAATCTTGTTCTTGTGCGAACAAAAGGTATATATATATATAAAAAAAAAAAAAAAAAAAAAAACGAATATTAACTATATGTACTGAAGGCTTACTAAAGACACTTCACTTATTGATAAAAAAGCGCAAGTGGTCTATTAATTCTGAATCAGTAGTGGTACTTTGAGATACATTTAGTATTAAGTAAAACTATAATCACAGCATTTTAACCGGAATTGTTTTTTTTTCATTCCGCTGGCACTATGAAGGCATGAGTCATTGTTGAAAACATAGCATATCTACTGTTTGTATTTTAAATATTGTCGTCAATGATACACAATATGATGTACATACATGCTATTGTTACCACAAATTGGACATTCTACTAAATTGTCTTCGGATTCAGAAGTGCCATTTTATAAATAAAGTTAACTCGTTTTCGTGCATTTTGTTTGACACATGCACCTAGTGTTCACATTTATCAGTCCTTTTTATCAAATTTATAAACGGAAACATGATCTCCCTGTGTAAGCAAGGTTAAAAAAACACATGACGTGGGACTACGATATCGGAACAGCCTAAACAATATATTCATATTTTACCACACGTGTGTACTCAAAGCGTTTGAGGGACGTCATGTTAGAATAAAAAATTAACTTTTATATAGCACGCTAACTTATTGGATACCCATATACATAAAAATGATCAAGAGTGATCAAGATTATTAAAATAGTTCCCAAGCGACTTTTATATGATCAAAATCAGAAAATAATTGTTATTTTATCATTTGCAGCAACCGTATCATTCGATCATTTCTATCAGAGATTAATCTATTAAAAAAATATATTACGGTGATAGAAACTCTCATCTCGTTACGAAAAAAAGGAAAGACAAGAATAATCGGAGCTGCAACACCATAATGTGTATAATATCTGTATTGGACATTATATGTACGAATAGTGTTTGGAAACCCTGTTCTTAAAAGTCAGAAAATGAATTTGTAGATTTAAAGATGCACCACTAATTGTTGTATGGTAACATTGCTTTTTAGAAATCTTAATCTAATCATAAGATAATAAAAAGAAGTGCTAAATTCCTACTTTACATGTATTCACGTCTTAAAAGAAAGAAAATGGTAAGAGAAAATGGATATACTATTATAGTATTTAATGTATATTGTTATATGTGATTTGTAATATATCTAACATTTTAGTATGGATTCAGAGGTCATCATTCAATTGTTGTGATAAGATTTGATGGAATACAAATAAATACGAACGAGTGTGAATAAGTTAAAACATAACGACAAGAAAAACAGATAAACATAAGTTAGCTTGAATCACGATAAAGGAGGTTTTCTCTAGTTGCTAATTGATGATAAGTCGCTTCGATAAGTATTTCAATGTCAAATGGTTGTGAACATTGTCTGTACGACTAGTAAAACATTTGCAAAGGTATCTGTGAAAAGAGTTTAGCGCCATAGTCAATGAAATCATGATGGCATTCATAAAAATCTTCAAAAGAAGATATTCAAGTTGACCATTGAAAATCCGTATAACGCTATTGATAGCTTCTTTTCAATTGGTTTATTAAATTGTATTCTGTCTGTCTCCTTATTACGAATAAAAAAATATATATTATACTCAATATTTATATGTTCCATTTGTAACACATTTTAAATTTTGTCAAATCAGGGTTCAGTTAATTGAATAATAGCGAATGCCTGAATGTCAATATAACCAGACTTCGATCATCAAATCAACTTAGTCTTGTAAGCAGAACAGAGTGATCAGAAAACACAATCAGAATTGGGTACATGTGTATAATTGTTCAATTGAAAAAGTTTCTTTAAAGCCATATACTACTTTGGCAAATTCAGATAAACTGCATGCAAATGAAATGCATCGGTTTTTGTAATAAAATTAACGGCACCAATTTTCTTACACCAGATGCTCATTTCGACAATACATGTCTCTTCAGTGATGCTCGTGGCCAAAATATTTTGTAACGTACTTAATAATAGGCATTAATAACAACTTTAGAAACGATCATTGTAAACTTATTTATCCTTTAAATAAAAATTATTGTAAAAGGTTACCAATTCAATACTGAAATAAGATTACTGAATATTGTTCTTATTGGTATTAATATTGATTTTGTTACCAGTAAATTAGAGGCAAACTAAATATAATATTATATACATGTACACATTCATTGATCCACAATCTGTCGTTACCTGTATCTTGGCATTGCGCAAGGTCATGATTTTCTCTGGCTGTTGATGACGTCTTTACACTAAATCCATTGGATGTTGGATGTGTACTAATTGATAATTTATTCTTAGTTTAATGCTTTTGTTTAAGTTTTTTGTGGCTTTGAACTAGCTGTCAGTAACCGCGAGTACTCTCAGATCAGTAATTGGTGTCATTTTGTTGTTGGAATGTACAAGTACCCGGCCACGTCCACTTATATTCATAATGTTTGTATTTTTATCAATCTGATGAGTTGAGCCTTTTTGCAATTGACTTTTAAAGTTTGTTCTTATGTTATACTTCTTCAACACTATCCCAGGTTAGGGGAGGGTTGGGATCCCGCTAATATGTTAACCCAACCCCATTCTGTATGTTTGTGCCTGTCCCATGTCCGGAGTCTGTAATTCAGTAGTTGTCTTTCGTTTATGTTATACATTTTTTTTCATTCATTTTGTGTACTTAAATAAGGCCGTTAGATAATCGTTTTTATTATTGTTTTACATTGTCATTTTTTGGCTTTGTATAGCTGACAATGGGCTTTGCTCAATTTTGAATGCCGTATGGTGATCTAAAGTTGTTATTTATGTGTATTTAGACACAATCGATAAATGCGATAACGTACATGCTTGTTGAACCAACACTATGCCCAATTATTTCAATGGAACGCGGATCATTTGTTAAAATCAATAACGGAAAAGATTCCGGAAAAGTTATGTATAAAAAAATGGAAAGAAATTTTTAACAAAGATCTGTATGTGTATTCACAATATTTATTTAATATAATTGTGAAATCATTTGTGCTATAGATACTAATACTATGAATAAGTTATATCTTCCCAAATAGTGCCTCCCTAAACTATTAGGTAAACTAACATGAGGGATACTAAGTTACAAGCTGTAAACTTAGTAAATTGTTACAGCAAATATGCAATAAAGATATTATTACGCTTAAAAAAATTAAAAAAAAGGTATTTATGTGTCATTTTTTTGTTGTTGAGATTTTTCTCATTGGCAATCATACCACATCTTCCTTTTATAACTACCAGCAATTAAATATGGTATGTGGATTGGCAAGCATTTGCATATAATTACTTTGATAACGTATATGTTAGAACTCGACATATACTGCCTTGGAGGTAAATAAATACTGTTCATACCATGTGATCGCTATTTAGAACCCCCACCGGCATACACTGAAGATGTTGTATGATTGCAAATAAAATATATGTCCATATAATTAGTTATCAAAGGTACAAGGATTACAATTTGATACACTAGACGCGCGTTTAGTCTACTGCTGGTGGAGATTTATTTGCCCGAGGGTATCACAAGCCAAGTAGTCAGCACTTTTTTTGCTGACATGAATTGTCATTGATATGGTTATATTTACAAATTTTTGAATATTTTGAAATACTAAGACTTTTCTACCTCAGACATAGATTACCTTGACTGTATTTGGCAAAACTTTTAGGAATGTTGGTCCTCAATGCTCTTCGACTTCATACTTTATTTGGCCTTTTGAAATTTCTTGGATTCGAGCGTCATTGATGAGTCTTTTGTAGACAAAACGTGCGTCTGGCGTATATACTAAATTTAGTCCTGGTATCTATGATGAGTTTATCTACAGAAGACTCATCAGTGACGCTCAGATAAAAAAAAATATAAATCCAAACAAGTACAAAGTTGAAAAACATTGAGAACCCAAAATCTTAAAGTTGTGTCAAATACGGCTAAGGTAATCTATTCCTGGGATAAGAAAATCCTTAGTATCTCGAGATATTCAAAGCTTTGTAACAGGAAATTTTTAAAAATTACCATATAATTGATATTCATGTCAACATCAAAGTGCTGACTACTGGGCTGGTGATACCCTCGGCGACGAAACGTCCACAAGCAGTGGCATCGACCCACTTGTGTAAATAGTTATCAAAGGTACCAGGATTATAATTAAATACGCCAGACGCGCGTTTCGTCTACATAAGACTCATCAGTGACTCTCAGATCAAAATAGGTATAAAGCTAAACAATTTTGAGCCTGCTTGATGACAATAAAGCAACTATAGATCAATGTAACGCCTTCAACAATCTGAACCTAGCTTTAAGCGTATAAGCAGCTATAACTGACCACGCCATTCGTGAAAAATAAAAAAAAAAACACTATTCAAACGACAAAACAAAGTCTTACTATGTCTATATTTGCGTATGTTTTATGTAATCTGTATACGTTTAATGTTTTTGTTTAGCCTTTTATTCTATACTTATTAATACCATTTATATCTTTTTATTATGTTTTGTGGAAACTATTGTCAATCTAATTATTTTTTAATGGCATTAATCTCTTTTTATATTTATCAAATTCGTTATTCTCTTTTCATCAATCAACTATACGTAATACAATTTATTTTGTACTTTATTCGTTCTTAAATAGTCTGAATATTAGGTAAATAATGACTCTTCAATTAATGGGATAACATGTTGATGAAATGTAATTTTTGAATAAAACAAAAACAAGTTATTTAATTATAAACGGTTTTATTCAAATCAGTACGTTCAATATCTCTGCATTAATCGAAAAGATAAATGGAAACAGTCAGTAAATTTGGTTATATTTGCTAATACGGTTTTAATTTCTTTATTTAGTTCTTCTATTGTATCAAATGACTATCTCTTCACATTGGTCACAATATTTTAAATTGATTTCATTTATTATTGATAATGATGATGTAAGATTGGGAGCAACAATGCCAATTTGGCAAATGTCCAGAAAAATATTCATAAGCCTAAATGTAATGTTTGTTTATAAGAAATAATAGAAAATAACATAAACAATGAGTATTTGCGTAACTTGGCAGTTGTCTTACTACCTTTAACTTCCTTGATTCCAATACAAAAAATGTATTAATGAAGATTTATTTATATGGGAATGCCTTAAAACGGACGTGACCCAAGTCTTTTTATAATGCGTCTTATTACAAAAATAAGAATGCTGGTTAGTTCACAGCATGGGTACGTTAATTGTCTCGTGGTCTGTAGTTATCGTCTGAAATATATATAATGTTCTTGGCCTCATTTCATGACTCAATTGTTAATTTGGCTTTTAGTTAAGCACGTGACCACAACACGTATTTAACTCTTTAAGCTTAATGTAATTCAACAAAAAAAATATATGGCTTTTATCTGATCGCACACTATGCATCATAGTACATTTATATCGTATTGACTGAAGACATAAATTCTTCTTGATTTAAGGGAGTTCACATCATACAGGAAGATCAAGATGGTATCTGATGTCTATTGACTCTGGACCTATCCACAAACAAGCAATGATTCCCTAGATAAATCGTACTCTATAATAATCTATATGTCATCAAGGTGATTTCATGGGTTTGCTACCTCTCTACTAATCAATCAAGGTGGTTCCTAGATTCTTCTCACTGGTAACTTTACCGATCAGGCTGGCACACCATCTACTACATCATAACGGATCAAGGCGATCCCTAGAGTTTGTTGCAGTCTTTACTGAACCATAGCCGATGAAGATAGTTTCTTATGTCTTTAGTGATACTCTTTACTTAACACTAACCAATCAATGTTGCAAATAGAGTGTTCTTATTCATTTTTAAAGCGTTACAGATCATTTTGTTTCTCTCTCACTCTTTACTAATCAGAAATGCATTGAAGTTGTCCCAACAGTCTTCTTACTTGTTATTAAACCATAACCGAGCAAGATGATTCTTCGCACTGTTAACTTAACCATGACCAATCAATGTAGTTTTTCTCACTATTTTCTCCACCGTAAGATATTTAGTTGGTTGTCACTCTTTATGAAACATCACAGATTAAGGTAATTCATCGATTCTTCCAATTCTTTGCATAATCATACCATTTAAGTTTTTTTCTATTCATAACCGATCAAAGTAGTGCCTAAACAATAACGGACCACCCTTTACAAACACATAATCAATTAAGGTGGTCTCTAAAATCTTCCTACTCTTTACTGAACCATAACGAAATAAGGACGTTTTTACTCTTTACAAAGCAATAACCGAACAAATGTTCGCTCTCTCTCGCTTTAATTAATAACAGATAAAAATAGTCCCTAGAGTGTTCATACGCTTTACTTATTCATGATAGATCGAGGTGGTCATTTTAGTCGACCAAATACACAACCGTACGAAAGATCTATTTGTCTTTGTAAAGCAAAAATCAATTATTTTAACAACCATTCTAACGATAAGACAGAGTTTTTAGTTTCATATTTTAGTTTAACACTGAATAGGTTTATACAGACTTTAGATTTTTCAATTTAATAGAATACAACAAAAATAGCATACAACGTGTGAGTTGAGAATAGTGGGTGTAAATTTTAACTGTGAAATTTATTCATAACCATCAAACAGACAGGAAAACAATATTTGGAAACATTACAATCCTAGGCGACAAAACGGGATGGTTTAACAATCTCATTTCTTCCAAATATGATCGATTTGTCAAGCAAAGAATTAGAATCCTAATATTGACAATTAGCATACCCAAAATACGTTACGAAAGGCGTGAAATACCAAAGGGTCATGTAAACCCATAAGACGACAATAAACTGAAAACGTCATGACTACCAAAAAAGACAAACAACAGTGCACAAACACAACATAGAAAACTAGGGGTGATTGTAGGTGCTTGGAAAGGATACCACATCCCACTTCACATGTAGCACCCGTCGTCCGAGTTATTAAATGGATTAATTGATGTAAAATAAGCTTTGAAAAAGTTTACATTTCCGAAGAAAAGATGTCTCAATCTTCATTGAAGATATGATAATTACTTCATCTATCACATATTTTTCAATTTCTTCATTGCTTTCAAAACCATATTTTTTTTACTTAAATTTTCTGTTGTTACTGGAACACAAATTCAATTTGATAAGGGCTTGCAATTTCAAATAAATCTATTTTATATATGAAATTAGAATGAAATGTATGAAAATATAAAGATTGTTTTCGTCTTAAATGACAAGTCTGGCACATCACAAAAGATCTTTCTACTGAATTAATGTCAATGTATACGGTAATCATCATTAGAGCTGTCAGTATTATGTACTTGTTAGAAAGGTGGGCGTAGAAGGATGTTAACAATTCAAACCTCTTACCCTTTACGTGCTTCTCAACAGGAATATCCAATCCATGGTTCAAATAAACAAAGATAAAAATCAAATCCCCCAAAAAATGTCAAATGAGACGTTTTCCCTGTCGACGTACATAGAATCACTTCTTATGGAATTCTTGTGATTCTATATTTCTTGATTACCTTGAAATGTCTCTTTGTAATCTAGTTTTGAGATTTAAAAAAAAAAAAAAAAAAAAAAAAAAAAAAAAAAATACTGAGGCCTTTAATAACTGATCTGAACCAGGAACATCGAAAGCTTGATCCAAGAAGTGAAAAGCGAAAAATAGACTGCACAATTCCAACAACAACATGAAAAGGAAAAGCAGCCATGTATAGTTAATTCAGGGATACGTTCAAAATTAAAAGGGCGGCTGGTAGACACGAGGAGAAGACATTACACATCTACAAATCTGACTTTGAAGATTTTAAAGGTGGTCTTACTAAATCCATTGATTAGGACGAAAAATCTTCTACCAGTGTTGAAACTAAAAAATAAGTGATGAAATTGAAGATATTAAAGAGAGAGATAAAAAAAAGAAGAAAAAGATCGCATTACGTCAGAAGAAGAAAATTCAAAGTTTATTGGATTTAGAGGAATGTGAGCTGAAATTTTTTTCTAGAAGAAAAAGAATTACATTAGTAAAATAAAAGAACAGCTGATGATTTATAACAAAAGACAACATAAAGTTAAAAGCAAGTTTAAAGGCAAAGTTCGAGTTAATATTAGAGATAAATAGTTTAGATACATATACAGACAAGAAAGATTTGTACTTAAAGACAGTAAAGGTCTTTGATATAATCCCGCTAATCCATTAACATAATATCATGAAGATGATCTTAAAATAAGTAAAATGTATTTCAAAGGAAGAACTTTTTCTTATGAAAGTATATCAACAAAAAATATTGATAAGCAAATGAAACATATTATGCAAAACACAGATTCCATTTCTGAATATGATCCGTCTGTAAATAGTAGTTTGAGCGAAAATAGGTCAAGTTCTGATTTAGATAGTGACAAGAGGCGTAAAAATAAGAGCAAACATAAGAAAAATCAAGCAAATGAGAAATGCATAACTGAAAATAAGTGTTCACAAATACAACAGCAGTGTAATTTAGAAAGCTTACAATAAGTCGGATTTAAGCGGAGTAAGAGAAGTCATATGGCATTGTAAAATTATTCAAAAGAAAACGAGAATACCTAATCATGTTCTGACTATTGAATAAAATTTGCAAGACGCATGGGTTAAGTTGACTCTGAAAGGTTGTTCCAATATGTCATGCCTAGATTTAAAAAGAGCTGTTAGATGATATTATAAGTTATGAACGGCTAAAGGTAAAATCAAAGCAGAATACAATTTTGATTGATGACAGTAATTTAGAATTTCAATCAAAGGATAGTTCAAAAATAAATACTTGTCAAGATATTAATTATAATTATAAAATTGCTCTTGCTACAAAAAAGGTATTAAATTAATCGTATTCAGATCAATCATCATTGACCTTGAAAATTAATGAATTTTGTCATTAACACAAGAAATGTTCAGTTTGTGATCTAAATGTAAAAGAGGTGCGAAAGATACCAGAGGGATATTCAAACCTATAAATCGAGAAAAAACTGACAACGCCATGCCATGGTTAATGAATAAAAGTACAAATAGACAAACAATAGTACTCAAAACTCAAAACATAGAAAACTAAAGTATAAGCAACATGAACGTTACCAAAAACTAGGGGTGATCTCAGGTGGTCCGGAAGGCTACATCAATCTTGCTCTACATCTGGTACTAGACGTTTTGTTCATGCTAGTACAAACCCGGTAACAAATATTAAAACTACAAGGATTTACCTTAGTGATTGTTATGTCATTTAATCATTTGTTAACAGCTTGCTGCTCCGTGTGAGCCTAGGCTTCGAGTTTAAAATTGTTCTTTGTCCCACAATTGTCTACTGTTACAAGTAATGACTTTGATGGATAGTTATCTCATTGGCACTCATGCCACATTTGTTTATAACTACTTACTAGTTTGGTTGGTTTCATAATTGAAAAAGGGATGGGATAGTAGTTACTACTTAAGGAACATACCCGGTATCATCTGTGAAACGGATATTGAATAACGATAAACCAACACTTGGTGGCGTCATTAAAATTTGAGAAGGGATGATTTCAACCTCACTATTTTTAAACTCTTCGTTTAATAGCTTCCGTGTAAGCTTCAACGCCCTATCACAAAATTTATAATAGGAAATACAAGCTAGGGAATAACGTAATAATTTGCAGATATATACTCAGTAAGGAGACGCAGTTGGAATGTTTCAACATAGAAATGGAAAGTTCACAATTGGGAAGCTGAAATCTTTTTTTTTGTTGTAAATTATTGTTTTCAACCGATCCCCATTGTCAATTTCTAGATGTATGTCAAGATATCAAACAGACTTAACTACATCTGTAGCATTTATTTCAAGCTTGATAGGATAGATGCATTTAACACGGAGTAACCACATTTTAAATTATTTAGTGGAAGAACAACATCTTTATAGTGGAAAGTAAAGTTAAAGGATTATCCTAAATTCTTTTCTTGTTTGCTAGGATAGGAAAATACTGTAGGAAGTCAGCCTCATAACAATAACGGATCAAGTCGACAAGAAAAGAGGCACAATTGGTTTTCATTGGATTGCCAATAGCTTGTCAGAAAACACGTCTCTAAACGTAACAAATACTAAAGAAGACTATTAGAAATGTTTATGGTGATACACAGCTTGGGTTCGTTTTCCTCGAACTAGTTTTATGCACTGATGCATTATGTTAATAGTTATGCTTAGTTTGTCAGTTCTTCATCCATATGAGTTTGAATCTCCAATTTGTAGCTTCCGTCTCGGTATTATACAGGTGCTCCTTAAACGGAGAAAATAATTCAAAAGAAGAAAAAGACAACCTAGAACACTGATGATTAAAATATTTCTGAGTGGTGCTAGTTTGTAGTATTCGTTTTTTTCGAAAGGTGCAAGTAAATTCTGACTCTGTGATAAGGGTGTTAAAAAGTTGGGGAAAGAACTAAAAGAAGATTTAGAACTATCTGATAATTGAAAACATTTCTTCAGTGGTGAGAGTGGGTAATGTTGTTTTTTTAGTGGTGCGAGTCCTGTATCTGTGTAATACGGTTGTTTCGAGAAAGGAGGAATTTACTAAGAGAAGAATAATACAATCAAATGCTTTAATACATTTCTTTGAGTTTGTTTCATTTCTTTCTTTGTTTTAGTGGTGCAAGTTTTAATAAATAGTGAGAGTGTTTGATTGGTGCGTTCGATCGTTGTCCTGCTGTAGACGGTAACGAACCAGCTACAGACACTTATTTGGGGTTTATTAATTAAACTACTCTAATTAAAGCAATTACTTTATGAAATGATAAAGTACATTACATACACTTACTATATTTATTATCATATAATACTTCAGACGATCGTCGGGTTGAAGACAAATCGGCAATCATACCACTTTTTTTTTTTATATTAAATATTTTTGTCTACACATCTTAATAGTACAGATGTTTTTAATCGAGAAATCAAGCATCTTGATAATGCCATTTTCTTCCTTGAATCAAAGTGATTGTTTTTACAAAGTAAAGTAGATTTATCCTTCACTAAGACAATATACTTGTATCTACGTTGGCCGTAATTCTTTAAAGAAACAAAGCAATACCAACTCTGTCAATTTGTCGTTTATTTTGGAATTGGGAATATTTGTGTAAAGCGTAGAAAGTATATGTTTTAATTCTATTGCACATTTTAGTTGGTATGTACACTTAAAGATCGTGAATTTTGAAGAATCCACATATGTTTCACATCATCACTAGAATAGAAAATTTTGTAATAACTTTGAAGCCCGACTTTGATTGCTGATAAAATAGATGTTTTTAATTGATAAAAATTTAGTTTAGCACTTGAAATACCCACCAATATATCTTAGCTTGTAAGGACACTTATGTAGTTTGAGGATCCAATACAGTGATGGAAGATCAAGTTCTTAAACTATGGTTGTAATTCCATAGGAACAAATACCTAAAACCTCAAAGCCTTTATCCAAGCAGAACAAGTATGTACGTCTTTTTTAAACAAGGGTAATACCTGGTTTAATTTCCCATCTAGAAATTGTGTTACTGCAGGGATTGATTTGTTTTTTGGTTAACTAGTCAGTTTGTCTTATTTCTCTGAAAATGATTGTAAATAGCCTGTTAAGCTTAAAGGTGGAAATTTTAGTATTTTAAAAAGTGACATGATGTGGGTATGTCGCAAGATTTCAGGTAAATATATTTTGTTTTATTTCATTTGAAAAATCACACTTTTGTAGACTTATTGTTGATTATCGGGATTGATCAGCAGTGCTACTCCTTTGTGTTTTGCATAAAAAAAAGATACGCTCGTGATATGTTTTATTAAGTTTTTTAGAGGATTATGTTGGTGCAAAAAAAAGTAAGAAGATGCAAATGTTGTGTTGTATTTAATAAGTAAATTGTAAAATAGAAGTTGTCTTCAAGAATCGGCGGAAAATAGAGCTTATATAGTTCTGGTATGACATTTTAGGAATGGAATTAAACACACTGTCAATCTTACAATATCATTGACTAACGAAAATGTGGAGAAGATTTTACTTTGAGGGAAGTTTTGGTTCAATACTCAAATTACTACGTTTAAACATTGTCAGTCATAGTTAGGAACATTACATTTTGTATCAAACAATGTAAGACCACAAAGGTTTCTTGTATCAAGATGGTATGTCTCAGTAATATACGAAATGACAAAAGTGAGCATGTTATTCCTAAATATGTAAAGAAAGATTTACCAAGTTGTTAATATTTCTCAACATTGTCTATCGATATCTATGTGATGATTTTACATGTTTGATCTAAGCCAGATAAATTTGTGGACCCTTAGTAGGTGATGAAGTAGGTTTCTTTATTTTTGTGATTCTTGATCGGTGCGAACAAAAAATTTATCCTCACTAGTGAAATGTCTGTTCTTGGCAAATGATTGGTAAGCATTCAGTCATGACGTCAAATTTCTTGGTTTCTTCTGAATTTCCTGTTGTGACTTCATGAAAAAATACGACCACGTCTGTTTATTTCACATTTAAAGAAAACAACTTTCTACAAATCCTTAAAAAGAAGGACAACAATCATTAGATTAACAGATTCCACAAGTTTAACTCGTGTATAATGATTTTTCTCCACTGTCAACAGCTAAATTTTATTTCTTAAAAAACACTCGACAAGCCCCACGCTTAAATATTCAAATTTAACTGTATCGAAAGGAAAAGTATCGTAAGGCATGTGTTGCAATGCTAGAATCTATATATCTTTTAAAACCAGAATATTTACCATGTTCAATTTCCATTCTTATCATCAATCTCAATTTACATATCAATTAAATTGAATTGATTGTGGCTCTAATTGTTTGTGTTAAAGACAAGAGTGTAAATTCCTGACTTGTGTAAACAAGTCAGAAATATGACAGTAGTTATCCAGTCGTTTATTGTAATTGATTATGGTCATTCCGTTTTGATATTTCCTTGGAGTTTGGAATCTTTATCATTTTCCTTTTTTTATATAACGATATTGCTTAAATATGATAACAGTATTAAGGTTGTACCAAAGATTCTTATATGTTTTCCTGAGAATTGCCTTTTTCTACTGCAAGATATAGTTTTGAAATGAAGGCAGATAGTTCATCAAGAGCATGGAGCTATGTTTTACATAATACCCGATATTAAAATGAATAAATGTCAAGAACAATGTGTGTTTTCTTAACGTTTTTATAATTTAATTTCGGTTTTAACTTTTTAAACAATTATCTGTATACCTGTGGTTAACAAATGAACCGTATTTTATGTTTAGTGGGTCTTAAAAACCATAGCATTATATTGACAACTAAAATAAAAGTGGTTTAAAATCAATGCATTTATTTCATTATTTGAAATTTTCACCATAGCTAAATTAAATCCTTATTTAAGTATAACTTCTACTTATAAATCTTTTGCTTTTAAAACTGATTTATGAATATATAAATTTATTTGATAAACTATAAATGCGACTTTCTGGTGTTTTGGTGTTTTTGTTGGTTATCATTTCGTGTGATGAGTAGAACAGAGTGATGAAATGAAAATAAAAATGTATGCAGAGGTTTTCCGAAAATAATTGTAATCGTGAAATGGTAAGAATCTGCTAATCCTGTTGTAGCGCCAGATATCGAGCGCTTTGGTAGGGTTCGTGGCGCTCAGTGTTTTATTTTTATGTTGTGTTATGTGTACTGTTGTTTATCATTTTTGTCGTTTCTGTTTTTTCTTTGGCATGTCAAGTTTATTTCGACTTATGAATTTAGAAACTTCCTTTGGTATCTGTTGTCTCTCTATTTCAGACGCGTAGTAATGTTTTTAAAGAGATTATGTTGATGTATTATATTTGCTTTTCAGAAGGCTTGTATTGTCCAAATAAAGAATCACCTAATCAAGTATAAGGGAGTATTTATCTATGTTAGAATTGTTTACTGATTCATATTTGCATTCAATATTCATATAAATCATCTGTTATTAAGCAGACTGCGTCCTACAACCTCATCGGAGATACGAGCAATTTTATTAGCGACACCCGCGTTTAGATTACACAAGACTTATTAGTGACGTTACATTAAAAATAGATAAAAGAACTTAATATGCCGAATGTGATATTCTGACTGACTTTAAATTCCGATTGCTATATAGATGCATATCAGAGGTCGATTACCATGTTGATGCACCCTGTCTACCTTGTTTTTGGAGTGCTTGAGATAACGTCAGTTTTACTTTTTACCCTGATATGCTTTTTTTTAAATCGATTGACAAACTTGAACATCGAAATATTACTTTAGCTTTAATTTATTTTCTTAAACTGAAATTAAAGATTTTTTTGTTTGAAAAACTAGACCCGACTATTTACACTTGAATATGTAAGGTTTAGGAGGTTTTAATGTCACATAACCTCCAAAACCAACATTTTATCAAATAAGTAATAGTGATCAGAACTAATTGAGACGGTTCTTATAATGAGTAGCGGATATATTTCAGATAATTCCGTAAAAACATCTATTGTTATGAGCTAGACTTGTCAATTACGAAAGCAAGTAGTCTTTATATTATTATAAATTTACAATGTCTGTAATTTCAAGTGATAGATTATTGTCTATAATCCAAAGGCTTAGCTTTTTTAGATAATAGCTTCTTCTAACATATTTCGGATTGTTAAAAATCACGCAATTTAGAGGAAATTATATCTTTACCTCGTAATAAGTTTCCTGTTGGAGAAAGACAAAAGGCGTTCTGACATATGAAAAAAAAAATGTATCGTATAAACCAGCAGAAGCTTATGTGGAAAAACATTTATTAGATTCAATGATGAGTTTATATTCCCCTTGTTCTTGTTGTTTTGATTTGTAACTTCTAAATCAGTTTTTGAGAATTAAAAATCGGGTAAATACTGTTGTTTTAATTTATATAATACGTATACACTATATTTTCTTACTATTTTTATCCAGTGTTTTTTTTCTAGATAACTGTAGGTCATACAACATAAGGTATGATTCTTAATAAAAGTCTTGTAACCTTATCTGGAACGTCAGCATATAAAATACTTGTAAATTCTTTTCCTTGAACGAAAACCGTTTTAAATCGGCTGTTTTTAGAAGTATAACCTTGACATATATGTTCGCGTAGTTTCAATAAATTTGAATTGAAGTATATGTTATGTAACCTTTGGCGCGATCAAGATTTAATCATCACAAAAGTGTAAGTTGATATAACTATCGTGTGGAAACAGCTAATGACAAAGTTGTTATAGTTTAAAAGTTTAAGTTTTAACAACCCGTTTGAATATGTAAATTTTTCTTAAAAGTCTGTGACTTATGTCATCCGTTTTCTAAAATGAGTTCCGCAGTTATCCGATTCAGAAACAGAACTTAGATTAAAAGTTTCTGTATAACAGACTGTGAACGTAGTATTTTTATTTAAATAAAAAACAGTTCGCAATTGTTCATGTTAAATTATTAAATGACTTGAAGTATTTTAATTTAAAAAAAAATCATGACAAGTTTTTTCATGTGTACACTGGAAAATCATTTTTGCTTATTAAATCCGGTTGGCGAAAACAGAGTCCGAAATACACGTACGTTACCGAGATAGTGATTGATTAACACTATTCATAATTATAGTTTACAAATAACCCTTATTTTAAGTACAATTGTGTTTTATGCATGATGGACATTATTTGTATACAAGAAAAGAAGTAAAATGACCATTTTATCCAATAAGCTAAATCAACTTCATAAAAACATAATTTGAAAATACCTTTGAACATATCACATAAATGAATGATATCTACATGTAAATGTTCAGACACTAAATGGAAACATGTTTGTTGTGACCGAATAAAAATGAAGAAATTCTTACTATCATACTTGACAAGATGAATCTCAACAGAATGGAGATTATCTAAGATTTCTACAGTATTTAAGTATTCCAGAAATAGTTATTACCTTTTAAGACCGCTATACAGAACGAATATAGAAGATGTTTAATATTAAATCTAAGTCGAAACTTATCAGACTTCATGAACAGATCAGGAAATCAATACAAAGTTGCAAGAATTTGAGTTGGTCTGAAGCTTTTTTCAAAATGATTATGATAACTTGAATTTGTAACAAGAGAGCTCCAATAAATTAATTAGCGTTCTTTTATTTATTTTTTGTTTTACTATTTTTTATTATTAAAAGAATACAGGTTTATTCGACCTTTTACGATAATGTCGTTTACTAAATTGTGATAAGGAATCATCCTTAGATTTTTACCATGTCGAATTATAAGAGTTATAAGTTAATTTTTAAGAATATGGTTTCCTTATTCAATTATTTCGTTTGTTAACTCTGGCGATTGAAATAAATCCGCTCATATAAAGTCTGTTTCACCGTCACTGTGTATCGTGTGTGTCGATCTTGAGTTTTTTTTATGGTTGTGTTTCTGTCTAATAGACATATTTTTAACATCTCTTGTTGTTAATATTTAAATTGAATCATCATTGATAGAATTGTCCACTGAAAATATAAACAAAAACATATAACATTCTACAGGCGATATTGCCAGTCGTAATAAAATTTACGAAATGATGTTCATTCAAAAGGGGCAAGCAACCTGCTTCGTTCAATGTTATTTATTAAGTTTACTTATATTTTTCAGTTCTAAAGTGTAAAGATTAAACAAGAGTTCAAGGAAGCAATAAAAAACAACAGTTAAAAAAAAAAAAAAAAAAATAGAACAGCCTTCCAAAAAGAAAAAAAAAAAACGCTCATTTTTAAAAACAATCTTTCAAAATGGAAAATACACCTGAATCAAGTAAACAATACAAAAAGACGGGAAAGAAAAATCGGAAAATCTCAAATCATTGCTTTGAAAAAACATATTGTTAATAATATTAATGGTTTTTATCTATTTCTTTTTTAAAATTAATGAAGCAAGCTTTGGACGTTACAATAAATAGATTTTCCCGATTCTAATAGTTTGATAGTGTAGATTAGATACATTGATAAATCTTATGCGATAGCTTGACGGCCATCTATTCTAAAAGTTAACCTTAACCACAAAATAAAATAATGAAAATGACCTTACAATTACTGCAAAATCATCGACCTTATATCTCCCTTCGTTTTAATTAAAATACACAGCTTGTCATTAATTAATGTTTTATGTAAGGGTCATTGAAAAATTCTTTGCACAACGTAGTTGATCGCTGCTTTATTGAAGTTATCAGTAAAATAAATCTCATCTAGATCTAAGGCTATTATTTTGTACGCTAGACTCTCGTTTCGTCGTCGTAGACTCATTAGTGATATTTGAATAAAAAAGTTGAATGGCCAAATGAAGAACTATATACGAAGTTGAAAGGCAGTAAGAGCCTGAAATTCTGATAGGTTTTGCCAAGTTCATTTTTACCTCCACTACACAATCTTTAGTATTTTGAACATTAAGGGTGTAAATACTATCAACAAGATTATGTAATATTTACAGTGACATTCATAGTCACTTTCAATAATCTCAAATCAAAGTGCAAAATGACTATCATGAAAGGAGAAGAATCCCCTTCATTTGAATCAATGTACAAACCATAAGCAATACAAAGGCTCTTTTGTTGATGTTCTTCTCTAATCATCTATTGCGCTTTAAAAAACAAAAACTATTTAGCATTCGTCATCTGGATTATTTTTTTCATTTAGGTTAATATGTTTACATTTGCTCTGTCTTTGTTTTTTATTCGAAATATTATTCAGAATATAAGAAACTAAATATTTAGTTCTAAGAAAAATTACCATTCATGTTACACTTTGATTTTAACTAGGCTCGATGTCAGCATAGATAACAAAAGAAACTTCACAAAAGAAACAAATAGCAAAATGACATTGATACATAAATGAACAAGGAACTACTAGCAGTTACTTACAATGTACATGCCAACTTCAGACCTCAACTAAACTTTTTGCCAATATTATGTCTTCAATCAAGCACAATCCCTTTCATTATGGGTTTAGTATCATATCATCATAAAACAGTTGAAAAGAACATAACCCGTATCATGCACCAACTGGTTTAAGAACAAATTTGTTTATTTCCAATGCAAAAACCCTATTAGTGAATCAATATTAATACCAAAATATGCCATCTTTAATGACCTGACAACAGTAACGTAACTATATACCTTCCGAATGAGTCTGTTTAAAGGTTTGTTTAGCTGATCAGGTGAATGCCGACATTTTTTGCTTTGTAAAGAATATTACCATAAAAGATTGGATGTGAAATACATCAGCTTGGAAGATGTCTGCAATTTGATTTATATTTACGAATGATGTCCTTGTACCGATCATTTGTAAATGTTTATGATATCGAACAGCCTGGTGTAGTAATGTTTCAGTAATACAGAGATTTCTTTTGTTAAAATCAAATACACGAATAAAACAAGTTGAGATATATAAACACCATTAGAACGTGAAAAGGGAACGTCACCATCTAAAAATTAATAATAGGAAATGAAAAATCATCTCTTTTATTTAATAATTTTTGGTATTAAGCTTTCCTTTAAAGATATAGATATCAATATCAAAATGGTAAGGAAAGGAAAGAGTATTATCTTACCTCCTATACATTTCTAGGAATGTGATTGGTTAAAAGCGTCCGCGTGAAGACCGTGTATATTTGATATTATGTTAGAAGGGAGGCGGGGCTAATTTCATGCACGGTTAGTAGTGGAGTTACGTCCCTTTATATTCCATATTAGGTAGTAGTAATTTACTGAACCCATATATACCGTATTAGGTCACTAGCACACTATGTAACTAATAATGTTGATTGTTAGTTTAAGCTATGTTTAAAGTCAGTTCAGCAGGATAAATCTCTGTAATGTACATACTTTGTTGAGAGCCAATATATCATCCAAATATCTAAAAGTGTTATTAATTGTTTGTATCAGATGTTGTGTCGATGGGTATTTGCTGATTTAAGTCATAAATTTTATTTCATAACAATACAGAACAGGTCCACAATAAGACTTATATCCTGCTATTTAATATTTATTATCGAGCTTATTTTTTATATACAAAATGGGAAAGTCGGACAAGTCCCAATTGGATAATAGATTTACGTGATGTTTCAGTGTCTTAAATCCATTCAAACAAATTGGATTAAGTAGCAATTTGTAGTGTCCGTGATATCTCCGAAAATCGAAGATGTCCGTTATAATACTTGACATATTCGAAGTATTCCATCCCAATGAACACCTTCGCTATGATATATTAGAATTTAAGTCGGACTTAATTGGTTTTGTATAAATGGGAATGATAAGACTCTGTCCTTTTTATTTATGATTTTTATTATCTGCCAGAATATGTCACCTCTAACGAACTGTTGTAATAAATAGGTTATGAAATATCTATAAAAATCCCCAAAGAAAAGTAAAACATTACATTTGTAACTAGCAATGATTAAGCTTAGCGTGAAATAATTATTCTTCGGATGAACTGATTTTTTCGTTTCCCCGGAGACTTGTAGGTTATTTTACTGTAATGTGTTCTATACATACCCATAACAACGGCCATTGTCAACATGAAACCTTATATATCGTTCTATGACCAATCAAGACTTGTATCTCAATTTGAACTTGTAATAATCATAGATTGTCTTATAATGTCACAGTTCTTTATTAAATAAATTGGAGAATTCCCAACTTGTCTTTTTCGTTGCAAGTTGATGATTCGTACTTCCAAGTTCACCAAATCTTTGTTCTAATTCGATATAAATATGCACTCATAACAAGTTTGGAGTTAAAGTTTCCAATAACAATGAATTTACAAATGACACCCAAAAACATTTTAGACAAATGATATAATGAATGTGATTTAGAAAACTAACATTTACAATATTTCAACAAGAAAATACTGACTATCTTTTTTCTGTTATTCAGAACAAAAAAAAAATAAAATTACAAAAAGACTTAACGCCGCGGAAAATTTAAAAAGGAAAGTCCTTAATCAAACGGCAAAATTAAAAGCTCAAATACATCAAACAATTATCATATTCCTGACTTGATACAGGCAATTTATTTTGTATAAAATGGTGGATAAAACCTGGATTTAAATCTAGCTAAACTTCTCACTTGTGTCACAGTCGTTTCAAATTCAATTATATTGACAACGATGTGTGAACAAAATAAACATACATTATTGGTAAAAATGTAAAAGAATATGGATACAACAGCCAAATTTATGTTGTAATCATACTCACTATAAAAACAAACAAATATGTAAAGCACCATATTGCAAATAGACCCAGCATATTAGCAGGGGTCTCCAAATCGACCGTCTAACATATATCATTAACGTACTCATCAGTTGTCACAAATTCTCTTTGAAATGGAATTGGAAAAGAATTTCGGGATTGACTTTCAGGAGAATACGGAAAAATACCTACTTAAAAATCGGATCATGGTTGAGGCCTTAGTGTAAAGGGTAGAATAACTGAAATGCCATATTCCAAGAAAAGTCAAATCGGGAAGTCCTTGATCAAATGGCAAAATCAAAAGCTCAAACACATCAAACGAATGGAAAACAGCTGTCATATTCCTTGTCTTTTCATATACCAGTGTCAATCAACTAGCATACATGGACCTTTACCTTGGGATTTGTTATTATCGTGTAAAGATATCATAACTTGAACTATCATACAGTTGAAAATAACAGTGTTGCAACAAAAGCATAATGATTTAGTTCAAATGTATCATGACAATAGTCTTCTTGATTACCTTGATCATAAAGGCTGATTGGCAACCAATAAAGACAGTCATTATTTTTGTATTTTTAAAAACCGAGATGTCTGTTGCGCTGATAAGTATTTATGAACATAATTATGTTACTGATTTAGATAAAATTTCAGCAGTTTTGATTTATTTTAATATTGGTATTTTTAAATATTACTCTATTAAAACAGCACACATAGATTTTAGTACTATACTGACGAATACCTGTGTTTGGCGGATGTGTTAAATCGTTAGAGCATACGTTTTACGAATTCGATGATCGAAACGATTTTTCGGTGTCGCAACACTATAGTGACACGTTTTCGTGGTCTTTTAAATCTTTAACTGATTGTGCCTTTGTCTCGTATGCATTTTATTTGACAGCATGTGAATTCTTGTTGATACACAAGATATAGCTCCTTTTTGTGTTCTTTTGATTCCCTCATTTCTTTAACCATGATATGTCTCTTCTTTGATTGATAGGCGATATTAAAACACCAGTAAATTACTGTCGTCGTATTGGTTGATTTTATTCTTTTGGACTTGATATAAAAGGAAACAACGGGATAGTGTAAGCATTCCTATATAATCTGAAACATGTAAACAGAAATGATGTTCGGGTAACAATAAAATAGTACAACAAATAATGTTAACGGAAATGCTGAAGCCTTCTTACCGATTTTTTTTTACTGAAACAATCTTGATTCGGTTGAATGATACGACATGCCTGTGTGCTATGCTATATTTGTTTTAGCCACAATCCCAATATTTCCATCACAGAATAAAAATCAAAATATATGAAAAAGAGGACAGATGCCAACTTATTAGAAGCTGCATACTCTTCCAACGTATCTTTATACGTCACGGTGTTTAGGGTTCTTGTTGCTAGATCTTCAATTTCCTGATAATTGTATGAGCTGGTTATTGAGATGACGTTGTATGTCATTCGTCAAGTATTTGGATTTAAGGGCATACGATACAGTTTTGATTCCGTATTTACAGTTTGATGAAAATTTCCACATAGGCTATTTTTTGCCTAATTAAAACAAATATGTAATAAAAAATATACCTTTATGTGCTATTTTTTGAGTTAAAAGAGGTCGAAATTTTGTATATTTGCTAAACATTCGGATTTATGGCCGTATTTTCTCTTTCGAAAGAAAGCCATAACTTTTTTGTTTTAAAAGATAAACACAAATTGTTTTTTTGTTAAATAACTTCTAATTTTTGTATTTTATAAGTATCCTAAACATGTATGCATTTTTTTTTATTCAGAAATAACTCATTTTTATCAAATGGTCATGAATTGAGAAAAAAACGTATTTTTTGCTGTATATTTATCAAAATTAAAAAAAATCCGCTATTTACAGTTTTATAAAATTTGGTCCACATAATCTCCCTGCAAAATGAAACAAAATGTCGTTTTAAAAAATAGGGGTCCATGCACTCGTTTTCAAATTAAATTAGTTTGAATGATAAAAATCAGTCAAAAAATGCATCTTTTCCCGATATGTCATAGTTTGACTTCGCGAAAATAACATTTTACGTTAGCAACGTCATTACCTCCCCTGTAACTGTATCGTATGCCCTTAATCACTGACGCTAACGTTTTACGTTCATCTATTTTGAAACCAACTTGCATCAATAGATTTGACATATGTATTGGTGTACACGCATTTTAAATATAATTATTTGATAATCTTCGGGACTGAAATGAAACCAAAGTGAACCTTTTCTGCTAATGAGATTATGTTTTTATATAACTGTAACGTATAAAACTTCCCATAATCAAGGATTTGTGAGCAGACAGTTGTATGTTGGGTTTGATGGAGGAAACGTGTTTGTTTAAACTAGAAAAAAAAAAAGAATGAACGAAACAATTTTAAACATAATACCTATAAGTGTTTCCAATTAGATCTTATGGAACTGTTTCTCATTAGAATATATATTAAATACTGTAGAATGTGATATTTCTAAAATATGACAATAAAAGAGAGACTTAAACGCGCAATTGTAAAGAAAGATAACAACCCGACCAATTAAAACAGACTACGATCAGAAAAGCGAGAAAATCCAAAAAAACTTGCTTTAATGGAACAATACACTTAGTACTTTACTTTTTGATTAAATAGCGTTAAACCATTTTATGTTTTTATACATTCACGGCTTTCACACATTTAGTAAAAACGATTCCTGCTGAAGGTGATACTACAACAAATGCGTTGCGCGCGCATACAATTCATTGACTATCACTATTATTTTTCAAAGCAGTACATAAACAGGACACGATAATCTACTTATCTTATTCCCAATACTCTTTCAATTTCAAATAGCATTTTTTTTCGTTAAAAATACTTTATCACAGAAAAATAGTAATCATGTATGCAGAAGCTGCTGGTTATTTGAAACATCGGATATCCATGTACGCACTCGAGAGACCTTAATTTGTAGGAAATTTAAAGCAAAAGCAAGTCGTAAAAATTTCCGACATCAAGGAATCTTGAAAGTTCTTTGTTGTTGGAGTTAAGTCTTATCATTAAATTGAATTGATGTGTACTTACCCAAGGCTAGACAAGAATTACCAAGTATATTAATTGGAGTGTCTTGATGATAATACAAAAATAACAAAGGTTTTTTACTTCCGTTTGTCGATAAATTGCACTAGAAATCAATTTCAGTTTCTGAGAAGACGTGTATGATTAACGTTTAATTTTGTATAGATCGAAAAAATTATATATTTTGCTTCAATACAAAACATATAATTAAAAGGATGATAAAATCATATGAATTTCAGGCAATTATAATGTTAAGGAATTAATTTAAGCAATATCTGGACATTATACTGAACAAAGTCCTCTGTGCGCGTTTTTACAATTATTATGAATCTACAATTAAAGTAATAATAAGGAGAACTATGTAATTCGTTGATTTGTCACAGTTGGGCAGTCTTTGGCTGATAATTAACTTCCTTGTATTGATGCCGATCCAGACCTTGATAAACAATACAGTACGTAATCATAGAGAACCTATATATATAGTATGTGAAATGATAAAGCAATAATTTGTTTATCATCTTTGCGGTTAAATATGTCTAACAACGATTGTTGTAATATTCGTCAGATTATTTTATTCTTTATCCTTCCATGTTTATATTTTTTAGCACAGTCTTTCTCTTTGCTGTTGCGCTTTGCAATTTCGTAATTTCTTCCAAGGTGTCGTGGTGAAAGTTACAGCAAATTAAAGTATTCAATAAAGCAGTACATTTCTGACGATTTGTATAAAATGAAAAATTTTCCTTTTAAAAAGAACACCTAATTAAATGTGTTTTGTAGTTAAACTTTCCTATTTAATTACACGACACATATTCAATACATAATGTTTGTTTAATGTCGAAGGAACATGTAAAGTTAATATCATAATTCATCAAATGAATTTTACACAACTGTCCAATGTTAGCGGAGGGTTTGGCACCAACAAACTACTTAAATCCGCCACATTATGTATGTGCCAGTCCCAAATCAGGTGCCTGTAATTTAGTGGTTGTCGTTTGCTGGTGTATATCGTTCTTGTTTTTCATTCATTTGTTTTAAACATAAGTCAGGCCGTCATTGTTACTCTTTTGAATTGTTTTACATTTGCCATGTGGGGCATTGTATGGCCAAAATTCAAACACATAACTGTTCAAAGCACCAGATCTGCCTATATATAAACACACGACTCTTATACATATAAACCCAAGACTCTTCTAAACAAAGGTTAGTCACGTCGTGTAGTACAAACAAAATCATACAACACATGGTCAAGAAATCATAACTAGTATTTGATATTATGGATATACACCTTTCTATTGTTACCTCTGGCTGTGCTTTAAACTATTTGTTTTTGGTTGGTTTCTGTCTGTGGCTGTATACAAATCATATGAAAGATGCTTTTTGATTTTCAAGTTAACGATTACGTTTTAAAACAGGGTTGTCTCTAAATCGCTGTAAAACGAATCGCGTTTTGACTGTTGAATTGCTTATAGATGATAAAGAATATTTTCCATATATCATACGATTTTGTTATGTGATATGTTGTCCTTTTCAATTATAATACTTTACTCAGAAGCAATTCAACTTATAACTTTCAATGTTACATCATTTGGTTGAGTTCTAGTTTTTTTAAGTCAGTTATTCAATAAGACGAATTTGTCCCAGGAGTAATATTATTTCTACTTATAATGAATATCATATTTCTAGTCTTGTTCTCGTCTGTCGCGATCGATCTCTGAAATTGAAAGACCCTTTTGAGTAATTCCTGCGGGTAATCCATTTTTGTTAGGAATAAGATTAATTTTCTCTAAAAGCACACACCTATCAATGACATAGCTAAAATTACCTTTTCCGGAATAATAACCCGTAAAACATGTTTTTCTTTCGGTTTTTACAATTAATGTTGAATGAAAACTATTTATTACTTTAATTCTTTCCTTACTGAGCTAATTCTTGAGGAAATAATTTGCATGCTCTAATGGAAAGAAATAAACAAATATTTGAATCATTCATTTTTACCTCCAAAAAAACACAAATCAAAGCAAAACATATCAAAGGTAGAGTGTCGTATTTTATTTTATTGTTGGTAAAATCTATCTATTATTGTTTCAAACAGAAAAAAAATTAGTTTAATTGCAACCTTATAACATATAATATGGAAATGTGGTTTAGTGGAAACGAGACAGAAAAAGAAATTATTTTAAAATTAAGTGACACTTCAAAGTAACTGTGTGACGTATACATTGAGCAATACACATATCACATAAAGCAAATTTTACAACAATCCTAGTATGATTTTCGTTAAACAAACGTTACCATAACAAACGAAGACGACATGTGATGTAGAGCAAACAAAGACGACATTTGATGTAGAGCAAACAAAGACGACCACGGAAATGAAGGCTTCTGACTTAGGACAGGCTATACAGAATGAGCTGGGATCAAACATTTGTGGAGGGGCAAAAGACAACAACAGATCGAATTATAAAAAAAAAAACAGTACAAATGGGTTAAATCGATCGATACAAAGCAAAAATATGTTCCAAAACGTCAGAAACACAAACACATGTACAGTGGAGATCACTTCTAACCTCTCATTAAATCTGTCAGGAGAACTGTTCTAGAACAGTACGTAGAACTGTCAGCCTGACACCTTTTAGTCAGTTCTAGGTTAGAACTGTTCTAGCTAGAACTGATTTGGTCAGTTCTACCTAGAACTGATTTGGACAGTTCTACCTAGAACTGATCCTGACAGTTCTACCCTAGAACTGATCCTGACAGTTCTAGCTAGAACTGACCAGATATTTGGTCAGTTCTACTTTTAGAACAGTTCTACGGTTAGAATTGATTTCTAATTCTACGGCAAGAATTGATTTTTATAAATTCTACGGCCAGAATTTATTTTATCAATTCTACGGCTAAAATTGATTTATAAATTCTACGGCTAAAATTGATTTATAAATTCTACGGCTTAAATTGATTTTTATAAATTTTACGGCCAGAATTGATTTATAAATTCTACGGCTAAAATTGATTTATAAATTCTACGGCTAGAGTTGATTTGTAAATTTTAAGAACACTTTGCCTTAATATACAGGGTTTGGAAAAAAAAGTTTGTTTCCAGTTTTTGGTGAAAAAAATAATTTGTTTTGGACCCTGAGAAAAAAAAAATGTTTTTTTCATCCTCAGCTGCCACTATATGTAATGCTAAAATTGAAAGAAAAAAATTGTTTTCGGTTTGTCGCTAAAAAAAATAGATTGTTCTTCGCCGCAGTCGAAAAAAAAAGTTTGTACAGAAAAAAAAAAACCCATAGCCCCCCCCCCCCCCCAGAAAATCAAATGGTTGCTGCCTTAGAGAACATGTTTAACCTGTTAACCCCGCCATATTCTGCATGTATGTGCCTGTTCCAAGTCAGGAGCCATGTAATTCAGTGATTTTCTTTTGTTGATGTGTTACATAAATTTTTGTTTTTCTCTCAATTTTTGTACATAAATTAGGCCGTTAGTATTAGGGGGTGGGGGCATTATTATTTGAATTGTTTTACATTTGTTATTCCGGGAGTCAGGATGGCTCATTATCACATAACAAAATTATCAGACCTCAATAACCAATATAATATCTGTTTACGAGTAGTTTTCATACCTCGGACGACCTGTTTAACAAAAATCTTTTGACCGCATCAATCTAAACTGCCTTTATTTGCTTTTTCTTTCTGCAAATCTATATAGCTGCACAGTACTTCAATTTTAATTTTAGGTCTAGAGGGACTGTAATATACAAGTAACAGCAATTTTGGAAAAAAAATGTAATTGTTCACATCAATTTATAGTGCCAGCATGCAGGGGCAGCTAGATCCAGGCTGGGGGTCCAACTATATGCTCCCATTCATATGCATTGATGTTAAAAAAAAATTGGGGTTCCAACCCCTGGACCCCCTCCCCTTGATCCTCCAATGAGCATGTCCTTGTTTTATTCAAAATATTGAATCATAAACAAATATCAGTAGTTTTTATACTTCAGACTGAGTCGTGTAATAAAATCTTTTGACTGCATCAACCAAAACTTACCATATTTGCTTTTTATTATGTAAATCTATATAGCTGCACAGCAATTCAGTTGTAATTTTAGTTCGAGAGGGACTGTAGTATATAAATAACTGCAATATTGGAAATCAATGACCACAAATTTTTTTTCTCGCATTAATTGAGGGTGCCAGCATTTCCTATTTTTATTCAAAATATCGCATCAGAAACAAATATCAGTAGTTTTCATACCTCAGACTGACTCATGTTACAAAATTATTTGTCTGTATCAATCAAAACTGACCATATTTGACAGCATCAACCAAAACTGACCATATTTGACCACATCAACCAAAACTGACCATATTTGCTCTTTTTTATACAACTCTTATAGTCGCATAGTAAATCTGTAATATTTTTATGTAAGGATGGAGTGTATAATCATTATAATACAAATGATCTATATTATAGGGTTATTGCATGAATATTGGGGAATATTGTTCCGAGTAGAATTTTATATTGCGCGTGCTTATATTTTTATAGCAGGATGGATTGTTCAATATAAACATGATACAGGAAAGCAACATTGAAAAACAAAATTATGCTCGCATCAGTTTAAAGTGCCAGCATGTCCTCTTTTTAATCAAAATTTTGAATCGTAAACTAATTTCAGTAGTTTTGATATCTCAGACTGACTCATGGATATAACAAAATTATTTGTCTGCATCAACCAAAACCATGAAAACTGACCATATTTGACCGCATCAACCAAAACTGACCATATGTGACAGCATCAACCAAAACTGACCATATTTACACTTTATAATGTAAATCTTAATATATATATATATATATATATATATATATATATATATATATATATATATATATATATATATATATATATATATATCTAGCCGCATAGTAAATCACTTATACATGTAGTTACATATCACGATGGATTGTATAATTCAAATGACAGCAATATTGTAACACATTGGCTAAAAAAAAAATTTCACATCAATTTAGAGTACCAGCAATTTTCTGCAAGTTCTCTTTTTATTCAAAATACATGATGTAACCAATTTCAGTAGTTTCGATATACATGTATCAGACTGAGTCTTTTTAACAAAATTATTTGACCATATCAACCAAAACTGAACTTATTTACACTTATCATGTAAATATATATGGCCTCATTGTAAACCAATAATATTTCTATGTCAGGACGGATCGTATGATAAAAATGACACCAACTTTGGAACACAATACACCTATATTGCTAATCCTGGCTGACCCGGCCTCTTGAACTTTTGAAGCATACAACAATCACTTTTCCATTGTGGCGTCAGATATTTTGTTTTATGATGTCAAATTTTTACTGGAACCTGTGCGATATCCAGTAATGGCAGACAAATAGCGGTAAGGTGTATTTATACCATATCTAAAAATTTAGCGCACCCTTATCTTCTCTCTGTATCCATAATAATGAACCGTCACTAAAGTGACTTTTTAAGTCAGTTAGTTTGTGATGGGTTTTTTTTTAAACAAAACTATTTTACGGCATCATCCAACACTCACATGACTGATTCATATACTTTATTTTAAAATAAAAAGTACATGTATGGGAAGTTCTCTTCTTGGAATAGTATACTGTTAATATAATTTGAAGACAAATGGAAGAAGGCAAAGAAAAATGCATGATTTTGTTTGTAGCCGAACGTCCAGTGGCAAATGCTTCATTCATGTCCAGATGAGTATATTTTTCTGAGTTTCAGACTCCCAGATATCATTTATAATCGTTCTGGATAAGTCTGGCTAAATTGACGAGATGGTGCAAATGTATATAGTTTTTTTTTACGTTATAATACAACACTTTTATCATTAATATCCCATAATTCATCCACTGTACAATTTTCGTATGAACATTTGTCAAAACAGAATCTTAAATGAATGTAAATCCAAGGCAAACAAGGTAAATTACGATTAAAATTCCATGAATTAAATACAGAGATATATTTATGACATGTATGAAGAGACTGTTAAAAACGGGGAACGAAGAAACGTAAACAATGATGTTTCGTATGCAATCTTATAAAAATATTTCTCCGATGAGTTGGATAACCTCCTATTCACTTCGATATTTGTACATGTAACGTATGATCAGAAAGAAATATAGAAAATCTGCTATTATATAGCAAAGTAATTGGAAGTGATTTATTTCTTCTAAATTCTAAAGTGCCCTTACTGCAGTGACGTCAGTTTAGAACTGTTCTACAGTCCTGACTGATTTAGTCAGCTCTGCTGACAGTTCTACGGTTAGAACTGATTTGGACAGTTCTACCTAGAACTGATTTAGACAGTTCTACCCTAGAACTGATCCTGACAGTTCTACCTAGAAATGATTCTGACAGTTCTACTTAGAACAGTTCTAGGCAGAACTGTTCTAGGACAGATTAGAACAGTTCTATGACAGTTCTCCTGACAGTTCTAATGAGAGGTTAGAAGTGATCTCCACTGTAGTAGTAGTTAACAGAATAACACATGGTTGTATTTGTCCTCATTAGAAAGAGGAGAACAAGCCTCATAGCAATATTGATGACTATTATAATAGTGGTCACGATTTTCTTAAATTTGAATCAAAGGTCAAAGCTAAAATTTTAAGAAAATGCAAAGTCATGTTTAGACAGCTGGTTGCTCCTACATATACGCGTTAATAGCAAAATGAATTCAAATATTTCAAAGGATTATAACTATAGTTTCTACATCTAGGACTAGTTTTATATTAATGTTGCCAAATATGGTACGAGATTGACATTTGTACGTACAGGGTGCACATTTACAGTTTTCATTAACCTGTTATAAAACAGTGACCTCGACCTATCATAATGTAAAAATAAAGATTTTTTGCCCAATTTATGGGCATAATGTGTTCCTATCTGTGCGGTCCGTTCGTCGTTAGTCCGTTTGTCCGTCTGTCCCGCTTCAGGTTTAAGTTTTTGGTCAATATTAAAAAGAAGATGTGGTATTATTGCCAATGAGACAACTGTCCACAAGAGACCAAAATGACACAGACAGTAACAACTATAGATCACCGTACGGCCTTCAACAATGAACAAAGCCCATACCGCATTGTCAGCTATAAAAGGCCTAGGTAAGAAAATGTAAAACAATTCAAACGAGAAAACTTACGGCCTTATTTATATATAAAAAAAAAAAAAAATGAACGAAACACAAATATGTAATACATAAACAAACGACAACCACTGACTTATAGGCTCCTGAGTTGGGACAGGCACATACATAAATATGTGGCGGGGTTAAACATGTTAGCGGGATCCCAACCCTCACCCTAACCTGGAACAGTGTTATTACAGTACAACATAAGAACGAACTATAAAAATCAGTTGCAAAAGGCTTAACTCATCAGATGGACAAAAATACAATTTGATGTGGCCGGGTACTTGTACATCCCAACAACAAAAAGACACTAGGAACAGATCTGAGAGTACTCGCAGTTATATGACAGCTAGTTCAAAGCCACTAACAAATAATAAAATAATCATGCATCTTAAACTAAACAAATAATCCGTACACATCCAACATCCAATAGATTTAGTTACAGACGTCATAAACGGTCTTGTATGTTACTTGTGCGATGCCAAATTACAGGTATCGACAGATAGTAGATCCATAAATATGTGTATGTATATAACATAATAGTAATATCTAGTTTGCTTTTAATTTACTGATAACAAAATCAATATTTTTACCAATAAAAACAGTATTCAATGATCTTATTACAGTGTTGAATTGGTTACCTTTTAGAAAAAGTTTATTTAACGGAGCGATAAGTTTACAAGGATCATTTCTAAATTTCCGGGCCCGTGTAACAACATTTCCATAAAAATGAGGATGTGCTATCCCGTTTGAAATAAATTTTCTACAGGTACCACCAAATTTTAAAACCAAATCTTTATATCTATGGAAAAAATTAGTAAAGGTTTTAAGTAATTTATGGTAACGATATCCCTGGTTTAATAAATTACCATCAATACATAGATTGCGTTCGTTAAAATCAAAAACGTCACAACAGACACGGGCATAGCGAACGAGCTGTGAAATATAAACACCGTAAGATGGTGTCAAAAGGAACATCACCATCTAAAAATGGAGATTGAACAAAAGGGAAGGAAAAATCGACCCTTTTGTCGTAAATTTTAGTATGGAGTTTACCGTTTAAAACCGAAATATCTAAATCCAGGAAAGGACAGTTATTACTGTATGAATTTGATTTTTTTAAAGTAAGTTCCTTGTGGTAAATTTTAACAGTATATTGAGAATATTCTTGATTATTTTACGAAAGATTATCAATTTATCAATTAAATGCAATTTCGACGGATCTTTACTGAGTTTAGTCATAAACTGTGATTCGTAACAGTACAAAAACAAGTCTGCTATTAAAGGGGGACAATTTTCTTGACGTACCCTGTTACAACCCACTGACAACCCACGAAATAATCAGCTGATTAAACTAATTGACATACATTTTGTTTACAAAACTCTATATTTACAATATAAAAAATTATTCATTAATTATGTTTCTTTTAATTGAAAGTAACATTGGACTTATTGTCCTATGTCCATTAATATTGGTATCTACTCTCTTGGTGTGTTCATTTACAAAAATTCTGTAGACGTCTATGTTTTTTTGTTTTCTTCTCAGACACAGAGTACGACTTATATTTTATTGGGTAATACTTGCTGTCTGTAATTTTGTATCCAAATATCATGTGTTGTAATTTTATTGAAAAATCTAAATTACTCTTTTTTAAGAGATCGTATATTAGTTGCCAAAATCTTGTCAAATAAGAGCAATTGAAAAAATAATGAGCAAAGTCTTCTTCTATGTTACAAAAATTACACAAACTGTTATTAGTTATTTTCCGTTGTAAAAAATGCTTTTTGGTTGGTACAATAAACTGTAGTAGTTTCCATCTGTATATTTTTAATTTATTTTTAGTTAAGTATTTGAAAATAAAGTTATATAATGAATTCATATTTGAAGCTTCTTGCAATGGTAGAATTTTGAGCCACCTGTTCATCACTACTGACGTTTGTTTTTTACTATTCACTAGAGAGTCATATAACATTTTGTTTGAAAAAAATGTAGTCTCAAAATAATGATCTTTCCATGTGATCTTATTTCTCTCGATATTTACTTTACTTTGGACAGAATTTTCTTGTTTAACTATGTCTATCCATTTTTGTGGAATGGATTGTTTCAATTTATGAAATTCAGCAATCCAATTTACTTTACACTTTAATTTGTTCACAATATAATTTTCTGATAGTGACATAGTGTCATCTAGAATGTCATTCAAGTATATTATATCACTTTTAATCCAGTTTTCAAAGATAATTGGTTTCTTATGAAATGCAATAAATTTATTCCAACAAATTGTTTGTTTTCTTATATCAGCATATGTAACTGCTTGTGTTGCTTGCCCACCCCCAGTCAAAATCCAGGACTTTATTACTTCTCTATAAAATTCGGAAACATATTTAAAATATTCTAAATGGTTCATTTCATTTAAATTCATATTAAATATAACTAAAATAGTATTAGACACTTTTAAATATTTAAAAGATATAAGCTTCCAGTTGGCAAATTTACCATTAACTAGTCTATATACCCATGATGCTTTAAGCAATATAAAATAACTTTTAAAATCGACCATTTGTAGGCCTCCATTTTCACAAGGAAGTGTAATCAGGTTTCTTTTTACTTTGTGTGGCTTCCCATCCCAAATATATTTAAAGGATATTGTTTCTATTTCTTTAAGATAATTTTCAGGAGTTAAGCAAACACTTCCAAAAAATGTAAATAACGGCAAAATTAATGCTTTAATAACTAGTAATTTTCCCTAAAATTGAAAGATTTCTTTTTTCTCATGTCTTGAACAATTTTCTCTATTTTACAATTCCAATTCATTTTTTTTGCATTCATCTTTATCATGTTAAAAAAGCACCCCCAATGCTTCAAAGGGTTTATCTCCCCAGTTAATCCCCGCAATCTTATCTTTACATGATTTTAATTTTCTGATCCATAATCCTTCTGTTTTATTTCTATTTACCAATAGTCCTGAAACTGAGCCAAAAATTTCTATTACATTGTATGTTCATTGCAGATATTACATCGTTTTTATCTTTACAAAATAATGTTGTGTCATCTGCTGGTTGTGAAATTTTAATGCTGACTGTGACTTTTCCCATCTTACTTAATAGCGATTCCTTTTACTTCGTTGCTATTCCTCAACTTAAGAGCCATAATTTCAACAGCCAAAACAAACAATAACGCTGTTAAAGGACAGCCTTGTCGGATTCCTCGTGAATTTTTGAAATTTTCTGATACTCACCCATTGTTCATAACACATGTTTGAACATCTGTATACATAGTTTTAACCCACTTAATGAATGATTCATTACACCCAAAATGTTTCAAAGTTCCATGCATAAAATCCCATTCTAAAGAATCAAATGCTTATGTAAAATCCACAAAAACAATTGCTCCCTCCATTTTGTATGTTTCTGAGTAATCTATTACATCTTGGATTTGTCTCAGATTAAAGCCAATGAATATATTTTTAACATAACCGGTTTTATTCTCATTTATAATTTTCGGCAGTACATTTTTTTAACGTTGCGCAAGAACATATAACAAAATTTTAAAATCTATATTCAGAAGTGATATTAGACGATAGTTTTCCAAAAGTAATGGATCCCCCTTTTTAAATATCAAAGTTAATATACTAACTTACGTTGTGAATATGAAAGACTGTTTCTATCGTATCCTGTATTTAAGACATTTACCAGTAGTGATTTATTCCAAAAAAATCTATAAAATGCTACCGTAAGTTCATCAAGACCTGGAGGTTTATTTAAAGATACCATGTGTGCATTCCTCCACTGTAATTTTCCCATCGCATATTACTTTGTCGTTTTCATCAGCGGTATTTTCTAATTTTGTATCGCTGATATATTTTTCTGTTAAATCTTTATTTAAACTTTGTTTGTTATACAAGTTTTCATAATAATCTTTTATTTTGTTTAAAAGTGTCTCTAGATCCGAAATTATTTCCCCATTATCTCCCATTAGCTGACTTATAGATTTTTTTACTTGTCCTTTTTTTCTAACCAAAGGAAGTAAGAATTATTCTTTTAACCAAACTCTACCCATTTTTCTCTAGATCTCACTTGAGCTCCCTTCGCTTTTTCTTCATATATCTTATTTAACTCTTCTTCAATACCATTAATTTCTTTTTCTATTTCATTGTCATCTATATTTGTCTCGTCTCTTAATTTTATTTCTTCTTCTAATTCTTTTTCCAGAGTACATCTCCGTCCCTTGGTTAACTATGCTTTATTTTTACAATAATTTATGGTTACTTCCCTTACTGCGATTTTAAAACCATCTCATAATAGTCTACACTCTAATGTTTCCTTTTCGAATTATATTTACCTATCAAAGTATTAATGAGTTCTTGGTAATATTTATCTTGCAAAACTGAATTGTTAATTTTCCAATACCCATTGACCCTTTCTGAAAACTCTGATACGTACATAAATATTATCTAGGAGAAAATTAACAGCTTCAATCATCTAATCACACTTTCAGTATGTATGTCTAGCATATTTACCTTTCTCATTAGAGAAGAAGTCTTTAAATGAGTTGCAGCGAATATATTTGCATTCAGCTTTACCAAACGACCATTTAATAAAATAGGAAAACTTTTGTGTAATAAGATAGTGTGGAAGTGTAGTGTAAAGAGTAGACAAATCAAAATTGTCAACAGAATCAAAAGGACCATCAAAAGCATGTAATTTATCTAATACATCCAAAAAAATTTTACACTCCAAAAATGATTTATACTACTATGTTCATATATTTTGTTACAATAGTTTATGATAAGCTCTTTAATAGTAGTTAATGAACTTGTTTAAAGCACTGAAAGATTAGTTGTAGAACACTTACTAGAGGCCGAGATGAAACGATATTTAAATGGTTTATTGTGTAGTTTAAGTAGCCAATACATAGTAGGGACCTTCAAATGTTCAGAAGAAGCCTTAAGCTTTGATGTGGTTGTGATATGTTTGTTTACTATCTGACTCTCTGTAGAGCGGGTGGACTTGAATGTAGATACAATAAAAATTCATTCTTAAGAACGTCCGTGTAGTATTTACGGCATACCACCACTGCATTGTTGGCTGTTTTGTCGGTCGGTACAAACACAAACCGCTTTGAAAGTTCTTGAAGTTTATTTCTTATTCTGGATATAGGTGTATTATATACTCTATTATTTACTTCTAAATTATTATCAAAATGGGATATCCTCTTATCTACCACATTCATACATTTATTTACATACGAATCAAGAGATTTTTTATCAGATTTTTCCCGTTTACACCACAAAACGAGGAAAGAGATTCGATATAAGTGATCGGTTCCTGGAAGCAATTAAAATAAAGTAAACCTCTTCTAAATATGAACAAATTAAAGAATTTTCTTTAGAAATAAGTAAATGTACATAAGTTTTATAATGAAAACTATCCATTGAGTTATAAAAAAACATATGCATTATATTAAATTAGGAGGTGATTTTCCGTTAATCATACGTTTTCTAACCAGCAAAACAAAACTATCAAGTCCTTTATTTGCATTTTTAAAACTATTAAAAAATAAAGGTTTAATTTAGCTGGCGTAACGAAATCCTTGATTATTTAGCAGTGATACAATGTTCATTCTATACCAACATTTCAATCAGCCCGATCATTCCATCGTTTCCATGACAGTTCGCATTATCGAAAAGATATACCATAGCTCTAACAATCCTAATCTTTCAACAACTCTCCGTAGACAAAAAGAGGACTACTGGATTAGACAATTGGGAACTGCGACACCTTATGGTTGCAATGACAAAATTGATGGTATAGGTATTCTATCTAGTCCTTCGTGTAACTCGGTGAATGTGATGAATATTTTCAACTCGACTCTTCGACGTAGACGCAGTTATGGTCATCGTCATTATACATCACCTTCTCTGCATGATGTATCTATTAATGACTTGCTGCCATTTATACAAAAGCCGTTAGGTATTCATCACATTCGCACGAAACTTTATTCATTACCCCTTTCAAAACTTCATTCTCTGTTCAATTTATGTTTGGAATCCACTGTTGCAAACCCTCATTCAAACCAATACAAAGTTACAGCTATAATTTCGGATATTGCAAGTCACAGACTTTTCAAGCCAGTTCGCATTGGCAAAGATGAAAAAGAGAAAAGATCTTTCCTTAATCTTTCCTTTGCCAACAATAGTATCGATGGCGTCAACTTAGGCAATATCCTTCATCATAAATTAGTTCAATCGAAAATACCTCCTTATTTCAAAGACCAGTCTGTACCAATCATTTCTTATACTGTTATGATATTGTAATTATTGCATTTATTTATGTTGGCCTAATTTGTGTTGTATGGCCTGATAGTTGTTTACAGAATAATCTTAGAACTGTGCAGTTTAGGAATCACTGGAACAATCACAGAATGATTGGAACTTTCTAGAATGATCCTTATAAAAGATGCGTAATTTAAACTTCTACGTTATTCCAGAAACTTCCGTTGTAACTTTCCAGGATTTTCCACAATGTTCCATTATAGAGTGTTCTAGAATTTTCCATGACAACACTATATATACAGACACTAAAGTTAAACTCTCATAATTAAACTTGGACATAGACATTGATAGACATAAGTATTCACAGCATTTGGATTGACATTTTTATTCTACAAACAATATCATACTGGATTGTGACATTAGTAGTGAACGTAATATTCAAATTGGATTCCGAAAGATTTCCGGATACAGATAAAGATAACAGATTGGACTCATATTTTGACAGTTAAGTTAACAGTAATATTTGTGTAATACCTTTTGTAAACTTTTGTATATAAAATATTGTTAAATTTTACTATTGATTTGTGTCTTTTGTTGGCTACAATTTAAAGGCGATTTCTGGCCGTAACAGAAATTGGGGGCTCGTCCTGGGATCTTAAAAATATTTTATTTAAAATTTGTTTAGTATTTGTATTATAACTAGCCAACAAAATTCTACAAAATGGCATTTGATGCTGGTAAATTTTTGAAAACGCCAGACCTGGAGAGTTTTGATAATTTAAAGAAAGAGGAATTAGTGTTGCTTGCTAAACAACTGAAATTAGTTTTTAAAGTATCTATGAGAAAACAAGTTATAAAAAATTTGGTTATAGACAAATTAGTTGATGCAGAAATTTTAGGTGAAGAGGCTCTTGAACTTAAGGTCGAAAATGTTGACGCCTTTAAATTAAAACAGCTTGAATTAGAACATGAACTCAAATTAAAAGAACATGAATTTAAATTAAAACAAGCAGAACTGGAAATGAAGGAAAGGTTGGAAATAGAGAAAAAAGAAAAAGAAGATGAATTTAACTTAAAAGAACTTGAAATGAGAGAAAGGCTAGAGATGGAAAAACTGAAAATTGAAATGGTCAAAGAAGAAAGCAACACTAAAGTCCAGTCGAAATCAGAATATTTTGATGCAGCAAAAAATATACGTTTGGTTCCCAGATTTTGTGAAAAAACAGTCGATAAATATTTTCCACAGTTTGAGAAAATTGCAAATAATTTGAAATGGCCGAAACCATATTGGACTACGATGCTGCAAAGTGTTTTTGAGGGTAAGGCCGCTGAAATTTATTCCGCACTTCCATCAGAAAAAAGTTCTGATTATGATATGGTAAAACAGGAAGTTTTGAAAGCTTATGAACTAGTACCAGAAGCATATAGACAGAAATTTAGATCTTATAAAAAGTTTGATTCACAAACATATGTGGAATTTGCTCGGGAAAAAGAAGATCTATTTGATAAATGGCTTACGTCAAAGAAAACAGATAACAATTTTGATAACCTAAGACAATTGATGTTGTTAGAAGAGTTCAAACAATGTGTTCATTTAGACTTAAAAACACATTTAGACGACAAAACTGTTGAGTCAATACATGATGCAGCTGTTATTTCAGATAATTATACTCTTTCACATAAAAGAAGTTTCAAGGGTCAAAATGTTAATACTTCCAGTGGAAATTACAAAAATCAAAGCACTGAGCATACTGATAGTAAGCCTGTTCCACAGAATAAGAGTCAGTCCAGTTATAATATGTCTAGTCCAAAATTTGATACTTTTGAGAAGAAGTCACTGACTTGTGCTTATTGTAAGAAGATTGGTCACCTGATGGCTGATTGTTTTAGACTCCAGAAGAAGAATGAACGAGATAATAAGCCGAAGACCAGTGCTTGTACGACACCTTATATTACTAGTACATTGGAATGCCCTGCGCGTCAGGCTTTTAAGTCCAGTTTTTGTGATTACATGGAGGAATACAAACCCTTTATGTCTGATGGGTTTGTTTCTATTGTTGATGATACCACTCTTCAGCCTATTAAGATTTTACGGGACACTGGAGCTTCTCAGTCTTTATTGTTAGAAGGTGTGTTGCCGTTGTCCGAGAAGACTTCTGTTGGTGCCTCCGTTTTGTTACAAGGTGTAGAGTTAGGTTGTATAGATGTTCCTCTCCATCGTATTTATCTGAAGTCAGATTTGATAACTGGACCAGTTGTTGTAGGTGTTCGTCCTAATCTCCCTGTTGAGGGTGTTACCTTATTGCTAGGAAATGATCTAGCTAGGAACAAAGTGGTTGCTGAACCAATTGTTACCAGTGAACCGGTGGTGGATTTTAAATCACCTGAAGATGATGCTGAATTGTATCCAGCTTGTGTTGTTACTAGGGCGATGGCTAGAAAACAACAAAATGAGATTTTGCAAGAAGACAAGTTTGATTACATGGACCTTTCTGACACTTTTATAGCTGACATTGAAGGTCCTGGTAGCTCAGAAAAGGCCATTACAAAACCACCTAGTATTAACAAGAATGTTATTATGCCATGGCCAAACGTATTCGAAGAACAACATAAAGACCCTGAGGTTCTTCAGCTCAACCAGCGGGCTCAACCACAGGAGGAAGCAGACAAAGTGGCCGAATGCTATTACCATCAGGACGGCATTTTAATGAGGAAGTGGAGGCCTCCTGATGCTACCCCAGAGGAGGAATGGAGAGTAGTATACCAAGTGGTGGTGCCTAAAGTTTATAGGCAAGAAATTATTGGTCTTGCCCATGACACCCCCTTGGCTGGACACTTAGGTATAAGGAAGACTTGCCTTAGGATCTTGCAGCATTTCTACTGGCCCAGACTTCGAAATGATGTCGCAGAATACTGCAAATCATGCCATATATGCCAGGTTGTTGGTAAGCCTAACCAGAAAATATCACCAGCACCACTTCTGCCTATTCCAGCCTTTGACGAACCTTTCAGCAGAGTTCTAATTGACTGCGTTGGACCTTTACCAAAGACCAAAACTGGAAATGCGTATTTATTGACAATCATGTGTACATCCACACGCTTTCCTGAGGCTATTCCGCTAAGAAATATCAAGACACCTACTATTGTCAAAGCTCTTATCAAATTTTTCACATTAGTAGGACTTCCTAAGTCTATACAGTCCGACCAGGGATCAAATTTCATGTCAGGTCTATTTCAGCAAGTCGTGTACCAGTTAGGGATTGCTCAGTATAGATCAAGTGCGTACCATCCAGAATCTCAAGGTGCCTTAGAACGTTTTCATCAAACATTGAAGAACATGATTAGAACTTTTTGTCTTCAATTTGACAGAGACTGGGATGATGGAGTTCACTTTCTACTTTTTGCAGTTCGAGAGGCTGTTCAAGAATCCCTTGGATTTAGTCCCTTTGAATTGGTATTTGGCCATACTGTAAGGGGACCGTTAAAATTGATTAAGGAAAAGTGGCTTACTGAACATACTGACTTGAATCTTTTAGACTATGTATCTAGATTTAAAGAAAAATTGTATACTGCTTGTCAAATTGCTCAGAAAAACTTAAAAAATGTACAGAGCAAGATGAAAATTTGGTATGATAAAGATGCCAGGGATAGAGTATTTGAGCCTGGTGATAAGGTACTTGTATTTTTGCCAGTCCCTGGACATCCTTTACAGGCTAAATATTGTGGTCCTTATACAATAGAGAGTAAAATCAATGATTTGAATTATATTGTAAAAACTCCAGGTCGGCGTAAACAAAACAGAGTGTGTCATATTAATATGTTAAAACCATATTTTGAGCGTACTAATGAATGTGAGGGTAAACCAGTTGCCACTTTAGGCATGGTTAAATTTGAGAACAATCATGACAAACCAGATGTAATGGAACCATCTTTTAGTTCTAAAACTATCGAAGAGACAGTTAGATTAAAAAATTCAGAAATTCTGTCAAATTTAGACTCAAAACTTGTACATCTGTCTTTTGATCGTAGAGAAGAAATAAAAACTTTGGTATTTTCTTTTAAAAATCTTTTTCCAGATGTGCCAAACAAAACCACTGCTGTTTGTCATGATGTTGATGTAGGAGATGCTTCTCCAATTAAGCAACATCCTTACCGGCTCAATCCACTCAAACTTGAAGTTATGAGAAAAGAAATTAAATATATGCTTGACAATGATATTATTGAGCTGAGTAACAGTGAATGGAGCTCTCCTTGTCTCCTTGTGCCAAAACCAGATAAAACTTTTCGTTTCGTGACTGATTTCAGAAAAGTAAATTCAGTCTCAAAATCTGATTCCTATCCGATTCCAAGGATAGACGATTGTATTGACAATATTGGTCAAGCAAAATTTGTGAGCAAATTTGATTTATTGAAAGGTTATTGGCAAGTTCCATTGACACAGAGAGCTCGTGAAATATCAGCTTTTGTTACACCAGATGGCTTATTTCAATATACTGTAATGCCATTTGGCATGAAAAGTGCTCCAGCTACATTTCAAAGAATGATCAATAATGTTATAAAAGATTTAGACTGTTGTTATGCTTATATTGATGATCTTATTGTATGTAGTGATAGCTGGGAACAGCATTTAACTCATTTGTATGATACTTTTGATAGATTGTCACATTCAAATTTGACTGTTAATCTTGGTAAAAGTGAATTTTGTCAGGCCACTGTTGATTATTTAGGGCATACAGTTGGCCAAGGTCAAATAAAACCTATTATGGCTAAAGTGGAAGCTATTTCTAAATTTCCACCTCCTACAAATAGAAAACAACTTATGAGATATTTAGGCATGATAGGATTTTACAGGAAATTCTGTTCAAATTTTGCTACTGTTGTTCAACCATTGACTCATCTTTTACGAAAAGATTCTAAATTTATCTGGAGTGAAAATTGTCAAAAAGCTTTTGAAAATAGCAAATCACTTTTAATTAATAGTCCAGTTCTGATTACTCCAGACTTTGAAAAACAATTTAAACTTGCCGTTGATGCAAGCGATGTAGGAATAGGAGCTGTTTTATATCAAGAGACAGATGATAATGTTGAAAAACCGATATCATATTTTTCTAAGAAATTAGATAAACATCAGAAAAATTATTCAACTATTGAAAAAGAGTGTTTTGCAATGTTGTCAGCACTTCAACATTTTGATGTATATTTGAATCCCACTGTATATCCTATTCTTGTTTGTACTGATCATAATCCTCTCACCTTCATACATAAAATGAGAAACAAGAATCAGAGGTTGACTAGGTGGAGTTTATTGTTACAGGAATATGATGTAATTGTAAAACACATTAAGGGTAAAGATAATGTAATAGCAGATGCTTTATCTAGAGCGTATTAAAACACTTTGTATATACTATGTATTTTTGTTCATATTATTCATGATAAGTTTTTGTTACACTAAAACTTCTTTTAAGGGGGGAGGTGTTATGATATTGTAATTATTGCATTTATTTATGTTGGCCTAATTTGTGTTGTATGGCCTGATAGTTGTTTACAGAATAATCTTAGAACTGTGCAGTTTAGGAATCACTGGAACAATCACAGAATGATTGGAACTTTCTAGAATGATCCTTATAAAAGATGCGTAATTTAAACTTCTACGTTATTCCAGAAACTTCCGTTGTAACTTTCCAGGATTTTCCACAATGTTCCATTATAGAGTGTTCTAGAATTTTCCATGACAACACTATATATACAGACACTAAAGTTAAACTCTCATAATTAAACTTGGACATAGACATTGATAGACATAAGTATTCACAGCATTTGGATTGACACTTTTATTCTACAAACAATATCATACTGGATTGTGACATTAGTAGTGAACGTAATATTCAAATTGGATTCCGAAAGATTTCCGGATACAGATAAAGATAACAGATTGGACTCATATTTTGACAGTTAAGTTAACAGTAATATTTGTGTAATACCTTTTGTAAACTTTTGTATATAAAATATTGTTAAATTTTACTATTGATTTGTGTCTTTTGTTGGCTACAATTTAAAGGCGATTTCTGGCCGTAACAATACCTATACCAAACCTATTGCAACTAAAATTTTCAATTACAAACACGTTTTGCAGGATCTCGATATTGACGACTTCAAGTCTAAACCTCCTGATTGCACTTGTGCTAGTTCCCAATTCACATATAATCCTGCTAGCCAAGTTATTACCGGTGACCTCAACATTGTTAATAACACTTCTCTACGAAATGTGTTATCGAAAGGTCCGAAATATCGTGAGCCTAAATCCATCAATTGGAAATACAACTTTAAAATTTTGATGGATTCAGTTGGGGACTATGCCAGACAATGGGCTAAGCGCGAGAAGAAAGACGTAGACACTCTTTCCGAATGAATTAAGGCAGTGAGGTCGTTGATATTAATCAGAATTAAGAAACTGAATGGGTCTATCAATGCCCATGCTGCGTCAATCTTTAAAGACCCAAATGTTGCAAAACACCTATCCTACCTCCATGACAAATATGTTGTTGTCCCCGTGGATAAAGCCCCAAACAACATCGTTTTTGTATGTAAAACTCATTACATTAACTGCTTGATCAACGAATTAGGTATTGATAATTCACTTGGAAACTCAACATATACCCTCTCGACACTTACCAAAGAGGAAATCCTGGATAATCATAGGTCTGTTCTGTGTTCCTTCGGAATTTCAACCAAAGATGAATAACTGGATCTGCCATCACTGTATTGGATACCCAAACTACATAAGTGTCCTTACAAACAACGGTATATTGCTGGGTCTTCCAAGTGCTCCACGAAACCTCTTTCTAAATTATTAACATCTATTTTATCAGCAATCAAAGACGGGCTTCAAAGTTGTTGTGAAACTGCCTATTCTAGAGGGGGCGTGAATCAGATGTGGATACTTAAAAATTCCAAAATCTTTTAGAGTACATACAATCTAACTCTCTTTCATCTTGTAACAGTATTAAAACATTTGACTTTTCTACTCTGTACACTAGTATTCCACATTCCAAACTAAAAGACAAATTGAAAGAGTTGGTATTGCTTTGCTTCGTAAAAAAGAATGGCCAACGTAGATACAAGTATCTTGTCTTAGGGAGGGATAAATCCTACTTTGTAAAGGATCACTCTGATTCGAACAAAAAAATCTCTGAAACTGATATTATCAAGATGCTTGATTTCTTGATTGACAACATATTTGTTACGTTCGGAGGACGTGTTTTTCAACAGACTGTCGGCATTCCAATGGGAACAAACTGTGCCCCTTTACTTGCCGACTTGTTTCTTTATTATTATGAGACTGACTTCATGCAGGAACTTCTTAGGAAGAAAGATAAGAAGTTAGCAATATCCTTTAACTCTACTTTTCGCTATATAGATGATGTTCTTTCACTAAATAATTCAAAATTTGGTGACTATGTGGAACGCATCTATCCAATCGAGCTAGAGATAAAGGATACTACGGATACAGTTAAGTCGGCCTCATATCTTGACTTACATCTAGAAATTGACAATGAGGGTCGGTTGAAAACAAAACTTTACGACAAAAGAGATGATTTCAGCTTTCCAATTGTGAACTTACCATTTCTAAGTAGCAACATTCCAACAGCACCTGCATACGGGGTATATATCTCCCAATTGATACGATATTCCCGTGCTTGCATTTCCTATCATGATTTTTTTGATAGAGGGTTGCTGCTCACAAGGAAGCTATTAAACCAAGAGTTCCAAACGGTGAAGTTGAAATCATCCCTTCGTAAATTTTACGGACGCCATCACGAGTTGGTTGACCGTTATGGAATAACCGTTTCACAAATGATATCGGATATGTTCCTTACGTCGTAACTACAATCCCCTTAGCTTTCATGAATGTGACCTACCGAATTAGAATATTTACCGGATTTGTTATCACATAAGCAACACGACGGGTGCTGCATGTGGAGCAGGATCTGCTTACCCTTCCGGAGCACCTGAGATCACCCCTAGTTTTTTGGTGGGGTTCGTGTTGTTTATTCTTTAGTTTTCTATGTTGTGTCGTGTGTGCTGTTGTTTGTTTGTCTTTTTCATTTTTAGCCATGGCGTTGTCAGTTTGTTTTAGATTTATGAGTTTGACTTTCCCTTTGGTATCTTTCGTCCCTCTTTTACATTCATTGACAAAAAAAGGACAAATTTGAGTATAAAGTATCACCAAAGGCATATGAAAACTAAAATATTCAAAGCTAAGAAATGACAGTTATTGCTATTTATATATGTAATATCCACCCTTTTCTTGTCCCAAATCGAAGGACGTAAACATTGTCAACCTTCATCTTTTACTAATTTTATTTATTCCTTGTACTCATAAATTAGAAATCCTTTGTTTTTGTATCTTGAAGTCGTCTTATTTAGATAAACAAAATGAAATATTGATATCTTAGTCGCCAATTAATAATGCTTCTGTTGAAAACAGGTAAAATCGTCCGTTATCTTATAGGATTGGTTTTGATGAGGATTTTTTGCTTCATTTATTCACATAGTATTAGACTCAGGACATTTCAGAGTTTGATGAGCTTTATCCACTTATATTAGTGTATGTTTTCTTCTATATTACGTAATTTCGAAATTTTTGGCATTGGGTTGCTGTCATTAGCATTTACCAAATAACTCAATTTATTCCAAGCTTACATATGTATTGCACAAGTTACGAAATTGATAAATTAAAATAAGAAAAATACACGACAAACCTTTCGATGATGGTCGGGCTCGACGGTTTCATAGCCGCATTGACGCCAATTTGTCACACGTTACAGTTTTATCAATCATGACTCTGTTTCCCTTAAGTAAACAGCACGAATTTAGTCGAAGGGCATCCTTCTTTATACAAAAGTAGGTTATAGACAAAGCTATTGTTAAGTAGTCATTTTGTCCACTAAGTTGACATTTAATCAGTGTTTTCCGGTTAGTTTTTGCAATCGAGAAGAGCCAGGTAAACACTAAGGAAATTAAAAGAATGAACAAGGTATACTATTTCACAACCTTCAGTGAATTTAATTAATACCAGAATGAGGAGAATATCTAAAGCATTCACAAAGCTCGAGAGAATTTTCTTTTTAAATTATTGAAATATCTGCGTTTAACTTAAGCAAAAACCTTACAAATTGAAAAAAAAAAAAAAAAAAGGTCAATTTTAAGGAGTACTGCTTTCATTACAGTACCTATTGAATACATGAAGTCCAATATTCTTTTGACACGCTCTCTGAAACTTATTTACCTAACCCTTAAAGCTTAAAACAAAATTCAAATATTTTTTCAGCTTTTTATCTTGTGCAAAATTCACAAAAAGAAATTATGCTAGTAGTCATCGAGCATTGTTCATGCATTTTAATAAATTCAGTCTTATCGTATTCATAAATAGAAATTAACCGATCAATATAAGACCGAGGGTATAGCATGATGTTTATTTGACTTTCTAAAACACCTGATCAATATTGTAATAGCAATTACTTGTATGTGCTTGTTTCAAGATAGTAGCATTTACATTTAGTTCAGTGGGTGTCGTTAGATGCTGTTTAAATATTTCACACATACATATAGAACGTCGACACTGTCTTATTATGACAGTATGATTTTCATTAGCCATTATATGATGTCATTGTACCCTTATATGATGTGCAAATGACATTATATGATGTTCACTTGTCCTTATATGATGTACGCTTGTCAGTATGTGATGTGAACTTGTCCTTATACCGTGTACACTTGTCATTATATGATGTGAAGTTGTCCTAATATGCTGTCCAAACACATTTATATGAGATGCAAACCATTATTATATCATGTCAACAATTCATTATATGATGTGCTTTCTCCATTATGTTATGTGATGCTTTCCTTTTACGATGTAGAAACGGAATTATGTGATGTGCAATCACCTTTATATGATAACAATTGCCATTATCTGTTGTGCAAATTATATTATATGATGTGCAAATTATCATTATCTTATATGATGTGCAAATTATCTTATATTATGTAAAGATGTCTTTAATTATGTGCAAAGTTCTTTATATTATGTACAAACTTCTTTATATGATTTGAACTTATCCTTATGTTATGTGAAAACATCGTTATATGACGTCAGAACATCATTATGATGATGTCGAAACATCATTATGATGATGTTCATTCATCGTCCTGATGGTCAATGAACACGATTACGATTAAAGCGATTAATCAATACGTCACAACTGATTTCGATCTGCTTCTGCGGAGTAACAATTAATCAGGCTCAAATTATTAGCTGTCGTTTGGAAAATGGTTGTGATTTATAAAAAGAGATAAACCTTGGGATGTTAGTACCTCGCTTTAAGATGTAAAAAACATCTGATATTGTTAAGAAAATGTCAAAATATATGAATTGCAACGTTTTGTTTTAATCGACTGGTCTAAAATGATAAACATACGGAGTCTGCAATAATATACATACGGTTAAAATTATTAAATTAAAAAAAAATAATTCTTTTATTTCATGCTCTATGCTCATTTTAACAAGGAAGGGCATTGTATTTGTCAATTTCTGTACACCATGAAAAATCTATAAGAGGTTAATATACGAATTTCTAGTATGTACATTAATGTAAATTTTGCCTTGCTGATTATTTTAGCTGTTCGAATTTCCGTTTATATATTCTCAAGATAGACACAAAAGAATGGAAAACAATAGGACTTTAATAGGGTAATGGCTCATATACGGGACCAGTCATTTGTAACGCCAAAAAGCGATAAAGACATATTTGAGCCGGGTTTAAAGTTTACAGAAGCAGATCGGAATCAGTTATGACGTGGACAGTAATCATTCTAATCGTAATCATGTTGATTGACCATAACGACGATGCAAGCACATCATATAATGACATTTCGACAATATATAATGAAGTAAACCAAACTACATCATTTAGATTACAAGCACATAATATAATGACACAACCACATCATGTAAATATATTTGCACATAATGTAATGGAAACTGCACGTCATATAATGATATGTACACATCATATAAGTATATTTGCACATCATATAAGTATATTTGCACATCATATAAGTATATTTGCACATCATATAAGTATCTTTTCACATAATATAAGTACATTTGCATATCATATAAGAATGTTTGCACATCATATAATAATATATGCACATCATATAAAGATGTTTGCACATCATATAAGAATGTTTGCACATCATATAAGGATATTAACACATCATATAAAGGTGTTTGCACATCATAAAATGCCAAGTGCACATCATATAAAGGTAAATGCACATCATACAATGAAAATGGTCATAACAAGACAGTGTTGGCGTTCCATACAAACAACTATATCATTACTTGTAATGTTCATAAAACAGGCCGTCTGTTATCTCTGTTGAATTGTGTTGGCGTCTTTTGGAGCGACTATGCGGTAAAGAGGTATTAAAGGCCGTGTGTTTGTTCGACATCTGGTGGGAGATTATGTTGCAATTCTACCACATTATCTTAATTTTTATCAAAGTATCGGAGAAGTGATTGAGTTTAAACAATGTATATTGTTCATTATTAATTTTACTTGCGGTCAAAAAGTATATGTTCATCACTTTCATGTTCAGTAGCTGTTACATGTACGTAACGGTGGCAAACATTCTAAAATACTCACTACAATAACACATTTAAAAGATGGTAGATTTATAAAGACCCGGACTGGTATAATCTAACGTGGTTACTATATAAACCATTACAGGCGAAATTAGACAACTTTGTTCAAATTCCATGCGCATGGCAGAGTAACAAAAGGCATATAATAGAATGTAAAAAAAAAAAAACAACAGGAAATACAACTTGTTTTATTATAAAGGAATAATAGGGAGAAAAACTGCAACCCAATTAAAATTATCACCTCAATAACTAAAATAAAATTATTATATTCCAAAAAATTAAAAAAAAATCATTAAATCAAAAACTCAAACAAAAATATCAAAACTTAAACAAAACTATCATATCAAAAACTCAAACAAAATTATCACATATATCAAAAACTCGATCAAAACTATCGTATCAAAAACTCTATCAAAATTATCACATCAAAACTCAAACGAAACTAGCATATCAAAAATGCAAACAAAACAATCAAATTAAAGAAACAAATAAGCAAACTAAACATGCAGAGAATGTAAGTGCACCAAGGAATGCTTGTCACTACTGAATTTGTTCAAATAACCAAGCTTTAGCCTGATAATTTAAAAGCATTCTGTGACATGCTATAAAAAGAGAGCTCTTTATTTTTGGTTTTATAACATTTTCTTTAGCATTCATTGTATTTCAAACTAATCATAACTTCTTTAAAATCTCAGAAAATGCTCATCACACTCGAAGTCATGGACAACATGATAGAGGGACAAAGACATATAAATCTGAAAATCAGCACGAAGTTACCGGTTAATAGAACCTTTCGTTTAGTTTGTTTTGTTCTAATACGTTGACCAAAAATGTTCCGGATGTCTTTACTGTTAAAACAATGCATTTGTTATATCGAAAATGTTAAATAAAAAAAATGTGGTAACAACTGAAGTTCGGTTAATTATGTTGATCTTGACCGAAAACAAAATAGTTTTAAAACTGTATTAGGTTGAATGAGAATAATTGTGTAATTGCATCTCCCAAGGATTGGTAATTTTTTTCATTCTGATAATGGAATTTTGTTTTATGTCAAAGAACTTTGGAATTCTAAACATTCACAAATTTATTCGTTCAGTGTTATTTCACTTGTTCATTTTCATATGTCTTCACATTGAATTAAGCCATTTCAATTGATATTTTATAGTGGGTCTTTCTATGTTGTGATGTAAGGTTGGTTCCTATTAAAACGTATACACCCGCTACATTTGTTTGCACCTGGTTATCCAAAACAAACTTTTTGGGACCCTTTATAAATTGCTGTGCGGTGTGAGCCATGCAAGGCTCCGTGTTGAAAACCGTACGTTAACCTATAATGGTTTATTTTTACCAATTATGAATTGGATGGAAAGTTGTCTTATTGGCACTTGTACCACATCCAATATCTATTACTTAAAGAAAAGAAAGAGTTAAAAAGAAATACACAATGTATACGTATGTTTGTCTTCAAACAATAATTTCAGAAGTTATAATTTCCTAAATGTTAAAGGACGATCAAAATAATACTTTTTTTTATTTCAAAGGATTTCATTATTTTCTTGTTAAGTGTATCTTTTAGTTTCAAGTATTTACTTATAACCATTACGCCCACGTGTTTATATTTCTTTCTTTCCAGATAACAGGCTGTCTATTTTATCTTTAAAATCAGCTAAATGTGCTTATTTTTAAAGGACATGGCAATGTTTTTGTTATAAAATCGTCATTTTATAGTTTAAAAATTGTTTGATTTAAATTTCATGTATGTTTTATATCGCCTTTTTTCAAAAGCAGCATTACACCTGTGACTTTATACTCTTTTTTATTATTATTTCTGTATTTTAATCCTCCTTTACAGCGATTTTAATTCAATATTTGTTATTCTTATCAGCCGTTGGTATTGTTTGCGTAAATCTACTTCAAACGGCAATTGCATATGATGCATATTTAAACAGTCGATATTACATAGTTTCAGGATTTGCAACATAGTTCTAAGACAATAATCGACCAGCAAGGTAAATGGGATTATAATTGTTTATAAATGACGAGGATACACAAACAGAAGTAGTTTAATCCCGGTGGATGCACTTTAGAGTAGATTTATAACATCGTCATCAGTGGGATGGGAAGACACGATGTTGATGAGAATTAAAATGCAGAAATGACAAACAAAAATAATGTTTAACCTGATTCAAGCTAAACGTTGTTTTTCTTTCGATTTAAAAACAGTGTTTTAATGATGCAGAAGCATATCTATAAATCCCTGATATGTCTAAGCTCTAGCCAGATATTTTAGCTTTTGTTCGTTTCACGTTGTTTAGCTGTTCAAATTTGACATTTCATTCTTTTAACTTCCTCATATCCAATTTATCAGTTCGCAGTCTCAACCTGAAAAATCTCAGTTTGTCATACGATATGAAGGAACCAATCAAAATTATTGCTTTAAATTGACAATAGAGATGAACTTTAGCAGTTACACAAAGCTATGTTAATTGTATCAATTGTTTTATTCAATTATTATTAGGTACTTTTAAGATTGATACAAGAAAAAGAATGTTTTCTACAAAAGACATTACCCCAAAATTATCTCAAGTACTTATGATTGAGTTATAAGAAAATTGTAAGAAACACAATTATTAAATCAAAATCAAATTTTGATGCGAATAAAACAAATAATTAAATAAACCATGGTATTCAAATGATAATGGTAAAGCATGTCGCTTGTAGGGTTGTTTATAATTACGATGTCTTGTTTTGAAATCTCACTTATACTAACACCGAACTGCAGTAAATAATTCAAAACGGAAAGCTATTTATTAAATGTCTAAATCAAAAGCTCAAACACATCGACCGATAAAGATTTAGTACGGATTCAGATTTAGATATTTTTTTTATGAAAATATTACCTCTTATATAATATAAAACATTCGAATACATACATAAAAATTTTTGTTTGTTTAAAGTAATAGGAAAATTCAATTAGCCTAAATAGTTATTGTTTAATTGAGAACAAAGTTAGAAACAGAAATCTAAATAAAAGTTGGGTTCAATTAGTTATCAAAGGTACCAGTATTATAATTAGATACGCCAGATGCGCATTTTGTCTAAATAAGATTCATCATAGACGCTCAGATCAAAATCGTTAATGGTCACCTTGTTCATTCAGTAAATAGAAACAAATGTCATATTTGAAAAGTGCATCAAGGGAGACACTAGGAACCCGTAACTTTGACCGATCTGGCTCACCACAATTATTCTTCTACTGGTAAAACAATGATGTAAATAATCAAATCTATAACACAAAATAAACAGAGATTGAAAATTAACAATATACGAATGATTGTTTGTCTAAGTACGTATTTATAATTATATCGATTAATATGACCCTTGGTGGTCTTCTTGTGTCCCCTTCATGAATAATAAAATGACCCTGTATTAAAAAAAAAAAAAAAAAAAAAAAGAAAAAAAAAAAAAAAACGGACGAAATGGCGATACGAGTCATTGCATTGATAATTGCTTTTTTTGACATTTTTAATATTTGGATAAACGTTTTAGTATGATTTAAATCAATTATGAAAATTCGGATCAAATGTGAACACGAATTTGCCCCTGTGAATTTTTTACGAATGTGTTGCATTTTTGTATTACCATTTGAATGCAGTTTAGGTAAAGATAGTTTAAACGTATTTATTTTTAGTGGATTGGGAAACAAGTTTTGCAACACATAGTGATCCCTTTCCACTTTGGGGGGTACGAGTGCTGCCTTGTAGCTGCCTTAGCCTGCTCTTTTTGAAATCTACAAGGATATCATTAACGTGCAAGAGATATGGGTCTCTCTTAACACGGGTCAGAATATCATCGTTTCCTCAAGACCATACTCGCAAATGGTGTCAAGGGAGAACCGAAAATTCAATCCCTGAAATTTTTATCCCGGGACGAGAATCGAACCAGGAACCTTTGGGTTGGTAGTCCGATGCACTCACCACTACTAGACGGCTCTCTCTAAGGTTTATTGAAATTGTATTATCATTTTGAATTGAAACTGTTTAATTCAATTAAAATTATCCATCTGTATATATCCTACATCCAATGGATTTAGAGTAAAGACGTCATAAAAAGTTAGAGAAAAACATGACCTTGTGCAATGCCAAGATACAGATACAGATATGTTTACTTAAACAGTTTCAAATTATTTTAAAAGACTTAGATGCATGATTTTTTAATAGTTGTAAGAGGCTTTGAACTAGCTGTTAGTTAACTGCGAGTACTATCGGATCTGTTCCTAGTGTCTTTTTGTTGTTGGGATGTACAAGTAACCGGCCACATCCACTTGTATTTTTGTCCCTCTGATGAGTTAAGCCCTTTTCAACTGATTTTTATAGTTCGTTCTTATGTTGTACTGCTATACCACTGTCCCAGGTTAGGGGGAGGGTTGAGATCCCGCTAACAAGTCTAGTCCCGCTACATTATGCATGTATGTGTCTGTCACAAGTCAGGAGCCTGTAATGCAGTGTTTGTCGTTTGTTTATGTGTTACATGTTTGTTTTGTTCATTATTTTTTTTATATAAGTGAGGCAGTTAGTTTTCTCGTTTGAATTGTTTTACATTGTCATTTCGGGGCTTTTCTATAGCTGATTATGCGGTATGGATTTTGTTCATTCTTGAAGGCCGTACGGTTACCTATAGTTGTTAATTGTTGTGTCATTTTGGTCATATATATATATATGTTAAAGATGGCGGTGTAAATTGAACCATGGTAGAGCAAAACATAAAATTGATTGAATTTTTTTTTCTAGATACGGTTGCATTGGCTTGCAAACAATTAAACAAGATCTAAATTAAAGAAAAATTGTTATATCGTAAAGGTTCAATACAAAATGTCGTGAACACTGAACTTGGGTCAACTATGTTAATGTTGCGCGAAAACAAAATAGTTTTAAAACTGTATTAGGTTGAATAAATTAGATTAGACTGTTGGTGTTCCCGTTTGAATTAATTTATATTTATCATTTTAGAGCTTTTTGTTCGGTGTGACTCAATGGTCCGCATTAAAGGCCATTCTTCGAGCCATATAATATTGTTAAGTTTTAGTTCATTTTAATTTGAATTGAGAGTTGTCTCTTTTGCACTCATTTTCTTATTCAATGTTTAGATTTTTTTTGTATAAGAAAGTGATAATATGTTTGTGTTTTTATAAAGGAGGGTAACTTTTGAATCAAATTTTTTTCCTATTTGCGAGTATAGTCATGAGGAAACGATGATATTCTATCGATTATAGATAAACCAATTCGTGATTGTGTAATAATAGAAAAGGCACACAACATACATCACTTTTTATAACATTGATACATTTGTGTGACGCACAGTAAACAACATATGATAGGACAAACGGTATGCTATTGCTGATAAATATGAAATTAATAAGCTGAAATCATGTTAGAGTTAAATATTGATCAGTAATAATTATAAAGTGGATTGGGCGGTCAAATGTAAAAAATAAACTCAGAACTAAAGGAACCAATTGTGTTTTAGTCATCTTAGCACAATGATGAAGACGTTTCTCTGTTTAAACAGTGAGGCGTTATACGTAGGTCTCTTCGTAGTACAAGGTAAACAGGAACCGACAGAAGTAATTTTATTAATGGACGAAGTTAGTAAGTCTATTCAGAACAAACCAACAAAATGGTAGCATATGTTTTGACACGGTAATATTGCTAAACAAAAATGCATCCCTAAAAAAAACGGACTCCAAGTCTTTTCAAGCTGACAAAATTAAACGGTTTTAATGAACCAAACAAGAGAAAAACAACTGCCATATTCATGCTTTGGTGCATAAAATTTGCTAAGGCTTTCACTCGTATCACATTTTTTTATTGTTCTGTTATACTGACAAAATAACATGAGAAACCCATACAGACATAATAGGTAAATTTGATAATAACTTATTTTCAGACGAATTTAACCCTTGGTCAAATTGGTAATTCCGTCGTTTAGATCTTTTCTGATCTTATTGCAAAAATCCTCTCGTAATGCTCTTATTACCGGATATTCACTAGTTAATTCAGAATGGTAAAGCCCTTTAAATATACATAACAATATTGATGACGTACCCATTATTTATTATCATTCAACATGTAATTGTATGAGTATTTTCCAGGATGCAAATCTCCTATCTTTAGTTTATACACACTAAGAAATCAGTGACATAATTGAGTCGGTTATGCTACATTGAGTACACGTTATACTGTAATTGATACCTCTGGTTCGTTAATGATTACTTATCTTGGCTATTAATATAATAAGTAAAGAGAATGAAGATTAGTGGATCTTTTAAATTATCTCTTTTGAGTTGATACTACTCAGATAAAAGTGTTTCCTAAGTGTAGTTTTTGTGATTTCTGAGTTTAACAATTCTTACTTCATCATTATGGTCTCATTGTAGTTTGTTCATTTCGACTGTGGCATGAGTTCTGTTCGATATTCGGATTCAAGGACAACCGAAGACTCAGACATTGACATAGTAAGTAAGACATAACTGATCCTGCAAAATAAGTACAAATGCACTTAGAATTAGTCTAGGAATTGATACAGATACAGTGTTAAAAACGTCGCCAACTTTAAAACATACAACATTGCTGATAAATAGTGTGCTATACATTTGACGAATCCTATTAGTAGGTGAACCGAGAACAAATGTTTGTAAATATAGGAAATATAACTGTTTTTTTCTTCTTTTTTTAGATATTACAAACAAATCTGCTGTCTAGTAAGACGCATTGAATCATATATTATTAAATAGTATATATATATTTGTATCTATAAGAAAGAATTGGTTCCCTATTAAAATAATCAGTGAATGTTTATTAATATATATTATTGGGAAACATCTAGTAAACATTTTTGTCTTTTGTCATATCTCACAAGTGTAGAAACAGATCATTGTGAATAGTTATTGTTTGATTCTTTATTTATGTTCACGGTCTTTTAAGATGAGCGTTAATATGTCTTGGTGTCCTATCAGCTGTTTTGTATGATTTTGTTATATCTTTTTCGTAGATTGCCATACTATTCAATGTTTTTCGGTGACAGTCATCTTTTCTTAAGATAAGCCAACAACTATGAAAATATTAGTATCATTCATTTCCTTCATGTTTGGTTAAAATGATTATGACTGGTTTGGTCAAGAAGCAATTTGTATGGATAAAAAAAACGACCTAATTAGTGACCATCATTGTTTTTTTTAAAGTCACCAAAAACCTCAAATAAATAAAGAAACAACTGATGTTTTGAAATAAAGGTAATGATTTTCAAAAGCTGAATGTTTTTATTTATCGCTAGGTTTTATATTGTTCCACTATGGTGACTTTTTCTTATTTCGGCTTTGCAACACATCGAAAACAATTATAAGATCACCCCAGTATAAAAAAGTGCAAGACTAAGTTAAATGTGTGAGATGGTATTAAAGAAAAAAACTACATGTATGTATTTATGTATAGTTGAATGTTAAACTTTGTTCCCTTTGCAAATATGTAGATTAAAAGCAGGGATCCCTTTGTCAGCTACCCTGAACTGTATATATAGGGTTTATGTATCCCGATGTTTTGGAATAAAATGTATTATTCACAACAAAAACAAAACAAAAAAAACATTTCCATTCGAGTGCAAATTATATATTGTTTTGTATTAGTTTGAAGATTATATATATCACTACTGTTATACACCATAAAACAACATGTTTCTTTTAATGAACACATTAAAGACTTTTATTCGCATATTATTAAAATACAATATGCATTTTAATGATAATGGTTTCATAAAATTAGCTAGTGGTCTTTGATATTTAAAACAAAATAAAAGAATATAAAACCTTGGAACAAGAAACTGTTTATTCATGTTAGTCCCAGGTGCGATAAATTATCATGACATGAATTAATCAATAAAAAAGTAAAAAGAAATATCGAACTCCAGGGAAAATTGAAATCAGAAAGTTCCTGATCAAACGACAGAATTAAAAGCTCAAGGTATAGTCCACACCACACAGTGCATTTTATTCTGGATACATATTAATGCAGTCTCTATTGGCAATATTTAATTTGAAATAATATTATTTCAAATCGAGCAGTGCTACTCATTTAGAATACATGTCAACACAGTCTCTAACATCCGTCAAGTCTAAAATTTAATACATAATACAAGTTCATATCCCATAGAGTTTTACTTTTGAATGCAGATTTACGCAATGTACATTGTAATTACTTAATCTGTGTCAACAGGGAAATTATAGAACTATAAACGCGTGGTTATGATTTAAGATTAATATAAGAAAACCATTTTATTTTCATACGATTCATTCAGCATCATACCGCGAAGGGATAGTGTTTATCTAAACTATTCAATAATTCTGTTTATTATAGTTATGTACAAAATACAATAGTATGCAAACGTATCTACATATGCATATATAAAAAAGAAAAAAAAAAGCATAAAATGGCATGCCTTGTTGCAATCGTCAAGCTAATGTCCTGGACAAGGTCGTAATAGACATCGTCTCATGACGTGATGATATGAAGAATGGGAGTAATTACTTATTGTTCAATTTAAACGTAAACTTCCTGATAAAATGCGATTTTCTGGCAAGTCTTTTATACTCTTTTGGTTCATTCATTTTGTATAATGGGAACAATTTATATTTACCGCAACCATAAATACCTTCCCTTAAATCTATTGATTGTGCTGTTGGGTTCTTAATTATTGTATGTAAGCTATGAACCTTTCCCCTTATGGTTTCCTGTTTGTCCTATGTATGCTTCCTGACATCTTTTGCAAACCACACAATAAATCAGATTCTGTAACCTCAGTTTAATTGACGTTTAGGCGTTACATTGTTTCCATATGACAAAGATAGTTTGATCCATTTTCAATGTATCGGTTGTCGTTAATTCCGGAAGAAATAATCTGATCGCTATCCAGTCGAGTCATGGTCAGTATATGTTGTGTCTTCTGTTTTCTAACCACAAAATTATCTGGAATCTGAATATAATGATTTCAGCTGTTCTGTCTTTATGGGAAGTTTTGCATTAATCATACTGAACATATTAGGGTTGGGGAATTTGGTAACTTACAAAAGGAAGACTTTCATCTTTTTGAGCCCATTTTATTGATGTTCTTATTTTAGTTATGTGTATTACTTTTGTCTTTTTATTTGGTATGTATAAATAAAAAACTAGGATGAATGTGTTTTAAAAAAAAATGCGTAATGTATTCAAACACAAATTGCTAATTCCAAGAGGAATAGAAAATTACAAATTTTATGCCCCACCTACAATAGTAAAGATCATTATGTTTTTTTTTATCTGTGCGTCCGGTCGTTCCTCCGTTCGTCCGTCCGTCCGTTCGTTTGTTCGTTTGTTCGTCTGTCCGTTTGTCTGTTCGTCCGTCTGTCTGTCCGTTTGTTCCTTTGTCCGTCTGTCCCGTTCATGTTAATGTTTTTGATGAAGTTTTTTATAATTTTTTTATTGATCTTTCTGGTGTTCAAACTGCAATGCATACAATACATTTTTACAATACATAAGTGAATGACATATATTTATGGCATTATTATACTATTGATATTTATGGCATTGTTATACTATTGATATTTATTGCATTGTTATGCTATTGATATTTATGGCATTATTATACTATTGACATTTTACGAATAAGACATAGTAAAAATTTACAAGTAAATGATGTGAATACTCAGTATATGATACTTTTAAAGGATACTTTGGAATACATTAAATAAATATGATCATATCAGGAATAAATACCCCACCCCGCCCCCCATCTGTCGATAAATGACTCGTGTTTGTCTTCAGAAAGGTTTTTTTTTAAATTTATCATATTTTATTGCAATCTGTACATTTCTTAGTTTAAAACATCAAGTACCAGTACCTTATCCCGGCCTCGTTAATATTAGTAAATAAACATATTTATACAGTTGTTAGTTTTTGTTAGTATTATACCTACAATTATAATCAAGTATAACAAATGCACAGGTTTTGAATATATATAATAATATTTTTAAATTTGCAAACTACATTTCACATCAAATAATAACAGTTCGTTAAAATATTGTCACTAGCGCTTTCATGCCTTCTGGCAATCTTCAGGCGACGTTTTAACAATGTCCTTGACGACACTGCCGTTGGTAACGTTTATTACGTTACAATAACGGTAAGGGGAGATAAATCAAACGTGTTTACGTAGATCCGTTCAATTTTGGCTGAAAGTCCTTTATAAAGTGTGCTTCCTTTGCCAGTCTTTTATATTTGTTCGATTTTATAGAACGGATATACGGTAAATTTTCCACTACTGCACGTTTCGAAATGTTCGCTCACATCTTGCATTCGTGTGGATGGATCTCGTATCTGTTGTCTGTGAACACGAACTCTTTGACAAATTGAATTACCAGTCTGTCCGATGTACCATTCCTTGCAAGTGCTGCATACAATACAGTAAATAAGGTTTACCGTTTTGCAATTCATGTCTGCATTTGGAACAATAGTTTGGCCGTTTTTCAATGTTATTTGCGGGCCGGTTGCCATATATTCACAAAGACCACATCTAGGGTCATTACATTTTGAAACGTTGTATTGTATTCCATTTGGGTCATAAAACTTAGCCCTTGTTAAAATCTTTTTAAGATTTAAAGGCTGTCTTTTACTTTTCAGGAATTTTTCTGTAGGGAAAAGCTTTTTTAATTTTTTCGTTTTTTGTAAAAATGGCAAATTTGCTTTTATGACGTTGAATATGTCAGGATTGTACTGGTTATGAGTGCTAACAAACGGGATAAGTTCTGTATTACTCTCTTTACGTGCTGTGGACCTGATTTCTGTCATTGGTATTGCTTTTGCCTTTTCTATTCCCTTTTCTATTAGTGGGTTTGGATAGTTTTGATCTTTCAAAAACACCTTTAGTTCATTCAAACGTAATTCCTTCGTGAAGTCATCACTCACAATTGTACATACACGTCGTCCTAGACAAAACGGGATGTTTCTTTTCGTATGTGAAGGATGACATGAATGAAAATTCAGGTATTGGTGGGTGTCCGTCTTCTTATAATATATATCTGTGGTTAAGGTTGTTCCATTTTTTAATATTAAAATATCTAGAAATGGCAGTCTTTGTTCGCTAGATTCGATGGTAAATTTAATCGAAGGATGTAATGTGTTTATCAGGCTATGAAACTTCTTTAAATTGTGACTTTTGTTTAAAATGATAAAACAGTCGTCTAAGAATCACTTCCGTTCCGATTTTACGTACACTTTAAAAGCTGTATCAAATTCACTTTCAACTTGTTGATACATTTTATCCTCCAGAAATCCCATCACGAGAGTTGCGTATGTGGGAGCAACTTTTGTTCCCATAGCTGTACCAGAGATCTGTAGATAATATTTTCCATCAAAGAAAAAGGTGTTATTATCTAGTATGATTTTCAATCCCTCCAACAAAAAAATATTCGAAAATCTTTGGTCGATAATGTGCCTATATGACTCTAGCCAAAATTTTACAGCATCTAATCCTAGTTTGTGCGGTATATTGGTGTAAAGACTTGTTACGTCGAAGCTTACCAATATTGCATCTTCTTTGACTTCGGTTGGTAAATGTTTTAAAAAATCAAAATTATCACGGATAAAACTAGGTACATATTGGCATAAATGTTTCAAAATTAGGTCAATGAAATGGCTCAATCTATGAGTTGGACACTGCGGTCCAGCAACAATAGGCCGAAATTTTAAATCTTTTGGTGAATTTATTTCGATATATGCGCAATTTTGTTGTTGAACTGCTGTTTCTACTTTCTTACTTTTGTGGATTTTAGGTAGTCCATAGACGTTGCTTGTCTTTACCTCAAATTTTGTAAGATAGTCAACTTCCTTTTCAGTAGTACAATGAGGAAATTTTGAAATAACTTTGTTTATATTTCTCTTAGTTTTCTTTTCCATATTGTCGTTGAGTTCCCGATAATATTGTTTATCATTGAGCTGTTCCAGAATTTTGTCTCGGTAATATATTCTGTCCATTATTACTAATGCACCACCCTTGTCAGCTTCTTTTATAATTATCGATTCATCTTTTTGTAATCTGTATAAAGCTTGCTGTTGTTTAAATGGTAAATTATTTTTTACTTTGTCCTGTGGCTTCGGTATTAATGGAAAGTTTGACAGATGATTAATGTATAAGTCTAAATCTTTATTTTTTCCTTTTTCCGGTGTAAATGTAGATTTATTTCTTACAATTGATTCGTCAGCTGTCTTTGATTCTTTATCCCCAAAATGATTTTTTAGTCTTAATTTTCGGCAAAATTCTTTGATATCCACTGAGAGTGTATCAGTGTCAGCTGGAGGTGTTGGAGTACAAATGTATATTTCAGTCCTTTATTTAACACTTTCATTTCATCGGAATCAATTTTGCGATTAGACAAGTTAATTATTTTTGGGTCGACCCTGTTACTTGTTTCAGATTAGTTTTGGAACGTTCCTCTATTTGGTAGATGGTTTTGTTCCGACCCACACCTAAAAAAATGAATCCGTTTTGTTCTCCGTTCCACATCGTTCTTGTCTACATTTTTGTTCTTAGATGGTAGACTTTTATTTCGATTGTTTGGAGTCTGGTTTCTGTTAGGTTTCAAGTTAGGTCTTTTCATATTTGGTTTCGAAGTTGGTTTTTTATCACGATTTTTAACCACTTCGGAATACAAGGGTTTAGTATTCTTTGTTTTTGGTCGATTTTTACTCCTGCTTCTTGACCGACTTTGTGATTTGTTTTTTGTCCACTGTGTTCTTAGTGGTGTTTTACTTCTCTGCCTTTGTTCGGTAAAATTCTTAGGTTTCCGTTGTTTTTGATTCTTGGATTTTTGTTGCTGGTTCTGTGGATTTTCTGGCTTTCTATAATTTTCTGCATATGATTCCAGCCACTTCTGTTTTTCACTCCAGCGTTTTATAGACTTTTCCTCTTCATTAGAAATTTCTTTTGACCATATCTCCCTCAGTTTATCGTCAACACTGTTTGTTGAAATTTGGTCGATTTCTTGGTTGATAAGATTCTCACTTTCCTGGTATTTCTGTTCGTATCTTTCTTTTTTCGCTATTAAAAGAGATACTTCCGTATGGATTCTTTGAATCGTAAGATCCCATCGTAATTTTATTTCCATTTCTGGTTCTCCTTTTATTTCCTTCATTAGAAATGTTTGAGGAATAATTGGTATTTCAGCGTTAATCCAATCATTATATATGTTAGCCTGTACCTCTTGAACTTAAAAACCAACATAAGTCAAACAAATAATGATCCATATTATATCTAAATTGCAGATTTTGAGTTATATTAACCAAAATTGCCGTCTCAGTAAATATATAAAAATGACCACATGTTATTATTTGTCTTAAATGTCTGTACTATTTTATCATGAAACCGGAGCAGTTACAGTTCAAAGACGTGTACTAAAGTTACATTACAATGCAATTACCCTTTTCGGATGAATTTTACAAAATTTTGTTGAAGCAAAATAACAGACAGAAAGATAGCTGTAACCAACAAAATTAATAAAAAAAAAACCTACAAAATCAATTCATTTTTTTTATTCTTATTTACGAACTATGTTTATACAGAACTGTTTTTAGAACAAAGTATATATAGATGGAAGGTGTGTATCGGAAAAGTGATAACAATGATTGCACTATCGGATATTTAACATGGTCTTGGCAAAGGTTATCTTTTCATTTGTAGACTATGTTGTTCGAAATGTAATCAAGGATCTTAAAGCTAGTAGATATTAACATAGATGAAAATAAACGAGATCTGAAATATGAAATGTACTCGTAATCTTTCAACAAGATAAGGCTTTTGACGGGTTAACATCTATTGACACTAGTCGTTAATTGTATCTGTTGTCAATTGATATCTGCCTGCAGTTTTGAAAAAGAGGATTACGGGGTTCTTATTTCCATTTAAGATGTTCTTAAATCAAGTATTGAATCTCTTTGTATAATGTGATGATGAATCAAGTATATAGATCGCGTAATTGAAGTTCTTCCAATAGATCGTATCGGAACTACATTTCCAAGAGTTCATGTTGAACATCATTCAAAGTTACGTTTTTTAGTGTCTTGCATATGTATTATTGATTTTTATTCTGAAAACTAAATACACGTAACACATATTCTAATATTTGATACATTGTATAGCATGTAAGCAATTAATATCAAACCATTAAACTTCAAAGTCATCGTGTTACACAATTGTGTACCACCTGTTCACGAACATGTATATGACGTTATATTTCTACTTATTTCATCAATTTATACATTATCATGACAGTGTATAGTAAATCTATTTTTTTGTCTCATTGATCTCTGGGTTCATTTGTTTTCAATTTCAAGCTATCATACTGTTATGTCTACACATTTGTTTTAATCTGACAGTCATTTTACTGTGAATTCCTTTACGTAGAGGAAAACTTTCATTTAAGTAGATATTTGATTTTGTGGTTTTGCACCAGTCTTAATAAAAAAAAATGTAATTTGTTGAACATTTTGATTGGTAAGAAAAATATCCACGAAAATAGTTATCCACATTATGTTTAATAACATTATGTGAAAGAACTTGCGGTGCATTTAAATGTATACCGTTTATATTAGTGTCTGGTGATGAAAAATCTAAATTGTATTTAAGAACATACTGGTTCCAAAAACATCAGAAAAAACAAAACAGGTACCTAAAATCTGAGACACAGACAAAAAAATAAGAAATTTTTCGTGCATATTTATTAACATTGTTTAAAATTTATAGTAAATCAAAGTGCTTTGTAATGATCACAAGTCAACCAGCTTTCAAGTTCGCATCTAATACAAACACCAAAATATTCTACATATTCTTGAAGTAACATTTCAATGTGTATCCCTTTTTGATATGTTCTTTTTTCTGACCTGGCCCGAACAAGTGAATCATACTAGCAATTATCCATGTCAATTTTGTCAAAATGTTCCGCCCTTTGTTCGTACATTTCATATGCAAGGCGATATTTGGTTTGAGTTTACAATATGTCGACGTTTTTTCAGAAGTTCGGTTATCAACTTTTGGGTTGAGTACTTCTTAAGAAGGTTACCACAAAAAGCGTTGTAAGAGCGACAGATAAAATATATTCTGCAGAAACTATTCTAATGAATATGTTTTGGCTATGTACCAATATTGATATACTATAAACATAAAGATACAAACTTGCATGGCCGTACGGTGACATATAGTTGTTAATTTCTGTTTCATTTTAGTCTCTTGTGGATAGTTGTCTCATTGGCAATCAAACCACGTCTTCTTTTTTATATGTAAAATGATATTTGCAAGTTACTAATATAAAACAAATTAATCATCTAGAACTATTTTAGCTTAATATGTATGCATGAAATGTCTAGAAAAAATTACATTATGTCTGATGTATAAGCTTGTAAATTTAATGTCTTGTGTGACACAAACAGTTAAGTCTACTGTGTTAAATATAGAAAACACAAACATTAAGTAGCATCTATATGAAAATTCTGGTTTGTCAAATGATTTACCAGATTGTCGTAAAAGCGTTAACATGAGAATTTTTTAAGCTACTTTGTTTGATTTTTCCAACTTTTCCTTTTCTTAAGCAGGTTTTCATATCAAATTACATGAAAGCACCTTTAACATCTTTATGGATTATTCATTAAAACATTGATACTAGTTTTGTTGTAATGTCTCCTTAAATGGGAAATTGATATATAACTTAACCAATGTTCCATTTCTTCTAATTTAACCAAACTATATAGCTGTATAGCTAGACATTTAATTGTTACCTTATTCCAGTAATAATTTGGTTGATCATCGTTTACTGCAATGTAAATTGGTAGCCTCAGTCGATGCTATTAAGCGAATATATACAGGATCAACCGGTAAAAGAGTAAATTGATTGTTTTTTTTTTTCTTTCTCAACTTTTTAACAGTGAACCACTCTTGTTCAACGTTCGTCAGTCATCATTACATTTACCTTCATGTTAAACATTTTGATATATACTTGTTACTAAGCTATGACTACATAAGTAGAATATTTGTGTAGAGAGCAATCAGAAAGATAATTAAAATCAAATAGTATATTTTATACAATGCCTTCCATTTTTATTCAAATAAAGAATCATTACATGTATGTTTATTCTGTATGAATAAAAATGAAAATAGTTTGATGGTTACAGTAACAAATCCTTAACCACTTGGTCTTCAAATAAAATCGTTATTTTTTTGTCACAGTGTATTACGCTCAATATTTACAGTGATATCAGTTATATCTCCTACTCCTAAAATGTGGATTACTCCTTAGGCTTTGGATTTTGAATCTTAAAATGAAACTCAATGAATTTTGAATATTATGATGGCAAACATTTTGATAAACAATTTAATCATCAAAACAACACAGTGAAAATCGTCTCAGCGTAACTAAAGTTACAGGCATCGCAAGATGCATAATGCAGAAATAGAGGAGTATAATTGTTTTGATGCGATATGTTGATCCTTTAAATGGGTTTGAAATCAAATGCAAACTACCTGACGGGCATGATGACCTTGCATGGCATATTCAGTTTGTTTTCGACCTTTAGTATCTTTCGACCCTCTGTTGCAAGGTACGCACATAACAAATACAAATATCTGCACTCTGTGTATGTATCCCGGATATTCGGTGTGTTTTGCATCCTAACGCAGTATGATGTGTTTTTCATCGTAACTTGTTTCTCTCGCAAGTCGCCCAGAAATTTGCACCGGTACTGTAAAGTTATTGCAATAAAAGTCTTCCCCGGACAATGTGTGTTCATTCATATCGTTCCTTTATAACACTTTTAAACTGCTCACATCATGGTTGGTTTATTTCTCCCAGCTTAACGTGGTGTTAATAAATCAACTCATAATAGATACAAGTATTGACATTTTGTATTTGCACCCGCGCGTTTCGTCTACAAAAGACCCATCAGTGACGTTCCAATTAAAAAAAAGAGTAAGAAATTGAAGAGCCTTGAGGCCAAAAATTCTTAACGTTTTGCCAAACACAGCTAAGGTAGAAAAGCTTTTTGTTTTGTAAACAGTTAATTCATAATTATGACTATATCAATGATGATTCATGTCAACTCAGAAGTTCTGACTACTGGGCTGCTAATATATACCATCGGGGAATAAAAACTCCACCAGCAGCGGCATCGACCCAGTGGTTGTAAATAAAATAGTGACGCTCAAATAAAAAAAAGTTAAAAAGGCCAAAAGAGAACAATGTTGGAGAGCATTGAGTACTAAAAATCCCTAAAAGTTTGGCCAAATACATCTAAGGTCATTTATTCCGGAGGTAGAGAGGCCTTAGTATTTTGAATGTTCAAAAATTTTAAACAGTTTAATACTAAATATGACCATATCAAATTATTGTATTTTAAGAGCGAATTTTTTTTTTATTATTGAATAATATCAAGCTCTCTCTATATATACATATGATTCTAACATGACGTCCTTCAAACGCTTTGAGTACACACCCGTGGTAAAATATGAATATATTGCCAGTGCTGTTCCGATTGTACTCCCACGTCATATGCTTTTTTATGAATGAGATACCCGACGTCATAGAACAATGACGTTAGAATGTAAGCATTTTACGGGAAAATACACGCTTGTGAATCCGAAAATCATCACAAGGAAACATACACAAATGATGTTAAAATGTGGCAAAAGCCCTTTATTGTACATCATATAAGACATATAAATAAAGTATCATTCAAATTCATCCAAAACTGTCTAAATACATTATTTTAAATAGTTTAAGCATGTCACTAATGCAGTTTGCTCCGTTCTTTTACGCTAGTTTATTAGTGTGTTTATTTATGGGAACGGCAAATATTTGCCTACACCTAGAGCGCTTCGATCCAAAAGAATTGCCGTATGTGTCCTATCAGAATCGAAATAATTCATGGGGGCTTGAATATATCCAGATTTTACCACGGGTTGTCCCTTTATGCCGATATTTTACCCCTCGCTATCGCTCAGGGGTAAAATATTTGTCATAAAGGGCCAACCCGTGGTAAAATCACGATATATTCAAGCCCCCATGAATTATTTCTTAATTATTTCTGTCTGTTCTGCCAAGGTTTTAAACTTAGCTTTTCTTCTTGACCTTGAGTAATTTTATGGATGAGAAAAATAGTTTTATAGTGATTAAATAGAAGACAAAATAATATAACTTCAAATCAGTAAAACACACTATAGACATTAAAAGACTATGAACTCACTACGAATTGTCTTTTAATTGCAACATTTAACATGTCTTTTACTTTTATGGGCATTAAATATTAACAGACAATTTATGCAGTAACTATTAACACATTTAGTTTTAGATATAAATATTTTTTAACATTAAATGTTAGAAAGTATTGAATGCAATCTATTTTCAATTTGTTTCACTTTTTGAATTTCTGCCAATTTTCTGCAAATGTTGTTCGTCAAATGTATGTATGTTTCAATAGAATTATTTTAAACAATATTGAAACATGTTCTATCTTTAAAACAGAAACTCGAGGTCTTCCTCAGATTGGATCACATTTCTTTTAGCATATCAGTTTTATATTATTGTGATTTTTTTTAAAAGTCCTTAAGTTGACGCAAAAAATCTGAACATTCAAAAATTGAGCACACGCACTTATTTCCTCTAATAAATGTGCATATGCAAAGATGTAAAGAGGTGTTTCTCAAAAGACCAAGTGCCTGTGACATTAATGTAAAAAATATACAATTTATTACAAAAATCGGTTTTAGAACAGGGAGGAAATCGCAATGATAGCAATACTAGTATTCATTTAACAATGAGAGACACAAACGCGTTTGGTACGTACGTATAACGGACGCACGTCAAGTGTTTTTGACCACACATGAAGACATTTTGTATTTTATAAATAAAGAAAATAGTGTTTGAAACAAATTGAAAACCAGAATAAGTCAATAGGAAGTAGACGTCTGACAGATCCAAAAGGTGGTCACACGTTGTAACCCATCATTGCCCAGCGGATGTCTAAGTATTCGATTATTAAGTTGAGTTGTACGTGAATACAATTATTTGTTGAACGAACGAATGAACTGACTAACAAACAGAAACGATATTTTGATATACTCATATATAGGTTTTCTTCGCTTAAACGTACATGGTAAACGTAGCTTATTTTCGTGCATTGATGAGATTATTTGATGTACACACTCTCTATTTTTACAAAATAAATGTCAAATAGTCATAGTGCCACATATCCAAATAGAAACTTTTAGGATTATAACTGGATTAAATCACTTTTTTAAACATTAACTTGACATTGAATTTGAACTAGAAGCACTTGAAAATAGTCGCAATAAACGAAAGCTTAATTCTGTTTTATTAGATATGGAAAGAGATGACACCCGCATACGATGATGAGCCCAACGTATTAGAGATCTAATTCCAATTAGAAAATGTAAATGATATTGTTCACTCCTTCTAGAACAGTCTTTTATCGAAAATAACTTCTTTCACTTTTTATGAAATCATCGTAGTTATCAGGATGAAAATTTGTGTACGCAAAAAGCACTTTTCGTTTTCATAAGACGCATCAGTGATAATCTATTAAAAACAATTGATATGACTAAATGAATTATAGAAATGAACAGCATTGAGAACCAAAATTCCGATAGTTTTTGCAAACAATAGAAATAGGAAACAAAATCCATAGTTTAAAAAAAAAAAAAAACAGTTTTGTAAAAAGTAAAATAAAAAATAACCGAACTCCGAGGAAATTTGAATCTGGTTTTATAGCTAGCTAAACCTATTACTTGTGTGACAGTCTAAAATTCATTATATTGACAATGATTTTTGAACAAAACAAACAGACATGATAGGTAAAAATGTCAAAATAGGGGTATGACAGTCAACATTTTGTTATATGCTTAATGACTATAACATTTTTTTTTAGAAATGTAATTAGGAAAAACAAAAGGGTATATAGACAAAGCACATAAACAAATATGGAGACAAAAATACAAACATTTACCATACTACAATAAAATAATGACGGGTTTTACAAGCACCAAGTAATGTCAGATGGATATGACAAAAATTAAACTTATCAGTAAAAGATGCTAAGAAGACAAATTAAAGAATACTATAGCACATTATTAAGATTATAAACGACGTCATTACGCAGCATACATACATATAGACCAGCATGTATTATTTTTGAGGTTCATACGGCATATTTATCAACAAGGTATTGGTACTTTCCGATGAACTTGGTTTTAGAAAAAGGACGAGACGTTCTTTTACATATCCCTATAAACAGGTGAATATAATTTATAATGATGGACATATCAACGATAATTCATGTCAACACAGAAGTGCTGTCTACAGACCTGATGATACCCTCGGTTGAAAATCTCCACCATGAATTGCATCGACCAAGAGGTTTTAAACCTTTTAATTATAGTATAACGATAGCATCAGTCATTGTCAACTTATTTCTATATACGTTTAGAAATGGTGATAATAGCAATATGTACAAAATAAATATACCTTAACAACAAATGAGCAATTACCTACATTTATGCAAAAAAATAGATATGTTTCTTGTGTTTGTATGTTTATTACCATATAAAATTATTGATATGTGATTTGATTGGAAATAAGACAAATATCCATTATATCATATGATGTTAACAACTAATTATTAAAGGACACTATACAGCCTTCAACAAAAAGCTAAACCAATTCCATAACTATATGAGAATTACTAGAACAGTTTGTCAATGTTACATATTTAAAATAAGATAACTTTAGAGAATAGCAATTTAATATGTAAGTTAATTACCTGTGAATGTATCAATCAATGTATCAATCATACACAGACTACGTTCATTGAAATAAAAAAAAAGAAAACGTCACCTGTTTTTACTGAAATAACGAACGTTACTTGAACTTTTATAAATAATTCACTTATAATGTTGAAAGTTAGTTGCTCAGTTCTTTTCATATCTTAATGAATAAAATATGTTTAAAATCAAATACCAATGACAACCCACACGTTCTACAACATCATGTAGTATCTGTGGACTATAATTACTCTGACGTATAAAAGACTTGAATGGATGGGTTTACACATCAACACGTATTTCATTTATTGACATTATTTGAATATCTACTTACACAAATTTAATTCACAGTGTGTAATCTGATAGCCATCTAAAGACTCTATATTTTTATCATAACAAAACAAGGTATTTTGAATATGTGCATTTCTTTGTTCACGAAATACACTCGCACTCCATTATATTCGAAGAGACAGTATGTTACATTTGAGGAGGCTTAAGGGTACAAAAATTTCAGAAAAATGTTAAACATTTTTTTTTCAATATCAATTTTATTTAATTACACTTAGTCTATTAATTGCTGTGTAGCAACATCCCAACGGTACCAGCATATGGAGTATATGTGTCTCAATTAATACGTTACTATAGAGCTAGTTCAAAGTACGTTGATTCTGATGAACGGAGAATACTGCTTTCTCAAATTTATTCTCAAACTATTTGTTTTGGCCCAGAGGATTTTTTCAATATACACATTTTTGAAAATGCTCCAAATTATCTCCCTTTGGTGCAAAATTTCCATTTGTTTTGCAATAAAATAGAAATATTTTTTTTTAACTCATTGGGGACCTATATTTTTTATTATTATATTCAAATAAGCTGTACTTGAATTAAACAATTGTTTAATTTAGGCGAATTCTGTAATTTTTTTTTTGTTTCTCCTATTAGTTCAACAAAGAACCTTAACATAAATGAATGCTTCTTTCGAAGGCAGATAGTGAGCTTAAATGAACGGTGACTCCGTCTTTTTAATATATTTTTCTATAAGGTATATGATATAAAGTTTATTTATAGAAAAAAATAGTGAAATCATCTATTAAAAAAAGAAAATAATTTATACCCGCGAGCTCCTTTAATGGTGAACAATAATAGAGTAACATTTAACACATAAGTTTAACTTGGTTAATAACCTTTATTACATATATTTCAAATAAAATACACTAAACAATTATTTTCAGATAAATATTGCCATCAACTCTTGCATAAGTGTATTACTTGTAAATAGCTTATAAATTTGGAAATATGAATTTATTTGGAATATGTTATGTGAATTTACAAATTATTAATTTTATCCATGTAAAACAGTTGAAGGACCTGTTGTTGATATTCAGAATGTACTTTTAGTGTTTTTGCATTGATGAATAAAATATTTAACGACTGTATAAGTCAACCCTTTACGACGAGTTTTATGTAGCAATCTGTTTGGATCCAGGTGTAATGTAGGTGATAACGATATATAATGTTGAGTGCCGTTCTAGGTTATTATCATATCCTGTACACAATGTTTTAACGATACTGTGATGTCTACAAAAAAATAACGATAGCGTGTAAACATCTTGTATCAACTGTCATGTTTTGTTAACATAGTCAACAATTTGATCGCTTTTTTTTTAATTCGCAGATGAGTGTTGTCGTCCTTATGGTGTCTCCTACACAAATTACGAGTTAAATAATATTTACACAGGGTCGTGCGTTTTTTATGAAATGTTTCATAACGACGAAAGCATTAATCTACATCGTTGGTAAAAAGGATTTTATCAACACTTATTCCCAAAGTCAGGGACATTGGCCTGTATTTGCTCTGTTGACAAAATAAACGCTAAGATGTAGGTTATACTCTTTATACAGTGCTCACCTAATAATGCTATTCCTAGAGTGTAGACTCTTTTATGTATACCCTATGTACACGATATCGTTAAAATTGCAATTCCAAAGATGGGAACCATGTAAAGACAGGGTTAAGACTCGATCAACAACATTAACACGATGTTGGCATTCAATTGCTAATATTGTGATGGTTTAAACGCATTTTCCATGGACAATCACTGTGCACGCGATACAATGTACATTCGAAATAATAATGCAGGAAATATTCGTGTGGGCATTATCCATTGGACGCAGTTAAGAGTATGATTCCTTTGCCGATAGTTAAATTGTAAAGGAGAAGATAAGGTCTAATTTCGGCCTAAACTTCGATGTACATCTGGTAAATGATTTTTGACATTTTGTAAATACTTAAGAGTCTACTTTATTTGATACAATTGGTTTTTTGAAAAGATTTGGACTGACTTGGGTATCACAAACGTTCAAATTCAAGCTTAAATATGAAAAAATCTATCAAATATGCCCTTAAACGTCACTTTTAAGATGGTTTATTTCTGTAATGAAAGTGGTCACATTCGTGTTCACTCACAATAATTATATATATTATTTATAATTATTAAATAAAACATATATTTGAATATCAAGAATGAACACAAATGCGTCCACTACCATTTTAGACAAAAACCGACTTAAAATTAGCAACAATGTGTAAATTGTAAAGATATCAGTATTTGTCCATGCAATAATGAAGCTAGTACCTGTTGTATGTCCATTGAATAATTAAAAACATATATATGTAAAAAAGTATGTTTCTTTCTAATATATAACTTAAAGTTAACAATTTAACAACTTTGTTAAAACCTATTTTTTAGGGCCAAAAAAATAGTCTTACCGTGCATACTCTTTTATTTCGCTATTGTTTAAACCTGGAACAACAATATATTCATATGTTGCTAGTTTATCACTTAATTTAGTTTTCATTGAATTTTATTTATTTTTTTTATATTCTTAAATGCAATTCATCTATTTATGAACACGTTGACATTGTTTTCTAGATTTATACCTTTATTATCCCATATAATCAAGTATGACATTACTTTCACAACTTTGTCAGTTTTTGTGCGTTTCACAAGCAGCAATTGTGTTCAAACAAGAACACATTCAACAAAAATGTAGACCAATTACCCCCAAAGTCTGCAATGGTTTTGGAATCACACATAATAAATGATAAAAAATGGAGATTTTGTTTTATTTTCTTTTCAGTCACATAAGATATAGAAGTTTCTTTTACTGTTGTGTTGTTGCACTGATGGCATTTTGTAACTGTTATCAATTAACTCACGACTTACTTTCAGAGAGAGGAGTGGTGAGTTGTGACAATAATTTTGTCACGTGTGAGAATAAGATTATCAGAAGTGAGCGTATAATTCTGAAAATAATCATATAAGATAAGAGTCGTGAGAATAAATAGCGATTGAGTGCATCAACATAATAATTTCAGATGGGAGCGTTCATAGTTTAGAATAGTAATTTCAGATGGGAGTGTTGATTTCTGTTAGTAATGTCCGATGGGAGCGTTTTGATAATATGTTAACTCCACTTGTGCTCATGTACAGTGTAAGGAGCTTGTAACAATACGTGTTGTAGTAAATACTATCGTTAACATTGAATATAGTCTTAACTCAACGCAACATACGTATCAAGTGATGTCAAACGATGACATTTACATCTATATTTATTATGCATTTAATTTTAGTTTTGAAGTACTACATGTATACTTGTTGTTAAATGTGATTTTTTGTTGCCAACAAATGAATTTTGTATCATCTAGTAGTTCATTCGTATCTAATATACTAATGCATCTGACCCTACTGTGTTTTACACACATTTTGTGGCTTAGTTTATGTGCTGCAACATTAGATATTGACAGGAGGTCGGGCAGTCAGTTCAATCAAATCAATAGAAAATAATTTCACGATCAACCTATACCGTCCATGATAATAACTACAATCATAATATTATATTGATTATTTGAACAAACCAATCAAAATAGAAATAAAGCCAAGTAAATGAAGGATATACTATGCGTAAAACCATTATTTTACAGGATTTCTCTATATTCATAAAGATTTAAACAAATACGTATTATCAATGTTAACTTCAACATCTTAAAACACGGATGAGTATAATATTAGAATTATATACGAGGATATTTTACGCTGAGAGGTAAGATAAAACTTATTATTACTTTGAATTTGTATTTTGTATTTTGTATTTTTTGTTTATTAGGTTGGAATCTGTTTCAATTATTCATATAATATATCTAGCTCGATTGCGAAGAAACCGAGCATCATATCCTAAACAGAACAACATTAATTTTAGCATCGTGTGCTCATCAAAAGAAACCGCTCTTTTAAAGAGAATGTTATGATATTTTTGACTTTATTGAGATTGACTGCATTTTATTTTCCAAAGATATTAATAAAAGAAGATGACTGCGATAAAATGTATATAAAAATTAAACAGTTTGAAACATTTAGATATCGAAGTATTTTGAGTTTTAATTTGTCAGTTGTACTTTTTGAGTTATACACTCTATTTAGAACTACTCATATGGTAACATCAATGCAAATCAATTAACATTGTTAACTGTTCTATTAGTAGTCAAGTTTTCTGTCGGGTTGTTGTCTCTTTGACACATTCTCCATTTCCATTCTAAGTTTTATTGTTTTAATGGAGCTTCATAACATTCCATATTTAAATCACTTAAGACTTTCTACTAGCTACCGATAATTAAAACGATGACTTATTAAACAAATAGAACAAGGTAAAAATGATAAAAAGATATAAATCTAAAATGCTTGCTTTAATTTCCTTGAAGATCAGCATATTTAATAATATATTTACGATTACTACCCAGAGTAAACGAATAACATCTTTTATACTTAAATATAACAGTTCTATAGAAAGTTTATTTAATATCAAATGTTTGACGTTCTTTGTTGTAATGTTATTTGTTGCTTGATTTCTATTTTACCTCAATTGACCAAACATGGCAGTTTGATCTCTTAAAACCCTTGCTTCATTCTATTCATTAGTTATATCAATACTCTACTACGTAGATCACCAAATTTTACCAGACAACATACTAAAAGTAAGAAAACTTTTAAGGTAATTGATAATCGTTTTTTTTTAAATCTTCTTATGTACAGTGATTTTTCTCATTTGTGTCTTTTTATACAGAATTTAGTGTGATTACAAACTTTTTTATCTTTCACTTTGTGTAATCTGATGCAACATAGCCATAATAAAGCATCGCTATAAATGTTCTACATAAATGTAATTGATAAAACATTGAGCAAATATATTGTGTTAACAGCTGTAGTGACGAGCAATTAAGTATCATATTTATATTTTTCGTTGTGTTAAAAAAGTATTGATCGTAGCATTGATCTTAAGCGAAGCTTAACAACGGTCAAATTAAAGTAATAAACTATCCCTTCTTGACGAGCAAACACAGCAGAATGTTATATACATGTGTATGTTAAATGTCCTTTTTTTATGTTGTGTTTTAATTACGATTGTTTGTCTGTTTGTCTCTTCCTTTTTTGTAAGGGCGTGGTTAAATTATTTTCGATTTTTGAGTTAGAATGTCCCTCTGGTATCTTTCGCCCCTTATTCATATGGCAGTTTTAGATTTCAAAGATAGTGCGCTAATTTTTGCATATGAGAACGACTTACAATATGATTTTTGTATAGTCAAAATAAAATGTATAATCAACAAAGCCACTTTCACCTTTGTTTTTATTATCGGTGCTATTTTCGTTTACTTTTGAATTGAGGCTTGTAGCTATACATATCGAAGTCATGCTTATATTATTAATAGTACGATTTGATTGCACTGTTTTAACTAATAAAGGGCGAGAAATTTTTGACTGCCGCTAATAACTGAGGGAATGATAGATAGAAAAAATAATTATATTAAAATAGGCTTTCTACGGGTCTGTTGCAATGCTTCTTTTACTTGCAAAAAAAGTGGAAAACTCTCTGAAAAATGGTAAATGAATTTTAATATCTTTCAAAATTAGGCTTGGCTTGATATGTTTATTCCTGTCATACGAACGTCCACCACTGTCATGCTTTGAAAGTCCAAATAACTACATGTGTAAGCTTTTGTTAATACGTCAGACAGGTAGATGGTATTCGTGGTAATGAATCGAATCCTGCATCGTAATGATGTGGTTCTTGTAAAATTACAATATCAAATTACATGTATATGTTAGTTCGTAAAAATGAGTTTATTAGTATGTCAAATACTTCTGGTTTGGATTAGCATTTTCTGTCATTTTCTGAATTCCTTAAATTCACTTGCCATAATATGAAAAACAATGATTTTACATTGTGTAAATATTGAATGAATATCAAGTCATAGATAAGTACAACAAAATAACTGCTTACTTCAATCAATCTTTTTTTTTCGAAAAAAAAAACAATCAACCTTCTTTATTTACTCTTCACCAAATGCATTCCATATACAATGTCCGTTTTTCCAGTTGACCATTTGAATTCTTATCAGAACCCTATGGTAAAAGCAATTTGATTGGCTGACTTTGCATCAATCCAATGTCATAAAAAGACTTGTCTTTACGCTCGAACATTGGAAGTTTATATCAATAATTAATGTTTTAATTAAAAGTGATATAAGTCGATATCAGCTGTCAATAAATGCTAATCTAACGAGAATAGAATGGTTAATGTTTTAACTAAGAGACTGATTATTTGACGTAGTTATATTTACAGCAGGATGACCTTAAGTTTAAAATAATTTTAAGTAATACATTTTAAACGTTTGATGAGCCGCCGTAAGTACCTGTTTTACTACTAGTTGCACCGAAAGCTGGTGGCATCTTCCATTTCAAAAAAAAATAATATACTTATAAGAATGAAGACGAACAAAACAAACAGTGTTACATGTGCCGTACGGATACTAATATTATAATGGTTAATTTCTGTGTCATTTGGTCTTTTGTGAAGAGTTGTATCATTAACAATCACACCACATCTTCTTTGTTATGTAAACAATACAAAATTCAAACGCAAACTGAAAGAAATACTTATTCTTTACATTTTAGATACACACAGTTAAAATTTAATGTACGTGTTATGACTCTTTACTAATGGTAGGTGTTATAATGTGATGGTGAAAGATTAGAATAGAAAAAATACAGTGACGACTGTTTTGTTAATTTGTCGTCGTTATTACGAGATTGTAATGTAGGTTGTATTGTATGTTTAATGAGTCAATTATTAACAACGGTTATAAATTTAACTGTAAAAAGGGCTATTGCAGTTCTATTTCCAATGAAAGGACTTCTTCTTGTTGGTTCTGTCGAAAATTACAATTTGATTTACAAAGAATTAAAACGCAAATTGTAGTGACTTGTTTGAATGTATTATTTCCATTAAAACAACGAAAGTTAATTAACTTTATGTTTCATTACAGATAACGGAAGCTAACGACAATGTACTGCAGAATTAATGTATCTTGTTCAATGAAAATTACTTCTGACTAGTCATTCTTCTATCTTTCTTTATGTGTTAATGAATACGAAGTTTGTATAAATTCGAAACACCTTCTTCAACCATTGATATACTGAACCTTAATTCTATTAAGCTTTTACTAGTCAATCATCAACTTTGTTTATTACATATGGATCATTTAGAAAAGGGGGTTTATGTATTGAGTACAAAAAATCAGCTTGTACTGACTCGCTACAATGTATAACGCCACCATTATCTTTGACACATTTGCATGTCTAAGCACAGAAGATTAACTATATAAATATATACTTTGTCTTTCAGACCGATAAGTTAGAGGTGGAAATTATATAGATTGTATAAACTGGCAATAAGCCGATCAGATTATTTATTTGATACACTATGATTTGATCAATTAACGCCATTGACCAAAGTAATTTTCACCCAGTTTTGTCAATAAGTATGAACATTAACCAACATAAATCATATGGTGATGCAACCTATAGAGGGACATACATTAAAGGAAGATAAGTAATTGAATGGAAGTAAATTGATGCTAATGGAAGTTTATTACTTACAAACTAGACTATATTTTAGATACTGATGTTATTGCTGTAAATGGATATACGAATAAATAGGATTTTCTCTGTCTGGTATTCTTCCTAACCGCTTTGTTGTATTCATTTTTTATTTTGATTTCTACATCAAATTTCTTTACACAATTGTCCATTGTTTCCCTGGTTATATACATGATGAGTTTGAAAGACCCAAATTGATGGTGCAATTGAAATTAGAAAATCTAAAAAAAATCTAATACAAAAGACAGAAATAAGCGAGAAATGACAAACGGAACTATGTAATGCATTGACACTTTAAACATATTTAAGATGGAAAATGAAGTTAAATATAGCATTTGTATAAGTGTGTAACGTTTTATGACATTTAAACAGTTTGATTCCATTGTAAATCTGACACTATAACTACAATTAAAATGGACATACATTTGACAATACATTAGTCAAGAAAGTTATACAACAACACAGACAACAGATAGTTTTTACCTTTCTTAACATTGAAAAGATGATATTTAAAAGTTTTTGTTTAATTTTGTTTCTTTTTTAGGATGGTTGCTGCTGGCAACTTAACCTTCTTAACTAAAAAAACCAAACACACAAAAACAAATCCAATACAATTGATCATATTTCATGACCTAATAGCTCCGTATATGAACTTGTATCAAACATAAAGTTCCGAGTGTACATTGTCCAAAGATATTATTAATCAATATGTATCGAATGCTTATTTTTGTAACTTTATAGGGTTGTAACAGCGTTAACCGTGCTCACATTTGTCCGCGCTTCATTCACAATTATGTACTTCGGTCAACGCTTTTACACTCCAATGAAGTTACAAAAAGAAGCATTCAATTCTTAAATAAACTATGTGGATATGAAATCGAATTGAGTGTAAGTTCTTTGTTATTTCACCCGCTCGCTCGGTACTTCGTAAACAATTACATTTTCATCTTATTAATCATGTTACTGTTTTATACCTAAAGTTGTATTTCCCTCAAATAAAGTGACAACAGATAATTTTGCTGTTTTGTTAAGAAAGGATTTGTTTATTATGCTAAAGAAGAACTAATACATGTGCATGCGAATATTTGTGTACTTTTCTTTCTTATAAGCTTCTTATTTTAGATTAGATAAGTGACGAAACATTGATGTCTAAATCAATTCTTTTTCTTTTACCGGAATTTAACGCAAAATTATAAAGCAGCTTGACGATTTGTTAAATTGTGGGTTTTTTGTACTTAATAACTTATTAATTTATTGTAAGCATTTTCTTGTTTTTCATCTTTCATGTGTCTCGTATGAAGTGTTCAAGATTTACGCTTTGTAGTTTTGACGAAACATACTAGTAATACAGAATGAGTGAAAAACATGTATATTTGTTATTTTTACTTTTATAATGAATAAAAGGAATAAGTAGGGATAGAAAATATAGAATTCTATCATGGTTATAATTATTGTACAAATAATGATGTCTTATTGGTGATACATGTAAAAAATCGTCAGTATAAAACTGCATAGTGAACGCTGGACAAATCACGATAGGGTTATATAAAATTAGGAACAGCTAACGTGTTCCAATGAATAGGTTTCTAGGCAATATCAAGAACGTGGTTATAACGTTGTGCTGATTCTCAATTTTCTTCTGTTTTTCTGTATTATTGTTATAACAAATATTTTTAAGTATTTCAACTTATAAAAGCAGATGATGTATTTAGAATAAAAGAGCAATTACAGATCTTGAACAAATGTTAGAAAATTGAGGTGGATAAACAATTCATGTTATAATAAAACACTAATTGTTGTTGACCTTTGATATCAGCTGTTAATATACAATTATGACTTTTGATGAGGTTGATAACGAGAACAACGGCCGAGGGTGAATGTCTTATCTATGAAGCTGGTAATCCCTGTATCATCTGATATAAAAAGTCAACAATATTTGCATTATATTTCTTTTTTATCAATCTTCAATATTTTTAATATTTGCTCAAGATATTTAAATGTTTCTGTAATACTAAGTATCTCATTGACTTTATCAGTTGCTACCATTTATAAGCCTAAATATTCAATTAGATTTATCAAAAAGATAATAAATATATCGAAAAAAAAAAAAAAACAAATAGGGTAATGCATATGACGTAAAAAACCTGTGTTGTTGATATTGCCTTGTGAAAATATTTATAGGTACATGTTAGCAGTTCCAAATCTTATATTAAACTATCGTGATTTTTTCCGTGGTGAATGTACCGTTTTTCCAATAAAAGATTATCTATGTTTTAACCAAATGAAAAAAGATAAATTTTCAATTCATTATTATAATGAAATGATCTGTCAAACCAATAATACGAGATTCACCATCGGCTGTTGAATTGTATCAACCTCTTCTAAAGTAAAACAAAATATTGGTAAGTGGCATTGTTAATGTTTTTAGGAAGTCACCATATAATTCAAAAAGGGAGGGGTATGGTCTTTGTCTGAGTTAGAAAATTTGTGTTTATTTTTTAGACGCTAAAAATCCAATATTTTTCCTCCAAAATTTTCCACATTAACGTATGGGGAGAATCTGGATTCAGAATACTTTTTTTGTCATCAGCGTGAACATAATATTGTTTTTCATCAACAAGGAGATCATAATCTTTGTTTAGGAAAAACTGATAACCCTCCCCTTTTTATGTAATAATAAACATATCATGTTTCTCTTTATCCTTTATTTGTCTTACATGGTAATATTAATACAGTGTGTTGGTGTAGAATACAGTTATTATAGGTTTAAGAAGATAAAACAACTCGTGGACGCGTACGTTCCAATATTTGCGGTACTGTTGTATGAATAACTTCACGTTAATTTTACTGATATGTTAAATATTGTCAATTTTGCCCGCTTTGGTAAAGTAGCGATTTTTATAGAAATTAACTATTTTGTCAGCCTCTAATTTGTTGATTAAAGTAAAATAGTCACTGCCACATTAATATTAACACGGATGAACATGAAAAAGTGACGTTACAGCAATGTACCAAGCGATATTGCTTTTCTGTTCAAGTATCACGCGCTATCGGCGATAAAAAGAATATATGGCAGTATGATTAAAAGGGATATGTACAAAACTGTCGATAAAATGAGTAGTGAGGTATACTTAAAAGATACTTCAAACAAACCAAGGACCTACATAACCAAACCACACCTTAAGGTAAAAGTACTGTAGACAGGAAGTTAATATTAGGTCTGCACCACTGTTTCGAGTGTTTGCATGTGACAAATCATCAATTAAACATGTCGATACTTTCTGACGGATGATAAGGTGAAATACGGACAAACAGTCATTTCAGCGTAATATTTGCTTCTACAATATTTGTCAATTATCAGAAATTGTGATGAAATAGAATTGGTCTACATGAAAGCTTTTAAGTATTGAAATTAATTGAGACATCAAATATTGTTATCAGGTTAAACATGTATTATCAGATAGTCAAACGGAAAATACTTAACTGACTTATGTGGGTAGTATTGCAGAAGAAAATTTTGTTCTACAGCGGCAATTCTTAATTGATTTGTTTACGTCGGTATACAAGGAAATCGAATGTAAAATACATGTCTTAGAATTGCATTCAAAATAATCAAATGATGTTTATAAATTATTTGACTTTGTTCTTCTCTCAAAATTAATTCAATTATTGGATCCACATCAAAACATTCAAATCCCAATAGATAGAATTAAGAAGTTTATTATGAAAGAAACGGTTTAAAACTTTATTATTCAGAAATTAGAAAAAAACAATACCGTAAATTGTAAATAGAATCCTCTGGATAACAAAATTTAAAACCATTTATCCTTTAACGACCCAGGAAGAGCTCAAAGCATCAAAGAAATTCAAAAGTCAAACGAGAACTAATTGACCCGAGGCTTTTTTCTTGTACTATGTACAAAAGACCAGTTATGGGTTTAAATACTTCAACTTGTGTGTGAGCGCTGATCCACTTTTCTAACTTGTTACATTCGTGTAACAGAAAAACAGAGATTACAATTAAAAAAAACAGTTAATAAGTTCTTTGCTCATCAGATTAGTAGTAGACACATAACAATGATAAAAGAAGCAAGGTACCCATTAGAATACTTTTATTTACTAAAAGTAAGATAAAAGTCCGATTTTAATTAATACATCAAGACGAAAAATACATATCTGTATACCTCCATCTGATTAAGTGTAAGCAAAATGGAAAAAAAATGCGACCTCATGTAAATAAATGACAAAATATAAATATCAAAATCCAAGATTTAAGGGGATAGTCATATAGATAGCAGTGGTGAAGTTGAAGTTATCCTTTTGTAAAACTACAGACGCTATCACTAGTTAGTTGACCGTGATTGAATATCAGTTTCACAGATGACAATGGATATTTTTTCATTGTCGTAACTACAGTCTGTCCCCCCTTTTCCCCCCGAATTTGACATTCTGACGAATTATTACTAGGTTAGTACTAACAAGAGCAACAAAAAACGTGCAACTTGAAAAGCAAGATATGCTTAACGTTGCCTAAGATCAGTCTCAGTGTTTGATGAGGTTCGTGATGCTCATTCTTTAGTTTTCTATATTATGAGTTTTGAACTAATGTTTTTCTTTTTCATTTTTAATAATGGTGTTGTAAATTTATTTTTATCTAATAATGAGTTTTAAAATAAATCTTTTGTCTTTCGGATGTCAAGTTAAGTATCAAACTTTTGAAAATAAAATCAATATCTTAACCGATAAAAGACCTTACTTAATGTAAATTTGATAACCTCAGGTACGTTTTCACATCTTATATAATGATCTCTATACACAAAACTCCGTAAACATAGAATAGTATCTCCTGTTTGCAGTTTTACAGATACAGTTTCCTTTTATCCTTATTGGGATTTTTTTGTAAGGTAACTTGCGATCACGAAATCCCTGACTTACAAGTAATACATAAATTCCATACTATGTGGTATGGGTTTTACCAAGTATTCAATGCCACACACTGATATATCATACTTTTTTTTTATACTTTTGTTTAGTAACTTTCAGTTTTGAATTTTCCTCGGAGTTCTGTATTTTTGTGATTTTACTTTTCAGCAATCATACCACATTTTTTTATTTTTATATAACGTTAGTTGAAATCCAATACGTTACTGAAATTTGGGGCAACACATTGTGTAATTAGTGAGTGTGGTAATATACATTGTAAGATAAAACTGAAGGAATGTCATCCTTAAAAACAAAGAGAAATCTAAATGATTGCAAAATCCTCTCTTTGTCAATAATTTTAGTATATACCTTCTATTGTCAAACAGAACAAATAGCCATACAAAGAAAGTTGTTGCGAATACTGAATTCACCAAAAACATAAAAAAAAATATAGACAGATTTTTTTACAAAAAACATGGACGTTTGTATCGACACATAAAGCAAGGACAAGATTTCATCAAATAGCCAGTGACATTTAACATAATTGAGAATGTGTAAAAGTATAAACTGCGATAGTTTAAAATTGAAGAATCTGCTGTTCTTTTTGATTATGAAAAGGATTGAGCAACAGAAAAAAACCTGTACATGCTGTCCACATTACATGTAAAAGGTAAAGTTTATAATTTATTAACAACGTTAACTGTATTTTATAATGAACATGCATGCTATGTATGAGCAAACAAAAACACATATATAATTTTATTTTGATTATAGACAAATTAATATTATACATCAGTGTGTGAGTAATTAATCTCCAGTTATTAAATATCTTGAGACATGTCACATTTTGTAAAATGCCGCAAACTAGATATTTTCTAAAATGCTGTTAAGATTCAGGCATTTATTTTAAGACTTATTTCCCATGTGTTTTTTTTTAAATCCTGGACAAATTGAAAAGCCTGACATTATGGTATAGAATGTAAAATCTTAGCCATTACAGGTATTGGAAAACTGATATGCTAATGCAATCTGAAAAATAATGATTGAGTACGAACTTAAATTAAGCAAATTCACACATAAACTGCAGAATACGAAATTGAAATACAAAATGTCAATACTGGTATCTATGATGAGTTTATTTACAACCACTGGGTCGATGCCACTGCCGGTAAAGCTTTTATTTCCTGATGGTGTCTCCTTCTCGGTAGTCAGACCTTCTATGTGGACATGAATTATTATTGAAATGGTCATAATTATAAATTAATTGTTTACAAAAAAAAAATGAAATACTAAGGCTTTTCTTCATCAGGAATAAATGACCTTAGCTGTATTTGACAATTGTTTTCAGAATATTTGGTCCCCAACGCTTTTAAATTTCGTACTTTATTTGACCTTCTCAACCGTGTTTTTATTCGAGTGTCAATCACGAGTCTTTTGTAGACGAAATGCGCGTCTTGCGCAAATACAAAATTTCAATCCAGGTATCTCTGATGAGTTTATATGTTTCCTACTTGCACTAGAAATTAATTATTAAATAATCCATCACTATTACATATAAATGCGTTGTTACTCGCAAATTTGTTTGTTCATCTATCACAATTAACAACACTTCCTGACTCATAATGTTATTCTGCGGATACGTGCTTATATTCCCATCAATTTCTAATGATCTATCAGTGGTCTTATATTACTAACATCGGATCGGTACAGCTTTCTTGTACTTGCCTAATTGTTTCCTAAATTGATCTTCTATAGATGCCTAAGTACAAATAGTTTGCATTATTCAAGTTGACAACACATTAACTTTAATTGGATGTGTTTCAATATTCAAGGATTCCATAGATTTTCTGAATGGAATATGATTTTGGATATGATGTTTAATATTCTTCGCCATCAACTGTCTCTTATGAACTCCCTCCACCCTCCTCTCCCCTTAAAAAAGAAAACAAAAAGAATTAAAATAATTGCATACAAGCGGAATTTATCCTTACTTTGACATTGTCTTTAAAACTTTTCGAATCTAATAATCAGTGTTTTATATAATGTACTGAGTACTAGCATGAGTATACTAGTTAAATTTTGTGCATACATGTGTCGTCAAGGATTTGTATAGCACTAATTATACAAATTGAAATCTTTACTTGTGTTTATATGAACGCGAACCTTGACAAAAACACTTAGATCTGTTGGAAATGAGCGCTAACTTTTAAATATATTTAGTACAAACATACATTATGAAATTTCGATTTTTAAAACTTTTAAGAGAAAAGAGATCAAAAAAGGTAAACAAAAGAGCAACAATAACTTAATGTTACATGTATTAAGGTAAAGTAAAACAATGTCGTAAAGAATAATATTTAACTATGAATTCATTTTGAATATTGAAAGATACTTACAAACAAGGTCAAGGGGCACTAGCTGTCAAATACATGTTCACCGATTTGACTCAAATTCTCATACTTAATTTATAGCATACTTAAACGTATATCAAAATTACAATAAATCTGAAATAAACAGTTAGAAAAGCATGCACCTGATAATCTATATAAGAATTTCGTGTGTCTACGAGCCATCTGATATACTATCGAGATAATCTCCGAATACTGCAGATTGTCACATAACCTTATATAAACATAAACAAACATGTAAATAGATTGCAATCTCGTTATTTATATTAGTCTGTTTTAGTTCATGTTATAGATTAAAACAGATTAAATCAGGTTTTTACCTGTATTATAATGATTTCTTTTTCTGGATGGAGTAAGTCAACGAAATGCATCCCATCTGTTTCACTTTATATGTTGACATTCTTTTCCTTTTAATGGCTGAACACGACTTGTGCTTACAAACCAATCTCTAGCTTATGGCTTATATTGAAAGTCTCACGAATACGGATTACATGAGATCGAATTATTCATATGTAAGCGATATTTATTTGCCTATTTTGACAACAAATTGTACCAAAGTGGCTGCTAAAATGCATCATTCTTTCATTATTTCACTTTTGATATTGATTAAGCCAAACGAAATCATATTCATTTTTTTTTCATATCTCGATGCTAGCGCCCCTTTACTTCCTCCGAAAATATTAAAGGTTCGATACATATAAAAAGTGTAACAAAAAACAACAAATTGAAAATAGGGATTCTTTTATAAACATTTGAAAACTTCGAAGAACTTTGACAAATTACAAATACAAATACAAATTTAGCAAAATCCACATTAACTAGATATAAGAAGATGTGGTATGAGTGTTGGATCTATCTTATTAAGGTGGTATAGGTATCTTTCGTCATCTTGGATTGTAAAAAACAGAGAACATAAGGTCCAGATTTTCTATCAAGTTAGCAAAATTTGATGCAGGAATGCAGATATTTAATGTGAATTTTCATTTAAAAGAACCAATTTATAAGACTAGAACTTATAAATATAAATATTTTTACAAGTGTAGATAATTTTTTTTTTTTGTTATTTAATTGGCATTTTAAGTTAACTCTAAAACAGTGCAATTGGATTTGTTATCACATAAGCTCACCACGGGTACCACTTTGGAGCAGGATCTACTTTCCCTTTCCGGAGCACCTGAGATTACCCCTAGTTTTTGGTGGGGTTCCTGTTGTTTATTCTTTAGTTTTCTATGTTGTGTCATGTGTAATATTGTTTATCTGTTTTGTTTTAGCCTCCCATACCACCTTAAAGGTATTATTTTAAAATACAGAAAGTGCTTTGAATGATATTTTTTTCCAACTTTGGCATTTAATGAAAAGCAACTCCGTCGGATAACCTTTCTATTGTAGAACAATATTTCGTAAATGTCTTTTAGTTATTTGGAGCTCGTAAACGACTTCCTTGGTCCTATTTCCGGGTATCGGTATCTGAAAGCAAAATATAAGAGCTATCTCATAATGTATATATATCTCAATTACAATCATTTTATTATGACTGCCTGATTGATTTTTTTGACTGGTGTTTGGCGCCACTATCAACACTATATTGTGCTATTTGGTTAGGAAGCCGGATGAGAGAATCATGATCCTTCGGTACAAAAACTAGCCATCCTAGTCCATTAAGATTAGAGTCGAGTGCACTTGCCCCAAGTGGGATTCGAACTCAACCTTAGTGTATTGACAGGCAGGCTAGTGTCAGTGACAAGGATATTTGTCTCAGGTAAAGCTCGACTTTCTTAAATTATTTAACATCTCACAGCGGTATACTACTGTTGTCTTTATTTATTGACCCCATGTTTATTGATTTAGTATTGACATTGTGTCATATATCAAATTTATTCGTTCAGTGTATAATCACTTGTGTTAATATGTCTTTTGATTGAGTTAAGCCATTTCAATTAATATTTTATATTCTGTCATTTAATGTTGTGATGTAACACTATTGCGTAAGGTAAGGATGAGGTTGGTACGTAGTAAAGCGTTTAAACCAGCTGCATTGGTTTGCAGCTGTTCTAAGTCAGTAACCTGATGTTCAGTAGTTGTCGTTTGTTTGGGTGGTTCATAAGTGTGTCATGTTTTTATATAGATTAGACCGCTGGTTTTCCCGTTTGAATGGTTCTACAGTAGTCATGATTTTGGGCCCTTTAAAGCTTCGTGTTTGGTGTGAGCCCAGGCTCCGTGTTGAAGACTGTACTTTGACACATTATTGTTTTTCTTCTACAAAGTGTTACTTGGATGGAGAGTCAGACTCTCCTTGGCACTCATACCATATCCTATTATATCTAGTAATACAGTACTTCGACTACTGTAAACCTCTCCGGACAGCCACCGAGGCCCCCACTTATTTATGTTTTATCTTAACAAAATCTGACAACTTTGCAAACCTTTAGCTGCTAAAAGGCTTCGTGACCTATTTTATATTATATTTTTAGAACTTAAAAAAAATATTTAAAAAAAATAATAATTTTGACCCTCAATCTACCGTAAGCCAATCTTTGCATCAGGAAATCAGATGATTTTCTTTTCTATTACCTTTTTTATTATTTAGAAATGTGTATGTAACAAATCAGAATAGTACCAAAGCACTGACTATATAGATATCGATACCCTCGAATACTAGAAGAATTTTAGAAGTGCTATCGACCCAGTGCTAGAAAAAAGAAATATATAATTATTCATAAATTTGGTCATTCAGGCGAACTTTTCTAGATTAACTACTCTAGTTCAAATGAAACAACACATTCTTTAATCTAAAATCAATTTGAAATGATGCAAGATTTGACCAATATTCCCATCCTAGTATTTTAGATGTAAAAAAATATAGAGATCTTGAATAAATCGTGAATCGAGAAATTATTTATGAGAATTAAGAACATTTTCTATTATTAACAACAAGAAAACTACGTACTTTGACGGTCTTCTGGTTTCAATAGTGAAACATAATGGTATATATCATTTTGCACCACAGTGTAGACAGAAATAATAAATATCTGTTTTCTTTGGTATATTAACCCTTTCCCTTTCATGCATGTTAGACTTTTACTTACCGAAAATACATTATCGAAGTTTAAATGTATACTGCATTCGCATCAATGGTCATACACATACCATGTTGGGCTCAAATGAAAGATAATTGGTAAAATATTTCCAAAAAGTAATTTTGAAGATAATTCGTCATTTTTTAGTCACGTTGTATATTTCCAAAAGTCACGTGACTGTTGGAGAAAAAGTGAAAAAATACGAAATCCTTGGGCAAAAAGTCGTGCAGGGACGTATTGGTGGGCTAATAGGGACAGGTTTTGGTGGAAAAACAATGCTTCGAGTCTGTTGAAGCAAATAAGTTATCATAGTGGTATAAATAGACGCATAACGTGCTATAGGCCTTGAAATATAGATGTCCGTAACATTCAAAATAATTGATTTTAGACGCTCTTTTTGTCCGATTTCAAACTTGGAACCTAGTTATTCGTCTAATTCGTTTTCAATCAAACAGCAACCTAAACTTTGTTTTTACAAGGGAAAATTCATTGAATTACCAATGCTAGCTTGATCTGGGACACTCTGACCGAGCCCGATGGAGACAGGGGTAAAAAAAATCGTAGTTTTTCTTTTTTAAATTGAAAGTAGTTAAGTTAAGTTACATTCAATAAAGGAAATTATTTTTCCAACTTCCGGCAGTGAGATTCGAACGCTTAATCTTAGCGCCTTGGGATAGATGAGCGTACCCCTCCGCCACTGGCATTGCAGTGAATTCATTGAAATTTAAGTACTTAAGTCTACTACTACGGAAGAAATTTAAAAAAAAATATATAAACATTCTCATTTTTTGGGGGGAATTATGTGTTCAGATGATAATTGTTTGTTGCCAAATGCATGATTTTTACGCAAATCTAGGAGGAATCAACTCTTTAAAATGTCATTTTTTCATTGAAAAATACATGTTCCTGTATTCAAACAAAAGTGTGTTAAACTTTATCATACCGCAACACTTACGGAACCATGTTTAGTTACATCTTTTTCAAAATCAGAATATTTTAGCGGTTTTTGTCTCTTTTCCCATAATATCTTTAAGAAATGACTTCGGATTTTTAGCGCATTTCAAGTTTGTGATTGCGCTGCTACACTAAAAATTGCATTTGCAACTAGTGTACAAGTTATAACTATTAGTTTAGTACTATTCTTCAAAAAATCACTGCACAGTTATTGAAAAAAAGTCATGAATCCTCTTAAAAGAGCAGTTTTCTTTGCACTTCTTTTTGAGAATATTCCTCAAGGTGCGACTTGTTTATTAACTAATAATGATAGAGGTTTGATGCACATTAAATCGTATTGCTGGTTATCTGAGGATTAATTTGAGCCCTTAACCACATCTGTACGTCAGCAAATGGCGATGGAACAAGTCTAAATGCCCCCAAAAAATCTTGAAATTGGTTTCACCGGTAAGCTGTACCGGTGTGAAAGGGAGAGGATTAATAGATTCACCTAAGAGGGTTCAAGTCACCACACTTCATACGGAGAATTATCCATTAGAAAAAAGTAATTACTGACTAATGAGAGTTCTTTAGATATTACCCACAGTATATAAAAAGATATATGTCCACATTGTGACGTCGCTATTAAGTTATACTTCCACTTTGTGACATCGATGAAAGGTTTAATTTCCACATTGTAAGGTCGATGTTAAGTATTGCTTCCACATTGTGACGTCGCGGAAAAGTTATATTTACCAGTGACATCTTGGTTTGTTCTGTTCTAATGTCATAAAGCCGTGATACAAGAATAGTGGAGCGATGGAGCTGGATTGCTCATTGTAATCAAAATTAAAATATGTATTATAAATCTGTCATGATGAACAAAGTGTACGCGTAAACAGCGGTTGTAAAAGAGAAGTTTCATAAAGAAAAAAATCTGAATATATATATGTAATACTAATAAACGAATATCCCGAAAATGTACATCGTCAAGCACATAACTCAAACTGAACTAAAACTGGTAAATAAAAAACTAATGAAAGAGTAAAATATCTTTATTTTGTGACCACAGGACTATGTCTTATCACACATGGCTTGATTTATCCATACCTCAATGAAATACCGGTAACAAATAAGAAAGGTTTCCATCTTTCCATTATTATTAACATCTGTTTTAGATTGTCTTACGTAAAACGAACGTCTGTGTTTACATTTTGCTTATTATTCTTTTATTTAAGATTAGCAAGATTTAGTAGCTTGCCAATACGACACCTCCCATAAATATTTAGAATGTTCTTTCTACTGATTTGTGTTTAAATAAAGCATGTGTATAGGGAGATACAATTGGAGGATATTTTCTCAATAACTACGTATTACTTTGCTGTATTCATCAAATATCCTCTCAAAGTGTCTTTAACACGTGTTTGTGCGGTTTGTATCTATTAATATTCAGATGATACCAAAGAGCATTCAAAACTGGGAAACATAAGACGAAGAACAAGTCCAGATCGATATACTTAAACAAACAAAATGGTAAAATCAAAAGTTCAAACATATTAAACGAATAGATAATAACTGTAAAATTCCTGACTTAGTACAACTGCGCTGCAATAGACATAAGTGTCTTTACGACAATAAGAACATATCCGTCGTCTTCTGTTACATAGAGATTCAAAATGATAAACTAACACTTGATGGCGTCTGTTATTTACTGGGATGACTCTATAACTTTGCCATTGGGAACTCTCTATCAATCAAACCATGATAAAACCCTTCCCAGACTCCTCCATATATCATCAATATAAAAAAAGAAGATGTGGTATAATTGCCAATGAGACAACTGTCTAGAAGAGACAAAAATGACACAGATATTAACAACTATAGGTCATCGTATAAAGAATTCTTTGTAAAGAAGTTTGTGTGACTTTGATATGCAGTATAGTGCAAAATGATGCAGTTTTTCATCTTTGGTTGAAATTCCCTTGGAACATAGAAAATACTGTTCTAGAAGTCCTAGTAGAGCATGTTGAGCTTTCAAGTAAATTGTTTGTCGTCTTTTTGCACGGATGTGTTCAGTATGTCGTTGATTTGTACGTTAAAAATCTAATTGGTAAATTCCGACTCTTGAAACAAAACGGTAACATAAAAGCATGTCTACGTTTTCAAATATAAATAATTTGTTACAACAAATATGCAAATATAAATAATAAAAGTGGTTGTTTTAAAATGTTATAGAGACTAAATGATTTTTTTTATTGTTAAATCTCTTATTAACTTTAATCGTTCATTACTTGACAGGGTGGTGAAGTTTTGTTATGTAAATACTTTATCCATTACATCACAAGCTTGTCAACACAAGGGTTGTGAGTTCAAATCTAATTAAAGTATATATTTGCCTATTTTCCTCTCCGATCACTCTAGTTCCTTAAACAATAAAAAAAAACTAGCAGCCACTATATGGTCAATAGGGCTTAAGGTGGCGATTACCACCGACAATTAAACAATCATTCATTACACGGACCCTTAGATATATCAATTTCAAAATAGAAACGTCCCGCTCTTTTTCTGTCAAATATGAAACTCAATTTTAACAATTATTTATTTTTATAAAACAATCTCCTGTTGATTTCCAGACTTGTTTTTTTACTAGAGTAATTGAAGTAATCAAGACAGTTGTCTACAGTATCATTTAATGGTCGTTTGTGTTATAATAGAATTTAGTGGATTTAGAAAATAACACAAAACACGCCAATAAATGCTTAAAAGGACATTTGCTTAAATGTCAATTCTGCATTCCTTCTAAATGTCATCAACAACCGAAAGGACTTATATACAACATAATATACAGCATTCAGTTATTTATATACAATTTCCAATATTTAAAAATGTCAGAAAATCACTATCAACAATATTATTGATATGAGTGCATATGACATGTCATTGCGATTATATATATATATATATATATATGCATAAAAAAGTGATATGGTACAATTGCAATCGAGAGAATTATCGACTGAATTCTAATGACATGAACATAATCAACTAAAGGTCATCGTACGGCTTACATCATTGAACAGAACCCACTGCAAATTAATTATAATGGTCTGTTGTTGTGAGGAATGAGGGATGGATATATTCTGCCACGTCCTGTCTGTGTTTTTGTTTGGTGTTTTTTGTTGTAGAGATCTGATGAGTTCAGCCTTTTGCAACTGATTTTATACAGTTTGCACTACACTACATTCCTAAGTTTGGAGAGGATTGAGCGCTCACAAACACGTTTAACTCCGCTGCATTCCTCATTTGCCTGTCTCAAGCCAGGTGCTTGTAGTTCAGTGGTTGTCGTTGGTTTATGTCTGTCGTATTTGCCTTCTGTAAATTGCTTTGTTATGAATTAGGCCATTATTTTTTTATGTCCCTTGTTAAATTGATCACGTCGGGACATTGTATAGCCAACTATACAATATTCTTTCGCCCATTTCATTTGGACTTTTGTGGATATTTGTCTCATTGGCATTCCTACCACATCTCCTAAATTTTATATTTGATGTCGAACAGGCACAAAACACAAAGGTCGTAGTCTAACAATTTTGTGAGCGTTTACTCCACTAACCTTGAAATGTTGTACAACTACAACAAATGTACGAATTTACTTTACATAGTATTCGTTAATGGTATGACTTATCAGATTGGCACGAAACAAAATCAAAACAATTAGATACAAATAAAGAAAAAAAAGGGCATACCAATCTAAATGGACTTGTGTTTACTGAACGCTAGTCTAAATTAAAAAAAAAACAACCGATAAGAAAATCAGGTTTTACCAAACTAAGGAATCATTCAGTACAAATCTAACGATTGCATAGTAAAAATACCCCATTACATCCCACAGTAAAAGAAAGATATTACTGGATACAATGCCAAAATCAAAGTACCGTGTATAGAATACAAATAAAGATAACTGTCAAGAAATACATATTTGATGTTTTCAGTTATATAAAACACAATTAATGTTAATATCGATATCTAAGATAGGTGGTTTCATAACTTTGAAAAGGCCATTGGATAGTTTATGTCAGAGCTGTAATCACGAATACCGTATAATTTTCAAATCTGATTACTCAATGGTCTGGTTGAATATGCCATTGAATAAATCATTCCGTTGCATTACTGTTTTAAAAGTCATTAGTGATCAGAGTGTCATTATCATTTAGATGCATTCATGTATATAATAAGGGGAAAAGAATAAATGTATTATTGTTTCTATAGAACTAGATTTGTTTTTATTAGTAACTCAATTACAGCTTTCTTAAACGGATGTCCATCTCTATTACTCGATTCACAATGGTTGACTACTAAAACATGCCGACTATGTGCAACGTCACAATGATTATTAAACAATTTAGTTTCCGAATAGTCATCAATTTTAAATAATTACAAAATACAACAAACCTTTTGATAAACAACATTATATGGTTGAGACTCACAATTTCCCTTTATAAATGACAAACAAGAGTAGAACCAGAAATGCAAGTGCAACTAATGACTCTTGACAATCTGTACTTTTATAAACAAAGCATTACAAGACTTCATATATTTCAAAGAAAATTGTTAATTTATAACTGAAATAAGTCATTTATGCACATTGTTTTACCAATACTATTAAGCAGTTTGATCAATAGCAAAAATATTATTTTCTCGTAAAACTGTCACATCAATTACTATTCTATACAATATTGTTTTGGTCTGCTGTAAGGGAAGTATAAACATAGGATTATACAATGTTCAACGAACTGAAATTTAACATAATAACCTTACAGTTTCATGTATTACATCTTACATGTTTGAACCGTGTGTATTAATGAAGATGTTAGCACTTGTGTTAGTTAGTAAGTATTCAAATAGAGTAATATTAAATTGTAATAAACAGTGCACTTCAAATCCCTGTCGGGAAATTTGATGGTATACGACTGGTTCGCGTGGTTATTTGTTGAGCTTGTTTCTATTTACTTATCATTTACCTTGCTTATTGACTTAGTCTCCTCAAAAATGGAACTCAATATGCAAATCAATTTTGAAACGCGGAAGAAACAACACCCAGTAAAATCCTGTAATCAAAAAATCATTCTTTTGACGTAACGTACTGATGGTGTTTTAAAGTACATTGTACCATCCCTGCAAAGCCTATAGGTATAAAATCAGAATTGATTTTTGCTTGTTTTTGTTTGAGTTTTTTTTTTATTTTTGACACTTAAGTATTAGGTTGCCGAAAAATAATGGAACGATAGAAGCTTAAGAGGCCTATTAGACATTCGAATCTCAGTCGACAAAAATCACTACGCCATTGTCAACAAAAGCTAATAACAACCAAATTAAACAGTCAACAAAACACTATCAATGTAATTTCATGGTAGGTATATTAAACCGAATTCATATACATTTGTAAAATGGTTATTTTTGAAATCTCAAGAAGAGATTTTATATGAATTTATAGGGTTAATTATACTTACCACAATCCACAATCCCTGGAATAAATGCATGTTTTTGTTGACATAATTGAAATTATTCAATTAAACGACAAATTAAAACGAAAGTTAGTGTATGTTTATGTAGGTAAACTATGACGTACGTGAGTACATCTCATTGATGTAATTTTTAATCACCTAGTTAATTGCGATGAGAACATGCTGTGAAAGCAAACATATTCTATATTCTAGCAACAGGAACCTAGTTAAACAGGCTTGCACGTTGATGCTCTAGAATGCCTGCTCAACACTAACCGAGTAAAAGGGCGTGAACGTTAATGCTTTCGAACGATTGAGCAAGTGAAGAGGGCGTGATCTTTGGTGCTCTGGAATGACTGAGCAACACGTACCCAGTGAAAAGGGCATGCATGTATGTGCTCTGGAATGTCTGAGAAACACGAACCCAGTGAAAAGGGCGTGAACTCTGGTTCCCTGGAATAACTGAGCAACATGAACCCGGTGAAACGGGCACGAACGTGCGTGCTCCGGTATGACCGAGCAACACATACCCAGTAAAAAGGGCATGCACGTATGTGCTCTGGAATGTCTGAGCAACACGAACCCAGTGAAAAGGTTGTGAACTCTGGTGCTCTGGAATCACTGAGCAACACGTTCCCAGTAAAAAGGGCATGCACGTGTGTGCTCTGGAATATCTGAGCAACACAAACCCAGTGAAAAGGTTGTGAACTCTGGTGCCCTGGAATGACTGAGCGACATAAACCCAGTGAAATGGATGTGAACTTTGGTGCTCTGGAATGACTTTGCAACACCAACCCAGTGAAAGGGCGTGAACGTAGCTGCTCCGGAATGGAATGACGGAGCATAATGAAACCATTGAACCAGAGATGAACGTAGATTCCCTGGATGACTGAGCAACACGAACCCAGCGAAACGGGCGTGAACGTGAGTGTTTCATTCAGGCAGTTACTTGTTGTATGAAATAAAAGCCTAGAAGTAAATCCTGCCATACAAACCATTGACGATCATTTAAACAAACGTATGTGTAGTAGTCGATTGGTCTTAGTGGTCCAACTACTGTAGCACTAAATTTTCAACACCTTGGTTGTGAGTTCGAACCCCTCACGTGCAAGTGACTAATTTCAATTGAATAGGATTAACAGTTTTCCGTGGTTCTGTCCTGACACCCTAGCTTCCTTAATCAATTAAACTAGCCGCCACGAAATATATTTCTTATTCATCAGTACTGAAAGTGGTGTAAAGCACCGATCAATCAAAATAACTTAACTGTTTATATATTTCTTTATGAATTGCACCGATTCAAACTGTGATTCTTAAAAGAGACGAATTATGATGTTAGTATAATACTCTTACGATACATTTCCAATGTTTAAAGGAGATTTTTACATTCACAAGTTTTTCATAATGTGATGAAATATATTAAATCACATATTTTTACTTGTACATGAACTGTACGTACACTAATGTCAATCAGAAAAAGTTTGAAGCGATTTTCTTAATCACTAAAATAAATTAGCTTTCAGGTCATGCAATGATTATAAAGCAATATCTAAATAAGGTAACTAATTTATATATACATATGTATGTATAAAACATTCAAAACTATCTATTATCAATGTTGCCTAAAAAACTTTTTAATCCCTTTTTTCAGTTTTGTTTTGCAATTTATAAACTGTCTTTTTTTTAAGTTCAGGTCAAATGCTTCATTCTTTTTCAAGTTTTTAGCGAATTCTATAAATGGAAACAGTCAAACATTTCTTGTCAAAGAAATCTTTATTGCTGGTTTACAACCAAATTTCGAACACTAAATCATGATTGTTTTTTGACGTTGATTGCTTTAGTTGCGAAGCCGCTGAAACGGTCATATGGAAATTTTATGTGAAATTTATGGTCGACTTGAAAATGGTCTGACTCACAATGACATTTCACGTCCGTAAGTATAACTCTGATCTCTCTGAAACTGACACGTCATTTATAAAACAGAACAGAAATAATTATCGCTTTCAGAAAAAAACACCTGCTTCAGACAGACTCTTGAATTGAAAAAAAAATAATTTGCCACTATCTTTCTTTTAGATATTATCATTTTTAGGTAAATTGCTATTATTGTTAAAAATTATATATATATTTATTCATGAATGTATTTCATATGCATTACGAACCAACTCTTTAAGGCCAATACTATTGTTGAGATTCGTCAAAACATTAATGTAATATGTGTTTTGGCATTTTTCATGTCGAAATTGAGAAATATTAATAAAATTGCAACCACGTTATGGCTGATTCACAAGAGACCGTCGTTCGCCATCTACAAAGTATTAATATATGGATAGAAGATCGTTTATTATCAACATGTTACCAATATATGGACAAGAGACGATCGTTCAAATCTACAAGTAACCAATATGTGGATAAGGGACAACTTTCAACAAATACATTTTATATACTATTATTGAGGTTCGTCAAAACATTTACGTATGCTTAATTTGCATTCCAAAGTTGAATGTCAATGCATGTGTTTTGATTTTTTTTATGTCAAATTAAGAAACATTAACATTATGACCGCCATGTTATGACTGATTACTATCTACAAGTTACCAATATATAGACACAAGACGATCGTTCACATCTAAAAGTTACCAATATATAGACAAAAGACGATCGTTTACATTTACAAGTTACCAATATATAGACGCAGACGATGTTCACTATATGCAGTTTACTAATATATAGACAAGAGACACTCGTTTGCCATCAACAAGTTACCAATATATAGACAAAAGACGATCGTTTACATCTACAAGTTATCAATATATAGACAAAAGAGGGACGAAAGATACCAAAGGGTCAGTCAATATTATAAATCTAAAACAAACTGACAACGCCATGGCTAAAAATGAAAAAGACAAACAAACAACAGCACACACGACACAACATAGAAAACTAAAGAATAAACAACACGAACCCCGAAGACGATCGTTCACTATATGCAGTTTACTAATATATGGACAAGAGACACTCGTTTACAATCAACAAGTTACCAATATATAGACAAGAGACGATCGTTCACCATCGACAAGTTACAAATGTATGGACAAGCCGCGATCGTTCACATTTACCAGTAATCAATTGATAGACAAAAAAACGATCGTTCACCAACTGCAGATTACGAATATGTGGACAAGAGACACTCGTTCACCATCAATTAGTTACAAACATATGGACAAGCGACGATCTCGTTCACCTCTACATGTTACCAATATATGGACAGTAGACGATCGTTCACCATCTACAAGTAACCAATTTGAGGACATAGGACGAACGTTCACCTTTTACAACTTACCAATATATGAACAAGAGACGATCATTCACCATCTACAAGTTACAAATCTGTGGACATAGGACGATCGTTCACCTTTTACAACTTACCAATATATGGACAAGAGATGATCGTTCACCATCTACAAGTAACCAATTCGTGGACATAGGACGATCGTTCGCCTTTTACAACTTAAAATTGAGAATGGAAATGGGGAATGTGCCAAAGAGACAACAACCCGACCATAGAAAAAAAAAAACAACAGCAGAAGGTCACCAACAGGTCTTCAATGTAGCGAGAAATTCCCGCACCCGGAGGCGTCCTTCAGCTGGCCCATAAACAAATATATACTAGTTCAGTGATAATGAACGCCATACTAATTTCCAAATTGTATACAAGAAACTAAAATTAAAATAATACAAGACTAACAAAGGCCAGAGGCTCCTGACTTGGGACAAGCGCAAAAATGCGGCGGGGTTAAACATGTTTAGGAGATCTCAACCCTCCCCCTATACCTCTAACCAATGTAGAAAAGTAAACGCATAACAATACGCACATTAAAATTCAGTCCAAGAGATGTCCGAGTCTGATGTCAGAAGATGTAACCAAAGAAAATAAACAAAATGACAATAATACATAAATAACAACAGACTACTAGCAGTTAACTGACACGCCAGCTCCAGACTTCAATTAAACTGACTGAAAGATTATGATTTCATCATATGAACATCAGGCACAATCCTTCCCGTTAGGGGTTTAGTATCATACCATCATAACATATATGAGAAGAACATAACCCGTGTCATGCCAACAACTGGTTTTTGAATAAATGTGTTTAGTTCCGATGCAAAGACCCTATAAGTGAATCAATATTAACGCCAAAATATGCAATCTTTAATGACCTGACAACAGTATCGTAACTATATCCCTTCTTAATAAGTCTATTCAAAGGTTTTGTTAGTTTTTGAGGTGAATACTGACACCTTTGTGCTTTATAAAGAACATTTCCATAAAAAATTGGATGTGAAATACCTGAACGTATAAGAAGTCTGCATGTTGAGCTATATTTACGAATGATGTCCTTATACCGATGATAAAATTTAGTAAATGTTTTGACTAGTTTGTGATATCGAAAACCCTGGTGTAATAATTTTTCAGTAATACATAAATTTCTCTCGTTTAAATCTAAAACATTGTTACATACACGAGCGGATCTTACAAGTTGAGATATATAAACACCGTAAGAAGGTGACAAGGGAACGTCACCATCTAAAAATGGATAATTAACGATAGGAAATGAAAAATCTTCTCTTTTATCATAAATTTTACTATTCAGCTTTCCGTTAGTGATATAGATATCAAGATCGAGGAAAGGACAGTGGTCATTGTTAGTATTAGCTTTATTTAAAGTAAGTTGATCAGGATAAATTTCTTTAATATACATACTGAAGTCGTCATTATTGAGAGCTAAAATATCATCCAAATATCTAAAAGTATTATTAAATTTGTTGATCAGATGTTGTTTCGATGGGTCTTTGCTTATTTTTGTCATAAATTGTAACTCATAGCAATACAAAAAACAGGTCCTCAATAAGTGGTGCACAGTTAGTCCCATTGGAATTCCGATAATCTGACGATATACGGAATTCCCAAAGCGAACAAAAATGTCATCTAGTAAAAATTCAAGGGCATATATAGTATCAAAGCATGTCCAATTGACATAGTTTTTTTGTTTATTGCTACTAAAAAATGACCTAAAAGAGTTTGAACATATATATTCACATTCTGACTTTTTAAATGCCCATTTAATTAGGTGTGTGAATTTTTTCTTAATGAGAATGTGAGGCAATGTGGTATACAGGGTAGAAAAATCAAAACTTTGAACAGATTCAAAATCACCAATATAAGCATGCAATTTATCAAGTACTTCCAACGAGTTCTTGACACTCCAAAAGTAATTAATTCCACTATTTTCGAAGGCCTTATTTGAACAATTTATTATCAGATATTAATTGTACCAAGTGTGCTGGTAAGAAGAATAGACAATTTAGTAGTAGAACAATGGCTTGAAGACGAAATAAATCTATATTTGTATGGTGTTTTGTGTAGCTTCGGAAGCCAGTACATAGTTGGGACTTTCATTGTATTTGGCTCTGCTTGTAAAGCGGTAGCTAAAAGTTTATGTTTGTTACAGATGTCGTTTTCTGAAAATGGAGTCAATTGGAATGTTGGTGAATTGGTGATTTCTTATTTCAGAACCTCAATGTAAAATTTACGTCAAACAATAATAATGTTATTAACAGCTTTATCGGCCGGGACAAAAACAAATTTCATGGCTAGTTCTTTTAGTTTATGTTTGATACGAGAAATAGGTTTTTTGTGGTTATTGTTACCAATATATGAACAGGAGACGATCGTTCACCATCTTCAAGTAACCAATTTGTGGACATAGGACGATCGTTCACCTTTTACATCGTTTTAACTTACCAATATATGAACAAGAAACGATCATTCACCATCTACAAGTTACCGGTACCAATACATGGCCAAGACACTCGTTCACCATTTTCAAGTTACCAATACATCGACAAGAGACGATCGTTTAACATCAACAAGCTACCAATATATGGACAAGCGATGCTCGTGTACCATCTACACGTTACCAATATATGGACAAGAGACGATCAATCACCATTTCCAAGTTATCAATATCTTGACATAATTGCTCACCATCTACATGTTACAAGACATGTACAAATTTGTGGACAAGTCAGAGATGGTTGTTCAATATCTTCAAGTTAGCAATATATTGACAAGACACTCGTCCACCATCTTCATGTTACCAATACATGGACAAGAGATGTCCGTTTACCATCTATAAGTTACCAATATATGTACAAGTGACGATTTTTCACCGTCTTCAAGTTACCGACAAATGGATAAGATATCAACGTTCACCATCTACAAGTCTATTATATGGACAAGAGACGATCGTTAACCATTCTCAAGTTAAAGATATATGGACAAATTTATCGATAAAAGACGATCATTCATCCTTTAAAAATGTCCAATATATAAAAAAAAAAAAGGTTGTACACACATTTAGATAAAAACTATTGCAGTTTATCAATATATTATAGCTCCCGTTCCTTTGACAGGGCAAATTTCGAACAAATCTCCACTTGAATGACCAACTGTCATAGAAGTAAACAATTATAGGTAACCACGAGGTCTTCATGTCACATGCTTTTATAAGCACTTCAGCTGCGTCAACACTCAATAAATGAAGCATGGAGTTTTGTAAACTCAGTCACGTTTAACTTAAATTGATTACTTCTTTGTAATTAAAAAGTAATTAAATATTGTTTGAAATGCTTTCAATTCTATATTCAATATGCAATTAACTGTTTGAAGTGTTGTCAAAATTACCCACTGGATACTTTATTTAATTGATGTTTCAAAATTCACTTGAAGACATCGTGGTGTGCACATCGATACCATATGATCGCTTCTTCTGTTGGAATTTTTAAGTTGTTTGATATTCATTGCATCCGCCTGTACATTTTACATTAAGAAAAATTAAAATGGACATTCATGAGGGTAGAGTAACAAAGAGGCTTTATTATTTATATTTGAAGCTAGTTTTCTTTTAGATCAAATTTAGCTAATCGTGTAGTTCTTTTTTATCTGGATTACATGGGTATAAGAAGATGTGGTATGAGTACCAATGAGACAATTCTCCATCCAAGTCACAGTTTGTTAAAGTAAACCATAACTTTATTTGTCAGTCATATCAGGTACCCCGTCTGTGTTTTAGTCATACTATGTTAAGTATTTGAATATTTAAGAGAATTGCTGTCGGTTGTTCAATATACTGTACGGGCACACGTGCACTGTTGACAATTATTTTTAAATTTCTTCACCTCTTTGCGTCTGTCAAGTATTTTTGTCGTTTTGTTGCTGTTTCATTGACGTATGTCCTGTTTTGTTCAAGTACTTGATATTGCAGGTCTGATCAAAATAAATATATTTTCTGTCCTATTTTTAAGATAGAAATAACAAGCGAATACCATATGTATCTATGAATCCTTTCTGTAATAACCAACGGATTAGTTTACCATCTACAGAGATGTTCAATTCAACAATTCTGGATTTGAGTTTTTATTCAAACATTATCAAAAGACGAAAAATTGGAAAATAAGTTATAGTGTGTTAATTATATAGTCAACACGTACACAATAATTTATACAAAGTACTATGTCACGAGGTTTGTTAGTGAATGTAAATAAAAGGGTATACGTCAGATAGCTTACAATATCAAGAATAGATTCTCCTTATCACATATATAGGTATGAATGACATTAACGTGATCATCATGATGTCAGGAAATAACGCCTACTGTTACCTAATCGTGTCTAAGTAATTGTATCTACATGTTAAAGACAGTTGTGGACTGGTAGTATAAAAACGCTTTTCAAAATATTTCAGTAATTCAAATTCAACCTCGAATTTTATCAAAAAAAAAGAATTAAGAAAATGTCATGTGTTTAATTGTGATAATAAACCTTTAATGAAAGAAGTTAGATTTCTATGAACGTTGTTTAGATATGACTGCCTACAACATCGAGTGTAGTATTACATGGGGTTTTCATAGTTTTATGAACTCCAAAAGAGGTAGCTATATATAGATGAGGTTCATTTGATATATGTAATGAACAAAGATTTAAAAGAAAATGTAATTTACGTATCTGAAATAGTCTAGTATACTAGTGTATTTCAATGTTCGCTTTATGCTGAGATAATGTAAATTACGATGATTTATAGAGTAACGTTCTCTTTTTGAGAACACTTCAATCTGGGCTTTCAACTTGTCAACATGTCCACTAAAAAATAAAATAAAAACACAACATTCGTTTGAATGATAATAAGAGTTTTTGACGTTATTTTTAATCAGATGGCAAATTTCATGGAGTACATATTTTTGCGTAAGCTAACAAATATATTCATCCACCAGGCCTAATTATTGACACAAATATACAATTTACGTGTGATAGAGTTACGAGTTTGAAAAAAATATGTTTGCAAGTTTTTAAAGAATTATGAGGGCTAAGCACCTTTTTAAATGACTTTATTGGTGCATAAACTGGACCAAGTCACTCGAAAACATATCATTAAAGTTCGTTCTTTGTTTGTGAGGGAATTGATCGAGTTTATACACCAATAATTTTTTTGGAAAATGCGTGTAATCCTATAACATATTGAAACTTAGTGTAGGAATAAAGGTTCCTGTATGTAGGTTCATCTAGTTTAATTTTACTACTAAATTAAACATATGATTATAAATTACAGAGCAGCATCTGTTTGTCTGAATTTGATATATAAGAAAAGAGTTACGTCCTACAATCAGATCAGTAAAACTTCTTCCAAGGTTTTGCAACAAATATTCCAAGCAAATTGTAAAACTAGATTGCGATGATATGTTGTAAATATATAAGTGTGTATCGATATACTTATTCTTTCTATTTGCTTAGTGTTCTTTTATATAACGAAAACTCTTACTTTAAGAAAATTAGTGATTTAGACAACGTTCATTGAAGAAGTATTTCAAAAGTCTCGTAATCCTATTTGTTCATCTCGTCGGTCAAAAAGTAAGCAATGATTGGATAAAAATAAAAAAAAAAACAAAAAAAACGATAGATCTATTCCGTAGATAATATAAAGTTAACAATAATTGGAAATAAAAATTATATTTCTATGTTAATTCGACTTCGTTGCGCTGATCTTAACGTCTTTATTCTATCATATTTGATTATAAATAAATAATGTAGAACTATAGTGTCTGTTGAAAAGGTTACAATAGTTTTACAAAACTGTTAGATTTCCCTTTAGAAACGCATTCTTCCATACAGATGATTCTTGATGCGGATTACTGATTCAAGTGTATAAACAAATATAAATGCAATTATTAAAATAAAACACATTAACGAAATGTTATGTTGAATAAATAATTCCACAGGGTTCTGGCGTACCTGTTCTTTTACAATCACATGAAGCCAAATAGTGTTTAACATAAAACATGTACACATTGTATATGCATTAATCAAATAACATCCTTTTCATATTCGTAATACAACAGTGTCTGTCAGATATCAGTATTACTATTATCAAACTGTTTCCCATGTTTTTAAGGCTTGTTTGTTCTTGCACAATGCAAATGTCGCAAAAATAACATTGTTATTTTTACATTAACATTTGAACCTGGAACAGAAAAATATATTTTGCTACAATAAACCATGTACATAAATGTAGTTATGTAGGTAAAATACTCTTCTGTTAGCCCTATGTGTATATTTTATTGTGTCAACCACATTTTGTAAAATGACATTTTTAGTCGCACGAACCTATTTCTAGATGTTTATGATATTGTAGTGATGACACAAGAGACATTTCGCATCTAAAGCAAACATTGTATATCATCCGTATCACATACCGAAATAATAATGTAGAGTTATTGCATGATGTTTTTGTCCCGAGTAGATTTTGAGAGAGACTTGATATAAACAAACAATTATTATAGAGAAAACAACTCCCGACAAAAGTCGTGTAGACTGATAAAGTAATTCGGTCTTTGCAGTTGTAGAAGCCATGTAATTTTATAACCTGACTAGTATCAATCAAATAATTTGAACACAGACATAGAAATGAGTGAATGTGATGGCCGTTCCTATAATACTTTTTATTTCCACATAATAAATATGTTTCATAATTCTCCACATTGCCTTTTCTTTCAATGCTTTTTTTACAGCCATTCTCCTCTACTTACCATATGAATAAACGTTAATCATCAGATAATGTAGCTCGACAAGCACCGTTTCCATTAAGAGTCCATAAATTTCAATGAGAAAACCGATTATATAACTGAGGAACATGAAAGTACAATTAATGTATTATAAATAACTCTGTAGGGGAGAAACCTATTAATTTTCTGGCAAATTAGTGCTATTTGAAGCAGAGTTAATTACTAAATCTTTCGTATGAAAGTAAATAGGCATCTTTGAATTTGATGTAAATTTTCAGAAATGCCTTGTAGGGTTTTTATACTAGCATAGAAATTTCTTTTACTTCATTTGAGTCTCACAAAAGTTGAAAACTTTAGTAGTATTGAAAAGTAAGTTGGTAGGAATTATGTACGCGTGTTTAAAAAATCAAACAGAAAATATAAAGAACTATCAGAACTTAATACATAATAGAAAGCAACACGTATAATGCAGAATGTTTAGAACGAAGACCTTGACTTTCATACAATTATAGAAGTTCAAGGATACGTAATTCTAACCTCGATATCTCCAGACTTAATTGCGTGGCTACAGAAGATGTTTTTTAAGCGTTTGTAAAACATTCCGTATCTGCATGACTTAACATAGCTTTTTCAATCAGGTGTCTCACTAGCAATAAAACCACATCTTTTTTACGATATTAAATCGATCACCAATATGTTATCGTGTCGGCATTTGTACCTATGGAACACAAACCTTCACAATGAAGACCGAAACAAAACAAAAGAGGACTGACCAAAAACCAAACTCACACCAACATCAATACTCACTAACATCTTCCGTCGTAGTGTAAGTCCACACTATAGAGGTTAGATGACGATTAACTAATCATTTATTATAATGTAGGTATGCATTCCTTTGACTAGAAGCTATGTTACATGTTCTAAAATAAATCTTCAATTACTGATTCTCAAGAGATTGCAAGTAGATAATAAATCTTCAATTACTGATTCTCAAGAGATTGCAACTATAAATATACTTTAAACTTTCAAGTTCGATGTCCTAAGACAACATTATCCTCAAGCCATTAAAACAAATGGAGCGTCATCAGCTGTCATCGGCATTTGTACAGTGGTTTGTTTTTATTATTGATAAATGCTGCTGTTAGAAACTAAAGTGCATCGACAATAATTTGCATCATAAGACTATTCTCTTTATTTATGCAATGCATCAGATTCAATGTTTGTATTAAGTTTCATTGTAAAGGTTTTGCAATGTTAACAGATACGTTGATGTGAGTGGTTTATGAGAAAATATGTATCTATTGTTAAATGTAAAGTTTGACAATTAAATGAAATGATTACTTCTATTGGCGTGTTAAAAGACGTTGTTTACAGTTGCAAACTCTGAGAGATTTATGTAGCGTATTGTTTGCATAATTTCTTACATCCTAAGTCTTTTCCTTGTTTCATTGATTAAAAGCCTTTAGTTTTGAAATGGATTAAACGCTCTCTATGATACGTTCACATGTCACGTAACTGTAACATAACCTACAGTTATACTTCTCCATTCATTATTAGAGGTTCACAAAAAGTTCACATTTCGACGTCTATTATGGCGTAGTTTGACGGAAGTTCTACAAATGCTTGTTCATTTATTCCTACTACATTAAGTTTTCCCGCTTAAATACCGATATCAATTTACACAATATTTTGAATAACGCCTTTAATTTATAAATACATATGTAATATATGCATAAAGGTACATGCACAATGATCCACTGATAACCATTTTTTTAAAGTGATATTTTTGGTTACATATATAAGGTATCATTTGTTATTGTTTATTCTTAGTGTTGGTGTTTACATTTTTGGTATTTATTAAAGTAGTTAACTGTTTTGTGTATGAGTTTTGCTGTTTTCTCTATTAGGTTAGTCCACTAATCCTGATGAAAAAAAGGGGGAAATGTGTGATATGAAAAAAATAATTAAAACTGTTACCTGTTACTGTTCTAAGTTATGGGCCTGGTTTTCGAATATATCTTAATATGACTAAGACATTTCTAGGACATAAGATGCGTGGTTATAAGCTTTCTTCTCAATATACATCTTATGCCATATCTTAGGATACTTTCAAAAACACTTTTCAGGGGCTTTGCCATACGATGTGTCTTTCAATGAGACTATCTATTTGTGTGGTTTTTTTTTTCATTTGTTATATATAAAACCTATAATTTTTTATCCACCCTACTAATAAAAATAAAACATGATTTTTCGAAAGTATCACTGTTCGAATCACAAAGCAACAAAAAGTAATTAAATAATCAACTTTTAGCTAGTAAATATACGATAATTGTTTATGTTTTTTTTTGTCGTTTTGTTTCGCAATATTGTGACATAAAATGAAATATATAGCACATTATGAATTTCATATAATAAGACCACTCACATTTAATTCCTCCCTTGATATGCATTACAGCAATTGTGTTATTTTATTACTTTATCTCTGAAATGATGCATCGAATAACATTTGTCAAATTGCCAGAACAAGTGACACCGAGGGACCATGCCAATGAACAAAAACTTTATTGTATAAGCTTGTTTTTATGAATCATCGTAACACTTATATAAAATAAAATACAGATATTATAAACAATGAACATAATTTAGTATATGTTTGTTTTTTGCGTGAATGAAGTAATTCAGTAAAACACCATCCAACTTTTAATATTTAAGTCATTTTAATTTAACTTCTCTCGGTTTAGCATTTAAAGCGAAAACCACAATACATGTAATAACGTAAATTAAACAAAAATAACAAAATTCTGAGCTATTTTTTATTCAGTATGAAAAAACACGTTATACCTTCAAATGATAAAACACATCAAACGAATAAACAACAACTGTCATATTCCTGACTTGGTACAGGCATTTTCAAATGTAGAAAATGGTGGATTGAACATTGTTTTATAGCGCTAAACCTCTTACTTGTAAGACAGTCGCATCAAATTCCATTATATTTACAACGATGCTTGACCAAAACAGACAGAGAAGATACAATAGTCAAAATATGGGTACATCAGTCACCTATGTGTCACAATCACAAAACAAACAAATATTTAACAAAAAAGCACGAAAAGTATCTTTCAAATTTAATAACCAAATTCATTGCTTCAAGTGTTTGACGTCAGAAAATGTAGACGTCACATAGCAAGAAATATAAAATAATTTTGTCGTTCAAAGTATTTTAAAAAAAAAAAATATAATGGGGAATGGTGGTATACAAGATTTTAAAACAAATGTTATGTTAGAACAAATTTCAGAAACAGACCGAGATTTTAAACTATCCAAAGGTTCGTTAGAATTTTGAAGAATCCATATAGGGTTAATACTACTACATGTACGCGAGTAAGACAATTTAGTCGTTTATAGTATTTTCAAATTTATAATAGAACAATAACATAATGACATATAATAGAACAATAACATAATGGCGGGATCTTTGAAAGTGCAGAGTCAAGTCATATGAACAAAACAAAAAACACAAAAAGTTGCACAAACTAAACACACCTGTCCAGTAAAAATGAAAGACAATACAAACACATTGACGGAATGTATAAATACCGAGCCACGTCAAACAGATATCACAAAAAAAAAAAAAAAAAACAGACCAAACAGTAAAAGTAATATTAATAATAGAACAAAGACAAAATAACAGAACAATATAACACGTTTTTCAGATGATAAAAAACTTCAGTACGCAGAATCTATACATCAAGACCATCATGTATTATTTGTGAAATTGATATACTAAATGTGTTTCCCTTTAAACTAATATAACATTCTTTTTATTTACAAGAGATCAGAAAAACTTCAGACATGCATGTGAATGCGACGGAAATCTATCAAAATAGTACAACAGAATATCTCAACTATTACGGAACAGTGAACTTAGAAAGAGATATACAGAAGTATTCAAAGCCTGTCATATGTCTGTCAGGATTTATCGGGAACTTTTTATCAGCAGCCATCTTTCTCAGTGAATCACAGAGGAAAACATCATGCAGCCTCTATCTTGGGGTACGTTCGCTCTCGGATACAGGCTTTTTGATATCATTGTTTTTTATTTGGTTAGGTGATATGCAAGTGAATGCATTCAAAGCTCCCGGATTATGCCAGTCTATTATATTCTTGTCATATGTCTGTGCGTTTTTATCTGTGTGGTTTATCGTGATAGTAACGTTTGAAAACTACATTCGGATTTGTATGCCGTTTCAAGTTAATACATATTGTACAACAAGGAAGGCAAAGATTATAATTGTACTGTTCACACTAATATCATTTATAATTTACAATTTCACTTTATGGACTTTCACTGTCAAGATAGCTCCCTCTGGTATGTCACTGTGTTTGCCAATCCAGGAGTTTAATTACATATTACAGTACTTGTATTATATTGACACCGTTGTAACGCTTGTACTGCCAACATTGATAACAATAGTTTTAATGATACCAATTACGTACAATTTATTAGAACTTCTTCGAAGACAACAAGCTCGCCTTACTGGAAAATCTCAACAGAAAGACAGAAGACAGAGCACCCCGCAAAGTAAAGTTACAAAACTCTTGTTTTCTGTGTCACTTGCATTCATTTTGCTCAGTTTACCAAGTCACGTTGTTCGAACACATCTTGCAATTTCAAGCTTTGTCGCGCTCGAAGACATAGATCCGCTGGTGGTATCGTTGAAGTACATTTTTGAGACGATTTATTACCTTAGCTTTGCTGTTAACATTGTGATATATCTTACGTTTGGTGATAGATTCAGAAGTGATTTTAAGAACAAGTTTTGCTCAAGGTTTAGCAGTAAAAAAGAACAGGCGTCACAAACCACCCCTTCAGTGTTAAATGCTGATAGAGAAGAATCAAATACTTTGCTATGTCACGCAAACAATATGACAAGTGAAACTCATGTCTAACCAACACTAATCATCTAGAAATAATTCACAATTCATGTGTAAATACGTCTAAATACTTTAAAAGTAGACACCATATGTTCTTATTCTACATTAAAAAGTAAGCGTTGCGTAGTCGAAAAACATAAAGACGAACATAATGTCTAGGAAATAATTTAATTCATTTACACTGAATTACAAGTACATGTAAACTGACGGAATCAACATTAATGTAAATGAAGAGTGGATAATCATGTTTATACTAAGATCTCTGCCTGTGTTCAACGGAAATGTCTTACAACTAGTAAGAGCATTACATAAAGATTGTTCAAGAATCAATACACTATGTCCAATTTCAAAAATTAAAGCTAACATTAGTCATGCCTTCAATAATTGACGTAGACTCGGTAAGCTTGTCAAATCTATTTTACACGTTTCTCACGTTTTTGACTATCATAAAATTCCTCAGATATTTCGATGAACTTATATAACGTATATGTAGTTATTGATTAGTGTAATAAAGACACATATATTGTTATCAATTCTTTCATTACTAATGATACTTATATAAAACAAAGTAACTTGTTCGTCTCTTTGAAAATTATATCCAAGACCAAAAGATCTTTATTTTGCATCAGTAAATCAGTGTATCGGTTTTGAAATCTCCACAATCTCAACTTTTTACAAAATATATTCCACATTAATTAGTTGGATACACAGTTTTAATATTTTTCAATTGATTTTGTCCTAAATTGGTCTGAAACAAGATTAAATGTACGTTATATTGTATTGTTTTAGCTTTAACCGGGACGTTATCTTTGTCTTTTGATTTTGAGTAAGGACAATTAGTTTTATATTTATTTCAGTTTCAAAAGATCTTATTAAGTTTAATGGATATCTCATAAAGTAATTAATATATCTTACTTACTTATGGTAAATAAGATATCTAACTTATAAAGTGAATAACATGTCTTGTAAAGTTCATGTATAATACAGTCAATTAAATTTCTATATTAAATACTGTAAATATATTGGATAAACTTTTCAAAATACCACATTCTATTAATAATAAGAAAAACAATTTATTTAGATTTGATTTTTTTTAGTTTCAAATAAAATTATAAAATCGGAATACATTTCTACTATGAGTAGTCGCTTCGGTTCAATTTGTGAAAATAAGATTGAAAATCGTTGGTAATGGAAACTTTGCAACCTCAGTTGAACCCGTATTTATGTAACCCTAATGTGTTCTTTCGCTGAAAATTGGGTACGCATGCTCTAAGTATGTTCAGTTATTAACATTGAAAAGTGAAACAAGGATGTCACAGAAAAAAAAAACATTTCTTTGACCGATCTGGAACAAACAAAATCTTTTATAGAAAGGTATAAGAATGGTTTACTCTTTCACATATAAGAAAAGAATAATTATGTGGTATGATTGCCAATGAGACAACTCTCCACAAGAGACCAAAATGACACAGAAATTAAGAACTATAGGTCACCGTACGGCCTTCAACAATGAGCAAAGCCCATACCGCATACCAGCTATAAAAGGCCCCGAAATGACAATGTAAATCAATTCAAACGAGAAAACTAAAGGCCTTGATTATGTATATAATGGTATGTAATCAAACAGAGTTGGACAAATCGTAATTACACAACTCCGAGTGCTTCTCTTTCTCTTTCTTACTTATATATATATAATTTTATAGGTTGATATCAGGTCGAAAAACTATCTGAAGTCTCTTATAACATTTTTTAATCCGATGGTGTCTAGGTAAGTATAAAATAAGAACGACATGCTGATATATTAAAACAAGTCCATGCATTGTCAATTATAGTTTCTTTTGGACTTATATGATGGGGAATTTGTGTTTAGAATACTATGAACAAATATGAAAAATGAAGTCAAATTGGTGATCATGAATTTGACACATAATGCCTCTGTAGGTACATCTTTAAGAATACGTTATCTTTCTGATATATTATTGAAAATATCGAATTTTGGTTAAAATGTTTCTCCTACAGATATCTGGTGTAATCGTTAGTCAAATATCCTATACAATATATAAAATATTTTTTTTTTCAATTCAAATTAATTAAGACATATACCAAAGAATGCATGATATCTTACATACTTCATAAGACATGCACACTTTATAAGATATTTTGGAATTGAATAGATATCATCAAAAAAGGTCTGCAATAGCTTAGCTTACATGTACTACATGTATACGGTATGGTTATGAGATATGCTCATTCTTGAGGCACATTTAGTTGTTTATAATCCTTGTCGTTTGTTCTCTATAGTGGTTAGTTGTCTAATTTACAATCATATCACTTTTTCTTATTTTATTTTATTTTTCAATCTATCTATCTATATGTATATTTCTATCAAAATCTAACAGCTTCATTCAATGCATTGTACACATACAATGAATGAACATGTAGTCTTGAATTAATTTCAAATAGTTGTAGAAACTATAATATACAATTATGGTCCATAGAAACGATGAAGAATACATAGTATATGCAACAGAAGTAGATCATTTTTGTAAAAATTATGATGGCCATGAAACCGGCCGTTTGTTCAGGCTATCCTCTTCAATAAATACATTTACTTTCTTGTTTCGTATTCACTCGATGATTTCTTATCTGTTGCTTTTTTAAGGTGGCTGGGGCGTCTTAATTAAAATTTATGGAATTTTATCATTATTTATAAAAATGAAGATTTTATCATGCTTTTTTCAATAAATTATTGGTCACCGGACTTTTTTTCATGCTACAGGTTGTGCAAAATTTTGAGAGATAAAAAGAAACCTACACAATAAAATTTTAAGATGAAAAGTGAGAAGATGGCTCTTATAACATGCATTCGGATAAGAAAAAGAAAAAAAAAATGGTGTCACTGGACTTGTTTTATTTGCTACATGTTCAAATATGTTAATGCACAACACTTTCTATTGTAACGTAACTATATCTGAGTTATCTCCACTTATTTGGCAAAGTTGAAAAAAATTGAATCCGACAAAAATATTGTGATGTTTAAAACGTACAGCTGTAAATATGACAAAACACACAATGTGCTATGTTAACATATAACTCTCAAAATTTGCAAAATTCGTTAAAAATCGTTAAAGATCTAGAACAATATTTATCTGCTACTATCCAAGATAGAGAAGACATCCCAGCCACCTTGAAATGAGTGTGAGTGACGTCTTTGTGGTAGTAGAAAACTTATATCTAACCGATATTTCACCGGAGATTAATAGGTTAATTAATCGCACAGTGTTATTTTGGCGTAACTCACTGCATTTAAATGAAAATTAACCCATGATTTTCATGTCAAGTGACAATATATTCCTCATAGAAAAATTGAAATCACAATAATACTTAACTTCGAGGAAAATTCAAAACGGAAAGTCCCTTATCAAATGGCAAAATCAAGTTCTAAACTACACCAAACGAATGGATAACACAACTGTCATATTCCTGACTTGGTACAGGCATTTGTATAGAATTGTTTGTTAAATTTGTAAAGTACATGCATGTATAAGGATACAATATATATACATATGGGGAAAAGTATTACAACACCGAATTAAAATAAAAGTAACGAACTATTATATATTGTTTTGTGATATAATTTTTTGAAATAGAACTATTTAAACATTATTAAAATTTCACCTGGGTTTAATCTATTAATAATTACATTAAATGTATGTGATTGACACCATATACAAATGCAAAGAGTATTCCACAACTCTCAACTGCAACACGATGACATATTATTGGGAATGTAAATACAGGATGAGAACTGTATCATATTGACACTATCTCAACAGTATAAATGTCGCCTGAATTGTGTATAGACACATTCCGCACTGTTTAAACTCTTACTTTTGTTCTTATATATTAATTTTTATTATTGCTAAACTGTAAACTTAGAAGAATTAGGATACAATATTACTTTGCTAATTATAAAAAGCCACATGTTGGTATAAAATTTGTTTATTTACCATATCAACATTGAATAGTATGCATGTAGAATGAAATATATATCCACAGCATGATTGGTTTTAATCATTAAGCAATAATTCATAAGATTTACGAATCAACATTTGTAATTATTTACACACCCTTATTTAAATTGTTATGTTCAACATACCCACGTTTGTATTTATTTATACTTTAAATTTCATACCCATATTTGTATATATTAATATATACATATATCCAAATTTATAATTATAAAAATATTTACATGCCCAACTTTTATTTTTGTTGTAATAAATGTAACTTGAAACAACAGAATATGATATAAAGAAAAATCAAGATAACTGTTTATCATGTGTATATTGGTCATGGTTTGTAAAACTCCCAACTGTCAAGTTGAGTGAAGACACAATTCAAAATATTCAGAATATGTCAAGCCATATTGAGATAAAATGAAAATGTTGAGAATCTGCCGAGAAATTTCATGACAGTATTCAAATTTTAAGACCATATTCAGAATGTCGAGCATTTGTCGAATCATTTTCATACAAATTTATTATCAATCAGAATTTGTCAAGAAAAATTAAGACACAAGTCATACTTTATGGAAATGTCGAGTAATTGTTTATTCAAATTTAGACAAAAATATGGTATTTTCAGACTTTTCAGAATTTTGTAGCGAAGGTTTTTAGCCATGGCGTTGTCAGTTTGTTTTAGATTTATGAGTTTGACTGTCCCTTTGGTATCTTTTGTCCCACTTTGGTAAGAAGAACACCCTTTGCCATCAATTGATGTAATAAAGGAAAATAGTTCGGAACGGAAACGATCACTGTACGGAGTTTGATAAAGTGCGCGAAAGGCAGCCCCAAGTTCAGCCACTTGATGAATAAAAAAATGCCTTTCATCAGGAATTCGTAGATTGGTGGCAGGTATGAGTAGACTTTTGAACACAGTTATCGGTGTGGTGTGAATAGAGGCTTAACCAAGTATTGGTTCTTTGGCCTATAATGATCAACCATGATTTGAACAATAATTGTATGATTGTTTTTGACATTGTAAAGTTCGATTATTGTAAAAGTTGTAAATTGCATTTTTCGTACAAAAAAATACTTCATTTTGTTATCAAAATTGTCGTTAATTAAATGATTTTTTTCGTAATTTGTTTTTAATTTGTTTTAATCGTTTACAGTGTATCAATATCATTATACAAATATGTTATCATGTTCTATCCAAAAAGGATGCTAATTTTCCAAATTTTACAAAATCAAGGCGTTGCAATACTTTATGCAATGTGTATAGATCTTGCGTCATTAAAATGTGTTAATTCGCTTATGTATTGGAAAGAATAATTATTATATTTTATGAGTGTGTGCTCAACTGGGACTTATATTCGATCAAATGTCCTATCGAACAAGACATAACGTGTGGTGATGCTTAAACAATAATAAGACATTGTTATGTTTTATTTAAACATCAATTATGATTCTACGATAGTATCATGATTGTTGACCCTTAATTGCCACTAAACTTGATAATGACAATTTGCGTATAATCGATTGAAAATAATAAAAATTATCGTCAGTATGAATGAACTGAAATATTTATTGAATTGTCTGTTAAAAAGATCATTTACACATTTTGAAACAACTGGTAACTGTAAGATCTGTACCACATGATTAATTCAAGGGAGTGTTCGTTTCTCAATTTGTTAGTTCCTTAAGTTTTATTTCTGTTAACTACGAGTATTTTGTGGATGTGTTACTGCCTACTTTAAAAAAGATAAGAAGTTAGCAATATCCTTTAAAGTTGAAATCATCCTTTCGTAAATCTTACGGACGCCATAACGAGTTGGTTGAACATTTTGAAATAGCCGGTTCACAGATGATGTCGAATGTGTTCGTTATGTCGTCACTACAATCCATTTCTTTTTTCACCACGAATTTGACCTACTGAATGAGGACTATTTACCCAGTTTTGTAATAACACGAGCAATACGATTGGTGCCACATGGGAGCAGGATCTGCCTCCCCTTCCGTAGCACCTGATATCACGTGTTGCTAAGTCTTTAGTTTTCTATGTTGTGTCTCTTGTGTATTACTGTCTGTTTGTCTTTTTATTTTTTAGCCATGGTGTAGTCAGTTTTTTTATTCGTTTGATATTTCAACGATCGATTTCAAAACATTATTTGAACAAGACACATGTTAACTTGTCTGGCGCAATAAAGAAGCTTTTTTGTAGTTCAAATCTTATAGCAAGTGCCGACGGTATGTATTCATTTGATACTAGTACTCTTTGATGAATTATTCCAAAGCTTCGCAGATGTATGATCATTTGTACACACTTTTTTCTCCACAGTTACTCCAATTACGAATGTCAATAAATATAGATTATAACATGGCATTTTTCATATCGGACCCCTTATTAGCCCTAGGTCATAATATCAGCACGAGAGCTGATAGGTTTGGGTGGTTATTTTGACCATGTGCTGATAAAAAGTCTGATATAATTCATTGTATTATTTGTGTTCAATTTTGTAATGATATATTTTCCTGGTTCCTAATATGCTTTTTATCCATCTTAGTTATGTTTTTTGCTAAAAACGTTCCATTAAGAGTGACGCCGAAATGCCATGCGATAATAACCGGAAGCAGTTGATATAAACCGGAAAAAGTTAATATCAACCGGAAGTAGTTGATTACAAAAGGCATATCAATCGGCTGAGGCAATTCTTTAAGTTCAATTAATAAACATATCAACAAATGAGGTTTATCAAGGGGTACAATTAAACCATTTTTTTTTATTAGTTTATGATAAATTATATTATCGCTATTTTACAAATTTTTCCTTTGATCTTACTGTCTGATTATTTTATTTCTTAGCGGAGTCGATTGATATAAAAGTTATCGCTAGAACTAAGGGAGTACGTGGCGTTGCTAATGAAATTGACATGAAATTGACAACGTCGTCATAGGTAAATAAGCGATAAACAGACTACCATTGGTCATCTCAACTCGATTGCTTTTCTCGCTTTTGCCGTCCCGGCTCAAGCAAGAAAATCAATCTCGTTGAGATGATCAACGATAATCTATAAATATCAGGTGATAAATACAACTGAATTGTAAATATACTCTTGTTTTAACCATAAGACATCACTAATTGTGTACACCATCGATCATATAAAGGTTCTAACCTTGAAACTGCTGAATGTGACATGTTTAAATGAAACATGTTTTTCATAACAACGCATCACTGTCAAAATTATAACAGGTAAAAACGACACACACATGGATAATTTAAAAAAAACTTAGACTATCATTAGAAAATTACACTAGAAAAATATAAAACCCTTTGGCACAAAACTACGGGTTGATCTTAAGAACTTCGAAGGAATAAGCAGATTATGCTTTAGATGTTAAAATATACAATACAAATGAGAGATAAAACAGTATAGTCCTCATCTAACATGAGTGACAAAAACATACATGAGAAAACAAACTGCAAAAAAATCAGTTGGAAAGGGCTTGTATCATCAGATGCTAAGAAAAAAACGGAGATCAAAAAGACAGGATACAAAAAGTATTGCTCTAAGGAAACTCGGAGTTACTGAATAAACTTGAGAATAGAAATGGGGAATGTGTTCAAAGTTTAATGTAAACTAACATATAAATCAAAAGTAAATATGCTGACTTCAAGTTATTCTACTCTAACACGTTGTATCTACTTCATAACACGCCAAGTATATCGGTCTTCTCCCTTGTTGCTGAAAATCACTTCCTCGTTTAATCCCCCTTTAACAAAATACATCTAAGTTGTTCATAAATATTCCTCATGTTTTTCCTAAAACTAGACATCATGTGTAAAATTTTAAATTATCTCATTTTTCACGGAAAACAATAAAATAGCTATCTGTTGACAGACAGTTCAGATATCAACACACGCAATCTATGACTGACAGATCTGCACAATGTTTATTGGATATTTATCCACAGAAGCGATTCTTATTAATATTTAATCTGATCTTCTGAGCTTTCCGTGGTCTCTGGGGGTTAAACTATAATTTTCCGTAGTCGGAAATATCACTCGTATTGCATTCATAATTAGATTTCTCTGTGATTACTTTTGTATGGTTATACATCATACGTTTTACACTTATTCAATATATTGTCAATATGTGAGAACAAATTAGATTTAACTGTCTGTAAGATCTGACCGATAATATGGCGTTCTGGAAATAAGAACACTAATATTGCTAATCGCCGGAAAAGAGGTGTATTCCCTCAAGCTGAATGATTTGCCTTTAGTCCGAGATTCAATGGTAAACATTTATACTTAACTAATATAAAAAAAGAAGAAATACAATACAATAACAGCGGGAGAAAATTGTCGAAGCAAATGAATAAGAAGTCCTGAAAAACTTCACAATCAGATCTAGAAATACAGATAAAATAGCCGGAATAAATTAACAGAAATAGCAATAGTAGAGGTGGATTACTATACAATTGGAACATAAATAATGCAGTAATATCTAAAGAAGCATTAGCACCAGGAACACAAGAATGGTAAATAGAATATCAGCAGAATTGAAACATAAACATCAGGAACACACAAAATGCGATAATAATAGCAGCAGAAATAAAGTATTAACAACAGGAAAAACAACATTGGTTATTAACGAGCAGCTGAAAAAGCATTGACAACAGTTACACAACATTGACAATAATAAAAAGGCAAAAACAAAGCATTAACGACAGGAACACAAAACTGATTGTACAACGTGTTAGAGTAGGAATAACTTGAAGTCAGCATATTTACTTTTGATTTATATATTAGTTTACATTAAACTTTGAACACATTCCCCATTTCTATTCTCAATTTTATTCAGTAACTCCGAGTTTCCCTAGATCAATACTTTTTGTATCCTGTCTTTTTGATCTCCGTTTTTTTCTGAGCATCTGATGATACAAGCCCTTTCCAAATGATTTTTTTGCAGTTTGTTTTCTCATGTATGTTTTTGTCACTCGTGTTAGATGAGGATTATACTGTTTTATCTCTCATTTGTATTGTATATTTTAACATCTAAAGCATAATCTGCTTATTCCTTCGAAGTACTTAATATCAACCCGTAGTTTTGTGCCAAAGGGTTTTTAATTTTCTAATGATAGTCTAAGTTTTTTTTTAAATTATCCATGTGTGTGATCAGGAATTTTTGTGATTTTACTTTATAATAGTAATAACAACAGAAATAAATCATTAGCACCAGAAACGGTACACACCAAGGAAAATACTAATAGTAGTAGTAATAAAGCATTAGCAACAGGCTCACAATAATTTGAATGATACTAGCAGCATGAGAACAAGTTTAATGTTATTCATGTCCTATTGTTACAGCCATACTTTGCTTCTGGTTTCAATTTTATATTTCTGTTTATACTTTATTGTTGCATGTATGACTAGCTATAGGATAACAGCAGTCACTAGGCATTTTATCAAAATGATAACACCAATGACAATAACAGTAGCAGCAAAGATTAAACGTTACAAACAAGAGTAAAAATTGATAACTGGGCAAGGATAAAATTATGAGAAGAAATACAACAATGACAATAATAATACGTACGTGCATCATAAATACAACAATAACAACATAAGCAGATCTAGCGAAACTACAATAAATAAAGATTCTACCACTGGATCGAGTGTGATACGATATTTATCAACACGAGACATTGACATATTTAAAATGAACTGTCGTATAACACGAGATTTGGTGGTGGAATTTGTTTCTCTAATGATTTTTAAATAATATGCAGACAAATTCAATACTTCTTTTTCTCTTATTCTTCGTATATTTATCCCTTTCTGCACCCATTGTATAAAAAATTTAAGCAACGTGTGGTTCGTTTGATCTCAGTTCTTCATTGGTTAAAATCCGATTATGACGTCGAATTTTCCTGTTTTCCTCCGAATTTCCTATTGTGTCGGCATGAAAAAAGGCGACCTTGCATGATGACGTCATATAGAAAGAACACATCTTTTTGCAGACCAGTCGCAAAGAAGGAATAAGTTTGCCTGCGTATTGTTTGAAAATTATTGCAGAAACAGATTCCACCACCAAATCTCGTAAAAAACGATATTTATCCACTCTCGACAATTAAATTTAAATATTTAAAACACTCGGCGAGTCTCGTTTTTATACATTTCCTGTTGACAAAAACTTTGAATTTTTCGAAAAACTAAGGATTTTTTTATCCCAGGCATTGATTACCTTAGCCGTATTTGGCACAACTTTTTGAAATTTTGGATCCTCAATGCTTTTCAACTTTGTACTGTTTGGGCTATATAAATATTTGATATGAGCGTCACTGATGAGTCTTATGTGGCGAAACGCGCGTCTAGCGTACTAAATTATAATCCTGTTATACATAAAGAATTGCCTGTATGTGAACGTTAGATTTTACCATTTGTTTACCCTTCCGGATCACCCTCACTTTTTGGTTGGGTTCTTTTGATTAGACTATTGTTTTAGTGTAATGTCTTGTGTAGTATTTTTTGTCTTTTTTGTCTTTTTTATCCATGGCATTGTCAGTTTATTTATATCGGATATGTTCCTTACGTCGTAACTACAATCCCATTCCCTTTCATGAATATGACCTACCGAATTAGACTATTTACCGGATTCGTTATCACATAAGTATTACGACGGGTGCCGCATGTGGAGCAGGATCTGCTTACCCTTCCGGAGTACCTGAGATCACCCCTAGTTTTTTGGTGGGGTTCGTGTTGTTTATTCTTAGTTTTCCATGTTGTGTCGTGTGTGCTGTTGTTTGTTTGTCTTTTTCATTTTTAGCCATGGCGTTGTCAGTTTGTTTTAGATTTATGAGTTTGACTGTCCCTTTGGTATCTTTCGTCCCTCTTTTACAACCACTGGGTCGATGTCTCTGCTGGTGGACATTTTGTCCCTGAGGACATCATCCGCCCAGTAGCAAAACTACAATTGCATGAATTTACGAAGATCTAACAGGAAACTGGCTCGGACGTCGCCCAGTATAAAAAGGTCCGAAACAGACGTCACCATGGACACGGTGTCGTCTGATACGGCAGGTGTCCCCTCATCACCAGACATGACAAATATCAGTAACATGACTCATTCAGATTATCGTCCTAGTGACAACAGCAATATTACACATATACAGCCATGTTCAGTTCTCCTTAAAGACATTTTGGTTTTTGATGACACAGTACAACACTGTCGCATTTCGAAATGTGAGACCAAAGGCTGCAAAACTTGTGCAATTTTAATTACAGATGCTGAATTCACTAGCAATTTGACAAAGAAGTCATATTTTACCAGAAGTTACGATGATCGGAATTGTAAATCGATAAATGTCGTCTACGGATTACAGTGCAACCTTTGCGGATTGGTATACGTCGGTGAAACGAAAGGAAGGCTAAACAAACGTATGTGCGGTCATAGATCAGACATTTACCTCAATGCTAACGACATTCTATACCAGCATTTCAATCGTTTCCATGACAGTTCGCATTATCGAAAAGATATACCATAGCTCTAACAATCCTAATCTTTCAACAACTCTCCGTAGACAAAAAGAGGACTACTGGATTAGACAATTGGGAACTGCGACACCTTATGGTTGCAATGGCAAAATTGATGGTATAGGTATTCTATCTAGTCCTTCGTGTAACTCGGTGAATGTGATGAATATTTTCAACTCGACTCCTCGACGTACACGCAGTCATGGTCATCGTCATTATACATCACCTTCTCTGCATGATGTATCTATTAATGACTTGCTGCCATTTATACAAAAGCCGTTAGGTATTCATCACATTCGCACGAAACTTTATTCATCACCCCTTTCAAAACTTCATTCTCTGTTCAATTTATGTTTGGATTCCACTGTTACAAACCCTCATTCAAACCAATACAAAATTACAGCTATAATTTCGGATATTGCAAGTCACAGACTTTTCAAGCCAGTCCGCATTGGCAAAGGTGAAAAAGAGAAAAGATCTTTCCTTAATCTTTCCTTTGCCAACAAAGGTATCGATGGCGTCAACTTAGGCAATATCCTTCATCATAAATTAGTTCAATCGAAAATACCTCCTTATTTCAAAGACCAGTCTGTACCTATCATTTCTTATACCTATACTAAACCTATTGCAACTAAAATTTTCAATTACAAACACGTTTTGCAGGATCTCGATATTGACGACTTCAAGTCTAAACCTCCTGATTGCACTTGTGCTAGTTCCCCATTCACATATAATCCTGCTGGCCACGTTATTACCGGTGACCTCAACATTGTTAATAACACTTCTCTACGAAATGTGTTATCGAAAGGTCCGAAATATCGTGAGCCTAAATCCATCAATTGGAAATACAACTTTAAAATTTTGATGGATTCAGTTGAGGATTATGCAAGGCAATGGGCTAAGCGCGAGAAGGAAGACGTAGACAGTCTTTCCGAATGGATTAAGGCAGTGAGGTCGTTGATACAAATCAGAATTAAAAAACTGAATGGGTCTATCAATGCCCATGCTACGTCAATCTTTAAAGACCCAAATGTTGCTAAAGACCTATCCTACCTCCATGACAAATATGTTGTTGTCCCCGCAGATAAAGCCCCAAGCAACATCGTTTTTGTATGTAAAACTCATTACATTAACTGCTTGATAAACGAATTAGGTATTAACAATTCACTTGGAAACTCAACATATACCCTCACAACACTGACCAAAGAGGAAATCCTGGATAATCATAGGTCTGTTCTGTGTTCCTTTAGAATTTCAACCAAAGATGAAGAACTGGATCTGCCATCACTGTATTGGATACCTAAACTACATAAGTGTCCTTACAAACAACGGTATATTGCTGGTTCTTCCAAGTGCTCCACGAAACCTCTTTCTAAATTATTAACATCTATTTTATCAGCAATCAAAGACTGGCTTTAAAGTTATTGTGAAACTGCCTATTCTACAGGGGGCGTGAATCAGATGTGGATACTTAAAAATTCCAATGATCTTTTAGAGTACATACAATCTAACTCTCTTTCATCTTGTAACAGTATTAAAACATTTGACTTTTCTACTCTGTACACTAGTATTCCACATTCCAAACTAAAAGACAAATTGAAAGAGTTGGTATTCCTTTGCTTCGTAAAAAAGAATGACCAACGTAGATACAAGTATCTTGTCTTAGGGAGGGATAAATCCTACTTTGTAAAGGATCACTCTGATTCGAACAAAAAATTCTCTGAAACTGATATTATCAAGATGCTTGATTTCTTGATTGACAACATATTTGTAACGTTCGGAGGACGTGTTTTTCAACAGACTGTCGGCATTCCAATGGGAACAAACTGTGCCCCTCTACTTGCCGACTTGTTTCTTTATTATTATGAGGCTGGCTTCATGCAGGAACTTCTTAGGAAGAAAGATAAGAAGTTAGCAATATCCTTTAACTCTACTTTTCGCTATAAAGATGATGTTCTTTCACTAAATAATTCAAAATTTGGTGACTATGTGGAACGCATCTATCCAATCGAGCTAGAGATAAAGGATACTACAGATACAGTTAAGTAGGCCTCATATCTTGACTTACATCTAGAAATTGACAATGAGGGTCGGTTGAAAACAAAACTTTACGACAAAAGATATGATTTCAGCTTTCCAATTGTGAACTTTCTATTTCTAAGTAGCAACATTCCAGCAGCACCTGCATACGGGGTATATATCTCCCAATTGATACGATATTCCCGTGCTTGCATTTTCTATCATGATATTCTTGATAGAGGGTTGCTGTTCACAAGGAAGCTATTACACCAAAAGTTCCAAATGGTGAAGTTGAAATCATCCCTTCGTAAATTTTACGGACGCCATCACGAGTTGGTTGACTGTTATGGAATAACCGTTTCACAAATGATATCGGATATGTTCCTTACGTCGTAACTACAATCCCCTTCCCTTTCATGAATGTGACCTACCGAATGAGACTATTTACCGGATTTGTTATCATATAAGCAACACGACGGGTGCCGCCTGTGGAGCAGGATCTGCTTACCCTTCCGGAGCACCTGAGATCACCCCTAGTTTTTTGGTTTGTTTATTCTTTAGTTTTCCATGTTGTGTCGTGTGTGCTGTTGTTTGTTTGTCTTTTTCATTTTTAGCCATGGCGTTGTTAGTTTGTTTTAGATTTATGAGTTTGACTGTTCCTTTGGTATCTTTCGTCCCTCTTTTATTTACGCTCAATGAGTTTGAATGTCCCTCTGGTATCTTTAGCCACTCTTTTAAGGGAATTATTTGTTTTGAATTTTCAATGGAGTTGGGTATCTTTGGTATGTTTCTTTCTGATAAAACAATGTGACGTTAAGTGTAGAGTATTGAAAAGTCAGACATGTCAAACCAATAATAAGGAGTATTAAAAGAACGTAATCTATCATACACATTCATCGAATTTCTCAAACCGTTTCGTATCGTCCTTCTTATAAGATGTGTTCCGACCTACGACAGGTAAATTATTAAACAAATTGCGATCAATATTAGTTTTTAAATTTTGTAATTTATTCTTACACAATCTATGGGAGCTTTTCACTACATTTAACATTGACAACCACCAATGAATTGCTTGCAATAATGCTAAAATGCATTGGTAGTACTTTACTTTCTGACCTGTTGAGCATGTGTTGCAAAGATAAATCTCTTAGAAATGATTATAAGAAAGAAATTGATGTATACTTTTTTCAAAAGATGATACTGCTTTAAATGTATTAAATGATTAACGACATTAAACACAAATAAAGATGAAATCTCTAGTGAAAAATCTGCACAGAAAACTGAATGTGTGACACTTAATTGTCAAATTCTACGTTTTGCTAAAAATGTCACTCAAATGCATTTAACTTGTTACAATAGTTGTTAGACGTTTAATCCCTTTCCATTTTCAATGTATTGCTGGCATGACTTAACCCGTAAATTGGGGAAAAGTTATTTGGTATCTACGGTATTAAGAGTTTTACATAAATAATCTCTAGTGCAACTTTTCATTTCTTTCGCAATAATGTAATTAATGTTTGATATTGACACCAATTTATTTTATGTAGTTAGAAAAATAGTAAAATAGATATTAGTGTCATTTATCTGAGCCGACTTGTATTTCAATGTGTTAGCGTAGGGCTTGTATATTGAACGTTTTTCAATAATTAAGCACATGTAATTTATTCTCGTAGTTTACAACTACAAAAATGCTTTGTTATTGATGTTGATTAGGTCTATTTTCAATTAGTTACGATCATGATATACAGTTTCGAACAATTCGAACCTCACTTAAAGTTTGTCAGAATCTGTCACTAGAACTGTTATAGTATGTAGACCGTTACATTGTCAGAACAGTTTCTGACAGAAGCTGTCCAAATGCATATATAAACGGTTTTATACATTTATGATATAGTACATATGATGATAATTATTATTTTTAAGAAACAGTTACACATCTCTTTATTATCATATAACAGTAAATCCCAGCATACACCGTACATGATAGCAATACAAACTCAAAGATATCAGAATATGTGGCATGAGTGCCAGTGAGACAATCCTACATCCAAATCACAAATTGAAAAAATAAAACCATTATTATAAGTCAAAGTACGCCCTTTAAGACGAAGCATTGGCTCACACAGAACAAAAAGATACAAAGGGTCCAAAATTGTTAGTGTCATTACATATCAGGTAAAATGTGTTTAGCAATTGCTACGGAATAAATTGCTAACCATTCTACATGTACATACCGGTGGTGTTGTACAACACAACCACGATAACATATTAAATAACTTTTCAATGTTTTGAAAATATTAAACGTCTAACAAACACAATGGGTCGAACGTTCGTGACCTGTAAAGGTAGTGTATGTTTTTTTCCAAATCTCCCCTTACAAGTGTTTTATGTAAACAAAATATTCTACCAGTTAACATATTCATTTATTCAAAATCAATTAAACATGGCAAAATACAGAACTAGAATATACTTCCAAGACTGCAGTGATTAATTGTACCTTTTTTTAGCCTTTTTATCAAAAACCCAATTTACTTCCCCTTTTTAGCTCACCTGACCCGAAGGGCCAAGTGAGCTTTTCCCATCACTTTGCGTCCGGCGTCCGTCGTCGTCCGTCGTCGTCGTCCTGCGTCGTCGTCCTGCGTCCGGCGTTAACTTTTACAAAAATCTTCTCTTCTGAAACTACTGGGCCAAATTAATCCAAACTTCGCCACAATCATCATTGGGGTATCTAGTTTAAAAAATGTGTCCGGTGACCCGGACAACCAACCAAGATGGCCGCCATGGCTGAAAATAGAACATAGGTGTAAAATGCAGTTTTTGGCTTATAACTCAAAAACCAAAGCATTTAGAGCAAATCTGACAGTAATATTGCTCATCAGGTCAAGATCTATCTGCCCTGAAATTTTCAGATGAATCGGACATTTCGTTGTTGGGTTGCTGCCCCTGAAATGGTAATTTTAAGGAAATTTTGCTGTTTTTGGTTATTATCTTGAATATTATTATAGATAGAGATAAACTGTAAACAGCAATAATGTTCAGCAAAGTAAGATCTACAAATAAGTCAACATGATCAAAATGGTCAGTTGACCACTTTAGGAGTTATTGCCCTTTATAGTCAATTTTTAACCATTTTTCGTAAATCATAGTAATCTTTTAGAAAAATCTTCTCCTCTGGAACTACAGGGCCAAATTTAACCAAACTTGGCCATAATCATCATTGGGGTATTTTGTTTAAAAAATGTGTCCAGTGACCTGGCCAACCAACCAAGATGGCCCCAATGGCTAAAAATATAACATAGGGGTAAAATGCAGTTTTTGGCTTATAACTCCAAAACTGAAGCATTTAGAGCAAATCTGAGAGGGTAAAATTGTTTACCAGGTCAAGATCTATCTGTGTTAAAATTTTCAGATGAATGGGACAACCCGTTGTTGGGTTGCTGCCTCTAAATTGGTAATTTAAAGGAAATTTTACTGTTTTTGGTTATTATCTTGAATATTATTATAGATAGAGATAAACTGTAAACAGCAATAATGTTCAGCAAAGTAAGATTTACAAATAAGTCAACCGACCGAAATGGTCAGTTGACCCCTTTAGGAGTTATTGCTCTTTATAGTCAATTTTTAACCATTTTTCGTAAATCTTAGTAATCTTTTACAAAAATCCTCTCCTCTGAAACTACTGGGCCAAATTAATCCAAACTTGGCCACAATCATCTTTGGGGTATCTAGTTTAAAAACTGTGTCCAGTGACCCGGCCATCCAACCAAGATGGCCGCCATGGCTAAAAATAGAACATAGGGGTAAAATGCAGTTTTTGGTTTATAACTCAAAAACCAAAGCATTAAGAGCAAATCTGACAAGGATAATATTGTTTATCAGGTCAAGATCTATCTACCCTGAAATTTTCAGATGAATCGGACAACCCGTTGTTGGGTTGCTGCCCCTAAATTGGTAATTTTAAGGAAACTTTACTGTTTTGGGTTATAATCTTGAATATTATTATAGATAGAGATAAACTGTAAACAGCAATAATGTACAGCAAAGTAAGATTTACAAATAAGTCAACTTGACTGAAATGGTCAATTGACCCCCTAAGGAGTTATTGTCCTTTACAGTCAATTTTTAACAATTTTCATAAAATTTGTAAATTTTTACTAACATTTTCCACTGAAACTACTGGGCCAAGTTCATTATAGATAGAGATAATTGTAAGCAGCAAGAATGTTTAGTAAAGTAAGATGTACACACACATCACCATCACCAAAACGCAATTTTGTCATGAATCCATCTGCTTCCTTTGTTTAATATTCACATAGACCAAGGAGAGCGACACAGGCTCTTCAGAGCCTCTAGTTTAAATCACGATTAGAGAACTGTTATTGTTTATGTCATTTTAGAATAAGTTTGAACAGTTCTACCATAAAAGGGAAGTTTTAGCACATAGAGTTAGTGGCAGTAAAACAACAGAAATGATTACATGCATGTCTATCTAGCCTGATGCACGCGGTTACCATCATTTAATGTTTACTGTTTTATTTTTTCACATGAAAGTAATGTGTCCTTTGAAAAAAAACATAAAATTTTCCTTCGTTAAATATCATTTGATTTGCAGAAAGCTTTTCAGAATCACCCAATATCAAATGTTAAACATTCAATACTCGAAAGTTGAATCTCTGTGTCTAATACACTTAATTACAAGAAATTTTAAACCCACAGAGCATTTATGACCAACATAATGCGTTTAATCAACCTGAGTTTCAAAGGAAAGTTCTAAAATTGAACAAAATAATGAAGGATGCAATAACTGCAGTAATCTTAATTGATAAAACATTCTTATCACAGAAGGAATTAATTTAAACTTGATTTTGTAATAGAACAACAATCACTCCAGCAGTTTCACAGTCATACAAATACTACTAAAGTGAAAATAACACTTTTTCTTCGAACCTTCCTTTTATTTCCAAGTCCTGGCCTCACGGTCATAAAACTTTCGAGCATGATTTTTGTACTCAGACTCGAAAATCAACCATCAAATTGCTGGATTTCATGTTTCGAGCATGATTTTTGTGCTCCGAGCACTGAGCAAAGTTTTATGCCTTCAAGGCCTGACGTATTTATAAAATATTGCATGTACTGCTCATTTGATTTTGTTTTTAACCAGCACAAAATATATCGGTTTACATATATATCAATTTCTAAGGATGGGAATTTAGAGCCTAATTTGGAATCGAATAACTGATGATTTCATTGTAAAATGTACTTGAAAGGTACATGTATGACTGTGCCGAGTTAAACTTTAATATTTTTTGAATTTTTGTGAAAATTTGACTTTCAAAAAATAATATATTTTCATTTTTGTTAGGAAAATGACAAAATTGTTAAATTTTTACACTTACTAGTAATTGAAAAATGATAACACATACAAGAACAACACATGTGTTGATATTATTCAAGGCGGGGGCTTTTATAGATAACTATACGGTATTGGTTTTTTTTCATTTATGAGGGCCATGCTGTTGCCAACATTGCTTATATCTGCTTCATCTGAATTTTAGTGGATAGTTTCCCATGACAATCATACCACACTTTGTTATTTGTTCTTTACTGTCTGAATATTGAGCATTTGTTGCAAAGATAAACCTATTAGAATCGTTTTTAATAAACCAGTTATGGAAAAGTTATTTGGTATCTACGGTATTAAGGGGTTTTACATAAATAATCTCTAGTGCAACTATTGTTTTCATGAGCAATAATATTATTTATTGTTTGGCATTGACACAATTCAATCTTATTTGGTAAGAGAAATAGTAAAATAGGATTAGTGTTATTTAACTGAGTAGACAAGTATTTCAATAAGTTCGCGTAGGGCAATAATTAAGCACATGCACTTTATTCTCGTAGTTTTTAATTACAAACATGATTTGTTATTCATGTTAATTAAGTTTATTTTCAATTAGTAACGACATCTTTATTCAAATTTCAGTTTCAACGTGCGTTCCATTTAAGTGCAATCATTCAATCATCTACGTAAAATGTACAGTTGATATTTAGGGAATAGTAAGATTGAAAGTAGGTTCATTTACAATGTATATCATGATTTACAGCTGCGAACAGTTCGAACCACTCTTAGAAGTAGGTCCGGTTAGGGACGATTTTGGCCTCAAATTTCAGATTCATCTGATGAAAGATTTTAGACACTTTTTAAACAGTTAAGGGGGCTCGCGGGTCTAAATATTTTTTTCCTAATATAGTATTCCGCTATATTTTTCTATAAACGAACTTTATCTTATACTTAATAAAAAAAAACAAAATAAAAAAATGGGGTCATTGTTCATTTACGCTCACAATCTGCCTTCGAAAGAAGCATACATTTTTGTAAAGGTACTGTTTTCCTGTTGAACTAATAGGAGAAATAAAAGAAATATCGAAATAAAAAAAAACTAAATTACAGAAATCGCTCAAATTTTACAATAGTTTAGTTAAAGTACAGCTTATTTGAAAATAAAAATAAAAAATATAGGTCACCGATGAGTTAAAAAAGATATTTCAATTTTAATGCCAAAAAATGTCATTTTTGCACCAAAGGGAGACAATTTTGAGCCTTTTCAATGATATATACATTTCAAAAGTCATTTAAGGCCAAAACGAATTGATTTTTGTTTTATGATTTTTGTACCATATGATAAAGTAACAACTTTTGATAAAGTAAAAAATAAAATGTGTAATGAAAAAAATTTGTATAATTTTTTTTCTGAAATGTTTATACCCTAGAGCCTCCTTAAGTGTCTACCTCAGTCGATTTAATCACTGTGAGTGAAAGATTGATCTGATTTAGTCTTTAAAGTCGCTCAACTTCAAGCTTAACTATGAAAAAAATGTCATTTTTCAGATGGGTTTTGTCAAAAATGAAAGTGGCCGCATCCGTGATCATTCTCAACCTTTATACATCGTATATGTTATGTATTATCATACTATCGTATTATTAAATACAACTTACAATTAAATATTAAGAATAAACACAAATGCGGCCACTTCCATTTAAGACGGAAACCGTCAAAAATTTAACTCAAATGCTGAAATTGTGAAGATGTCAGTAATTTAGCATGACTTAATGATGCTAGTGCTCGATATATGTGCATTGTATCGTACAAAACACCCATATTTATGTATTCTATTTTCCAATAGATAGTTCAAAAGGTTACATTTTAACAATTTTGTAAAAGTGTTATATTTTGGGGTCAAAAAGGGGTCTTACTGGACCTACTCCTTTGTCAGAATCTGTCCGTAGAACTATTATAGTATGTAGACCCTAACATTGTCAGAACAGTTGTTGACAAAAGCAGATCCACTGCATGTATAAATCTGTTTTGGACATTTCTAATCTTGTACATATTATAATAATTATTATCTATAAGTGTTTGCACAGATTTTGTCTAGACTGTTTTACACTATCCTACACTTGATCTGATTCCGCCCTGTCTAGCAAAGACCGGATCTTGGAGGCTCTACCCTTGAACATACCATGCCAGTGTTAACTCTGAAACAGTTTTAGAAAGCACTATCCGTAACTTAGGTTAATTATTCATTTTTTTTTGTAAAATCTATATGACTTATTGAATTTATTTAGTTTTATTAAAGTGATGAATGTATTTCATGAATTTAAAATTTAAATTATTCAATCGTTTTTTCTTAAATTTATATGATTTTTTGAATTTATTTATTTAATCTAATTAATTTCATTTTTCACTATTTTAATATCGCTTTAATTTCTTTTACTTTTTCATTTCAAACGACATATTCTAGGATATCTTGGTATCTTGGTATCTTTTTATAACTGATTATTTAAAATGTTTCATTTTCTTATTATTTCTTTTTGATTTGTGTTAAATATGTATAAAGTAAAATCTCAAAAACACTTAACTCAGAGGAAAATCTAAAACAGCAATTCTCTTATAAAATGGCAAAATGAAAAGCTCAATCATATCAAACGAATGGATAACAACTGTCATATTCCTGACTTGGTACAGACGTCTTCTTGTGTAGAAAATGGTGGATTTCAATGTTAGGTACACAATGTATAATTTCATAAGATAGTAAGCTGAAACACTCACCGAAAAAAAGATGTGTTCGGATCACTGTAATGTGTCTATTTTCTCAAACACATCTATCATACACTTTAGTTCGAGCTAGAATATTCAAACTAATTATAATAGGTCGACGCTATGGCGAAAAAAAGAAAGAAAAAAAAACACACAAAAAACAAACAACAGTAGTACACTAAAGATAGAACAAATAAGATGAGTACCTTAATCATAATATGTATCCTAAACGACCAGTTATTTGATTTACCGGTTACGATGCAGTACTAGCTGAATAGTTCCAAAGGTACCATGCTTACAATTTGATACACCAGACGCGTGTTTCGACTCTACATAAGACTCACCAGTAACTTTCACATCAAAATAGTTCAATAGTACAAAGTTGAAGAGCACTGAACGTGTTTAATATAAACATGATCAACCAAGAACGATAAAACATACACAAAATAAAGTTTATGTTCCTAACTTAATCAGGAATTAACACGTCTACCTGTCGTCGTAAGAGACGACTTGTAGAGAAGTGCATACTCTTCAAGTAGAACAGAAACAACCAGCTAACATGAGAGCTAGAATCCAGAACCGACAAATACGACATTAATTAACTTAGAAAAAGAGTAGGCTACAAATAAGATACGATACCGGTCACAGGATGTAGCACCAAAAGACATGTAAGTAGTCAACACTGCGTCCATAGCCCAACAAACTTCTTTACATCCACACCTGTTTTCACGCTTCAGTTCACCAAAAAGAGTCAACCTTTAATTCACACAAAAGAAAGTTAAAGACGGAATTAGTAACATTAGTATAACCAAACTGCGACATCACCACAAAAAAGAGTCATAATGAACTTGTGTATCTGCAAAGTAATATGTGTTTTAGGTAAAATGTTTTGTTATAAAATTGGCCATTAGTATTCTGATTTGAATGGTTTTACATTTTACATCTCAGGATTTGATAGCCGACTATTATTCTAATTGTGGAAGGCCGATTATTGTTTAATTCTACTTTTTTATAACTCTGGTTGATAGTTTTCTCAAAAACCTCTCCTCATTATTATATTACACTCATTCTCATCGTACACTGATAACCATGGTTCGGCTGTTGCACAACACAACCCCGATAACATGTTAAATAACCTTTCAATCTTCTAAAAATATAAAACGTCCAACAAACACCAAGGGTAGAACGTGCGCGACCTGTAAAGGTAGTCTATGTTACTTAAATATTCCCTTATATGTGTTTTATTTACACAAAATATTCTACCTATTATACCTATTTGTTTTTTTTTTCAAAATCAATTATACAATTAAAAATGACGAAAGGCAGAACTTAAATGTATTTCCAAGACTGTGATTAATTTTACTTTTTTCATCCTTTTTATCTAAAACACAATTAAATTCCCCCATTTTAAATCACAATCAGAGATTTGTTATTATATACGTCATTTGGAACTGCTTTACCTTAGGATAGATTTAAACAGTTCTTCCATAAAAGGCAAGTTTTAGCACATAGACTAAGTGGCAGTAAAACAAAATGATTAACTTTATGTTCGCATTCATGTTTATGTATGCCTAATGCACACGGTAACCATCATTTGATGTTTACTGTTATGCATGATACTAATATTTCCTTTGAAAAAAAAAAAGAATTTGCCTTCGTTAATATATTATTTGATTTTTAGGAAGCTTGTCAGCATAATACAATATTAAATACATTCAATACCTGTACAACAATGTTAAACCTTTGCGTCAGATACAGTTTAAATAAAAAGAAATTTTAAACCTACAGAACATTAATGACCGATATGATGCGTTTAATCAACCTGAGTTTCTAAGAAAAGTTCTAAAATTGAAAACAATATTGAAGGATGCAATAACTGCAGTAATCTTAATTGATAACACATTCTTACCACAGAAGGAATTGATTTTAACCCGATTTTGTAATGGAACAACAATCAATCTAGCAGTTTCACAGACATACAAATACTATTAAAGTAAAAGAAACACATTTTCTTAGAGCCTTCCTTTTATTTCTAATTCCCCGCGTATTTAATAGTATTGCATGTAATTAACATGGGTTATGTTTTAAATCAGAACAAAATATATATTTGTTTTCATACAGATCAGTTTCTTAGGATGGTCGGGGCCTAATTTTGAATAGAACATCTGATGATTTTAGTGTAAAATGTCATTGATACACGTAGGACTGTGCCGATGTAAAATGTCATTGATAGGTACAAGTATGACTGTGCCGATTTGAAATCTTGGAATTTTTGAAGTGTTGTAGATATTTACGAAAATGTGACGTCCAAAAGATAATATAACTCCTTTTTTAAATACAAAATGACAAAATTGTCAATTTTTACACACATCAGTTGAAAAATATTAACACCTACAAGAACAATACATATATTGATATTATTTATGACGGGGCCTTTTATATAGAACTATATGGTACTGTTTTTTTTCTTTGATTGATGAAGAACATGCCGTTGCCAACACTTTTTAAATCTGTTTTATGTGAACTTCAGTGGATAGTTTCTCGTGGCAATTATATCACATCTTCTAATTTTTGTTTGCAAAGTTATATTTAGTTTAAACATATTTATTAATAGTGGATTGTGAAACAAGTTTTGCAACTTATACTAATCCCTTTCCACTTTGCGGGTGTGAGTGCTGCCTTTTAGCGGCATTAGCCTGCTCTTTGAACTATACACGGATGTCTTTAACGTCAAGAGAAATGGCTCTCTCTTAACACGGGTCAGCCATTAAGTTGTATTTATACACATATAATGTGCTTTAAATTGTTATTTTGTATATATATATGTTTTTAGTAAACTTCATATATTCCATTTCAATTATAGTTCTTAGCTTTAAAACAATGGCACTAAGGTTCCTTCCTATATTGATAATAACCGATAAAACCACTCAATTTCATGAGAAAACTTCTCATACATCTATATATTATACGTGTACGTTTCAATGTACAGAGCATTTCTACAATATTTATTGTATGGTGGCATATTTCTCTAAGCTTTTAGTTTGGGATTTGAAAGTAGTGTGTAGTATTTTGCATCTGTTTTATGTTTGGAGTTCCAACACCATGTATGTTTCACGAAAATGCACAGAAACCCTTTCTTCTAACGCCACAGCTACATTTATTGTGAAGTCATAGGTAAAGGAACCCTGTTTTTTTTTTTTTTTTTGATTTTTAACACAAAATAAAGCCTATGAAAAAAACAGGGAAAAAAAGAGAGAAACAGAAAGAATCGTATCTTTACAAATGTAATTGAAGAGACTAATACTTGTACAATCTTTTAGCTTTTCAAGGACATTTAAACTTATGACACAATATGTCTTTGATGTTATAATTTGTACGGTTTTTAATACGACCCATATGTAGATACATGTATGTCTGTGCATAAGTTGAAAGTGTGATTTACTTATAGAATTCAACCAATATTGTGATTTAAACATTTGGCAATCATTACACTTAAGAATACCATTCCATGATACCAGAAAACAGCCACTCATCGTTCCTTATAATCGCGAAGGTCTAAACTCGTTTCTTTTTATAAAGATTCCAGTTTTATATTAATTTTCTCTATAGTGTAGGTTGCTCTACACCTTCGTACTCGATTCTTTCCTACTGAGATTTGCAATATAATTAATAATCGTTGATGACATTTTACGTGATTCTGGATCTATGTTGAGAAGCACCTAGGTATTTGATATACGAGTAATCAAACAAATACATTGACATCCGTCAAGTCTTTCCTTCGTATTTTTCTTTAAAAAATAATTCTCTTTTGTCAAAGAGGATGTCATGTTAACGGTCAATTTACTAATACTGAATTAAATTTATACAGTAAGGAGAAAATTCTTCTCTAATGTTTTCTACTTCATCATGCACCTCTGTTGACGTTTTTGAAATATTTCAACCTGATGCGTTTTATAGACATGTTAACAAATATACAGCATATTGATAACAAAACAAACAAACAAACGAAGGAAGGAGACGGACAACATGATGATCATTTAAGGCTTAAACATACTGTTACAGGCGGGCGAGTAGGGGTCGAGTGTACTTTTAATTCAATATGATTGATTATTGATAGTGTTCCTTTACTTAGTCTTGTTTTGAGTGTAGTGTGTTGACTCCAGCATATCATATATAAAATGATGAATCCAGCGTGAAAGAATGACTTTTATTCTTGTCCAGTATGCATATATATATATATCTCTCAATAAATAACGCATGCAAATATCAGCAATAACATAGTATAATCATAAATTGGAACAGTAAGATGCTGGCCTTCCGAACCCCAGATGTAATTTATATATACAGATTTACAAGTCTTTATCCTATCAATCATACAATAATGAGAGAATGAAATATACTTATTTCATTAAATTACGATATTAGAAAGTTGTCAACGTGGTGGGACATCGTATCTTTACATCTTTAATAATTGTTTAATTTGCCAAAAACTGCTATTAGAAATTGTAAATATTGAACTGGTTCCTCATCTTTTCAAATATGAAGCCACTTCCTGTTGAAGACCTGCTTAAGCGGGAATATTTATAAAAACGGTATTTGGTTCCTAGACGTCCTTATGTAAGCTTTTAGTTTAATATTCCAAAAGATGTAAAAGGTAAATATAGACTTGAAATGCTATCGCATAGCTTAAGGTAAAATAGTTTTATATCGAAATGCATCCTGTACCTAAATAGCTTGGTTGACTTTAAGGGTTGTTTGGTTTATTGTACTGCTCTGCTTGATAGCCAGATACGATATGCCAAAGTGCTAGTGCGACGCCGTATTTATACTTGACGGTGAAATACATCCGCGACTCACAGAACTGAAAATCTATAATAACTTTGAAATACCAAGGAAAACTCTGGCTCATGTCCCAAAATGTCGTTATAAATCCATAAAATCGCGAAAGTTTGCCTTTAATTCCAATAAATAAGTGACATAATAAATATAAACCTTAAAATTCCATACTCTTAGCCTTATCACCTACGTTACTATATGACGTCATTGAAATCACAAAATAGTTCCTTAACGGCGCTTCACAAAAACGTACTTAACGTAATTATATCTTATTATTAAATATCCTACACAATAAAAGGAAGGCCAGCAAGTAATTTAATCATATCTTAATAATACTTTTATGTATTATTATAACTTTATAAAGAAGTACCGTTACCCGGAAGTGACCATTCGTTGGAATGGCAACTTCCAATATACGTAAACAAGCACTCGCCACGATGGAATTTAAGGGAAAACTACCCAAAAGATGTGTCAAATAACACTGAGACTGAATGAATAGTAACGACAAACATGTTTTACAAACCCATTATCCCCTGAAAGTGTGAATTTGATGTAGACCCGTGAAAATCGTGATCGAAGTGCCTGTTCACTGACAGTTGAATTTTACCGCTATGTCAACTTGATAAGTTGATAGCCGTTATGTTAAATGTTATGTTATCTGATAAAATTGGTACTAATTATGAAAATATGCAATTTGATCTCCCCAAAGTGAGTTTGCCAAAGTTGTCTTAGTGTATGAAAATCATCTAAGACCGTTATTTTTCAGGTTTTCAGATATTGATCCCAATAAAATTTAGAAATATAAAATGTGTTGTTTCTTTGAGATTATTATCAATACCCATTTATAACACTTTCCCCACCCAATAAAAAAAGAATTCTCCCGAATTCTCTTTTGTATTATACACTTGTTAATATATATGCAATGAACTAAAAGCATTAAAACACAAAAGAACAATAACAATAAAATTTGACAGTTCTAAGTCTCTCAATCTTGATCTTTATTCTTCTTGGCGATGGTCGTCGTCATCTTGGATAGTTACTATTAGTATGAAAAGTGTTTAAAGTTAATATTATTTGTCCTTCTTAACATCTTCTGTCAATCTCAGAGGTACATTGCATAATGATTTTACTAAGTCGTTTGGTGGTTTTGATCGGGTGGCAGCTTCTAGCATGGTGACTAATTCCAGAGCTTCATCTCCTACCAGTTTTCCAAGGCAAATATCTTTCAATAAGTTGTAGTTGGCCAACCGAGCCTTTATAATCATGTCTTCTCCAGGTTGATTAGATACAGCAGTACCTGGCAAGGCAAGCATGGCATACTTGTCAAGCACGTCCCTCTCTTCCTTGACGGTGTCGACTCCATGCTCCCTTGCCAAGGTCATGGCGGCGAACCTCCAAGCGGTTAGCTTCTGATCCGCTGTCAGTTTCCTCCATTCCTTGGGCGGCCAGAACATTGGTGTTGGTTTACTAGACACCTGCATCCTTTCTCCGGCCCATTGTCTCCTCCCTGGTGGAAATAGGGGCATCCCTCCTGCCTTTAATAGTGTCTCCGCCCTCTCTCTAAGTGGAATATTGGTAGTTTCTTCCTCATCAGTGTCTATATCAAACACTTCTTTTTGGCTCACCATGATTATTCTCTTGTCTGAAGTCTCTGATGTTGCCTCCTCTTCCTCCTCGTCCTCGCTCAGCATCGATAAATATTTATCATTCTCCTCGTTGTCTAGCTTCTTAAGAGGGCTGTCTTGAATTGGAACTGGTTTGCTTGGTTTTTTCTTTTCTGCTGTAGGTACGACATCTGCAACTTTTTCTTGTTGTTCTTGGTTTGTGATGGTCTTAGCTTTTTCTGGTTGTTCCTGGTTTGTGATGGTCTTAGCTTTTTCTGGTTGTTCCTTTTCTTCTGAGATAATTTCCAGGTCGTCTACCTCTCCAATTGAGTCCATAATCTCGTACTCAGGCTCTTCTCCAATATCGGATTTACCAATTTCTTCCCTGGTTGTTTCCTCTGCCTTCTTCCGGGACTTAGCTTCAAATGTCACCTTTCCCCTAAAGAGCTTCCTGACATGTCTCTCACCAATCCCCAACGCCTTAGTTACCTGATTCAAGGTGTGCTTTGATTCTGATAACTTAAGTTCTGTTCCAAAACTTTGTGGTGGCTCGTGGTCTGTCTTTGCAATTCCCATTCTCCTAACCAAATTGTCCTTTGCCCTGGAGTCCTCCATGACCCAATGTACCATTTCTACCTTGAACCATATTTCTGCAGACGACTCCTTCATTTTAAGAAAGCCTATGTTCCCCTTAGATGACAGGTCAATCCTGGCTACTGCTAATTCAGGGAGGTCCATTAGAGGTCTGGATGGACTGTACTTCCGTTTCCGGGAGCTGGTGGGCTGCTCACTGGAAACGGAATGACCCAGTGCCTTCTTCCATCCTTCTTCCCATGTCTTTTTATGCTTGTCTGCTCCCTCCTTCTTCTTGGTGGCTTCCACCCATCCCAACAGTGCTGCCCTGGTCCTGATGGCAATGGCGCTAGTCCATTCTGAGGGTGTAATAATTCTTATATAATCATCTGGCCTAACCAAAATCCATTTGGCTCTGTAAAGAAATCACCCTCCAGGAGGTCTATGGTGAGATCATTGTGCTTCCTCTTACTGTGCTTGGTCAACTCCGACATTCTGCCAAACGTCCTCTCACTATCCACACACCATGGACATACAACTCTGCACACTGAATGCTCCGAGATGGCATGGCTCTTGAGGTCCTTTTTCTTTTCATATGTTTCCGGACATAACCAGCATTTTGTTGACACCACTGAACTCATTCTGAAATACAAGGAATACTGCCATTAATTCCCTGTATTGTTTATACAATAAGTTAAAATCCTCCCCCCGTCCCGTTCTATAAATGTGTTCATGGAAGGCCAGCATCCGTAGGCAAGTAAACTCAACTTAAACCATGCAAATAACACCAACGAAACAACTCCAAAAATATCTATAACTGTTCATATCCAAAAATAAACTTGACTACTAGGCTCCTCCTTAGTCAGTCAGGATCCCTATCCTATATCTCAATGATTTGACTAGTGGTTGATCAGACCACCCCCAAATCGCTCTCCGACAGATCTGTCATAAAAATATATACTGCAGTATATCCAAAAATAAAAGTATGAACAGGTACAGAATGCTGAGGACCTTTAATATTCCTCCAACATTTAGCCAACTCGCTTATCCAATTGCTGGTCGTTATTTGCTTCCTCTAAATCCATCATTCTTCGAAATCTGCTTGCCCACGATGGTACATTCCTCCCTTGATACAGTGCTAAACGGTCCACATGATATACAGTCGACGGCTGCCTCAAGCTTCTCTTTACTCGGTAAGTAACATCATCTATTCTCTTTTCAATTATAAATGGTCCTTTCCATTTAGGTGTGAGTTTTGAGCATACTCCCTTTTTCCTTATTGGGTCGTAAATCCAAACAGCTTCCCCCCTTTTAAAGATTCTTTTCTTGGCGTTAAGATCATATCTCTTTTTCTGATATATAGAGACCTTTTTGAGTGCTTTCCTTGTAAATGCATGATTTTCTTTTAATTTATTTTGTAGGTGTGCCACATAGTCATCTGACGACCGGTTTTCTTGAATTTCAGTATCTGGCTGTGGGATCACAGCCTGCAGCGGTAAAGTTACCTCCCTTCCAAAGAGCATAGAATTTGGTGTCTTGGAAGTAGATGCATGTACGGAAGATCTGTATGCCATCATCACCTGTTGTAGATACTGGTCCCATTGATCTTGTTTTTGTTTACAGTACATCGATAACATAGAAGCAAGTGTTCTATTAAAACGTTCCACACCACCGTTGGATTGTGGTCTGAAACTGGTAGTTCTGGTTTTATGAATGCCTAGTAGATTGCACATTCTCTGGAAAATATCGGCTTGAAAGTTTCTCCCTTGATCTGAGAGTAGTTGTAGAGGGGCTCCAAATTTTGTTACGAAATGGTCTATAAATGCAGTACAAATTGTTGAACTTTCCTGATTTGGTAGGGCTATAGCCTCTGTCCATTTGGTAAAAAGATCTGAGATGACTAAGATGTACTTATTGTTTCGTTTTGTTAACGGAAGTGGTCCAAAAATGTCTAATGCTATTCTTTCCATTGGTTCTCCTGAGACATAGGTACTCAAAGGTGCTTTAGTTGATTCTTTCTTGGGTTTTCTTGCAAAGCAACTGTCGCATGAACGGCAATATGCTTGAACATATTCCTTCATGTTAGGCCAATAGAATCCGTTCTTGAGCTTTTCCAGTGTCTTGTCTACGCCCAAATGAGCAGCTGATGGTACGTCATGAAAATAGTGTAATAGCTCTTGTGTTCGACTCTTAGGAACAATCATTTGTTTTCTGGCTGTTTGACCAATGTTTGTCTCAAACCTTCTGTATAAAACTCCTCCATGCATTTCTAATCTGTCCCATTGTCCCCAAAGAGTTTTCAATGCTGATGTTCCACTAGAAATACTTTCCCATGGTGGTTTCTGAGATCCGCTTTCAAATGCTGCAAATACTTTCCCAATATTGTCATCTTCTAATTGCTGTTATCTTATTTCCGATGGTTCCCAACCCCCTAAAAGTGCCTCATTGACTTTCATTTCATTCTGTTGCTCCTTGAGTTCACTCGTTGTTACAGCTCGGATATTTCCTGGAATTATCCCCGTTAATTCAGAGATATCTGGTGTTTCATCTGCTTCAGTGAGGGGTGTAGCAAGGTGTTCTACTGCTTCTTCCAGTTTTTCTAAATTTGAATGGCATTCTACAAGGTGTTCACTTTCCTCCTTAGCATTATAGTTTTCAGCTTGATTTAAATCCTGTTGATGTCTACATGACTTACATGGATTCCTTGACATTGCGTCAGCATTTGTATGTTTCCTCCCTGCCCTATGAGTAATTTTAAAATTATATGTTCCTAATGTCTGAAGCCATCTTGCTACCTGACCTGTAGGATCCTTCAGACTTTGAAGCCAACTGACAGCTGCATTGTCAGTTCTGAGTAAAACTGGTCTACCATAGACGTATGGATGAAAATTCTTTAAGGCAATGATTACAGCTAGTAACTCCTTTCTAGTCGTACAGTATGAAATTTCGTGCTTATTGAGTGCCTTGCTCATGTATGCAATAACATGCTCACGACCATCGTGTTCCTGTGAAAGAACGGCTCCCACTGCATAATTACTGGCGTCTGTGTCCAAAATGAAAGGTTTGTTCGTAACTGGGTAAACCAATATTGGTGGTGTAGTTAGTGCTTCTTTTAGTGAGTTGAAAGCAAGCTGGCAGTTTTATGTCCAAATGAATTTTGTGCCCTTTTCACATGCCTTGTGTAAAGGTCTAGATAAATCAGCAAAACCCTTAACAAATTTCCGATAGTAGGAGCAAAGTCCTAAAAAGCTCTTTATTTCCTTTACATTCCGTGGAACTGGCCATTTTTGAACTGCTTCTATTTTCACAGGATCGGTTTGAACTCCATGCTCTGAGACTACATGCCCAAGAAATTTGACGTTTTCTGAAACAAAATGCATTTTGATGGTTTCAATTTTAAGTTGGATTCCCTCATTCTTTGAAATACGTGCTCTAGTCTAAGTAGTTCTTCTTCAAACGTTGCCCCTGGAACGATTATGTCATTCATATACAAGAGACATTCCTCCCACTGTAGTCCTCTAAGTACGTCCTCCATTAATCTTTCGAAAACTGATGGGCTAGTGGCTAAGCCAAATGGGGTAACTGTAAACTGAAAGAGTCCTTGACTGGTCGAAAATGCTGTCTTTTCTCTGTCATCCGGATAGAGCTCCACCTGATAAAAACCTTGATTTAAGTCCAGACATCCGAACCATTTGGCTCCTGCTAACGAATCTAAGCAATCGTCCACACGAGGCAAGGGATAGGCGTCCTTGTTAATGATCACTTCATTTAAAGCTCTATAGTCCACACAAACTCTTGTACTTCCGTCCTTCTTGGCTATAAGTACTGTCCTAAAACTCCAAGGGCTGTTTGATGGTTCAATGACTCCTCGGTCCAACATTTTGACTATTTCCTTTTTTTCTATTTCCCTTTTCCCCAATGGTAGCCTCCTAGGTTCTTGTCTTATCGGATGTGCAGTTCCTGTATTTATCCTACGTTGTACTCTATTAGTCCTCCCTAAATCATCCGCTGATTTTGCAAAAACGTCTGAATATGCCCGAAGAAGTTCCTTCAGGTGTTGCTTTTCTTTTTCCTGTAAAATGTACAATACTTCTATTAAATAGGTCCTCAATATGTGATGGTAGCTTGTCTGAACTGGTCCCTTCTGTTCCAATGTAATTGCATACTCCTACCGCTGGCATTTCGTAGTATGACTCACATACACCTATCTGTTCCTTAGCATGTACAGTAATTGGTTCTTCCCGAAAGTTATTTAATTGTACTCTAATGTCTTCCTGGTGTGGATCTAAAATTCCCCTAGTGATGTTATGTTCTGTTTCCTTTTTCTGAGTTTTATCAACGTATCCCAGTGGTCCTAAGTGTACTGCATTTTCTATTATTACTGGAATGAGCATTTTAGATTTCCCCGGCAAAGTGACTGTCTCCTTTACAATGACTCTACATATTGCATTTGCTTCTCCTCCTATCCAGCAACGTATATCTGTATCCTTTGTAGATAATATCTGTCTCTTATAATCAATTTTGTCTATATTATCCAATAGAAAATCCTGCCCCAAGATCGCATCTTGTTTGATATCACAGACAAGAAATTCTGTGTTAAAATCTGCTGTCCCTAAAGTGAGTTTTTGTTTAAGTGTCCCGTATGAGCATAAAGGATTGCCATTTACATCAAAAAGTTTATATGTGCTTGGTTCTAGTATTGCGTTTTTCAGTACATCAGCTCACTGTCTGTAAATTTTATAATTTAATATAGAGGAGGTTGATCCATTGTCTATTAATATTGTCAAAGGTAAGTTTTGTAGGTATCCTTTTGTATAAAATCCGTTATCCCATATACCACATGTATTTCCCATTTGTCCTATCCTAATATTGTGACTTAATTCCTGTGACCGTAAATTTCCCACTGGTTCCCGGTCTAACGAGCCAATGGGGAACTGAAGTTTCCCTGGTTGATACTTTGTGAGTTTCTGTTATCCTGGTCCTTGGAGCCTTGCTGTCCTCCAGTATTGTCATGTCTTGCATTTTCCTGCTTGTATCGGAGATAAAATGGACAATATCTACATAAGTGACTTGTGCTCTCACAAATGAAGCATTTAGCTTGCCTGTTATTACTATTTCCCCTTTGAGGCCTTCTGTTATTATTATTTTGCCAAGAGTTGCTATAATTCTGTTTTGTACCTTCAAGCTGTGAAATCCTCCTTGTTAGTCCATTAATGCTATCGTGAAATTGGTTTTCCGAAGGTTCCTGTGAAAAATTAGATGCTTCTCCTAAATGTGTATCTGTTGTCATTCTGACACTGCCTTTCTTCTTTTCTGAGCCATCTCCTATTATAGCTTCATATCTTTCTATTACCTCTACAGCTCCTGCAACAGTTCTACATCCCTGGTTAGTGCATTGGTATTTTACTTCAGGTGTAACGCTTTTGTACAGCTGGTTAAGTGCCAATACTTCCTGAGCCCTTGCATCAAGATCAATATAAGCTCTCTGAGCCATCTGGCGCAGATCGTCCGCCAACGCCGCTATTGCTTCTCCTGGGTTACTTTTTCTCATTTCAAGACGAGAAAGCCATCTGTTTTGTTGTCTTGTGCTCCCAAATCGTAATCCTAATCTCTGAGTCAAAATACCGTAATCCCGTTTTTCAGTCTGTTCTAAACTAATGTAAAATGTCCTTGTTGGTCCCCTTAATGCTGCCGCTAGCGCTAATACTTTGTCTGCGTCCCGCCATCTCCCAAGTTTGGCACACACCTCAAAATGTGAAATATATTCCTCCCAATCCTCTCCTCCATCATATGGTTCTGGTCTAATAGAGACTGTGTGTGGGTTGTTGTATCGGAATCCGTCAGTATTTATCCCCCTTTGTCCTCTTTGTCCAGACATGCCATATTCTCTATTTACGTCTCCCTCCCCATGTGCATATACGTTTGCTCTGTGTTCTTCTAAAGTTTCATTTGCATCTGCAAATTCGGTATTTCTGTCATGCCTTGCTTCTTTTTCTCTCTCTTCCGATCTAAATCTGATTTCCAGATCTGGCGACTCGGCCATGTTGAGACTTAGACTGATTCTAACCTAGATATATATAACGTACAATAATTATTGTAATAAAATTAAATTTCCACCACGTTAAGATCCATCTTTATCGTAGACGTTGACATATTATATTGCTATACTAGTAGATAGTTGAATTTAAAAATAAATGCGCATCCTGGATGCCACTTTGGACTGTGACATCCCACATCTGACACCAGTTTGTTACAGGCGGGCGAGTAGGGGTCGAGTGTACTTTTAATTCCGTATGATTGATTATTGATAGTGTTCCTTTACTTAGTCTTGTTTTGAGTGTAGTGTGTTGACTCCAGCATATCATATATAAAATGATGAATCCAGCGTGAAAGAATGACTTTTATTCTTATCCAGTATGCATATATATATATCTCTCAATAAATAACGCATGCAAATATCAGCAATAACATAGTATAATCATAAATTGGAACAGTAAGATGCTGGCCTTCCGAACCCCAGATGTAATTTATATATACAGATTTACAAGTCTTTATCCTATCAATCATACAATAATGAGAGAATGAAATATACTTATTTCATTAAATTACGATATTAGAAAGTTGTCAACGTGGTGGGACATCGTATCTTTACATCTTTAATAATTGTTTAATTTGCCAAAAACTGCTATTAGAAATTGTAAATATTGAACTGGTTCCTCATCTTTTCAAATATGAAGCCACTTCCTGTTGAAGACCTGCTTAAGCGGGAATATTTATAAAAACGGTATTTGGTTCCTAGACGTCCTTATGTAAGCTTTTAGTTTAATATTCCAAAAGATGTAAAAAGGTAAATATAGACTTGAAATGCTATCGCATAGCTTAAGGTAAAATAGTTTTATATCGAAATGCATCCTGTACCTAAATAGCTTGGTTGACTTTAAGGGTTGTTTGGTTTATTGTACTGCTCTGCTTGATAGCCAGATACGATATGCCAAAGTGTTAGTGCGACGCCGTATTTATACTTGACGGTGAAATACATCCGCGACTCACAGAACTGAAAATCTACAATAACTTTGAAATACCAAGGAAAACTCTGGCTCATGTCCCGAAATGTCGTTATAAATCCATAAAATCGCGAAAGTTTGCCTTTAATTCCAATAAATAAGTGACATAATAAATATAAACCTTAAAATTCCATACTCTTAGCCTTATCACCTACGTTACTATATGACGTCATTGAAATCACAAAATAGTTCCTTAACGGCGCTTCAGAAAAACGTACTTAACGTAATTATATCTTAATATTAAATATCCTACACAATAAAAGGAAGGCCAGCAAGTAATTTAATCATATCTTAATAATACTTTTATGTATTATTATAACTTTATAAAGAAGTACCGTTACCCGGAAGTGACCATTCGTTGGAATGGCAACTTCCAATATACGTAAACAAGCACTCGCCACGATGGAATTTAAGGGAAAACTACCCAAAAGATGTGTCAAATAACACTGAGACTGAATGAATAGGTAACGACAAACATGTTTTACAAACCCATTATCCCCTGAAAGTGTGAATTTGATGTAGACCCGTGAAAATCGTGATCGAAGTGCCTGTTCACTGACAGTTGAATTTTACCGCTATGTCAACTTGATAAGTTGATAGCCGTTATGTTAAATGTTATGTTATCTGATAAAATTGGTACTAATTATAAAAATATGCAATTTGATCTCCCCAAAGTGAGTTTGCCAAAGTTGTCTTAGTGTATGAAAATCATCTAAGACCGTTATTTTTCAGGTTTTCAGATATTGATCCCAATAAAATTTAGAAATATAAAATGTGTTGTTTCTTTGAGATTATTATCAATACCCATTTATAACAATACATACATTGTTAATAATTTATTTTCCATGTTTCCAGACATATTAACCCATATTGAAGTATTGGACTTAGAAGGACATCAATATATCCAAACGTTGATGGATTATTGTACTCGTCGTCTTAGAGAAGGTTTGATGTGAATTCTGCTTCAAATGATTACAAGAAACAAATTCACTAGTAATAATCCACAATAATAACAGATATATGAAAGTGTTTTAGTTCTCTTGAAATAGTGATTTGAGCTTTGATAATGGTATTGCAATCCTTTGCAATCCGTGGTATATATTTTTAATTATTATGATTCATATTATGTCGAACAGAGGAGTTGAATAATTCTAAAGTGTTTTTTTTTTTCACTATACCTTGGCCAAATAAGAATATATACATCATTAGTTTTGTCGTTGCATCCGTAACGGATAATTGGTCCCAATCCTCATCCGTTAGGGATCAAATGTAAAATAACAAAAATACTGCACTCCCACTAAATCAGAATCTTAAAATCCTTTATCATATGTCAAAATCAAAAGCTCAAATACATCAAACAAATGGAAAACAACTGTTATATTCCTGACCTGTTGCAGATATTTCCGAATATGGTAGATTACACCTTGTTGTAAAACCTGATAAACCTTTACCTTGTATGACATTCGCGTAAACTTCATTATATTGACAACAATGTGTAAACAAAACAAACATGTTACCTAGGTATAAAATGTCACAAATACGGGTACATCAGTCAACATTATATTATAGTCTTAATCTCTACCAACAAAAACAAATATATCAACAAAGAAAAACAAAATTACAAAAAGACATGGTACGTAATCAAAATTTAAAGAATAGTACACAAAAAAATTACCATAGCACAATTACGCAATGGCTGGATGTATAAATACTAAGCTTAAATGATATGAAAAAATATCAAACAGTGAAGGTTTATAATAAACTAAGACAAATAAAATATCACTTTTACACGTAATTATGATAAACAACGTCCAATACTTCAAGACCAATATATATGAATTATGAAGATGATACAGAACTTTTATCAACAAAGTCTTGACATATTTTGATAAAGATGAATTTATTTCTTGAAAAAAGCATCTGATGTTCTTTTATTAAACCCTGGTTCATCAACTTACTGCTCAGACACTGGTGACTTTTTATAAAATTTGAGTAGGAGCTGTAATCCCTTGAATGTGGAATAAGTTGGGAAATGTATATCCCATATGCAGGTGAAGCAGGCATTGTGCTGCCAAGGATGGACACATTAATAATTTAAAATAAAATCGTCTCGTTTATCACGGAAGAGACATTTATTGTCGAAATGAACATCTGGTGTACACAATTAGTACCGTTAATGTTATTATTGTCAAAGATTATGGTACTGAGATAACAGATTATGCTAAACTTGAGGTACAATTAAAGTGTATAAACAAGACAGAAGAAGCCGTGAAGGATATATTAATGAAACCCAATCAGAAAAGGTTGAATTTATAATCGAAAGAACAATATATCTGAATGTAAAAGAAATGATCTGACTTCTTGATTTTATTATTTTTGACAAGTTTCATAAGGAACTTCGACTCATATGAAATAAGAAGAGATTTGCAAGGAGAGCCGCACATTTCGCTACCATAGGAATGCCGACGATTTGTTGAAAAAATATACCTTAGAAAATATACATTGTCAATAAAATACTCTAACATACTGAACATTTGCTCCCGATGTAATATAATAACTGTTTCCATGCAATCCTAAAAATTCACTCTCGGTACGGTATACTTAATATGAGGGCATTTGTTGAATGTTTGATTTTTTTCTATAATCAGACATTCATAGAAAGAAAAAAATGGTCCGGCTAGTGAAAAGAATCAAATATAATATAAATGTTCTTTGCATTATTCTCTAAATAACAGAAAGGGTAAATGTTGTTCTTGATTAGATTTTATCAGACGTAAATCTATAAGGACAAGTACTTATATAATATCTTATTTTTTTTTGGGGGGGGGGGGGGGGGGACTAAACACAGCAATTCAATATGATAATTTATATTCCGAAGTCTCTCAGTATTTACGTAAGTAATTCAGCCATGGAATCAAACCTGGCTTACGGGTAGGTGAGGTTTTAGTGGGGTTCGTGTTGCTTAGTCTTTAGTTTTCTATGTTGTGTCATGTGTACTATTATTTGTCTGTTTGTCTTTTTCATTTTTAGCCATGACGTTTTCTGTCTATTTTTTAACCATGAGTTTGACTTTCCCTCTAGTATCTTTCGCCCATCTTCTTTAATAATAAGGTCATCATATGGACTTCCATCGTCAGGCGCCGTTTAATAATTGCCAAAATGAATTGGCCATAAAGCCGCGTGGATTATACGAATACACTATCACGTGTGTTACAAGTGGTAATGAAACCCAATCCCTAGTATACGTATACAGAAAGGAGTAAGCCCAACAACTCTATGGGGTCACAACATATTTTCGATATACGAAACGTATTTAGTCACATAATGTTTTAAGTTATAAGTATTTCGAGGATACTATGATGTTACAATGATAATGAACATGTATTTCCCTCTGAAAACCTAAAAACTGTGATTCACAGGATGAAATCATATAAAGGCAGATTGTCATTATATTGTTTTGTTGGCTATCGTAAAACACTCTTTCTTATTCCATATAGACTGTGCAAAGGATGAGAAAGTGTATTGATATCAATAAACGCATTTAGGTTCAACAGACAGATAAAAATCTTATTCATAAATATATTACACGATCATTACCTACATCAGATAGAATAATACTGTAGAATAACACTTAACGACAAATTGGAAATATATGTAATCAATCAACTTTTTAATGAAACTGTAAATATAGATCATTAAGAGGTGATTGTCTGCTTTCAAAAAGCTTATGAGTTTTCTTTAGCGCCTTTTCGTCTTATATTTAAGGTTTATATCTAACAAGACAATAAAGAAACAATTCAGTTTTAATCGTAAAACATAAGAATGCAAATGAAATCTTTTTGTGGGGTCAATAAGCTACTTCCACATTGCAAGATGTTTTGTTAGATAGGGCAACATTTTAGTTAGAAGTTTTAAAATCTCGCTATAATTGGAGAGATTTGTCTTTTCATATATAATACAGAAAATATGAAGATTGTTGTGTTTATTAAATCGATCTAGGAATCGAAAGTTATTCCTACCTTTTCATGCAATATCAGTAAACAATTCTTATGTTTGTTTTCAGCAATGACACAGACCATCTAAGTCTTTTAAATTTTGAAACTGAAGTTTTCCAAATGAAAAATTGTTTTTCGAAACAAAATATCTTGAAATTAACATGTAATTAAGGTAATTATATTACAGCTCACTTTTAAAGAAAAAAATAATGTTTCAAAGTTAAAGCTTAATAAGGTAAGTAGACATATTATAAGTTCTCGAGTAAATGTAATGTCATTTGTCAAAGAATACATACATGAATACATTATACATTGTTTTCATTAGCTTTTTTATATTAAAAGTAAAATTCCCCAAATACTGAAATCCTAGGAAAATTCAAAACGGAATGTCCCTTATAAAAGTTAATGGCAAAATCAAAAGCTCAAACATCAAAATAATGGATAACAACTGTCATATTTCTGACTTCTTATGTAGAAAATGGTGGACCTGGTTCTATAGCTAGCCTAAACTCTCACTTTTTTTTTGTATTTATTTATTTCTAACACACAAATCATTTAAACCTATACACCTGTTTCGATAACGTAAGGACTCATTCGAAACTGTTCAAAGGGGGTCTTCAACAGCAATTACGCGAAATTCCTTTAGAAAAATTGTACGAATGCATCTCAAAGTGCAGTAACTTGGATTTGTCTTTGATGACAACGTCTTTTTTTTTTTTTAATAAATTACAATGATTTTACCGAAATAAGTGCACGGAAACTAAAATTTGAACGATTATGTGTATATTTTTTTTGTTTTCATAACAAAATTATTTAACACTTTTTAACGATAATCTTTCCTATTTTATTAGAAATAACTGATCTCATTTTAGACCTTATAAATAAATAATCAGAAATTATCAACGAGCACCATCCAGACATACAAGGTTTTATCACTTCACACTAGGATTGGTGGTCACACGCTTGTCATCTTTATCATGATGATTATAGCCTTGTGAATACAGATTTACTGCTTATGACTTTTGATATTACATTTTTCCTTTATCTTTTTCTTCAACAGGTTTATATGGTCAGTGTCCGTAATTGAATAACTGATTAACGACGCAAATACATTGCAGTTTATCAAACATGTTATAAATGGACGCTCATCAGTTCAATCTGAATCAAAAACCGTTGTAAACAATGTTATTTATATTTTTAATACCAATAAATTGTTATTTTGTAGAGGAAAGAAATAGTTTTAAAATATCTATATATAGGACTCGGAGGTGCAATGTTCACGCTGATAGATGATGGTATTTGCCGAAGTGCGATGGTCCTTTGGTAGGTGTGCAATGGTTTATAAGACGCCCGATAACAAGGTTAAAATCTATAGATAGATGTCCAGTTATTATGACTACAAAAGTCAAAAAGTCTGAAAAAACCAGTTTTTGTCTGAATTTGCATGAATTTTTACTCGACATTATTTATTTGTCTGAATAATTTAAAAAAAATCTTGACATAGTATGAATTTGTCTAATGAGGTTCTTGATTTTTCTTGACAAGTGTCTTGACAGTATGAATATTGTCTTAAAAATTTCGACACTTCCTGTATCATCTGATAACCGTCTATATTAGTCTCGACCAATTCTTGACTGTCTTGAATTAGTCTTGATCTGTCTTGACATATTCTTGACATTCTTAATAATGTCTGAATATGTCTCGACACATTCTTGACAGCCTTAAATATTTCTTGACACTATCTCAACAGTATATTTTGCCTTAAATGTGTACAGACTCATTCTGCACCGTTTATGACTTTCTATAGCTGTTATATACTCTTTTTTATTATGACTAAACTAAACTTTGAAGAATCAAGGATCAATTTCGTATAACACCAAACAATTCTTACAATTGTCCAAAAAATGAAAAGTTTAAAAGGTTAATTCGCAAGTCACTCTTTTATAACCATTACTTTTCGAAATAACCTGAGTTGTTTGAAATGCAAAGATAAGCCAGAACAAAAAAAAAAAGCTAATCGTCTATACGGCTGCTTTTTATGAAAAAGTATGAAAAGACCAGTATTTGTCTGTGCTATTTACGACGTTATAATTAGGACTGTAAATGCAGTGACTATTACAACAGGGAAACTCAAATTCAAAGATAAGAAATAAACTGACAATGCCATGGATATAAGAGAAATAGACAAACAGACAAACAATGGTACCTAAAACACGACATAGAAAAATAGAGACTACGCAACACGAACCCTACCAAAACTGGGGTGATCTCAGGTGCTCTGGATGGATAAGTAGATTTTGCTAAAATAAAAGTATATATGTCGTGTACAAATTGCGATTTTGTACAGGTTATAAGATGTACATAAATTTTTACATGTTATAATTTGTACAAGGCAAAAATAAAAGTTATAACTTTTACAAAAGTACCTCGTACATCTTATAACATGTACAAACTATTGCTTAAAAATGGGGTTAACTTGTACAAAATTAAAAAAAATAATAGCAATATGTTTCTATTATGCAAGTGGATAGCTAGGATATATTTTACAATAAAATCCTTGATCAATTCACTGCAAAAAGTTTCCTGTTTTCAAAGGAAGGGATATCAATTTTGATGAGGGGTGTTAAGCAGGAAAAAGATACAACTAAAACTACTGACAAAGAAAGTATCTCTCTGAAGCAGTATGAGATATTGACAGCTGGAACCTTATAAATAACCAAACGATAAACATAGGATGGTGAGTGCTATATTGATACAGTCTGTTTAAAGTATCTTTTAAAAATTCCGGATTCTTATGAAAATTCTGTCCAAATTGAAGAATACATAATTTTTGCAGTTTGATCAAATTTCTGTCACATAGCTGAAATACATCAAAATGACGTTTGACTCATGCAATGATCTATTTAATTATCCCAAAAATTAATTGCTGCATAAGATTGGTATACTTATCAGTTTTGCTTAAGGTAAAAAATGTTGAAAGAGCAGATTTATAATTCCATAGCTATTTATACCTAACCTTGGTTCCATGAAAACAATGTTTTCTCTCTGGCTAATAAATAAAGTATGCATATGAGACCTTAATTGCTTTCAGTTTTGCATGTTACAAAAAGAGGGGAGGTGTATTATTAAAAATTTTAAGTTTTTTTTTGTAATTTCAGTGAAACCAATTACCTACTTTGTGGTCGTTTAGGAAATGTATTCTATTATTAAACAGAGTCACAATGCATTGCTGTAGGTCATAGTGGACTGCATTTAACATACATTGACCTAAAATATTTATGAAACTATGTGATGACTGTGCTCTAAAGTAACACACGTTAGCAGAGGACATTTTTTAAAAACTATTATTGAGGTAAAGGATATGAGTGTTTCAATTTTAGTATCGGTATTATGTTCTGTCTCGGTAAAATGTCTTTACTGTTAGTATTATTGGATACAGAACATGCTTCAAATATTGCTTCTAAGTCTTCTTCTGATTGAATACCATGGTGAGAATACCGAATAATGTTTATTGACTACATGTGTATTTTAAAAGTCTTTTAAAAGGTATGAAGTAATAATATATAAAAACTATTTATCCAGTCATTGACTGCATGAAAACGGTATCACACTTACATGAATGTACAATAACATAAAATGATGAAAATATTATTGAGATTAATGCATGTTTTGTAATAATAGAAACATATTTTTATTTTCAAATTTTGTACAAGTTAAAACCATTTGTAAGCAATATTTTGTTCATGTTATAACATGTATGAGGTACTTTTGTACATGTTATAAATTGTATGTTTGCTTTGTACAAATTATAACATGTACAATATTTTTGTACAGGTTATAACCTGTACAAAATTGCAACTTGTACACGACATATATAAATTAATATACAAATTACACACTTCGTGTTTCACTTTTAAAAAAGGCAAAAAAAATCCAAAATGATTGAACACATTTATTATAAAACGACATGTCAAAATGAATAATACTGAAATTATAGTTTATAGACCATCGCTCTTCGGCGTAGCAAACAACATAGCGCCACAATGCCACAATTGCACTTATTCGTGATAGAAATAAAGTGCACTTCAGCGTACAAACATCGAATTTCACTGTGACCACCGCGGTTTCATAATGGTTCAGAGTTGTACTAATATAGATAAATTCGCAACCATAATTTTCTCATGGTTAAATAAACATTTGGAGAAATATGTATACAACTAACGAGACCGAGAAGGAACGTATTTCTAGCTGTTCCAGATCTGATTTATAAAGAAGAGCACATTGACTTCCTCACCAGGTGCATTATGGATATTAACTCATGCGTATCTACTGCTTACATATTATTGCTTATTAACTATGATATATCTGATCGGGATAGCCTGTAGTCAATATTAATCAAAATTCAAAAAACGATTTCTGTTAAATCAGTCGATTAAGACATTCCTATTGTTGTACATAGAGAATATAAAATATAGAAATATAAACGGCAAATATAAAAAACGCTAACTGGATTCACTGGTAGTGCGTTTCAAAACATTATGTTCTTGACAGTTGGTTTGAAATAACAGGTATTTTGAAATCAGAAGTCATGGCGTCAAGCAGTTGACAAAACTCTGAATTAACACCTAACAAGAACACCAAGCCTCAAATCAAACATCTATCAATGTGGAAGATAACATTAACATTTGATAATTACGTAATTAAACACTCTAATGAATATTATGCAATATCTTACAAGCATTACTTTATTTACGTCAATAGTAATAGTTAAATGCAAATCACGCTAAAAGCATTCAATGGTAAACAGTTATTAAAAGTTAGACAAAAACATATTGTCTTCGGCTTAATAATGTTAAATTGATCTAAATTGTGCCTTAATTGTATCCCTTCAAGCACAATTAATGAACATCTTTACACTTTAGTAAGTAACAATAAAAATAGAGGATTGTTCATGAGATGTAAAACAAATGAATAAACAGTGTCGTGCAGAGATCTATTTACTCGATAGATCGGCACGCGGAAAGACGGCACGCGAAGACAAAATCAAACAAACGAGATACCACTTATTAAGAACGAAAAAAGATTGTATTCGTTAATCCGATTGAATCTGCACAAAAAAATAAAATATCTAGATATTTGGCAGAACGTCTGCTTTAAATCGCCTCGATTCTAGACAAATTGTAGGAGTAACAAATATTCCCCGTCAAAACGACATAATGACAGCCACTAATGACTTTTTTTGATGAGATACCTATACCAATCCCGTCCAATTGAAATTTTTTTTTTCAAATACTGCAAGCCTCCAAAATGATTGAAAATTTTGAATATCAACATTTTTTTTTTAAATATTAAACATTCTATTACCATGATTACCCAATGTTGCAAGACACTTATCCTATCTTCGTGACAAATATGTTGTTGTCCCCGCAGATGAAGCCCCAAACAACATAGTTTTTGTGTGTAAAACTTATTACATTAACTGCTTGATAAACGAATTAGGTATTGACAATCCACTTGGAAACTCAACATATATCCTCACAACACTTACCAAAGAGGAAATCCTAGATAATCACAGGTCTGTTCTATGTTACTTTGGAATTGCAACCGAAGAAAAAGAACTGGATCTTCCATCACTGTATTGGATGCCTAAACAACGGTATATTGCTGGGTCTTCCAAGTCCTCCACGAAACCTCTTTCTAAATTATTAACATCTATTTTATCAGCAATCAAAGACGGGCTTCAAAGTTATTGTGAAACTGCCTATTCTAGAGGTGGCGTGAATCAGATGTTGATACTTAAAAATTCCAAAAATCTCTTAGAGTACATACAATATAATTCTCTTTCATCTAAGTAATAGTATTAAAACTTTGGACTTTTATACACTTTACAAAATTATTCCACATTCCAAACTAAACGACAAATTGAAAGAGTTGGTATTGCTTTGTTTCATAATAAAAATGACCGACGTAGATACAAATATCTTGTCTTAGGGAGGGGTGAATCCTACTTTGTAAAGGATCACTCAGATTAAAAAGAAATCTCTGAAACTGACATTATCAAGATGCTTGACAACACATTTGTTACGTTCGGAGGACGAGTTTTTCAACAAACTGTCGGCATTCTAATGGGAACAGATTGTGTCCCTCTTCTTGCCGACTTGTTTCGTTATTATTATGAGGCTTAATTCATACAGGAACTTCTTAGGAAGAAAGATAAGAAGTTAGGAATATCCTTTAACTCTACTTTCCGCTATATAGATAATGTTCTTTCACTAAATAATGCAAAAATTGGTGACTATGTTTAACGCATCTATTCTATCGAACTAGAGATAAAGGATTCAACAGATACAGTTAAGTCGGCCTCATATCTTGATTTACATCTAGAAATTGACAATGAGGGTCGGTTGGAAACAAAACTTAACGACAAAAGAGATGATTTCAGCTTCCAAATTGTAAATTTTCTATTTCTAAGTATCAACATTCCAGCAGCACCTGCATAAGGTGTATATATCTCCCAATTGATACAATATTACCGTGCTTGCATTTCCTATCATGATTATTTTATACAGGGTTGCTCTCACAAAGAAGCTATTAAACCAATAGTTCCGAATGGTGAAGTTGAAATCATCACTCTGTAAATTTTACGGACGTCATCATGAGTTGGTTGACCGTTATGGAATAACCGTTTCACAAATGGCATAGGATATGTTCCTTTCGTCGTAACGACAATCCCTTTCCCTTTCATGAGTGTGACCTACCGAATTAGACTATTTACCGGATTTTTTTATAACATAAGCAACACGACGGGTGCCACATTTGGAGCAGGGTCTGCTTACCCTTCCGGAGCACCTTAGATCACCCCTAGTTTTTGGTGGGGTTCGTGTTGTTTATTCTTTAGTTTTCTATGTTGTGTCATGTGTTTTATTGTTTGCTTTTTTCATTTTTAGCCAAAGCGTTGTCAGTTTATTTTCGATTTATGACTGTCCCTCTGGTATCTTTCGTCCCTCTTTTATTAAAAATCACCTGGTACATCAACCCTCAGTTGCCCAGAGAAGCAACTAAGGGGGTCCCGAGTTTTACAGTCTCATTTGTCGGGGGAAAAGCAAATAAGAAAAAAAAACTCCCATTATAAAATACTAACATCTATCTTCATACATATTATCTATCCTTGTACAAATGTATATGTACATGCAATCATTATCGATCGATATATCTATACCTCACACCATATATAATTATTTGAACAAAGTATTTTGTTTATCTTTATGTATTTCTCACAAATGCAAATATCAACAACTTATTATTGAGAATGGAAATCGGGAATATTTCAAAACAAAAACGACCTGACCATAGCGCAGATAACAACCGAAGAATACTAATGGGTCTTAAAATCAGCAAGAAAATCCCGCATCCGATAGTTGGCCTCAGCTGGCTCTTAAATAAAAATGTGTACTAGTTCAGTGAAAACGGATGTCATACTAAACTCCAAAAAATATAATCAAACTAGAATTAAAAAACATCATGACTTTGTGAGATCTTAACCCTCCCCTATACCTTTAATCAATGTAGAATAAAGAAACAAACAGCAATACCGAAAGTAAAACTCAGTTTAAAAGAAGTCCGATTCCGATGTAAGAATATGCTACATACGAAAATACGCAAAATGACAATGACATATAAATTAACAAAGATTATGTCTTCATTATATGAAAATCAACCACAATCCTTGGTGTCATACCATCATAAAATATATGAGGAGACTATATGTAATTATTAAGACATTGTAAGATTGAACCGATCTAGAGCTAAACCTGTATACATAGGATGTAAATATTTACAACTTGTATACATGGCCCGATCTACAGCTAAACATGTACATGCCTTTACACTACAGAACGTAAATAATTAGACCTTGTATACATTGGCCGGTTTAGAGATAAACATAAATATATACACAGAATAACCGGGATTACTTAAACGTCAATTCGGAGGAACAATGCAAATCATGTTTGTTCTTAGTCTTGTCCGTTTTGTTTTGCTTTGCTTTTGGTGTTTTTTCTGTGTGTCTATTTCTTGTTTAGGCCTTTTTCTCTATTTCAGCTTTCATGGATGGTTCATTCAATTTGTGTCTTTCGTGTTGAAGAATCTCCATTGATATTTTTATGTTCATTATTGTTCATTTCCAACAGCTCATCACCAAACTGTGATGAATAAGGTTAAAATCCTCAGAATAGAAATGGTATAACGAAGTCGTCTACACTTGCACACAATATTAGTATACTATTCTTAAATGTCAAGTGTATGATAACAATTCAAAAATATATCTGTAATTTACCTTAACTACGCGATAATACTCAAGCTATATATTTTAAACTGCATATGCATTGAAAGATAATGGAATTCTGGATAAGAGCTTGATTTGTAAATATAATATTTGCTCACGCATCGGTGACAATATAATGGAATTTGATGCGACTCTAATACAAGTGAGGGGTTTAGATAGCTATAAAACCAGGTTCAATCCACCATTTTCTACATTTGAAAATGCCTGTACCAAGTCAGGAATATGACAGTTTTTGTCCATTCGTTTTTGATGCGTTTTGTTATTTGATTTTGCCATGTGATTATGGACTTTCCGAATTGATTTTCCTCTGAGTTCAGTATTTTTGTGATTTTACTTATTAATAATGAGTTTACCATACTTTAAATCGGCAATGTAATCATTTCTTTTCATATATGTAAAATGGTGTGTCATTTACTAGAAGAAGTTCGGTTCTCCTTGCAAACAATAAATGAAAGATATAAAGAAAATTAAAAGAAAAATGATAAGAAGCTACAAATCTAACTTATAATTACAAGACCATAACACCAGATGCATATTCTAACAAATCATGACTTGACTGTTGCTCGACGTTATACTATTATAAAAATCCAAAACGTGATACAAACGTTGAACAGCTGATAGAACAAAAAAAGACCAAATGTCCTGCAAAATCAAGATATCGAACAAGAGCTACATGTATGCATATTTTTTTCTCTTTTGTTTAGATAAATTTGGTTGACAAAGGTGAATGGAACACAACATACAATTTTTTGTATGCCAAAATAATAGTCGTAATAAAAAACATGATCATATTTTTATATATATATATATATATATATATATATATATATATATATATATATATATATATATATATATATATATATATATATATATATATATATATATATATATATATATATATATATATATATATATATATATATATATATATATACATAATATACATTTTATAGGGGCACTACATTTGAAGGTTTAGACAAAATTGAACTATTTAAAAATGAATCGAATACTGAAGTTATAATGTTAATTGCTATGTTAAAAAATATGTAATTACGTAACCGTATGTCTTGAGTTTGCAGACACAAACGGCAATATTCTAGAAGAGATGATCTAAACAGCTGTTCTAGTACAAGTTTAATATGTTAACAGATAACTTGCATTATCACCAAGATATTACTTGAATGGTGACAGATATATGTTTCTTTTAAGCTACATTGATTTTATCGTCTGTGTACTCACTGACGGAGGATTTTGTAGTCTACAGGAAGGAAACCAACGATATTGATTATAATATTAATATCTCAATTTGTCATAAAGTTAATCGTCCCAAACTGAACATAAATGGTTTTCCTTATAAACTTGACTTCACTTATTATTTATACCATATTATTTTCACTTAATCACAAAAAACAATGAGAAGAAAGACTGTTGCAGGTTTTATAGAGGAACAACATCATTGTGTTAATATGTTTGTATGTTTTTTTTTAATTTCAAACGGTCAAATTCAATTGAAGTTGTAATTCTAAAATTTATTTTGCAGGAATTAAATGATAACTTTTATTCTGGTAAAAGTTGGAAAAATAAATGTGTTTTCAGAGAATGCCAGAAATTGCAAATTGCTGTATAATTCATAACTATTATACAGGCTATAAATTGATATTGAAATGATCCGACCTATCGCACATGGTCGGACAATATAGCAGAATACGCTATATGGACTGGAACATAAACTTATACAAAACTAAGGTAAATGTCTAATTTGACAAACGTCGTTCTTTTGTTAAAATATTTAGCGCCTTACGAATTTATTTTTATAGATAATTAGGAATGATGAAATATTTATTTAGTTGTTATAAGTTTTTGGTGAATACAATATTTCTTACGTTAACAACAAATTCGTATATAATTATAATATATATAGATAATAGAGATCAATAATATTGAAGATGATCATCATTTATTGTTCATTTGTATGTTCTTTAAACACTTCTATGTAATATATTACCAATATACTACTGTGCATGGCCAAATACAAGAAAACTGAGGGTTTTGCTAGGAAATGGGTGAAAAAACTAAACAAATAAACTATGTTGATATTGACAGGTTATTGGTTAATGTTCCTGTTGGTGTTATAATATGGAACGCCGGAACTGTCTTATAGTGTAAATATTTAATGTGTTCTGTGCTTTGTCTTTACGTCCTGTCGTTTCTTCTTTATGTTATGTGCAAATGTCTGTATTTCATGACACGGCATCTCTGTGTTATGTCAAATTAGTAATTTGTTTGGTCAAACAGTAGTATGATTTGCCATTGCTAAAGTTTGTTGTGTACAATAGGCATTACATCATGCTTTAACTACTATATATTCTGTGAATACTTCGAAATTTTATGATCAACCACCTTTACATTCTCTCATATTTTATCTATGTTGTGTCTATTCTTCTTTTACGTAAGTCAGTTAAAAATTGCGTCCTGTCTCAAATGTGATTGTTATGCCGAATGTTCTAAAGGTTTTGTTTTGATACACATTTGTTCTATGTAAACCTCATGATATTATAGTCTCTTGGCGTTATGTTGTGTTAATACATGTGTATATCCAGTGAAAAACACAACACATCATGGTATAGTTCCTATGCGTATTGCCGAACAATTGATACTCTCTGTGAGTATTCATTACGTCATGTGCAAATGCCTTTTACATTATGTGCAAACAACTTATACCTTTTGTGCAAACCTCGTTTACCTTATGTGCAAACATCGTTCCCCCTATGTACAAACATCGTTTACCCTATGTGCAAACATAGTTTACCTTATGTGCAAACACCTATTGCCTTATGTGCAAATACCTATTAAGTTATGTATAACAACTACATCATTATGTGCAAACACAATTACGTTATGTGCAAATACCGCTTACATTATGTGCAAACACCGATAACGTTATGTGCAAATGCTTATTACATTATGTCCAAACATCTATTACGTTAGGTGCAAACACCTATTACGTTATGTCCAAACACCAATTACGTTATGTGCAAACACCTATTACGTTCTGGTAAACGCTTTTTTGACACAGATCAAAACAAAACGCATCAGTGATATACACTTTGAAAATTAAGAAAATTATAAGTTTTAGCTTTCTAAAAAGCTCTGAACTACTTCGCTGTATTCTTTTTCAAGGTAATTAGTACTGCAACTGACATCGAAAAAGACGCTTAGTTAACGAGTTTAATGGTCTGGAATAACACACGGCTGCAAATTGTTTTAAATGATAGAATAATATCTATATTTTAATTTCCGTCGGGTCGTAAAAAGTTTCTATGGTCACATTTTTGTATTTTATCCTTTAAATGGGGGTACCCCTCAATTTACGGTTTTGGGTAGTTACCTTAAAATCCAAAAATATATTTTTTGGTTAAATTTCCCGCTATTTTCGTAAATATTTTCTATGCACATATCATCAAGGATTATCGGAATGATAAAGACATAAATATAATACCATCTCCAAGTAAAGCTTTCAAACTTAAAGTTGGCTGTTTTTTTAGATAGAAATTTTACGCGTTTTTCTTTGAAAACGAGAAAACATATGATTCAAAAACAGTATTTGACATTTGAGAGGACAAAACATATTATTGCGATACTGCATGCAAATTTTGTTGGGCAAATTCCAAACAAATTTGTCAAAACTCAAAAATAAAAACATCATTTGTACCTTTTTTAATTACGGAAATGTCTTATCCGTCAATCAGCTCCACCATTTATTTTTTTCTTCACAATCAATTTGATAGTTTCGTTGTGATTATGTAGACTTTGTAGGAGAAGTTAATTTATTTTTGAGTGATTTGAATATATATAGTAGTTCTTTCGTGTATTTTCTGTAAAAAAGTTATATTTTTGTTAATAAAATTTTGACTTTATATAAAAGTTAACCAAATCCTTCGGATAAGAGGTTTTTCCGGATAATGACTAGAGTTGACATTGTGTGAAAATACATTGTATGTCAATGTTTAACCTCATAGCAATTAATATGCATGCAAGTGGTCGGGGGAAAAGTACTATTGAAGTTTCGCAGAGATTTGGTGTGTGACAAGGCGATGCTAAAACCAACTTCTCTTGATATTCTGCTTATCTAGGGCGAATCGTCAGTGATGTTATGAGACTTGCACCAGAAGGCAAAATTGGTGCACCTTTATATTAGATTGATTGATTGATTGTTGGTTGCTTAACGTCCAGTGGCAAATATTTCATGCATGTTCAGGACGAGAACAAGTTAACAATAAAAACAATAGGTAGGTTTTGTCATAATAGAGGCCATTCGGGATGATGATCGGGAAAATTTAGACTGCATATGGAAAATGATGGTATATTGGATTAGGACAGAAATTTTCCGTTGAAACATGCCACCTACGGACCCCTCAAAGAGTTGATGCAAGGGTATTTAACGTGCAAAGAACATAACACTCCCTTTACACGAGACATCGGATTTAACGTCCCCATTCTGACCGGACGTGACTTCGAACTTGATACATCCCGCACAGCCAAACGGACGCCCCACTTCGAATTCGTTTTACTGCGGTCGGGGGGAGACCAAGTGACCATATTTCGTTTCCCCAGTCACCCTTGGGGAACTTTAAATTAGAAACAACAGAAATCCATATATGTGATCAAACTGATCGACATGTATCCTCACAACCTGACACTTTTATACGATCTCGCGCTCAGTTTCTTCCTTGTAGTTTGGATATGAAAACAGGGTTTTTGTGTAAAAGAAAAACCTTTAAAAAAAACCCAGAAAACTACGCAAAACTGAACGTGGTGACAGTCTTTTAAGTTGTGCTTATTAATGTTAGTAATCATTTATCCATGCATAACCAAGTACTTATTGAAGTCAACACCTGTGCAATTAAGTAAAACAGTTACTGAAAAATTAGAATTTGAACTTGCTGTCAGTTCATTAATAACGATTGTTAGTGATGTGCTTTGTTCTTCCATAAGAAAAAGCCTTTCTCATGTAGCACATCCTCTATATATACCGATCAATTTTACCAAAGATTGTATCTGATGCTTACCAAACTGCCAAACTCCAGAACTAACTAGACATTGTGACACCTTACAATTCAGACACAGTGGGCCAAGGGATATGAAATATAGAGTTTAGCTCTAAACTCAATTTAGGGGATGCCATATCTGCTGCAGGAAAATTGAAGTCTATGTTAAGACATTTGGGATTGACAGTGCAGATACATCATGCATATGCATATGGGAATATGGGTCACGAACATTGATCGAAACTTTGTACTCACATTTCTTTTGTGTTTCCTATGCAAAGGTAAGACTATATCTGACGAGTTTGACCGAATCATGACGGTATTTACGCTCCAGATAGCATTTGTACTCAAAAACTGTGTTTGCTTTGAACAAACTCTGTCCTGCGCCGAACTTGTTCTTATAAAAAAAGGAAGTGTCTTGTAATGCTAATACGCGTACTGCATCCGCATATGATGATTAAGAGATTGATTCATGTCCCTATTTTATGAATACTTGAGCTATTGTGTGTCGCTTTGAAAAATTATATAAGGATCATGACTGATTCTGAATTACAACATTAGAAAATTGGCATTGCATTGTATAATTTTTCATCCTTCCCTTAAAAATTTAATGAGGTATGTGCAATGTTCTATGCTTTATTGCTATTCAAACCCCCGGAGAGGGTACAAAACTACAACATAAAAAATACAATCATAAGTAAAAGGTATTTAGAAACATAACATTTTCCAATATTTCACATAAAAATAATCATACTGAAAATTGTAACCAAAATGCAAAACAGTACTAACAGTGCTTTGATTGTGTAAAATTACATAATAAAGTTTTAGTCCAATCTTTAAGATTTTCTTGAAAATGCATGTAGGTGTAATGTTACTTCAAATATCAATACGGAACAAATAATAAATTGTTTGAAATGTAAAATGTGTCTAGAATAAAACATCAGTAAATTATGTACCATGTAAAATTTATCCTGTTATGTGTGTAAAAATACTTGAGCATAAAATGTCTTAATAATACAAGTAATTATTTGTCTAAACATTCATTTCAAATATATCAAATAGTTACATCATTGTACATACAAATAAACCTGCACAATCGCACAAATATAACTTCAAATAATGTTACAGATTTCCCGTAGAGTTCAATATTTAGGACGTTCCTTGTCTCATTGAAATGCACCCATTTTACAGATAATTTCAACGCCCCGATATTATAATGTTTATAAAAATACACTAATTAATCAAATATCACCAATAAAAAAGGTATAAACTTACTTCATGAGGGGCCAACACCTAAATTCTATGTTTTGTGACAAAGCGTAATGTGAACATCAAACGTATCCGGTGTCATATGACTAATAACCAAAAAACGGTGTTGGTAAAAATTTAACCATAGCAAAAATTAAATCCGGGGCAGCACACTCCCCTCCTGATTTCTTACTGAAATCACTTGATACCAAAAATAATGTAAATGTACATGAATCTAACAAAACAAACTCTTTCAAGGTTAATTTTAAAATAAAACCTTACAATCCTTAAACAGTCTATAAAAATCAAATCACTACAAAGTCACTCAGAGAGCAAACGGATGAGTTCACAAATTGGTCTCACATAACATTTACGGTCTTTAGCCACACGAATCTGTACCTTTCGGACATGATCATCACTACTCTGAAATGTTCGTTCAACAATAGCCATTAGCCAACATGTACGATTTAGTTCACGGTCTTTCAAAAGAACTATGTCACCTTCTTTAATATCATCACTTGAAGTATTCCATTTACGTCGCTGTTGTAAATTCGACAGATATTGTTCGCGCCACTTCTTCCAAAATTCCTGAGAAAGAACCACAACATGTTTCCATTGAGATTTGTACAATTGTTTCGTATCCAACTCGGGCAATGTCTCCGGAAGACTCCCTTCCTTTTGAGTAAGTAACGTATTAGGTGTCAGAATAGAAGAATCATTAGAGTCAGTCGAGACTGGTACGAGCGGTCTGCAATTCACTATTGAACAAACTTCTGCTAGAAAAGTTGTTAGTACTTCATGAGTTAGTTCCTTCAAGTTAGCACGCAATAACATAGCATCTAAGATTTTCCGTGTCACTCCAATCATCCTTTCCCATACACCCCCGAAGTGGGATGCATGGGGAGGGTTAAAAATCCAAGTTACTTGATTGGTATTCAAATAATTCCGAATGTTTTCGTCTTCAATAAAAATAGAATTCATACTTAACTCATCAGATGCGCCAACGAAATTAGTTCCTCTGTCACTTCTAAACTGACGCACTGGTCCTCTAACAGATATGAATCTTCGCATCGCATTTATGAAAGATGAACTGCTCAGTTCCTCTACCACTTCAATATGTATGGCACGAATTACTAAACAAGTAAATAATATCGCCCATCTCTTGTGGTTTGCCTGACCACCTCTTGTCCGTCTTGCTATCACGTTCCAGGGTCCAAAAGTATCGACACCTACAAAAGTAAAAGGTGGACTAGGTGTGATCCTATCTTCAGGTAAGTCTGACATAATTTGAGTTCCAAAGAGACCTCGTAGTTTCTTACATGTAACACAGTTATGAATACAAGTTCCAACCATTCTTTTACAACCTATGATCCAGTACCCTACTGAACGAATCTTCCCTTCAGTTATATGTCTTCCTTGGTGGTGAACCAATTCATGAAAGTGTCTAATAAGCAATAATGAAATGTGGCTTTTCTTCGGAACAAGCACTGGATTCCTGTCTGAATTAATTGTACATTTTTTGCCTACATTTAATCGTCCTCCTACACAAAGAATACCATTTTCATCAAGTAAAGGCGACAGAGAAATAATTGAGCTTCCAGAAGAGACATTTCTCCCCTCCTTGAGGGAATTGATTTCTTTAGAAAAGTATTCGAGTTGTGCACTACTTAGTGCACACATATGCCATCCTTTGCATTGACCATTGGGTTGACTGAATGATTTGACAATATGTCGGAGTCTTGCAATCGTTTTAACTAATCGGGACCAACTAGAAAATGACTCAAAGATTTTCACAAATTCTGTATCATATGTCACTTCTTTATCACTTGAGTTAGTTTTACATGTAACTAACAAAGGTCTTATTTCTTTGTCATCATCTGGAGCTATCATAGAAAAACTTTCTGTATGATCAAACTTAGATTCACTTCCTTTCATAAGAAATGATGGTCCTAAGAGCCATTCACTAGTGCTTATATCTCTAGCAGAAATAGATCTGGTGGCTGTATCAGCTGGATTATCTTCGGACGGTACGTATGACCATTGACTTGGACTGGTTGATTGACGGATCATATCTATACGATTTCCAACGTAAACATAAAAACGTCTCTGTTGATTATTGATATAGCCCAAGACTATCTTACTATCAGTGTACATGAATGTAGAGTCAATTTCCAAAGTTAAGTGTCTAGTTACTGAGTCTTTAAGATTTATTGCTAACACAGCAGCACATAATTCTAACCTGGGAATGGTATGCCCATGAGTAGGAGCAACCTTTGCTTTTCCCTGAACAAAGGCTAGTTGAGACACTCCATTGACATCATAAAGTTTCAAATATGCGACAGCACCAATAGCATCTTTTGACGCGTCTGAGAAAATATGAAGTTCACGACAAACAATCTGTGATGACTCAAATGAAGTGAAACATCTCGGTATGGTCACGTTGTTCAAATGTTCAAGTGAATTCTTCCATGTACTCCACTTAGATAAATATGTTTCTGCCAATGGGTCGTCCCAGTCAGTGTGTAAGGCCATAATATCACGCATAATAATCTTTCCGGCTACAGTTACAGGTGCAACAAAACCCATTGGATCATATAAACCATTTATTGTTGCCAACACACCACGTTTTGTGAATGGTTTTGATGTTGAATTTAGTTGCGAAACTCTAAAAGTAAAGCAGTCCTTGGACATGTCCCACTGAACACCAAGGCTTCTCTGAAGTGGGGCCTCATTCAGATCCAAATTTATGTTCTTTAAGTCTTTTGCAAGATCCTCCGGTGAAAAGGATTTAATAACTTCCAAATTATTAGATGAAATTTTGTGCAAACGAATGTTACCTTCTTCCTTTAGAATTTTCTTTGTTCGAGTAATTAAATCAACTGCTTCAACACTAGTATCAAAGGAACACAATGCATCATCCACATAAAAGTTGCGTTCTACAAAGTTACGCACATCTTGTTCAGCTGTTTTAACACAGTTTCTAAGGCCAAAAGTGGCGACAGCCGGAGATGGCTTGTTCCCAAAAACATGTCTAGTCATTCGATATTCTATCATTTCATTCTTTGGATCGTTGTCCTTGTGCCAATAGAATCTCAAGTAGTTTCGTTGTTCTGGTGGGACTGAAAACCTATAAAACATCTGTTCGATATCGGCTGTAATAACAACTGGACGTTGTCGGAATCTTAGTAGTATCCCAAGAAGGCTATTCACTAGATCTGGTCCGCTAAGTAGAACATCATTGAGACTTATATCGTTGAATTTAGCTGAAGAGTCAAAAACGCACCTTATGTTTCCTGGTTTCTTTGAATGATAAATAGCGAAAAGTGGTAAGTACCAACACTCAGTCTGTTCTGTGATTTGAGGAGCAACTTCAGCATGACCATTTATAAGTAATTTACCCATAAATTCATAAACATGGGAATGTTTTTCCGGGTGCTTTTGAAGATTATAGTCCAGTGACTTTGCTCGTCGGAGAGCCTGCACTCTATTGTTGGGGAGTCTTATTCGATCCCGCCTAAAAGGTAGTGGAGCTGTCCAACAACCTTCCTCATCTTTGTAACTTTCATGTTCCATAAGTGTAAGAAATTCTTTGTCCTCAATTGAGAGTCCAGGAATATTATCATCAGGAGTCGTCTGAAATATATAACCATCTTTGGTGTTAAAGTTATTATTACATGGTTCTAATGTAGTTGTACGGCCATCCTTCAATGTGAAAGTTTTCAGTACTGATACTGAATCCTGTTGTACATGTGTAGCGGACAAACAACTCTCACCAATTATTACCCATCCTAAGAAAAGTTTTTGTGCGAATGGGCAATGTGCTGTACCTAATCGTTGGTCAAGAACATGATGAGCTTTCAATAAGTCTCTACCTATTAGCAACATTATATCTGCATTATCATTAATGTCAGGAATGAAATCAGCAATGTCTCTCAAATGATCGTACGCATAAGCTATATCCGGTGACGGAATTTCAGTACGTATATCAGGAACCTGATCACACTCTATGAGAGTAGGTAAGTTTAATTTACAACTAGCATCAAAGGACTCTACTGCAAAATCACTTGCTCGTCTTCCATATTCAGAAAAGCTACCGGAACAAGATGATAATGTGTAAGGTACCTCAGGTCCATGAATATTAAAATGTTCAAAGAATGAAGATTTTGCTAAAGATCTGTTTGATTGTTCATCTATAATGGCGTACAATAGTAAACTGTTTTCTGGTTGTCCATTTGGATACACTCGGACCAATACCGTCTTGGAGCATGATTTACTAGTGCCTTGGTTCTTGCATATTTGTGTGCATGCAGTTACCACCTTTTGAGTATCCTGTTCCAATTTTGGTTCTGTTTTCTGTTCCTGGTATTTTGTGGTTGGCTGTTGGTGTGAAAATTTCTCAATATGTAAAGCTGTTGGGTGTGTAGTTGACTTACAAACTTCACATGTCACAGCTGCAGTACAGTCTTTGGCTAGGTGACCCTTTTGACCACAACATCTAAAACAAAGTCCTTTACTCTTCAAAAAATCCTGACGTTCCCTTATCGGCTTTAGTCTGAACTGTCGACATTTGTTTAACGTGTGATTTGTCTTATGCAATGGACAGACAGTGTCACTAGTGTTCCGTGTATACTGTTGACTTGTCGGAACAGGCAAATCAGTCTTTAGCACTGAAACATTTTGCTGCTGCCTTTGTTTTGGTTTTGTCATGTTGTGCACCTTAGCTGAGTTTATTCCTGTATCCTCATAAATAAATGATGGATCATTTTTCATGCGTGCAATTTTTCGTAAGAATATTTCAAAGACTTCAAATGGTGGATATGAAGAAAAATGACATTCCTTGTACTTGTTTGCTTCTGTCGACCATTTCTCCTGCAACTGGTAGGGTAGCTTTGCGACAATAGGGTTAACTCCCGCAGACGAGTCGAAGTATGAAAATAATGGACGGTACTGCTCATAAGTTTTAATGGCTGCAATTTCAGAAACAATGTCCAGTAGATCATATAATTGTTTTGGATCTTTGTATGTAATCTTAGGAAAATACATAAGTTTTTGCTTAATTGAAGTTTCAACCATTTCCGGTCTTGCATAACGGTCTTGTAGCCGTTCCCATATACGGTCACGTGCTTTGGACAAGTCCAAATAGTTTGCTGAACGTATACTAACAGCAGACTTTGTCGACTCTGGTCCCAGATACTTAACCAACAGATCCACTTCCTCTGATGCTGAGAGGCTCAGCTCCTTCACCGTGTCACAGAAAGATTTTTTCCACGAGCCAAAATATTCTGCCTTATCATCAAACTTTTGTATTCTAGATATCAGAAGATCTTTTTTAACAATAAATTTTGCCAATTCCTCACTAGAGTTATTGATAGTTGTCATGGTTGTAGGATAGTATGGTGCAGCTTTTGCGTTCAACGTACACGACTTAGTATCTAAAGTTTGCACAACCTTTGGATCTGGTTGTGTAGTAATCTGAGTCACTGGTGATAAATCATTATCTTGATTGTTGTTATCGTAATAAATATTCTGTTTAGGTTTCGTATCAGTTTTTTCAATAAAATCAGTTTTGGGAACTAGGATATCACCATTTGATTTTGGATCCAAAATTTTATTTTGATCAAGGACAAACTGTCTTACTCTTTTTTCTCTAGTCTCTGACAAGTGTTTATCTTCAAATTCTTCTTCACTACTTTCCATACAGTCATCTAATACTTCAAACACTTTTTGGCACTCAGCAAATTCTCGTTGAGTATTCAAAACTTTAATATTTGCTTCAACGTCGGCCTTTTGTTTTAAAAGTTCTGCTTCCTGTTGCGCATACTCCACACGAACACGCAACTCTTCTACTTTTAATTTCTGTTTAATGTATAATGAATTAACATTTGATTTGTCGGAAATTTTAGACTTTCCAGATAGTTTTGACCGAATGCTTTTGGCTTTTGACTTTAATGTTATTTTCATGGGTGGCTCACTTTTAAGCTCTGACTTAAGCTGAACAGCTGTTAGTAAATCTTCTGAATCTTGTTCCTTTTGAATCACAGTAATGTTTTGTTCTGACATTGAATCCTGTTTTGAGGTTCCTTGATGTTCATCAACTCTATTAAGATAAAACTGAACTTCTTTTTCAATGTTTTTAAGTTCCTGATCATTATTTTCCATTTCAATGTCACTAAATCTTGTGCGAATTGATGATAGGTATCTATGAAAACCTTCTGAGTTTCTACGATAAAGTTCAAGTTTTTGGCGTACATGCGTATCAACATCTGATACTGTGCAGGTTCCTTCACGAATAGCTTGAATCAACAAATGAATGTCCTGTTTTACTCCGTTAAGTGTAGTCCAATATTTCTGAACAATTACTTGGTATTCCTTTTGAGCCTTTTCTGTAAGGTTCCTTTGTCGTCTAAGGGATTTGTCCGATGTCCACTCTGAGACTGACATGTTCTGATGTGAAGCTGGTTCCTTGTATGAATTTTGTACTGTGAAATGTTCTATGCTTTATTGCTATTCAAACCCCCGGAGAGGGTACAAAACTACAACATAAAAAATACAATCATAAGTAAAAGGTATTTAGAAACATAACATTTTCCAATATTTCACATAAAAATAATCATACTGAAAATTGTAACCAAAATGCAAAACAGTACTAACAGTGCTTTGATTGTGTAAAATTACATAATAAAGTTTTAGTCCAATCTTTAAGATTTTCTTGAAAATGCATGTAGGTGTAATGTTACTTCAAATATCAATACGGAACAAATAATAAATTGTTTGAAATGTAAAATGTGTCTAGAATAAAACATCAGTAAATTATGTACCATGCAAAATTTATCCTGTTATGTGTGTAAAAATACTTGAGCATAAAATGTCTTAATAATACAAGTAATTATTTGTCTAAACATTCATTTCAAATATATCAAATAGTTACATCATTGTACATACAAATAAACCTGCACAATCGCACAAATATAACTTCAAATAATGTTACAGATTTCCCGTAGAGTTCAGTATTTAGGACGTTCCTTGTCTCATTGAAATGCACCCATTTTACAGATAATTTCAACGCCCCGATATTATAATGTTTATAAAAATACACTAATTAATCAAATATCACCAATAAAAAAGGTATAAACTTACTTCATGAGGGGCCAACACCTAAATTCTATGTTTTGTGACAAAGCGTAATGTGAACATCAAACGTATCCGGTGTCATATGACTAATAACCAAAAAACGGTGTTGGTAAAAATTTAACCATAGCAAAAATTAAATCCGGGGCAGCACAAGGTAACTTTTTTACCAGGATTATCCCACTAAAAAAATGTTCATGCACCAAACTGACTTTGTTTTACACTCAATTGTTTTTAAACCTCGCATTCGCCTCGGGTGACTTTAGTATATTTGGTGTTATAACTGCTATGTCCAGACTTTGCAAAAACACAATATGTATTTATCTATAACTAGATACTAATTTTCACAAAATACACAACCTTTAAGATGCAAAATTAAAAACACTGTTCCAGCGCTTGAAGTTTGTTTTTTTTTTTCAAAGATAGAAAAAATATTGAAATAATTTGATAAACTGGTGTTTTATACTTTAGAAAATAATTTTTTAATATACTTTAGTGAAATACTATACACAATATGAAAGTTTATGGATGTGAAAAGGTCAAGGCCACTTCTTTTTCTGCTATGTCTTAAATGGAAAAAAATCAGAAGATTCCAAACCAACGCCATTTTGTAATGGCAGCTTTACATATAAGTAGTCAAAATTGTCGTTTTAACATCGTTTATAGCATATGCTTATGATTGAATCGTTTTTGCAGCATTCTATTGAATAAATATCAGAATATTTCTCCTTTTTGTTTTTGTGGTTGAAATATTGATATTTTAAGGTCTGACCTTTGACCTCAATATCACAAAATTGTGACCACTCTGGATTTTTACGACCCAACTTTTTTTATTGTACACGTTTTCCTCTTTCCATCGATATATAATTTAGGTGTGTGTTCTTCCGGACCATTTAAGTTTTAAAAATGAACTCTGGTTGCAGTACTAAATATCCATTGGATGCTGAATGTGAACTGAAGGTAATATATGTGCATCGGGTTGTTGATTTAGAATTGGAAATGTAGTATTTTTATATATTGATTGATATAAAAATGTTATATGAACATTTAGTGTTTTGTTCTACTTGAAAAGTGTGCGTTATACATCCATTCTTTTTATATTTTGTTCACTTTACTTGTTGAAAATTAAAATATTTACAAATATATAGACACGATTCTCGAGGTGTGTCTCTCTGGAGGTGTGCCTAGATTGACAAAAGTCATAAAATACATTTAATGCATTTTTGAAAACATTGTACAGGAACATTTTTTAGCTAACAAATCGTGCATATTACAGATTAGCAATACAAATAAAGACGTATTAATGATTGATATTTCAATTTTCAATTTCAGTGTGTAATATATGCATAATAAAACGACCATGAATTAATAACATTTGATCTGAAATGTAATACACATAGAATTTTCCGGCATTTGATGGCTTAATATCCTCAGAAGAGAACAGCCTGTAATTATTTATCTCATTTAAGCCAATATTTGTTGCTGAATATCAGCCACATCATGAAGCAACCAAACGGAATTTATATGTGACAAGTAATTATTTCAAGATGGCGTGTATATCGACTGAAACTAAAAGCTCTGCCGTGTTATTCGAAGCAAAAAAAGCTACATGTAAGGCCACACCAATTTGATTCCTTGTTCGACGGACCCGCCCGCACCTATTTTTTTCAAAACAGAATTTTTCTATTTTTTTTATATTCCCGCTTCCCGCATCCGGAAATGTAATCATGTCCATTTCCCGCACCGTGTTTTTGTAAATATTATAAAAAGATATCAACATTTGTTTTTAAAATCACAGTCTAACCTGTATATAACGATTTTAAACATAAAAGCACCCCACCACACTTTGTAAATATCTGTGAGAATATTTGTTTCAGCATGGAACCTATTTATCCAAAGCGGGAGTGCTCCGTATAAATTTATTACAGCGGAAATACCTGGAAAGAACAAAAAATTGGTTACTTTCCCCCTTACTTATATTCCCTATCAAAACATGTTCGTTGTTAGAATAAAGTACACAGAACTTCTGAAGGATTTGCTTTCAACTGCAATTATATTGTATGCTGGCGAAACAAAACAATACATAGCCGCTGCATGTTTATGCACCTGTCCTGATTGATTGAGGAGCCTGTCGTTCAGCAGTTATCGTTTGTTGATGTTGTTCATTGGTATTTTCCCGTTTGGATTTACATGATATATAAATTAGATCGTTGGTTTTCTTGTTCGAATTGTGTACGCTTATAATTTTGGGGTCCTTGATAGCCTGCTGTTTGGTCTGTATCAAAGCCCTGTGTAAAAGGCCGTACTTTGACCTGTGTTTGTTATTATCAGGTTGAGAACAACCCTCCCTCAGACAAGGGGTCATTTTACTGATGTAGAAAAGAAAATAGAAATACCAAGGATTTGTATAGTTCTTCTATACAAAACCTTTGAAAACTTAGAATTTTGTACTCAAAAAGAGGAGAGTTACATCATATTTTAAACAACTTTTTCTAAAAGAGGGGTCCACTTATTTTGAATAATATTAAACTGTTAAAGTAAATGTGTTAACATGGTTAAAGTCCAGGAATATTACAAAATTCTTGGACATGTTTTGACCATTTCATACCAGATAGATATATAGTTCTTTGAGAAAATATGAGCCCTTTTGTACAAACAAATATATATTATAACTTATATTGATCCCTCATAAAACATGTAAAAGGGATATTTATAACATTAAGGGGTTGTCCCCAAACTGATTAAGACTTGGATGGAGAATTGTCTCATTGTCAGTCACACAAACATAGACCAGATTTAATTATTTCTTGGTGAACAGGGAAAAAATACTTCAGAAATTAAAGAAATGTCAAAGTACAAGTGATAAATCAAGCTTTAATATTGTCAAAACCTACTATTTTATGTTTACAAAAAAAAATTATAATCGCTCGCCTTTACTTTTCAAGCTTCGCCTCAAAAATTTGCAAATTAAATATTTTTTTATTAAAATTTTCAAATCGCTCGCTCGCCCCAAATTTTGGAGTCCAAAAATCCGTAGAACAAGAAATTAAATTGGTGTGGCCTAAAAAACAAAATGCAACCTCATTTCTTTACGGAAAATATGAACGGAAAATAAGTTGATATAAAAAAAGAAGACGTGGTATGATTGCCCATGAGACAACTCTCCACAAGAGACCAAAATGACACAGAAATTAACAGCTTTAGGTCACCGTACGGCCTTCAACAATGAGCAAAGCCCATACCGCATAGTCAACAATAAAAGGCCCCGAAAAGATTATGTAAAACATTTCAAACGAGAGCACTAACGGCCTTATTTATGTAATGTGCTCTTTCATCTGCACCAAGCGGGTCATTTCATAGGTCGCCATATCTTGCATACATAATCATAACATATGGTTTTGGAAGGCGCCGAATTACATTTATGAATTATAGACTTTTGACAAGGTCAACACATTATATATGCGTCTATTCAGATTATATTGACCGAAGACGAAGATATTTTCCCGCCACCTCTTATCTTGTATTTTTTTTTTAATTAGCAGGGAGTTTTGGCAAAACTGAGTCCTGAGCCCCATCTTAATCAAACTGCTTATAGAACCAACAAACGCAGCTCCATCATTTTCAAAAATTCTGGTTCCGCCACTGGTCATTGTATGAGAAATCAAAAAGAGAAAAAAAAAAATAGGTCCGTATGTTTGTTTATCTAATAATATCTTAATGAACAACTTCTCTATTCATTTTACATCGGATGACCGTGAGGGCATTCATGTGTATTGCTGTCGCCTAAATTTCCATTACGTAACCTTCGTTTTGAGATTGTAACCGATCTATAAACATGATAATAATAAATACGCGGACATTATCGAGTGCAAAATTACATTCCTTATCACTTGTTCTTAATTCATTTCAAATGGATACTCCTAAAAATATATTTTTTTGAACATAAATTAATGATATGAAAATGTCGTTAAACTCGTTAGAAACATAAATAAAGTAAAAAATCTTAATATTTATACACACGTACAGAAAAAGTGTGTTACCGCATGCGGAAGAATATCTCAAGAACGTTTGCAATCTCCCATGCAGAGTTATCTGTCTTTGCTCCCTCTCTCTGCGTGGGACATTGAATGTTTTGCTGGAAAATATGAATGCCCACTCAAATTCAATCTATCAGAAAAATCGAATTATTACAGAAGAGTGTCCACCATGCACTTACAAAGCACTATAATTAGTATAAAGCAATAGAATGATATACAAATGGATAATAATTATATATACATGTAACTGTAATTTACAAATATTAAAATAATGTATAACAAAAAAAAAAAAAAAAAACAGAGTTTACTGATTTGTATCACTTCTACGATGAGGTTGAATTTATCATCCACGCACAGAAAAAAATATATATCTGTACTTTAACGTCACTTTCAGGTAAAGAGATGTGATTTGGTTTTCTGAGACAAGTGCTTGTGACCGTCCAAAAAAACTTGCGGTCATCCGATGTTCAGTACTTCAGTACTTTGATTAATATCTTTAACATAAAGATGTTCTCAAAAATTAATAAAACATAACAAGGGTTTTTATTTTTTACAAATGTCTTATTATCCTTATTTTATTTTGATTCATTTTGAGAACTCAAATCGTATCAATGACATACTGCACATTTAAAGATTTTTGAAAACTGGGAGTTAACTGGCAATTGTTTCATGGTGCTTTAAACGGACAAACAAGAGGGTTCTGAAATTCCAACAGTACAAAACATGACAAGTGAATCTTCTTAATTTATAATCAGTAGCAGGAAAATTAGAGAAGAATTTAAGCCTTCTCTTTCGTGTTAAAGTCTGTCACAGTTTTCTTTTTCGTTATATAGGTGATTTTTTAAAAGAATTTTGACTAAATATGTTACGTCGATTTCAAGGCGAACAAGATTGCATCAATTCAAGATTGTTTCCGCACTTTGAGGATAATTTGGATTGAATCATATGAACTTCATGCCTCGCTAGCTATTAATAAAAAAAACCCGTCTCGCTTTAACAGTAGCCGAGAAAAGGGGGACCGATATATCTAAAAATGGCAATATTTAACGGAAACTGTCAAAACATATTTTAGAATGATAACTTTAGATCCAATAGAATATATTTGTATGAAATTTTATACTTTTTGAAATAAGATTTCTCAGAAAAATGATGTGCAGCAAATCCCTTTTATGAACATTTGGCTTAATTGTGTATATTGTGTAGCTATATTTATCGAACCATTCGCGTTCATAACTAAACGCATCGAAGCTTACCGTTTATACCGTATATCCCGCAATAATATTCATTGAATTTATGACTCTCCGTTCGGAAAATAGGTTGATGTTTCTAATTTATACGACGATATTCGTTGAAATATTGAACAAAAAGATAAATTCATATCAACAACTGTGGAATAATGTATTGATTATAAATGTACTTTGTCGGTAAACGTGAAATTTATTTGTACGAGCATTAGAAACAGGACGAAAAGCGAGGCTTGTCGAATTTTCTCCTGTTTTGCAGCGAGAACTAATACATTTTATATTTCTGACAATGTACATATATTGTTTACAATTTACACCTGGTATTTGAGCATAAGTTGTTTAAATCTTAACCATTGTCTCTGATTTTTACAATTATTGAAACGCAGACTCGAAGAAAACCCCAAAATGTACTATTACCCAGAAAGAAATATCCATATAACCGATTAATCAACATGGAAGCGGGTAGCAGGAAAATTTATTTGTACATGTACAAACAAAGCAAAAAAAAAAATGCTGTTTACCTGTTATTTGTATACAATAACTAGCTAATTGCAGGATAAAAGCGAATTACTTAACTATAACCATTTTTTTAAAAACTGGTGAAAAATTAAATGGGGTAAAAAAATAAATAGATTAGCTGACTATGCGGTATGGGTTTTTTGTTAAAGGCCATAAGAAGATCTATTGTTATTTATTTCTTTGTCATTTGGTCTCTCGATGAGAATTGTCTCATTGGCATTCATACCACATCTTTTTTTTTATAGATAGTCAGTTTTTTCTGAAATTCAAAGGGAAAATTATGTTATGATGACCATTTTAGCAACGAAATTATTTATTTATTCTTATAGACAACAAAATAAACGATATGCACATCACTTAAAAAAAAAAATAATAGAAGAAAACAATTACAATTTACTAGAATATGTATTTTTTTGTATCGTTCTTGATGACACGGTTCGAAAAGTTACCGGACCAAATACGGATAAATGAAAGTCATTATCTGGAGTTTCAAGTTGCGGGATTTAATTTCGAGTATGGCCAGTGAAGGTGAAACAAGGCTGATAACCCTTTCATTCAGAAAAAAATATGTGTATGCATCATTTTTGTGGATTACAGGAAAAGGCAGTTTTTAATATGAAAAAAATAGTTTTTTTTTGGAGAAATTGCAGCTTTTTGTTACACCCTTCTACCTGTCTGATCCAAAATCGGATCAAATTTTTCCAACATCCCTGTTAGTTTAAAAAAAATTGTCAGATAATAGGGGCGGGTCACCTGACCACCCCTTTTCAGGACACCTACCCGTCTCAACACGCCTTGTCAGGGACGGAGGAAATAATAAGTCTTAAGCCCCAGTCCCACTAGACCACGATCGCACCACGCTCACCGCGATCTGAAATAAATTTAGATCGTGGTGAGGTCGCGGCATGAGCGGCATGAAAATGAAAATTTTCGTTTCTTTCACGATGCTACTACGTCCTCTCTACGCTTCTACAAAGATCCCGCTACGATTATACCACGTTCTCACCGCGCTTATTCTGCGACCTCACTACGCTTATCAAGATCTTTCTACGCTCTCTACGTTCTCACTACGACCATACCACGAGTTATCCGATTGCAACACGATCTTACTGCGATTATAACACGTTTTTACCACGATTATACTACGTTCATAGCGCGATCTTACTACGTTCTCAGCAATTTAACGTCAACATCGTGTTCCATATCAATACAGTTCAATTCCTTCTATTTCTGAATAATTTAATTTTGGATGTAACGCGTCTTCTGATTGGCTGACGTTATTTTGTTATCAGCCCATAGACATAATGTAGTAATAATAATAATAATAATAATAAATTCTTTATTTAAAGAGGGTAACTCAATTAGAGATAGTCTAATTTTCATTGAGGCCCTCAAACAAAATACATGCATACAGTTAACATTCGTACATTCATACATTAAATTACAATATATACATATTACTAGTATATACACAAATCAATCATTGAAATATACAAAGGGTAATAAATGACATTATTATACCTTACATATATTTCAAACAATTCTATTGGGTGAAACGTTATCACGTGACATGGAATAATTCAGTTAATTTTCATTCAATAGCAAGGAAGGACGAATAACCCTAGAAATTTACACCAGCGGTGAATAACCCTATTATTCACCGGTGAATAACCTTTTGAGTTTGTTGCAGTAGGACAACCGCAGTGGCGTAGCTAGACAAATGTTGAAGGTGAAGCCCAAATCGGCAGGGGGTCTGGGGGCCGCTCAAGGCCCCCATTAGGTCCAGGGCAAAGCCCTGGTAGGGGGCCAGGGGAAGCTCCTGGATTTTAGGATTTTAGACCCACAAATATTAACTGAAAATATTGAATGATAAGGTGTAGTCAAAAGCATTTTTGTTTGATACAAGTCAGATAATTTTGTGAAAAAATATATATTGTTCCTCAAAGAAACTGTAAAAACCAGGAGATTCCAGTGGGATAAAAAGGTTATATTTGCTAAGACCAGTGTATCGCCTACTTTAAGAATCTAATAAATGTTTTAAGAACTTTAACTGCAGACTGTATGTAACTGGATGAACCATATATAAGTAATATACGGAAAAACAGGAAATATATTTTTTTTTTTAAATTTCCTTCTAGATACTAGCTTTTGATCATAATCAAGTTTGGTAGAAATCCAGGGTTGTTTAGGAAAGTTATTAAAATTTCAAAAACTTTAACCACACAGTGAATATTTCTGGACACCGCCGCCGCCGACGAAGACGGAATGTAAAGATCGCTATGTCTCGCGTTTGTGACAAAAGTCGCAGGCTCGACAAGAACCACACCATTAAAAATTGTTTGGTGATGAGATGTAAACAATATATTCAGGTTAATATAATGGGTACCCAGGTTAGGGCAGGATGGTGCCTTCAAATTAGTTTAGCCCCGCCACATTCGGTATGTGCCTGTCCCAAGTTAGGAGCATGTAATTCAGTGTAATGGTTGTCGTTTGTTGCTGTATCATATTTGTTTTTCTTTCATTATTTTGTACATAAATCAGGCCGTTAGTTTTTTCGTTTGAATTGTTTGTGTGGATATGAATTATTAAAAGAGTCAAAGCAGGGACTTTCTATACTAACTAGTATAGACTGTCCCTGGTCAGAGTCAATCTCTCTCACCAACAAAAAAGCAAGCCTAATGTCAATTACTTTATCAATGGACGTCTCCTTGTACGCGTGAAGGATACATCTATAGCCCCGAAAATCGTTCGGTTGTCATCGTATAACGCAGATACGTTTTAACCCTGACACTGAAACTGCGTTGATTCAGCGGTGGAATTGGTCACAGGCATTGTCAATTCTGCGTTGCATTGTAAATAGCAGAACACCCTGCAGACACAATATTCGTCTGCTATAAAAAGAGGGGAAATAAAGCGTTGGTAATGGGAACGAACGCCGAGAGTCTGAGAAGTGATATCAACTCGTTGACTTCTACAACTTTTTGTTTATTTAACCGCACAGTGCCCATTTATTTTCCCCTTCACTTTCTCTCACTCGGAGTCTCCTCCCTCTCTCTCATACCTCTAGCTCGTTTTTTTTAAATTTTTTTTTATTATGATTTTTTGTTTTTGACAAAACGATGTTGAAGCCTTGGCTTCCGAGCTTCCGCCTAGCTACGCCACTGAACCGGATCAATCGTAACTACTCGGCCATTCTCGCTACGCAGTACAATAGCCTCGTATGCACTACGGAGAAATTCTTCTTAAATTGTTGGCCGGAATTGTAGTGATCCGCGACACAAAGAAGTTCTATCCTCCAGGTGGCGCTATAATTTGGTTACATATCACAGTAATCAAGAACTTTAACTCTGCCAAATATTTTGGCGCGAAAGAAGGAGCAAAGTAAATAAGTAATGGTAAAAAATTTGTACCATTCCAGTCGAAAAAATATAAAATTCAATCGGATCGGAAAATTTTCCGGACAGGAGCAAGTTAAATCAGTAGTGGTAAAAAAAATGTACCAGTCCAGTCGAAAAAATATAATTTTGAATCGAATCGGAAAATTTTCCGGACAATGATTCCTCCGCCTAATGCATACGAGGTTATTTCTTCGTGCAACCAGAAAGGCCGAGTTGTTCCGATTGTGAACCGGATGTGCCTTTTTGGCCAAAATGTGAATCGGCGGCGCTCAGTAGTCCTACGCCAAAAATTGGACTATTTTGCGTCGGCCGACGTCAGCCGAAAAATGGCGCGCTTTTGTAAAAAAAGTTCATTTGTTCATAGCAAAGTACCGGCGGTAAATGCTGTTGATTGTAAGCACATTTATAAGAGAAAAATATATAAGTTTACTTATTATTTTCATGTTTGAACAAAAAAATAAACGAAAATCTTATTTTTTCACACCTGAACATAGAATTTCGGATTTCGATTTTCTGCACTGTAGAATTAAATAGCGATATTAAAAAGGGGTACAAAAAAAAAAAAGCCTATCCTTCAATTACCCTAAAATTTTTACATCGTTATTTCGCTAGTTTTTCACATCGAATTCCGTAACGAAAAGGAGTTTCCAAATTAGGGCAAAAAATTGTACCCATTTTAAAGTAGGGGTCTCAATTTTTTATAGGTTTTTCCTTGCATGGCCGGTAGAATTCGAAATTGGGAAAGATTATGTTGTTAAAGTAAATATTCATTCAACTATCAAGAATAGCTGAATCCTTATATATGTAATCCCTATAAAAATATCAATATGTGTCAATGAATTGTAAAATTATAGATTTTTTTTCGAAATTGAAGAAGGCGCCATTTCCGTCTATTTCTCTATTACGTCTATTGGTCTGCTATAATTATTAGATGATTCTAAAAAATCTCCGCCTCGATTTTTTTTATACTTTCATTTCATAATCTTTGGTACATAATGCAGATGTTATGAAAAAATTAGGCACTTCTATCGAGTAGAAATGGAGAACGGTCATCTTTATTTTGTATGTCCCCCACTATGGGGGCGTGGTCCTCCTTTCACCTTGTTTCTGAAGTATACGATAGATATTCATCTCTCGAAATAAATTATCAACTAAATATCATTGAAACAAAATGAATATATTTAAAGACATTAATAAATTTTAAGTGCTACTGGTTTTTTTTAACAGAATATGCCGGAATCGACCCCATCCGATGTTGTGTCAATACATAGATCAACGTTGTCAATTTCCGGCGCCGAAAATGTCAACGTAAAATGTCAGTTAAAGTTGGAATCTCTTCTTTTTTGTATCAATATTGTTTATCTTAATGTCAAGACAGTCATGCAATATGTGGAATCCATATCAACGTTGTACCAAAACAGGCTTTACTTGGAAAACTAAGAGTTTAAGGCCTACATCATCATGAGATTGACTTCGTTGTTGACATCGTACTTCTAGGCCTAGTTATCAAGATTCATTTCGTGCATATTGTTACCGGCCGCTGATTTTTTAAATGAACAACTTATCTGTTTGGTCATACTGATTTCTTTCATAATTTTCCTTTAGTTCGTTCGTCAATACAGTTATCGTTATGTGTTTTGTTTTGTTTTGTTAAAATTGTTCCTTTTTTTTTGTCAAAAAGGGGGTGGGGGGGGGGTGATCTTTTAATTTTATCAAAGGCATGCGTAATTTTAAGGGGCTTATGGTTCTCAATTTCTGGTTTGCAGTGAAGGTTCAATCTCTTTAATTACTTTACATATTTTAAATATGCAGTTTTTTTAGGTCAATGATTATTTAATATTATTACTATATTAGTATTACATATATATAGTAATATATCTATGCAAAGGGGGAGGGGGAACGACCATTTGCTATTCTAAGTATGACTAGGTGGTGGGAATTCGAAGAGAATCCTGGTGTTTGTACTAGTACTTGTTTGTCCTAGGTGCTCTACCTTTATATCCATTCAATGGTACATGTTCATCTTTTTTGTTTAATGTAAATTAATTGAATGAAGTATGAAAAGTTTGTTGATAAACCGCATAAACCATAAAAACATTGGAGATCTATAGTAGGATTTTTTTCTGGATTGACATTTTATTAATTTGCATCCATTGCATCATATATGCTCTTATTTTTAAATATAATTTACTTAAATTTGCATACAGATGCAGATTATTCCTTTTCAGGTTGTCTGTTGTCATATTATTTAGGGGTCTTTTATATATGTAGCTTACTATATATTATTGGTTCTGCTGAAATAAATGTTGAAGGCTGTCAGAGATCTATATTTATCATTTGGTATCTGGTGAAGAGTTGTCTCATTCAATTTGGCAGTCATACCCCAACTTCTGATTTTCATATTAGAACTGTAATCAAGCAATAAGCAGGTAAACTGAAAGGGAACTGTGGTACCTTTAATAAATAACTTCTTACAAAAAACTGTTCCACTTAAAAAAATCAATGAAGTATTTCAAATGATACAATGTAGCTAGCCATATGGAATATGTTTTGTATGTTGTGCATCTCTTTTCTCCTTTCAGTCACAGGGACTATGTTGCATGGTTGTTTGTATCATTTATTTGTAACAGGTGGTAGGATATACATGTAGTAATGCAGTGTTGAATACCGATTCCCCTCTCCCTAAATTGATAGGGATAAAATAATTAAATTCTTTCACTTAATCTCATAACAGTGCAAAAGTGAAGGAAATCAATCTAAGCACACTATTAATTGGTTCTGCTCTGTCAGACATGTTTTCTACTCTTTGGTTGGGTTGTCTCTTTAGCACCTTGCCCATTTCCATTTTCAATTTAATAGATTATTTAAGTTTGTGATATGTGATAAATATCCAAAAGCTAGCTTATTTGATCAAATTTATCCTTGTGATTCAGTTCTTGAAAAAATATCAAAGCAAAATTTCGTTTTACAACATATGGGTAAAAGGTAAAAGTCTAATTTACCATGAAAAAAGTCAAATAATTCTGGAATGGTAAAACTTAAAGTAACCCAAAGGTAAAAGTGAAATTTCTTTAAATTACATTCATGCAAAATAAAAGGGAAACACTTGAGTCCAGAGGGATGATATATTCGTTTTTATACGCCCGTCGTCTTTTAGACGGGACGTATTATGGTATACCATTGTCCGTCCGTCCGTCCGTCTGTCCGTTCGTCCGTCAGTCGTCCACACTTCGGACAATAACTCAAAAACGCTTCAACCAATTTCCATGAAACTTAAGAGAATTGTTTATATCTGTTGACGTAAGCTCCCTTTCGTTTTTTTTTTAATTTCAGATTTTAAGTTTTGGATTTATGGGGCTTTATTCATAAAAAAAGGGGGATTTTTAACACTTCGGTCAATAACTCAAAAAGGCTTTCACCAATGTCCATGAAACTTTGGTGAATTGTTTATATCTATTGATGTAAGCTCCCTTTCCATTTTTATAAATGTTAAAAGAGCAACGGGCGTATCATGCGCTAAAGCGCAGCCCTTTATTCAGATTATACAATACAAGAGTGCACACGCTGAAATGTCTCGCATGCTTTACTAATCATTGATATTATGCTGATAGTCCTTTAAAGCTTTATTACAACTGTCACATAAACTTAACATTAACCAAGTAAACTAAACATTGACCAATGAATCATGAAAATGAGGTCAAGGTCAGATGAACTGTTCCAGGCAGTCATGTTCAGCAAACAAATCTTCCATACAACAAATATAGTTGACCTATTGCTCATAGTTTAAAAAAAATAGACCAAAACAAAACCTTGACATTGAGCCATGAACTGTGAAAATGAGGTCAAGTTCAAATAAAACCTGTGTGACTGACATAAAGATCATAAAATATTTCCATACACCAAATATAGTTGACCAATTGCATATAGTATTAGAAAAAAAAACAAACAAACTTAACATTGACCACTGAACCATGAAAATGAGGTCAAGGTTAGATGACACCTGCCAGCTAGACATGTTCACCTTACAATCATTCAAAATACCAAATACAGTAGACCTATTGCATACAGAATAAGAAAAACAGACCAAAACACAAAAACTTAACTGTAACCACTGAACCATGAAAACAAGGTCAAGGTCAGATGACACCTGCGAGTTGGACATGTACACCTTACAGTCCTTCCATTCACCAAAAATCCTAGACCTATTGCTTATATAGTATCTGAGATATGGACTTGACCATCAAAACTTAACCTTGTTCACTGATCCATGAAATGAGGTCGAGATCAAGTGAAAACTGTCTAACGGGCATGATGACCTTGCAAGGTATCTTTTTCAGCATCTATACGTTCGTATATAAAAAATCATTTTGATAGTGGTAAACATATGACATACCAAACATAGTTATCCTATTACTTATAATGAGAGAGAATTTAACATTACAAAAAATCTCAATTTTTTTTTCAAGAAGTCACTGAACCATGAAAATGAGGTCAAGAACATTGGACATGTGACTGACGGAAACTTCTTAACATGAGGCATCTAAATACCAAAAATGAAGTATCCAGGTCTTAAACCTTCTAAAATATAAAGTTTTTTAGTAGTTAACTAACGCGGCTTCCATTGCGGCCAGATCACTGTCCCTTTGTCCCTTTCTGCAACAAAAGTAGCAGGCTCGACAAAAATGCAGAAACTTATTAATCATACAACAGTGATATTGCTTTGAAACTTTTTTTTCATGAAAACAACTGAGTCAATAATTTGATTTTTTTACTAAATATGGTGACATTTCACTTGTGCACATTTTAACGTTGATGAATATTGCGTATTTCAAAATCCTCTTTTTACTACACAGTCAGCTTCAGTTTCATTTATTCAATCCTGCATAAGTTCAACAAAAATGTCTGCTAATAAACACTTGAACCACCTCCGTTACCATTAACATATTCTGTACATAAATGTATCTCTCATAACAAATTTCATATACATTGCTGATTCCAGTTATCAAAATTTCCATCCTTCAGTAAAAATATTCTGCTGACAGTGTACTGAAAATTAAAAAAAATATCTTATTAAATTTAGTTTGTTGATTCAATTGAAAAGTAATGATGAATGATAATTATAATATATTATATTTCATTGTTATTGGCATCTTTGACCAAAATATGGTCTGCTGCAGTCATTCTCTTATCTGAAGAAAATGGTCAATTTTATTAAATCTCTTCATTCTCATGGATATGATGCACATCATGTAAGAGTTAATTCCCTTATATTGTTTTTTTTTATCTTTATAAATTAATTTTAAATTACAGTACCCTTCATTCTTGAAATTTGGTTTTACATCCAAATGAAACTATATTGAAATTATACAGCATAGATAATACTATAAAATCTTTAAACTATTAAAAGTATACCATTTGGCCTTAAAGTCTGTGTATGATTTGACCTATAAACTATAAATTTTAACTTCCATTCCCAATTCATTCCATTGGCAATTTTCTTGTCTGACTGTTAAATGTAAGATATTTTCAGTCTATTTCCTTATCAAACGGCAATGGACATTTGAGCGCATTGACAGGACATTTGAGCGAAAAAAAGGACGTTTGAGCGCCAAAGTATAGGACATTTGAGCGCCTAAATTTTAGGACATTTGAGCGAAAATAAGAATAAGCGTAGGACATTTGAGCGAAAACAAGTCTTGGATAGAGAATTGTCTTATTGGCAGGTAAGGTTAATATCCCGGCGCTCAAATGTCCTATGAAGTCGGCGCTCAAATGACCCTATGTGCTTTTTTCTTTTTCGCTCAAATGTCCTATGCCCTTATCAAAATAGTTTTAATACATGTACATGTACATAATCATGATAATGTCTATCATGTTTTTGTTTCATATTTGAGGGATTGAAATCATAGCGCATTATAAATAACCCACTGTTTTTATCCTGAACAGACACATTTGGATTACTTACCCTTAATATATTCTAGTCATATTGTTTTGTATTAACAAAATAATTTTGCTTTTTACATTACTCGTTGTTGACTCTCTATTTACTGTTTTCCTGCTGTATGTACATTTTGTATATCAATCATACATGTGCATGTACTGCAATTGTTTTTGTTGATATATAAAAGTCCTCTGTTTTGAATTTTTGATTCATAGTGAACATCTTTCTCCATCCTGTAAATATAAAGCAAATGTACATACAATTACTAAATAAGCTGAATATTTATACTAAATTATTCAACGCAAAATTAAACTTTGCATTGTTATTATCAACACATGAATACAAATTTGCCAAATAAATTACCAAGACAAAACATATTTTCTTGCTCTAATGGAGACCCATTGGTGGCCGTCGACTGTTGTCTGCTCTTTGTTTGGGTTGCTGGTTCTTTGACATATTACCCATTCCCATTCTCAATTTTATATATTTATTATGTATTAGAAATTGTTATGCCTCTAGCATTTCTGCTCAAAACATAAAAGTTAAATTTGTAATATATCCTGCCATTCCTGCTCATGGGGATACATGTTAATGTGTAAGCCAAAAAAGTGTCCCATGAAATTGTGTCCTCTAGAACATTATTTCACAGTTCATCTGTGAAATTTTGTTCATGGGACAGAATATCACATTTGTAAACTATAAAATAGTGTCTCCCTTAGTGAAAAATTGTCCCTAGTACTTGCACATAATTTCATGGATGTTTTATAAAAAAGATGTCACAAAGGACAATATTTCATAGTGTAGCTATTTTTTTCTGTCCCTAAAGAAGGGAAATAATTTAGAAATCATTGAAATGTTTTAATCAAATAGTTATTAAATCATAATTGAAATTTAAATAAAGACAACACAGATGTGTCTCAATACTAATATTATTCCTGACATTATTGATCTTGTTAAAAAGGACAATTCATAGATGTTAAATCAATTCATAGATTCCTATTGCATGTATTGTATATTTAAAAACAAATGTCAATTTATTCTTTTTATTTTTTGTTAAATATTTTTTTTGGTATTAGACAAGAATTTTTTTGCAGTATGGACATGATTTAAATATAAAAAAATGTCCAACGAAGGTCACAATAGAATATTTTGTCAAGGGACACTTTTACATAGAAGTGGACAATATTTTATAATAAAATTATGTCCTGGACCAAATTTCATAGGTCATATCTGTGAAATTTGGTGCATGGGACATCATTTCATGGGGGACACTATTTAATCCTACAAATGCATGTGTAAGCTCTCAAATGGGTGGGTGATTCAGTGGTTAATTTCAATGAGTAAATTTCTTATGAGATATAAATTTAGACATGTTAGAAAATGGCTATCTAATTTTTATTTTTTTTATATGGAAAAGAGAAGTCTGTGCCCGTGATCGCTTTCCCTTTGTATATTTTGTTAATGAAAGATTTTATTTTTATGAATATAACATTTTGGTGTATATGAAATTAGGGACACAAATATCATGAACAGATGAATATGTTTTTCGAAATGAAATATTATACCAGGTATATAATAGCCAACAGTGAAAGTAGGTGTCTTTAAATACATTCCAATGATTTAGTTCATGGACTTTTGAGTTGAACCCGAGACGTTCAGCAGAATTCGTGAAGCCTCAGTAGCCTATAATTTGGGGCCATGAAATACCCCACCCCCCCCCTTTTTAGAGAACTTACAATCGGCATAAGTGCTTTCGAATTTTATTCATTTTGGTTCGTATTTACAGTTAGAGGTTTACAAAATGAATGTTCTATTATCTGAGCAAGAAGTGTTTGCGTGAATATTTTCCATGGAGATCGTGAAGAACACCATGACCAGTTTGAAAACGAATGTTGACAACTTGTGTGGGTATAATATTTCCGGAGACAAGTGCGGATACCTAAGACCGAAATCCGAATGTAATACACCAGTAAATAGTTGATTCAACAATCAATACTAGTAACAGTATATGTCAGAAAAGGAAATGATGATATATTGGATTTCAATTTTCATGTTTGATATAATTTTACACTTTTATTTTTGCCGTTTACCTAAATCATTCCTTTGGATCCGACTTATTTGATAATAATTAACTGAATATCTGGAATAAATCTTTACCTTTTGTGTTGTTTAGCATGAGTTTAAGCATCCAACAATGTCATAAATGCAACTCTTCAGCATGAAATGCCAAATCCAACGTCAAATAATGGCCGCCATTACGTGTTGACAACGTCGTCTAGTGAACCGTATCACTGAGCGGCGAAATCCTTACTCAGGCCCTTCCGGTTGTCCTACTGTTGATTTGAACTTGAGTTACCTCCCATGAAAATGACGTCACAGACGTAAATAAACAAAATGGCAGCGTTCACGTTACACTGGAAGCCCATCGACAGACGAGGAAATAAGGCATTGGACATGAATAGAATTGAGAGTGCCAGCAGCCGATGATATCTCTTATAAACGGTCCTTTTCAGGGCCATCAATATTTTACAAAAAGATTCTACTTTTGTTGTAAATTTGAGAAATTCGAACACAAATGTATTTTCAAACGTCAGTCTGTGTAAATGTTAAAAATATAGACACTAGGGGTTCGAAATGCCCTTCCACTGTTAGTTCGGTATAATAAAACAATTTTGGCCCCTTAGAATCGATGAATATCAAAAATTGTCAACCCTTAAAAGTTATTTCACTTCGGGCTGTGCCCTCAATGAAATAACCTTCTCGTGTTGACAATTTTGGATATTCACCTTTTCAACGGGCCATAATTGTATATTATTCCATATTGGTATTATTTTAGTAGGTTTTTCTATATGAATTGGATTTTGAATAAAAAAGCATATTCACCTGAGAAAGTGTTATTCACCGCGCTAAACGTCACGCGCTTTTACATGCAACGTTATGGTAAAATGTTTCATGTAAAACAAAAATTGGTATATGTTTGTCATTAGATACATTTTCTTCTCTCGGACTATGGAATAAAACAATTACTGTCTTTTGTTTCGGTAAATATGGGGTTTCATTGACTTTTGAAAAAATGATATTCACTTCGGCCGTCGGCCTCAGTGAATATCATTTTTTCAAAAGTCAATAAAACCGCATATTTACCTCATCAAAAGACAGTAATTGTATAATATTTGATATAGTTTTGTTAGAGGAAAACAAATTATTTGACTTGCATATAATTTTCAAGAAAATAATTATAACTATGTTTCTTGAATAATTCCACATTAGGACATTTTTTTATTTCGAGTGGTAAATTATTCCATACTTTGGTTGCAGAATAATGAAAAGATTTTTTATAAAAATTTGTATTTGGTCTTTTATAAATTGTTACTTGGATGGAGAGTTGTCTCATTGGCACTCATACCACGTTGTTGACGTCACGGTCACATGACTAAAAAAAAATATTTTTTTTTGTTTGTTTGAATGTAATTATCCATTTGCTCTAACGGCTCAACGTTTTTTCATTGTTTTCTACGGTTGAAATGAAATTTAGAATTAAATTATAAGAAATGACTGTAATACTGTTTCTGTCTATTCGAAATAACATAAAAAATGTGGTGCACACAGTTAAATAACCCGCTACGGGCGTTATTCAGTGTGCACCAAATTTTTTATGTTATTTCTTCATAGACAGAAAAAATATTACAGTCATTCCTTAATTAAATCGTAGATTTCTCGGAAACAATATAGTCAAGCCACCAAAAGGAAGATGTGGTATGAGTGCCAATGAGACAACTCTCCATCCAAGTAACAATTTATAAAAGTAAACCATTATAGGCCAAGGTACGGCCTTCTACACGGAGCCTTGGCTCACATCAATCAGCACGTTATAAAGGACCCAAAATATTACTAGTGTTAAACCATTTAAACGGGAAAACCAACGGTCTAATCTATATAAAAACGAGAAGCATGGTTGAGCCGTTAGAGCAAATGGATAATTACATTCAAACAAACAAAATCTAGGGAGCTTTTTTATATATTTTATGTGAAAATGACAATGAGAATGATGGTCGTAGTGTGAACGTAGTCAGGTCGTAAGAAGAGCGTGTTGAGGACGGCAAGGGCGTGCTAGAATCGTACTATGGTAGTGAACAGCGTGGTATAGTCGTAGCGAAAGCGTAGTTGGGTCGCAGTGAGAACGTGATGGTCGTAGTGAGGTCGTAGCGCAGTCTCTCCGAATAGAATCACGCTTTCGCTACGCTCTCGCTACGATTGTACAGCGACCTTTGCGATCTTACTACGGTCTTAGTGCGCTCTCACTACGCTTCTACTACGACCTGATTTCGCCACGACCGCACCACGATTGTATTGAGCATGTTCAAAGTTGGCCACGCTCTTCACGATCTTGAAGACCTCACCACGACCGTGATGCGACCTTACTGCGATCTACACGATCGCACTACGATCATCAAAATTTGCATTTTTTTCACAGATCGTAGTGCGATCGTGGCCTAGTGGGACTGGGGTATTAGGAAGGTTATTCAGAATAATATTTACAACTGTTAAAGGAAATGAACGAAAATAAAATCTTAAACATTTTGTAGGATTCCTTAGCTGCTACATGAATCGTGGGAGACGTCATTACATTTGTAGCATTAATCTAGTACACGTTTATCGCTAGATGAAAACCCGACTGGGAGGGTAATAACAAATCATCCTGGTCTCTTGTGAAGAGTTGTCACATTGGCATTCGTACCACATCTTCCTTTTTATATCGTATTGTTCGTTTCGGTTGCACCTCTTGAAAACTAGAGTCGTGTCTGTTTATTTGTTACAATTTTCAACAAGTAAAGTGAACAAATTTTCAAAGCATGGATGCATAACGCACACTCTTAAAGTAGAGCAAAATAATTTCCCATAAAACTAGATACATTGTATGTATATAGAATTTTTACACCAATCAATATAATTAATATAAAAATCCACAGTTTGTTAGAAAGGTCAACTTTAAATTTTCTTCATTTTCAAAATGCATATCATTGATGCGTTTTGTTTTAATCTGAGTCAAAAAAGCGTTTACCAGAACGTAATAGGTGTTTGCACATAACGTAATGTGTGTTTTACATAACGTAATAGGTGTTTGCACATAACGTAATAGATGTTTGGACATAATGTAATAGGCATTTGCACGTAACTTACATGGTGTTTGCACATAATGTAAGCGGTATTTGCACATAACGTAATAGTGTTTGCATATAATGATGTCGTTTTTCTACATAACTTAATAGGTATTTGCACATAACGTAATAGGTATTTGCACATAACGTAATAGGTGTTTGCACATAAGGTAAACGATGTTTGCACACAGGGTGAACGATGTTTGCACACAGGGTGAACGATGTTTGCACATAAGGTAAACGAGGTTTGCACAAAACGTATTAATTGTTCGGTAAAACGCATATGAATTATACCATGATGTATTGTGTTTTTCACTGGAGATACATATGTATAAACACAACATAACGCCAAAAGACAATAATATCATCAGATTTACATAGAACAAAGGTGTATCGAAACAAAACGTTTAGAACATTTGACATAACAATAACACTTGAGACAGGACGCAATTATTAGCTGACTTACGTAAAAGAAGAATAGACATAACATAGATAAAATATGAGAGAATGTAAAGGTGGTTGATTATAAAGTTTCGAAGTATTCACAGAATATATAGTAGTTACAGCATAATGTAATGCATATTTTACACAATAAAGTTTAGCAATGACGTATCATACAATTGTTTGACCAAACAAATTACTAATTTTACATAACACAGAGATGCCGTGTTAGGAAATAAAGGCATCTGCACACAACATAAAGAAGAAATGACAGGACGTAAAAGCAAATCGACAAAACACATTAAATATTTACACTATAAGACAGTTCCGGCGTTCCATATTATAACTCATATCTGCATAGTTTTGATTGCACTCTCTATGCTGCAATATTTTTCATATTTATATTAACTTTTGTATTTCAACACCAAACATGTTTTCTTTGTGCAATAAAATATTTACACATTCAACTACATTAATTTTGTAGTTTTCAACATTTTGGTTATACATTAGTTACATAATTGATTTAAAGAATCAATCTTTATGCTAATAGTTTGGTATAATTACTAGTATTTTAACTGTGCGAATGATAGAAAATCGGCAAAATAATACAAGCACGAATATTTATAAAAAAAATTGATTAAATATGTTTTTAAAATTCATCATTTGTGAATCATCACTTCATATAATGGTTCTTTACTCCTCGTGGATTTAATCATTTGTATTATGTAATGGTTCCTACAAACTTTAATTTAATAAAGCAAAATAAAGTTAATATATTAGGTATATTGACTTTTTCGTTCTTGTTATATATTTTCATTTGCTTTGAAGCGTATTTTACAAATAAGAATATATACCGAAGTTGTGCATCAGTTTATATTTCAATAAACGTATTCTTAACAACATTAAATGTTTGAAATTGGATCACCCTTTTCTTCCTTCTCATTAGGTTTTTGATTTGAATGATTCAGAACTAATATCTTTTGAATGTAAAACGTTTTAAAATATTAATTACATTACATGTATGATATAAAACATGTTTTTCATTTGCTGACAACAGTCGCAACTCTTCCTAAAATGATAATAATTATATTATCTTTCTCCATAAAAATTAATTCATTTTTTTTCTATTTTTATAGGTTAGAAAGGGTTATTGTGCGCACATTTTAAGTATGTAATGCTTCTGCTCTTCAGACAAAATGTGTTTTGGTAAACGATTTTACTTCCAGATACAATTTCAAAAAGAAGCATTCAATTGTTTAGCCAGATTTGAGACAAGAGTTGGTGTGCGGTGCGGTGTGTATTGCAGAAGTCTTTAGTTGTCCGTGAACATATGTGTTCATGTTTTATCTATAGTTTTTGCTAGGGTAATACCTCATACCTCATAAAGGTAAAGGCTGCACAATTTTTTGAAAATTGCAAATTTAACAAAGACTAATAAGAGCTTCAAATATGATATTTTAGTGTAATCGAATGACTACCATGAAGTCAATTTCCCTACATTCGTAATCCTATTTGGAGGACATCAACACTTTCTATTTTTCCAGTTGATCAGGTGGATTTGTGATATAACGAGTGTCTGCATTACAAATTTATTATTAGAAATTTTGTTAATCAATATTCAAAATACGGAACAAGTAATGGCATCACCTAAAATATGTTCTTAGACATCAAATGTTACATAAAATGAAGAAATTTTAAATCATCAAGTGTATTTGAAATGTAAAATTAGTGTTTATTTTTTGCTACAGGTATTTTTGATGATATTATTGTCCCTATTGTTCACATCCTCCTCCTTTGTTCTAGGTTGAATGGTTGTCTCTTCGGAAATCATGCCATATCTCCTTATTCTATATGTCAAAATCTACTTAAACACCTATGCCAAAACATTACAATATTAAGCTGAACTGTCAGGATTTAATAACATTCAGCAAATGTTATTAAAAAAAGCTAGAGACATTGTAGCAAGTCGGATAGATGAAACATGACAATTGATTAAATTGTTGTCAACTGATAGTGTATCATTCACTTTCTGAGTGTCAGAGGTGTACGGTGACGTTCTCTGATAAAATTAAGTCCTGTCAAACTCGTGCGACTCTCAGTGAATATGAAGTTCCAACATGTGAAATACAGAAACAATCGATAACACTTATGACAGAATATCAGCAATGCAGAACAATGTCAATCAATAAAACAATATAGGACTTAATTAGGTGGACACAAGATTTATTAACAAAAAGAGAATTATATCAAGAAAAGAAGACAGATAAATATTGCATAGTTAATAAATCTTTGTATCCATCTCATTAAATGTTGTTAATTATAAAACGTTAACGGAGTTGATATATAGAAGCATTTATTGGTGCGGTACATAATGTATGACAATGTAGCAAAATGGGAACAACAGCTTATACTGTATGAAACAAATCACTTGTTCTTAATTGTCAGTGCATTTAAAAGACGGACTATTTGCATCAACTTCCCCGAAGATCACTGATTGCATGGAAAACAGAATTATGTAATTTTTTTCTTTTCATCGGTTTTTATTTTGATGTTAAGTGTCTAGGAGAGACCCCCTTAATGGACACGTACCCACTGCTTTGATTTCAATTTTTAGGCGTGACCACTCCATGCTTTAATTTCTCAAACAAGAGACTAAAATAAACATATTTAAGATTTCGAGTTCAAAACATCAATTTTCCATTCGTATGTAAAAAGTAAATTAATAAAAAATACCACGCTCCAAGGAAAATTCACAACGGAGCGCTTTTTATAAAATGACAAACACATCAAAAGAATAGAAAGCAAATGTCAATTTCTTATATAGATGACGTTGGATTCAACCTGGTTTTATAAATAGATACACATGCCCTTATATTGACAACAATAAATGAACAAAACAAACGTACACAAGGGAACTACCATTTAAGTTTAAGGGGGCTATTTTCACCATAAACAAATATTCTGATGGGGAAAACAAATTTTGGTCAAGCAGATGACAATAAAAAATATACCAGATTTTCCCCTTATCTAAGGGTCAAATTTTGAAAACAATTAATTTGATTGATAGCGTCGAAAAACTAAATAAAATTGTTTGCGCTTTGTGTGAAAATAAAATAGAAAACTAACGGTCGTGTTTTTTTTTACACAATAATGAATGAAAATCAAATATGTAACACGTCAAGAAACGACAACAACTGAGTCACAGGCTTTTATTTTAAGACAGACACATACAGAATGTGATGCAGTTAAATTAACTGGTGTGTTCCTCCTAAAATGGAACAGAGAAGTATCAGCATTCACATGAACACACGCTACAAAGCATGCGATAAACAGCTACAAACAGTTAATCACAGGCTCCTGACTCGGGACAGGCAAATATAGAATGGTTCGGGGTTAAGCTAGTATGTTTACGAATCATTTTCCAATGTCATTTGCATATAGAATTTATACCAGCTGCAAATAAACCGAAATATTTGTTCAAGGCTTGGTACCTACAAGAAAACACTTTGCCAATAATTTACCATGACAAAGTCGGAACAATGTCTTCTAAAGCTATATGTTTTTTTGATGTATGCACCAGAGACAGACTATCACTTGTGACAAACTGTTTCTTGTTATTGCCAACTTGACGGTTGTCATTAGCGAAAAACAATTACACCTGATAAGAGCGTCAGTGTTCACCTCTGTCTACGCGTATCTGATGCCTGATGAGAGCATCCGTGTTAACCTCTGTTCACGTTGTTTTGTATGCATTATAGGACCACCTATGTGCACCTATGTGTACATTGATTTGTATGTCTGATATGAGATCCCGTGCTACCTCTGTCCCTGATGCTTTGTTTGCCTCATAACAGCTCCACTCTTTACCTCTGTGTACGTGTCTTTGTATGCCTGATAAGACCACCCGTGTTCACATATGTGCACGTTGTTTTGAATGCCTGATAAAAGTACCCGTGTTCACGTCTTTCCACGTTGATAAGATTATCTGTGTTCATCTCTGTCCAAGTTTTTTTGTATGCAGGATAAGATCACCCCTGTTCAAATGTTTCCGCTTTTCTGAGTCTCGATATTTATTTTTTTTTAGAAATGTTTAAAGTTTATTGTTTGTCGTCTTGTCTTTTTATTTCTGTATGTGGTTTTCATACTCGATTTGTATTTTCTTACGTTTGCACTGTCACAAGTATCTTCGGCGTTTTATTGTTTCTGCCGTTTTACGACTCATAAGTATCATCCCTGTTTTTTGCAGTATTTGACATTATTTTCGATATTTCTGGATTGCTATGCTCTTCAAATTCCTGTTTGATCTGGCCATTTGTTTTGCAATCGAGCACAACTTATCATGCTATGCTATACGAAACGCACGTCTGGCGTTAACAATTATAATCCTTGTATCGTTAATGAGTTTTAGTCCCATCAGTTTGGTTTGTTCCAGGATTTGTTTTTGGGTCATACATATGAATGCAAGGTGGTTTGATATATGTCAGTCAACCACCCAATTAAAACATAGCTAAAAGACATTTACAGAACATACAATATGTTACGCTCCAAATCGTTTTCAATCTATACACACTAGCTGTGAATAAATTAAAAAGAAACCGTCAACTATCTAACAATGACATTTATTTTTCATTATATATGTTCGTTGAAAAACCTTTCAGCATTATATGCTGCATTAATGATAAAATGATAAATCGATAAGCAAACTGTTATTAAACGTAATATAATATCCTAAGAACGACAATCATGAAAGAAGTTTTGCAGATGTTTAATCTGTAAATATATACCGAGCACATTTTCATAGAATTTCCTTTCAGGGCTAAAACTATATCACTTCTACTATGAAGTTTCGTTAACAATTATATTCTAGAATTGAAAGTTGATGTGCACTGTTATGTTATTTAAAAGACAAACCATAGGGCTGTGCGGTATATTTTTCAACATTATATGACAAAAACTTGCAGAATTAACTTATATAATATTCTGTAATATCTCTCTCTTTACTTAGGGTGACCCTCAGAATTAAAATTTCGCATCAACCATGTATAATACTCTGTAATTCTAAGTTATTTGTCTATGAGATGAAACATAGAGATCATATCTTGGATCCAAAACGTAAACAAAACAACGTATCTATTACTATTGTGTAGAGGCTTGGCTTCGTTGTATTTACAAAGTGCGACCTATAAGCATATTTAATAAACATAAATAATGTGCAATGCTCTTCAACTTTGTATTTGTTTGGCTTTATAACCATGAGAGTAACTGATGAGTCTTCTGTAGCCGAAACGCGCGTCTGGTGTATTTAAATTATAAGCCTGGTATCTATTTGATATCTAATAACAACAATTTTTTCCAGTTACAAAAATAACATAGATAAATACACTATAAGTTACTGCTATGATAGTTGTTCAAAGTGTTAGTTTGCCAACACTTCCGTTTAAAATCATTACCTTGGAATAGCCAGAACAGTACATTCTGTACGGTTGATTGATTATTTGATTGCATAGTGGTCAGTGACAGTCAATTCATGCATATTCAATACCTATGAAAATAACAATTTGAATCAAAAGGTATGTTATGCAGAAGGGACGACCAGGATGAAGGGCAAAATTTGGTCGATGATTTTTCTTTGTTGTCTCTCTTTGATAGAATATATTGTACTGCTTGTTCGATGCTTGTGTCAGTACTTCCGTGTTTCATTAAAAAAAATATTAACGTTAAAACTGGTAATTAATTGATTTTTAAAATAAATTCATCTAAATTTTAACATGATTCGTGCACATGTACATCTTCTGGGTTTGTAAGTTAGGTCGTATAAACTTTTTTAAAGTTATAGGTTTTTTTTCTCGTTTTGTTGACTTAGAGTGGGTTACATATGATATTTCTAAACTCAAATCGAAGTTAACTACTAGGAAAAGTTTGTAACCGGAGAAAAAGAGACTCCTTATTATTTAATGCATTAGTGTTACTGGTAATTGTAATTGGAACCTACATATAGCTTGGTGTAAGAATGAATAAATCCCTGCTTGATAATTGTGAAGTATAAAATATATGGAACTCTAAAAATTTATTAGTCAAAACCAGTTATATAATACTGTAAAAATATAAAGATTAACATACTTATGTAGACGGACACAGTGCCCATATAGAACTCTCAAAAACAAAAAGATTATTAAAAACAAAGCCTAATGTTTTAAATCTACTTCAGTATTCTAGATGACAAAGCAATTGCTTGTGGATTTAGAGCTTTGATCAACAAAACTTGTAAAGATAGATGGTGAAATATTTAGAGAGAAAAACCGTTATTTTGTAAACATACTAGATATTTTATAACTCTAAGATCAAGATGAATAGCAACTCGACGTCTGAATTTAACAAGTTGTGCAAATTTATACGAATAATTATTGATTGCCTAGAATCTCCAGGGTAACCGCTTTATGTTTCTATTTCACATTTATATTTAAATTTTATACTTTGTATGTTGATTAATTTATATATGTGTCTATCATGTTTATATCATTGTACTTTGTTTTACGAGTATAAGGATAAAACAGTAGTATAAAGTCATGTTACTAAGAATACGTAGCAAATAGTTATAAATACAAAAAGTGGGCAAATTGTATTAAAACAGTTTTATATGATCTCGGTATTAATCATTATTGGGACAACCAATGGGTACTTTGTTTCGATAGTTCATTTTTACAATTATCCAAACAACGGATATATGATCGAGCTAAACAAGAGTTACTTTCTATGCTTAAAACAACATCAAAGTGTAGAATATATAAGTATATTGTGTCAAATATAGAATTACTTTTTTTATTTAAAACATAATATCTCGTAAATGAATAACGAAAATTCGTCTGTCCTCACACAATCCATCATGTATTGAAACTGGTCGTTTTTATGGAATAAGTAAAAACGTGTATTATGTGTGATATAGATAAAGTAGAGGATGAATTTCATTTTATTTTACAATGTACACATTATAGCGATGTAGGTAAGAAGATTATCAAGAAATATTATTGGACTGACTTTTAACTTATAAATTAGTACATTTACTTTCTGTTGAAAACATCAAGGAACTTTGTAATTTAAGAAAGTACTTACTCTTTGCATTGAACTGCAGGAACAATATTTTAGACATATGTATATCATATGTAGTCTTAAACTCACAAACTGTATAATATGTGACTGATATTTCTCACGTTTGTTATATATATAAATGTGTTTGTTAACGCTATACAACTTGTAAATTGTATATTTTGCATACTATACTGAAAAACTGTATTGTTCAAAATAATAAAGAATTGAATAGTATATGTGTGTACATGTATAATATGACGCTCAGTTTAATTTTGTTAATATATTGTCTCTAATTTACTATCGTTCGGGTGTATTTCAAAACTTTTAAGTTGGTTAGCGACAACATGATTGAAGGAATGATTTAAAAGAAATGTTAAGAAGTAAATCAGATGACACATACACTAATGCAAACATAATTATACATATTCAATTTACTTTTAATGTGGATTGTACTTATATTATTTTAACTTGCAATTTATACGATCAAATCTCAATTTTACATCTTAATTGTATAATTTACCGGCCCATTTAGTTTGATAGATTTCAAACGGTGCTTTATATATTAGTGGTAGCATTCGTAAAACAAAAAGGTATATCATACCTTTTTCACTAATACGATCATATTGAGTAGAAAACCAAGTTCATAAATATGTGTTCTTTTTTTCAACAGAGGTAAGGAAACAGAATTAAGCCTGACACACTTACTGGTGTTTAAAAAGGTATTGATCGTCAATTCAAGGACAAATAATGTCTGGGTTGACATTATATGAAAGATTAGTATTTTTTTTTCACTGGAGCAGAAATGATGAAACAGCTGCTTGTTGTAAGTACCAACCTTTTTTTTTTATGCACGTACGACCTAGATTAAAATAGTAATAACTCAACGATTTATGAAAATGTTTTGAATTTATAAAAGTACATGATTTTGTATAATTTTTATAGGGTTTATTATTTTCTAAGCAAAATAACTTATTTTTTTTTATCAATTATGTTAATGCAAAAATAAGTACCTGGATTAAAGTTAAGTGATAAAATAATTAATCATGCAGTGTTTCTCAGCATATCACTTTGATCACTGTACAGTTATACTTTTGTAATCTACGTAGTTAATTTTGTTCACATTGCTTTCAAAACTCTACAGAGAAACACACAATCAAATTTGTTTATATATAATCGGTTAATTTATATCATGACTGTACAAAAACTTTAGAATGAAGATGGAGAATGAAAATGGAGACTGTGTTAAAGGGACAACAACCCGACCAAAGAGTAGAAATAGATATATTTTAATTTGATAAAATTAACTAATAAATTTGAGAATGGAAATACGGAACGCGTCAAAGAGTCAAAAACCCGACATAAGAGCAGGAAACAACTAAAGGTCGCAAATATAGGCCTTTAACAAAGAGAAAATCGCGCACCCGGAGGGTTGCTTTAGTTGGCCCCTAAACAAAAATGGGCTCTAGTTCAGCGATAAAAGACGCCATACTAAACTCCAACACATATAAATGAACTAAAATTAAACATCATACAAGTCAAACAAATGCCAACGACCCTTGACTTGGAGAGGCGCACAAATGCGGCGGAGTTCAACATGTTTTGTGAGATTCCCCTATTTTTCTTTGTTGTCTCTCTTTGATAGAATATATTGTACTGCTTGTTCGATGCTTGTGTCAGTACTTCCGTGTTTCATTAAAAAAAATATTAACGTTAAAACTGGTAATTAATTGATTTTTAAAATAAATTCATCTAAATTTTAACATGATTCGTGCACATGTACATCTTCTGGGTTTGTAAGTTAGGTCGTATAAACTTTTTTAAAGTTATAGGTTTTTTTTCTCGTTTTGTTGACTTAGAGTGGGTTACATATGATATTTCTAAACTCAAATCGAAGTTAACTACTAGGAAAAGTTTGTAACCGGAGAAAAAGAGACTCCTTATTATTTAATGCATTAGTGTTACTGGTAATTGTAATTGGAACCTACATATAGCTTGAGAATGGAAATACGGAACGCGTCAAAGAGTCAAAAACCCGACATAAGAGCAGGAAACAACTAAAGGTCGCAAATATAGGCCTTTAACAAAGAGAAAATCGCGCACCCGGAGGGTTGCTTTAGTTGGCCCCTAAACAAAAATGGGCTCTAGTTCAGCGATAAAAGACGCCATACTAAACTCCAACACATATAAATGAACTAAAATTAAACATCATACAAGTCAAACAAATGCCAACGACCCTTGACTTGGAGAGGCGCACAAATGCGGCGGAGTTCAACATGTTTTGTGAGATTCCCCTATACCTCTAGTAAATGTAGAAAAAACAAACACACATCAATACCCACAGTAAAACTAGATTTAAAAGACGTTCGAGTCCCATGTCAGAAAAATAATAAAAAAAACTTAGCAAAATGACAATGGTACATAAATTAACAAAGGTCTAATAGCAGTTACTGCATGCCAGCTCCAGACCACAATTGCACTGATTGAAAGAGTATGTCTTCATCATATGAATATCAAGCACAATCCCTCCCGTTAGGGTATTAGTATCATACCATCATAAATGTATGAGACGAACGTAACCCGTATCAACTTTTATAAAACATATCATCTCTTCTTTTTTAGCAAATTAGCAGCATTGTAGAAGACTGAATTACAGACTCCAGACAATGGACAGGCACATAAATAATGTTGCGGGAGCAATCTATAACTAAGGTAAAGGCGCGCCAACCCTCTTCTACATTTGTGTGATATGGGACAGTATCGAGTTGTTTAACAGTAAAACATAAGTATAAAAATCGGTCGTCTTAAAAGGACTTAACTTATTAGATCGACACAAAGCAGAAACAATCTAACAAAAAGACATAGTGGAGCCGGCTGGGTACTTTTAATTCCCACCAACTACAACACTTTAGTTGTACCATTGCTTATCATACTAGCCTCTATATTTATAATGAAATACGGTCAGTAACTTACTACTTTTTATACATAAAGATACTAAGAACTTGGTCGAAGTATTTCACAGAGTTTGGATTATGAAATATCGTATGCGCCTGTCATACAAGTGAGAGGTTTAGCTAGCTATAAAACAAGGTTTAATCAAACTGATTGTATAGCTAGTTTGAGCCTTTGATTTTCCCATTTGATTAATGACTTTCCATTTTGTATTTTCCTCGGAGTTCAATTTTTTATTGATTTTTTTTATACACATCCCTTCATGAAAATAAAGATACGGATCAAAGAAGACTTCAAAAAGCCAAATACATGTTAAGTTCATCATGCCTGGTGACTGAATATAAAGTTAGAGGTATAAAATATATGGTAACAATGCAATGTAAGAGAATGTAAGGCCGTGTTCACACCAAACGCTGTGTACAGTAAACATGTTTACATTTGGTAAAATGTAATGTACATTAGTTTCACATTAAATTTGTTCACATCTATACACCTTGTTTAGCTACCTGTACACTAGTTTCACATTAAATTTGTTCACATCTATACACCGTGTTTAGCTACCTGTACATAGGATTTGTTCACACGTGTAAACTATATGCATTTAAATGTTCATTACGTAGATATAAATTCAAATTTTCGAACATTTTGTCTAGCAGTTAAGGAACGACAATTTGACTTTAAAAAAAGGGGGATTGATTTTTCCACAATTTGATTAAAAAAATCGGGTCATTCAAATGATTAGAATGAACATCTATGCTGAATCCAAAGTTCCCCCATACATTATTGTGTTAAATATTGAATTGGTACCATCGAAAAAACTAATTATAAACTTTCCCGCGAGAAAAAAATTCTGACTCAGAACCATCCCTCCTTTTTTGTGAAGTAAAGTGGTTGCTCCTTTAAGAAAGTCATTTTGGATGATTTACAGTAGTTTAAAGATGTCTCGATTATGCATTAAAAACGTAGGCTCGCCATCAGCGTGCTTACAGACGAAGAAAAAGAATTGCGATGTTAAGTATCACTACGTTTCTATCTTTTCTGTTTGTTTCAAATGGTATTTTTCTCTAAGGAGTATTTGGCAAAGGGAGGGGTAATTTTTTTTCTTTTTTTATTTCTAATTGTATTTTAAAGGATTTGAGATACAGCACAAACAAACAATTAACCTCACCCTTTTTTCAGTAATGCATTTATGAGTGACTCGTTGTTTGAGTATAAAGACCAGTGGCAAATATTTCTGTTAGTGTGTACGTCCAATCGATTCGGGAAGACCTTTTCAAATGAATTATGTGTTCGGCAATGATGATGGATGAGTCTTGATTAGGGGTTAATAAGGCTATGTAAAGTGTTTTTATAACAAATAAATATATCAAGTTTAGACAAATATTTCTGTAAAGAACTTTATTTTATATAAAAATTGTTTCTTTTTTAAATATACATGGGAAAATTAAAGTTCTGAATGCCTAGTTTTGTGTACACTTAACCTATACAAGGCCTACATCGACTATCACTTGCATGTAGACAAAACATGATTTAAACTACATGTAACATTGAGTTTCATCAATGGGAACTAAATTATGTTTAGTTTATGTGTGCGTTACACTAACACAACATCGAGTTTAGGTCAATGTGAACACGGCCTAACATAACGTCACAAAACAATTAGTTTTAAACAAAGTTTGAATAAATCTTCACACAACTCTTGCTGAACGAGCATTACTTCGGCTGTATGGGATGTATAAATTATAAGTCACGCTCAGTTAGTAAATACGATTTGGTAAACAAAAAAGCTGTACAATCCTTGTTTCTGAAATCGTGTTGATTTACTGATTAACATTGTATTATGTGCGCTTAGTGTTTTCTGTTCTAAGCATAAACAAATGAGATTTTAATCAGCGACATTTTTTTCTTTCTATTAGGTGCATATATATAGTCCCAAATGTAATATATAAATAATTTGCACGATTATCAAGTTGCTACGGTCATCAGGCAAACATCCTCATTATTTTTCAATTATCACTAGCTATTACAGTAGATTTGCAAAACAGTGAATTAATATGATATTAGGTTTCCCATTTGAACAGACACTCACAAATTGCTTTAGACAATAATCATAGCTACCAAAGGTTGACGACTTTAACATCCATAAACTATTTCCTATGGACCATATATATTTTCCGAGTTTAACTAGATTATTTCGTGATTTGTTTTTAAAATGCAAACCTGTCATATATGGGTCAATATACGTAATGGATTTCTCGTAGGCGATAATGGTAGCTCAAGTGATCAGTATGCTTTAGTTTCTTAATGACAACATATGTGTTGAATTTGGAGGTAGACTTTTTCAACAAATTGTTGGCAATTATAAGGGAACGAACTGTGCGACTCTTCTTGCCGTTATTTTCTTATTTTCATATGAATCGGAGTTATTTCAAACACTTGTCAAAACAAGAAGATCAAAGAAGCAATGTTATTTAATTTCACATTCGAATATATTGATGACGTTCTATTCATTAACAATCCAAACTTTGCAGATTGGGTTCCAACAATATGTTCCCAGAACTAGAAATTCAAAAAGCAAGAGACACAGCTTCCTCTGCATCCTTTTTAGACGTACGGGTATGGTCGGACCGTACGAGTATACACATACGGTCCGGACCGTACGGTCCAAATATTCATATGGTCGTGAACATTTGTATGCCTTTTTGTGTTTCTTTGATACATATGACCTGGTTCTGTACTTATACATCCTGTCATTATGTTATTGTGCTTTTTTAAATATTTGTATTCTTGTCTTTCGGTTTTGCCAATGTGCCTTGTCTATATGCCTTTTTGTGTTTCTTTGATACATATGACGTGGCTCTCTACTTATACAACCCGTCATTGTGTAATTGAATTATGGTAAATTTGTGTATGATTAAATGTCTTTTATTTGTGATAATATGATTAGTCCCTATGCCATTTTGTTACATATTTGTTTGGTATTATGTGACTAAGATTATAATACAATGTTGACTGCTGTACCCATATTTTTTTTTACATTAAATACCTTTTATGTCTGTTTGTTTTGTTCACCTATCGTTGTCAACATCACGGATTTGATGCGATTGCCATACAAATGAGACGTTAAGCTAGATATGAAACCAGGGTTTATCAACCATTGACCAGATATTGTCTGTACATAGTCAGGAATATATCAGTTGTTATCCATTCGATTGGTGTGTTTGAGCTTTTGATTTTGTCATTTGATTAGGGACTGTCCATAGAATTTTCCGCTGAGTTCAGTATGCATGTGACTTTTTCTTCAGTCTATATCGTAAACTTGAATATGTAAGATTGATCGTTTTAAAGCTGACACAAGTGGTTAAATTTTTGGGGTACGGCATTTTCTCATAAATCATCACAACTTCAAAATACTTTCGTGATGCGGTTCCTCGTGGTGAAAAATCCCATTTTTCGCATAATTTGTTCTTTGAAAATTAATACTTTGAATACACGTAATAACAGAACCTAATCTTGATTTTATTAAGAACAAACCTCCGCTCAAAATATCATTACATGTTGAAAATTTTGTTTATTTTCCTGATGTGTATATAACTATTTTGAATGCGGATTGTGCTACTATGTGTGGTGTCTTTTGTGGTAATACTAGTAGAGAACGCTACCATTTATAGTTTTTCTTTTTCGTTTCTTGAAGAGAAAGTTACATTTATGGATTTACCAATATAAGTAAATCATACAATTATATCGTTTACAACATAAACAACATAAATTATATCCCAAAGTGAAACAAAAAGATAAATGTTACGATAATGTTACGTTCTCTTTTATATAAAAGATAAGAGAGAACATGCATTATCTATTTTATATAAAAGAGAACAATAACAAGCAGTCTTACACCACAAGTGCAAAATGCTTGATTTCTTGATCGACACCATGTTTGTTATATTTGGAGGTCGTGTTTTAAAACAAACAATCGGCATTCCATTTGGAACTAAATTATCTCCTCTACTTGCCGACCTGTTTCTTTATTCAGATAAGGCAGCCTTCACGCATATGTTTCTTAGAAAAATGAAACGAAGCTAGCATTACAATTTGATATCACGATGACTAATTATATCACTCAAAACTTCATAGTTTGGTGACTACATGTACGTTGATCGCATATTTCCCATTGCACTTTAAATAAAGAATGCACTATATACAGTTATGTTTGTCACATATCTTAACTTAATAAAGGCAACAATAGCATAACGCTGTTTAAAAGTCATAATTCGATTGAGTGAAAATAAATCCGGGCAACACATCTCATTTAACTGCTAGTAGTATGTTGTTATTTATGTATTATTGTCATTTTGTTTACATCTTCTCTTGACTTCTCTTGAACTGAATTTCAATGTACGTATTGTTATGCGTTTACTTTTTAGCATTGGCTAGAGGTATAGAAGGAGGGTTGAGATCTCATAACCATGTTCAACTCCGCCGCATTTTTGCGCCTGTCCAAAGTCAGGAGCCTCTAGCCTTTGTTAGTCTTGCATTATTTTTAACTTTAGTTTCTTGTGTATAATTTGGAGTTTAGTATGATGTTCATTATCACTGAACTAGTATATATATTTATTTAGGGGCCAGCTGAAGGACGCCTCCAGGTGCAAGAATTTCTAGCTGCATTGAAGACCTATTGGTGACCTTCTGATGTTGTCTTTTAAATGGTCGGGTTGTTGTCTCTTTGAAAGCTTTTCCCATTTCAATTCCCAATTTTATCTGAACATTGAACATCAATTTACGAAAAAAAAAACAAATGATTTAAGGTGGTATAGGAGTCTAAATTAAAATTTGATAGAATTTGTTCATACTTTGCCAATTATTAGTATATATTGATATATGTTCAAAAATATAATAAAAATGATAGGTCACCGCGCATTTTCTTAAGTTACAGGTTGTGACAAAATGACACATTTGGGTGGATTATACAGGGAAAATAGAATCAGGCAGAAATAATCAACACTTCTAATGGAAAATGGCCATTGTTATATATATCATAGTTCGTCTCTGTGTGTGTAACATTTTTACGTTGTGTTTCCGTTGTGTCGTTTGTTTTCTCTTATATTTTAGTGTGAATTCACATTACTATAAGACGTGCCACGGTACTTTTCTATCCCAAATTCATGTATTTGGTTTTGATGTTATATTTGTTTTTCTCGTCGGATTTTGTCTAATGCTTAGTCCGTTTCTGTGTGTGTTACATTTTAATGTTGTGTCGTTGTTCTCCTCTTATATTTAATGCATTTCCCTCAGTTTTAGTTTGTAACCCCGATTTTGTTTTTGTCCATACATTTTTTGGAGTTGTATAAGTTTTGAACAGCGGTATACTACTGTTGCCTTTATCCAAACAAATAATATTAAAAAGTTTTATTACATTGGTTGCAATGAATTACATTGATTTCCCAGTTAAATAAAAACCGATAATTTCACATGTGAAATAAACGTGGTTACTTCACTCTCTGACGTCATAAAACAATGGGCGTTGTCCGGACGTTGATAACGGTGGATCAAAACAAATTGTGAACGCGTAGAAAAAAAATATAGTTCCTTAAATGTTTTACATTAACGTCTTTAAAATAAGCCTTTTGCCAATGTAATAAATATAATAACTAATCGAAGAATTCAAATAGAGAAAAATATTTAACTCGTGACCGAACAACACTGATAATTAACGCATGCGCTACAGGCATTCATGAATTAATGTGTTGTTCGGTCACTCGTTGACAAGGCCGTAGCTAGGCATCTTATTTTAGTGAGGCAAAATAATTGAGCCGAGCGAAGCGAGGCGAAATTTTTTTTGGAGGGTATGAAATGAATGGTGCAAAATCCTGCATTCTAGGCATTTTTAGAGAGTTTGATAATGTTTTGAATTTGGACACTTTTTATATAATTTTTTTTTATATTTTAAGACTTTTACTAACACCACATTTTTAACAACTTTATTTAAATTTATATGTAAGATAATCATCCAAATATCACTGATTTGAGTCTCCTGCCAAATTTTTCTATGGCCGGTTCAGTCAAACCGTTTCAGAATCATAATTTGGTCTGCTGCATGATATCCTTATCGCGATGAACATGGCAAGCCCACACAATCTCTCGCCACTCATGCATGCCCTTTTCCAAGTTTTCAGTCGTTTCAGGGCAGTCTGTGTTTCTAAAGGAAGCACATTATCATCAACACAATGATCAATTTCTTCTTCCAATTCCTTCTCCATCAGCAATTTGGTAGCAGCATCGGTAGTAACAGTTTTGTTTGCAAAAGGGAATTAAGCTTTCCAGTAAGCATTATCATACAGTTGCAGTTACAAAATATTAAACTCGCTTTTATGCTGACAAAGAGTAGACAAACTAGGGATAGAATGAGATAAGAAAAATGTATATGATTCTATCTATATATATAGAGTATGATTTTTTTTATATGATATGGGTACAGGGGAATTAGGAATGGAGTTTTTGACGTTTACATATAGGTCCATAATTTCAAATTATTTCTGGAATAGTTGGTGGTATTTTAGTTCCAGAATCTATAAATTAAGGGGTTAGGGGTATGGGGTGTCCGATTCCAAAACCCCGAATATAAAGAAACGAAATTCCGTAGTCCCGAATAAGCAAAGACAAAATCCTGTGTTAAAGGGTCTACCATTCTTCAATAATATCAAATTGGAATATGGGATATTCTTTCAATTTTTAAGGTTAAAGAAACATGGATAGAAACTAATCCATGCATGTTTCATATCATTTATATTTTTTTAATCTGTAATAAAGAGAAAGATTAAAGTTCGTGAAACGCAGACAGGACTGCCCCCTTGCGATGACTTGATTTGTCAAAAGTTGGTGAAATGGAGAAATAAATATGCAGGCATGCAGGACTGCCCCCTTCCGAAGACCAGTACTTGATTTGTCAGTCTACTTATCGTTTTTGGATTGTTCTAATGAAGTTATATGCAATACTCAGACTCTGTTCACAAAAAAAACTAGTTTACTAGAATTATTCCTTCTTTACCTTGAGTGTCGCTTTTCCTTTTCTGCAAGAGCCTGTTTTTAACTAGAGATCCATGATGATTATCATTACTAGGTTAATGTTATCGAGAAACATCACCCGTTGAGATGCTGATCGAGTTATATACAGGAAGAATAGTTTAAAAGGAATGATGACAAGTTATATAGAAATTAAGGTTGAGACAGAACAACAAATGACTATTATATTGATATATATAAAAAAAAAAATCAGTGTCCAAATTTTAGTGAGGCAATTGCCTCACTTGCCTCAAGGGTAGCTACGGCCTTGGTTGAATATTTTTCTCTATTTGAATTCTTCGATTAGTTATTCTATAAATAATCTTAAAAATGTGTTCTTTTAAATGCAAATTCACATTAGTTATCTGCATTCCTGCATCACATTTTGCTACCTTGATTGAAAATATGGACTTCAGATTCTCTGTCTTTTACAATCCAAGATGGCAAAAGACACCCATACCACCTTAAGCTTTCTAATTGTGAAATTTTAATGACTATATAAAAAAACTCCAGTAGCTCCTGCATTTTTTATCCCAAATTGATATCGTAATTTCTTTAAAAGGAATATAATAAACAAAGTGGTAAAGTTGAAGCTATCCCTCCACAATTTGACGAATATAAAAAAAAGATGAAGTATGATTGCCAATGAGACAACTATCCACAAAAGACCAAAATGACACAGACATTAACAACTATGGGTCACCGTACGGCCTTCAACAATGAGCAAAGCCCATACCGCATAGTCAGCTATAAAAGGCCCCGATAATACAATTTTAAACAATTCAAACGAGAAAACTAACGACCTTATTTATGTAAAAAAATGAACGAAAAACAAATATGTAACACATAAAGAAACGACAATCACTGAATTACAGGCTCCTGTAATTACGCTATCACAGGTTGGTGAGCCGTTACAGAATATCTGTTGCATGACGATAGATATATTCAAATTGTCGTAACCACAATCTTGTCATCTCTTTCACATCTGTGCCATCACCTTCTTAAACGTACTTAGAGTTTTTTTCTTTTAAAAGTGATCAAACAGGTGTTTACTGGGTTCATGTTGTTCCGTCTTTAGGCCACACCAATTATATTCCTTGTTCGACGGACCCGCCCGCACCTATTTTTTTCAAAACAGAATTTTTCTTATTTTTAATATTCCTGCTTCCCGCGTCCGGAAATGTAATCATGTCCATTTCCCGCACCGTTTTTTTTTTTTTTTTTTTTTGTAAATATTATAAAAAGATATCAACATTTCCTTTTTAAAATCACATTCTAATCTGTTTATAACGATTTTAAACCACTAAGCACCCCATAACACTGTGCACATATCTGTGAGAATATTTGTTACAGCATGAAACGTGGGAGTGCTCCGTATAAATATAATAGCGGAAATACCTGTACAGAACAAAACATTGGTTTCTTTTCCCCATACTTATATTCCCTATCAAAAAATGTTCGTTGTTTATAGAATAAAGTACAAAGAACTTCTGAAGGATTTGCGTTCAACTGCAATGATATTGTATAATGTGTATGCTGGCGAAACAAAACTTTACATAGCCGCTGCATGTTTATGTACCTGTCGTGATTGATTCAGGGGCCTGTCGTCCAGCAGTTATCGTTTGTAGATGTGGTTCATTGGTATTTTCCCGTTTGGATATATAAATTAGATAGTTGGTTTTCCTGTTCGAATTGTGTAAACCAATAAGTGTGGAGTCCCTTCAAGCTTGCTGTTTGGTCTGGATCAAAGCCCTGTGTAAAAGGCCGTACTTTGACCTGTATTTGTTATTATCAGGTTGTGAACAACCCTCCCTAAGACAAGGGATAATTTTACTGTTGTAGAAAAGAAATTGGAATTACCAAGGATTTGTATAGTGCTACTAAACAAAACCTTTGAAAATTTAGATTTTTTACTGAAAAGAGGAGAAATACATCATATTTTAATCAATTTTTCTTAAAGATGGGTCCACTTATTTTGAATAATATTAAATAAACTGTTGAAAAAGTAAATGTGTTAACATGGTTTAAGTCCAGGAATATTACAAAATTCTTGGACATGTTTTGACCATTTAATACAAGATAGATATATAGTTCTTTGGGAACATATGAGCCCTTTTGTACTAAAAGAAATTTTTTGCAAAAAAATATATTATGACTTTAATATATTGACCCCTCATAAAAGGGATATTTACATTATAACATTAAGGGGTTGTTCCCAACCTGATTATGACTTAATGTAGATGGAGAATTGGCCCATTGTCAGTCACACATACATAGACCAGATTTAATTATACAATTATTTCTTGGTGAACATGGTGAACAGGGAAAAAATACTTCATAAATTAAAGAAATGTCAAAGTACAAGTCATAGATTGAGTTTTAATTTTGTCAAAACTTACTACTTTATGTTTACAAAAAAATATAATCGCTCGCCTTTACTTTTCCAGCTTCGCCTCAAAAATTTTGAAATTAAATATTTTTTTATCAAAATTTTCAAATCGCTCGCTCGCCCCAATTTTTGGAGTCAAAGCATCCGTAGAACAAGAAATTAAATTGGTGTGGCCTTAGTGTTTTTATATATCCATTGATAGGTACAGATGATATGAGAGGTCACACTGATTAAAACTTGCTGAAAACTTATGCAAAATCCATCTAATTCTGATGAAAATTGGAACGGTAGACAACAACGTGCTGTTTGAACTTGTAAACGTAAAACCACGGAGAACATGCCACTCGTGAGAAACGGACAGTTAAGAATGGGAAAGCTGAAGTGCTTGATGTAACGTTCATTCAGAATTAAGAGATGCAAACACCATTGATTGAAATGAGGATATCTTCGTGACAGAATATGTTTAAGGGAAATTTCAGGACTTAAGGGTTCATTTATTGATCTAGGTTTTTGAGAAAGTTTTCAATGAACTTTACTGTATATAGGTACAAACAACATTGTCGTGTTCATCGAAAATTATAAGATGCAAGCACTAATATGATATGTAGGTTATTCTGTGACAGGTCACCATTAGAGAGATGTTTGTTTTCTAATTTTGTCATGTCTTACATATCGTAAGTTCGACATAGCATGTAGTTTGCTTGACAATGTTATCTCATTATTTCAACATGCGATGTCGTATTACCGGGATAATATATCAAAATGATATCACGTTCTCGTTCTAACTTGTACAATGAGATTCGTTGTCATTAAGACGACATAGTTGTCTCATTATAACGATATATGATCTATACGAAGGGCATTCTGTAATAGCATTACATAATTTGCCGACTTTTTCACGCATCTAACCAATGGCAGTATACTAGAATCATACGGATGCATATAGAGTAATTTGTAATAAAATGTCTTTTTTCGCGAATGATGCATTGAGAAAACAACCCGTTGGGTGTACAAATGGAGGACATTACATAATTTGAATCTTAAAAGGTTATCGAACGATTAACATTTCACTAGTGTATTAAGATTAACATTATCCATCGTTCAACTAATTTTCAATCGATGTTTCAATCAAATAATTCAATCAAATATTGTTTTGTCTTTGTACTGTGCTTGATAAGAATGATGACGACCTAAAATAATAATGCTCGAATGGAAATCTTAGAAGTTATACAAAATTTCAATTTGGAATTAAATATTATGTTCGTCGAACTTTACGGCCATGGTAATTCCTTAGATCAAGAAACCATTGTATGCATCAACAATTTACCAAATAGAAAAACCTAGACAATGAATGTGACAACACAAGTCATCCACCTGGATTAAACGACATGCGAAAGATACCAAAGGGATATTCTAGCTGAAATGTCGGTAACAAAATAACAGTGTCAAGGTAAAACACAAAATCGATCAAAAAACAGACAGCAGTTATACAAAAAACAACTTTGCTAAGACTAAGCAACTTGAAACTCGCGAAAAATATCGGGAACGGGAAGATATTGAATGCTCTGGAAAATTTTCTGATCCTACCCAAAATCCGACACTCTTGGTTATACAAGATGATATACCCACATAACGAACATTCAGTTTTTTTTTATCAAAATGGTTCACGTCTTCGACCAAAGTTATCTGAATATCAAATCTGTTATAATAAAGCAATCAAATCCGACTATATTAAAACACAAGAAATAAAAAACAACTTTGATGTTTTCACGTTATTGTATATCTTAGATCGCTACCGTTGAATTATTACGCTGTACCACATCATGTCGATATGATAAATACAAAAACTGCACAATTTCCTTACAATTACAAATTCATGGTAAGCAACCCAACAACAGCCTGATAAACATTTTTATTCCTGTTCAGATTTGCTCTCAACGCTTTAGTGTCAAAGATAAAAGCCTAACACTTTATTGTATCCTTATGTTCTATTTTTAGCCATGCCTGCCAAGTTTTTTAGTGGGCTGGATCATCGGACGAAACTATACATCCCAATGATGATTGTGCCAAGGTTTGGTTGAATTTGGCCAAGTTGTGACAGAAGAAAACGTTTTATAAAAGTAATCGACGGACGACGACGGACGTCAAAAGATGAAAAAAGTTCAATTGCTTCTATGGGCCAGGAACACTAAAAACAGAAAACAACAATAGCGATACCAGCTTTACTGTACCTGATGAGCATTTCAACATACTGTTATTTCAGTGAAAACTGAAGTCAAAATATGCATTGTTGTGTTCTTTTGCCAAGTATAACACTAATTTTCTAGAAAAGTCGGAAGGTTCTGATCAATTACTAGAGAAGGCTTCTTTCGGTAAAAACAAATTGAATTTTCAGTCAGACGATGATTTGTGTGCAAATAAGGAATCGTACAGATGTATTGTTTGGTGTATTTCCGTAGTAGCTATGTTTTTCATTGGAAGGTATCGTATAGGTCATTTTGATATCTACTAGGTTTCTCTGGTGTCGGTCAATTATTCTCAGCTTAGTCAAGTTCATGTCTACTTTTAATACAAAACTTCTCTGAAATGGAAATTCGATTGATTAGCTCTTGAATATGCAATAATTCAAATTTCACTTCTCCCTCTATTTCAATTTCAATACTTAATAATAGCAATAATATTACAAGGATCTCTCATCAACATTTAAGATAAGTTATATATATGCCAGATAACTGTTTTAATCCTGATTGTAAAATGAAAATGTAAGCATGCGAGCGGGGCATATATGTTAAAATATCTTGTTTTGTTGTTTTCAAATACATTAGAAAAAACGAACTGTAGAAATCATTATAGTTTTCTTTTCTCTCACATTGTTTGTTTTTGGTTATTTACAAGAAAATGTTTTAGCCTGTTACATTTTCAAATTCACTTTTAAGTCATTATCATAAGAATACTTAATAACACAATCAAAACGTTTGGTTCACGTAACTACTTGTACTGAAAACCCGTCAAAAACATATTGTTATTTTTTGTCAAAACGTTTCAATAAGACTTTTAGAAACGTGGAAAAATAATTAAATACACATAAAATTGAGAATGGAAATGGGGAATGTGTCAAAGAGACAACAACCTGACCATAGAGCAGACAACAGCAGAAGGTCACCAACAGGTCTTCAATGCAACGAGAAATTCCCGCACCTGGAGGCGTCCTTCAGCTCGCCCCCAAACAAATAGATAGGTCAGTGATAATGAACGCCATATTAAACTCCAAATTGTACACAAGAAACTAAAAGTTAAAATAATACAAGACTAACAAAGGCCAAAAATGCGGCGGGGTTAAACGTGTTTGTGAGATCTCAACCCTCCCCCTATACATCTAGCCAATGCAGAAAAGTAAACGCATAACAATACGCACATTAAAATTCAGTTCAAGAGAAGTCCGAGTCTGATGGCAGAAAAAATAATTAAATACACGTATACTTGACTGTGTTTTTTTTTTTTTTTAAAACCTTATAATTCAAGATGAAATGGGTGGAATAATTATTCAAAAGAGTACTAGACTAGATATGAGTTTCTATCTTGTTTTTTTATATTTTATGCTTTTGTTTAGTTTAGCTTTGTATCTATAGTCTAAGTGTTAAATAATAGATTAAATCAAGATTAAGTTTAAAAAGATAAAACAATGTAACTTTTCCATGACTTTTCGTAGTTTTGATGCAATTGAAACATATCTTCGAAGCTTTTTCGTGAAAACACATTTGGTGAAATACTAATTTATTACAAACCTATATAAATCTTAAGTAAGAACCAAATAATAGTTCACCACTGTGGTTGTCTCTATAAACTAAACATCTGTTAAATTCTAAAATGTGTTTTCGCATGCACAGAGATACTTCATACACACAAAAAGAGTCAAAACTATTCAAGTTTTTTTGGGAATAATTTAAGACTATGCCATCTTAAGAGGATCGAAAAAATCTTACAATCAAAACCTCGCATAGCTATTTTAATTTCGTTTCCTTAAATATTAAAAAACAATCTGTTTATTTTGGGATTTTCCAACATGCAGGCAATATAGATGTATTAGGCCAGACGGTTACATAACGGTTATCGTATGGTTTCATGGATTTATTCAGTACGGTTTTTTTGTGATTAGTAAAATTTCATGGAAAATTGCGATAATGTTTACTTGTGGTTGCCCAATTTTTCTTGTGGCACTATACGGTTAGATCTAATCTTGTTTGACCAGTTAAAGACGCATTATCTGTGAAATTTGTTTTAATCGATTTTACGCAAGCTATCATATTTGATTGATAATATACTAAAACTAGAATTTTAAAATTTCTAGAATAATAAAAAATACAATGCATGGGCTCGATAATACATATAACCACTTCGTATGTGTTTTACTCTAGACACCATCTCAATTTCTGTCATCAGAAGACTATCGACGGTCATATAATCCGATATTAACATAGAATAAAATATGCCTAGCGAACTCGTGCGATTGGACTGTTTCTAAGTCTATTTGGTTTTATATCATATGTTTTAACAAATATGTTTATCATCATTTTGACTGTCCCTCTGGTATCGTTCGCCCCTCTTTTTTTAACGTGTACTGTATAAGAATGGGTTTTTGTTGATCAACTAAGTCAATCAAATAGTTTACTTTTATTTCCCTTTCAATGTTGACATTCTTCTCCTTTCAATAACTTAGTTATGCCTAGTGAATGCGTAACCCAACTTGAATACGGTTTTATCAAAGTCGAATTATGCACTTGCAAGTGATAAATTCATCAGCGTTGTTTCTTTACTTATTTTGGTAAAATTGTACTAAAACGGTTGTTAAAAGCGAATTATGTTTTAATATGTAATTATTATTAATGATCGAACAAAAATAAATCATTTTTTTATATGTCTCGTAGGTATTGTCCATTTTACATCTTTAAATGAACTGTCGAATTCCAACAAGAAACTGGTACTTATACAATTTGAAATTTGTATAAACATTTGTGGATGACTTGAAATAAATATACATTTGAAAAACCATCATACCTTAATGTTATACCCTTATTCCTAGATTTATAAATCTTTTCAATACCAGTATTCGAAAAATATAAAGTTGACAGATTTAAAACAAGACGTTCTTTAATTAAAAAAACAACTACATGGTATGAAAATGTTTTCATCAGTTATGATCTACCAGGAGAAGAGAAGATTAGTTGCAAGGTGATTTGAAAGACCATAAATCTGAGAATCATCAAGTCAAATTGAAAATTTATGGAGATAATATAGTCTTAACAAAATGAGCTGTATCATATCGATCCTATCAATAAGCCAATCACAGAACAGTTACAGAAATAAAATATCATGATGAATTGACTGCCAAGCAGAATAATCATAGAATTGACACTGTGCTTAATGGATTAACTTATTTTTATGAATGTCTTTTATTCTTTCTGTAAAGAAGATGTTGGTGGTTTTTAATGTAACAACATGATTTATTATCATTAGTGTCAAAGGTAAGCGTTTTGTTTTATACACTTGCATGACTATGCGATTAACAAACATGATATACAGCATTTTAAGGGATTCAAAGCAAACGTTTGGACGATATGAAGAAAGGACTAGATACTCACCTTATAAAATGCACAAATTGAAGACGATGTACTTTATACGTCAATAAAAGAACAACCAAAGCGATAAAAAATAAACTTTTTTATATCAACATATGGTGTTTAACAAATGACAAGTCTATATACAATATATCAATTGCATTGCACATTATAAACTTGTTGCGTCCGAAATACATTCTGGATTTACCTTCATCAGGAACACTGTTAACCAAACATTTAAAAGTCAAGGGGTGGATAATTTCTTACAAACACCTTGAGCGATCTGATAAATTAAAACTACTTTTCAAAAAAAAAAATCTAGGTCAACTTTGCCTGAAAGAGTCGGAAAGTTTTCGTTCAGTAATTTGTAAATATATGAATGCGGAGTTGACATCGCCTTAGACTAAAAAGATTATAAACCAAATCAACAGATTACCAAATATCTGATAAATACAGTATTTACTTTAGGTATGTCTACATCCGGGCCTTCGTAGAACCAACTGTTGTAGGACGGATATATTTATGTGGTACATCCTGGAAAAAATAACTCATAAAAATGCATGGTTATCTAATTATTTAATAACCTTTATATGTATTTAAGAAGATAATGTTTCAAATGCTTGTATTCTTGTTAAGTTGTTTTCATCGGAATAGATCGTTATGGTGTTCCTACTATAGTATAATTATGTTAGTTTAAAAGGTATTCTTAATTAAGGATACGTGCTCTATATCCAAAATAGCATACTTATTTTTCTTTTGACAAACATGAAAAGTAACAAAATAAATTATAACAATTAAAGATACATGAGAGTTAATAGCACAAAGCTTCAGCGAAATATTATTCAGTGTATAGACGAAAATGTTATTATAGACTTAGGCCGTGTTCACATTGACCTAAACTCGGTGTTGTGTAAGTGTAACTTACACGTAAACTAAACAAAATTACTTTCCCATTGATAAAACTCAATGTTTACATGTAGTGTAAATCATGTTTTGTCTACATGTAGTCGATACTCGATGTAGGCCTTGTGTAGATTAAGTGTACACAAAACTAGGCATTTAAAACATTAGTTTCACCGTGTATATTTAAGGAAGAAACGATGTTTGTATAAAATTGATATTTATAACAGTTATTAATAATGTTCTTTGTAGAAATACATGTATTTGAATAATATAAGAAACAAGTCTAGATGTCCGAAATAAGAAATACATTGGTCCGACTTTTTCCACGTTTACATCTTCCCGAATCAACTTGACTTACACAGAAATATTTGCCACTGGTCTTTACTCAAACAACGATTCACCCATAAATGCATTACTTAAAAAGTGTGAGGTAAATGTATTATTTGTCTAGTATCTCGGATCCGTTAAATTACACTTAAAAGTAAAAAAAGAATACCCCCTCCCTTTGCCGAATACTCATTGGAGAAGAAATACCACTTGAACAAACAGAAAAAATAGAAATATTGTCATCCATAATATATCCTTCTTCTTCGTCTGTAAGCACGCTGCTGCAGCTAATGCTTAATCGAGACATCTTTAGTATCTTTAAACTACTGCAAATCATCAAAATGGCTTCCATAAAAAAGCAACCACTTAACTTTAAAAAGGGGGAGGAGGATATTTTGTTTATTTATCTGAGTCAGAAATTTTTCCGCGCAAACGTTTTATTCCGTTTTTTTCGAAGCTCTTATGTATTTTTTTCCAACATTTAACACTATAATGTATGGGGAAACTCTTGATTCAGAATTTTTTTATCATGCATCTGTAGAATCAGATTAATTTTCCAATTGGGGTTTGGAATATACGCCCCCCCCCCACCTTTCCGATTTAAAGTGAAATGGTCGTTCCCTTACTGCTACCATAGTTGTCCGAAAAGTTTGCATTCTGTTCTACGTAATGAACATTTTTAAATGACATCGAGTTTACAAGTGTGAACACATCTTATGTACAGGTAATTAAACAAGGTGTATAGATGGGAACAAATTTAATGTGAAACCAATGTCCAGTATATTAAACTAATTGTAAACAAATTTAGTGTACATGGAGTTTGGTGTGAACAAGGCCTTAGATTTATAAAATAATTAGATATTACTAATTATGTTTCAATGATTATCTGAAAAAGTCTGTATTAACGATATATGAATTAAAAATATTTGTCTTGTTTGAATTTTTCTAGTGCGGGAAAATATGAATTTCTAATCTACAGTTATAATGTCAATTTCCTTTTTATATGTTATAATTATAATTATATTTTGGCTGAATTTCATATCTTTTACAATTATTAGTGAATATCAAATTTACATTATGTATTGCTATTATCTTTTCTATTCACTGTTCAAAATAAAAGTTCTATGAGTTTCACCAGAGCATTTGGTATTGGTCGGGAGTTTTTAAATCCCCCCCTCAACATAGAGGACTAGATTAAGTTTTAAATGTTTTAACAGTAGTTTGACGGAGTTTGGTCGTTTTAGATGGCTGTTCGTTACCAGTGGAATAGTCAATGATGGAGTTTTAATTTAAAACGTTGATTATGACAATTTCATCAAATATTATACATTAAAGCTGACATGGCTATCAACACTATGCATATATTGTTTAAAACTATTTCAAGTCTACAAATAATTAAATATATGTTTGAGGATGTTAAATAAACAAAAAATTGTGTAGTTCAAATTTGGTACAAGGTAACTACAGTTAGACCCTGCCCAAAAACAACATATAATTAAACGATTAAGCGATTGACACTTCCAGAAAATAACAGTTGTTGATCCAACAACAAAATATAACATATTGATTCAGGTACTTATTCTGTATTAATCTTGACCTCTAGGTTCCAAAACTACCGTACAATTAACTTCTGAGTTCCGGCTCTGCCGAATAAATCGCTCATATGTACCTACTATGCCTTAATATTGATGCCTAGTTAACCACTCTGCCTGGCAATTTCCTTCTAGTATTGAATATGTCATAATATTGCATGATGCCCTGTCCGAATATTGACTGATATGTACCCATTATGTCTGAAAATTGACGCATGGCTACAACCTGCGTGGACATTGACCCTTTGGAACCGAGTCTACATGAAGTCAAATACTGACTACAAGGAACTGACTTTGCCTCTAATAAAATAATTACTCCTAGGTTACTATTCTGTCTGTAGTCAAATGTCTATAGGTACCAACACTGTCTGCAGTCAAACTGACTCAAAAAAAACCGACAGTGCCTGTCATCAAATAGTAACTCCAAGGTTACGACTATGACTGTATTTAAATATTGACTCCGTGATACCGACTTTGCCTTAAGTTTAACATTGATCCCTCCGTATCGACTTTGCCTTTAGTTTAACATTGACCCCTCCGTATCGACTTTGCCTTAAGTTTAACATTGACCCCTCCGTATCGACTTTGCCTGTAGTAAAATATTTACTTCTATGTTCCTACTTTGTAGTCAAATATTAAATCCTAGGTACCGACTCTTTTTTTATCAATTCAAAATCAGCTGATGACATGCACTATTCTTTTTTTGAAAATTTGAAATATTAAATCTCAATTTCAAAGATTTAAAATTCAAAAGCACAGGCACAATTTAAGTCAATGATAATATGTATACTATGCATGATTTCTTTATACTGAATGTCTATCTAGAAAGTAATATGTTAAACTTTAGGTTTTAAAAAGAACGTGATTGTTATTCATTGAATAAGACTGGTAGATGATACCATATGCCGATTTCATACCATTAGTCGTTTAAAAACTGATAAATCCGTTATTATTCAGATGTATGGTTTAGGTCATATACAGAAATGTGAATACACATACATGTACAGGCAGAGTTTTGTATTTAACCTACTCCATGTGTGTCTATAGGGAAGTTTTATTTGATTAAAATATTGAAGTCGTCCTGAATACGCATGATACTTTTTTAAATGAACATAAGCAAACCATATATTCGATTTATCAAATCAAGGACGAAATTACACAACTTCTTCTGTATTATAAGCACTCTTAACTTCCTTCTCAATCAAACATGTTATTGTTTTGAGAAAGTATATTTCATTAACGTCAATTATAGATTTCTTTGAGTGATTACGGTAGATATTAAACAAGAATTGTCTTCAGCCTCCATGATAATACCCTATCACCGTTATATTGATTGATAACAAAGTTAAACGATTTCTTTGTAGACATTGTCTTATTGTGTAGATAGTTGCTCAACCCAGATGTCCACCTTACACATGTTCACTTTGATTTTGTTTCAAAGTTTGATTTAATTATCAGTTTGAAACGTCAAAAGCGATTCTTTAAAATACTCCTTATCTGAGTGAACATGATTTATGTATTAGTTGTAATTGGCTCTGAACTAGCTTCACTACAAACAAGTATCCTTAGATCGCTACGTTGAGTCGTTTATATTTTTGTGGTTTGTACCTATCTGAAACTTATGTTAATGATCTGTCTAAAGTACATGTAGGGTTCGTTTTGCTTACTCTTTTGTTTCCTGTTTTTGTAGACATTTGTTTGCTTTTAAAGTGTGATCATTTTTATTTCCGCCATGGTGCTGTCAGTGTATCGACTTAAAACTGAATTAAACCCCAGATATGTTCTGCATCTCCTTTACAAGAACGTTAAAAAAAACCAAATCAATTGTCTAGTATATCTACAAAAACAGTTCCTACATTTTATTTACAAATTAATTTTAAACATTTTAAAATGTTTGTATTTGACGATTTTATATTGACATCCATATATTTATTTTTGGATTTATTTATAGGGTAATGTTTAAAGAATTTAAATTAAATTCAAAACGCAAACATATATCTTAAACAACAACAACAAGTACAACAATAATTCATTTCAAAATAGTTACACACTGTCAGTTAGTTGTATACTGTTTTATTGCTGAGGTCCGCTTACAAACCAAATTAATGTAGAAAACGACAATGCAACCATGTGGATGTCATACATGTAACACAATAGCATTAAAGTTGTGACAAATATAATGTTCAATACAACTGCATCGAGTGTTACATCTAAAAAGAATAAAAATTGTTATACATTATGTATTTCTTGACAATGTAGACAAATTGTCCCACAAGGATTATCGAGAATACCTAAAAGATTTATTGAACAATTCCATTTGAAATGCAGGAAGAACATTAGATGAAAGTTCATTGAACAACATTTCCCAAGGGGTGAGAATGTCTGTCTGAAAAATAATTAAACTTGTCAAGAAGATGTGATGAGGCATAATGCTGATGCACGTAAATGTTTAAAAAACTTGTGATAGTTTATTCTATGTTTAATTGTCATCCAGTTTAATTGGTTGCATATTTGCTCAAATGGAGCACAAATGTCAGTTTCTAGTAATATTCTGGCGACTCTCATTCGTAAAATTCTAATTCTAAATATTCGCAATGCTTCAACTACTGCACACTTTATCACAACAATATTTAAATGGCAACATATAACTATTATGATGTAATTTGCGACATTCAAGATCGTGATTAGTAGATAAAATTGACATTAACTTTTAAAACATATTGAATCCATTTTGTTTAATTTGGACAAAACAGGAAGTACATAAAGTGGGTTGCAATGTGTTGCCATGGATATTTCCTCAGTTTAAGATACAAAAGAGGGACGGAAGATATCAAAAGGACAGTCAAACTCTTAAATCTAAAACAAACTGGCAACGCCATGGCTAAAAATGAAAAAAAAAAAAAACAAACAAACAACAGCACACATGACACAACATAGAAACCAAAGAATAAACAACACAAACCCAACCAAAAAAATAGGGGTGATCAAAGATTAGTCTTGGTCATACGTTAACGAACCCGGTGCATATATATTATTATCAATTTCATTTAACAAATCATTTCTCGTGACAAGTGGTAATGAGAATAAGATTGGTTCAAATTCGAAAAATTCTTTTGTACAAACTGAGGTTATGTTGCATATGTATGAATATACTCACACATCTACCAGTTCTTATATTTTCAGCTCATGGCGTAAAAACGTGGCCAATAATGATAACTGTTTGTTGTTGTTTTTTTCTTTTTTTTTATGAACATATCATTCATGTTATTGAGATGCAGCATGAATATTATATATTATAAATGCGCATATGGTGCAAGAAAATTTGTACCGTTAATTTTATTAATACCACTGGGTCGATGCCTCTGCTGGTGGACTATTAGTCCCCGAGGGTATCACCAGCCCAGTAGCCAGTACATCGGTACTGACATGAAAATACGGATTTTTTGTTATTAAAATTTAGTGTTACAAAATGATAGAAATTATTATAAATGAAGGAATGTATCTCCCTCATGCAAAGCTCTGATTCCTTTTACGGATTTGGCTATACTTTTTGGAACTTTTGGATTATAGCTCTTCATCTTTTATATAAGCTTTGGATTTCAAATATTTTGGCCACGAGCATCACTGAAGAGACATGTATTGTCGAAATGCGCATATGGTGCAAGAAAATTGGTACCGTTAATTTTATTATACAATCTTGTGATCTTCGTGCAATTTTATGGATTTAATTTACAACGTATGTCGATATAATTTGTTGACTCTGGATGTTACTGATGAATCCTGACAAAAACTTCTAATATCTACATGTTATGGCCATGGTATATTTGAATTAACCGTTCTGTAAGGTGGATGAATTAGTTGTATACATTCTTATTATCGAAAATAGTAATAAGGATTATTAAAGCAAAGACATTAAGAGCGCGCTTTCCCTTCTAATATTTCACATGTTATTTAAAAGATAACCTCAGAGAGATTTGTTTCACAAATAAACTCGATTTAAATGGACAAGCAATTCCAAGAATGCACATAATACATATATCAGAACCCTGGAGCAGATGGGCTCACTATTTTAATAATCAATTATAAAATGTATTATAAATGACTTGTCAGATTCATTCCAACAGAGAGACACAAAAACAAATCCATTGAACACGATTTCGATAGATTTAGTCTACCGGCTATGCTATTTAGGAAATCATAAGATAACAAATTCATAGTGTCTATAATAGATATAACAATAATATATGTGTTCCTAGTGTAGTTTGCAGTGTATGAAAACTATCCAATATCTCTTAACCTGGCCACAATTAAGATATTGTTTTTACTTTCTCCTACTAATCATTTTATGCATACACATATAGTATGGTAGAGGTACTAGAAAAAACCGACGGGTCTGTGACTGAATTGAATTAGTGCGTTAAAAAAAGCTGGAATGATCAGCCTAATGGTCTTTGTAGTAAATCCAATTTTGTGTTTGGGTTAATAGGGGTACATGTTTACCATAACTTCCTTTCAATAACGAAATAGTTAATAATGACAAAGTGTAAACTTTATATTTCAACGTCCACAGAACACAGATACTTTCTTTGTAACCATCTAATTTATACATGTTTCTTTACCAACATAGATATAGGAAGATATGTGCCAATGTGACAACTCTCCATTCAAATAACAATTTATAAAAGTAAACCATTATAGATCAATGCACGGCCTTCAACACGGAGCCTTGGCTCACACCGAACAACAAGCTATAAAGGGCCCGAAATGACTAGTGTAAAACCATTCAAACGGGAAAACCAACGGTCTAATCTATATAAAATACATATAAAAAAGATATATAAAAAAATTGAAAAAAACCTTAATCTAACATTTTAATACAAAGTATATAGGGAGTTTAATTTAGAAAATATAAAAATTTATAGAAATAAATATAGAATGATCGAATTTTTTTATACTTTGTCAGCACAACTATAAAGCAAACTGATGAAGTAATTAGCAAAATTAAATGTCAATGTTATTTTTATCGGTAATTTGTTTAAACTGTATGTTTTGTTTTGTTGTGTTTTTCTTGTTTTTTGTGTTTTTTTTTTGGTTGATAATATTAAGAAAAATGAAATAGTAGTATACCTACGTTTACGCTTACAAATTTAAAACGTTTAGATACCTTGTCGTGGCGTGACGATGCTTCACTGATACATAACGTCATTGCTTAATATTTAAAAACAAATATTAAAATCCTGTCCATGATATTAGAAATATTTCCTTTGATCTTACTGACGGATCATTTCTTTTCTCTGTACAATTATAAATGGGCGTATAGAGGGGGTGGGGTAGCTGCTTGGAAGAACGTGAAATAAAATTGGCATTTCATGATGAAATGATGAACAACATTGTACATTGATCTTTTTACTGATTTCACGAAACACGGTGAATAACGTACCTTTCGTATGGCGTGAAATAAAAATGGCAAAACACGTCGCACGAAAATAACCCTTCACCACCCTCATACAGAGTCACACGAAAAATTATCACTAAAAACGAACTCGTTTGTGCGTAAAACATCAAGAATAAAGGTACAATCGGTTTGCTTGATCACCGTTTTTTTTTATCTTTATAAATGTATATATAACGTTCATAAGTCTCGTTTTCCTCTGAATATTTATTTTGTGAAATCACTTAAAAATCTATCATGCTTTATTATGTTTTATAGAAGAAAAAACTGGATATCTTCGCAGTGCATTAAGTTGGGAAAAAACCTGGTTTTGTCCCACAATGAAGGTTATATGAACATCAAATTTGGCCCCATTTAAAGCTTGGTTTAGTTTACTCTCCCTCTGGTATCTTTCGTCTGTGTTTTTTAGACGAGTCAGTTTCCTCCAAAAAGTTGTTTCTACTCAAATCAAAGAATTCTGTATAATGGAAACTTGGTTTCAAACAAATGTAGTCAATAAGACTCTGAAACCTTTAAATTAGAGTTCTTCAGGCAATGCGCCAACTTTTTCTTTATGTTCATCTTAAGGAATTGAAAAATAATGTCGTTTTTATAACACATTTTACTATGAGTACAGACAAACCCGTGCATCTGGAATATTGGAATATGATACAATTTGATCCGATGATCTGCGACTTTTGTACTTCATTCAACAATACCTTCCTTAGTGCCGTCAGATATATTCTTATGTGATGTCAAAATGTTACGGTAACCTGAAATGGATGACAAATATTGATGCGATTTATATTCAGCTTCGATCTATCAAACTATTTTCGAAGCAACTCTAATAGTTATCTGCGACTCCCGACCCTATGCGGGGACTTCCAACTATTAAAAAAAAAGCAAATCTTTTTTAACCGCAATTTAACATGGATGCATTTTGCTTCAAATCTATATGTTTTGGACGTTAAATGCCAATTTATGACGTCATTCACTATAGTCGAAACGATACAGTAACGCACAGAATGATGCTTGCATAAATTATGATATAGACAGATATATGTGTCCCTCTGGCCTTACCGGTGTGGACAAATGTTATCATCCAGCAGCAAGTGGATAAAGCACCTTTAAGTCATCATAATTGAAACAATAAAATGTATTTTACTGCTTTGTTTTATTTATATACATGTACTTTCTTAGGTATATATAAAATATTTAGGTATTTTCATAAACATATGTTATTTTTTCAAACACTTCCAGGAAATAGGGCTAATCATTTAGCTTTTTATTTTGGATTAATGTGTTTCCAATTGTGTAATCGAATATATCTGACACAGAGAGATAAAGGTCATTTCTATTCAAAGTATGCATAAATACTGGATCTAGACAAGTATTCAAATATCAATCCGAATAAAATACATTGCGGCAATATGCTTTGCTATGGAATTGACATAATGGCATAATATTTCCATGTAAAGTATTCATAATTTAAAATAAAATGAAATTGGTTTTCAAAATGTTCATTAAACTAACTAGTAAACTATAAATAACTGATTCTCGTTCTGCACAAAGTGTAAAATTCAAATCATAAAATAAAGTAAAATTCACTTGTGTAGGTGACAAATACATTTATGAAAATAATTATCATTTGCATTAAATAAAAGGTTTTACAATACAAGTCTGATAGAGAATATCTTCAGTTCTTAAAGGGCATGACATTTATGTTTCGTTTGAACATGAAAATTGTGTATTAAATTTTAACATGTTAGTTCTTCATCATAAAGTTCATAAAATATTTCACCAGTATAGTAAAACCATAACATTTGAATGTCTACATCAAGATAACTCTAAATCAATTTACTTAAAATATCATTCATCTCTGATACTTCCCTTAACTTAATCACGGCGGTTCGAGGAAAATTAGTAATAAATGTACAAGTAAATGCCACATTTAACTCAATCGTCTTTTTATATATGTCAAAATATGTCCATCCGTTTTTGTTTTTTTTTTACATTTGCATTAATTTAAAGACGTCGAGGCTTTGGAGCCAATAAACTATTTTGACATCAAGAAAAATATATAGCTCGTACTACTCATTATGTACGACGAGTTTATAGCTAAATACCAAGGTAAAAGATGAACACTATGATACAATGATGATATAAAATGTGGCGTGCACTTTACATTGAAATCTGCATAATGTATCATTTGCAAGATACTGATGATATTCAAATTGAAATTGTATTACCAAACTCTCATATTTATAATGCATGTATATGAACGGTTGCGACCACACTGTGTTATTCATATGTAAATAATTAAGGCGTGATTATAGATGATTCGTAATATAACAGGTCAGTGACACATGTCAAAGGTCAGATGCTGACCAGTTAAACTAAACTATCAGAAAAAGAACAGTTGTTATTCATTCGTTTGGTGTGTTTGGGCTTTAATTTGATTATGGGCTTTCATTATTTCCTCAGAATTCAGTTTTATTGGGATTTTACTTTTTTTTTCATGAATTTATAATTTCAGTACAACAGTGGCGCCCTAATAAAAAATACAAATGTTCATGAATTTGATCCTGGTATCTTTGAATCTTTTATTTACTTGCACTGGGTCGATGACACTAGTACTGATGTTGGAGATGTCTTCCTGAGGGTATCTACAACCCAAATAGTCTGCACTTCTGTGTTGACATGAATAGCCATTTTTTGGTTCCAAAGGCTCTTCAACTTTGTACCTAATTTGGCCTTTAAAACTGTTTTTATTCGAGCGTCAGTCTTTTCTGGACGAAACGCGCGTATGGCGTACACAATTTTAAAGCCTGATATCTTTCATGAGTAAATCGCTTATTCAACAGAAATGTAATGAAATTAAACACACAATTTGCACAATCGATTATAATTTGGTGTGTACATTTTAGCGACAGAGTTTAGAATTGTCAGTTCTTCAGTAAATAAACACGGTAAAATAAGCTGACGTCAATAACAGTTTATTACATATAATGTACCAAATGCACACCAATGCTTCTGCGTGTAACTGAATCGTTGCCGTGTGATTTTCATTGCGATTAATTTACCGTAGATTTATATGATTTTGAATAGTATTCATCGCTTAACTACCCTAACGGGTCTACATAAGAAAATGCCTGTACCAATTCAGGAATATGACAGTTGTTATCCATACGTTGATGAGTTTGAGCTTTTGTGTTTTGCTGCCATTTGATTATGGACTTACCGTTTTGAATTTTTTGCGATGTTTTGTATTTGTGTGATTTTACTTTTTACTTGTTTTCTAGACCAATTTGGCCGTGGAACGTAATGATAAAGGCAAAATTTGCAGAAGTTATCAATCTATTCCCTATACAACAGGAACGCAATTCATTAGGTGATTAGTTAATAACCGATTAGGTCTTAAGGGGTAATAATTTGAAGCAAGCTTAACCCAAAACTAAGAATCTCAATTGAAGAAAATGACTTAAAATCAAGTAGCATATATTTTTAAAATATACGTTTTGACGCAATTAAAAAGGTATCACACAAAATGTCAGTGTCTCCTTAACAATCGATTAATGACTTTTGAACAGCGGTATACTACTGTTGCCTTTATTCATAATGACCATGTGACTGCTAGATGCATGTAAGTGAATAGAGCATCTATCATATAGTCGATTGTGTGTGTTTTTTTTTTATTTCGTTAATGTTTTTTTTAATGTTGAATTAACTGTGCTGCAATACAACTGTATTTTCGTACCTTTGTTCGTCACCTTAAGTTAAAATAAAGTAACACAAATTTATCGACCCAATAATATTACAACTTTTATTCTTTTTGAACTTATCTTATGTGCAAGGTGACCAAAAGTAAATAATTCTATCAAGGGGCGAGAACGATTTCGTTAGTTGTATAAGTTACTTAATACCTTCCCATCCTCAACCCCATAAATAGTTCATAATGATTAAAGCAAACAGGGGCTATCATTAAGCTAAACTGTGTTCCTAGTTACTCAACGCAAAAGTGACTGAAGGGAGTATATTGCAAGTACGTGTCACGGCTGATGGCTTAATTAACGACAGGCATCAGTTTGAAGCCAAGAAAGATTGCAATTATGAGTAATGATTCTTAATATTATTCTATGCCATACTTCATCAAAAGCGTTACTGTTTGCTTTAATAACCACATAATTGTAACTTTTGAGAGGCTTCTTATTCGGAGACAGTGTTTTGTCAGACGTAAAGCTGGATTACATATATGAACGTTATTTGTGATTATTTAGGCTTTCTGTGTTGTCTATAGAAATGTCCTGGTCAAAATGTTTTTAGGTTTTCTTTTATATTATGTATAAGTAGTGAAACCTGAATATAAAGATAGGTCTAATGATAATGGTATGACATTTTAGAGTCCCTAAAAACTTCTTCGTTTAACAGGCCCAAATTGCATGTATTAATCCTTTCAACTGAGCATTTATTTTTAAAACAGAACGATACAACAAAGTAAAGGTTTTCTCTGTCCATTCATTAACAGCTTGTACATACAAACTGCCGCGAATATTTTTCTCCCGTCAGGTATATCTGGTTTGATCAATCATTGACACTAAGCAAAGTGTTTGTATCTTGTTTGGTGTTGATTTTGTTTCATCAAATCTAAAAAAAAAAATTAAAAAAAATAGAGAGACATTCAAACTCATAAGTCGAAAGGAACAATTATAATTTAAATATAATTTATTATAAATTCTTGTCATAACCTTATTATCATTCATATTGCTTCAATATGAAGCTTTTTATACATATTTCAATTTTCAATTTTAAGTAATTACTTTTAAAACAGTTCGGAAATCTGATCATACATTTTTATGCTCCGACATGCGGTAAGTCTGTCCTAAAATTATTTTTCTAAGATTAATCTTAGGACAGATATTATTGACTACTTCGATAAAAAGAAATCCGAAATATTAATGAATGAACTAGAATAAAAATACCTACTAGATAGGTCAATGAATGCGCAACAGATAGTATGACGTCCATTATCACTAAACTCGTATACATATTTGTCTAGGGGACCAGCTGAAGGACACCTCCGGGTGCAGAAGTTGCTAGCTGCATTGAAGACCCATTGGTGGCATTCGGCTGTTGTCTGCTCTATAGTCGGGTTGTGGTCTCTTTGACTCGTTCCCCATTTCCATTCTCATTTTTATTACCTGTAATAGGTCTCAATCAATGAGTTTGATATTAATATCTGTTCGTATTAGTATTTAACAATAGCCAATACATCACAGGCACATGGTGCGTCTAACTGACATGTAGTCATGTTTTTATTTTGCATATAGTACAGAACGTTTATATTTATATTTTTGAAACCACCTTGCAAAATATTGATGAACTTTTCATGCAATTTATATGGAATTTCCCATAGAGACATACACCATTTGTAATAATGAATGATTACATAATTAACTAAGAATTAAAATGATTTCATCAGGTTACTTCCCGTGTTCCCGATTGACGGTCAGTGACAGCATGTCACAAACAATTTATCAGTGAATATTGTCAGTTATATTGGACACAACAGAGTTAATATAATACCCGTACTATGAAAAAAAAAAAACACTATTGTGTTTCAGCGAAAGAAATTAATATTATCACAAATATATTCATAACTATTACAGAAATTATCGAGATAAGTTGGTTTTGCGAATTTTATAGTGTTATTTGGATTGCAAATTGAAAATAAACAGTATATACTATTGTCTATATATTTCAGTTATAAAGGTAAAATGGGAAGTCAATAATGTTTTTTGATTGAAGCGCATATGTTATGACACGCTTCAACTTCTTTAAATCAATATATCTGCAATAAGCAGTTAAAGCACAAATGAACTAAAGATAGCAAATGAGTCTTATCGGCAAATAGGTGATTTTATTTTTTGTGAGCATGTTCGAAACAATATGGCCTCATATTTACTTTTTTAGAAGCGTCTGATATTTATTCGAACATGTGTAATACATCTTGTCAGTGTCCTTTTTCGCACTTCATCACTATCTGTATGACGCTTTCTTTGCCGTATAATATCTTTATTAATTTCTACAATCATTTTACACCTCAACAAATGTATACTGATTTGCTACTACATGTTGTTGTTGGCTAGGGTTGATTTAACTTTTAAGAAAAAAATTAAAATCACAAAAATATCGAGCACCGAGGAAAATTCAAAACGAAAAGTCCCTTATCAAGGACTGAAACTGATACTTTGATACAATTTTATGTATTATGTCAATAGAACGAATTTTTAAGCTTGATCATTATTTCCATTTACATTGATATTACTTGTTTTCAGTGACTGTCTAAACATGGACAGATTTACATGATAAGCCCCAGAGTCCCCTTTTGTATCAGTTGTTTTTGGAACGCTGAGTGAATGCTAAATTGATAGTGATATAGATAATTATACATGGTGTGTTTGAAATATCAATTCATCATTTTAAGCAGGCTTAAAAGTGTGTACGCCATACGCCTGTTTCGTCTTCAAAAGACACATTGATAAAACTCGAAGTAAAAAAGGGAAACAAATATATAAAGTTGACGAGCATGGTGGGCAAAAAATTCCATAAGGTTTTGACAACTAATGTAACCTTTTCCTGGGGTAGAAATACTATATTCAAAGATTTAAAATCTGTTGAATGAAAATCAAAATTATAAGCTACGAAATAATAAACAAAAACTCTTAGGTTCTCAACGGTAAGGGACAATTTCGCATTTGTGTAATATTATGCAGCAAACTAATGAATGAAAAGTATTAACAAAAATACTGGACAGTTCTATTACACAGAAAGACCATACTTAGCGACTGAAACAGTGCACAGTAAGATAAAACTTTAGTGAAAAAATAAATACAATTGAATAAATATCTGATTTGATAATGATTAATAAATGTGGTAGGTAATGAATGTCCTTCTCAAATGTTAATTTCAGAATCTATAATTCAGTTCATAATTCAGTTCATATGGAATGTCAAGTCCACCATTCAAAATTGTAAACCTGTTATCTTTGATAAGCCTTGTTGATCACATATTTGGTGAGAAACGCCTGTAATTTACCCTGGAATTGTCTATTTGATCCAACAAAATACCAATTCCCTTTCTAAAATTATTCCTTAAAGGTTTTCTCTTTCAACAATCAAACTAAAGATCACCGTTATCACTGGTTGTAACGCCAGTAGCTAAAAACAAGAAACCTTGTACATATCATAGACATTGCTCATCGCTCAATGATTGAAATATTTAATGTGAAAAAGACTTCAAAGTCATGCTTGTAGCAAAATTTGATTAGAAAAACGATTTGACTAATTACCCTGAAATCAGCGGGCATCTTATGAAATAATAATTGTGGTGATATTTCATCAAAGCGAAGGTTTATTCTTCAATTATTGATTCAAGTGAGATTTCATTATTCACAAAAGATATTATTCCAAAGGTAATTTATTTTTTAAATTACTATAAAAACATCAGATCGACCGTTTTGTTGTCATCAGTAAAGCAACACTATAAAGCCATATATTATCTTCTTTTGAAACAATTGTTTACACAGGCCTCCAACACAAATGTTTGATATGTGATTTTATCGATATTATAGCTGTTGTTGAAATATTTACACTTTCTAAATCTTATTTACAATCAACATATAATGAAAATAACTTCTTTTCTTTTTCTAAAACAAATTAACAGTACTAATAATAAACGATACCAGTTTTACTACACCATATGAGAATTTTAAAGTTTGTTCGCTTCTGCATTAGACAATTAATATAAACGGAAAAGATAAAAAAAAAAAAAATGATTTCTAAACCTTATCAAGGACGCTGCGCTTTGCATTAGAAAATTCCTCAATTGCAAAAGCATTTCTATGTTTAACAAATAATCTCCACGAGTCCTTATATTGCAAAATATATATTTAAATCAACATATAATACAAGACTAGAATGCATTTTGTCATAAATCAGGACCCTGGAGCAGATGCTTCTAGTGTTTTAATAATCAATTACAGTATGTAATATAGATGTCTTGTCTAACTAATCTAAGTATGGATATACATAAAATACACTCAACTAGACACAAATAGAGCTATACTATCGAAATAAATGCGAACTATATAACACTGTCACACAGTGCGTTGATTACAAATTGTATGTTTTAACTTTCTATGAGATAACTTTGAGAAAAAAAACGTTGTGACTAGGAAATGTACATGTATAAGCATACACTATACTTTATATACGGTATGGGATTTTTTCATTGGGAAGACCATCTGGTGACCGATAGTTGTTAATGTATGTGTCATGTTAGCCTTATGTGAAGCGTATACTAAGTGGCAATCGTGTCACATCTTCTGTTATATATTTTCACAAAGTAATCCGAATTTTGATTGGAATGTTGTTTCTAGTGCATGTTACTCTATAAACGATCCATGAAACGTCTCGATTATATGACAACATGCAATGTGATCGTTGAATATTGTTTTTATCGGTAATAACATTGATTGTGTTACAATCAAAAGTAAGATATAACAAAAATACACTGCAGGTATGAATACGTATGTTTTAATTTATGTGTCATTTTAACGTTGTGTTTCTGTTGTGTCGTTTGTTTTCTTATTATATTTGAGTGTGAATTCACATTACTATAAGACGTGTCACGGTACTTTTCTATCCCAAATTCATATATTCAGTTTTAATGTTATATTTGTTATTCTCATCGAATTTTGTCTAATGCTTAGTTCGTATCTGTGTGTGTTACATTTTAATGTTGTGTCGTTGTATGTATTACTTTTGAAGGGTACAAAGTCCGAAAATATAATTATTTTAATACAAAATCACCAAAAAAAAAATGAACGAACTAGAATATAAAGTCATCAAATATTTTTCTCATGGTTCTTTAAATTTTGTTTGACTTTGTGGGTTTGTATATTTAATTCATTTCAAATATATAGTATAATCAAATATTGTTATATTTATACAAATCCTTGGTATGATTGCATTTGCTACCTTTTTGAAATGATGAAGGTGTCAGGGAAACTGAGTTAACTGTTCTTGATTTTAGGAAATATTATAACAGAAATCCACTGTATATAATTCATATGTAAAAATGAAAAAAAGAAAACAAACATGTGGGTAATGATCTAATTAGGATTGATATAATATCAGCATTACACTTTTAGGCTCATTTCATTAGTGGTGTATTACAAATCAGTTTAGTGATATCAAATTAAATTGACAATAATCAGTGATAAATGATTTTGATATGCCTCGCTGACGAAGAGAAAGCCATTAATACGACATGTTGTAATCAATGCAAAGGTCATTTTTTGTAATTCGTTTGACGCGGAATATAATCAATCAATCAATTCTTATCCAGGAAGGAAGTGTAATCTTGAAATACAATTAGAATACTCGTAATCACTCATATCGTAAGATATTTAGTATTAACACTCCATTTATTACATGTATCATTAAGCTGTGATAACCAACACAATTGATCAATGAATTATGAAAATCTTCATTCATCGCTAACAAGTTATTTATGTTTACCTTCAAGCGCTGAAATCTTTATCTAAAGCGCGTAGTTGAAACTTTTTAATGCTGTTTCTTTTCTAGCATTTAGTTTCTAAGAAATAAAATCCTAATGAAATCAATTAGATTATACTTTTCTTGTCATAGACAGATTCAGGAAAACTTTTCTGAATTTTAAGTTTTAGTGCCCTTTACAATTATCGTTTCATGTGATGCCTTCCAAATAATAAAGAAAATGTGATCTTTGATTATGTTTACCTAATTACTTGTATTGAAAAAAAAAAAACATAATGTATGTATAGGCCTGTCCAAAATCAGGAGCATTTTGTACATAAATTACGCCGTTAATTTACTTGTTTGAATTATTTTACATTTGCCGTTTGTAAAAGAGTCTTTTATAGGTGACTATGCAGTATAGAATTGACTTAAAGTTGATAATCATTTTGTTATTTGGTCTAATTGTGGAGAGTTGTCTCATTGGCAATCTCATCTGCAATCATACCACATTTTTTTTTACAGTTGTACACACAATTATTGTAACCAATATCATATTATTTTCTATACTGCATTCATAAATATAAAGGTTATAACATGTCATTAATACAATAGATACATGAAGGTGTGGTGTCAGTGCATGTACATGTATGAAGAATAAATAAAGGCAACAGAGGTATACTGTTCGAAATTCATAAATCGATTGCAAAAAAAAATCGGGTTACAAACTAAAACTGAGGGAAACACATCAAAAATAAAAGAAGAGAACTACGACACAACAGAAACAAAATATTAAACTGACAACTTTTTACTTTTCGGGATTATTAAGTGAAAAGTAAAATCACAAAAATACTGAACTCAGAGGAAAGTCAAATCGTAAAGTCCTTAATCACATGGCCAAATCAAATGACAAAACACATCAAAAACGAATGGACAACAACTGTCATAATCCTGAATTGGTACAGGCATTTTTAAATGTAGAAAATGGTGGATTAAACCTGGTTTTATAGCACTAAACCTCTCACTTTGTACGACAGTCTCATCAAATTCAGTCTGATGCAATTCGGAATTTTTTTTTCTTGGGGGGATCAAGTAATCTTGGTACCGCACAATATTTTCTTCTTGAACTGTGCATGAAGTTGCTAAACAAATTTTCCGATAAACTTTGGCAACCAATATAAGTATCAAGGACAACATTATATTGTGTACGTAGGCTGAGGATTTCTTACTTGCTTGCGAGCATTCTTCAATAAAGAAGGTTTAATCCTTGTTGTTAGTTTTATTATCGCTTATATCGTTAACTTAGATTAAAACGTTATTTATTTGCTGATTTGTATTGTTTGACTTTCGGGTATATTTTTTTACATACTATTCAAGATGCACAAGACAACATGTCAAACACGTGACATATCTAAGCACATGTTGCATATCACGAAAGTTGTCAATCGACATTATACGCCTTACCTTAATTGGTATTTGTCATTTGTGAAATGTTGTCAGATATAAGATACTGGATCATTGTTTATTCCAATGTTTTGTGACCCTATAGAAACTACGTTACAGTGTTGAGTCTTGTAAATGCTGTACAAAGCTTTTGTTTCAAATTGTCGATTTGATAATACTTATTTCATCGGCTGTTATACCCAGAATTAAAATTTAGCGTGACACTACGTACACCAGTTACTATGCGAATCAGAAATTGTTTATCTGTTGGTCACTTTCCTTTTTAGCCAACGCGACGTCAGTTTATTTTTCGACTTTCGAGTTTGAATGTTCCTATGGTATCTTTCGCCTCTTTTTTACAGTTTTGAATAACAGGGGGGGGAATCCAACTGAAATATTTGATATGGTATGCCTTTATTTGTTTTCCATTTGTTATACTGTATACTGTTACTTATGAATGTCCGTTTGGTATCCTTTGCTTTTATTAAGTTACGTGTAGTTGCTAGTGTTTATTGTATGATTGTTCTTTTCTTCATTTTTTCAGTATTGTACTGATTGTGATCTAAATTGGATGGATTGAGATCTTGATATAACTAATTCAACCTCGATTACGAAGGTTCAAAGAAAACAATTGATATCATAATATTTAACTAGACAGTAGTTGTTTAAGATAACAGTCGACAGGAAAAACTGTCGTCTTAACCAAGAACATGGTTCTGACTACGAGCTCTCATTCAGGACGATATTACAAAACCACCGAGTCGGTCATAACTAAAAACGAAATTGGAACCACTTTGTTATGTTAAAAAAAAACAAGTTAAAAATTAATAAAGCCCCGAAACCAGATAAACTTATTTATGCAAATATTCGAAAAATATCGAATATATACACATTTAAATAAACAAATAGCTTTTCAATTGGCTAAACAATTATTTGGTTGAATGAAAACAAACCGACAATTAATCAAGGGTACCCAGAAAAAAGAAAAAAAGTTATTTTCTATTATAATTAATTTAAGATATCAAGTAACCTAGTAAGGTCAATAAATACTTTACCAAAAAGAAGAATTGAACTGAAGAAAAATAGTATTAAAACAAAAATTAAAAAACATCACAGGATTGTGTAGTATTTTAAATGATATTATGACTTGTTATTTTTACTATAGAAAATGTTGTATTTTTACGATAAAAAATATGCATCAAATACAAACAGTTTTATTTTTATCATTGTGTAAAGAGTGCAACGAAGTCATTGATTTCTTTTGTAGCAGTCAGTTGTTAATCTGATATTCCTTGGTAAATTCCGCCTCAGTTTTGATATGATGTAAAAATCAGGCATGTTTTAAGGAGTTACGTCTTAATTGTCAAAGGACGCGTTATGACCACAGCACTTGCCATAAGTGACATTAAACTAAGTTTTATCTTTACTTATATCAAATTAAGTTGCCAAATCAGCTTGAAACTGGTTTTCTTTACTTTCAGGGAGAAACACATGTTTTGAGCAATAACATACGCAAAAAAAGCATTCATTGGTAGAGAGCAAATATTCCTGTAAACTGGCTGGTATTTAAATGAAACCACGATAATTAATATGCAAATATTTCTTCATGAAAAAAAAAATGCATTCCACAATCAACAAAAAGATGCACGGTATTGAAGTTTTTACAGCTTATGATTATTGTAATTTTGATACGTTTCCTGTATCTTTGAAAAGTAGGATGCTTTTATTGCTAATCTTTCATAGGTGATCATTCGTTATTGACTTCAAGTAAATTTTGTTATTATACTTGGATTAAGTTTAAAAATATATCTGTATTTGAATTTAATTTCCATTATGATTATAATACATTGATGTTAAGTCAGGAATTATATACCTTACTTGGAGACACACAACAGGAACAAATTAGCTTACAGATTAAATATGTTTACCAGAATCTTTCCGTAATATAAATATGTACTTGTTTATTCGAAGATTAACGAAACCTTTTTGCACATGATTTACATTGCGTTCTAAAAATATGATTTTTACCAACTGGACGAAGAAGATTTGATGTATGATCACAAGGAGACAACTCTCTACTAAAAACAATAATGACAAAGACATAACCAGTTATAGGTCACTGAAGACTAACAGTAGTCTTTCAAAATAGACTTAAAAAGCTACCTATCAATTTATCATAGTAGCTTTACTAAAAGGTTGATTTTATTAATTATGCATGGCAAAAGAAAAGTAATTGTACTCTTATATTTTTGTATATTACTTTGATACGTATCGCTATATTGCATATTGCTTATAGATATAGGAACATGTGGTATGAGTGCCAATGAGACAACTATCCATCCAAGTCAAAATTTATAAAAGTAAACCATTATAGGAAAAGGAACGGTCTTCAACAAGCCTGTAAATGATTCAAGCAGGCGCTGTTTTTTGTATAAACAAGGGTCATTAGTGGTAGGGCTACAAGTTTTAAAATCAACGATCAACGAAAAAAAGCTTCGACGTAAGAAATCAATCTAATTCAATCTTTGCCTGTGGGTACTGGAAAACTTTTTGTTTCAAATGAATATAACTTTTCATGAACAGTAATTTAGCAAAACATGACGAGGCAACATATCACGATTAAATACTAACATTACTGTGGTTCATGATTTCAGATAAATCTCAAATACAATGACGCTAATCAAATTACTACCTATCCTTTTTGCATCGAAATAGTGTGTATAAATGTTACAAATTAATTGTAGTCAAGATAATATTATGCTTAAAGTTGTTTCTTTATTTCATTTAATTCTTTTTTTCAGGTTTAAACTTGGTGAAATACTATACTTTGCTTCTCTACTTAAAAATGGTCACTACGGATATTGTCAACCGAACTATGGAAAACAAAACTCTAGATTACCATGACAACTATGAGGCTTATTTCATTGCAGAAAACGTTCAGAAATATTCCAAACCTATTATTTGCCTTTGCGGATTCATTGGCAATTTTCTCTCTGCCGTAATATTTCTTGGAAAATCCCAACGGAAAACGTCATGTAGTTTATATCTATGTGCTCGATCGTTATCAGATACTGGATTCTTGATTTCACTGTTTTTCATTTGGTTAGGTGATATGAAAGTTAACGCTTTTAAAGCTCCAGGAATGTGCCAACTCATCGTATTTTTGTCTTATGTGTGTTCATTTCTATCAGTGTGGTTTATTGTGATTGTGACGTTTGAGAATTACATACGAATATGTTTACCGTTTCAAGTTAGTATCTACTGCACAACGAGAAAAGCAAATGTGATAACATTACTCTTTATCGTGCTATCTGTTTTATTATACAGCTTTACAATATGGACAACGGCTGCAAAGATCACCGACACAGGAATGTCGATGTGTGAACCATTTACAGAATACGTCGACCTCTTTCAGTATTTCCTTTACGTAGACATGGTCATAACACTTGTTCTACCTACACTTATAACCATAACGTTGATGTTACCAATCACCTTTAGTCTTGTAGAAGCATTACGTCGACAGGCGAGACTGACTGGAAAGACATCCTCAAGAAGAAATGACCGACGACATACAAATCCGCAAAGTAAAGTAACAAAACTGTTATTTTGTGTGTCTCTCGCCTTTATTATCTTAAGTCTTCCAAGCCATATAATACGTTTACAACTTACAGTATCGACATTTGTAGAACAAATTACCACCCCCATTGATACTGTTACCTCAACATTGAAATATATCTTTGAATCAGTATATTACTGCAGCTTTTCTATCAACATTTTCATTTATCTTTCATTCGGTGATAAATTTAGAAGTGACTTTAAGGCAATGTTTTGTATGAATACAGTAGCAGGGAGGGAACAATCGACACAAACAATTTTAACTCAAAATATCACAAGGAGGATCAACAGGGAGGAATCTCATACATTATTAGGAAAGGAAGAATGTGAAACAGATGTATGATTTGTTCAGTTATTAGTTGATATCTTATGAAAAATACCACAGAAATAGAAAACAATAGTTCATCAAAGGATTGTCGATTTTCGGAATACACAATACAGCCTGTCAACTTAAAAAATGGATTTATTTTGATATCGAAATATTTGGATGCATTTGACGAAAGCAAACTTACCACAATATAATACAAATTCATATTTATAAAAAAATAAAGCGTCATGGAAAAAACGTCTAAATCAACCACATTGAGAATCTCCTGCCAATAACATTTTATTTGATTGATAACATGTGATTTTGTCAGTTTATAAGCTTTTTGCTTTTTGAATTTGTTTACCAGTTCAGTACTTTTGTTATACTTTTAAATTGAACCAGATTTTGGATGCAAAATTAAATAAATAGGTTAATAGTTATGTTACCGTATTTAGGATCTCTTAAAACAAAATTAATGCACGGAGCATAAATTAAACAGTAATGAATTATCAGTGAGTCATTTGAGTCAAAAATAAAGTTTTTCTCCTCTCAGATTTTGCTTTACTGATATTTATCAAAGCACTGTTTTATTTATTAGTTAAATATCTTTTTGATAAATCATACTTCAGCATATACGATAGATCAAAGCTAACACGATTCTTAACATTAAAGCTTCATTAAATTTTATATGTGTTAGAAGTATCATCTTTCCTATTGGAAACACTGGAAGATCAAAAGATTGGCAGTTCCTGCTCGCTAACATTGGCAGTGTTCGTCCGTTGGAGTCCTCTCCTTTTACTGATATCCATCAACGTTTATGACATGTAATGAGTTGGTTAAATGGTGAAGTAAGGCATTCGGGCTCTTTCTTTTGTATAATCATATATCTATTGAAAAGATCATTTATTCAGGTACATATGCAGTGATTGGAGAAATTATATCAGCAATTTTCTCTTACATTTAAGGGAAACTAGTACTAACACAAACAATATAAAAAACACAAGAGGATTGTATATGATTGCCAATGAGACAACTATTGACGGAAAACCAAAATACGATGATTTAAACACCTGCAGGGCTTTGTACGGCCTTAAACAATTAGCCTAAGCTTTACAAGGTTCATGGCATGACCAAATGTGAAACAATTCAAAAAGAAAAACCAATGGCATGATTTATGATAAAATCTACAAACGAAAAACAAATAAGGCTGACAGCAAGTTTTTGATTACATCCGTTTCTTTCACTTATTTACCACAATACTGAAATAGGTTAGATGTAATGGATGAATGGGCATTTTTCGGATACAGCTGACAGTTATAAACACGTATGCCTCCATAAAAGGTAGAACAAACATCATGATAACAGTCAAAAAATTTGCTAATCTTCAACTCCAACCACTCCTACATACATCTTTCGCACATTTAGAACAACATTGTACTCATTGCAATCATTACTTCGTCATGAATGCATTACAAGGTCAAAGTTGCCATGATTAGCAAAGCTTAGGGAAATGATAATTATTTATGAGACAGGTTTTTTAAAATACTACACAAGGTCATAATATGGCCATTCACGATCGAGCATATATCAATCAAATCATTAATTCTAACAGGAATAATTGGATTAAGTTCAAACATATTTCCTTCTAGTTAGAATGATCACATGTTAATCATTGTTGATTTTGGTTTGATAACGTTTAAGATTGTAGCAAGCCGAAGTATTTTCTTCTGGAGTGTTAATTCTTTATGGTGTATCTAAGAGTTTAGCACTTGCATACTGAAAAACATATTAAAAAAAGAAACTTCGTTTTAATTCGTGTCTATTATATTTTTCATTTGGAAATGATTTGATAAGTAGGGCCTTAATGAAGACATATAAAATCAGATGAACACATTAGTATTCCTCTAATATATATAACGTTTGTAAGGGAGGCAAGTTTCGCATTTAGATAAAAAGTACCGAAATATTTTCTAGCACAAGAAATTCCTGCAGAGTTTTTTGGCATAGAACGTGTTTTTTTTTTAAAGGTTAACAAATAATGTAAACTTTGTAGCAGTTGACATTGCGCGAAAAAGAAAATTTTCTTATACAAATTTAACAAGTGATTGTAAACGTATAATAATTGTTAAATCAATACAAACAATACAATTGTATGCACTACCTTTTAAGAAAATAACTTTAAAAGATCTCGAAGTTTGGAAAACAAGTAGAAATTGCATGAAAAGAAAGTGTTATGAGGTTATAAATATCATATAAAATTCAGGCAATATGTAGCTTTAAGATAAAAACAGCATCTATTTGTTCGTGAATAATTATACATAAACATGATAACAAGACGAGTAATAAAAACTATTCAAAAGACTACAACAACCACCAATGTTTGATCACGAATGTTGTAAGAAAGTAGAATACCAAATAACAACGAAATTAAATTTGGTCAACTTGTTTCATTAGAACTTGGTAACGACACATCATTATATTGTTTAAACTAAAATTGTTACCTGCTTCCAAGAAAGTAAAATAATGAAACTACCAAACTCCCGAGGAAAATGCAAAATCGGCAGACCCTCATCAAATGTCAAAGTAAAAGCTCTAACACATAAAGAAGGAAAACAACAGATCTACTGAACTCACGAGGTAAATACCCAACGGAAAGTCAATAGGCAAATGTCAAATCAAAAGCTCAAACACATCAAAATAAAGGATAACAACTGTCATATTTCTGACTTGGTACAGACATTTGTTTATGTAGAAAATGGTGGAACAAATGGAAAAGTAAAACAACAAAATACCGACCACCTGAAGAAACACTGTAATGTTGTAATATGTCCGACTTCGTATGATAGAGATTTTATAAAGTGACATAAGAACAAACTATGCGAACTAACCTAGTAGGACCATTCATTACCAATTGAGAATTTTGTGAACATTGTTTAAATTTTTAAAATAGAGATGCCAAAAAAGGGATATTTAAGCTCAGAAGTTGGACACGAACTTACAGTGCCAAGGCAAAAAAAAAAAAAAACAAATTCGAATAAAATAAAACAATTGTATTACAAACACAAAGTAAAAAACTCAAAACTGAACAAGAAATACTAAAATCGACTGATATATATTGGACTCCGGAAGCTTCAGGATAAGCAGGTCCAGCTCAAAGTAAGGTACCCATCGCACTTTCTGTTCGTGAAAGAACAACACCAGTTATAATTTTTCGTTTGTTCTATTGTAATTGTTTAATTTCAAATGGACTTTTTTATGTATGATAAATATTTGAGGTAACATAATCCAAGACCACTAAGACCTTTCGTTTATCGGTTATCGGTGAAAACATTTCCGCAAAATCAATCGGCCAAATCATCGAAATGTTAACCTATTGTGTGTAAATAATAACTAGTAATCGTTTTATTATATTTGAATTGTAAATTTTGTAGCTTTTGTGAATAATTTGACTGACTTAAACACGACATCTAGAAATTTGTCAAAAATAATTATATTTGCTCTCACTTCATCGTGTCATATCTCAAATCATTCAGCCAAAGTTTGTACATTAATCGGAAAATTATATAGCCTGACGATTGAGTATCCAAATACGCAAAAAACACTTTTGATATCTTTAATAAATCTACAGATTCTACTTTAACATAAACATAGTTATAAAGTGGTCAATTGCAATAATTTCAGTGACCACATACATTTTTGGCTGTTTGTTTGTCCAGCTTTGTCAGTGTGTTTTGTTAAAAAGTAAAATCACGAAAATACTGAACTTAGAGGAAAATCTAATCGGAAAGTTTATAATCATATGGCAAAATCAAATAACACAACACATCAAAAACGAATGGACAAGAGCTGTCCTATTCCTAACTTGGTATAGGCATTTTCAAATGTAGAAAATGGTGGATTAAACCTGGTTTTATAGCGCTAACCCTCCCACGTCGATGACAGTCTCGTCAAGTTCCGTTATATTTGTAATGATGCGTGAACTAAACAGACATAATAAATAAAATAGTCAAAATATGTCTACAGCAGTCATCATCCTGTAATAATTTTTAAAGGAACAATTTAACAGAACACAAAATCATCTATCTACAAACACATTCATTGATTCGCGTGTCTGACGTCAGAAAATATTATACGTCACATATATTTGTATCAATGTATATACAAAGAATTTAAAAATTTCACATAGGTAATGTTAGCATACAGGGTTAAAGAATCAAAAGTGTATAAGAGTTAATTTCAGAAATAGACCGAGATTTAAAATAGTCCAAAAGTTAGAATTTTTAAGGATCCACAAATAGTTCATACCACTACGTGATTAAATAATGTTGACGTTTGTGGTTCAACGTTTTTTGTAATTCATAATAGAAATATATCATAATGACATAAAATAGACCAATATAGAACAGTGTTGTAGCTAATTTAAACGTTATCTAAATAACAAATTAGAAAATGTAAATGAATGAGTAAAAAAGATATCACTTTTTTTTCAATATTTCATACGTTACTGACACGTGTATCTATTACTTTTTACATTCATAATACACAGGAAAACTTGCGAAAGCATATGAATTTATGTCATTCGTTGAATATTTAATGTCGCGGTTCACCTTTACGCACGAAATCAACGAAAATAGATACCCAATAATAATAATAAATCCACAGTACTAGTCGCAGTGAAGTTTGTTATGTCGTAAATCTACATTAATTATCCACAAAATTATGTCTGATGCGTGTAGTTCTGTTGTAAAAAATCATTCGTTGCAGGCCTTTCAAAGGATTTAAATTGTTCAAAATATTGGTTTTTTTTATTAATCATGGTTAATAGTATTACAAGACTGATCCGATATTCCATTATAGAATGCTGCGGAACTATCATCATCAAGAGATAATTTAAAAAAAAAACTCAGCCAGTTTTCTGGGAGATATTTCAATTTTGTCAGAAAAAGAGGAAGATAAGATACCAAAAAGATATTCAAACGTATATTTCGAAACCAACGACATTTCAACAAAAGATAAACTACTAAAGGAAAAACAGCATTTAAAGAAATACAAAATATAAATCAAAGACCGGGCAACACGAGTCCCTAACAAATATTTTGTTAATCTTATGTGCTCCTGAATGGTGAGCAGGTCATAATCCTTATGTGAAGCCCGTCGTGCTGTTCTAAAGAATACGTTGATTTATCTAGCTATATCTTGTGATAAGGCATGTAAAAAACGTTATCGATTTTGGAAATCATAGGACATAAAAGAAAAATCCGTTAGCCATCGGTCAAGTGCAATTTAACACTGAAAAATTGACCTAGTTTGAAAGTCTGAAATTGAAACTTTTTTTTTCAATGACAAAGGATAGACAAGACTATCACTATTGAAAACAATACGGATATTGCGAAATGAAAAAAATATAAAGAGCAAATCTAAAAGTCTTTAAAATAAAACAATAGCAACTAGTACATCTTTACAAAAAACCACGAGCGATGATCTCGTGTTCACCGTTAGTGTAAGCATATCATGCTAGACATGTGTTACCCGTCGGTCTGCTCGTGCATGAACAACACCGATGACAGGTTTATTTCGGTAGATAGGGATGAAAGTTTCCGTTGGTGATATTATAATAACATTATCTAAATGGAGTTTTTTTGTAATATGTGTGTTAACTTCTAATTGAATATGCATACCATAACATTTTAGTATGACTTGTGACACATCAAAGTAACTAAAAACCCTTTATTTTTCAAATGAGATTCGAATTTGTTTTCTTATGAGGCTCATATTTCATGTTTCACATCAACTGTTGTAATTATCCGGTGATTCTATGATTCACACATGTTTTTAGTGGTATAAAACATGTGTAATTTGTCATTCATGAGCTATATTTGTATATCTATATTGTGTAGGCTGCATTGCTTTCGAATAAAAGATTATTACTATTACTAGTATTGATGTTTGTTATGGTAGCTTCTTTAGTTTGATTTTTTGGTGGTTGTCATTTTTGAATGGACATTAAGGGGCGATATCCAATACCACAAATTTACAAGAAACCAACACTTAATTTGACTGTTTCTATCTACATGTATTCTTAAAAAGGTACACAACATATTTGAAGACATCAGATGAGTTAAACTTTTTTCAACAAATATTTGTATCCACCGGATGGGTTAAGTCTTATTCAACTGATTTTTATAGTTTGTTCTTGTGTTGCACTGTAACAGAGGGTTTGGAGACCGTTCACATGTTTAAACCTGCTACATATGTTATGTACCTGTCCCATTTCAGGATCCTGTTATTCATAGGTTGTCGTTTGTTGCCATTGCAAATTTGCGTTCAATATTTTATTTTTTTCAATTTCTTGCATATTTGAGTGTCTTAGTTGCATTAATTATCTTTGGTATAGTTCGAATAGGAAAACAGTTATGTAGCTCTTGGGGTTATTGTTTCGTTGGTATTCATACTACTTCTCCATATTTTTGCACAGCAGTTTTTGCTTAAATTTCGAGGATTTTATGAAAGGTTCCCTCTCAACAACACACCAAATGTTTATATACTCAAGGCCACGTCAAAGTAGCACAATGAAAGTAAGCTTTATTGTTATAAAACAAAAATAAGCTTTTCTATCTATCCATACTTCTTAAATCGATAACTCTTAAGGCCGAAAAGGAATTTGGTCGAAACTTGAAAGTTATACTCTCTGGAAGAATAAATAAAATTAAGAATGGAAATGGGGAATATGCCAAACAGCCCGACCAAAGAACAGATAACTGACGAATACCACCAATGGGTTATCAGCGTAGCTAGAAAATCGCGACCCCGGAGGTGGTGCTTAGCTGACTTCTTTATACAAATGTGTACTGGTTCAGTGAAAATTTATATTGTAAAAAATTCAAAACATATAAATGAACTAAAATTATAAATCATACAAGATTAACAAATTCCAGAGACTCCTAATTTGGAACATGCGCAAACAACCGGCGGGGTTAAATGTGTTTTGTAAGATCTCAAACCTTCCCCTATACATCCAGCCAATGTCGAAAAAAGAAACACACAGCCATCTGCACAGTAAAACTCAGTTTAAAAGAAGTTCGAATCTGATGTCAGAATAAGTAAAAAAAGAAACCAAGGAAGATAACATTGATGCATATATTAACAAAGGACAACTACCAGTAAAAGTCACGTACATGCCAGCTCCTGACCTCAATTAAATTACTTTAAAGATTATGTCTTCGTCATGACTATTCAAGAGAAAGGACAAAGATAATATTACTGACTCAGCATTTGGCATTTGTAGAAATTTAGAGAAATAGATTTGTAATTGATCGGTCAGAATCATATTTCACCAATTGCAAACTTCAAATAAATACTGTGGTGGTAACAGTCTCGAGCTCAGCGATGATGCTTGAAGCCAAAACTCCCAAACCTAATACAAACGTTTCATGCTGATGAAACCAAAAAATGCCTCAAGTATAGTCAAATCCGGACTAGGAATCAGAGTTTTATTAGGTGAAGTTTTTACAGAACAAATAACGAACTGGAATTAATTTGTACAATTTAGTGTATAGCAATATTTCTTTTTCTGTATTTTAACGTTGAAACTCGATTGATCAAGTCTAGTGACAGATGTCCTACATGTCCATACATTTTCTTCGGAATGTCAAGAACAACCAAGGTTATCGAGTTAGTTTGTAAACCCTTACGAAAATGATTAATTGCTCATTTTACAGCATGACATAGAATTCATTTGACAAAAAATAATAGTTCTCTTCGATAATTACATTTTGAAGATCTCGCGGAAAGAAGTGATTTATTTTTAGCTTTTTTAGCCTATAATCCTAGTTGCTAACTGTAGTGTTCCTATGTTTCGATCGATAACATATAACTAGGTCAGATCAAGTTTGTCTTTATGATCGTTCGGTCATTAAATAAGACATTGCGATGGAATTATATAAGACGACAGTGTAGAGATGTATGTTTGTAAATGACATAGAAATAAAGATTCTCCACATATGTCAAGTGAATGAACGTTTAGATTACTTAATTAACTAGTTATTTGGTTCATTTGATTCACTTCCATGTAAACTGAATACTGACTTTATCGACAGTAAACTTCTAGCTGTAATATTAGTTTGATATTTCTTTTCTCTGGCGTGCAATGCTTACATTTCGAAAACATATCCAAAATCAAAACTAAACTGATGACAGCACAAATTGAAAGAAATTATTTTTTTTTACTTAGACTTCAAAAATGGCAAAATGTAGAAAATCAAATCCTACGCAAATTGCATAACTCAATAGATTGAAGAAAATCAGAAACCCCCCCAAAAAAACAAAAACAAATGACAGAAAACAGGAGACAGACAAAATCGATATTGGCGTACTCGCAGTTACAAAAAAGCTATTTTACAGCTGATAACAAAATTATAAGATATTAATAATTCTCCAAGACTAAAATATCAATTTAGTACACATCCAACGGATTTAGTGTGTAAACGTCATAAACAGTCTTGAGAAACGCATGATGTTGTAAAATTTCAAATATAAGTATCGACAGGATGTCGGATCACGAGTTCTCATAACTATGCATACATATACATATATATTTATAGTTATATTTTAGTTTTCGAATAAGACAATTTATGATAATAAAATCAGTAAATTATTTACTGCTGCGTTGAATAAATAACCTTGTAGAATATGATTATTCATCGAATCAATATATTTTACATCGACTGTATCTAAATTAACGGGCTCTATGAACAACAACTGTGAACATTTGGATCAGATAACCCGTTGATGCATACGCTGAATCTCTCGTTATTTAAAGAATGACTGTAAAGTGTTTTTCTCTTTCTATGATGAAAGAACATAACAAATGTGGTGGACACTGAAAAGACTGCGTTGCGAGTTATTTTATAGTGTGCACCACATATTTATCTTATTTTGCAGTCATTCCTTATACTTTAACTTTAACAAATTTGACTCCTTGGCACTCATACTACATCGTTTATATCTATTTCAATAAGTCATAATATTTTGACTAACATTAACCATGAAATACATTTGTTTATATCAATTGAATTCGAATTTCTGATCTACTAAAAACTACAACTTTGTAACGAACCTTTCAATGGAATACCCTAAATAGATTGGTTCCAGTTCTCCAAAGTTGATCAACAGACGAAAATATTATTTGAAAAGTAAAACAGACGCAGATGAAGGAAAGGACAATACCTCATATGTTATTAAAAGTAAGTGAGTTAAAACAGTCAGCCTTTGCCATAAAAGGTGTATGCACATGTTAAATGTTGATACAATATATAATAGATAAGTGTAGCATTATCTTTTTGTCATTTGAATAGGGGTTTTCGATTTTGAATTTTCCTCGGTGTTCAGTAATTCTGCGATCTTACTTTTTACAGCACATTCTATAACACTCTGATGAATATAAGTATAGTTGCATTTTTTCGCAAATTACTCTTTTTAGAACACCTTACAATTTCCAAAAAGGATGCATTCACCTGTTTTAAATAGTATATCAAATAACTGTGTTTTTTTATAGTTTGTCAATTAACACATAACAGGTCACACAAATCTCTCACATTCCTCTTTACAACAATTGGTTAATTAATGATAAAAGTGCAAATGAACACTAAACGAATCAATAAATTAAAGCCATATTTGTCTATGCCTTGATTTGGCCCAATATTAATGCACGATATGTGTATATGTAAATTAAGGATGTTGACTATTCATGTAATAGTTTTGTAATGAAAAAGTGTCTCTGTTTAATATTGAAAAATCTAAAAAGCACAGTTAAAAAGCTGCACATGTTTATATCCTTACATTTATTTTTATCCAAAGCGGAGATGCAAACTACAGTACAGTTGGATACCACGGTAAGAGTGCTTTGTTTTGTTAAAGATATATGAAATACTGAATTTGAAAAGAAGCGAATAATGTCAAATCATTATCTATAATATAAGCCAGATCGAGTGAAAGAGTCTAGTTTAAACGTTACGAATTTGTTTATAAGCTACTACTTAAATGAAATAGACTGTACTTTAAGAATGCCTTAGGAGAAGAATTCTGAGTCAAGTACGCACTCCGTCATTACAAGACATTTGTTATATTCTTTCTAAGTCGTAGCTTGTTCCATTTTCTTTGGCACTGCACTTTGCCTTTGATAGCTATCGGCAGCAATTATTTAAATTTTCTTTTTTTTAAGTTATATAATCTTGAAATATTATGAAGTAAGATACATAATAAGCAATTTATGTTTTGATGCTAGGACAAAGAATGTATGCTGCAATAAAGCATTTAAACAGTCAATATATTGTATGTAAAAAATATATTCATTTTACGGTTCGGCCAAAAGTAAATTATGGACCTAGTAACATTTTGAAATAGACAGGTTTGCCTTTTTTTTTTTAAATTTTATATATATACGGAACAGTCTCAAACTAAGCTAGTTTTTTTTACTGAATTAGATTTTTTTGGACATTTACTTCAAGCATGGTATTGTCCATTTGACTTCTATATATTTGCAGAAAATAATTCTTAAAAATTCATTTTTATAAATTAATAATGTTTTCCTTCATGTATGTTAATATATGATATATACGAACTCTGACTATTAATTTCATAATTTTTGGTCAATAATTAAAAAAATTTCCCATTAGGTCTCTATGTTAATTTTATTTTTTGAAGTGTTGATTACCTGATGGAGTAAGTATAAGTAGTGTAACGGCCTTCCAACCAAAACAAAAACAAAATACATGTGCTTTTAATGTTTGTTTATTTGTACCATGTGACTATACCGATTTAAATATTAAAGGACACCAATGAAAATGATCATCACTTTATAGTTTTGATTATTGATTTTATATCATTATACAAGTTAACTCACTATACATAAGATTTTCATGCTTTTAGCATGGGGAGTTGTACAACAATACAAAGAGGCTCTGAAAAGTTAATTAAAAAAACAGACTAAAGTTAATATACATTCAGTTATTTATTAATGTGCAAAATGTACATCTTGGAAGCAAACAATTTAGGAAAATAAAAAAAAAGTTTTTATAGTTGGTAAATTCTGTCATAACTCATGCCCACTAACATAACAATATGAAAGTAACGTTAACATATAAAACAATATTCATTTTCATATCCTTTGCCTATAAAGTACTATTTTATAATAGTTTATACTATATCTAATATTTTTTAAACAGAAAATGGAAATTGCAGTTTCCTATCATATATATATATATAACAATTATTACAAAAACATGACATGAAATCTAAGTTTGTTTGATGGTCAGTAGAGGTCATCTTAATATGTAAATATACATAATCACATGGTACAAATAAACAAACATTAAAAGCACATGTATTTTGTTTTTGTTTTGGTTGGAAGGCCGTTACACTACTTATACTTACTCAATCAGGTAATCAACACTTCAAAAAATAAAATTAACATAGAGACCTAATGGGAAACTTTTTTAATTATTGACCAAACATTATGAAATTGATAGTCAGAGTTCGTATATATCATATATTAACATACATCGAGGAAAAAAATATTAATTTATAAAAATGAATTTTTAAGAATTATTTTCTGCAAATATATAGAAGTCAAATGGACAATATACAGTCGTGTTCGAAATGAACCTTTACGATTCTTTTATTTATCTCGTTCAGCAGAGAACTAGATTAAACAAATTATTTATTGGGTCTCATAGGTTTTTAGATTATGATGCAAATATATGTAAACTTAATCTGTTTTTACGAATTAGAAATAAATATATTATGAGCGATATGCCATAGTCTATGTTTGTCAATTGAATATATGAAGTTGTGTCATGACTAAATACACTATAATCTTTTGATTCGATAAAGGGTGAAAACAACGTCAACCAAACCAAACATATTAGAACTTGCTTTATAGACATTTATTAACATAGACAAATTATCAAAGTATAATAGGTTGTGGTATCCCATTTTGCTTTATGAGAAAGTACAAACAAACGTCAAAATCTTTGTATCCATTGAATAATTTTGTAAATTTTTAAAATTATGTATGGTAACGAAAAACCAATAATTTACCATTAACGCTTAGATAACGTTCATTGGACTAATATGAGGCAGGCATAACCTGTAAATGGGGACGAAGTCTGTATGATTTCTTTTATAAATCAATCATGTTAAAAAGAGAAACGGAAATTCAAAAACGCGACAAAAAAAAATTGAACGATTTTGAGTTCATTAGTACAATGAAAATATCTGGAAAATTTTCCCGATTTTTTTTTTTTTTTTTTTTTTTTTTTAATTTTCTTCTGTTATTGGGGACTCGTCCCCCTATAAATTTCGTCACAAATAGGAGCATTCCAAACATGGTGGGAATATAAAGAAAGGACCACAAGGAAAACAACGTCCAGGAAAGAAAATTAAAAACAAATGTCGCAAATGTTTTTTTTCTCAGTTTAGTGTAAAACATCTAGATCGAACTAGTATTTTTGTTAATGGAAAAAAAAACGTTCCTATTGTAAATGTACGCAATATAGTAAAAGAGTTTTTGATTATTGTGAGCAAAATATTATTTACATTTATATGAATCTAAAAATAAAGTGTTATATGACCGTTTATTGAATAATATTGTATAACATTGTATAACATTCTACAAACTAAAATATGTCAACTGCCATTCCATTTAGTTATCTAATAAGTTACAAAAGCTTAGTACAAAATGAAATATTAACAAGAAAGCAAACACAACATAATAATTTTATTAACTTCATTCCCTGCAAAAACATCAATGGAACTAGGTTAAACGTGAAATCTGTCTTAAAAGCGAGTAAATATAGTCACAAGTAATTACTTGGTGGTAAACAGCAGGAAAAGGAAATTGCTGTCTAGCATGACATATATAATTGGAACGTGTACAAAAGTACCTTTGCATACAGCGTAAATACAAAGCAAAACAATGTCATACATATAAGGAGGACAGCTAAGTCACAAAAAGCCATATGTTCTTCTGTCTAGTAGTTTGTTACATTGTCGGAATTCATGTAGGCACATTATAACTAAATACCATATATATATCGACATGGTTACTGTTGATGAATAATTCGAGAGGAAGTAACTTGTCTCAATCTCATCAAAAGCAATTAAAAATGTCTGACGTAAAAAATGTATGTATGGCGCTAACAATCAAATGAATTCACAATAGCGTTTGCTTATGTTTCAAAAATGTATGCTTAGTTTCAAATTTACTCTAAAGGTAAGAAAGAAACTGCAAAACGCATTATTTCTAACATACTATTTTAGATCTTAAACCAGAACATGTATCTTCATCGGAATGCAACACCAAATAAAATGTATAGCGCCTACATATGTTTGTGTGCATCAGATTACTTAAAACAAGTACAATTAAAAAAACGAAAAACGATTTGTTCAATGATTACTTGAATGTCTTTCCACGTTTATTTTCTAAATAACGGATACGTGTTCTATGGTAAACTCAAAGTACCTATTGTTATGAATCATAGGGTTCTTCTTAGTATTACTGAATAAAAAAAATATGGTTATATAATACTTGTGTCTGATATGAGGGCGACAATTTGCTTCTTCCGGTTTAGAAAATATCACTTTCGGTCTCACATTCTAGCTTTAGTGACACTGATTTTAAAAATATATCGTTTCTATTAACTTTCGTTTAATCTAAAGGAGATCAATTGCAACTAACGATATCAAACATTTCACTTTATGTCTCAATCGATAAAATTTTGGATAAACTGTTTTGGTGATATCCATTTGACCTGAATCTTATACACCCCGTCATTGTCCTATTATTATTTTTGTATTCTTGTGTTTAAATTTCGCGTATGTGACTTGACTATGCCATTTTGTGTTTCTTCGACACATATGACGTTGCTGCAGCCTTGCATTCCGTCAAAGGGTCAGATTTATTTAATTTCGAACAGCGGTTTACTACTGTTGCCTTTATTTTACATACTTACTTGGGGCACGTCTGTTATTTCCTGTTTTGAAAATCAAGTTATAATAACGTTCATTTAAAGATTTACTCCTTCGGTAATGAAAGATTAATAACGGGCCTTTCTGAACTTGTCTACTCATAAATTTATGAATTATAAAGAAACTCAAGTTTCAAATTCCCAAGCTAAAGTTGACCTTATATGGATTTGGCTATTTAATGGCGAACAGTGTTTGATTTCATTTTTTAATATTAATCGTTACACTATTGATTATATATTGACAGAAAGGTAGACGATACTGAGAGACAATAAAAAAGCATAACAAAAACAAACAAGACGTGGTAAAAAAAGGAAACAAAAACGACGAAAAGAAACAGCAGTCTACAAATACGTCAGTGAAAAGTAAAGACCAGTACTGGGATGAACAAAATCCCCAAAAACAACAATCTTCACAGGTAATCATGAAGAGGTCAGCTGGTCCCACGCACTGGTGGAACACCTCGTGTTGTTCTTAGCAAGAAAACATTGCTAATAAGTCAAATCTTCCAATGTCCAAATCGAGGAAATATTTTTCTTAAATTATGTAGACCATTTTAAATACCTATTTCATTTAACTGTATAGTAAGTGTAAGCGTTATAATTATGTTTGATAATATGAATAACAAAGTTGAATAAAATTGCTTTCAAAATTAATGACTATGTGTGTAAACATTCTCATTTTCAATGAAATTAAGGATGATAATTTGCGATGAACTAAAAACTAACGTTTATCAAGCTACCAGGCACGCATTTTCATACGGGAAATTCTTAAAATATGATATAATTGCTGTGAAATAAAATTGAGAACTGTAATGGGGAATGTGTGAAAGAGACAACAACCCGACCTTAGAGCAGACAACAGCCGAAGGCCAACAATGGATCTCCTATGCAGTGATAAACTCCCGCACCCGGATGAGTCATTCAGCTGGCCCCTAAACAAATATGTACACTAGATCAGTGATCATGGACGTCATACTTTACTCCGAAATATACACTGGAAACTAAAATTAAAAAGCATAAAAGATTAACAAAGGCCAGAGGCTCCTGATTTGGGACAGGCGCAAAAATGCAGTGGGGTTAAACATTTTTTTTAGATCTCAACCCTACCCCTATACCTTTAGACAATATAGAAAAAACAAACACACATCAATACGAACAGTACAGCTCAGTTTATGAGAAGTCCGAGTCCGATGTCAGAATAGGTAACATAAGAAACTAAACAAAATGACAATAATACATAAATCAACAAAGGACTACTAGCAGTTACTGACATGTCAGCTCCAGACCTGAATTAAACTGATTGAAAGATTATGTTTGCTTCCTATGAGTATCAAGCGCAATCCCTCCCATTAGGGGTTTAGTATTATACAATCATAAAAACATATTTTTTCGTAGAAGTCTTATGTACATTATACATATATATCTGCCAATACTATTTTTCTGCTTTCAACATTGAAAACAAGTTTTTTAATCGTTTTCAATAGTAATCAGTTTGCATAGTCCTAAATCGACAACATATTGAACCTATTACAGTTGTAGTAAATAGAAATGTTTTTGTCTTTTCTTATTTCTTTATGTACATACTTTTTTTTAGGTGGAAATAGTTTCTGATAATTGCTCAAGGCGTTGAAGAGTACAAAGTGATATATGCCAGCTGGGTTGATAATTAGAGATCAGATTTCGATTATATCATACAAAAGGATATGCTTACAGTAGTACTATTTGTGGATTTCATTTTAATTAGCTTCTCTGAATTCCTTTGTGATCACTATGTGGTCATAATATAAATGTTAACACATGTCCATACCTACTCTCACTAAATTCGTTATGCGATACACCATCCCGTCTCGTAATTTGTCGAAGCTTACTCTCACCATATCGTAAGGCGAAACCAAATTCCATAAGTCGTAAGGCGATACCAACTCCCATCAAATTCCTACGGAATAGAAAATCCCACGAAATCTTTCAGTGAAACCAACTCCCACTAAATCGTTATAGGCGAAATCGACTCCGACCAAATCTTTAATGGATACCAATTTGTGCAACTTCTTTATTCAGTACCAACTCCCACTTATCTTTGACATGAACCAAATCGCATCAAAATGTTTACCCTACAGCAACTCATACCAAACCTTAAAACGATGCCAACTCATAAAAAAATGTTAGGCGATAGCCAGAATGTCAAACTGGTACATTAAAGTAATGGGTACCATAAACGACACCGTACGTTACCAGGGCATTTTGAAATCATTCTGACTAGTCTACTTTTAATCCTTAGTTGTAATGCTAATATCAAATAAATTCGTTGTACCTAAATCATGGATTTCATTTGAATTGTTTATTGAACAGACTAACGAAACACCATTAAGTCAGTTTGAACCAAACAGTTATTTTATGTACCCTTCATGAGTACGGACGATTTTGCGAGAGGTGATATCGCTTATATATTTGGTTTGAGTCGGTATCGCTTATAAATTTGATGGGAACTGATTTCTCTGAAATATTCGGAGTTTGATCTCGTACGAATTATGTGCGAGTTGGGTAGTCTCATATAGAGCAGATATTATGATCATATGACGTTAACATCGTCAAAATGCAAAAGTAAATTTGACGATGGAAGTTTAGAATTACATGTAGTTCATTCATTAAAATTCTCATCAAATTATTCTATCCATATACTAATTTTTACCTGACGTTCAACCTGAAATATTTCACGTGACCTGACTTAGGAAATAAATATACAGTCCCCACATATGAAGCGCACTATGGTTTACAATATTATCGGACACTGTTCACATATATGTTTTATAATATTGTGGTCGAAACGATAATTTTATTTGATTCGATACATAAATTTTACCACTGCATCGAGTGCAATACGATATTTATCCACTCGAGACAGTTAAATATTTAAAATTTAACTGTCGAGAGTGGATAAATATCGTATTGCACGAGATGTGGTGGTGGAACCTGTTTCTCTAATGATTTTTAGAAGGTACATGCAAACAATCTAAGTCCTTCTTTTCAAACAGCTCGCAAAATATGTGTTCTTTCTATGCGATGTCACCAGACGTGGACGCCTTTTTCATGACGTCAGAATAGGAATTTCAGAGGAAAGCAAGAAAATTAGACGTCATAATCGAGTTTTGACCAATGAACAACTGAGATCAAACGAACCACACGTTGATTAAATAAAAATAATCAACAGGTCAGGAAAAAGATAAATCGAGTAAGAAATACATGTAGAGAAAAGAAAGTAGCAAATCTGTTTATACTAAATCAAAATAACCAGTAACGAATCGAGGAAATACTCTTAAAACTGGAACCACATAAGCTGCATGTATTGTAGCTAAAACTCACGAATATAAAGTAGGTATAGTTCTACAATAACATTTTACATGATTCGCTAGCTTCATTGTTTTGTGCATAATTGGCGTATTGGACATTTCGTTAAGTTTGACGCTGTATCAATCAGTTAATTATCATGACAAGGCGATTACTGAAGCGAATGACAGATAAAGGAACTTTTATATATTGCTTTATATTATAGTGTATTCAACTATACAACAAGCAATAATGTATTTCCTATTTTCCTAATTGTTCAATCACAATGTTGGAATCTTTTTCACATCAAAATTGAACTGACCGGAAGTTTTATTCCGCAATGACTAATAGATTCGATAAACATCGTCTTACGAAGTAATTGTTTCAGGGTGTAATAAACTTTTTTTTCAAATGGGAAATTCTTCCACTGACGTGTGCTTGGTGGAAACTGACGAAACATACAGTTTATTTTACGTAAAACAGAGTTGACATAAAGAGCAATCTATTTTACGTGAAACGGAGTTCAATTAAAATAAGGATATGTTTAAAGTGCATGTTTTTCTTGTTCCGCGTTATTTATATCATCATAAAAGTATATGTCTGATAAAGGTATATAATTTTATAAATAGAGTCAAATTGAAGATACTAGGGGAAAACATTACGTCAGTTCCTTCGATATTAAGAAAAATGGTTCTTAGAATGAATTGAAGTATAGTTAATACAAAACCTATCATTGGTGATTGAAATAAAACAAAACTTCTGACCTCCTTATACAAACGTATACATTTACCTTGATCTGTTTACGACACCTTTCGTCTTGATGCACTGTGTGTACACTTCAACAGCAAAAAAACGTATACTGAATACATTTAGTAAGAATGTTCATAGCTACACAGATGTTTAGGAAGGATTTTTTTTACCTAAATAAACTCTAGTACAAGCATATATTCTACAAATGCATCGAGTGTGTTGCAAGATCTCTCCATCCTAAACAATTAAATTTTCAAATCTAAATCCCGAGGCATAAAATTTTATTGTCAAGAGTGCATTAGAAATATCGTATTGTACGAAACGAAGTAGTAGCATCTGTTTTTCTAGTGATTTTTAGACGATATACTGACTAACTTAATTCTTCTTTTCCAATAATCGGCAAAAATATGTGTTCTTTCTATTTAACGTCATCAGACATGTACGCCTTTTTGTAAATTCAAAATATGAATTTCAGAGAAAGGGAAATAAATTTCACAAAAGAAATAACTAATAGCAATTGAAATAAGACACATATTGATTAAATACTAATAATCACCAGGTATTGAATAAGATTTATAATAATTTATAACTGTCATATAATAGTTATCAAAGGAACCAGGATTACAATTAATACGCCACCAAGTGACGATCAGATCAAAATAGTTATAAAGCCAAACAAGTACAAAGTTGAAGAGCATCGAGGACCCAAATTCCATTTGTGCCAAATATGGAAGAAGTACATGCAAATTCAGAGCTGACTATTAATTTTAGCAACAGACATTTTAATAAATTGAAAGGAACAACACGTATTTTTAATTCCTTTAATATAAGTCAGTTCCATTGCAAATTATGTTATACCATGATGGTCACTTGTAACTCAATCACACTGGTATAGTGAGTTAAAATTTCACTTGTAAATTTCATTCAGAATATATATACTGATCATGCAACGATTGGAGAGAAACAAATGATCAAATACAGTTAGTTTTATAAATCTCAAACGACGTACGCGTTCAAGTCATACATTTAGTATTTGATATTCATAATAATTGAAAAAATGTGCAGCTAACACTGTTTTAAATCAACTAAGCATGGATGGAATCAAATTTGTTGTTCGTGTGAACTGTTGGCTTTTTATCAATCCATGTTACAATGCTGTTGGATTTTGTTCAATGTGGTGAACACGTCTATCAAATCAGCACCAAAGGAAATCTATGAGGTTTCAATCGACGACTTTGAAGGCCATGTCAAAACTGTAATGTTGTTCCTAGTAAATAAATCCCTGATAAACCTTGCACTATGATATGGTTCCACCATTGTTGTCTGAAACATCTCCGCTGTCGGACAATACTATCTAGTATATGTGAATGCATAATACCGTCTATATAGCATTAATGAATGACAATTTATTGCCACGTACTAGGTTAATATTGCGATTGTAGAATATAATTGCCGCTTTCTGTATTTATGTAAATGCTTATTAAGCGTTGAATACTAGTAGACAGCAGTGATTGAGGCATTAACTGTTCGTTTTGCTAGATGGAAAATTGTTATACCAAACTTCGCCTAATGTAGTGATGTGTGCCTTATTATTTCTATATAGCAATTTTGTGCTGATCCAGTTTTATTTCATGTTTATCAATTGTAATAGACAAACGTAAAATCACAAAAATACTGAACTTAGCGAAAAATCAATTCGGAAAGTCAATAATCACATGGCAAAATCAAATAACAAAACGCATCAAAAACGAAAGAACAAGAACTGTCATATTCCTGACTTGGTACAGGCATTTTCAAATGTAGAAAATGGTGGATTAAATCTGGTTTTATAGCGCTCACCCTCTCACTTTGATGACAGTCTCACCAAATTCCGTTATCAAGACATAATGCTAACACGCGAACGTTTACGTTGACATGTCTGTCATCTTCAGTTGGCTAAGAACTGTTTACTTTTAGTAGGGTTTAATCTTGTAATAACGGTATATCACAGTCACAGTCTGATATATAATTGTTAGGTGAAGCAGAATTGAATCTTGTGATGGCAGTATATCATAGTAACAGTCTGATATGATATTGTAAAGTGTAACACAGTTAATTTTGAGGATAACGGTTCCGGAATATCACAGTAACAGATTGACATAGCATTGTTAGATGTAGCTGGTTTCGATCTCGGGGTAGCGGGATATCACAGTTACACTTATCTATACTATTAAACGAGAAGACCTCATTTTGTGTGTCGTTTCTCTTCTTTCCCCAATAAATTAATCATCATGCCTCTATGTCCTATAGGTACATGGCATAGTCGCATTTGTCATCCATTCATATGATTATTCAGATTGAGTTATTGTGGAAGAAAAACAAGAAAAAAAGCGTCCGGATATTATTCCGACATTGGACGAAATTTTAAGTCAGATTAGACTTCCGGTTTGCATTTTCTTTATACTTTGAACATACATTTACTACGAATAAAGAGTATTTTCTATCTGATATCATTTTCAAGTTAACTATCCATGGCGGTCACAGAATTTATGAATTGATAGAGTCTGTATAATATATTAATGACCACTGGTCCGAGGATCTATTAGTAAAGTGAGAATTGAAAGTAACAAAAAAATACACTATATTTATAGTAATGAATGTACATACTATACAGATAAGCGCTAAAATTATCCATGTGTTATTAAAATTAATAGAAACCAAATGGGAATTTTTGGGGAAAAAGGGAGGAGCCGGGCTAGAAAAACAACTGTCATGTCCCAATATACCTATGACTTTTGATACCTTTTCTGATACAAAAATTTATTGATTTCAATAAAAGAAGATGTGGTATGTTTGCCAAAGATCGAGACAGCTCTCCACAAAAGACAAAAATGACACATAAATTAACAACTATACGTCACCGCACGGCCCTCAACAATGAGCAAAGTTCATACCCCATAGTCAGCTATAAATGGCCCCAAAATGATAATGTAAAACAATTAAAACGAGAAAACTAACTACCTTATCTATATGTACAAAATATGAACGAAAAACAAATATGCAATTTATAGTAATGAATGTACATCATGTACAGATAAGCGCTAAAATTATCCATGTGTTATTAAAATTAATAGAAAATAAAAAAGGGGGAATTTTGAGACAAAAAGGATGGGCCGGGCTAGAAAACAAGTGTCCTGTCCCAAGGTACCTTTGACTTTTGATACCTTTTCTGAAATTCTCCAGTCATTAAATCTTTTTCAAAATTTCATTGACTCCAAAAAAGAAAATGTGGTAGGATTGCGAAAGAGATAATTCTCCACAAGAGACAAAAATGACACAGAAATTAACAACTATAGGTCACCGTATGGCCTTCAACAATGAGCAAAGGTATAAAAGGCCCCGAAATTAAAACAATTCAAACGAGAAAACTAACGGCCTTATTTATGTTCAAAATATGAACGAAAAACAAATATGTAACACGTTAACAAACGACAACCACTATTTACATGCTCCTGACTTGCATGTTCATAATATACTAAATATATGTTCACACTGTAATTAATAGAAGAAAAAAAATGGGAATTTTTGAAATAAAGAAAAAGGGATAAAAAAGATATTTTCCTGTCCCCAAGTAACTATTCCTGAAATTCTCAAGTCATTAAATCTTCCTTCAAAACTTTACATACTTTCAACCACGCTCTTAATTCCCGCGATTTCGCGGGTGTGTTCTAGTATATTACATTCTAACGTGTATCAGAGTTCAATCTTGGAAAAGCAGCATATCACAGTAACATTTTGATATGACATTGTAACGTGTAGAAGATTAGTATAGAGAAATGTCAAAGTAACAATCATTTATGACAATCACCAGTTTAACATTACATTTTTTTAGTAATTGTTTCACGAGCGATTTTAATACACGTTATTCTAGAGGTATTAGTGTACACTTTTTTGCAGCAGACAACAGTAATTTTCAATTTTTTGACGTTATTAAATACACTTGGCCAGTATCAATTTCATTTTTGAATTATATGAGTCAAAAGAGTTGCCTTATTTTTACTTCTAAACCATAAAAATTTGAAGTCAGAGATTAAAAATGTTGAAACTTATAATTAGTGATTCAACATTCAATCTCAGGAGACACCTCATCATATTAAAACTGCAAATGATTTACTGAAAACAAGTATTACAAAATTCATGAAATTGTAACAAATGCTACAAACGTATTTGAATTTAATTTTGCTGCATTGAACGTATTTTAGGACTAACATTCACAAGCAATGCACAGAACTAATTGCTAGAGGATCCCTAATGTTTAAAACTTATTTAGAAGCTACATGCGATGAACAGAAATGTCGAGTGAATGAATAATTAATATCATATTACGCTTCCAGAAATTTCATCATACATGCTCCCTGTAGCTTCTTTTATCTTTACGAATCAAATCAAACCAGATTTCTACGTTGTACATGTTTAAGTCTGCATTCAAACAGTATCAATTATACGTTAAGTCAATATGTCAATGAACTGTATTCAATGCCAGCTGATTTTCTTAAATTTGAAATATAAATCACTTAATTGAGGCAATGCGTCGTGAATAGTTTTATGAAACACATATTTATCTTTTCCTTGATGGTGTTAGTTATGCTGCGAACAGGACAAGAAAATGAAGATAGGTACTTTTCAGAATCGTTTTATAAACTAATTTGTATTCAAACAGTTTCACATTCCTTAATGCTAACAATGTTATTCTTTAGTAATTAAAAGCTGTCCTTTTGCTGATGTTTTGCAATATAATTTCATTACTATGATTCGTTCAATTTTGTTTAACTCCTATATTTATGTGTTTATTATTCACTCTACACAGTATATAACTAGTTGTCAGCCTTGACATGAAAACTCTATATTTGCTTAGACATCATATTGCTTGATAATCTTGGAATAACAATTTTGTTTTAAAAAGTCAATCTTACGAAAAATCTATTCAATTTCTGGAACCAATCACAGTATAATGAGAACTAGTAAGTGATTATCACCAATGTTGGTAATTTCATTTTTTATTTATTAGTTCAATAAAGAGTTAACGCGGATTAAATAGGATAATAGAAAACCCGTTGTCGTATTTCTTAGGTTAAAATGGCCTAGACAAATTGAGAGTACAAACTATTTCATAAAATGATTTGTTTAGTTGCTTTTAAATTGATTAGTTTTCATCTCTGATTAATTATCCATGTTCTTTAAACCCCAGTGAATCATACAAAAACCCATCGCGAATTACATTTTATTTGTTTTGAAACAATGATATAGATTTTTGTTAAAAGCGAATTATTGGAAGAAGACTTGTCTGGTATTAATCATTGTACATCGTTAAGATGCTTACTAAGTGCTGTGTCGGAGGATTTGTATTATCTTCAATTCGTCCTTCATAAAAAGGAGTTTTGGATAAACCTTTATGAGAATAAAACCGCGAAAGCAGTATTAGGATTCTTTGGTGTTTATTACTCGTTTTTTTGCGTGAAAACTGAATATGTGTGAACGACCGGTTACCGCTCCAAATTGTGTTATAAGTATGCTTTAATACGTCTGTATCCAACAGTTTTACACTAAATATTAAAATATAGGTTCGAATAAATGTATTGTCTTTTTTTAAAGAATTTCTTAAGTTATATTTCGTAGGGGTTACTTGAAAATACATCATCCGAATCGTTAATTCAATTAAACAATGTTCCTAATGCACATTTACAATTAAAGAAAAAAAAAACTACAAGCATGTTCATACTGTATAATATATCCGAATATCGGAATGCAAGTGTTTATTCCACAGGTTTTGAGTGTATCGACGTTATATTATTCTATCAGAAGCAAGACAAAACGCGCCCTCGATCAGTAATGACATTTTTCGGCATCCAGATGTTTAAAAAACTATTAAAAAAATGGATAGGATAACTGTGTTGTAGTCAAACATTCAAGGCATGAAGGATGAAAATACAAAATGTAGACAAAAAACAAATACTTTCAACACTGAACTCACAATTCTAATGCAGTTATGAAATTATAGTAATGTCTGGTAGCACATCACAAATAGTACATGTACATTTCTCTGTATCGTGTTTATCGAGTTCATGTAAAATACTTTTGCAGCTAAATACTCGATAATATATTTATTTTTTGCCCGTGAACTGCAGACTAAGAAAACATGTATATCATAGTCTATATGGTAATTTCGATCTATGGGAAATTGAGTTAATTGGTGAACATGAATTTAATAGCTAATGCTGCGTTAACTCCCTAATGGTACACACCTTCCATAGACGCTTACAAAAAATATTCAAAACCAATTTGGATAATCGAGTTTTATATATTGCTATTCATAAATAATATATGAATTATTGACATATTTTGTTTTAGATTTTAAGACAAATAGGATACTAACAGTTCCGTAATCTGAATTAATGTATATGGCTCTTTACACAAATGTAGAACTTGTTTCACACCTACAGCCTACTATCAGATTTGTTTAAAATGACCTTCAGATACAAACAGTCATTAGTTTAAGTCGTAAACACATCCAATCCTATCATTAATACTAAGCAATGCCAGATAATCACTTGGAATGAATTTCCAGTAATTTAAAGTTTAACATTTTCTGTTAAAAATCAGTTTGATGAAAGATAGTACATTCTACTCAAATGTTAGTAGCAATAAACACGCATCTTTGAAATAGTCAACACCGATTTCAAAAGTAGTTAATATGATTGTATTCAGAAAATAATATTATTTTAGTGATACGTACTGAGTAAATGAAATAAAAAAAATGGTAAAATGACCATGGAATACTTTTCAAGTGGGAAATATTTTCTTAAATAGATAACTAGATGTTTACCTGCATCACATAAAGCGGAAGCGGTCTTGAACCACTCGGCTCCGTGCGTCCCTTTGTTCGGCCAAAAGAAAAAAATGTTTCAAAGTTTTCTTGACTTCGATGAAAAGGAGTGATTTAATATTTGGTCTGCAGCTTTATAACATTAAGTTTTTACATTTACAATGTACTATAGATCTACCTCCTGTTCTTGTATCTCGATAGTTTGAAATATTATAACACTTAATGTACAAGGACAAGTTTGGTTGCATTAGTGTACAGAAATTGTCACATATGACAGTTTTAGTTTGTAACCGGGATCTGTTTTTTCTCTCAATCGATTTATGAATTTCGAACAGCGGTATACAAGTGTTGCCGCTATATATCACTAACAAACATTTTTTATTTGAAATACTTTCGCCTTTATTCAGATTGTGAGTGAATTGGAAATATTAAATCAATTCATTTAATATTAATTATGTATTTTAATTCAGAAAATTAGTTTAGACCCTAAAGCACTAGAAGCAATACGACCCTATTAAATGGATAGCAAAATTGAAAAGATCAATGCATTCATTCATAATGAACAGCATAATGTAACATGTGTAACTAATACTCGTTTTATTTTATCAAAACAATATCATGGCACGATGAATATAGTTCAACAGTCGTCTTGTGTTTAGACCTTTCACAATAAATATAGGTTCAAAATAAATGAATAAAAATGTTGCAAAAGAAGGTGACATCAAAGTATAATCGTGCCAACCGACAAAATATACATACATTTAACCTCAGTTTACAAATGAGACAATGATTGTAGCAGGGTTATATCTTTGAAACAACAAAATTTCCGAATAACTTGAAATTTGATCCATGTTTCCTGTTCTGGTAATTGAATTTCTATGACATTTTAATTAAAACAAATGCAATAAGCCTGTTTTGTTGACTATAATGAAAGCACTCCTTTGTATTTTGTAAGTCTTCCCTTTTCATAAAAGGACAATATTTATGACTCATGTTCCACGTAAGCTGTCTAAAGTCATTATTTCAGATATTTTATTCCTGGTTTTAAATGCTCACCACGTCTGCATAAGTATGTATTCAATTAAAAAATTTAAGTAGCAACGGAAAACAAGCTAATGCATTTGAATAAAAGGATAAACTTTTAAAATGTATGATATTTACCATTGAATGAATTTACAAGTACATTATTTTATACATGAACGTTACTGACATCAAATATTTTTTGGGGTTTTTATAAATTTATTATTTGTTATTTGATGCAAGTGCTTTACACAAGTGCAGCAAGTGAGAACACTTTCTTTTAAATTGTGGAATGTAGAAGTCGTGCAATTTCTGTACATATTAATACTGGGGTATTTAATAGAAAAACGAGGAGCAACATCTATTGTCTATGTGAATGTTATTCAAATCCATGTTTATATTTAAGAAACATAGCAGATGCAGGTTGCAAGAGGAAGTATGCTATTTAGACAAATGACACACATTGAATAAAATTCAAATCTGTGTATTGTTGTCTCTTTGACACAATCCCTAATTCTATTCTCAATTTTATGTATCCCAAAAATTACACTGTAAGATACTGATAGTTTTCATTATATGGTACTGATTTTTATTGCTGTAGTTTATTGTTTCTCTTGTCACGTTGTTATCAATTGTAGCTTATATGTTTCTATATTGTTTGCTTAATCAAATTATGACTATTGAACAGTGGTATACTACTATTGTCAAAATAGTCATTGGCTGATTAACATCCAGTTGGATTTAGGATCAAAATCATGAGTGAGAAAAATATGTCTTGCTCTGTTCTAGAACACCATTCGGAGGAAGATAGTAATATTGATATACATGTAGATCCAAACATATTAAAATATTTCACTAAAATACCTGTCACCCCATTTCACATGAATTTCTTTACTAAAGACAATATTCTTTCCTTTTTCTTCTCAAAGCTGTAATGCATTTGAAACTCTTTAGCTTGATTCGAATTGGTTGAACCAATTACACATCCATAATTAGTATGAGCGTGCCAATCATAATACGGCATCACCTTGGTATCGTTTGATCTCTTGAAATCTCTCCCCCCGAAAAACAAACAAGAGATATGCTTGCATGCCAAAAGAAGGGAATAACATCAAATACTTCAGGAATTTTTGTAAAGTTGATGGGAATTTACAGTTCTACTCATCCAAAAGTTAGAACTGTATATACCTATTGCACGAAGTATCAAGGGTATTGATAGTTCTACAAAATAATGATGTGTTTGTAGTCATCACACGAAAGATTTAGAATTTTACCATCCTAGAATAGATCTTTGAAGATAAAAAAAAAACAGGAAGCTTTTCTAGTACCCATGTGTTTAATAATTACTTGTCCACGGTAATTAGTAGTTCACACAACTGCATGTTGACATCCTGATTTTTTACCTTTAATTTACAAATCGATTTATAACACGTCATTTAAAACTATAAAATCATTATTTGCAACAGAAAAATGTCTATGTTAAGAAACCATTCAAGGAGAAACTTAGTTTAGAGCGGCACGCGAACCAAGCGGAAGCACGAATGTTTTTTTGTATTGAAAAGCCATTTTTTTCAAAACTGGAGCGGGAAAATCAAAAGATCTATCAATCAAATTGGTTTGGACAAACATCATTAATTCTGTGATTTATAAATTCGATGTACAAAAATAGTGAGAAAATATACATCATATGCTGGTTATAGACTTGGAATAATTGCAAACAAACAGGCGTACCAGAGAGTGAGAGCCCAAAAATGTTCTAATTCCCTTTTCGACGCTGTTATTGTTTTTATGTATTTCTTCTGTATTACGTCTTTTAAAGGAAGTGTCTGTTGCGTAAAAAGCTGATTTGCGAGCACCGATGAGGCTTTTCACTGTTTTGAAATTATAAATATATCATATTTGTACGAGGCATCATGCTATCAAACCATATTTGATTTGGACATACATTGATGAATTTTTTTAAAAGTATTTTATTCAATAATCGGAGGCTTCAGTCAAATTCTTTCAAATGCCGTATCGTACCAAACTGCGCAGTCGGTGTTTTCATTTTGGCTAATATCATGCAGATTTTCTTTGTGCTGCACTAAGTACAATATCAAGGTAAAAATGTAATACACCACAAGGAAAATCATCCCATCCTAAGCAAGAAAAGAGTTCTTAAGTTTGATGGACCATTGCATTTGTTAAACTGAATATGACAAATGCAAATAATACAATGTATGTGTTTCATTTGTATTATTACTTCCTCTCACATAATCCTCACACGAAAAACCGGGAATCATAACAATATAATATAGTATTTTGTACTTTTACAGGGTGAAAACAATTGTTGGACTATAGTAGTATTTAAATGTTATCAATATTTCAATTAATGTAATTTCTTAATTTGAATTTAAGCCTCGTCATCAGAATCTTTTATTCTTCTTTTTTTAACCAACTTCAAATATTTTACTATTTTTTAAATTGAGAAAAACAGTTTTTAATACACACTGTCAATTCGTTTTTTTTTTTATGAACGTATATGAAACGTACGGTCAAACATCCTGTCGTTATTAATTATTTATATATTGACTTGGGACAGGGGCATGCTTTCCTAAGGCTGTTAATGGTGTCTTTAAACTTTGATTTTTAATATATTTCACATGTTGTCAAGTCTTGATCTTAGAAAGCTGATTACAGATTTAAGATTGTTGATTCCCAGTATAATGCTTTTACTTGTGAACTCATTAATTTACACGTCTGGTATATTTAATCATAATCCTGGAATCTAATGACTTTTTATCTCCTCTAAAATCTTTTGTTTGTGTTGCTTGCCTTGAACTGCTGGTTTTAAACAATAGAGCTGAATCAATATGTAAATTTAAATAGTTTTCTCTGATACTTAAAACATTTAAAGCTATGTACCTATACATACTAGTAACACGCTAAGATCAGCTGAACGTATTTTTGTAAGTTTATAATTTTCTTTAACGGTTGAGGTGTCATTATTTAAGGTTATATCCTGACTGGTAATCTTCTTAGAGTATGTGAACATGGCATTTGCAGCACAATAAAATGTCGGGTGATTTAACTGAATGTTTGAACAGTTTTGTGGTAATTAAACTGGTTTGTACCACTCTTGATGTTTTATGCACAGGGAATGTCTACTGTAGGTAATCATGTAACAAGACAGTTTGTTTATATCCTGATGATTTGTTTAAATTGACACAAATCGACGATTTAAACTTACATCTATGACACCCGTCACTATATCAGTTTTGTCTTTTCAATTTTCCTTTTCGCAGTAGTAATTTACAAAGTTGTTATGGAATAACTATATTTAAATTCATGCTTTACACGCGTACATGGAAACACGTCTAGATACTAATTGTGTTAACGGGTAATAGCGCAACCTATTTTCCATATGGTTAATGCGAGCAAAAAAACACGGACGAATATTTTTTCGCTTTCATATAAGTCAGGATATCAGAATAGTCATGATTTATCATTTACCAATAGGGTCCTAATCTCATTATACAAATTTTGACTGAAGTTGAAAAAGATCTGCGAGTGATGCATTTGAACTAAAGTGTAGTTTACCTACATGTATGTTCAAATCACGTAAACTGTTTGGAAGAGGTAAAGACCCAAACTGAAGTTGAAGTAATCACATGAACTCAAAGGAAGCGAGAGCAGATGCGTCGACAGGGTGCGCGATGTGTTCTGTACATGCGTCACGCGTTATGCAAATTCACAATCCAGAAAAGAAGATAAACTGTTAAACTACAGCTCCGACTACTTGTATGAACAAATACAATTAAACGTATTTATTGAGATATCTAAATGCCATAGGAAAGAGTAGATGGTATCTGCTGAGAAATAGGAAACGGACTATTTTATAATTGAAATTATCACATTTGTCATGATATAAACTAGGTCAAAATTGGCCATCTGTTTCAAAATTGAGGAAAAGATCAAGATATGAAGTACACTTTCTGCTTTCGGTAGATCTTTAAACTACCGTATACTAAGATTTATGATAAGGGAATAAATACTATGAAGACTTAGAATGATTGCCAAGGAGACAACTTTCCACAGGAGACTAAATGACAGAATTTTAACAGAATTTTAACAATTAAATAAGTTATCGTAAGGCCATTGACAATGATCAAAACCCAAATCGTATTAGCTATATCAAAAAAAAAACCTTTATGACGTTTAAACGTTAAATGATTCGTACAAGAAAACCAACGTAAAACTTTGCAAGCTGACTTTAATTTTGTCGTTCGGACTGTTCTGTATGATTTCGGTTTCAAATCAGATCAGAATCAAGTCAGTTGAAGCAGGAGACAATTATGCTGTCGACGTGTACTAGGCCTCCCTTGGTAGATATTTGACCATTGGTTGCCACATATTATGTAATAGAGGTATAGCTGAGGTGTAAAGTGATGATTAAACCAATAATCCTACACTAAATTGTCCGCACTGTGATCATCGAGTTTAAGTACCAGACTTATATGAACATATACAATATGGTGTTTTACTTATCATTTCACAAAAAGGGTAAGTTGGGTATGACACTGACAAACAAGGGAACCTTACCACATAATAGCATGTTCCTTAAAAGTACATTGTACCGTCAAACCTTTCCTTTATTTATGTCTGCAGTGTCAATCAGCTTTTAAAACAATCAAGCTGCAGTGGAAACATCTGCGTTGTTTTATTTTCCTCCAAACTGAAGATTTGAGAATATAGTTACAGTTCATCAATATTTGTAGTAATTTATCATTTGTTTTCCAATTAACGAGGAAATAAATAACCATGTGTAATCTGAACCTACGCACAAGTTCTTTCAGTAGTTGTTTTAATAACAAACCAATAAACAAAAAGGCATATATGATAGAAAGTACTAAAAACGTACTGCTGGAAACAGGCACAAACATTCATGACAGGGTTTGAAATGTTTCAGAGTGTACATATACATGTATATAATATCCGAATCAGTGCTGTGATAGAAAAACGTAAGCACAGACTGTAAACCCTGGTGAAAAACATCAAAATAATTACACTTATAGATAAATATTGTTTCTTGATAATGCTTTAAAAAGTGGTTTCAGAAAACAAAGGAAATATAATTCGTGAACGACATTGGCAACCAACGATAGGCGAAAGAAAAGACAAACAAGTCCACGAAACACTTCATAGAAAACTAATTACAAAGAAACACGATCCCAATCAAAAACTGGGGGTTATCAGAGATACTCCGGAAGCAGATTCTTATCCACAAGCGGAAAATATTGATCAGTACACGTCCAACCAAGTCAGTTACGTATTAACCAGACTGTAAAAGTTATGATACTGAGATTGAAAAAGCTTGACAACTGACACAAAAAATGCTATGAACCTTCTAAACGACATAAGGAAGAGGCACCTTTAAAATTCTTTAACTTTACTTTCAAATATACTGATGATATCTTATATATTTTGTCTAATGCTTAGTCCGTTTCTTTGTGTGTTACATTTTAATGTTGTGTCGTTGTTCTCCTGTTATATTTAATGCGTTTCCCTCAGTTTTGGTTTGTTACCCCGATTTTGTTTTTGTCCAAAGATTTACGAGTGTTGAACAACGGTATACTACTGTTGCCTTTATATATAACTGGATAACCAATATTTCAGTCAGAACTTGCATCTCAAATATCCCAGTGTACTTGCAATTAAGGATACTACTGATACTAGAAGGACTGCTTCATACCTTGATCTTTTTCTCATAATTGACACAGAATGATAAATTGACGACTTCACACAAAAATCTATGTCAAACGGGATGATTTTATCCTCCTAATTATCAATTTCCAATTTCTCAGCAGTAGTATACACTCTGCTCCGTCATATGATGTTTACATATCCCAATTGATACGTTATGATCGTGTATGTTAACACTATATAGACTTTATATAAATGCGTGTGCTCTTTATGCAGAAACTGTTTCAACGGAGTTTTGAGAAAGAAAGATTTAAAATGGCACTCCTTAAATTTTATGATCGCGATAACGACTTGGTTGATCTGTACGATGTGTCTTTGTTTAAGATAACTAAGACAGTTTTACCCCATTTTAGACTGTGGTTTAACCTATATCGTTTGTCTGCCAAGTATCAAATGTGATTTCTTCTCGAATAGGAATGTTTTGTTAACTGCAAATTTACATTGCTAAATGACATTTCACGATAATTATACATCCAGCATTCATGTATTTATATATGGTCTTTCTTATGAGGGTTCTTTTGAATATGGTATTATGTCTCATCGTTTGTGGGACTTTTTTCTGTAATTTTCACATGTGTTTGTTTGTCAGTTTAGTCGACTTAATTTCCATTTTCCATTGATAAAGCACTTTGTTAGTCCAAATAATTGTTTATTGTTTAGACTAGTGTTGCGAAAATAATTGTTTGAATTTCAAGTAAAATACGGCACGAATTTGGATATCCTAGGCCTGTGTTGTCGTTAATAGACGATGTTGCTAGTTGTTCTGCGGTTTACATGTTGTTTTGTAATTTAATACTAAAATTGGGGAAAAAATATGGAATGTGTCAAAGCGACAACAACCCAACCTTAGAGCAGACAACAGCCAAAGGCCACCAATGGGTCTTCAATGCAGCGAGAAATTCATGAGCCCGGAGGTGTCCTTCACCTGACCCCTTTAAAAATATGTATACTAGTTCAGTGGTAATGGACATCATACTAAACTCCGAAGTATACACAAGAAATAATACAAGACTAACAAAGGCCAGAGGCTCCTGACTTAGGACAGGCGCAAAAATGTGGCGGGGTTAAGCATGTTTATGAGATCTCAACTCTCCCCCTATACCTCTAGCCAATGTAGAAAAGTAAACGCATAACAATACGCACATAGTATATATTTGCGCGTTTATCTGTTCTGATTTTGATTGCGTTTGTTTGTGCTGTATTACTGTCACATAGGGTTGTCATTTAAGCGAGATTTTAAACATTGCCATATAACCACGAGTATTTTCGCTGTAATAAGAATAAAATGAATATATTCTGTGGAGTATTGCAAGATCTATAATACTTGTTATCTACTACGTTCTATTTAATGCAGTTTAAGCATTATCTAGTACTCACTCTTTTACTTTTAGATTTTTTTTATTGTTTTTCGATTTGTTTATCACTATCAAATGTCACTGAATATGTTTTTACAGCTTAATCAAAGCGTACTTTCCGGTGAACTGTAATATGGTTCCTGTTGTATTATTTTTTCTATAGTAATGGGTAAATAAGTTGCATGTGTACAGCAATTTTCGGCAAAGTACTGTCTATAAATATCATTATTTTCAAAGACGTTATTTAGAATAAACATATTTGTGAATCGTTCAACTTATTCAATCAGACAAAATAATTGTTATATTGGCTAAATTGCATGTAAACACTGTAATGTTTGCATTTGGTAACATATAGCAAATTTTTATGTAGACTGGATTAAAATTAGAAAAAGAAAAATTGCCCAATATGAACGCTATGGTTATCAAATTAATGTCTTTGTAAATAGTATCCTGATTCAATTTACCGTTATATAATTAATTGATCATACTAAAATTGAAATTGCTGACCAGCAGCAAATAATGTCTGACTTAATTGTATGGACATCCTTAAAAATTGTGGTAAGATCAATTCATGACAACATTAAAATGCAAGTAATCGATGACAGTTTATCAGGTACCTTAGAGCAAAACACATTGCACGGTTTTGAATGTACAGATACAGAAATTGACCTACAAATACCAAAAAGAGTCAACGAGTTTTGTTTTGCTCGTGCTCAATGAACATTTGTTGGTTCTTTACTTTTGAACTAAAAATTGTAAAAGGAAATGATTGATCACCTGTACTTTTCTTACCCGGCCATTGATTTAATGTTGAAAAGAGGTACATGAACATACATGATAAATAAATACACTGAGATTTCGTTCAACGTCTTTGATTGACTGGTAGGTTTAATTAAGAATTATTCAAGGGGTAGTAATTTACATTGGTTTCAGTCCTTCATCCTCTATATTGTTCAAAGAGGTATATGTCGGCTAAACTTTATGATGTTGGTAAAAAATCATATTAAAAATTATCATGGCCAGAACAAACTGAAATTGAATTAAGTCAACATTACAAGAAAGACCGAAAAATCGCTACATTATGTAGGCTGTACCACAAGGTATAACTGCGTATATTCAATTCAGTATGTTGACCGATTGGTGGCCTTCGGCTGTTGTCTGCTCTTTCGTCGGGTTGTTGTCTCTTTGACATATTCCCCATTTCCATTCTTAATGTTTATGACATTGATAATGTGTAACGAGATTGATTGGAGTAACACTTTGTAATGAATGTATGAAAACAAATCAAAATAGGTCTTTTATTTAGATCAGAATATGTAGGAAGATTTCTGTAATTTTATTGTGTCATTTACTTTTATGACATGGAAGTTGGTCAGACAATACTCAAAAAACCATTAATTTAAAATTGAATTGTGCAATTACATTATCGGTAAGATTTGTTTAACATTTTTTTTTTTATTTTAAAGACACACAATCTAACGAGAGTCTATTTCTATTAAAAAGATAAACGATTTTTATACTGCAATTGGAATTTAAAACATATGACATTTAAATACAGAAAATATAATTAGAAACTTTCATATTAAAGAAGTATTTTGTAACAGAATAAACATCTTATCTGTGATCATTAATAAACACATCAAAACTTTCGCATTGCGGTCAGCACATGGAAAACAAACCATTCGTTTTACACAGAACATGTCGAATCGAATTTGACAATTTAAGGCAACACAAATTTTCGTTTTTATTCTTTATAGTTGTTCTTGTTATTTTTCTTAACCTTGTCATCTGTTTGACATTTTGTTTGTTCCAAGCCAAGACAACAAAAAATATGAAAAGTAAATAAAAATGAAAGGCAAACCGAAGGCTGTTATAACAATGCAGGCATAAGTTAAACATTTAGCCAGAGCAAATTCAAGTTTTATCAATATGGTGCATTTTATTAACTGCATAATTTCGTTAAAGGGTATATAGATATTGCCAGAAGGAATAGAGGGGTGTTATTTCTTGCAATTTACGATTTATGCAAAGCATAAAAAGTTAAATCACAAATATACCGAACTCCGAGGACAATTCGAAGCGGAAAGTGGCAAAATCAAAAGCTCTAGTATATCAAACGAATGGATAACAACTGTCATATTCCTGTTTTTGTACATGCATTTTCGTATGTAGAAAATGATTGATTAAACCTAGATAAACCTCTCACTTGTACAAAAATGTATGACAGTCAAATCAAATTCCTACATTACACTTTTGTCTTCAGTTTACATGATATGTAATTTGATCTAAAATGTTTATTTAGTTGAATAGGTACGTTTGGTTATATGGTTAGTGTACGCGAACGTTCTCGTAAACGAAAATCATTGAATGTAACAAAGCCTTTATAAATGTACTGCTATTGAATTATTGTCTTTCCAAACCCTTATTCGGCGATATCTTCCCGTACACTCTCGTTGTAAAGTCAACCACTGCACAACGCAAGTACGAGGGGAAATCATGATGGCAGAAAGTAAATAAAAGTGACGTGGAAGGTAAATAGCTAAAACTGATTCTCAAAAACAAACTTAATACAAGAAATCATTTTTACTATTTAGGAAAAGTTTAATTAACAAATAGGAACGCAAGGAAAATATAAACAAAACCATGGCTCTATCAATCGAAACCAAAAAAAAAAAAACCCAAAAAACATGCAAATTGAAATAAGTTTAATGTACTTGTATATGCATGCATTGGTTCAATAATTTTGATATGACTTTAATAAATTATAAAGTAAATTTGTGACAAACATATTTGAATCATACAAAAGGTTTGGATAGCTATGGAACTTTTATGCTCAATTTCATGTATTATGACTTGATAAGGTAGCATCGTACAATTTTCATCGATATCATAAATGTTTCGAGCATAACTAAATGAAATTATATTGTTTCCATAACATTTTGACCAGTGCATTGCTTACTTACAATTTAATATAATCAGTAAAACGTGCAACATGGGTTAAACCTGAAACTTTATATAGGTTGATTAACATTTATTTGTTTGAATAGCTGCGTTTCTTAAAGTTTTTATTGCTTTGTTTCAAAAAACAGAATGACAAACGTAGATACAAGTACCTTTTCTTAGGGAGAGATAAATCCTACTTTTTAAAGGATCACTCTGATTCAAACAAAAAATCTCTGAAACTGACATTAGCAATATGCTTAATTTCTTGATTTACAACATATTTGTTTCGTTTGGAGGACGTCTTTTTCAACAGACCGTCGGCACTCGATTGGGAACCAATTGTTCCCTTCTCATTGCCTACTTGTTTCTTCAGTATTATGAGGCTGACTTCATACAGGAACTTTTAAGGTAGAAAGATAAGAAGACCTTTACTATCTGCTATATAGATGATGTTCTCTCAAAAAATTATTCAAAATGTGGTGACTATGTTGAACGCATCTATCCTATCGAACTAGAGATAAAGAAAACAACAGATACAGTCTGCCTCATATCTTGACTTTCATCTAGAATATGACAATTAGGGTCGGTTGAAAACAAACCTTTACAACAAAACAGATCATTTTAGCTTCCCATTGTGAACTTTCATTTCTATGACGCAACATTTCAGCAAGGTCTGGATACGGAATATATATCTCCCATTGAAACGATACTCCCGGTTTTGTATTTCCTTGATAGAGGGTTGCTGCTCACACGGAAATTATTAAACCAAGAGTTCCATATGTCCAATGTACGAAGGGATGAATTCTACTTCGACATATGGAACTATGTTTAAACAATACTCTATTCAAATGAATTGAATTTGATTGAGCAATAGGCATAGCCTATGTAAGACCTCTCCACAAAACAAGGTACAATTTGACTGTTATGGAATAACTGTTTCACAGATGATATCGTATATGTTCATTACGTCTGAACTACAACCCTTTTTTTTTTTTTTTAAACAATTAAATCATCTTTATTGCACTAAATGCTCTGTAACAATTTACCTAGCTTACAGCATTAGGCTAAGTATCCCTGTATATCAATTATTATACATCCAGGGAGAATATATTATAAAATATTATATTAATGTTAGTATTTTACAATTAAACATAATACATTATACAAATAAACATCAATACAAATAGATGCATTCATTTGTTTTTGTGTCTGTTTACAAATCGGGAAAAATAACTATAATAAAATATCTACGCCGTACCGTTTTGTAATTATATTACGTGTGTTTACTTTTTCACAGGTTACCTGTGTATTGGAATAGGCCTAACTTATTTTTTTATATTATGATATAAAGGATTTATTTTCCCTACCTTACTCATGTTTATCGAAATAAACATATAGGTAAGTAAAATATTATGTTTAAATTCAAATCAATAGGTTATTTGAGATGCGGTTTTTTTTTTTGCACCTCGTGGTGTATTATTTAGACTAGGAAAAGGTAATTAGCATATATGTTAATTTGTCAGCCAGTAATATCTTACTTATAGGTTACAATATGTTGACGTCTTTATTAACATTTTTTCGGTTTCAATATTTCTTATCACATTTAATAATATTTAAGATTTCTATTTTTGTTTCTTATATATGGAGAAAAATATAACTGTTATCAGGGTGTTTATATCAAAATATTTTATATCTGCTATTTTATAGCCAGTTATTAAATTTTCTATCTTTAGAATGTGTCTATCTCTTTGAAGATAACGTAGTAGCTTATATATTTCTTGCCAGTAAGAATTATTATAAGGGCATGTAATAAAAAAAGTATTTATAGTTGTCAATTTTTTTGCAAAAATTACAAGAATTGTTTTCTAATACTTTCCAATGAACTAGCAATTCATTGCATGGAAGGATGAAGTAGAGTAATTTCCATTTAAACATTTTAAATTTGTTGTCATATAGGTAACTAAATATAAAATTAAGTGTGTTTTTAAATTTTCTATTTAAATTTTCTTCAAAGATTCTTTCCCACTTAAGAAAACCTACAAGTTTGTCCTGTTTATGAGGGACAAATAGTATTGAATATATTTCTTTATTACTCATTTCTGGATGAATATTATGATTGAGAAGTATTTGCAGATTTTTTGTATTCTTTATATTTACTTTTGTTTTAAATGAGCTTTCTTGCTTTAAAATATTCTGCCAATGTTTTTGAATAGCTTTGTTTAATAAGAATTATACTCGAATCCAATCATGTTTATCTTTTATTTTAATTAATATTTTATTTTCTGATATATAACCTCTTTCATCAAGTATGTCATTTACATACAAAATATTCTGTTCAATCCATTTAGTAAGCAATAAGTATATTCCTTTTGCTTGTATGTTATGATTGCCCCATAAAATCTGCTTTCGTATGTCTAGAAATGTTTGTTGGGTCTTTGTCTGTCCTCCCTTAACATTAATCCAAGTTTTAATTAATTTCTGATAGAACTCAGGAAGGGATTTAGATATTTTTTGTCTAACATATTAACATTTTTAATGCTCATTTGAAATATCAAAAGGTTTTTACCAAATTTGTTTAAGTAAACTTGGGGTATTATATAAGTCCAATTATTACCAGAATTTTGTTTAAAGTTTTAAAATCCAGCGTAATTGAAGTGCTTTGAGATTGCACGTTTAATCTTATCTTTTTTCCCATTCCATATAAAATTATATACTAAAATTTTATACTTTTGTATTATTTCCTTTGGGATGTACATGTTTGATCAAGTTTGATAAGATTTTTTCACATTTTTTTAGCTGTTTATCAGTGTTTAGTTTTTGACAGTCTTGCTTGTTATAACCAAAGTAAAGACCAAGACTTTTAATGTTATCTGTTTTCCTATTTATGCTTTCAAATTTGTCTCTGCTATGTTTAAGTTTTCCTAACCAAAATTATAACCGGATTTGTAATAACATCAGCAACACGACGGGTGCCACATATGGAGCAGGATCGGCTTACCCTTCCAGGTTAACTAACATCAACCCCAGTTTTTGGTGGGGTTCGTGTTGCTTAGTCTTTAGTTTTCTATGTGGTGTCTTGTGTACTACTATTTATCTGTTTGTCTTTTTCTCTTTATATAGCCATACCGTTGTCAGTTTATTTTCGATCTATTAGTTTGAATGTCCCTCTGGTATCATTCGCCCCTTTTTTTAATCTCATATGTTTTACTTTTTTAATGTGGTCCTCAATTTTTTTCGTAATATTAAAACCAATGATTAATATGCAATACTTTGCTACGCCAATTCCAGAGGTCAATTGCTAATGAAGTCAGTTGCGAGTTTGTTGACCTTTATGAACTGTTTTCTATCATGACACATCTTCTTAAACTGTAATGCAGTATAGTTGGAACAAACGAATGTAATTCATCATAATATGTTGACGTACTATTTGTACAATAATTAAGCTATAACTACTGGAAGCAGTATGCTATAACTGTCTTTATAAAGACTTTTATTAGATATTGCCTTATCAATATGTTTATCTTAAGGAAATTTCCTTTGTAGTGAATGTTTTTCTTGTTTTTGAGTAATTGAGAATGGTTATGAATACACAGATATGTATATTGTAGGGTATTTGAGGATGGGACAGTAATGCATATGCAACCAAACAAAGAAACAAAAGACATGCGAAAGGCAACAATACTAACATCAACAATGTGTTTACACTATCTAAAAATAGCCCGAAACTTAAGCGGGAATTTTAAAAGATCATAACAAAAATAACAAAAATAAAGGAATAATAACATCCACTGTCAAAGCTTTTGCATTTTGTAAAGAATAAATCATTTTGTGAAAATATCATGCATGATTTTAAATGTCAATCAGTTGCTCAACAACATTCACAAAAACACTGTGCAATAAATAGTTAGGAAAACACTTTATTATGAAAAAAATGGAAAAAAAACAACACAAAACAAAGTGAATATTCACAGTTTTCCGAAAACGCAACTCAATAATAATTTTTTCAGCAAGAGGTTATCTTAGTAGTTAAATAAGACAGCAGCACAGAAAAAGGCAAGTAGAGGTTATTAATAATAACGTTAAAAGAAATAGATCTACAAAAATGTAGTAAGGGAAAGACTATTCTAAACCAGAATAAATAAATTGTTCCTTTCATTCGCTGTGTTAACGATTGGCCTATCATATTCGTTTTAAGTATATCATTTTTTTTTTAATCTACCCAAATGGATAGATACCTTGTTAGTTACATATTAATTATCAATTATAGTTGACTTTGATCTTGCATTCATAATCTTTGGTCACTTTTTTTTTATCTTAATTATTTTATGCCAATATGATGGTCCTAGTCAAACCCTTTACAAATGATTCAGTATGCTCTTATCTTTTATTTTTTGCAACTACACTACTGTCCCAGATGCAAGTGGGCTGCACGACAAAACACATGTTAAACCCGCAATATTCTTTGTGTTCATGTCTTTATTCAGGCCTATTATTCAGTGGTTTATGTTACTTAAGTAATAACTTAATTCGTTTAGGTTTTTAGCAATGATCAGCGTGTTGGTTTCCCATATGAATTGTTTCACAATTTGTTATACCGATGACTTTAATTGTTAATATACAATGTGGGTTTTGGCCATTTCTGATTCAAAGCGTATGGTGACCTAAAGCTGTTTTCATCTTCACCCTCCGATCTCTTGTGGATTGTTGTCTGATTTGCAATCATACAACATATATTCTATTGAAAATTAAACAGGTGTTTGATCAATATTTTAACCTTTATGTACTTCCTAGTATTCATCTGTTTCAGTGGAAATTTACACTCACAATGCCACTATCATTTTCCATCATAATATATATCATATTTTGTTATGAGCATAATCCAATTCCAAAATGATAAAATTATGTTACCCTGTCGTAATAAGATTACATAACACAACATTAGATAAATGAAAGCCTTATAAATATTCGTATTGTGAACACGCCAAGTATCTTATGATAGAATTATCATTTTACAAAGTTCTTTATCTTGTTCATTTATCAAAATAGTAACGAAAAATGTTCGGATGATGACATACAAATGAAAGAAAAAAATACTATTTTGTCTAATTGAAATTGATTTTTTTTCTCAGCTTCTCAGCATACAAAACAAGGTTGTCCGCTAAAACTAATTGCATAAGATCAACAAAGTGTCTCAATTTCTCAATATTATGTAATGAAAAAGATAAAATAGTTCAAGAAAACATTTTGATTTCTGGTTTCAGAGTAGGCTACAGTTTAAAACCAAGCAACAACCTTTATGGAATAGGCTATTTCAAAACCATTCATTTCAGTGGAAGAATTGTGATTAAACTTTCGATTAGATTTATAGATATTTTGCTCCGAAATTTTCACAAAGTAATATTCCTTGACGCTGAACAAAATGTAATAGATTTAATGTCTTCATGCATTTAACAGATGGTAGTTATACGTTACTTGTTTTCTTTCGAGTAGTCTAGTTTAATATTTTCCACTGTTTTGAAGACCATTATGGCATAAGGCGGTTTTCTGCCCTAAAATAGGGTTGTTGTCTATTGACGCATTCCCTGTTTACATTCTCTGTTCTATTCAAAATCGTTCATTGATTAATAAAATTACTATTAGATAAGTAAATATAAGAAGCCTTACTTAACGTTTAACAAAATGGCCAAGCGTACTTATATTCGAAAAAAACAAGACAACTTAGAAAGAACTGAATTAATCAAATCATACAATAGTCTAGCTCTACGGTAAATTATATCATTGGTATCAAAATACTTCAAGCAATGACATCAACTGAAACAAAATACTAAAAACAAGAAACACATGCATATGTATCGCCAGCAGTTATTAAAAAAATGGAACATTTTGTCTTATCTGTATGTTTTCAATTGTTTTTCAATTCGTATTATTTTTTTAAAATCTTTTCCATTTCCAAAATAATTTATTCTATAATGTATAAACATTTCTTTACCTTGATAGTACATTTTTTTATAATCAAAATATTACCAGAATATTGTGGGAGGGAATGGACAAATATAAACAATAGTTAGATATACAAAGATGTAGTATGAGTGCCAATCAGAAAACTCCCCATTCAAGACACAATTTAAAAAGTAAACCATGATAGGTGAAAGTAAGGCCTTAAACAAGAGCCATGGCCCCAAACCTTTTCTAGACTTGGGTATTTCAGTTTATTACATTTTGCCATATTATACACAATTTTGGTACCCTTTAGTCAATTATCATTCATGACGACATTATTACTTTGAACATGACTTCTGGTGTTTATATTTTCCAACTCGTTCGCCATGTCCATGTCTATGGTGACATTTTGAATCTGTTTAAACTTGGTAATTTATTAAATCATGCATTTTTATAATACAATTTTTTAAAACCAGCTATACTTAATTCCTTCACAGATAAAAATAGTTTATTTTGAAGGTTGGCTGATACTATATATATTTAATATCAAACGGAGTCCCATAGCTTACTATCTTCGCACGATGATGCCGTTCGTTTAATTAGATACGATTCATGGACATGTGGTTATCTTTTGTAGAAAATTATTATTTGAAGTTTCCAATATACCATATTAGTAAGATCACACCGGTGCTAACATTGATTTTGATTTGATATTTACGGCCGCGGTATATATAGTTATAGAAAGATAACCTTGATGATTCTCTTGGTACTTTTATTCTAGCATTGCTCAGGATAGATAGTTTTTAAGACTGAGCATGGTGTATGTATATCGCTGTACTAATATATATTGTATTACAGGGAGAAAACTCGTCAATCGACCACACTTTTGTTAAACTGTAAATATACAAATAATGAATTTGTTAACGCAAAAGTCATAGTATCAATATTATTCTGTAATACATGTAACTTGCTGTAAATTAAATTTTAGTTTCAAAATTCTCTCCTTCTAATTTGTACAGTTTCTTTGTTGCATGTTCTGTTACACCACTGTACTATGTTAGGGAAACAGTAAATAACAAAAATGTTTAACCTTGAGCAAAATTCAAAACGGAAAGTCATTCGACCACACTTTTGTTAAACTGTAAATATACAAATAATGAATTTGTTAACGCAAAAGTCCTAGTATCAATATTATTCTGTAATACATGTAACTTGCTGTAAATTAAATTTTAGTTTCAAAATTCTCTCCTTCTAATTTGTACAGTTTCTTTGTTGCATGTTCTGTTACACCACTGTACTATGTTAGGGAAACAGTAAATAACAAAAATGTTTAACCTTGAGCAAAATTCAAAACGGAAAGTCCATAATCAAATGTCAAAAGCAAACGCTCAAACATATCAAACGGATTGATTACAACTGTCATATTCCTGATTTCTTGAAGATTCAATTCAGAACTGTTAATCAAATGAATAAAAACATGATGATATACTAGTTACCTCAAAAGCAGAATGTGAAGAACAAGGTATGTTCTGGTTCATTCTTTGAAGCTCTTATATAAAATCCTTCTTCATGCAAATAAAGAATCAAAAATGCAAGCAGAGACACACTAACAGTTTGTATCCATATACATGCCAAGTTTTTTTTAACTATGTCTGCAGATCTTCACTAGTATATGGTCATTCAGAACAAGCAGGTATCTGGATGATGTCAGTGTAAGAGCATTTACTGATAAAAGTGACTAGTAATTGTCTCAACCTTGAGCAAGATAAATGTAAACGCGATTGTTATATATACTTTTGCATAAAACACGTTTTGACTTATTCTATCGTTTGATTTAGAATAAAATCATCATAGATACCAGGACTAAATTTTGTACATACGCCAGACGCGCGTTTCGTCTACAAAAGACTCATCAGTGACGCTCGAATCCAAAAAGTTTAAAAGGCCAAATAAAGTACGAAGTTGAAGAGCATTGAGGACCAAAATTCCTAAAAGTTTTGCCAAATGCAGCTAAGGCATTCTATGCCTGAAGTAGAAGAGCCTTAGTATTTCAAAAATTCTAAATTTTGTAAACAGTTAATTTATAAATATAACCATATCAATGATAATTCATGTCAGCACAAAAAGTGCTGACTACTGGGCTGATGATACCCTCGAGGAAATAAATCTCCAGCAGCAGTGGCATCGACCTAGTGGTTGTAAATAAACTCATCATAGCTACTACGACTAAATTTTGTGCATACGCCAGACGCGCGTTTCGTCTACAAAAGACTCATTAGTGACGCTCGAATCCAAAAAAGTTAAAAAGGCCAAATAAAGTACGAAGTTGAAGAGCATTGAGGACCACAATTCCTAAAAGTTTTGTCAAATCCAGCTAAGGTATTCTATGCCTGAGGTAGAAAAGCCTTAGAACTTAGAATAAGGAATTAAAACAAAAACGGTAAGTTAAAAGGTTTATACTATGTCATAGTTAGATGAACTAACTGTGACAGATCTTTAAACTTCTCAATATTGAATCATGCCACTGTAAAAATTCTTAAATCCGTTTCTGATGGCTATAAATAAAGCAGGTGTTAGTAATTTGATGATGATTTCCTTCATAGAGGGTTGCTGCTCACAAGGAAGCTACTAAGCGAGGAGTTCCAAATGGTGAAATTGAAATCATCAATTTGTAAATTTTACGGACAACATCACGAGTTGATTGACCGTTATGGAATAACCGTTTCACAGATGATATCGGATATGTTCCTTACATTGAAACTTCAATTCCCTTTCCTTTTCACGAATGTGACCCACCGAATTATACTTTTTAGCGGATTTGTAATAATATTAGCAATGCGACGGTTGCCACATATGGAGTAGGCTCTGCTTACCCTTCCGGAGCATCTGAGATTACCCTCAGTGTTGATGGGGTTTGTGTTGCTTAGTCTTTAGTTTTTTATGTTGTGTCTTGTGAACTATTATGTGTCTGTTCGTCTTTTTCTTTTTTAAGCCGTGGCGTTGTTAGTTTGTTTTCGATCTATGAGTCTGACTGTCCCTTTGGTATCTTTCGTCTCTCTTGTGGAAAAATGTATCGTGGATCATGAGTTTGATATGATGTTTTAGCTACTTACTAGTCATGTGGCAAATATGTCATGTCTACTCAGTAAAACAAATATGCAGCCCAGGGAAAAGGTTCTGCATATCATGTCAAATTATATGGTTACTAAAAAAAAAACATTATCTGTAAAATAAGTGGCAGAAAATTTGACTTACACCTCTTAGCCTATACAAATCATCGAATGGAATGTCCGTTTTCCGATCGGACATATGTGCGAAGATAAACATTCAAAGATGAAAATGGTATCCATCGATGAATTTTTCTTTACTGAGAAAGACAATGAATTACCATGTTCTATACTTATAAGTCAACACTTGAGGGACATGCGTAACAATATAACGTTGTTTGAAAGGGCTTCTATTTTATGTATTTGTTGTAGTAGACGAAAAGTCATGATTATAAAAATTTACTGAGATTTAAAACACGAACATAATTTGTTTTATCTTATACAATCTTGTGTGTAAACACATACGTCACCATAGGGAAATACAAACTAGCATACATCACATTAAGACAACAGCACGACATAATACAATCAAACACAAAGACATAAACATAAGTAGTACTAAAACCAGGGGGCGATATTATCATTGAAACACATCTCATACCGATAGTAACTCAAATAATTACAAACTCATCATAGTTACCATGATTAACATCTTCTACCTTATTTTTATTATCGTTTTTTTTTTTAATTATGGCAACGAAATTTTCAAATGATATATAAGACATTGACTATTTTATAATTTAGTCTTAAAATTCAGTATTAGTGATCAATTAATTTAGAATTGACTTCAGTTTTTGAAATCAACTTTTTAAAGGCACTTTAAGCAACAAACAGATGATTGACATTAGCGTGTTTTATACTTTATGTTTAAGGATTTAAAGACATTAATGTAGAAAGAAGTATTGACTGAAATGTCAAGGAATGACTAAATGTGTGTTTTACTGGATTAGTTCCTTGTGGATGACAGTTCGGCATTATATTGTAGAATAAAACATTAAGGGACTGAATGTATATGAAATTGAGATACAATTAAATGAAACAAAAAATAAATATATCAGTTCCCTCATCCTTTCAGTCGAATAGATTTGTTTATTTGCACGCTTGTCAGAGTTCTTTTTAAATTCATCTGTCATATTACGCATTTTCATCTTCTCAACGTTTAAAATTCTTCATGGGTGTTGTATTAGGTTTAGAGTAACTATTCCAGAGAGTAAAAAGTCATAAAATATACAACGTATGACCTTGCAACAAATTAATTCATAAACGCACATTTCGAATAAGTGATTTAATACTGTTGTTTGGTGAAGAGTAGAATAGAAGCTGTTAATTGATATCTTTTATTTGAGAAATAACATACATAACCGTATTTGAAGAGTTGCAAACGCGAATTGGGAATGCGAATCAACTCTTCAAATACGGTACTATTATTCCTATTAAAATGCAATACCTTAGGACCAAAACGTCGATTTTGATTGTGCAACGTTGTTGCAGTGACTCCAGCAGCGTTTGATGGCTTTAGGGAAGACGTCACCCAACCAACAGGCAGCCTGACATCACATTTCATTATAACAGTTATTATTTTTTGCATAGCATAGATTACAAAGTGGAAAGGGATTAATATAAGTTGCAAAACCTGTTTCCCAATCCACTATATATAAATATGTTTGAACTTTTGTAATTAAAGAAAGTATCGTGTCCCTTTTTAACGCTTTTTTTTTCTTTAAACGGTATGGTTAACATGTCCATATAAATTATTCGAAATAATACAATACTTGCAATCATAATTTTAAGAAATGTATGTATCTATATTTGTATATTGTAATCACCTCGTTTCTACTACAGACTGTCAAACCCCTCTTAATTAATTTATTGGAATCACATCGTTATATACCACAGTGTTTCCAACTCCTCTTAGCAAGTGTATTGTTACCACTTTGTTTTCCACTACAGGATTTCCAACCCCTCTTAACTAATATATTTGAATCACTTCGTTATCTCCCACAGGATGTCAAACTTTTCTTAACTAATATATTGTAATCACTTCGATTTCCACCACAGGCTGCCCAACTCTTCTTATCTAATATATTTTAATCACTTCATTTTTTACTGCAAACTGCCAAACCCGTCTTAACTGATAAATTGTAATTACTACGTTATCTACTACAGATTGACCAACCTACCTAAACTAATATGTTATAATCACCTCGTTATCTACCACAAGCTGTCAAACCTCTCTTTACTAATATATTGTAATCACTTCGTTTTCTACTACAAGCTGTCAAATCTCCCTGAACTAACATATTGTAATCACTTCGTTTTCTACTACAGCCTGTTAAACCTCCCTTAACTAACATATTTTAATCACTTCGTTTTCTACTATAGGCTGTCAAACCCCTCTTAACTAATATATTGTAATCACTTCGTTATCTACCACAGGCTGTCAAACTTCTCTCAACTAAGATATTGTAATCACTTCGATTTCTACCACAGCCTGTCAAACCTCCCTTTACTAATATATTGTAATCACTTCGTTATCTACCACAGGCTGTCCAACCCCTCCTAACTAGTATATTTTAATAACTTCACTATCTACCACAGGCTGCCCAACCCCTCCTAACTAAAATATTGTAATGACTTCATTGTGTACCACAAGCTGTCGATCCTCTCTTAACTAGTATATTGTAATCACTTTGTTATCTACAACAGGCTGTCCAACCTCTCCTTATTAATGTATTGTAATCATTTCATTATCTACTACAGGCTGCCTAATCCATCATACTAATTTATTGTAATCACTTCCTTATCTACTACATGCTGTCAATAAAGCCAACTGTAGTATACCTCTATGCAAAAGTCATAAATCGAAACTTATCTAGGTGACAAACAAAAACCGAGGGGAACACATCAACTCAAAGAGGGAAAAGAGGAACAACAGTAGCAACAGGAGCAACTTAATGTTTGTATTTTCGATAAGCAAAATTATTGTGAAATTGTTACTTTTCAAGACCGTTAGAATTCTCGTTTGAACTGTTTTACATTTGTCCTTCCAGTGCCGTTTATAGCCAACTATGTGGTATTGTATTTGTTCATTGTTCAAGGTCATACAGTAACCTTTAATTTCTAAATTATATGTATGTTTGACTCATCCAGAGAGTAGACTCATTTACAATGGTCATATCATATCTTCTAACTTTGATATTTACTGTAAAACATTTTTAAGCTACTAACCGGTTAATACTTTTTATCGTCCAACTTTGCACAACCGACACACGATAAACCGTATAATTGTTTCTCCTTAAAATATGGACTATTCTGTGATAATTTCAAAAACACACAGTGTCTAAACATTACAGACGCTACGCTTCCTATAAACCTGTACAGAAAGCAATTTCAACACAATTAGTTAGAATAATTATGTTGGTTCTCTGTAAGCTTGTCTATGACTAGCAAATCAATTAATGAAAACAATGTGATACTTGTGAAAAGTGCAATTGCATTTTCTGAACCTAGTAAACCTAGGCAAAAACTGTATCACTGCTAAATGGTGGGTACTTATTTCAAGACCGCATCCTTACATTATATTCATGTTTATCATGCCACTAAAAATAAAGTGTCAGAAAATAAACTCATCATAGATACCAGGATTAAATTTAGTATATACGCCAGACGCGCGTTTCGTCTACAAAAGACTCATCAGTGATGCTCGAATACAAAAAAGTTAAAAAGACCAAATAAAGTACGAAGTTGACGAGCATTGAGAACAAAAATTCCTAAAAGTTTTGCCAAATACAGCTAAGGTAATCTATGCCTGAGGTAGAAAAGCCTTAGTATTTCAAAAATTTAAAAATTTGTAAACAGTAAATATATAAATATAACAATATCAATGACAATTAATGTCAGCACAAAAAGTGCTGACTACTAGGCTTGTGATACCCTCAGGGAAATAAATCTCCACCAGCAGTGGCATCGACCCAGTGGTTGTAAAAAAACTCATCAAAGATACGAGGATTAAATTTAGTATATATGTCAGGATATACTACAAGTACCTTGATTTGGAACTATTCAAATAAAGAGTATATCAATATGTTAAGTGAGAGGTTTAGCTAGCTATACAACCAGGTTTAATCCACAATTATTTACATAAGTAAATGCATGTACCAAGAAAGTAATATAACTGTATTATCCTTTCGTTGTATGTGTTTAAGCTCTTGAGTTTGCCTATTGATAAGAGACCTACCGTTTTTAATTTTCCTTGTTATAACAGTCGTATATATATAACTCTACAACAGATTTATCCATCGGATCACCAGCAATGTTTTTGTTCTTCCCTCGCCGGGATTCGAACCCATGCTACTGAGATATCGTGACACCAAATCGCCTGCACTGTAGCCGTTCCGCTAGACCACACGACCACCTGGGCTTCATAAAAATGAAGCTTTCGGTAGCCGGGTGTTACCTTTCCACGTCAGATTTAATTTAGCGTCGTACTACAGTACATGCTATATAAGGCATGAAGATGTTATTCTTACAGATCAGCTAAATTATCTATAGTAAATTAAAGGATCCTACAAATTAAAGTAAGATACAGTCACAGAAAATAATTATATTTATAAGTACGTCTGAGCCAGTGACACCTCTACAACAGATTTATCAATCAGATCACCAACAGTGATGGTATATATATAAAGATGTGGTATGATTGCCAATGAGACCTATCTCTACAACTATAGCTAATCGTACGGCCTTTAACACTGAGCAAAGCCTATACCGCGTAGTCAGCTATAAAATTAAAGGCCCCGAAATGACCAATATTAAATAATTCAAACGGGAATACTAACGTGTTTTTCATCGCAATGAAGCACGATTTTTTGTCGTTGATAATAAAATACTTTTACCAGTAAGTTGTGTATCGTAAGCTGTTTGTACTTAATGTTGAAGACGGATTAAGGAATGTCAGACGAATGTCACTTCCGTTATGTTATATGTAGAATTATATTGTCAATTATTAGTTTGGGTTATCAAAATTTTGGGCGAGTCGTAGACCCGGGGGCGAAAAGGTTATTCTACGTTTCATTGCTAGTTTTTGTAATGATTCGTTAACAGCAAGTTTGCATGTAAGTCTCGATATGAAGAGTCTAATTACACTTCCTTGTACTATTTTATTGTCTTTCGTCATCCATCAATGAATGGTAAGACTAGACGAGAACAGAAGTGCTGAATAACACGATACAGTACTTAAGATGTAATTAGAGAATTGGATTTGAATTGTTGTGTACACTTTACATTAATATTACGGATTATAGTAAATGAAGATGTCAATAACATACTTTTAAATAAACAGCTTTATGTGACTTAAAAGAATCGTGGGGTATTTATTAGAGATACATTAGCAACTACCAAAACAAACAAGATCTTTTAATAATGAAATTCAAATGCAAATAGATATAAACTTATTAAAAACGATTGAGTATATTAAAATTGACTCCAATATTGATGAATGCCACAGAACTAAAAGAAAAAGGACATTATATCACCTTGAAATCTCAAATAAAAGTCAAATAAAGACATCGTGCTTTTCACATCTTGTTCGTAACAGGGACACTGTTGTTCACATAATAAAACTATTGTAGATCTAATCTACCTACCTACCTTTCAGTACCAATCCTTCCGTTACCTAAGACAGTGATGTAACAGAACAGCGTACATATGTAAAAGAAAACTTGACAGATCAATTGAAAAGGCTGTTTTATCTTTTAACATACAGTAAGGGCTTTGTTCATTGTTCGAATCAGCTGTACGTTGACAGGTTATTGTTGACTTCAACGCCATTTGGTCTTTGATGGAAGATTGTGGAAAAATAATCTGTAATGAGCAGTCTTTAATATCAACCGGAAGTAGTGACCGGTGGGTTTCATTATCGAATAATGAGCCTGTCACTAACTTCAAAATATTCTCGACCCATGGATTTTCGTTCAATAAGATTTAATTTTTTATAGTTTTCGTTAATTTATGTGTAATATGGTAAGCACATTCGTTTACATTTAAGGTCGGTTTTTATGTTTGAGTTAGCAAACTTATAACGTATCGTTGATAAGAATATTGCATCATGCATTAAATTCTCCCTGACCCTGTTCGTCCGAGTTAAAAGTATTTCTACTCTAAAGTCAATGGGCTATAAATAAGACAGATGTAGGATTAGTTGCTCGCGGTAACATCGAAACAAAGGAAATGAAACAGTTCAGTATCGGATGCCAAGATAAAAAAGATACTACACACCGTCGATAGGCCTTGTCTTTTAATAACCATTTTTAGACAGATCTGATGATCATATACCGTGTTCATTTAATAGCCTATCAGAAGCCCCGTTATTAGCTGCTAAGGTAGACCCTCCGATTCAATGACTATGCAACCTGAACTTGGATTTATCTAACCAATATTTTCCAATGCCTTAAGGGTGTATTCTTCTGACGTTTCAGTCTCATGCAGTCTCATTGAAATCTCGCTCTGGAATTATTTCCAAATTATGTGATTCAAGTGGAAAATAGCAATGAATTTGATAATCATCATAATCACTTTGTGAAAGAATTGTGTATTTCAAATAAGTAGTTTTTGAGAAATGAAATTTTCAAATTTTATTACTAACCAAGTCAGTTTTTTTAGCTGAAATTTTGAGAGAAATGGGTGAGGGGAACAAAAAATGATTTTACCAGAAACATAAACATCGCATATAACTTTTTCTTTTCAAATTTCCTAGATATGTATTTTGTCAATCATTTATAACAAGGAAGTTGAAATAATATGCATTTTATTCTTTAAACAGAGAAAAATCACAAATTTCCAAAATTGACAACATAGTAAATTTGACACGAAAAAGCACCAAAATATGATAAAACTTGTATCAACACCTATCCATAGTTTTTTTTTAGTTGAATTTTTACAGATTGGTCCACTTCATCTTTGTTGAGAGTATAAAAAAAAGTCGAATTGTGGAACTATGATTGTTTTCACGATAATAACCCCAAAAGGGGTAAAAATTGATGAAAAATGGGGAAATCATCAAAATTAGGTACTATTAGGCCGTAGCAAAAAAAGAAGCACACCACCAAATGATTTTTTCATCAATTATTCTTTTACAGTCATATCAACCCAAAAATCAGGTTTAGAAAAAAAGTTTAATTCCAGAAATTTTTGGCTCCTCAGAGGTGTACATCCTTAAGTTATATCAACATATCGGATACAATGTCACCTAACAACAACAGATACATTTTGTAGAGATCATTCGGTTTTATATAAAATAATATTGAGTTTGTTTTGTATTCATCATTAAAATGTAAAACAGATAAATTCATATATTATTTTGCTTGAAATATATATCTACAACACATGATACAATCTCTCAAAGGAGAACTTAATAAATATGTTGGTACCTATTTGCACTGACTATACGTAACGATAAAAAAAAATCATAAACCTACATGATTGTATATTTACCTAATCTACATTGATAAGGTTTTCGCATATTAAATACAATAATAAATTTTGTTTCTGATTTATAACGACACTTTGGCGACGTCATATCATAAATTGATCAGATATTATTAGCAAACTTATATATATAAAAACTCATTTCTGAATCATTTCTCTAAATATAATGATGGATTACAGAAAAAAAAATATTTTAATAGCTTGTTGTGCAACGGAACTGTTTTAATAGTTCAGGGAATGTAAGAGTAAATATTCTTAACTGTTAAACGGTTATTATATGTCTTGCAATCTTAATGTGGGACAATATTAAAAACAATGCTGTTATTTCTAAAATAAACGTATCAAACAAAGAATTTGAATAAATTGTTTTTAAGTAAAACACTCAGGACTGTGACAAACCTTTTAGCTTAAAGTCTTATTCAGTATTGCTATTTCCTATGAGTCTGGCATTTCGAAAGAGGTAGAGTTCAAACACCCCTCTATCAGTTCTAATATCGTATGATACAGATTTCAATGAACCCGAACAAGTCTTCTAAAAACATGTTTTGCTAGATCTAAAACATTTATGAAGTATTACTTAGTATGAAATATAAGGATCAAAACGAAACGTCTGAAATTATACATCCAAACGAATAAAAACTTGGAAAGCAACTTAATCTGATACCGGTATACAACTGTATATTGTCTCCGTAAACCTCACAGTGAAGAGTTACTATTGAAATTATGCCAATACTGAAATACTGTTTTTTCAAGGGAACAAATATAATTTCAAGCATGGCAATACCAACGTGCTAGTCAACATTACAGGAATAGTTACATGTATTAATTTAATCATATCAATGCCAAAATACTAGACTAAGTGTACATGTTCTTTGCGGGAACAGATATATAGATCATACTGATACTTTGCGGGAACATAAATCATTTAAATCAAGCTAATACCAAAGCATGATACTTGAGTTGAATAGATATCATGCAAATCATGCAATTATCAAAGTACTCTACTTATATGTCCGTGTCTGTAGTGAAGTTATCGATTTCAATGAGAGTTACATGCATAATAATAAAGGGACAATGGTGTTAAATGATACACTGTTTTTGGGCAACTTAAATCTTTGTTATCTGCTAATCTTAAAATATATTTGCTGAAAGCTGGTATTGTCTTATTCCGTGTTAGTTGTAATAGGAGGACTATTAGTCTGGATATTTAGTTATCCGTTGTCTACAAATAGAGTCCCTAGTGTGGACAGTGAATAAACAAAATTGGGACATACATTGTAAGGTAAAGTAATGATTTTGTCCAGTCTGAATTCAAGATAAGCGGATGTTTTTTTGGAAGATTGGCCCAGTTTATTTTAAACGGGATAGCATACATGTATCACGTTTTGCACGGTGGTGGTTTTTTGCCATGCATTGAAATATTGATATCATTCGGGTCAACTTATCCATTTGTAAATGAAATTAAACTTATTAAAAAAAATCAAATTCAATAACGAATTTAATCATTGGATGTTGTGTTATTGCTATAAATATTGATTTTGTTAACATTAAATAAAAACCATATGAACATTATTGTATAATTGTTATAAACATATGCACATTCAAGGTATAACAATCTGTCGATACTTATATTTTGGCGTCAAATCCCCAATTGATGCCGTCGGAGCTTAAAATACAATACAGTTATCTCCTAACTACCTCTTCGTAACAGTTTAGGCAATGACGATCATCAAAAAAGTACTTTGAGATTTGCAAGATGTAAATGATAACGATTCCCGCTAAGTATGCCGTCGGAGCTTAAAATACAATTTTGTTATATCCATTCTAATGAAACTGACAGACAACAACATTAAAACATGTATTATAAATCTGTCATATGCCGTCTGTGCTTGCGCGTACGTCCCATAGCATCAATTGTCAATTGATGTCATGTAAATAAGTGACGTTATCCAATCAAAATGAACGTTACACACGTTGTTGCATTAAAATAAACAATGCTTGACATATGAATAGATAGAGATAGAAAAATAATACATGTTAACTGTTTAATCGACACAGAATAGTAAAGAGTAAAATAACAAAAAACTCCGATGAAATTTCAAGACGGAAATTTCTTAATCAAAAGACAAACACCAATAGTTCAAACACATCCAACGAATTGATGCAACTGTCATATTCCTGGCTAGATTCAGGTATGTTCTTGTGTAAAAAACTTAAGATCAACACACAGTGCTCATCATTGAATTGGTTATTTGGCCCTTAATTGTATTTTTTCAATCGAGCATCACTGATACACGAAACGCACGTCTAGCTTACACAATTCATATCACTTTATATATCAATGCGTTTATTTCTATACTATTCCAAGTTCTAAGTCCTTATGAGTCGAGTGACCAAATATTATAAACTTGAACAGAACCATAATTTTATACAACCAACACCAACGTCCTCAAAGAACAATTAAGATATGTCAAAAAATAACCACTGATGATATACGTGATAAGGACAGGTATATGTTGTTAAACTAAGCTACTTTTTTAAAGGTTTGATTTTTACCCTTTTCCTTCCCAATTTTGACTTGTTTCTAAGAAAAGGCACACAAAATAAAATACACTACACATCATTATGTTCATTATTTGGGACTGTAACTACGGTAATAGGTACAAATGACAAACTGATTAGAAAAAAAAGTTAATAAAATGTAAATATCAATTTAATATGTCAATGAAAGCAAGAAAAACAATATAACGACAATAAATATCTGAGTCAACATTACCCTCAGATGCTGTTCCATTAACACAACTAAATATTTTAGTTGAGTTTTGATAGGTTTTTAATTTTATTCTGTCAAATGTTTTGACATTTTAGTTGGTAATTAGATAAGAATTCATGAATTTCACAGAAAATTTAATTTCGACAATTAATATTGTAGTCAAATCTGATGTTAATATAGATAAAAAAAATCAATTGAGAAAGACATCAGTTGATATACTATTTTCCCAAAACAATTGTTACAAATATTAATATTAGCCAATTGTGGCAATTTTAACATTTATAACACAAACAGACGCAGTTTATATACTAAAGTGCTACAGTCATATCGTCCAATGCATTTATCGTATTAAAATATATTGAATAAATTCATTTTTTTGTAATTTCAGGGGATAAATTATGTCTGCTTTTCTGCTTTTTTTTTTTTTTTCGTTTCATACAAAGAATTCGTAAGATATAACCATTACTAAAGAGCAAGGGAGCTAAGTCAACCGCTTTAATTAAATGTAGCAAACATTTACTTTTGACATACAGCGTTATGGTAGTTAATACACTTTGGTATTATATCAATGTCAATGGTTTTAAACTTGTGGATATGACATAGTCGTGTTGATATATTCCAAAGAGTATGTTTCGTAAATATATTTGGTAATAAGCTTTGTTCCTAATATCATATTAAGAATGGTTTATAGTGCGCAACTTTAATCAAATAACCTCGCTGATACACCTCTAGGGATATGTTATTAGGGCTCCGTATTCATTAAACGTTTCACAACGGAATATTATCCATATTACTTCGGGTTAATTTCTACAGGCACAAAATAAATTGATCTACTTCGTCAAATAAAGAAAATAAAGCAATTTTTTTAATATCTTTACTTTTTTAGGCTTACATCAAGAAAATGACAATAAGGGTCAGTTAGAACAAAGCTTTTAAACACCATGGATGATTCATGTTTCCCGATTATAAACGTTTCATTTTTATGAAGCAACAGTTATGTAGCGCCTGCATATGGAGTTGATATCTCCAAATTTAACCCAGCTGTAATTATATTCTAGACCTTGCTTTAACATCGTGGTTTCATTTAGAGTTGCTGCTTACAAAGAAACTATTTAAAAAGGATTACAAGTTTTAAAGCTGAAGTCATCATTTCTTTTACAGACTTAATTCTAGTTTGTTTGCTGTTGTGAAATATGTATCACAGATGACAACTGATATAATCCATTTGTGGTATCCATAATATCGTCTTTTTCCTTGAGTTTTGAAGTCATTGAATAAGACTTATCACATGACTTGTACTTACATTACCAGGAACTACAAAATATTTCTGTGCCCTCATTACCCTTATCTTTCTGGAGTTAATGCTGTTCAGTCTTTAGTTGATTTTTTCATGTTTAGTTTTGTGAACGTGTTCGTTTTTCTTCGTCCTTTTTTTTCTGACATTGAAAGGGTTTCTTTGATTATGAGTTTAAAATCTGTGTTTATTTTTTCCGTTCCTTCTTATTGTACTTTATACTTACTCTTTTTTCGCATGTCAGACAGGATCTGCCGAATATTTCAGATTACCTGCTTCCTTCCTCTTTAGTCATTTCACGTTGGTCTATCTTTCGTTTTTGCATTTTGTAAAATTGTTTTCGTTTTTCGATGACTTACGAATTTGAAATGTTTCCTTGTATCTTCTGCTCCTTGCTTATTAGTTGCAGTTTATGATTACTATAATTTTTTATTGTATTTCGTCGCATGTGGAGGATCGGCTAATCCTTTTCAATGCACTTAAAATTAATCCAAGCTTTTGATGTGGTTCGTGTTACTCAGTCATGTGTTTTCATGTTGTGCTTTCTATGTTGTGTTTGCAATACTGTTGCTTGTCTTTTGGTCTTTTCCCTGTTTACCTTGGTGTTGTTTGTTTATTTTCGAAATATGAGCTTGAATGTTCCTTTAATTTTTTCGCCTCTTTTTTTAACAATTATTAATCTGATGAAGGTAAATCAAGAAAAGCGCTTCGGACACAAGAAATTATTAAACATGTTGTTTTCAATTTCTCAGTCTGTTTGGTAAAGTCTCATATTGTTTGGCCCGTTTATGAATTTAAAACGAAAACCATTGAATTTGAATGGATTTAATTCGAATTTAGAAATTTACAATATATTGTATGCAATATTATACATTACAAACAATGTCATGTTTAAAAAAATGTTTGTGTTTTTTTTTCATCGATACTATTTGCACTTAAAACGAACGAGAGTTGTCCTTCTTTTGTCAAGATATCAAGTTATAATTTTTAACCATATGATTAAGAATTAGTGTACAATCTAACATGGTGCATGCGTCAGAAGATATAAAACGAGAGCAACTACAGAAACTGTTAATTTTCTAATCTTCACATATTTGCGTCGTCCTGAATGTTCATATGTGCTTTGAAATTTACAACTATAGTTTTGGCCTCATGTTTAGACTTATACCTCGAATTTGACATACGCAGTAACCTAAGTACCAGAATCTGTGACAAACGTGACGATTTTCACTTTGAAATTATTGATTTTCCCCAACCTTAGCAGCATTATACTTTCACATGCATGAATGATATATATTTCCCAACTTATCCGGTAATCAAGAGCGTGCAGTTGCTACTCAGACTTAGTAAAACGTCACCAGTGTCTAACTAGAAAGTTGATAAACAAAGGATATGTCGAAGAACGTCTCGTCCTTTTTTTTTCTTTTCGCAAGGTACAAAGACCTTGTTGATAAATATTCAGTATCATATTAAAAGAATGTTATATGTTATAGAATTCTATCATTTGTCTTTATGAATATAACTTTGGCTGTTTAGTTTGTTTTTGGTGATATCCATTTGACGTGGAAATGTACCTTTACATCCCGTCAATTTTTTTTATTTTTTTTTTTATTGTTCTGTTGTGTTTCAGTTATGGGCGTTGATACTCATGGCTACAAACCTTTAACTATCTGTTTATAGTCATTCACTTCGTTGTCTTCGAGCTACCAAGATGTTTAGCACGTCTTGTTTGGTTGAACTGTCTCATCGAAGTGAGGTTTCCGGTCTTGCGCATTGTGACGTAATTGTTCCTCCGTGATCGGAGCACCTTGATATTGAACTTTACCACAATTCACTCCATTTTCTTTGGGAAAGTTTCATAATATTTCTTTGAATCCTGATCCTAAATTTGTGGAAACTAAGTTGATATATATTCTTATTTATGAAATGACTGTTTCAATAGGTAATGCTGTTGAAAATCCATCAGCGGTTAAAATACTATTTCGGCAAAACTGTAACACAACATTTATACACTTTATACATCAACTACACGGCAACTATATTCCAAGTCAATGACTCAATATAAAATTCAGTAGTCGTCGACTCCTGTTCCGGATAAAATCCTTGACTAATGAAAACCAGAAAGACAGTGGATCTTCTGTTCTTGTGGGCAGCAGTTGACAAGGGAGGTAAGTAAAGTAAGATGAAGAGCATCATTTCCACGGCAATGTATGACGACTGGAAGACTATTTTTTACGGCGAGTTGTAGTTGCTTCTCAAGATACTAAATTTGTTTAGATAGATTAACATTTCTATCGGAAGTGTCAAGTCCACACTCTCCAATGGCCACAGTCATGGAGAACTTGACAAGATACTCTAAATCTGTCAGATGTCTATGTAGATTTGACGGAGATGATGAATTAACGGCTCGTGGGTGGATACCGAAACTGAAATGGACGGATGGTGTTTTGCGTAATTCTGTTCTTTGATTTGGCCAGGATGAAGGAAAACAGAAATTAGCCACCATTAACAGCATGCACGTTTTGTAGTAGTACCGAGTTCCAAAGTCCGACATTTCATGGAAACCAGAACAACCGGTACGAACCAAGAGCGTGTCCAAATGGAAATGGGAGTTAGCAATTGAAATTGGTCCGGAAAGTTTGATTGCCAAAGGTCCTAATGAAATTCATGCTTCAGATTTATATTCTTCAAAGCTTTTAAGGCAATGTTGTTGGTCGGACTGTAATTTTGAGATATCAATAACCAAAACTTTCCAGTGGATTAAGGAATAAAGGCTGTAGACGGACTTAGATTTTAATTTCTTTCCTTGTAGAGCAAGATAATCATTCAACCGATTAAAAAGTCAGACTAGAGACAGTTCTTGTTCTGTGAAAGTTCTATTTGTTCTCACCTCTGCCATTATTTCACTTACATGTTTCATTAACCCTTCAGGGTACTCAACGTTATTCACCACTGCCAATTCCCTAAATAACCCGTTCATAAGTTGAACCCAACTTTCCCCGTACTCATTTTCATCCCTCCGAAAACAATCCTCAGCTGTATGGTGTTCCTTGCCATGGTACTCCAATCTTCTTTCTTGCTTGCTACGCCTCCAGCATGCCGTCTGCGGACTAAAATACCAAGGAGGGTGTTTATCCAATGCATGTCTGGCTGGGTGTCTGGCCTTCAGTGGGCACAATAGACATTGCGGAGCCTTCGGATCTTCCTCAACCATTTCATCCAGCACCTCCATCTCCTTCCCCATGATCACAACTGTCCTATTCTCTTCTAACTCGATCTCCTCCCTTACGTCTTATTCCAGTTCGCGTTCAATGGACGCCATTCTACTTATAAAACTGTAAATAAACAATTACAACATAAAATAATATTTTTACACAGTTACAACACAACACAAAATATTTACTCACAAAATGCTCACTTAATCATCGTACATTGTAACATAATCATTCAGATATCTTGGATGATTCCTCGTACGACCGACATACTCGTTTTTTCTGAATCCTTTACTCCATAGAGAAAGGTTTCATCAAAATCAATTTCACTACATGAGTCGTTTAAATCTGATGCAATCTTATAATGATGTTCACACTCCTTTTTACCAGCACTGCCGGTTACGCAAAAGGGCATGCACCAGTAGATTCAGCATCAACAACAGGGCTATGAATACATCCTGGTGTATCTATAACCTGGTTATTCACATCAACACCTTGGACAGGACTTTCATTAGTGATCTGACCATAATTTCCAGAACTACCGGAGCATATCATGAACAGATCATTGTCTGGAATTTCATCTTGCAATAACACCGAGAGATAATGGCCAATATCTGGATCTTGTATCATAATATCGAACTCTTCATTCTCTTGGGAAACACCTAGTGAGAGCCTATGTCTAGCATATTTAAGCCATTTTGGTAAAACTTTGTCCTCACAGGGTTTTAATTTATTATGGTGCACAACGAGAGCTTTCTTGCGCTTTTGGATTCTGTACAAAACAGGAGATATCATGACTTTGATGACTAGATATGGCCCCTGCCAAGGTGATCTCAGCTTTTTACTCTCTCCTACATTAGTAGCGGAATCTATTCTATAATTAGCATCTCCGACGTCATAGGTTCTTTGAAAGAGATTAGTGTCGTAATCTCTTTTCTGTCTGAATTATGCAGACTGGATATTCTCCCTAACAATTGAGTGTACCTCTTCCATTACTTGCTTTAGATCTTTAATATATTCCGATGGTTGCGTATTGTTACCACTAACGTGTGAGGTGCCCATTAGCAAATCCACAGGATGCTGAACTTCTCGTGCAAACATTAACATGTTAGGGGAATACCCTATATTTCTGTTTTCAGTTGATCTAGTGGCTCCTGCTAACAGCTGTAAATTTTGATCCCAGTCTCTTTACTTCCCTTTTAAAAAACAATGAATACATTGAATGATGGTTCTGTTGTATCTTTCCACCTGACCGTTGCAACAAGGACGAGATGACGTGGTTCTTGTTTTTGGAATTTCAAGAAGACTACAGAGTTCACGAAATAGATTTCCATCTAGATTTTTACCCTGATCTGAATGTATCATGGACAGACATCCAAATCTTGATATGAAATTATCAGTTAATGTTGTAGCAACAGTTTGAGCATTCTGATTAGGTAAAGCATAAAATTCGACCCATTTGGTGAACTGGTCTATTACAAGTATACATTTGTTTCCTTTTGTACTTTCTCTAAGTGGACCTAAAATGTCTATATCAATTCGTTCCATGGGAGAACCAGCATGGAATTGTCCAAGAGCTCCTTTTGCTTTTATATTCGGCTTTTTATTGATGTTACATACCTCGCAAGTTCTAACATGAATCAATGCATCTTGCCTCATACCATGCCACATGAATCTTGACTTAAGCTTGTTGTAAGTTTTCTGTTGTCCAAAATGTCCAGCTACTTTTGTATTGTGACAATTTACCAAGACTTCTTGTTTCATCGATTTAGGAACCATGACAAGTAATTTTGGCGGCACGGTGTCCAACCACTTATAGACTAGAACTCCATCCTTAAATTTTCGCTGCAAATTACAGCTCCACCATTGTTTTGCAGCTGGACTGCATATCTGTAATTTAAAATCACTGGGTACTTGATCATTCTTTATCCACTGTATAATCCGGCACAAATCTGAATCCTTCTCCTGTTCTGCAATAATGTCCCTGGGTGATCTGCCTTCCATCCAGTTGCAGTGGTCTGTTTGAGCATTATTAACATCAGTCTCTGCTACTGTCCTCACAGAAAGTGGAATGACATCATTAATATCAGTTTCAAATTGTCCCCAACTTCTCTGTGCTCTACAACTATAATCGCAGCCTCCACAAGGCAACCCTTCCAACTTTGCACCAGCAAAATAATAGTCACAAGCCTCAAGATTATCAGGAATCCTCGAGAGACCGTCCGCATTAGCATGTTTCTTACTAGGCCGGTGCTGTATTATCATATCATACTGCGAGAGTTCCTCTAGCCTTCTAGCTAACTGTCCTTCTATCACCTTAAATCTTAGGAGCCATGTTAGACTATTGTGGTCAGTTCTAACTATAAATTGACGACCTAGTAAATAGTTTCTAAACTGACGTGTAAATGTCATTATGTCCAGTAGCTCTTTTCGTGTGGTGCAATAGCGCCTCTGGGCAGGGGTAAGAATCTTGCTTGCGTAACAAACGACACATTCCTTTCCATTGTGTATCTGTATGAGTTCAGCACCAACCGATGTGTCAGAAGCACCAGTATCTAGTATAAACTGTGTATCTGGTGCTGGATATGCCAATATTGCAGACGTTACAAGAGCCTGCTGTATTTTTTCAAACGCTTTCTGGTGTATCTCTCCCCAGTGGAATGTGATTTACTTTTTTGTGAGCTCATGTAATGGACCAGACAGTTCGCTGTAGTTTTTAATATGATCTCTATGGTAGTTAGCGAAACTCAAAAAAGATTCGACATCTCTCTTCCTTTTCGGTATTGGCCATTTCAGAATTGTACAGTTGGGTGCAGACCAAGCATTACATGTTAACGGAACTAAAAAGCTAACGCGGCGTTTACTCGCGTGAACTTCATTTAAACGCCGCGTTAACTCTGCGTTACCTCCGAAATTTTAGTAGACATAAATAGTAAACGGGCGTTTACTTTCGCGTTGATCTCGGTGTTAACACGAAAACCGCGTGTCAAATATGCCGGTTTGTGAGTCGATATTTGTACATGTAAATTTTGAACAGAAAAAATAGAAAATCCGCTGTTGAAAGTTTTTGGAACTGATTTTTTTTTGCAATTAATAAATGTTTATATTTCTATTAAAAAGTGTCTTCGAACGTTAAGGTTTAAAACACATATACGTAAAATATTAATTCATTTTAATAACATAAATAAATGTACAAATGCACACGGCGATTAATTTATAATATACACAATTAGTTAATGCGAAAAGTAAACGCGCGTTTACTTTCAAGTGCACGTAAAAATACAATTGAGGAATCTGTAGAAAACGCCCGTTTGTGAAATCTGAAGTAAACGGCCGGTTACTACTGACTAAACGGACTCAGAGTAAACGCGCGTTTACTCGAATAGACATTAGATATTTTCAGTTTGACCGCGTTAACGTAAATGAAGTAAACGGGCGTTGACTAGCAAACGCGAAATTAAAGTTAACTAGCGAAATATGTTCACGCTGCGTTAACTTGCGTTTACATAATGTAATGCTTGGTCTGCACCCAACTGTCTGTCTACTCTCTGGATTAACAGATATACCGTCTCTGTTAACAAATTTTCCTAAAAACAATACTTCCGTCTGAAAGACTGAACATTTGCTAGGTTTAAGCTTCAAGTTATTGTCTTTAAAACGTTGCAAAACTTTATACAGGTTTTCTAGATGGTTATTAAAATTTGTACCTAAAACAATAACGTCATCTAGATATGCAAGACATCCTTCCCAAGTTAAACCAGTCAAAATCAGCTGTATCATCCTGTGAAACAATGCCGGACTATTACAGAGACCAAAACTTAGTGTGATATATTCAAAAAGACCATACTTGGTGATGAAGGCTGTTTTAATGTCTATCAGACTCATCGGCTTGATAATAGCTTGATGCCATGACCAGACAGGACTTAAACTGTGTCCCTTTAAGGGTGTCCAAACAAGAGTCAATACGGGGAACAGAAAATGCATCCTCTCTGGTCAAAGAATTTAATTTCCTGAAATCAATGCAATACCGCAGGGCTCCACATTTCTTACAAATTAGGACTGGGGCAGCTGCCCACTCAGAAGAAGACGGCTGAATAATCTTTTTATTCAATAAATCCTGCAAGTGAGCCTACTCTTCTTTTTCGAATGCTAGAGGGGTACGCCGCAAACGTTCTTTCACAGGAGTTGCATTCCCAGTATCAATGCGATGTTTTATTTTGGTAAAGTGTCCGATATCAAGATCATTTTTTTGTAAAAATATCTTGGAATTGCACTAACAGTTTAGCCAATTCTCTGGATTGATCGAACGATAAATTTTTCTTTGATTTCATAAACATGTCCTGCTAATGTTCTAGAATACAGCTTAATATATCTTTTCCTGAATCAAGTTGTTCAAGTTTTAAAACTGTGAGTGTTGGACAATCTTCAGCTTCTTCAATGACTTCTGCTACCTCCATTGCCGTTCCAATATTACAGTTCTTCTTTAAAGTAATATATTTATCAGTGACATTTCTCAAAGACACTGGTACCTGATGTTCAGCTGTACTCAATATATTTGGCATAAGCAACCCCTTTGTTGTAGGTTGGACAATAATATTATTTTCAAAAAAACATCCTCACTCAATTTAGCCTGTAAATGAACTTGTGATTGTGGTGGAACTATAAATCTTTCCCTAACTTCACCCTACATATCTTTATCTTGTCGTTTTTTTTGCATTGAGAACTGCAGCTGCGAGTTTTTCGCCATCAACTGTTATGGTCAAATCAACTAAATTTATATCAGCTCTTATGTGTTGTAAAACATTTAGTCCTAAAATGACCGGATCTGTTATATCAGCAACTATGACCCTCCATCTTGTTTCGTTTTGCCAACCCTGATGGGTACTCTATCTGCATATCTTGCAGTGATGCTGTTGTCTTTTTCTGCTCCTTTCAATATAACTGGCCCTTTAACTTCGATTGCAGGATCCAAGGATTTAGCAAAATCAATATTAATAACCGTTACCTGTGCTGCAGTGTCAACAATTGCCTCAGCCTGTTTACCATTTATTGTTATTTACAGTACTAAATTAATGGGTTTATTTTTGGTATCATCTCCATACATTGAAACTTCTTTCACTCTAAATTGACTAGTGACTGTTGGGACCTCCTCATTCTTGAAATGGCTCGTCTCACAAGTGCCAGAGCAACCGGTAATTGTAGTGGAACGAGTCACATCCAAGTTTGAGTTGACTGGTTTTAGCTTATTGATGGTTGAAACAAGATTATGAGTACCAATATTGCCGGTTACACTCACAATTTGTTTAATTTCAGTTGTTGGTGGACGACCTGTATGTGGATTATGGACTTAAGACCGGTCTATGCCTTCAGTCCTTGGGAGTTTAAATGTTGGTCTCTTTCAATTGGCTTTGGTGATGGTGATCTTGGAACTCTGGCAATAGCTGCGGTAATAGGGCAATTCCTTGCACAATGCCCATTTTCATGACAACGAAAACACTCGTCATTAGACCTATCTGGACACCTTCCTGGTGATATGGACCTTCGATTCGGACTACCAATCGATTGTCTAGAAACAGCCATCAGAATCTTTGTAACATCATCTTTAATAATACCAATTTCCTGTTCAGTTTTTTAAGACGTGACTCAACTGAGGACTGTCAATCAGAAGATGGAGTCTGTCTCCTGTCATATGATGTTGAAGATCTCCTGTCATACCTATTTAATGTTCGAACAACAAGTTCTGAAGATTCTGTTTCGGAATCATTATCAGAGTCAAAGTGAACTCTTTTGACAACCTCTTGTCTCTTTCCGAGCACAATTCTTTGATTGTGTATGAAACTCTTTCCGCACTGTAGAACATTATCTAATGTAGTTTAAAAATGCATCTACGCTTATCGTTTCAACCACATTTTCAGGTGTATTTGGTCCATATCCATCAGTAGCCATTTCCTGACCCTTTCTGTAAACTCCTCTACTGTTTCGTCAATATTTTGTCTTACTTCCTGTAATTGCCTTCTAATGGTATAGGGTAGGTCTTTATTTCCAAAACGTTGATTCAGCTTTTCTGAAAGTAGTACGAAATCATTTCGACTGATAGCGGACAAGTACTATAGAACTTCAGTGCTTATCACACAAACATTCTATAAGTCTGTCTAGTCTTTGCTTACTATCCCATTTGTACCGATTTGAAAAATGAATAAATTGCATGCAATAGGGTTTCCATTCTGTCTTCCCATCATAGCATGGAAGCCTTTGTGGTGATGGCCCACAACTGCTAGGCTGTTTGTTCTGCTCAAGTATTTTGACAGAGTTTGACGTGTCAGCTATTACTTTTGAAGTTTCTGAATCTTGTACATTGCTTTTAGGATTTTTTTCATGCTGTTCTATTGTTTCTGTTACTCTTTTTGCCATTTGTAAACGTTTTATTTCTTCTTCAAGACGGTCACATTTCTTTCTTGCTACCTTTTCGCACTCTATGGTAAGTGCCTGTGTTGCCCGCTTTTCATTTAATTTAATTACCAACTGGTTGGTCTTCTCCATAAGTGCAGTTTTCTCACTTTCAAACTTCTTCTCTAAAGATTCCATCAGATCTTTCATTTCCCGTCTTTCTATTTGTAACAAATTCATATGTTATTTTTGTTCTTCAAGTTTTTCCAGTTTGTCTTGCTCAACCTTGATCAGTATTTTTTCTTTTTCCTGTTGGTTGAACTTCTGCTGAGCTAATGACTCCATTACGTACTTATGTTTTGTTTCTTCTATCAAATTTGGCATACTCATTCTTTTCTTCTATTTCCCCTTCCAATGCATTCTGCAATTCTTTTATTTTCTGTTTTAGTTCATGTTGTATGGTTGTCTTTTCTTGAGTTGCAATTAACAAACGTGTGTCAAAATTGTTTTGATTTTTTTTTCATTTCCTGCTCAGCATCTTGATTTTGATTGACAAGTCTGGTTTTCTACTTCTCAATTAGTTGTTTCTGGTCCGCACTTTCATCAACTCCTTCTGTTTTTTTCAAAAACAATTCGACCTGATGCTACGAGAGGGTCCCACATGGTATTCCAAAGACCTTGAATTAATTTCAAATCCTCAAGTGTTAATTTCCCCTTATCTGTCCTTGCATCAATAATAAGTTTAGCTCTTGCCTCCCCAATATCTTTAATTGTAACCAGTTCTTCTTTACTTGTCGTGTTTATATTCACTACTTTTGACATGATTGTTTTATCTGTATTATGTCGATATACAGCTTAGTTTACACGTGATATATGGATGCAAATTAATTACGACGTGTATCGATAATCTAGAACGACAAATGTAATATTGACCAGATCTCCCGGTATAAAATATTACACCTGTGCAGCAATAATATAGGACACATGTAAATATTGACCAGATCTCCCGGTATAAAATATTACACCTGTGCAGCAATAATATAGGACAAATGTAAATATTGACCAGATCTCCCGGTATAAAATATTACACCTGTGCAACAACAAAAATGGCTCCCTAGGTGTTTTTTAGTTTATTATCTATGTTCCTGTTGAATGCATTTGTAATTTCCTCTCCAGATCACCCGGAAAATGGAAAAGTACCAATGCAGTTAACAAAAATGTATTTTTGTATACACAAGTATAATTCAATCCAGACCAACCGGAAAATTGATTAATACTAATGTACTGTCAGTTAAACTTAGTGTATGGTATAAATAAAAAAAAAAATTAACTTGTAAAAATTTAAGTGTGATTCAGCAAAATTGAAATGAACACTTTATTTCAATACTATTATTTGTTTACAAGTTACAACTTCTGTTCCCTGTAATTACAAAACACATAGGTAATGAACAGTGAGCATATGTTAATTCAGGGCATAAATGTAAGTGTGTGTGCAATATTTTATTACAGACCCACGTGCGAATTCACGAAAATATATTTTCAGAATCCCGCCAAATATGAAATTGACCTCGTCAAAATAGGCAAACAAAAACTAAATTTATAGCAACGACAGCGTTCACATCTGACACCAATGTTGTATTTCAGTTATTTGCGTTAATACTCATGGCTACAAACCTTTAACTATCTGTTTATAGTCAGTCACTTCGTTGTCTTCGAGGTACCAAGATGTTTAGCACGTCTTGTTTGGTTGAATTGTCTCATCGAAATGAGGTTTCCAGTCTTGCGCATTGTGACGTAATTGTTCCTCCGTGATCGGAGCACCTTGATATTGAACTTTACCACAGTTCTATGGTAAAGAAAATATATTCTTGTCTTTCATTTTTGCTAAAGTGCTTTGTTGATATGGCTTTTTTTTAAATAAAAATGCACGATTTATCGAGCCTGTTAATAGTTTAAAAACTTTTTATTAAAAAACATAGCCTTATAGATATTTAGCGCTTTCTACACCAAAGCACACAACAATTTACATGGAGAAGAAAAGATAAGACTCAAGCAAGTAGGATAGATTATATTTAATTGGAAAAGACTTTTAGTCTCTTGTTGAGAATTGTAAAATAAAACCAGCGCTTATTAAAGTGACTGACCACCACTGACTAAACAATTAGTGGTGCATTTAGAAGAAATTTATAAATATAAAGCCAAGGTAGCTCAAATTAGATCAAGGGCAAAAAGGGTGGAATTAGGGGAGAAGAATAACGCTTATTATTTAGGATTAGAGAAACAGCGACAGGTTAAAAAATATATTAATAAGCTTAGAAACGAAAGAAACGAAGTAACAACAAACCAGGAAGAAATTTTGGAAATGATAAAGAATTATTATAAACTATTATACACTACAACATGCCCCGATAAAAATTTGTTACATTCATACGTTACTGATACTATTATGGAAAAGGATATAAATATTGATGAATTTAAAGAATGTGATGGGGAAGTAACTATAGATGAATGCACTAGTGCAATAAACACGATGAAGCTAAATAAATCACCAGGTCTTGACGGCTTGACTTTGGAATTTTATAAAACTTTCTGGGAAAAATTAAAACTAATGTTAGTTAAAGTTCTTAATAAAGGGCACGAGGAAAAACTTTTATCGTATACCCAACGAACAGGTGTACTTTTTTATTTTTTAAAAAGAATGACCCATTATCTTTGGACAATTATCGTCCTATATCATTATTAAAAGTAGATTTGAAAATACTATCTCATGTTTTGGCTCAGAGACTTAAAATAGCTTCCTAAACTAATTAATGAAGATCAAACTGGGTATGGAAAAAATCGTTTTATTGAATTCAATTTCAGGCAAATTCAATACATTATGGACTATGCGGAATCATACGGAATAGATGGGGCTATCGTACTTGTTGATTTTACTAAAGCTTTCGATTCATTTGAATGGGAATTCATGTTAAGCGTTCTAAATCATTTCGGTTTTAATGAATCATTTATATAATTGGTGGAAACTTTATATAAGGGAATACAAACATGTGTAATAAATAATGGATGGGTATCTGAGATTTTTGAAAACTCCAGAGGAATCCGTCAAGGGTGCAGTTTATCTGCTTTACTTTTTGTTTTGTCAGTAGAAATTATGGCTTTGAGATTACGACAAAGCCCCGACATCAAAGGTATTCGAATTACTATTGATAAAAAAACACAACTATTTTTTGTAGTTCAAAAACCGACATATCAAATGCTATGAATATATAGAAACGTTTGGTTTTTTCTCAGGTCTGATATTAAATCGTAGTAAAACAGAAGGAATATGGATAGGGGCGCTTAAACATAGTAAAGATAAAATTGAGGGAATACGCTGGACGGACAAGCCAATTAAAGCCTTAGGAATTTATTTTGGTCACAACACAAACGAATGTGAAAAGTTAAATTGAGAAACTAAAATTGATAAAATGAAATCCTTACTTAAGGCATGGAAAAAAAGAGAATTAACTACAATTGGAAAAATATTTATTATAAAATCTTTGATCACACCTAAATTTACATTTTTGGCTACTTGGTGTATTGTTCCAAACAAACACATAAAATAGATTGAAAGCTGTTGTTTTAAATATATTTGGGAAGGTAAAAATGACAAAGTAAAAAGAAAAACACTTCTTGGTGATTATCAAAAAGGGGGGTTAAAAATGGTTGATTTTGATAGCTATTTTACATCACTGAAAGCTTCATGGGTTTCCAAATTTAATTCAACCACTATGCCGAACTGGAAGATTATTCCTACCAAATATTTCAACAATCTGGGGGAAAATTATCTTGTCTTTAAAATGAATTTAGATAATGTTAAATCACTAAAAGAATTTGAAAATATACCAGACTTTTATTTGTAAGTAATTTCAAGCTGGGTGAAAATAGGGGGAGGTTTAAAAAAATTTAAAGATCAATTTTCAATCATTAGAAAACAGATTATTTGGGGAAATAGATACGTTAAACATTGTAACAAAAGTTTGTTATTTCAAAACTGGGTAGCAAGTGGTTTGATTTATATCAACGACATACTTGATCGTGAGGGAAAGTTATCAGAGGTTTTTATTTTAGAAAAATTAAGCAATTAATCTAATTGGATTGCAGAGTTTACGATATTAAAATCTTCCATCCCAAAGGAATGGCAGCAAGTTCTAATTAAAAAAAAACTCTTTAAAGAGTAAAATCTGTATCAATAAGGATAATTTGAGACGGGAAAATAAACAAATACAAGCAAAAGATATCTATAATAAAATGTTATATAATAGTCTAGTAGATCAAAAATATCCACAGCCAATTGGTATCAATATTTGGACAAGAAATTTAAAGTTAGATAGCAAGCCAAATATGTCATTCGTAAACGATTTTATATTTAAATTTTTAAGAGAGAATAAGATGAAAATGTATAGATGGAAACTGCTAAATTATATTATTCCCACAAAGCAATTACTATTTAAATGGAAAATTTCTGCTGATAGTAAATGTAATTGTTGTCAAACAGAAGAGGAAGATAACTTTCATTTCTTTATAACATGTTCTTTTTCAAAAGACTTTTGGGGTAAAGTGGAACATCTTCTTGCACAATTCAATTTTAAAAATAAGATATCAGTTAAACAATTAGTTTTTGGATACAAAATATCAGATAAGGATTATTATGGTTTTAACTATTTTTTGACAGTTTTAGGTTTTTGCATTTTCTAGGCATACTATGTTTCAGAGCAAACATTGAAATATATAGATATGTATAAATTGTTTATGAAGGAATTAAGAAGGGTTATGAATGAAAGCAAAATAATTTCTCAAAGTATATTTTTCATAAATTTGAAGAAATTGATTTAATAAGAATGATTTGCATATATTGTAATAGTTTATGTAATATTATTTATTATATTCGAGTATGTTCCTGGCAACTCAGAAGTTTTTTTTTTTAACGGGAACACTCCTCTGGTGCTTAGACAGTGAAGTATAATTGTAACAAGATATCTTTAGAATAAAGAATATATTTGTTGTCAAAAAAACAACTAAATTTATAGCCGCGATAGAGTTCATTTAACAATGCCATTAAAGTGCGAGGTTTGGCATGCCACAAAACCAGGTTCAACCCACCATTTTTTTCTTTAAAAATGGCCTGTACCAAGTCAGGAAAATGGCAATTGTTATAACATAGTTCGTTTCTGTGTGTGTAACATTTTTACGTTGTGTTTCCGTACGTTGTGTCGTTTGTTTTCTCCTATATTTGAGTGTGAATTCACATTACTATAAGACGTGTCACGGTACTTTTCTATCCCAAATTCATGTATTTGGTTTTGATGTTATATTGGTTATTCTCATCGGATTTTGTCTAATGCTTAGTCCGTTGCTATGTGTGTTACATTTGAATGTTGTGTCGTTGTTCTCCTCTTATATTTAATGCGTTTCCCTCAGTTTTAGTTTGTTTTCCCCGATTTTGTTTTTTGTCCATAGATTTACGATTTTTGAACAGCGGTATACTACTGTTGCCTTTATTTCACATCTGATACCAATGTTGTATTTCAGTTATGGGCGTTAATACTCATGGCTACAAACCTCTAACTATCTGTTTATAGTCAGTCACCTCGTTGACTTCGAGGTACCAAGATGTTTATCACGTCTTGTTTGGTTGAATTGTCTCATCGAAGTGAGGTTTCCGGCCTTGCGCATTGTGACGTAATTGTTCCTCCGTCATCGGAGCACCTTGATATTGAACTTTACCACAGTTCTATGGTAAAGAAAATATATTCTTGTCTTTCATTTTTGCGAAAGTGCTTTGTCTATATGGCTTTTTGTGTTTGTTTGTAACATGTGACGTGGCTCTGTACCTTTACATCCCGTCATTGTGTTGTGTAATTGTAAATTTGTGTATTCTTATCTTTCATTTGATAATGTCTTTTGTATATATGTCTTGTTTGTGTTTGTTTGTTACATATTATTTTTTTATAGTGATTCAGAATATAACACAAGGTTGACTGCAGTACCCCAATTTTTGACTTTTTAACATATAATGTCTGGTTGTTTTTGCTCACACATCGCTGTCAATATAATGGAGTTTAATGCTGCAGTCATAAAAGTATGAGGAATAGCTATAAACAATTAATCAAGTATAATCAACCATTTTCTGCATAGGAAAATGCCTGTTTCCAGTCAGGAATATGATAGTTGCTATCCATTCGTTTGATTTGTTTCAGCTTATAATTTTGCAAATTGAATACGCACTTTCCATTTTGAATTTTACTAGTTATTTTATTTCCTTTTTGTTAGGCATATAATACATGTACTTAACATTGGCGGATCCAGGGGGGTTCCGGGGGTTGGAACCCCCTATTTTTTTTGGCCGACTAATGCATTTGAATGGGGACATATAGTTGGAAACCCCCCCCCCCCACCTCCTTTTGTCCTGGGTTGGGAACCCCCCTTTTTAAAATGACTGGATCCGCCCCTGTACTTTATAGGTATCGAGCGTTTTGACAAGTCGGTATTTTTACTAGCTGAACAGTCAGGATTCTACTTTGTCAAAACTATCTCCCCATTACGCGAGTTAATTTTCACAATCGTAAAATTGGAAGCCATTGTAGGGATGACGCGCTGCCAATTTTGCTCTTGAAAATCGATAAATTTATCCGCATAGCACCATTACGATCCTTATATGTCAGTTGTATTTTAAAATACAAATGCATCTACTAGCTAATGAGCATCAGTAAATGATCTTGTCTGCATTGATTCAACTTAGAATTATTGTCTAATCGGTTGTCAGGTGGAATTTTTGAAAATTCATAAATATTTAAAAAAAAAAATGTAATTAAATATTTCGTGGACGGGCAGACTAGATTTTTTTTAGTGGTTGAAGACTATTAACCTTAGTTATCACACACAAAAAATTATTAATTTTCAAAGATATGCATTTTCATCATCCAACTTGAAAGACTGTCGTCAAGTACTTTTAGTAAAAAAAAATAGCTATTCGAACACACCTACTCTGTTTTTATGATTCATTAGATAGGTGATTCACTTGACCAATATATTTCATCTTTTAGTACCGTGATTTTGTAGGTTATAAAGTCAACCTGTAGCTTTGATATATAAAAATGATAGAATCTGAAGCGAGATGATGTATCAAATATTCTTGCTTTGTACGTACGTTTTCAAGACAAAATATTCAATTCAAACACGCCCTAACATAAAAAGGTGCACTCGATTTTCTCTTTTCGATAAAATTGTTACCCATTTTTTAGAATTGTTTCTTGAGTCACAGAATGCATATGGAAGGGCAGACACGAAAATTACTATACTTATAGATTGATATGTTCTCCGTCTGTGGTATCTTTTAAAAAAAAATCGGAAGTTATGCATTTTCTACATCCATCTTGATAGATAGCCATGTCGTCGACTTGATATCTAATGGTAAATAAAAATCGCAAATGGCGTTTTTAAAATAGAACACGTCGTGAAAAAATTGTCATTTTATTTGTTTCTATTAACTTTTATTTTTTTTTGTTACTTTAGTAAACGTTACAGTAAGCATTTATCGCGTTCTCTAACAAAGAGCTTCGATTCTTTAGTTCTATTTCAACCGGGTTTCCGCCTGCAAAGATGTAACTTTTTAACACATAATGTGTGTTTATATGACACAGTTGTTTTAACAAAAATAAAGGGGTCTAGATAAATTTTAAAAAATAAACAATTATGATTCATGCATTCTAATGAATTAATCATATTAGTTTTTAAGGTGCAGAAAAGTTCTTTACCTGAAATAATATCGAACAAAAATTCGAACGCACCTTTGATAAGCAAGGACGTTAATTTCAACAGGAAAACAAATCTCCAATATATGTAAGATTTCCAGGACTTCCAGGATCCGTATTCATGTTTTGGCAGCAGAGCTTACTAGTTTAAAGTATGTGGTGTTTCTATGTTGAAAACTGTGATGTCCCTGTTTCACGAAGACATTTTAGGCCGATTGTTTATTACTGTAACATCGACCTAGATATTAGCATAGAAAATTATTATTTATATGGATAAATAACCTGTTTATTTGATGAAGGAAATGCATTTAGTACATTTGACAATATAACATTCACTATACACGGGGATGAAAGTAAAGCACGAATATCAATAATTTTCGGACAAAGTGATAATAAACAAAGTAATAAAACACAAATCAAAATCTACGGAACACCGAAATAACAAAAGAATGGCTGAATATATTCAAAAAGGTTCAAAAGTAGATGCAAGTCCAAATAGAAATAAAAGTATTTTACAAGACACTGTCAATATCGATGATAATCAATTAATGGAAAATGAAACCGTAAATCTACAGAGCGCAAAAACAAACCCTATAGTAGAGAATTGTGAGCTTAAATTACAAGAAAAGAATGCATTTTTCCAAACATACATTCCGAAAAAGTTGATTTGGAAGATTTAAACAAAGTTACAAAACAACCGGAAATTAGTGAGAATCATTTATTCCAAACTATGAAAACAGATGATATCGATACCACAATATCAACTCTAAATGAAAATCCAGAGCAGTCAGATGAATCTGGTAAAAATGATGATCCTGACCCCAAACAACGCCATTTAGCCACTGTGCATTGTTACCATCACCATACACTTCACGAAAGATATGTTATGTACAACAAGAACCAAAAACATAAGGCACACGTACAGTATCAATATCTAGGTTTTTTTTTACAATTAGCAACGCCATCTTCCTTTCAATCTACCAAATGATACTTCCACAACCATGCGTGTACTTGAATGAGTATAATTTTGTTCATAAGTTAAATATCCAAAATCCGTAAAGGGTCTAATCAGCCTAAATTTCAAGGGATATGCGGCATCACCCATTAAATACAGTTATCTCAGTACCATTTGTATTGACTGTTTGCTGAGGAAATATCTCTCCATTCTCTCCTTGCCGATAAATGCAAATAACTAAATATCCGCGCGTAAGAGAGGCCTGGTCATCCGGTATAGACATTAGTTAAGCAATAATTTGTATTTACAACTGCTTAACATACCATTGAATATCACCATTTTTGTTTTAATAATCTGCCAGATTATTAAGTGGTGCCACTATTGGAATATGTGTTCCATCTATAACCCATCTCCCCGAGGAAAACCGTTGATTCGTCATAAATCTCTTATATTTCCAATAGTCTTTAACCTGTAAGTATAAGTATATTCTTTGGCATTAAATCATCCGTTATAATTCTCTGAATTTCATATGTAATTGTGCAACATGTCGACCGCCCAACAGCAAATAGTTGTGAAATTGTTCTATATTAAAAATTTGTGGATAGTCGCACAAAAGATATTGCAACCCTTATCTTAACAGTGATGCCTTGCTTATAGTTCGTGCATCTTTTCTAGATGTGGATTAAAAGTTCCGTGCACAAAAAATTGAATGTTTCTTTTGAAAGTCTGAAGTTTTCGCAAAAATCAGCCTGATGTTTAAACAAACAGAAAAAGAAAAATGCAGTAATTCTTCGTTGCTTCAATATCCTAAACATCTCAATCCTTTGTATTCGTCCTAAGTCACGCTGCTCAGACTGTTTTTTTATTTAGACATCTTTTGTATCTTTAAAGTTCTGTTAGTCTACAAAATTGCTTTCATAACAGATAGAAAAATTGTCCGAACATTTTGAGTTCTATTCTATGTAATGTGCATATTTGTTTAGGGGCCAGCTAAAGGACGCTTCCGGGTGCGGGAATTTCTCGCTGCATTGAAGACCTGTTGATGTTGTCTTCTCTATGGTCGGGTTGTTGTCTCTTTGACACATTCTCCATTTCCATTCTCAATTTTATGTAAAAAAGGGACGAAAGATACCAAAGGTACAGTCAAACTCATAAATCTAATATAAACTGACAACGCCATGGCTAAAAATGAAAAAGACAAACGGACAAACAATAGTACACATGACACAACATAGAAAACTAAAGAATAAACAACACAAACCCCACCAAAAAATAGGTGTGATCTCAGGTGCTCCGGAAAGTGTAAGCAGATCCTGCTCCACATGTGGTACCCGTCGTTTTGCTTATGTGATAACAAATCCGGTAAATACTGTAGCCGTTTTAATAGTCGTCTGGCGCGAAAAGGACGATAACTCAATTTTAGAATTTAATATTTTGGAGACGGTAAATTTCCGGAATTCTATGCTTGATCATCACGATTTTTCTTTGGCCTTTGACGAAAGAACTATTGCTGCACTCTTTGACAATAAGTTATATTTGACAAGGCAGTATTTTCAATGTATTATCCTGGTATCAATATACATGTATGTAAGAAATGTTAGATACCTGAAATATTTGAAATTTTGGCAAGGACAATTCATCACGTCCCCTGAAAACATGATTTTGTAAAATATCACTTATCGGCATCTCCGGGTGGTAAACCAGATTAATTTCCTGATGATCTTTACTACAGCATTCTGGTTGTTATTAATTGCTACATATTACCGCTTTTTTTTTTTTTGTAAATCGATGTTTGTTTACATTATCAACAAATGTGAGTAACATTCTAGGTCGAGTTGTCGTTCGTAGTGTATAGTTCAACTTGATTCCAAACCATTGTTTGTTTCTGGTACAGGTTGGCAGTTGTTTATCAACAACAAAGTTGTTGCAACAAAAACACATGTTATCTTCAGTGTGTATGTGTGTTTTTTTTTTCTTTCTTTCTAATTAGTTATGATTGTTGATAAAAATAAAATGTTTTTAAATACATTTGGAAGACAGGATTGTCATGTAATTGTTATTGCCCTTGTTTAAAAATAGAAATTGCGTGTTTCTATATTTAACAATTTACATGCCACTATTCAGTACATATTTGTTAAACTTGAATAGATATTGCTGTTTTGAATTCATTTGTTAAAGAGACTTATACATGTTCAAAAATTCAATATTTTCATCGTTGTTTATCATGTATAACCTTTGTTGAAAGACTTAATCATTTTATATAAGTTGTTTGGAAATATTGTTGATGAAAAACTTCCATATGTTGTTTGATTAAAGCAGTCAATGGCGCTATTCTAGGGCTGCCTACGCTAAAACTGTATAAGGTTGTTGACAACATTGAATGATTGAGATTTTTCTGGACTGACGTTCAGTCCGACCATGGGAAGCTGTGCTCTGCCGGATGCGTGCTTAATTGTTGGAGTCATTCAATGCTACATTTCTCTACTTTATGTCCACATAATAAAAATTGTACTTATTAAAAAAATTATATATTGTTTTCATTTATTTTATTTAGATAGCGCTATTACATTCGGCATCCATCGTATTTTTATTTATCAGTTAGACCAATCTGTGGTCTGCATCCCCTGCATAATTGATCTTTTTTTACATACATGTCAGACCCCACTCCTAAATTTCTTTAATGGCTTTCAGTTATTTGGTGGACACAGGAAATTGATTCCCACTTCCTTTCCCAAACTCCTACTTCACTCCATATTCTGTTCTTCTGCACCCTTAAAAGTGTCAAAATGTCTCGCACCCATTAACAACCCATCATTCGACAAATTATATTATACTACCTGATTTGTCTCCTATATGCAAATGCCAAAAAGTACGAGTCAGATTATTTTGTTTAATATAAATGGCAATTTTTTTTTTACACATCTCATATTTTAACTCCCATGCATATTTGTGACTTTCAATTTTATGGCATCAACGCACACAATACAAACTATCTTTTCACAAAACCAAAACAATTGCATAGCAAATACATACTCAGGGTTTTTATTAAAGTTTACTTTGCGAGCACAAAGTGAGGAATTAATTATAAAACAATTTGGTTAAGTAAAATAAATATCTAAAGGATGTTTAAAAATAGACTATAGTTGATGAGTTACCCCTTCGTGTAACAAGATTTATCTCTCCTGGGATTTAAACACATTGAGATTGAGATTGAATTGTTTCCCTTTGATAACAACCAGTTCCAAAGCAAGATTATTTGTTTGATGATTTTTAACTGGTTAACAATATTTCAATAAAGGAAAAGGATAATACTTTCAATTTCGAGGTCACACAAAGGCTTTTTCACCTTCTATTCTAATTTTACATTAAAAACCCAAGTTTAGATGAAAAAGCTATTAATAGTCTAATTCGGTAGGTCACATTCATGAAAGGGAAGGGGATTGTAGTTACAACGTAAGGAACATATTCGATATCATTTGTGAAACGGTTATTCCATAACGGTCAACCAACTCGTGATGGCGTCCGTAAAATTTACGATGGGATGATTTCAACTTCACCATTTGGAACTCTTGGTTTAATACATTTGTAGCTTTCTTGTGAGCAACAACCCTCTATCAAGAAAATCATTATAGGAAATGCAAGCACGGGAATGTCGTATCAATTGGGAGATATACACCCCGTATGGAGGTGCTGCTGAAATGTTGCTACTTAGAAATGGAAAGTTCACAAATGGAAAGCTGAAATCATCTCTTTTGTCGTAAAGTTTTGTTTTCAACCGACCCTCATTGTCAATTTCTAGATGTAAGTCAAGATATGAGGCCGACTTAACTGTATCTGTAGTATCATTTATCTCTAGTTCGATGGGATAGATGCTTTCCACATAGTCACCAAATTTTGAATTATTTAGTAAAATAACATCATCTATATATCGGAAAGTAGAGTTAAAGGATATTGCTAACTTCTTATCTTTCTTCCTAAGAAGTTCCTGCATGAAGTCACTCTCATAATAATAAAGAAAAAAGTCGGCAAGTAAATGACATATAGTGTACAAGTGTTTTACATACTCTCATGTACAAGTAAGATGTGAAACCAGTGTTCATTACATTTTATAAAATCATTACAAGTTAAAGACATATTTACTGTACATGGCGTTTGATGTGAACAAGGCCTAGATTGCAAACAACAGCCGATTTGTTATTCTATTTACGCAGATCTAACAGCAGTCATCTGAAAAGAAAAAAAAAACATAAACATCCTTTGTAATACTCGTGTATATGATAATTATTTACACAATTAAAAAAAAAAACACTGCTGCTCTTCCTGGTTTGATGTAGTTGTAGATTTTAACAATAGACTTTTGAGGTCTATCACATGAAGCTTGGGTAAAAAGACATATATTTATCGATTCAAGTTAAAGTGTATAGAGGATCCCTAGTCTTCCTGTAATTGAGCCATAGACAACAGTATGTGTCAGACTGATCTAAGACAAAATGAGAAAAAACTGAATAAATTGAAATTTTAATTTATTAGTATTTATATAGGGCTCAAAACAAGTTGATTTATTTAAATATCAGTTTATTTTAATACACTCATGCTTTTAAATATGAAAATGTTGTGTCCAGTTTAAGAATTACATTTAATCAAAGTCAAATCTCGTGTTAAATCCTTGGAAGGAGTGTGTCGTTTTAGCACTGAATAAAACATTGATTATATTTATATGAGACTTTAATAACTTTTTGCAATCATGCATGTGACTGTTAATAATGAAAACTTGATTTCATGTCAGGCCGTTGTTATTTTTATTATATTATATAATGTTTGTCGAGAATTACCTCAGTATTAAACAGAAATGATTGGCATTTTTGTTTTAAAACTAGTGTTTTGATGAGTATTTAAGATTCTATGCATTCAGGATAATGCAATAGTTGATTTTGAATGGATTTTATTGTCATTCTATATCGGTCGATATTTATAGTGTCGAAAGAACACTGTGTTGAATAAAGATTATGTTCACTTTTAAGAATGATGATTAAGTCGATATTAAGACGACCGCTCCTGTCATAATTTATATACTTGGTCAGAAATAGGATAATACTGCAATATTAGTTTGTAACTTTGCTATGAACACTAACAACTGAATACGCTACGTTGAAGTGTATCAGGAGTGGGTATTACATTATTCCAGAACTATTTTAAAGTACATGCAATATAAGTCCTTCACATCGTGTATCATCATAAAACAATTTCCATCCTCCTTCAATTACATGATTTTTATTCTTTCAGTTCTTTAAATACAGAGGAAAGAACTAAGAAACAAATGTGTGTACGAGGAAGAGACAGTAATACAACGTCTTGATCTATACTCTATAAAAATGCATTCATACAAATGTTTTGTTTGATATAACAATGTTTGCCATGAAAAGACATACATTTTAACAGACAGTGCAGGTATATATGGTAACAACGACAAGTCTTTACTTATGGGCATCCCATACAGGTTCAATTCCATATTTAAATTTTGCTGACAATTTGCAAATATGCTATTTTTTTGCCCCATTAAATCAAATATGTAATAAAAAAATATACCTTCATGTGCTACTTTTTGAGTAAAATGAGGTTCAAATTTTTTACATTTGCTCAAAATTCGGATTTGTGGACGTATTTTTCCTTCGACAGAAATACCTAACTTTTTTGTTTTAAAAGATAAACACAAGCTGTAAATTCTGTTTTATATAAATGTCCTTTAAATTTGTGCATTTTTTTTTTTTTCTCTTCTTCAAATAACTCATATTTATCACATGTTCACGAATGTAGATAAAAACGTCACTTTTTTTGCTGTATATTTTATATCAAATTAAAAAAAAAAAATGCAATATTTCCGTTTTCATGAAAATTGACACACATAATCTTCTTACGTAATCAAACCAAATTGCATTTTAAAAAAGAGTCAGATTTGTGGACGTATTTTTCCTTTCGACAGAAATACCTAACTTTTTTGTTTTAAAAGATAAACACAAGCTGTAAATTCTGTTTTATATAGATGTCCTTTAAATTTGTGCAATTTATTCTTCTTCAAATAACCCATGTTTATCAAGTCTTCACGAATGTTGAGAAAAAACGTCATTTTTTTTATTTATCAAATTAAAAAACAAATGCACTATTTACGTTTTCATGAAAATTGGCACACATAATCTTCTTACGTAATCAAACCAAATGGTATTTAAAAAAGACGAGTCCATGAACTCGTTTTCGAGTTAGATAAGTTCGAACGATAAAAATCAGCTGAAAACTGAATCTTTTCCCGATAAGTCATAGTTTGACGTCGCGAAAATAACAATTTACGTTAGCAACGCCATTTCCTTCCCTGTAACTGTATCGTTTGCCCTTAACTTAATCGTGGTTTACTTGACCACATTTATGCTATTGAAATTGAAATATTGAAATATAGATTCAAGCGTGAGTATACCTCTCGAAGTGCTCATTTAGTGTCTTTGGGAAAAAACGCTTCATAGATACGTATCTGTCCGTCAGAATAGACGAGTTTAGTTTTAAAATTGTCATCTCGCAAAATTTCAACATGCATTAGACGATCGAGGATTTGTTCCATTGTCGTAGCCATAATTCATCATTGTTCTATCGAAAACAACATATGGCCGAATATAATTTTTATGACACAACCTAAACATCGGATTTCATTTTCAAAGAACGGACTGATCCAAAGAGACAAAAGCTCACTTCAAAGGTTGTATCGTATGTTAATTTTCAATATCTTGGTTATACCTGTTTTAGTTATGTCTTTCCTATATATATCTTAAAATTTTACATTCGATTTATGTGTTACCTTTTTTGTATTTTTTTTTTTTTTTTGTATTCTTGCGACACTTGTGTGGCTTTTCATCTTTTTTCTTGTTGTGACAAAGTGGTTTTCTGTGTCCCTGATTTACAATTTTATACTGGCCTTGATTTTTTGATATTTTTGTTACTAAAGAAATGTCATCTACAAAACAGTGGTAGAAAGATAAATAACTTTAACAAGCTTGGTGCGTTTTAAATTGAAACTGTCGCATACACATAGCAGTATCTTTTGTGTTGTCGTCATCAACTTGAAACAACAAATAAGGTTCATGGGATATTTCATAAAGGAAAAAAGTACGAAGTAATGATACCGGTATATACCATTTGAGACTCTAAACACCAATCTGTTATTATAATTAGTCAACGGAGGTTAAAGCAGCATTAAAATGTACTTATTTCAATTATTAGAATAAACAAATTCCTTTGCTTCATTATCATATATTTTAAAATTCGCAATGAAAGGGAGATAAGATACTAGTTAACGAGGCAATCTCGATAATTGGACAACACTTTGGTCAAAATGAAATCGACCAAAAGACAAACGATAATAACAAAACTTAACACAAAAAAAAACTAAAGATTTATCATAAAATCCCACAACACTGAGAATGAACGCAGCTGCTTCGGAAAGATAATCATTTCCTGCTTCTGTCGTATTGCTCTTGCAAATACAAATCATCTGAAAAAATACATTCTTCAGTAATGTCACCATGGTCACAATCGAGTGATCTATGATAACTAAAACTCGATATAAAATATATAATATCCGAGATCTTTCCTTTTCATGTTCACTTTTCTTATATTTCGTTGTGGAGCATGACTACTGTGACATTATTGGTATTCCTTGAAATAATCATGTAAGAACAGAAAAGTTAACAATGAGTTTGACTGTCCCTCTGGTGTCTTTCGTCCCTCTTTTAAATAGCTGCATGACAAAAAAATACCTAGTACTAACTTGCCTCAAAAAAACTGAACACTATAAACGGACAATTAAAGAAAAAACTATAATGTACTTACGTACTCATTTTTATAGTGATTAAAACTATAACACATGTTGATTGCTGTACCCCTATTTTTGACATGTTTACCTATTGTGTCTGTTTGTTTTACTCACATATCGTTGTCAATACAATGGAATTTGATGTGAATGTAAAACAAGTGAGAGGTTTAGCTAACTACAAAATTAGGTTTTATCAACCATTTTCTACACTGGAAAATGCCTGAACCAAGTCAGGAATATGACAGTTGTTATGAATTCGTTTGATGTGTTTGAGTTGGGTTTTTATCATTATCTTGCCATTTTATAAGGGACTTACAGTTTTGAATTTTCATCTGACACAGTGTGGGAACGTACGGTTTTCTAATAATTTGGTCATTCGGGAGACTGTCAAGCGGGGCTCCGACATTTGCAAAATAACAAGTTGCTTGATGGAAACTTTGATGAACTCTTATGTTCCTACACAACGTTTCTGTTTCAAGTTTTGATAGCTAAAACATTTTTTATGTAAATATGAACCAATAAAATAATAAGAAAGATGTTTGCGTCCAAACGTTTTCCTTAGAATAGTGGAGCTCCGTGTAAAACGATCAAAATTGTCACACAACAGCGATCCAAAATGTTGAACCTGGTTTTGTGGCATGCCAAACCTCCCTCTTTTATGGCCATGTGAAATATAACATTAAAATGACAACACAACATTACAGGACTACAATATAAATAAATAGGAGAACACAATTGACAAGGAAACACACGAATAATAGCTAACAAAAGGCAACAAGTTTAAATTTTTTTTTTAAAACGCCAGAAGTGCATTTTGTCCACACAAGACTTACTAGTGACGCCCAGATACAAAAGTTTGAAAACCGAAACAAGTACAAAGTTGAACAGTATCGAGGATTAAAAGTTCAAAAAGGTTTTGTCTAAAACGGCCAGGGTTTTCTGTTAGGTACCAGAACATCCCTATTATTTGAAATAATGTATACTTTTGCAAACAGTAAATTTTATGAAATGAATATACAAAAGATGTACATGATAAAACTGAAGTATAAGCTAATTACAGGAAACAATCGAAATACATTACATAACCCGACAAAATGCAACACATCCGAATAAGTTTAAACCTAAGTAAGACTAGTATTAGATACAATACAAAGGTAACACAGAAACAGGCCGGTAACAAAAGGTGCCGGATAGTTTTTCTGCACGAGTAGTCAGGTCAAGGTCCGAGGCGAATTTCTCTTCAACCGAGAGTTTTTCAAGGAAAAAAAAAAAACTCAAGAATCAAATACTTTGATAAAAAAAAACATTCAAGTAAAAGATGAATGTTGTATACATTTGAGACTTTTTAAAATGCAACTTCGTAAAAAAAAATAATATATTCAAAGAAATATGTTAGTGGTAAGTAAGCTAATAAAAGTTTGATTTGTATGGTTGAAACGGAAAGGGGGATAGGGGCTAAATTTATTTAAAGTAAACAGGCTAGATCTGTATCTTGATGAAATAAAGACAGGATGTGCCATGCTATCACCCCATTCCCCCTTTGAAAAAATTGAAAACATTGCACGATTGCTGCCAAATTACATGAATTCAATATGCAGTGGCGGATACAGGGGGTCCAGTGGTTGGAACCCCCTTTTTGTGGACGATCAATGCATTTGAATTGGGCATATAGTTGGTCCTGGGTTTGGAACCCCCTTTTTAAAAATCGCTGAATCCGCATCTGATATAGGTATGAATTCAATTTATATAAATTCAATGACTATATAAATGTATCAAAAGAATTAAAATGCTACTTCATTGGTGAATGAAATGTTATGAAAAAAATGTATTTTGTCTTGTTATTAGATATATTTAGACATATACTTTGATTTTTTTTAAATTCATGTTTGTCTCTGCAAGTGTTGATCGGGATTAAACACGTGTTATTCTAAGATCTAATTGAAGCTTACCGTTCAAAATTGATGACATATTAGTTGAAATTTGCTGCTTATTTGGACATGTATTACACGAATACTTTTTTATTCATAGGATCAATCGTGCATTGGTGAGTTGATTTGATCTTTTGAGAAGATTTGATTTTTATTTACATATTTCCTGTCTTTTTTATTGAAATATAAACTTCGGTATACTCATTTCGTTACTTTCAGCATTGTCCAAAATACTATTCATGTCCATATATTGAAGAAAATACATGCAATAACCGATTTGTTTTGCTTCATAAAGGGGACGGGATGTTCTGTTCTGACAATTATTTAGTTTTACAACGCTATAGCCCATTGGCAAATATGTTTTTTTTTAATTAAAACTATTATATATTCGGTATTCGGAAAATCAGGAATCATGCAGAACATTAATTTGTCATCTGCTTGACCACAGTAAATTTTTTCTCTTAAAATATAGGATCAAAATATGTTTTTTTTTTCTTTTATGAGAAAACAATACCCCCTTTTGGAATTAAATGGCTAATCCCTTAGTGTACTGATATGAATAGTATTTTACTGGAATTGTTTGAAAAAAATGTTGATGATAACGTTAACATTTATACTAAGACAGGCAATTTGTCGGTGAACCAAAACGTTCAAATATAATTGATAGTTAAAGTGCCCATGAACTCACTGATCATGCACGAGTGATTCTGTTCATAAAAAGTGTCCGTGTAAACAGCTAAAAAGAGTCCGTGTATCAACTGAAAAGAGTCCGTGTATCAACTGAAAAGAGTCCTCCGTGTAACACCCGTTAATGTACTGTTTTTCTATAGCTCTGCGGGGGGCAAAGTCGTACAATGCACCTTGGATTTTAAACAGTCATTGTATACACCATTGTACGTGTTTTGTCTTAATACTACAAAAACCATAATTTTAGCATTTATTGGCAAAAGATCGGATCAAGGCACATTTAGTCTTGTATCATTAGTACGTGTAAAATTTAAGCATTGTATTTAAAAAAAATATTCAAGGATATAAACTTGAATCATCAATGTTAAAAGAGACAATTAAATTATTTATTCCCGTTTCTCTACATTTGGAAAAAAAGACAAGTCACGTTTTTCATCATGTGTTACCCAATTTGACTATTAAATTTAATCTACTTGACAATGTATATCGAGAACTGTGTAATTATTGTGTCACGACAACTCAAACTCCATTTTGAGAAAGTTAGAAGCTAGATACATTTTATATGAAGTGTAAGTATATCTATACATTATCTGTAAAGGTGAAATGATAAATGAGATTATTACAATATATATATTAGTATTAATAAAATTGAGAATGGAAATGGGGAATGTGCCAAAGAGACAACAACCAGACCATTGAAAAAAACAACAGCAGAAGGTCACCAACAGGTCTTCAATGTAGCGAGAAATTCCCGCACCCGGAGGCGTCCTTCAGCTGGCCCCTAAACAAATATATACTAGTTCAGTGATAATGAACGCCATACTAATTTCCAAATTGTACACAAGAAACTAAAATTAAAATAATACAAGACTAACATAGGCCAGAGGCTCCTGACTTGGGACAGGCGCAAAAATGCGGCGGGGTTAAACATGTTTGTGAGATCTCAACCCTCCCCCTATACCTCTAGCCAATGCAGAAAAGTAAACGCATAACAATACGCACATTAAATCTGTTTTGAACCGTCAGGTGCAATCGACAATCTTCATTTACATCAAGTTTATTGACAAACGAAATTGCATATGTTTCAGTTGAATTAACACGGATATGGACATAAGACACTCCTAGCATGAACATGAATAGTATAAAATGTCAAAGTGGTATAGTAGGTATTAAGTAATATGGGAATTAAACAAAATGAAAAAAAAGTGAGAAATAAATAATAATTTATCGAATAAAAATTGATATCATCATGACAAAAAAGGGAATGGTAGACAAAATTATAAAACGACTAATTGTTTATTTTCGAAAACGGGATAAAATCGTGCGCTGCAGTAGTTTTTATATTTTTGGCTGGATTCAAAAGCTTATATGAGCTGATGAACAAAACATACGAAAGAATAGCAAATTGACATTATGCCAATAAACCATGTGTACATGTAATTTCTAAGACAGATACTAAGTAGACTATAAAAGTTTCAAATGTTATTATAGTTGGAAGAACTTAAGATAGACAAGTATGTTTCCATCAGAAACGATACAAACATCCAAATTGAAGTATGACAAAACACAATTTAGGAAACACTTTAGTTTGGAAACAAAACGTAATTGGTTTTGCTCTGTTTTCATGTATCGTGTTGCTGATTACAGTAATCAGTTAATACATAGATTGTGGCAACTACATTTAAAGGGACACTGTTACAGCTTATATTAAAAAAAAAAAACATTCGGCTTCTGCAGAACGTCCGAATGGTTTACTTTTACAGATAGATCTCTTGGTTTATTTTAGTGTACCTGTTCCACCTTCAAGTTCATATTGGTCTCTATTGGTAGATATTGTTTTGCTTTTTACACAAACAGTCTTAAGAAGCTACGAGAATGCATGTGTCGACGTATACTGGGTTATCATCCAACCAAATGGCATGCTTGAATACTTCATGTCATATGACCATATGACCATGTATTGTTTGTTGTTGTAAGTTTTGTCTACTATGGATAATCCATATATTTTTGTATGTTAATTGATTGTGCTAAGGATATACCTGTGTTGATTCCTTACTTTAATTTAGAACGAGTAACAGACTATCCATCTAAGTCATACTACGGTGTATCAATCTAAGCCTTTACGTGTCTTCGACAACAATTAGTTCCAACAAAAGTCTATAACGTGTTTTTGGTACTTGGGATCCAGTATTTCCTTGAAATAAGTCTGCATGGTGAAACTTGTTTCTCACTCGAAGTTTCGTCTATATATAAGTTACCTACTGTAAGAAACATTGCAGACAAATATATCACATATATTTATTTAATTATATATATTTTCAACTCTTTTTCTCAGTCTTTTCTTGTAAGTTATTTGAAAACTGGCTGTGAAGTCCTACGATATATTCAAGTTTCACATTAGTTAACATGAACTCAAGATATTGACTATCCATAAATCATACTTATCACGTCTTTGGTATTTTAAGAATAGGTTGCATGGTACTTAAGATTGAATACATCACGTCAAATACATAAATAATTAGGACATTTAATACCGGTTTTATGATACAAAGGGTTTAACTTTACTCTATCAAATATTCCTGATGACAGTTTTTTGTTCTAGCTGAGGATTATATTTCAAAATCCATAAGTCTACTAAGATTAATTTACAGTCGTACCAAAATAAACATTAGCCTCTGAAAATAGTGAACATTAAATGAATGAAATTTTTGTGCATTCCCTTCGAAAAACACCTATTTCAAAGTATTCGAAAACTTTTAATTGATTACAGCTACCAATATCATTGTAACTAAGACAACTTGTATTTAAACACCGTGACATTAACTATAAAAGTCGATCTAAATGTAAAATTTTAGAATAATTCTATTTTACTGACATTTAAAATCCACCGTACCCTTTTTGACAGATCCAAGTATATCTATACCTATCGAATAGTCGGGTGTGTAGTATACAAATCATGTCTTGTCAATATACTGTGCCGAAAATTTAGTAATTTTTATGTAGTTTTTGAGTAGGATTGCAATTTGAGTCCAGTTGTGAAACTGTTTGTTATAAAACTTGCTTTCAATATGCATGCCTAATAAATAATCTTTGCGAAAATCCATCGCTGCCTGAATTTCGACAGAAAAATGAGTATTATGAAAATTACGTGTTATATTGAATTGTTCTAGGTTTAAAAAATAACCTTATTTTTTTTGGTAATATTTCGAGATACATACTGATTATTAAACAATTACAGTGTGCCATATTTAGTGATATTGGATAGGGGTATACTCGAACTAAGATATGTATTTTTGTTTCCGTCAGTTCGAAAGTATTTGATCATTTCAACTCCTTTGAATTCCATAATATGTGTCATGAACAAAGACATATGTTCGATTGAATAATGATTTCCTCGTAACAAATGATAGACATTTCGGAGATCCCGTATTTGATCCTTTATTTGATCCTTTACCGTTAAAATGCCAATGCCAATGACAGAGGTTGATCATAAAAAATGTTTTACTGTGTTAAAAAAACTTCGACTTGAACAATGAAAACTTACACGTTGGACATGAAATATTTTGTCGATGAAGAAAATTAAATTATATCACTTCTGAAATAAGTTTGTCGATAACGTAACTATTCTGACGGTAAAGTAACGCGAATTCGATCACTACTCTGTTACGGGCTGTATTTGTGCAACTTGATCAACAGACATTGATACAAATATAAATCTAGAAAGATTAACAATTTCAAACTTTTGCAAAGTTTCAAATAAATAAAAGTAGTAAATGCGTCGCTTTTAACCAAAATCTTCATCTTTAATTAATTCCACAGATATAACAGATATTCCATCAATGTCAACCAACTCGTGATGGCATCCAAAGAAAACATTATAGGAAATGCAAGCACTAAATTGTCGTATCAAAAAGGAGATGTAAACTCTGTATGTGACACTATGATGGGCTTCAAAATATATTCTAGTATATATATATTTATATATAAATATTTATTTTCTTAATATGTTTATGCCCGCGTCACACTGTCCCGATTTTTATATACGATGGACACCCGAATGCGAAAATTGTAAGTTCGTACGAAGTTGGTCCCGATCTCGTTAAAATACCCAAAAGTGACCGAAGCAAGTACGATGAATAACGAAGTCTATACGAGGGTGCCGAAAGTATATACGATAGCAAAAGATGGACATACGAAGGTTAACCGAAGACGGTATTTAAGCTTCATATCTCAGCCGAAGCCTACAAGATGGATCACGAAGGCTACACGATGGATTACGATGATGGCGCGATGGCCACACGATGTCTAATAGACGTCCGTGTACAGCTTACGATGCATTTAAATTATATGCGGAAGGCATCACGCGTTTTAAATTGTTTGATCAATATTGAATATATATTATATTGTACATTTAATTTTTGGTTTAATCATAAGACGGAAGACCGTGGGTACTTCCAGTTACTGAATAATTTGGTTGATTTCTAAAAAATAGTTTATGTATCAAATATGCGTATTCCATTTACCATTTTCTGCATGTGTCATATACAAATATAGTGTCCATATTTGTCTCCAATATGTTACATACGAGGGGATGCCACGCTCGGCATTGCCTTGTTTTAACTGTAAAATGTGTGCACTAGTCTGAATAATCACCAATAATTATGCCCATGTTTACTGATCTATCTTAAAGGTAAGGTAATGGGTTCGTTGATCCCTTTTATTCAAAAAGAGCTCTTTCCAGGAGAATATCATAATAATATAGACTAAAGGAAGGATGTGGGGAAAGCAACTAATGCGGCAAAATATGACATATAGAAAACAAAATGTTTATGGAGTAAACATTCGTGTGACAACAACTCAGACGATACATAAAAAATCAGAATAATGAAGAAAAAGTTGGTTTCCCTATATACGTGTACCTGCAGTGTTGGTATACGAGGCGCGTTTATGATTTTTATTATGTTATTTGATATGAAAAATTGACAAAAAATAATATTTTATTTGTAAAAGTAAATCCTGAGCCTGTAATAGCTGCTCTTCTTGTTCCATTTGAATTAATAGAAACAACGCTGTCGCCTTTCTTGTTCTCATAGAATCATATGATATGAGGTCCATGTTTTGTGAACGTCTTTCTTAACTGTCGTATTAGACTGACCAGTGCATATCGCGCATGGCACTTTAAATGTATTTAAGCGCGAAAATTAACTTACATCTAGCTGGATTTATTGCCGTCGTAGTTCCATCTTGTCACCTTCGTACTTTTAGTTTAAACATATTTTATTGTCTAAATATACAATAGGATTGGATACAAGTTATAACAACTTAAGAAAATCCTCTCCATATAAGTACAATATACAAAATTTCAAGATGACAGCAATTAAATATTTCAGTACGATATGAAAAATATATACAATTTTATATTATGTTTAAACAGTACTTTTATTCGATGGCATCACGACGGGATTACGAGGTCTTCACGAAGTCGTGTTGCCATCGTAAGACCTTCGGTTAGCTTCGTGATTCATTCGTGTAGACATCGTAATGTCAAAACTGCCCGATGGAAACGATGGAAACACGAATGCAATACGATGTTCAAAAATGCATTCCCGGTGACATTACGATGGTGAGGATGGTGATACGAACTCAATATGAACCCTAAACATCGGACGCACCTTCGGGGATTTTTTAACATGTTAAAAAAATTTGGAACCCTTCCCGAAGTTGTCCCCGAAGGCTAGAAAAAGTGGCCGATGGTTCTACGATGGTTAAAGATGGCACTACGAATAGCCCGATCTGGATACGATCAGTCCCGATTTTGAAAATTTCCATAATCGTGTTGCCATCGGCGTAAAAATCGGGACAGTGTGACGCGGGCATTAATAAAATTCATTGAATAAAATATCCATCAAGTAAATAATACAAATAAGTTTAGAATGGTGGTTTTAATAAAAGGTTAAAACTACATGTAATATGTTATATTCAAATGAAATTGTATATAAACTATTGCTTGTACTGTTATAAGAGAGACCGTCCGTTATGAACGCTGGTCAAGACTTGAATAAATTGTTGTTCCAAATTACCGTGTGTTGTGTTACATGTATGCTGTAAAGTTGCTACACAGAAATGCAAAGTTCTTCATTTGGGAAGTTAAACTCAGCTCTTATATCGTACAGTTTTATTTTCAACAAACCCTAATTTCTAGATGTTATTCGAGATATGAAGCAGACTTAACAGTATCTGTTGTTTCCCTTATCTCAAGTTCGATGGAATAGATGCTTTTAACACAGTCACCAAATTTGGAAATATTTAGTGAGAGATATATAAAGACAACAGTAGTATACCGCTGTTCTAAAGTCATAAAACGATTAAAAGAAAACAAATCCTGGTTACTTTCTTTAGAAGTTTCTCTCTGACGTAAGCCTCATATAAATAAAGGAACACATCAGTAGAGGAGCACAGTTAGTTTCCCATGGGAAAGCCAATTGTTTGTTGAAAAACACATATGTTAGAGAAATCAATCATCTTATAAATTTCGACGAATGTTTTGTTGGAATTTGAGTGGTATTTTTATGGATTGCAACGGATACTCCAGTACATTTGTACTTGAGTGCTCGATCAGAAGGCCGAGTAGTCGATTTCACGTATAGTACTCGGATACCCCTGATTCCTTTTTAAATCTTGATATAAAGCTCTTTAAATCTCCCCTCACTTTAGTTCTGTTGAACTACCACCTTCGTAATACGGATTAAAATCTGTTGACGTGAATACGTTTATTATGTGCTACAGTAATACCAACAACGTCCGTTCCTTACAAGGGGATGATTTCGTGTAAAGGACTTGTAACAAAAATTAGGAAGTCAAACAGTCTTTCATCTGAAGTTTAGATTTGTTCCAAATGGACGCAATTTTCCACATGTTCAATGAAAAATTATTACTAAGATTGGATTTTTTGAATGAAGTGGTTCTATGCATTGGAGCCCAGACAATATTTCCAAACAAAAAACTAAAGAAAAATATCCGGCGATGAAGCCTATGTAACTGATTAGAGGCATTTGTAACGTTGTTTGTACACGAATCAACACTTTCATGGATTGACGACTTACCACAACCCTAAACTTTTCTTTATTTGTTAATAAAAATTTCTTTGTAAACGTGATTGGCATTAGATGTACATTAAAATTAATGAAAATTACTGTTTATTTGTTACTTACATTGTTTTATCTACAATTTAAAGAGAGGCGAAAGACACGAGACCGCCATTTAAACACATAAGTGGAAAATAAATTGAAATGCAGTGGCTAATCAAAGTACTGAATTATTGAACATCGGATGCCCGCAAGTGGATGGTCACAAGCAAGTGTCTCAGAAAAACAAATCACATCTTTATACCCCACGGTCATCCGATGTAAAAATGAAAAGATAAACAGACGAACAGTTATTAAAGCTTAAAAAACATAACACAGAAAACTAAACACTGACCAACATGAACAAGGACAAATTTGTCCTTGTTCATGTTGGTCAGTGTTTAGTTTTCTGTCAAGTTATTTGAAGTCCAACATTTTTGTTGACAAATAAACGGACAAGATGAATTTTAAAATAACATCTCCATAGTAGCAGATAATACAAATTGTTTACCATGTCGGACTTTTATATGCAAATATTTATGGTTTAAATGACATGTTTCTAATTTGGTTCATAAACACGTACACAAACAATAATTGATATTATAATAGGTAATTTGTAGAAACGTCGGTCGGTAATTCATTGTTAAGTTCAATCGACAAAAGGAGAGCTAGTGATACACATAACAGAGGATGAAGTTATTTTTATAGTTATACAGTTTGAGGTCTGCCATTATACGTTTAAGATGTCATCATTTTATTATTAGGTTAATAAAAGGTAATAACAAAAATGCCGCATCCCACACCAAAAGTCTTCACTTTTCAATGAGATGTTTAAGATTCATCCGAACACTCGAGTACTTGCGAGTATCATTACCGAGTATTCGAGTACAAGATTTCAGATCTTTTGTCATCCCTAGTTTGTCTATCCCTCCCACAGAAAAGATACTTGTGCCTACGTCGGCCATTTTTTATGAAACAAAGCATCAACCCATGAGTAGATAGTTTGATGATACATTTTGTAACTTTCAAGCTAGGCTTTGATTGCTGATTACATATATGTTAATTATCGAAAAAAATGTTTTATACAGCACTTGCAAAATCCAGCCTTAAACGTTGTTTTTAACGACACTTTGAGTAATAAAGGTAGACGATATAGTGAAAGATGGTTAAGTTTTAGATTTTTGATTGAAATTCTAAACAAAAAACATTGACCTGACCTCTGAATATTCCTGATTGTGTTCTTGGATCATTGTCTTGATGGTATGAGAGGAGTTTAAAAGTGAATTGTCATTAGAGTATTTCGCCATCTAGTACGTTTATTTGATGTATTTTATAAACAAAAGGGTGTAAATAAACTCATCATAGATACCAGGACCAAATTTAGTATTTTAGAGCTTTATCAGCGGGGACTACAACATATCTATCATTAGGTAAGGAGCTTAGTAACATGTTGGTCTTTAAAGATCGCATATGGCATGTGCCTTTTTAGACCCTATCAGATTTTAACTAGTTCATGTATCAATAACTTACTAGTATCATTTATTTGTTTTGGGTGTTTACACACACATTTTCTTGTTTACCAGTATGTTATTTTAATGGAGTCCTTCTCAGTTTCGAAATAATAAGCTTTTAAAAACACTAGTTTGTATGGATAAGGGAATAATAAAGGAATCAAAAGAGCAAAAAAAACTATAAAGTTCAAATTGGTTCTTTTCAAGATATTGGCCATTGACATTTTGGCAGGAAAATATTCTCTCTTGACTTTCCGTGGCTTTATCATTGACAAGTTTAAGTTCTCACAAACCATTAGAAATAATCAAAATTGTATAAGACTTTTACAGATGGCTTATCATTATACATGTAAAAGATTTATAAAAAGAAAAATGGGGGTCAATAGGCAAATTTTTTTTAAGGCATTCAAATGGATAAAACCAGAGAATTTAAGAAATCTGACAAAAAAAAAAAATTCCAAAATATGACAAGCAAACATCCTTAATTATCATCATTCTCAGATGTGTTGTGACACTATCACAAATGGTAGTTCCTTACATATCCATTGAAGAATTTTAAAATATATATATATATTAGATTTCAAGTTAATATATAATGCATCATTCTGAATGCATTATAGTTTATTTCTAGTTTTTGCTTTGCTTTTATTCGAAGTGTTTTAATTAATTTAGTTTATATCTATTTGAGTTTTTGATATGCAATTCACTTGTTCTCATCCTCGTATCGGAACAACAGATGTAATTGATATCACATATCCTTCATATGTTTTCGTTCGAAATGACAGATGAATGAATAAAGTTACATTTTATATTGTTTACATTACTTTTGTGGTAATATTTCATGTTTCACGTATTGTTCACGTATTGTTAACATCAATATCAATTAATCATGTTGATCGTTCTCTCGTTTTCAATAACATTTAGTCAAATTTAATAACAGCAATTCGAACGTCACACTTAATGTTTCTAAAAATATTTCAGGACGTTTTCTACCTTTTAACCAATGAAAACCAATTTTAAAAGTGAGAGGTTTAGCGCTATAAAACCAGATTCAATCCACCATTTTCTACATTTGAAAATGCCTGTACCAATTCAGGAATATGATAGTTGTTGTCCATTCGTTTGATGTGTTTTGTAATTTGATTTTGTAATGTGATTAGAGATTTTCCGAGTTAATTTCCCTCGGAGTTCAGTATTTTTGTGATTTTACTTTTAATGTGTTTTCAATATCTGTAAAAGCGTAATTAGACATAGTTAATGTTCCGTTAAATACAGATGAGGGGTTAAAAAAATAAGCGGATGTATGCACATATGTTTACTGTAGTTTGTAGATGCGTTAAAGTCTAAGGACATTTTTTGGATGAATAAAAACGAATATCAGTTGGGAAGCATTATTGTGAAAGTACGATTCTTGTAGAGGTTCCAAGGAATTATTCAGAGTATCGGAAACTGCTGAGGACACAAAGTAGGACAGACGGACTAATGGACAAATAAATACACGGATGTACTACTGCATCACCTTATACCGTAAGATTCAGACATGAAGGGTGGTGTTATTTCCATGTTTTAAAAAACGTCCCTTATCAAAGAGAAAAGACTTTTCAATACATCCTAATGGCATATTTTTTTCTGATTAAATTCAATAGATATAGAAAGATGTAGTATGAGAGCCAATGAGACAACTCTCCATCCAAATAACAGTTTATAAAAGTAAACCATTATAGGTCAAGGTACGGCCTTCAACACGACAACTACTGTACATCAGATTTCTGACTTAAGACAGTTGCAAACATTTGAAGCGGTATGAAACGTTTTAATGGTACCAAACCTTCTCCCTTTTCTAAAACAATAGTATAACATCACAACATTAGAAACACACACTATAAAATATCAATTTGAAGGCTTAACTCAATCAAAAAAGCAAATAAACACACAATGAAGTATACTCTTTTCTTTTATTATTGTCTACACAAATCTATCTTTAGTACATATGACCTTGACCATAGTAGTTGTGTCCCTATTATCATCAAATTCAGGATGAAATATAGATATGCCTTTTATTGTATCAAATAGGACCATATGTCGAGGTAAGTATAAGCCATATGTTGTTGCATTTGCATTAACATCTCGAAACCACTCAAAATCAATAGGGACACCTTTCTATCATTATATATACATTGTTTGGTTGATGTTTAAGACGAGTTGTTTATACATAATGTACACAGCCATGTATCACCATCATTGCTGGTGATCTGATGGATAAATCTGTTGTAGAGTTGTCACTGACTCAGACGTACTTATTAATATAATTATTTTCTGTGACTGTATCTTGCATTAATTTGTAGGATCCTTTACTATAGATAATTGAGCTGATCTGTAACAATAAAATCTCCATGCCTTATATATCATATACTGTAGTACGCCGCTAGATTAAAACTGACGAGGAAAGGTAACACATGGCCACCGAAAGCTTTATTATTGTGAAACCCAGGTGGTTGTGTGGTCTAGCGAGACGGCTACAGTGCAGGCGATTTGGTGTCACGATATCTCAGTAGCATGGGTTCGAATCCCGGCGAGGGAAGAACAAAAAAATTACGAAAGCAAATTTACAGATCTAATATTGTTGGGTTGATGTTTAAGACGAGTTGTATATATATAAATATATAAACGAGTCTAAATTGAAAACTACGTTCAAACCTATGATTGCGTTGGATAAAATCACAATTTTTATACGTCTGCATGTAAAGCAAATTTCGTTGTTGAAGGGTCTAAAAACAGCACAAACAACATTTTTCAAAAGACCAAAAAAGTGAAAAAGTATATTTAAACAAAACGCATTTGACTAACAGGTCGAACAACTGATGTTCTTTAACCCTGCTGACTGCCATTGGCGATTGCCAAATAAAATTGATCACAAGATGTAACAAAATGAATCTTAATATAAATTTAATACTAAACAGAAAAAAAATAACTTGTGGCCACGATGTTATGCCACAAACATACGGTATTAATATTTTTTAGTACACCAGATCCGGATTTCGACAATAAATGTCTCTTCAGTGATGTAAGGGATCGAAACGGTATTTGGAAGGCCATATAAAAAATACCCTCATTTTTAGATAGACTCTTGAATTTTAAGAGTCAATATAGGATGAACGGATCATATAAACCGGAGGGAAAATATGATACAAGCCCAAACGAAAAAATATAAACGAGTCCAAATTGAAAACTACGTTCAAACTTATGATTGCGTTGGATAAAAACCGCAATTTTTATACGTGTGCATGTAAAACAAATTTCGTTGTAGAAGGGTCTAAAAACAGCACAAACAACATTTTCCAAAAGACCAAAAAAGTAAAAAATTATATTTAAACAAAACGCAATTGACTTACAGGTCGAACAACTGATGTTCTTTAACCCTGCTGACTGCCATTGGCGATTGCCAAATAAAATTGATCACAAGATGTAACAAAATGGATCTTAATATAAATTTAATACTAAACAGAAAAAAAAATATATATATATATACACCAATTCCTCTCTCCGAAGAGTTGTCACCCGAAACACTGCTCCCGGAGCATTCCATACAGCCAAGCCATCAGGCTAAAACGGATTTGTTCATCGGAATCAAAATTAAACCATCGCTTGGGGCAACTCAGACAGCAACTCAAATCAAGAGGTTATAAGAACAAAAATATTTCAGAAGCTTTCGGTAAAGCAAAAGAAAAAGACCGAACAAACCTACTTGAATACAAAGAAAAGACGGCCCAGACAAATAAAATCCCGTTTGTTGTTAGCTTTCATCCTCACCTGACAAATCTTGCACCAATTGTCCACAAACACTGGCGTCTTATTGAAAATGATCCTTCCTTAACAGAGATTTTTCCATCACCTCCCGTTATGGCTTACCGCAGACCCAAAAACCTCAAAGATATTCTAGTAACATCCAAAGTATCTAATTAGGAGATATCAACAATCGGAGGTTATAAACCATGCGGAAGAGGCAATTGTAAGTGCTGCAAAGTCGCCAACATCGAAACCCAATTCGTCAGCACAGTCACACAGAAAAAATACAACATATTTATAACATCAAATTGCAAAACGCAAACTTGCATTTATGTTCTGACGTGTGGTACTTGCAAACTACAATATGTTGGTGAAACAGAAACACCATTTAACATCCAACTAAACAACCATCGGTCATTTTATACAAAAGAAAGGAACTGCCCAATTACAAGACACCTTTTAAGAGCAGGACATGATTTTGAAAACGTCACCTTTCAAATCACTGAGAATATCAAAATTGGGATACACAAGGAAGGCAAAAGAGAGAGAGATTTTGGATGCACCAGTTACGAACTCTTGAACCTGATGGACTCAATGACAGAGAGACGAAAAAAGATTTAAAGGGAAACTTGGCAAAAAAATCAAAAATTGATATTATGTTCATTCTGTATAAAAATGCTCAAATTCATAGATATTAAAGTTTTATTCCGCTAGATAAGCGATCACCATCGATTTTAAATTTAGAGTATCAATTCTCTGCGATCCGCCATTTTGTCTTCTTTCCCGATTAATAAAAACGATATGTCTATAAACCACAAAGAAACAAAACTACAGTAACCGATGTAGTCGTAATTGCGTGTCGATATCTTGTCAATCGTACGGTTGTTTTATCCGACTAACTAACTTGATACGAAAAATATTCTTACTTTTTTTAAATTACCATGGTCTGTTGTTTTTAAACTGTTGATATTGGAATTAGGTGAAAAGTCAAAGTTGAAATCATAAATAAGTGTTCCGTGAAAATTGTTTTCGAAAATCTAATTTGTTCATAATTCTTTAAAGTAATAAACAAATATATTTTGATCTTCCCTCATCTGATCACCAGCATGGCTAAAGGTATTACTTCCAAAGGTATTGTGAGGGGTGTGAGGTGACACGTCCAGGTATTCAAGCGATTTCCTGTCGGGCTTGCAAGTTCATGCATCGTTTCACTTCTGCAGGTATTGATCAGTGTACACGGCTGATAACTTATAACTTATAACTTTCCATTTTGAACTATCAGATGAATAATATACAACTCTGTCTTACTTGTCATTACTAAACTCATATGCTTGTTTATAAATAACATTTCTGGTGTAAAGAATATAATTCATAAACATATAAATAATACCCAAAAAATAAGATTTGATGAAATTAAAATCTATTTAAATATTATTTCCAAGGGTGAATTGGGAAAATGTAATATATAGTCATTGTCAATAGTGAAGGACAGATTGGAACAGACCAGAAATATTGATTTAAAAAAATGTACGCACTTGCCGACGATTCGATTATACGACTGGATAGAAAGTTACGGAACTATAGCGCAATTTAAAATATATACATGTATACATTGAACATAAGAAAAAAAACATATATTTTGAATAAATAGGGGTAAAAGTGTTGTAAGTAGACTAGTCCACGTATGCCAACAGTATGTAATCATCGAATGTCGATAGACTATTGTATACCAGAAGAAGAAGAGAACCAATTTGATTTAAATACAGGTCGATGTATAACTTTTGCTTTGGTTCATTGAAGCTGTGGACCTAGTAAAATCACAGATTTATATTTCAATAAGATTGTTCTCGAACAAAGGAAGTACTTCGTCATCACAATTGTTATATATGCCACTGGACGAACACTAATTATCCCCAGGGAATGTGAATATTTTGCTGGGAAACTTTTGAGTATCAAAGTTTCAAATTAATTTCGGGATTTATTTTCTTTCTTGGTATTCAATAACAGAAAAAAGAATAAATTACTTGTTCGCTAAATAGGGGTATTCTTGTCAGGTAAAAGACTTTTAGTTATATTTAAAAAAATAGGGAAATATGACATTAAATTGGTTCTGTCTTTTTTTTAAACATCGTTAAAAAGATGTGTGTCTAAGGTGAACGCCACAAGAACCCTGTAATACTAGTACGAGAGTATAGCATGTAAACATTCCTTCTCAATAATATGGTTGTATTGGAAATCTTTTCATACAGATTGACAACTCATTGTCCGATATGCATGTAATATTTGCCACATGACGCCCATAGTTCTTTCTACCATCATCATCCTATTCTGTGATATTGCTGTAAACATCGATGGTTCACACCCAAACAAAATGGGAGTAATGGACCTTCAGAGCTTCTTTGTGTTATACACTTGTGAAATATATAGACGAAATTTCTGTATTGAAATGAATCTACATCTCACAAAAAGGATTTTCAAATAACGATTGTGAGTAATCACCTTACAAACCAATATAAACGTATGGCAAGATATAACCATGAAGGAATTTAGTTTTTGTCAGACGCAAGAACTCATCACTATATATATCATAAACGTATACGTATATATATGCATACAGTTTCAAATATTAAGAACAAGCGGTCGATGTCGATAGTCTGTTTTCTAACTGTTCAGAGTTAGACATGTCACTTGTTCATTCTTGGAAGCCTTCATATTCCCCGTCTAACGATGGGAACTCTTTCTGATTGTGTTGACTATAAATGCTTGTATGGTAATTCTGTCGTTTATCTGTACAAGCGGTTGTATTTCCTCTCCTTTCCCAACAAACAAACGAACGAAACGCCACTAGTCTGATTTCTCTGGAGCTCACCCCCAATGGCTCTTATACGTCAGGAAACTTACATGTATACTAATAATAATTGTTTCAAGAACAACGATGTATGGACGAACTATTATAAATTCGTCAATATCAGTTATGCATGACTAAAATATAACTTTTATTACAACTACTGTATTACTTATTTGGATTAATGACGGCTATCATGTTCAACATTGCACAAATATTATCATAGAATTTAAAAAAAAATCCTCAAAAATCCTCAAAAGAAATAATGCCTTAGCTTAGATAATTGATATTCTTTTCACAAAAAGTTCGTGTAAATGATTGTCAAATGAATTTAATTATGTAAGAATAAAATGTTAAAAAGAAACTAAAAAAAAATCATGCATGTTGTATGTTGTATTTTTTTGTCAATTAAAAACTTTAAAATTGCAATAGTTTTATTAGCATTTAAACACAGCCAGATTTGAATACAAGTTAAGAAATTCCGGTAAAGTCAATGATATCAAACAGATGTACAATGGTATATCAAATTGGGTAATATTGCATTTAGTTTTTATAAAAGATTAAAACTACTATTTTTTTGCTTCATATTTGAATCTTTACGCCAATTGCCGCTAAGAAAGTAATCAAAAATTGTTTCCTTTTATTTTTATACACTTTCGGAATTACGAATCTGAATTTTATTTTCAATTAATTTACACAATTTAATTATTGTATCTTTATTCTCATCGTGTATTAAATCTTAGTGTATTAACATCGTGACAGCATACTCTTTCTAATCCTTTCTGTTTATCCTTTCCAAATAACAACATTTATACGCTTGAACTCACACCTGCGGCTAAATAGCTACAAGGTAAACGAATTGACCTCAAGCCGAGAAATATACAGTGACCTTTACAAAATAATATACACACTCTGCTCACACATTAGTTGCATTGAAATGATTATCAAAACAATAACGGTAAATAGAACTGAAATATTTTCAGTTCAATATCAGTAAAAATGTTCAATAAATATTTTATGAAAAAAATCTCAACAATAATTAATTAAATTTATTCAAAAACATTTACTAGAGATAATTTTATAGGAGTTTAATTCAATCGATACAAAACGGTATATGCATATTCATTTTCGTTCATTCTTATATTGTGGTTAATAACTTCGACCATTCGTCAGCTGTGCGCTTTTAATTACGTATATTGTCGATAAGCTATAAGAGTTAAACAGATTTTATTTTTTCCCAGAATTCAATAAATCGGGCTAATACGTCACGACCTACTCGAGAATTCAACCAAAAAAGTTACAAATACTTGATTTTCTCCGTTATTAGAAGGAATATAAATTTAAAACTTTGCTAATGTTTTTATGTTAAGATGAACATAATTAGATGATAAGTAAAAAATCGCGGAATTTCCCTTTAAAAGCAAATCAAAACCATAATTATTTTAAAATCATACAAATTAATTTATAGAAATTCATACAATTAATCGAACATCTATAAATGTGTTAAACTTTTATTCCAACTTCATGTAGTTGTAGCTACAAACATATTTTTTGCAACATCAATCAATATGTTACATTTTTCCTCAACTCTTGTATAGATTAAGCTACAAAAATATTTTTTGTCATGCATCCGATTTCACCTTGAGAGATGCACACGCCTGATGAAGCTAATTTGTTTAGCGAAATATTGCGTATTTCTATTTAAAATCTAATAGAACTTTTAATGTATAAATTAGCGTGTTTAAGTTATATTCTTAGTCATTCATATAATTTTAATTCAGTAACTGTATCAGTTTATTTTCACAAACTGATCCACCCTTAAATAGATTGATGTTGATTGTTGCTATTTTTAGACATTATATATATATACATACATAAGTCTGAAAATTACTCCAAACAGTGTTAGAGTTAGATTTTCTACTGACAATTTTTTGTTCGTCCCTCAGAGGGATTCGAACTCACACCTTTGATACACTACAGCACCAATCGCTTAGCCTCATGTCCAGCGCTCTAGACCACTCGACCACATCCGCTATATAATAATATAACTTCAATAGTCGTAGTGTTACCTTGTCACGGAAGGATCTCTAGATTAGCCTTCCGTGACAAGGTAACACTATGACTATTGAAGTTATATTATTATATAGCGGATGTGGTCGTTACCTTGTCACGGAAGGCTAATCTAGAGATCTCTAGATTAGCCTTCCGTGACAAGGTAACACTACGACTATTGAAGTTATATTATTATATAGCGGATGTGGTCGAGTGGTCTAGAGCGCTGGACGTGAGGCTAAGCGATTGGTGCTGTAGTGTATCAAAGGTGTGAGTTCGAATCCCGCTGAGGGACGAACAAAAAATTGTCAGTTTACTGTAGAAAATCTAACTCTAACACTGTTTGGAGTAATTTTCAGACTTATATAAATATTTGTATTAACCATGTATCTCTATCACTCTGAGATCCAGTGGGCATATATATTGTATGGTTTGTCACTTGTTTAGCCTTGTTTGTATGATATACTTATTTCTAGTGACTGTATAATGAAATGCATCATGATCCCATATGATATATAAAATTGTTGAGTTAGATTACTGACAAATGAAAAATACATTGTGTATAAAAATAATAATATAACATCTACACACGCTTAAAAAAACACGTGTCTCATGTCTATCTCTAGATTAGCCTTCCGTGACAAGGTAACACTACGACTATTGAAGTTATATTATTATATAGCGGATGTGGTCGAGTGGTCTAGAGCGCTGGACATGAGGCTAAGCGATTGGTGCTGTAGTGTATCAAAGGTGTGAGTTCGAATCCCGCTGAGGCACGAACAAAAATTGTCAGTAGAAAATCTAACGCTAACACTGTTTGGAGTAATTTTTGACAAAGACTAGATCTTATAACATAACATAACATATATTAACAAATCATTCCTTATTGCCATCCTGGTGCGTGGGACTTGTTTCAGTCATGATATGTAATAGTAATTTGATTGTCTTCAAATTATATAGTTCATGCATGTACTTTTAAAGTAAGTAATTGTCTTCGGATTCCCTTATGCAACTAAATAAATTGAATACGACTGAACTCAATTGAATTAAAAGTTGAGATACGATTTTGATCATCCTTAAGTAAACTAGAGTTAAGTCTACTCTCTTCTAAATTTGCACTTTAACGATGAACAATTCATCAAGAATAACATTGGATGGATAATGAATCTTTATTATGTCTTCAAACAGACAAAAAGAAATCATTTTATGAAAACACAATTTCGAATACTAGTATATAATTCTCTAACGTAAACATAATCTATCGTGGTAACTCGTACGATTTAAAATCAAATTTAAGATAACAATCATTGTGATGTCCAAATAAGGATACATGTATTATCGGATGTGTATCAGTGCGTTGATTCATAGAAACACTTGATAATCAGACCATCGCAGTAATAGAAAATTATAAAATTGAGAATTGCTATGGTAAATGTGCCAACGAGAAAGCACCTGCCCATAGACCAGACAGCAGTCTTTGACCATCAATGGGTCTTCAACCAAATGAAAGAATCCACAAAAGATTTTGTTTTGTGTAAAATGAATTCAAATTTACAGAAACTTACTAGCATCCTTATGATAACGTAGATGAGACCATTGTTATAGGAACCGGTGTGGTTCTTCACAAAGGAAAAAGATTGCAGGTGCAATGTTCCTTACACTGTCCAATAGTCAAAATTCAATTATACAAAAAACAAACAAATCTGGGAAATAGCCGAGGGATTCATATCAACTATAAGAGAAAAATGGAACAACAGAAACGCTGGAGTGCAAGAAAAACAAACGCCAACACAAGTGTTGAAATTTGTAGATTACAAAAATACTGAACTCCGAGGAAATTTCAAAAAGGAAAGTCTATAATCAAATGGCTAAATCAAAACTCAAACCTTTCAAACGATTGGATAACAACTGTCATAATCCTGACTTGGTTCAGGCATTTTATTATGTAGTAAATGATGGACTGAGCCTGATTTTATAGCTAGCTCAATCACTCACGTGTTTGACAGTCGCATCAAATTCCATTGTGTGGACGATGCATGAACACAAAAAAATGTCAAAAAGGTGTACAGCAGTGAGTATTGTGTCATCATCTTAATCACTATAAAAACAAAGGGAGTTAACATAAACAGTAACAGAACTGGGTTTAGAATAAATGAGTTTATCTCCTATGATAATAGAAAAACAAATAGTATGGGGTGTTTATTCATGACACAATATCAGTTCATGTACAGCAAAACACACTCACACACACACACAAAACAAAGCTTTTATTGCTGTTCTTCGTGAATCTTTCAAGGACCCTTCCTTACATCATTAATCATTTAACCTGGGTTTTCTTGTTTTTATCGGAGTGATTGTTGGGGTTTCCTTTGGAACTTCATGGACTTTAAAGTATCTGCCAACTACAGTAAACATATATGAAGATATCATATATAACAATAATATACACCAATAAAACAATATTCAATGATCTTATTACAGTGTTGAATAGGTAACCTTTTAGAATAAGTTTGTTTAAAGGCGCGACAAGTTTACATGGATCACTTCTAAATTTCCGGGCACGGTTAACAACATTTCCGTAAAAATGAGTATGTGCTATCCCGTTTAAAATAAGTTTTCTACAGGTACAACCAAACTTTAAAACCAAATCTTTATATCTAAAAATTTAGTAAAGGTTTTTACCAGTAATACATACATTGTGTAGGTTGCGTTCGTTAAAATCAAAAACAGCTTACTTATCAGAATTTAATTTTGTGGTTTATAGAACTTTAATAAGTTTTATGTAAAAACAAATCAATGTATTTTCTTTGCTTAATCAGTAGAAAATGTCATATATAATTTTATAAAATAAATTTATTTGTTGCAAGTCAGTAACCTCGTATAAAAATGTTGTTATATGTTCTATCTAATTTGTTTTTTTGCTGTTTGGGGAATTTTGTACATGTGCTAATGTAGGTGGTTTTTTTTTTCTATAGCTTCGTATTATTTAAATGACTCGATACGGTTGTTATAGTCTAAAAAACGTCTTTTGGTACGTTAATTTTTGATGTTCCATGTGTTCCGATAGGCCGAAAGTTTTTGTCTGTCAACTAATAGACATGATTTTGTCATACGATTGTGACATCATCAAAGTTTTTCTGTCATGTTTTGATCCTGTAATAATGGAATTAAGAATTAAATCATATTTAATATATAATAATTTATATACCAGGGGTGTAGCTAGAATGAAACGATGTGCAAGCAAACAATTTTTGGGACCATTTTATGTAGAAAAATGGTTTTTTTTGGGGTTTTCGGTCTTAGGACGGTTAAAAGAGGAGCTTTATGTAGATAGGATAGGATAAAAATATGAATGTAAAACTATTAATAAATCTTCTGAATATAGTAATATATTTAAACAACACATCATTTGTGATACAGACTTTACTCAAAATTGTCCAAAATCTGCTCTTCGGGTCTAGGCAGAAACAAACTTCTCTTTTACTTTGTCAATATTCACACTGAAATCCCGATTAATAGGCCTTAAATGCGGCAAAAGCTACTGCCGTAAATGCAACTGTCATTGTTCATTGTTGATCGTGCATTTGTTTTCAACATACGTAGTACACTGATAGATCTCAATGGTAGCACTCGCGATATGTTATACTGGCAGCGTGCGTGTTCGGCATCAAGCGACTTCCCAATTGAATTCGTCAAAATTACATGCCAGGTCAGTTTCGTATGTCTCAGACAAGGTTGAGATTTGTTCGTTTGTTGTATTTCCCACAAATACGATGAAGCACATACAGCGCAAAGAAGCGATTTTCTGATAATACTAGATGCGACTCCACTCTCCAGTTCCTTTATCATATGGTCTATGAACGCAAAAAATAATGAGACTTTCCAAAACTGTTTTGGCGTCTCTACAGGGTCATTGGCTCCGGTAGTCTGTCGACCACATCGCCTTGGCATATTTTCAACGATATCGAAAGATTCTGATAATTCTAATGCCGATTGGTACATATCATTCCAAACTGATGAACCGTACACTGTATTATGTGCTCCAAAACTACATGTCATAGACTGAGTATTACAAATTCAAATCTTGTAAAAGATACAAGTTACTGTCCGATTTTGACATAATCTCCAATAAAGCTTTTATTTCGAAACCAAATGCCGTCATTTAATGATATTTCATGAATTAAAAAAAGTGACAACATCTAAAGGTGTTTCCTTTAACATTCAGTTTTTAATTTTTTATTTTGCCATTTTTTTTTTTTTGTTTTTTTTGCATGCCGAATCGATGTGCACGCAACTGCGTGTTAGCGTATAGGGAGCTACGCGCCTGCTTTTATGTTATTTCATAATCGTTAATTCTCTATAGAAAATAAACAATATTACAGTCAGTCCTTACAGTGACAAAGGAGTTATGTATATTCAACAAGTTAACAGCAAGATAATAGTTAGCTTCATCATACAGTGCATCAACAGGGATAAATTACGAGCAAATGAGGGTTCTTAGCCAGGAAGTTTTATAACCATAGTATTATGGAATAAGGCGTAAACGTATTTTGTATATTTTGGTTTTGCCATTTGATAACGGACTTTCTGTTTTGGATTTTCCTAGATATTTTTGTTATTTTACTTATAAATCATGCATTAGACCTTTGCTATTGTAACGTGTACACAGGGTAAGCGTGTCTATTTCTATCTAGAATGAGTCCGTTACCAGTTTGATACTGGATCCAAAATGTTCTAGTTACAGAATATATAACAAATAATCTTTATTCAAATATTTACGTCAATGAACTAAAATATATACAACGGCTCTTTGCGGTCTCAAATAAACTAACTATAGCTATTAACTATTCTACTTTAAATATATACGATTGGTACAAATTTGTACTATTACAAATGTGTCCTACGGTCAGGAACAAACTTGTCCTCCTGGTACAACAATGTACCCTACAAGTTTACGCACTTGTCTCTCTTCTGTTGGTACAATTATGCACTTTACAAGGTGGTCACACAGACTCACACTTGTCCTATACGGTACAATACGGTTCAGCTTGTAAACGTACGAGTCCGTATTTAAAACAGGCACCAACCTGTTCTTTATTACACTTAGTAATATTAACACAATATATAATATATAAGAGACAGCGATCTCGAATATCTACGTACCGTACTTCAGGTCTTCGTCTTCAAACGTATGACAATCGACCATGAGCTAGGAATCTCTCCTGCTTATATACCCCGATGGTAGCCGTACCATTATTATAGGAGGGGTGTTCTTCCAAAGTGTCTCATTACTCGTACTTACAGTTTCCTTTGGAACACCCCTTCACGTTTGACCTGACCCAAAGTTTACCCGCGAAACATCCACTTCTTTCTATGTTTAATTAAAGTATATACAAATGCATTAAATAAGGCTTCTGCAGAACAGTTACTAATATAAACAATCTAGCCTTAGATACCAAATCATCACATAACCCACGCCTCAAAAACACATGCGTCCCGCATGTCTAAAACTAACTTTAAAACGGATAAAACATAGAAGTACTATATACACATTTTTGTTCATTTAAATATACTATAACTATTTAACAATGTAATCTGCCATCCAAGCTGGTTTTCGCCTTGTACGGCGCCCTTCGTAACTACTTTCTTGTACATCTTCATCAGGCAACGTTGACTCATGAACAGCAATCTCTTGTAAATCAGGAGTCTCTACTTCGTCATCTTCAGCAGTATTATTTTCAGTGTCTAATGGAACAAAAGCGTTATTATCCGATTCTGCCCTTAATGTCTGTTTGTTCTTTTTCTTAAGTCTGTCGACATGTATGACTTGTGGTTTCCCTCTGTATCCACAGTCAACTTTATATGTAAGGTCACCATATTTGTCAAGAATTTTGAAAGGACCTTTCCAGAAACTAGTCAATTTTGAAGACATCCCAGGTTTCTTAACTGGGAAATAGACATACACCTCGTCATCTTTTCTAAAATTTTGGTATGACAATTTGAGGTCGTGATAGTGTTTCTGTCTTCGCATTTGCCCTTTTATTTTACCTTTGACAAAACTGTGGGAGATTTCTAACTTTTCCTTAAGCTCCCAAGCCCACTTGTGTGCAGGAATATCTTTAACTGATTGTGGCATTTCATACATGATGTCTAAAGGGGTTGATAGTTCCCTACCTAACATGCGACTATTTGGCGTTTGTCCAGTCGTCTCGTGCTCTGATGCCCTATATGCCATCATGACAAAAGGAATGTATTCATCCCAGTCTCTCTGATTTTCTTCCACAAATGAACTTAACATTGTTGAAAGAGTCTTATTAAACCTTTCCACCATATCATCAGATTTTGGATGATATGGAGTGGTACGTGTTTTCTTAATGTTTAGAATACAACACATCTCTTAAAACAACAAACTTTCAAATTGCCTGCCTTGATCTGAATGTATCCAATGAGGAACACCAAATCTTACAATGACTTCTTCAACTATAATCTTAGCCACAGTCTTAGCTTCCATATTTGGCATGGCAAAAGATTCCGTCCACTTTGTGTAGTAGTCAGAAACTACCAAGATATATTTGTTACCACTCTCTGTTTCTGGCAACTCACCAAGGATATCTGTAGCTATCCTTTCCATTGGCCCATTAGCTTCTACTAAAGCCATTGGAGCTCTTTTGGACTTTTGTGGACTTTTTCGCTTTGCACATTTGTCACATCCGTTTATGTAAGTCCTAACAACGTTTTGTAACCCAGGCCAATAATAAGATTGTCTAATTTTTGCCAAAGTTTTATGGATACCCAAATGAGCAGAACATTTATCATCATGTGAAAATTGTAAAACCCTTTTGCGTTCTGATAAAGGAATGATAGCCTGCATTTTTACAATTTTGGTTGCAGGGTCTTCAAATCGTCTGTAAATAAGTCCGTCTCTTAACTCTAATTTGTTCCATTGATTCCAAAGTGATCTCAAGAAAAATCCCTTATCAGAAATATCTTTGTAATCAGGACGTTCGTCCGTTTCTACCCATTTTGTCACTATTTTCAGGTCATGATCATTTTTCTGAATTTCTTTTAGAGACAAATCATGATGTTCACTGTCATCATCTTTGTCATTACTATCATCAAAACGGGTGATAGCATTAACAGCGTCATATTGGTCTTCAGTCTCAGTCGAAACAGTCTCTTTTTCTAAACCGGAATGATAACCGCATTGTTTGCAGGGAATGCGACTAAGTGCGTCTGCATTCCTATGTTGAACTCCTGGTCGATGTTGAATTTGCATCTCAAATGAACCAAGTGTCTCTATCCATCTAGCTATCTGTCCTTCTGGGTTCTTAAAGTTAAGTAACCACTTTAATGATCCGTGATCAGTTCTTACTGTGAATTTTCTACCGTAGTGGTATGGTTTGAAATGTTTAACAAAACAAACCACAGCAAGCAACTCCTTGTGTGTCACACAGTACTTTCGTTCTGATTTTGAAAGTGTACGACTAGCATAAGCCACAACATGTTCAAGCCCTTCATCAGATTTCTGAGTCAAGACAGCTCCGACTGCCAAATTGCTTGCATCAGTATCCAAAATGAATTCTTTGTTAAAATCTGGATATGCAAGAACTGGTGCGTTTATTAATTTACCTTTTAATTGATCAAAAGCCTCTTGGCAATCTGAAGTCCAAACAAACTTAGTTTCTTTCTCTGTAATTTTGTGCAACGGTTTAGCAATGTGGGCAAAGTTTTTGATAAATTTTCTGTAGTACCCCCAAAGACCTAAAAAGGAACGAACTTCAGTTATATTTGTAGGGGTGGGCCACTCTTTAACAGCCTTAATCTTGTCAGGGTCGGTTGATATTCCTTCCTCAGAGACAATATGTCCTAAGAAACGAACTTTTGTGGTACACAAGGTGCACTTCTTTGCCTTCAGCTTTAAACCAGCCGATTTAAGCCTAGAAAATAAAAGCAACAGTAGTATACCGCTGTTCAAAACTCATAAATCCATGGACAAAAAACAAAATCGGGGTAACAAACTAAAACCGAGGGAAACGCATTAAATACAAGAGGAGAACAACGACACAACACTAAAATGTAACACACACAGAAACGGACCAAGCATCGGACAAAATCCCACGAGAATAACAAATATAACATCAAAACCAAATACATGAATTTGGGATAGACAAGTACCGTGACACGTCTTATCGAAATGTGAAATTACACTCAAAAATAAGAGAAAACAAACGACGCAACGTTAAAATGTAACACACACAGAAACGAACAATAATATAACAATGGCCATATTCCTGACTTGGTACAGGACATTTTCAAAGGAAAAAATGGTGGGTTGAACCTGGTTTTGTGGCATGCCAAACCTCGCACTTTAATGGCTATGTTAAATATAACATTGAAATGACAACATAATATTACAGGACTACAATACAAATAAATAGGAGAACGTATTAGACAAAGAAACACATGATTAATGAATAACAAAAAGCATCAGTTTAAAATTCAATACGTCAAAAACGCGCCTCGTCCACACAAGACTCACCGGTGACGCCCAGCTATAAAAGATCGAAAGCGAAAAAAAGTACAAATTTGTACAGCACTGAAGATCAAAAGTTGAAAAAGGCTGTGTCAAATACGGCTATGTTTTTATGCTTGGGATAAGAACATCCTTATTATTTAGAACAATTAATGCTATTGCAAACAGTAAATTTTATCAAATGAATATAACAGACATAATGAAACTGAAGTATTAACTCATTACAGAAAACAAACACGAATACATAATGCGCAGACCAACACAGAATAGACACACCCGGTTCAGTCCAGGCCTCAACGCAGTAAATCGTGAAAATGACGTCACATACGATTGTGAAAAAGCATTAAAAATTACGTCACATTTGAATTTATGAAATTTCTGAAACAGCAGAAGAATGACGTCACATATGAAAAACTATATCTCAAAAGTAAGATAGAATTAGGATTGATTAAAGATTATAATAGAACTAAATACTGATATTGCATTTAAACACAATGCATATTGCAATACTTATTAATAGCAATTAACAATAATATATATATGTCCAGTTTGTTATGAATCCAACTTCAAACGTAAATTATCGTACAGATTACGTTGACCAAAATTAAATCTAATAAATGACGGCGGTGATTAATTTTTCTCTCCATAACACATAAATATAATAGAAAAGACGTCAACACATTTGACAAAATCCGATGAGAATTACAAATATAACATTAAACATTTAAACTAAATACATGAATTTGGGATAGACAAGTACCGCAACACGTCTTATAGTAATGCGAATTCACACTCAGCAAAACAGTCACAATCGGGAATAAGTCACGTTTGGTAATTAAAAAACGTCTCTCAAATTATCAAGCATACCATCTAGTGTTTTTTCCAAAAACGATTATATCGTCAATGTAAGCCAGACATGTTTCCCACTGTAATCCAGCAATTATGGTTTCCATCAATCGCTCAAATGTCTGTGCAGCGCAACATAACCCAAACGGCATGACCCGAAATTGAAATAAACCCCTTCGGGTCGCAAAAGCGGTTTTGTGTTTGCCATTTTCGGCCAGCTCCACCTGCCAATATCCTGAACAACAGTCCAGAGTACTATACCATGTATTTCCCGCTAAATGATCTAACGAGTCGTCAATCCTCGGTAAAGGATACGCGTCTTTATTAAGGGTCACACTGCTTAAGTGTCTATAATCTACGCAAAAACGATAAATGTCGTCCTTTTTCTTAACTTAGACTATCCCTGCCGCCCAGGGACTGTGGGATGGTTCAATAATCCCTTTTTGTAACATTTTGTCAAGGTTGTCATTTACTACTTTGTTCAAATGATAAGGTGTACGACGAGGTGGTTCTTTAAATGGCCTTGCGTTTCCCGTATTGATTTCGTGTTTTACAAGATTGGTCCTTCCCAAGTCTACATCAGAAGAAGCAAACAAGTTCTGATTTTCTATCAACAAAGATTTTACTTTTTGTTTATCTTTCGAAGTCAATTCATCTGATGTCCTGTCTAACAGATCTTGTAAATCTGGTCTAAGTCCGTCAGGTTTCTGTTCATTTGAACTAATATTACCATCTAGTACTTGATCAACACCAGACATTTGGGCTATAGTTGTACCAGGATAGATTGGCTTAGGATCTAGTTCTGTGTTCATTAATCTAACAGGGACTTTTTCGCCTGACCTTACCAGCGTTCTAGCAGTCAAAATGTAGTCTTTCCCTGCATGCTCACTTGCTTCTAACAAAGCATTGTCATCAGGTAAGTTTTGACCTTCTGCTAAGCAAACCGTGCCATTAATGACAATTTCTGACCTTGGCGGTATAACAACCGCTTCTGAAGCAACCACTCGGTAACAGCCTATTGATCCCTGAAAACACAAATCTACCTTAAAATCCCCAATACAAAAGTGCCCATTCTTAACATCAATTAAACAATTATGTCGTTTCATGGGTATAACAACCGCTTCTGAAGCAACCACTCGGTAACAGCCTATTGATCCCTGAAAACACAAATCTACCTTAAAATCCCCAATACAAAAGTGCCCATTCTTAACATCAATTAAACAATTATGTCGTTTCATGAAGTCCAAACCAAGTATACATCAACTTGCAGATCAGTCACAACAGCTTCAGATTGCAACATATTTGGACCGAAATGCAGATTGAACCTTCCTTTTCCACGAAGCTCTAGCTTATTACCACACACTGACCTAACAGTTGTCTTAACTTCACTTAGATATGATTTATCTAATGAAGTCAACATATCGTATAACTTGGAAGATACCAATGTCAAAGTTGCTCCTGTATCAACCACAAACTTGGCTTCAATGTCTCCTACATTTAGTTTGACATACATACCAGCATCTTCAGATGCTGTTGTAACCGCACCTTCCTTTGTCTTACGGTTATGTTGTTTCCCAGTTTTCATTAATGTTTTAACAGATCCATTCCCCCTATTTCCATTATAATTGTTCTGATTTCTTCGGGGTAGGCGACAGTTTCTTGCCAAATGACCAAACTTGCCACAATTGTAACAACCCTTTTTTGTCCTCTCACTTTGGGTATATCTTGTTTTATTATAAGAAGACTCCTTATTTGTACCACCAGTTTTTTTAATTTTGCCATTTCAGTCGTAAGAGTACTTAGACTTTTCTCCATTGTTTGCATCCATGATGCAATGTCTTTCGTTGGCGAGTCACTTTTTGTAATCTTTTCTTCCCTACCTAACTCGTCATCGTTCAAAGTTTTCCGTAAATAACCTCGTCCCTCTCTTACTTTATTTTCGGCTTTATTTTACGCCTCTAGTTCAACAGCAAGTCTCACGGCATCATTTAAACCTTTCGGTCCCGATTTTTTTATTCTAAGTCGCATTTCCGAATCAACGAGCGCGTCAATAAACTGCTCTTTCCCGAGAGTTTCACGTACGTCTAATGGGGCAGTAGGATATGCCAAGTTGGACGATCTCCGAATTGACTGGCCTAATTCGGGAAGTGATTCGCTGGCTTTTTGACGTCTCTCTTTAAACTGAACTCTATATAAATCAATTTGACCAGAAGGCGCGAATCTCTCTTCAAGTGCGCTGACTAAATCGGAAAAGTTTTGTCTTTTCTCACTTGGTAAATCTCCAAGTACAGCCTGTGTTTGTCCCATTAACGATACCGCTAAGTATAACCCTTTTCGATTTTCCGACCAATTATTTACAAGTGCACACATTTCAAAATGGGACAAATAGTCCGTCCATGATGTGCTACCATCATATTGACATGGTTTGATTTTTACACCAGAATTATCTATGTTACCAGTATGTCGGTACTTTGATTTGTCAGTTTTGTCTTTTTCCCTAATGTAACTATTATTTATGGGTAAAGGCAAAGTATCCCCTTCCTTTAAATCAATTTGGGATATTTAACAGTTTTGTGCGTATTCGGGTTGTTGAATGTTGGTAAATCAACTTTTTCATTATCTCCCTTTCTTGACAATGAGGACCCTCTTGGTCCCAGACCCGAATCATTTCTTGATACAATATTATATTTTGAACGAACACCTTGGTCTTTTGGTGTTGACGAAACAAAACTATTTCTATAAGTTGTTTCTTCTTCCATATCATAAATTTGTTTTGTGTACTCGTCGATTGTATCATCAAAAGACATGTTTGTACTTTAATTTGCGGTTTAACCATGCATACAATATATAATAATGTCAACACAATGTCATAAATGTACAGTGTAATAAATGTCAATCAAAAACTTGCCTGTACCACTATCGATCGTTAATCCCTAATGTAAATAATAATCGTAACTTAACCGTGGGAAATTTAAAACGTTAACAGGACAATTTTGAACAGTGAACAAAAACGATCTGTGCAAAAGTGAACAGTAGATTCTTACAAGACAGTTTGGATATAAGTTTATAAGATGATCAAATTTGGATATATAATCTTTCAATATGGATTTAAAAATGAACAATTTGGATCCCACCGCTAGCCACCAAATTATGTAACGTGTACACAGGGTAAGCGTGTCTATTTCTATCTAGAATGAGTCCGTTACCAGTTTGATACTGGATCCAAAATGTTCTAGTTACAGAATATATAACAAATAATCTTTATTCAAATATTTACGTCAATGAACTAAAATATATACAACGGCTCTTTGCGGTCTCAAATAAACTAACTATAGCTATTAACTATTCTACTTTAAATATATACGATTGGTACAAATTTGTACTATTACAAATGTGTCCTTGGGTCAGGAACAAACTTGTCCTCCTGGTACAATAATGTACCCTACAAGTTTACGCACTTGTCTCTCTTCTGTTGGTACAATTATGTACTTTACAAGGTGGTCACACAGACTCACACTTGTCCTATACGGTACAATACGGTTCAGCTTGTAAACGTACAAGTCCGTATTTAAAACAGGCACCAACCTGTTCTTTATTAAACTTAGTAATATTAACACAATATATAATATATAAGAGACAGCGATCTCGAATATCTACGTACCGTACTTCAGGTCTTCGTCTTCAAACGTATGACAATCGACCATGAGCTAGGAATCTCTCCTGCTTATATACCCCGATGGTAGCCGTACCATTATTATAGGAGGGGTTTTCTTCCAAAGTGTCTCATTACTCGTATTGACAGTTTCCTTTGGAACACCCCTTCACGTTTGACCTGACCCAAAGTTTACCCGCGAAACATCCACTTCTTTACTATGCTTAATTAAAGTATATACAAAAGCATTAAATAAGGCTTCTGCAGAACAGTTACTAATATAAACAATCTAGCCTTAGATACCAAATCATCACACTATCTTTCGAATCTGTTGCTTTATTTGGCCTATTCAACATTTTTTATTCGAGCGTCACTGATGAGTCTTTTGTAGACGAAACGCGCGTCAAATTTAATTCTGGTATCTATGATGAGTTTATTTACATGTTTCTTATGTCGTAACGACGATCCCGTTCCCTTTTCACCAATATACACTACTGAACTAGATATCAGAAGATGTGGCATGAGTGCCAATGACACAACTTTACATCTACATGTAAGTAACAATTTATAAAAGTAAACCATTATAGGTCAAAGGACGGCCTTCAACACGGAGCCTTGGCTCACACCACAAATCTACCTATAAGGGACTGTTTACCGGGTTTGCAATAACATGAGCAACACGACGGTTTCCATGTGGAGTAGGATCTGTATATACCCTTCCAGAGCACCAGAGATCACCCTCAGTTTTTGTTGTAGTTCGAGTTGTTTAGTTTTTTTATGTTGTGTCTTGTGTAGTATTATTCGTCTGTTTATCTTTTTTTTTTCCCTTTTTTAGCCATGGCGTTGTAAGTTTGTTTTCGCTCTATGAGTTGGGATGTCCCTCTTGTATTTTTCGCCACTCTTTTATGAGGTTTGGATTAGTCAATTTCTATTTTTGACAATCAGAAAGATCACCAACTTTATTATCCTTCCCCTTGCCAATACTGAATTGTTTATTTTTATTCTAACACGATGAACTCGTGTATTTAAGTCTGACTAGTGAAGAGTTTGACAAATATAGATTGAAATAACTGATTGCCCCCGTCATAACTTTTTCATAAAATTTGATATCTCTTTCTTCTGTAGACGTAATCATGGTAATAGATAGTTGTTTCTTAGTAATTCATGTGGTAATTTGCTTAGGTATAATCAATGCCAAATCATTTCCAATTATTCTCGTATTGATTTAAGGTTGATGGCTATCACAAATTATTGAGTGGTTTCTCTTTGTCAGGTAAGAATTAAAGATATGTAGAATGGACAGTGTACATAAAACGTACTGAACGCCCTGCTTGTAATTTCCCTGTACAAATAGTATACTTGTGTAAGTGGTGATCTCTATCAATCATAGGTCTTAGAGGTTTCATGATGTAACGTCTTCTTCTCTTTTTTTTTTTTTTTTTTTGTATTTCATGTTTTAGGTTCTGTAAACAAAACTTAATAGAAAGAGTCCCGTGCGCGGAAAATTCATTTTGTACGGTTCACTACCGATCAACTACGGATCTTAAGAGGATTTCAAAATCCATTTGTGATACCGCCTACATCAAAATCCAAGGACAACTTTTTTGAAAAAAAAGTATACCTTCATTGACAGAGCCACTTAGTTAAGTGTTTCTCTTCTCACAAAGCCATGTTTGTAAAGTTAGGGATATTTACATTTTTTTTTTTATATTTATTTGTAATAAAACAACGCTTTTATTAAGTTCTAAAAATATAAATTTTACATGCATGTATGAATCTAAATTTGTTAATTTTTCGTGAAATAGTTATTGGAAACCGACAAAAGAGGCTATGATTGGTGGAACTAAGAAGAATTGTTATTGTACATTTGTACAGTTTATACATTTTAGTTTTATTATTTTGTGTCGCTTTTTTATCTGTCATGTTCCGCCGCCAATCGATATGTGGATCGAATAATATTTTAGTATGAAAAGCCTTAAATATAGAGTTTCCTTTCATATATACAAAAAGGAAACTCAATATTTAAATTTGTACTAAAACGTGTTTTCTTCTTTGCAATGACTAAGGTAGCCAAGAACATTAGACAAAACCTAAGATGGTCTTACATATTATGGAAAAATCAGCAGCATAAGTAGATATAGGGATAGACAGTCGTAAACCCGAAAATTGTTTATTCTGTTAATAAAAAATAATAATAACAATGATAATATTCGTAATAATAACAATGATAATATTTATAATAGCAACAACAATAAAAATGAGAATAAAAACACAGGTCGATAATTCTAAACAGATGTTAAATTATTTCAGTCATCATAAATCACATTAACAGTACTTAATGGACACTAATCCTAACTTATGGAGACTTTCTTGTTTTCCCGTCCCCTTTGTCTAGTATACTTGTCAGTTCTGTTGTTCCTGCATCAGATAACCTATCCTCCTCCTGCTTACCATAGCAACAACAAGACACATCTTTGCATAATACTTTCTTAAATACTTTTCGGAAATTGCCACCGCATACATAATATACAAGAATATTTACAGATGCATTCAGATAGTACATAACCTGAAATACGTTACCAATCGTTCTTTCCGTCGGGTTAACTTTCATGCCATTTTTCGTTGATATTGTTTCGATGATAACTTTTAGTTTAAAGATATGTATAGGCGTATGCAGACATAGAAATGTTATGGAAACAGCAGTCAGAAGCCCAGTAACTGTGCCGTACGACGGTGTCGACCTGTATTTCCTTCTATGATGGCCAAGTCTAAGTCTTCTCTTCGATGTTCGGAATCCCTTGTACACTATTATAAACATCAGTGTTAATATTATAATTAATGGTATTATAAGAGTCACTGCGGTGTCAATATATGTCAGAACTAATTGGAAATTTTGAAATTCTTCTTTCGTTACGCAATAGTACGACTGGTATATTTCTGCTATTTCGTTGCTCCACAGTGGCATATTATAAATACAAAATGATGAAAATGTTAGAAAAAGTATTATCATCCATGCTGTTTTCGATGTGCAGTACAGTTTGATTAATAATGGATAAGACACACGGACATAGTTTTCTATCGTTACACATACTACACACCATACTGACAAAAAACTACAAATGTATGCCAGGAATACCATTATGTGACAAATACCGGTGGTGTGAAATAGCCTCACATCAAGAAAATCAAACCATGCTATGAACAACGTTGCAAGAAATCCGTTGTCAGTGACAGAGCGTACACCAAGAAAGACACAACATGAAAATCCACGTAAAGATCTTCCTAAAAACAAAACTGTGGACAATGTATTTCCTATAAATCCGATTATACATAGAATCGGTATTGAGTATTTCCGCATATCAAAATCTGTACCGCTAGTTGGCGCTATAAATGTTCCTTCAATATCTAATGTATGGTTATACGAGGTCATAATGTCTGTTTCAAGTCCGACTGATATGTAAAACATTAAGTATACTTCCGATGAGGATACAATTGAGATCCATCTGGTTTTCTGTACCTACATAAGATAATGAAAATAAGAGAAATTTTGTTAAAGTTCTATTCGCATTTAGTCAATTTGTTTCGTGTTATTTTCAATGAATACCCTTCATTACACCCCCCCCCCCCCCCAAACAAAACATTTTGAAACCAATGCACAGTATGTAATGTAAACATTAAAGAAGTAGTTTTTAACTTGCAGTGAGGTGCTAGCGTTTTCTTTATGTTAAAGGCCTCATAATGACTTCAAAACGAAGAATAACGATAAAATGCTTGTGAATTTCCTTCCTTTTAAATGCCATGTAAAAGGCATGACAAGAATGTTCTTCTTAATTAATCAGGGGTGGTGTTCTCGAAGCTATCTTAGGACTAGGACGTGTCCTATGTCCATCTTATGACAGGTATTTATCCCAAGTCGTGTTCTCGAAGCTCTCTTAATTTACGATATATCGCAGTTTTCGTCCTAACTTTAGGACACCTAATTAGGTGTCTTAGGATCATCCTATCTTCATCCTAACATAATAAAGTTTGGATTTCGCTTTTTGTTCATTTTTTACCTGAAGATTAACATGAAAATGAAACGCACCATCGGTTTTGACTCGTATATAAAGAAATAAGGCATGATTTTAAACTTTGAACTTCGTTTTTACGATTACACTACCAACTCAATTCTCATTTCAAAACAAGTTGTTTTCCAGTTTAAATTACAATCCTTTTTGATATAATTTTAGTATTACATTTAAAATCATGGATTTAATTCTTTAATTGTAATTATAAAATTCGTAAACAATTTTTTTAATTGGTTTAGTCATTAATAAATGTTTTATCAAAAAATAAAATTGACGATTTAAAATTTCGACTTAGGATATGTTTATGACGTCCTAACATAAGATACGTCTGAGATAGCTTCGAGACACAACTTAAGAGTGTCCTAAGTCGATCCTAAGTACATCCTAAAATCGGTCTTATCTATGACTTAGGACGAATCTTAGGATACTTTCGAGAACACCATCCCAGAAGTTCTACCGAACATTACGTCATCGCCATTCAATTTCACCAGATGACTTTTTCTTGTTTTCTTCATTGTTACTCTAAAGTGTACTATTCCTACACGTATCATTTTTTTTTATTATGTCCAACAAGGTTCATACGTTCGATATAGACGAAAAGTATTTGAACACCCTACATAAATATAATATGTACTAATATTGAGGTTTTTTTTAATTTTTGTTTATAGAAACAGCTTGACATTGTTTCTGTATTCTTCCAATTGGTCTTCAATAAGTATGAATTTCCTATAATTAAAAATTCCAGTCAGGATAGACATTGCGTGAAAGGAAGCAATTATGTCTTGTCGTTTCTACAAAAAAAAGGCGTGTTAATTTATACTTTCGGATATACAGGTAACAAGTTTCCTTTGTCTGAAGATAACAACTGCAGATAAGATGCAGATGTTAGAATGGATAAAACTATCATGTCCATAAAAAATATATTTACTTCCGTCCATATATCCAGCTTGAAATGTCAGTTTTGAATTATGCATATTCCTCCGTGTAACAGTATATGTTTTTTAAGAATTGCAAGTCAACGAAAATGAAATGACAATATATGTATACATTTGAAACTCGCTGCAATTGTCTTCACCTGTCCTAAGTCAGGAATCTGGTGTTCAGTAGTTGTTTGTTGATGTGGTTCATAAGTGTGTTTTCTAATTTTATATATTATAGATTATACCGTTGGTATTCCCGTTTGAATCGTTTACACTAGTCATTTTTGGAACCCTTTATAGCTTGCTGTTTGTTGTCAGCCAAGGCTCCATGTTGAAGACCGTACTTTGATCTATAATGGTTTACTTTTATAAATTGTGACTTGGATGGGGGTTGACTCATCAAGGCACTTATCCACATCTTCTTATATTTATGTACGTTATAAACAGATACTCAAACTAATACAATGTTTTATCTCTGGTGTTTTAGTATCCAACTTTTTGCAGTTCATGACGTTTTAAACGGCACACACACGGTATAAATTGTATTTTTTAACAGTATACATATCTCTTTGGCACATTCCCCATTTCCATTCTCAATTTTATAAAAATATATATGTTTTATTTTACTTTACAAAAATATAATAAAAAAGTTCAGTCAATTTTGCACTTTCAGTTTAAATTAAATTTCATTTTTCTTTGACGTAAATAGTTTTTCGATATTATGTACATAATTATACAAATAACTTATATTAATTTAATATTTTAAATTATATTAATTGTATTATTGAAGCGCACTTAACTTTGAAGGTTGTTTTACATTAAAACAGAGACGATCATAGTGCATGTGGAAGCTGTTTAATTGACGTATATGTACCCAACATCCCCTTTATAAATAATATTTTGCATCAATACATTTAGCTCTCGTGACAATAACAACAGTATGATTGATCCCTTTTTGTTGAAATTGAGAACATTTTTTTAAGAAATGTAATTGTATGTATATTAGAACGATCCGAAACAAAGTTTTGCTCTTGAACGAAAATAAGAGTATGCGCACTTATATCGTGTATATTTCAAACGCAATATATATATATTTATATATATATATATTATACAATGTGTAAATGTCGAGAAACAATATAGGTATACAAATAACTTTGACTCAGACAGTATGTATACCGTAGTTATTGAATTTTTACCTGCATCAAATGTTATTGAAGGAATGAATGAATACTTTATTACTCCCGATATATTGTCAAGCAAATTATTTGATTTAATGATTCATGAATTAGTTATGGCATTTTTTACACGGCAGTTAATGTAAAAAAAAAAAAACCAAACTTATAACAGCTTTTTAATTTCTCAGTACAAATACCTCATTCTACATTCTGTTATAATACTTATGTTCTTAATATATGCAAAGGTATTTTTTTACAAAATGTTAGCATATTTTACGATTTCACTGCAATATGTAAGGTTTTTTTTATGGGGGAAATACATTAAAGTACTGCACATACAGTTTTCACGAGTGGAAAGTTGTTTGAAGTTTAGTTTTAAAAGAGGGACGAAAGATACCAAAGGGACAGTCAAACTCATAAATCTAAAACAAACTGACAATGCCATGGCTAAAAACGAAAAAGACAAACAAACAACAGCACACATGACACAACATAGAAAACTAAAGAATAAACAACACAAACCCCACAAAAAAACTAGGGGTGATCTCAGGTGCTCTAGAAGGGTAAGCAGATCCTGCTCCACATGTGGCACCCGTCGTGTTGCTTATGAGATAACAAATCCGGTAAATAGTCTAATTCAGTATGTCACATTCATGGAAGAGAAGGGGATTGTAGTTACGACGTATCATTTGTGAAACGGGAATTTCATATCTTTAAATCGCATAGAGAATTTTTCAAACTGATACAGGATAATAGAGATGTATTGATATTCATTTGCAAAAGACACAATGGCAAAAAGTTGATTTCTCTTAGTTGCAACTCATAATTTAAAATCTATATAAAAGTCCCTTTTACGCACGATGGAGCATGACATTTACAAAATACATACGGACCCGCAGACGGACTTTCCATATTATAATATTACGAAGAAACGAGGATCTCAGACAGATCTAATGTTAATATTGAAGTATCATGTCTACATGTAGAAAATCAAATAGGACTATCTCAAATTTAGTATGCAACTGTGGTTAAGGACAGACATAGCTTATAATGAATGTAGATGTTTATACTTACTATTAAAAAAAATCTAGATGTACTTCTCAAAACAATCTAGATTTTAAACAAACCATCATGCGTCAGATGGACTATCGCACATAAGCGAACGTACCATCGCACTTCAGCGTGACCATCGCCGCACCTCTTAGTCCTATATATTTACTGTCAATAATTAAGATTTTATAAATATGAAAATGAAACGTATCCAAATGGACTCATTCTTATTAATTAATCGATGTTCTTTTAAGCACTTGTTACCTGGATTTCACATGGAAATATCCTTACCAACATTTATGATAGATGATACGACTTTTTCTTTCCTATTTTTAATAATCATTTTATTGAAAATGATAGCCTTAATGCAGTGTATATATGTGGAAGTATAATTCCATTTTCAAAAATAAGAAGATGTGGTATGATTGCCAATTAGACAACTTTCCACCCAAGTTCAATTGAAGAGGGTTTAAGCAATTATGGGCAACCGTACGACCTTCTATAATGAGAAAATCCCATACCGACTGCCAGCTATAAAAACCCGGTTTATTTAACGTTTTAACCTGAACAAACTTGTAGTTCTTATTGATGTACATGTTTTTAATTTTGTTTAGTACCCGGTTTTCGTTGTCTTGTGTTTGTGTGTTTACCTGTTTACCTTTTGCAATGCAATAAGAAAAGAAATATAAAACTTTAAAATGTCGATATAAGTTAAATTGTGTTATTAATTTTTTTATTCACATACCTTGAAAGATAATATACTTTAAGAATTTTAATTCCCGCAAACACACTGAAGGCTCCTCATTAAATTGATATCGTTGGTTGGTAAATTACAATTCACAGTATGTTAAAGTATTTCACTTATAACTGAACAAATAATCCATAATTGGCTGTCTTACAAAGTAATATTGACGAGGGAAGCCTCGACTTGGATATTAACATAAGTCGACAGTGGCGCATTGTGAACGCACAAAATCCAATACAACGAATAACTTAAAGTTAACACTATCATGGTACAATAATACCTTGCTTGATTTAGCTGACATTGACATAATTACAAATATTTAATATTCGTTAATACTAATGGCTTGTCAAATGTAAATGTTATAGTCAAACCGGAATTCATCGTAAGTCTCACAAAAGTCATCTAGTTGCTATTATGTTATTGTAGTGAATGATAGTGCTCTCCATGTAGGATCTGTTTGGCATTTGGAAATATTCATTTTGTTAAATTAATGGCCTTTGAAAACTATTCCAACATTATAACGAGCAAGAAGTAAAGCTTGCTTATGCAGTTGAATTAAAATATAGACCGAACAACTTTTATAACTTAGAATTATATACAGCAAGATAATATAACAAACTTTTTGAACTTGAACAACTTTGAGCCCCTATGCTTATAATTTATCCTGAATGGTAGGCTATCAACTACATATGTATCAATATATATCCTTTTGACTTATTTATGAAACAGTGCAAACAACATGCAATATAATCTGCACAGCATAATAATGTTAACCTTTTATTCTTAAAGTTTTCTATTATATATTTGTTATATCTTGGCGAAACAATGGTCTCTTGTTGTTTATATTCTTGAAACACGGAAACGCTTAAGTCAGGTGGTGCTGAAAGGATGGTGTAAAATACTGACTATTGAGAAAAATTAAAACAAACAAAAACAAACATTTAACGAGTTAGAATGACTGGCCTCTACAACATTCCATGTTTACGACGGTTACCAGCACACGTAGATTTACCGACAGGATGGCTCTGTGTCTCCAGTCACGACATTTCATATCGTTCCATTTTTGCTCCGCATCATGGTTCTAATCTATTACTTTCGGTTGAGATATACGCCATTTAGAAATTATTACTAATACACAGTTAACTGTGATTGATTGCTGAATGATGTGGCAAAGAATATGTTTCGTGAATTTGTTTGGGAACACAACAGGAAGGGGAGCAGAAATCACAAAAACATACTCTGAATCTGTATCGAGTTTGATTACATAATAAGAATATTCGAGATCCGTGTCGGTGATATTATTGCTGTAACGTCACATTGTAGTTGGATTAACACTGAGAGTACATTTTGTATTACGCGTTCACCTTCCCTCATCTGTATTACACATCGCGTTCACCTTCCCTCATCTGTATTACACATCGCGTTCACTTTCCCTCATCTGTATTACACATCGCGTTCACTTTCCCTCATCTGTATTACACATCGCGTTCACTTTCCCTCATCTGTATTACACATCGCGTTCACGTTCCCTCATCTGTATTACACATCGCGTTTTTGTATGGTCGCACTTTGTATCATAGTGTTTATATTAAATAAAATACAATTACAAGTATCTGAAAACGAAATAAAATCATTATTACTGCTGGAAAAAGAAATGTCTGTAAAACAATAACAAAAACACAAAAAACAAAAGATGAATTTATTTTATATTATTGCAAAAAGCACTACATTCCTTTTTGGAAAGGTTAATTTTAAGTAATGCGTTTGGATTTATATGGAGGGTGATGCACGTACTTGTATGACATGCAGCGCTTTCACTTTCAACATCCCTGTCTAGGCCGTTCCAGGTGTTATTTCTTCAGATTAATTTTTATCTTGGTTTGTGCATTTGATATTGTTTTTGGTTTTGACAATTTAGCGTTATATTTAACATTGTCATAATGCCCGAGGTTTGGCTTGCCACAAAACCAGGTTCAACCCGCAACTTAAAATGTCCTGTACCAAGTCAGGAATATTTCAGTTGTTATCGAATAGTTCGTTTCTATGTATTTTGCATTGTCGTTTTTTGTTGCACTTCTGTGTTTCTTTTGTTTCGTTGTTTTCCTCGGTTTTATTTTTTAACCTTGATTGTTTTTTCCTTAATCGATTTGTGACTTTTGAACAGTGATATATTACTGTAGCTTTTATTTATGCATAATTTGCATTTGTGGATAATTGCATCATCTCATTAGGAATAATGTCGCCAAACATTTTGATGTGAAGATTGATTACCTTTATTCTTGTAATATAAAACACTATATCATATGAATATTTCAAGTATAACAAGTACACACCCGTGATATCGCGGGTCCGTGACTGAATTAAAGTATATAACTGTGCCTAAGCCTTATTTTAGTAATTGGTATTGTCATCTGATAAAGTCATGTCGATTATAAGATACACAGTTTTCTCTGCTTTCAAATCTTTCTGTTTGAACCCGTCGACCTGGAACTTATCAATTATTGGAAATATTAATTATTTGGAAAACAAAAGGTCCAGGCTATCCAGGAATGGGGTATTTTTTAATCAACAGCATTGTCCTATATTAGTTATCTTAGAAAGTCTTGCTGATTGCTGAATAAAGCTACAATAGGGAACAATTTGACAATGATTGAATTTAGTAGTGTCAGCCCTTTGATTATGACCCGTGTATATAGCAAAATCCTAAATACACCGTCTGGTGGTGCGCCTGTCAAATGCGGAACGTACAGATAAGGTAATAGCTAACAGATGAATATACTATTGGTATCGGTATCGGATTAGACCCGGAACTTGTTAATTATTGGCAATATTAATTATGTGGAAAACAAAAGGGTCTGGAGTGGTGTAATTTTTAATCTACACCATTGTCCTATATTAGTTATATATAGAGTTGAATTCTTTGATTTGTCGTTTTTACCCGATGACGGCTGACAAATTGGACCTCGTAATTTTAGTATTATAGATATATGATAAACAGTAACATGACAAATAACAGTGCCAACTATGAAAGTTCATATTATATCATGAAATCATGTTTATTTGTTCCAGTATTCTATGCCGGAGAACTTCTTTTGGCTATGTCGGAAAGAGGGTGTATTTAAGTCCCTTCTCATTGAATACTTTCAAAAATAATGTCACACTGAGCTACATTTATTCGGAGTATTTTTGTTATTTTGCTTTTTTCTAATCTGATTGATTACCATCAATTATAGAATTATTCATATTTTCATTGATGGTTTGTTTTAAATATATGTGCAGTTGAATTAGCAGATGTAGAAGATGAAATAGAAGTAGACATGTCACGCTTTTGTGTGGTAGATGTGTCACGAACATAATTTTGCACGCTTTGCTCAATCACTTGGCCTGTAATTATTTATACTTTGTCTAGCTTCAAACCTGGAATCACATTGAACTGTTTTACATGTTGCTCTAAAACAGTGATTTGTACAAGTTTTGCTGATTGAGAAATGTTTTTCATCCTACTTCCTAAAGGTTTTTTCTTTCCGATGGATTTATTTTCATACCATATTTTGTCCCCCTATCAAAAGAATATTTGTTTTTTTTTTTGCAAAAACGCAATTTGGTTTTGGTTAAGTTTTGCAAGATATAGCCGGGCTAGTTAGTGTACCTGCAGCGTACATTCCATCACTTTGGGCTCAGTCTTCTTCTACTCCCTGGTTGGTTTTTAAAACTTCAGATGAAGTTTTATAAGCACATTCTTTACCTTCATCATCTTCAAATTGAACATCTGATGGCTTCATTTCCCTGTAGCTAAAATATAGAAGAACTTAAACCCACACTTAATTTAAATACACGTCGATGTTCATACAGCTTCTTGATGTCATCTTTGGCAACCAAACTGTTTGTGTTAAATTTGAACCTTTCCTTCCTTCGTAAACTTTTTACACATTGCCTTAACGACGTTGTTTGTAGTAGTAAATTCAGTATCAGATATAATGTCAAATGGTGTGTTGTGTGACGTCTGTTTTAGAAGCCTACTGATGGAATGTCAAATGACACAAAAGCTACTCATATAATAGAGTAAAATAACAAAATATAGAACTGCGAGGAAAATTCAAAACAAGTCCGTTATGAAATAGCAAAATCACATGTTCGTTTTTTAAAGACCGTGCGGTGAAGCAGCATTGTGAATATCATCTTCGTTTGGTTTTACTCGTTTTTGAAGACTGTTCGATAATGCATTATAGTTAGAATACATGTATTCGTTTGAGTTTTCACGCGTTTAAAGACCTTTCGGTGGCGTAGCGTTGTTAACATCCATGTGGTTTGGTTTTGCTGGTTTTTGGAGACCGTGCAATGAAGTAGATTTGTTAAAATCCTCCTTATTTGGTTTGGCTAGTTTTTAAAGAACGTGCAATGGTGTAGCATTGTTAACATCCTTTTATGTTGGTTTTATTCGTTTGAAAGACATTTCAGTAGTTTAACATTGTTAACATCCATTTAGTTTGGTCTGGCTTGGTTTTGAAGACCGTTCGATGATATAGCAGTGTTAACATCCTCGTTGTTTGGTCACTAGTTGTGCCTGGTTCTGTCATAGACTTTCATACTACATCTTCTTATCTTTATTCAATAATAACTGCAAATACTCTTATATCGTTAGTTTGTGTCTTCTTGTTTTGTTCGTTTTTGTTATATTCTATGTGTTAGTCTGATATTTCAAGCCTTTTGAAAACTGTTTTTGTCCAAGAAGTTTAACCATGATTCACAAATGTGAGTGTTGAGGGGCTTTGCTCACAAAAAATGTTTAACTCTGCTTAGTTATTTGTATGTCTGTCCAAAGTCATGAGCCTGTAAATAAATGATTGTCGTTTTGCTGGTTTACCTTTTACAATGGTTCTGGATACATACTCTTTAATTATGTTATTATCATCTTATGAGATGTTCAAAGTACAATTAAATCAAAACCAGGAAAGATCGTGTACAAAAGAGAGGCAAACGTTATAAAAGGAACATTCAAACTCATACGTCGACAAATGTTTTATTATACGATATATATTTGAATTTATGACCCGTAGATTCTAGAAATTGAGCAGCTATGAATATCGACGGAATTCTTCTTCCTTTGTTTTATGATAATAGATTTAAACAAATAATAGAATTTAATTCAATAATAATTAAATTCAGTTATTGTAATTATATAACTTGGTATGCCTATTATTGATTTAAATTGACGGTGTGTTCGATTCATTTTATACTGTTCACTTTAATATGCTAATTAGTTTAGCCCGAGAAATGTTAGTCCGTGCAATTTACCTCGTGTGGTTTGGTCATTTGGATTCAACCCTTACACGGAGCTTGACCAAAGCTGTAGAATTTAAAACACAGAAGAAAAGATGAGTATTCTTTTTTAGTTTTAGAATTAAGCAACATTTTATAAAAAAAAAATTTAAACTGTTAATCTTGTTTTTCTTTCTTAAATAATTTTAACTTTGTTAAATGCTTTAAATAGTCGTGAAATTTTTCTTTGGTGTTATAACTGAATTTAAATTCTATCATTGCGTAAATTATTTTATATTTATATTTGTAAATTGAGTAGATGGTTATACTTATTGTGCGAGTTGTTATATCTAATTGTTTAACTGTCTTAATACGCTAATGAACATTTACCATGTTATTTATTCTTAATCCAAATCCAAATCTTGCAGCGCGAAGTAACCGGTGAGTAAGCCACATATTAATTTCAACATAAATGTATATATAAATTCTTTTTAGTCCTCAATATGCATGAAATAGGTGCCACTGGACATCTATGAATCAATCTATGAATCTAGGTATGGCAACGAATGATATTCACATTCAATGCATTTTGAACTTCAGTCCTGAATGAGATTGGTTTACAGATTTCACTGTATAAATATTGTAACCGATATACAAATATGAATTTACTTTACTTTTATACATACAAGTATTTTAATACAGTGATCTGACATAATTATTTGTTTGAAATTTCTGGAATAAGAATAATGTTGTATTATTTTCATTGTTTTTCAGTGCAACAGGTATTTTAGTCCAGTAGAATAATTGTTAAAAGGTTGTTGTTTATCTTTATTTATAAGCATTCACTATACATGCTATATAAGAATAAAAATATTTCATTAAATATTAATGAAAAGGGAACATTCTAAAACTATCATGACAATACAAAGACAGATGACATATTTCAAAACTTTTCTTGTCTCTCATGGTACAACTGATTTTTATAGTTTGTTCTTATGTTGTACTGTCACAGGTCAGGGGGGATTGGGCGCCTGCTAACATGTTTAACCCCACCACATTCTGTATGTATGTGCCTGTCCAAAGTCAGGAGCCTGTAATTCAGTGGTTTTCGTTTGTAGATGTGTTAAATATTTGTTTTTCGTTCATTTTTTTTACATAAATTAGGCCGTTAGTTTTCTAGTTTGAATTGTTTTACATTTGTCATTTCGGGGCCTTTTATAGCTGACTATGCGGTATGGGCTTTGCCCATTGTTGAAGGCTATACGGTGACCTATAGTTGTTAATTTCTGTATCATTTGGTCTCTTGTGGAGAGTTGTCTCATTTCAATTGATAGTCGGTAGATACAATAATTATTTTCTTTTATGACTTTCGTTATCAATATGATATTATCATTATGAATATACTTGAAATATCTGCCACTGGACATTGACGGCCACTATCAAGCATTTGCGGTTTTTTCTGACTAACATTGTAATTAATTGTTTAAGCCAGTATGCCGAGCGGAAAAGGGAGAGGGTGCTGCCAAACCGTGCTGTACGTAGGCAAAATCAAATACAGCTACCGGTAAACAGAAGGCTTCGCCCAAGGAGAGCTGAAATTAAGACAAAATATATAAGGATGAATATTCTTATTCCACTGGGAATGCGAACCATTCAGGCATTAGGTTTAATCATAAGATCAATGGTTTATTGGACAACACTCATTCTTTTATTGTTCAAAAGATGCTCAGTGACATAAGCGACACGTCTGTCGTAAGCCTATTACTATTGGTTTATTAACTAGACTTTTAGATGCGCTGAATTTAGTTTGTTATTCAGTATATGAAACATGTTTATTCACTGTGTCTAAACCACACCGGCAAAATTTGTTCGGACTCGATGGTATCTAACATCGGGCACAATGACGGAACATCAATAGACATAAGAAAGATAGATTTCTCCTTATTTTCTTATTTTTTTCATGATATCAAAGAATATATATACATATAAAACTATTTTCTATTATGATATACAATATTTTCTACATCTGTTCTATATTAACGGAGAAATAAGTAAAAATGCATGTCAAAATGACGAATTGAGTGAACCTTGCCTCGAAATTGTTTAATTTCTCGTTAAATTGTTCAAATTGTACGAAAAGAAAGGTACGAGAAGATAGATACTGACACGGAGATTGCAAATCTAGTCATTATGAGTAACTCAATACTTGTATCTCTGTGTATGGAACGAAATAAATGGGTCATGTCAAAATGGAACTGGCCGGTTTCGTCAATGTTTACCACCCGGTTTCGTCATAGATTTCAAAATGCATAACCCGGTTTGGTCAAATAAAAAAAAATCATAATCGCATTACATTATAATTGATTATTTAACTTCAGCGTTGAAAAGGAGTTTTGTGAGTCGTTGGAAAACAACTTCTTTCATCGGACAACGGTTTATTATTTATATGAGTCTCAGATTCAAATAAATAATAAGCAAACACTTGAATTCCTACTCTTATAGAACACAAATATTTTAAATTTACTTTGCATTCCAAAATTTTTTTAACAGGAGATTGAGGTTAAAGCTCTCTTAATATGAGTTTTCTATATGAGTTATGGGAAAATATGTTAAACATGTTTAAACTTGAAATTAAAGTTTACGGTCTTAAAAATCGAAAGACACAATTTAAATGTGATTTTCTCGCACTAAAGGATGGGCACCTTTATAAGTGATCTAATCATTTATCACTAATTGTAACTATACTGCTATGTACAAATTAATATAATAGTCTCAGGTCATCGACAAAAATCAATAATAATTATTTTGTTAACATTACTAAAAAAAAAAAAAAAACGGGTCTGTACTGTCGCCATTGTGTTATGATGATCGTACACTAACGTTGGTCAATATATTTTGACAATATTTACGGACAGACGGATTCAGTTTATTTCAAAGTGGGCGTTATTCGAACAGCTTTTACATACCGCCGAGTTGAACAATATTTTGATTATTTTTTGCTTTACAAAATCGTTAAATACATGAATCAATATAGTTTTGGCAACCAAAGGTGGGGTCGGGGGCGTGCAACCTATACGTCTTCCAGATTCGCCACTTATCTTATAAAGTGTATACCGAATTAAAATATTGTAAGAAATGAGAAAACAGGGACACCCGGGAAATCGGATTATGTGAGTTGGATTATGTTTATTATAAACATTCTCCTTGATATTATTAAACAAGCGAGACATAGTGATTCGAATTCATATCGTTTTGAACTATTTGTATAAAGCTGCATATGTCAAAAGTTAGAAGGTTTGACTGGAACATATACAAGCATTGTACACAGATCTAACGATTTCTTTTTTATGTATGTGCCTGTCCCAAGTCAGGAGCCTGTAATTCAGTGGTTGTCGTTTGTTTATGTGTTACATATTTGTTTTTCGTTCATTTTGTGACATAAATAAGGCCGTTACTTTTCTCGTTTGAATTGTTTTACATTGTCTTATCGGGGCCTTTTATAGCTCACTATGCGGTATGGGCTTTGCTTATTGTTGAAGGCCGTACGGTGACCTATAGTTGTTAATGTCTGTGTTATTTTGGTCTTTTGTGGATAGTTGTCTCATTGACAATCATACTACATCTTCTTTTTTATATAATCCAACTCACATAATCCGATTTCGCGGATGTCCCTGTTTTCTTATTTCTTACAATATTTTAATTCGGTATATATACACTTTATGAGATAAGAGACGAATTTCAAGTTCTTTTTATTGATTTCTATACATTTTTTTCAAATATATATAAAAGTTATATAGCAAAAATTATACGGAAGACAAAATATACAAATAAGTCGACTTGGCCGACATCCTAATAACACTGATTGACCTTTAATTACGAGTTTTTTCCCTTTCTTTGCGTTTTTACACGCCCGTCACAATTTTGACAGGACGTATTATTGTATACATCCGTCTGTCCGTCTGTCCGCCCACCTGTCCGTCTGTCCGTCCGTCCTTTCATCCGTCCGTTCCTCCATCTATCAGTCTTCGGTCCGTCTGCCGTCTATCTATTCGTCTATCCGTCTGTCCAGCATAAACATGTCGCACCGTAACTTGAGGATAGCTTATCTTATTTTCTTAAAATTTAACATAGTTATTTCTTATAATGGTCAAACGATCTGTAAACCTTTTAGTGAAAATCAAATTAAATCTTTTTGAGTTACAGGAAATGTAAGTGAAACAGGAATGTGGGTTTTTTAAACATGTCGCGCCATATCTCAAGAACGAATTATTATAACTGCATCAAACTTTACATACTTCTTAGTTATATAAATCTTTTAAACTTCTGTTTACTTTTTGGTGATGTTTAAAATTTTGGTTTAGAGTGATTGATTTTTTTTTGGGTAAAAAAATTACTTATTGCGATGTATCTCAAAACCTATTTATGATTATTGTTTAAATTTTACTCACTTCTTATTAATATTAATCTTAAGATCTCTATACTTTTTGGTGATGATTCAAACTTTTATTTTAGAGTTAGGGAGCTACCATTTGATTTTTATGGGGGGGGGGGGGGGGGGGGCTAGGATGAAATTTGAAAAAAATAGGCAGGACAGGAGTTTTGAGTAAAAAAAAGGCAGGATGAGACACTTTGCGAAAAAAAAAGGCAGGGTGACAATTTAGGTAAAAAAAAGTCAGGATAAACTAATAAAAAAAAGGCAGGACCGAATAGAGTGAAAAATAAAAATGCAGGACAAAATTTTTCATCCTAGCCCCCCCCCCCCCCCCCCCCCCCATAAAAATCAAATGGTAGCTCCCTTACTGAGTTTTTTGTAAAAAAGAATAGAGGTTTTCACATGGTGCGCTCTATCTCAGAAACTATTTCTGATTATTGCATATAATTTCACTCACAAGACGACGGGCGTATCATGCAGTCATGGCACAGCTGTTTATTGCCAATTATGGTACAAAATTCCCCTCTTTAACAAATTTAAAATTAGTTTGAAGTTAAGTGAATAAGGGATACGCCTTTCATTTAGGAAAATGTGTAACACGTCAAGTTTACAATAAATATATATTTAAATTCTCGAAAGACAATGTTCAGATCCGTGTCAACGTTGCTTTTATTGATTTGTTTGTTTAAAAAAAAAAAACAAAAAAACAAAAAAAAACGGGTGATATATATAGACGAAACCGGGTGATTGTGTAGTAAACAACATTGACGAAACCGGTTTATTTTGATTTGACATGACCCTTTTCTTTCGTTCCATACACAGAAATACAAGTATTGAGATGCTCATAATAACTAAATTTGCAATCTTCGTGTCAGTATCTATCTTCCCGTACCTTTCTTTCCGTGCAATGTGAACAATTTAACGAGAAATTAAACAATTTCGAGGCAAGGTTCACTCAATTCGTCATTTTGACATGCATTTTTACTTATTTCTCCGTTAATATAGAACGGTTGTAGGAAATATTGCATATTACAATAGAAAATAGTTGTATATGTATATATATCTTTGATATCATGAAAAAAATAAGAAAATAAGGAGAAATCTATCTTTCTTCTGTCTATTGATGTTCCGTCATTGTGCCCGATGTTAGATACCATCGAGTCCGAACAAATTTTGCCGGTGTGGTTTAGACACAGTGTTATTCAAAGCTTCATTTTCAGCTAGAATTTTGGGTTTCTTAGTTTTGGAGAAATTGCAAATTCAAGTTTTAATGAAAATCTTAATGTAAAACGATCCACGATATAATTTGATGCTTATTCAGGGTAACTTATTATAAAAGTTCCTTCTTAGAAAACAGATCAGCTGGGTAATTCAGTAACGACAATTCTGGAAAAGAATAAACTAGTTCAATTTGTCCTGTCCGGTTGATGTCGGACTACATTGCCATGAGACACATAGATGATGGACATTTTCATACACTTTAAAAAAGGTTATGTAAGAACAAACCTTGTATAGTTGAAACACTTAATTTCAGGGTACCTGAAAGATATTTGGGTAATTGGCTGTCATATTAAGCTTATAGGTGCATCGTTCGGATTAGAGATAGTTGGGTGTATTCCTAAATCAGATCCAAGGAGCTCTGAAAATGTTATTTTCTTTAAATTTCCTCATTGTTTGGTTTTCCCTTACAATGAAAAAAATAGCTTAGATGTTGACAGTATTGCATTTTAGCTGAAGTTGATGTTGCCACATGAATATCAATTTAATGAAGTTCAAAGTATTGAATTTAAGTTGATGTTGAAGTTTTTGATGTTTGTGTTGAAGTTGATAATAATGTTGAAGTTAATAATATTGAAGTTGATAATAATGTTGTAGTTGATAATATTGAAGTTGATAATAATATTGAAGTTGATAATATTGAAGTTGATAATAATGTTGAAGTTGGTAATATTTAAGTTGATGATGTTGAAATTGATTATGATGTTGAAGTTGATAATGACATCGAAGTTGATAATGATGTTGAAGTTGATTGATGTTGATTCTTGCTGTTAAATTTGTCATGCGGTAAATTTTATGGAGGATTACAAGTTGTGCAACTAGTTACTCAACTTGTAATTTTGGCGGAATTTACGTTAAGCTGCTATGGACTACCCAGTGGCTCCTGATAAAACTTTGTTACTGCTGGATCGCCCTTCAGTAATTCAATCGTCATCAAGTTTTGATTGACAAGTTGATTGTGTTTCTTTCTTGCAATAAATGCCATGACAAATTTACAGCCAAATAAAACATAATTTCTTTAGTGATTTTGATTTATAGTTTATTTGTTGGATTCATTAATTACATCATGAGGTCAAACAATGAGAATACAGATTTAAACAATACAAGTACACTTACATTTTATATAGGCCCCCCTTTCAATCTATGTGTGTATATATATATATATATATATATATATATATACAATAATAGAATTTAATTCAATAATAATTAAATTCAGTTATTGTAATTATATAACTTGGTATGCCTATTTTTGATTAAATTGAAGGTGTGTTCGATTCATTTTATACTTGTCACTTTAATATGCTAATTAGTTTAGCCCGCGAAATGTTAGTCCGTGCAATTTACGTCGTGTGGTTTGGTCATTTGGATTCAAACCTTACACGGAGCTTGACCAAAGCTATAGAATTTACCCGCCCTCCCTTTTCCCCATTATTTATATTTTCTGCTGCTTTTCATTTATCGTTTCAGTTTTGGAAGAATGATTATAGAACCAGTGTCATGGCATATGTAACAGACTGAGTTTGGAGCTTTTTTGTATTGTGAATGGACAGGCGGAATTTACTTTAAGCTGCTATGGACTACCCAGTGTTACTGCTGGATCGCCCTTCAGTAATTCAATCGTTATCAAGTTTTGATTGACAAGTTGATTGTGTTTCTTTCTTGCAATAAATGCCATGACAAATTTACAGCCAAATAAAACATAATTTCTTTAGTGATTTTGATTTATAGTTTATTTGTTGGATTCATTAATGCATCATGAGGTCAAACAATGAGAATACAGATTTAAACAATACAAGTACACTTACATTTTATATAGGCCCCCTTTCAATCTATGTGTGTATATATATATATATGTTGTGTACAAGATGTAAGTTTGTACAAATTATAATTTGTACAGGGTTTTTGTACAAGTTATAAGTTTTTCGACACATACCTACTTGCACCAGGTGATAAAGGTTTATCTTCTAACATGAACTAGTTTAATGTTTTAAATTCAAATTTATATACTTCAACCTCACATTTAGTGCTAGTCTCCTTGTCCTCAAACTGGAAATGAGGATATCTGAATGGTTTAAATTCTAATTTTATTTTTCTTCTTATACCATATTCGTACCCATAAAAAGTCTTTTTGTGGTCTTATAATGTTTTTTGTATTAATGCCCAGTATTAGAAGGTATGATGAAGTTGTGAAAACATGACCGAAATCTGCGACACAAAAGACTGTGTGCTTGCATCATCCATTAGTGTTAAGCAGTTCCTAAAACACTGATAACTTGTACAAAAAATCTGTACAAATTATAATTTGTACAACATTACAACTTGTACACAACATATATATACAATAATATGTATTATAGTCCTATTGATACTCTGTATAATAAGTTAACACGTTACAAAGATTAGAAAAACAGTATCAAAATGTTTACTACATTTCTGATAATAATTGAAATTCAGTAATTAAAAATAAGCTTCAAGTTTTTGTTTAAATACGTTTAACACTACTCAATAAATTTTATCAATATAGATGTATATAACATTTAAATGCGATCAACGTAAAATGATTTAATGTCTTTTAGGTGCAAAAAGCTCAATAACCCTTAAATGGGTTCCCCAAAAACATCGTTTGTTATACATAATATTAATTTGATATGCACTGCTTATTTTTTGTTGAGGTTGATGTTCAATACTAATAAATATTTTACGGCTATATTTCTATTCAGCTATTGTCAGTAAAGGAAAATATATTAACGAAGATTTTGAATCAATAACCTTAGACGTTTGCTTATTCCGACTTAAATTATTAAAAAAAGAAAACACATTATCTGTAATTAATGCAATTTGAATGTTAAGAAGAAAAAAAAATAAGGTGGGAGCAACATTTTTTCTGCACTTACATGGTAATCTTAACCAATTGGTATTTCAGATAGTAAAACATAATATAACGAATTGAAATTATTTTAACGAATTTTAGAATGCTTTCTTGAATTTGTAACTATCAACTGTAATCTTCATAATCTGGTTTCGTCAATATAATGGAATTTTATACGACTTTCATACACGTTTTAGTTTTAGCTTGCAATAAAACCAGGTTTACCCAACCTTCTTCTGCATAAGAAAATGGCTGTACCAAGTTAGGTATATGACAGTTGTTATCCATTCGTTTGATGTGTTTGAGTTTTTAATTTTGCCATTTCCTAATGCGGGGTTCACACATTGCCGATTATTGCTTCCGTCTGAGATCAGACAGCGATACGACACGAAGAGTGAAAAAGTCGAATTACTATCCTCAATTATCTGGAAATGTCTTATCATTGTCTGATCGCAGTCGTTTAAGTTCGTAACAGATTCCTACGGTCTGGAAGGGTCCGAATAGTTCGGTGAGGCACCCAGACATTTCGGTGCGTCCCGTAACATTCGGTGAAACTCAGCCGATTTAGTATAGTCGGATTACAATCGTGCCTATGTCGTGAAAGATTCTGATGTATCGGATCACAATCCTAACAATGTTCTGTGTATTCTGGACGGTGTCCTGTGGAACGGGAATGATCTGGAGAAATTTTTCATTGCTGCTTTTCTGCCGTTTGAGTCCAGATTGCATCCAGATCTTGTCGATTGCGAACTGTTCATGCCGAAACCGTTCCGGAACAGTCCCGTTATTAATACGAAATTGGTCAATAATACCCACGTCAGAGTCCCGACAATTACATAATACAATACGACTGAGACTAGACAAAGCCGTTTGCAATGCGATAGAGCGGACCGTGCTAGGATTACGTTCCAACATTACCTGCTGATCCCGATTATGCCGACAGTTTTCGAACGGATAACTTCCGTCAGTGTCGGTTCACTGTTTGGTCACTGTCTGATCTTTGTCGGATTACATTCGGTAGAATCGTGACGCGGTCGTTACAGACTCGGTCGAAATTTACCTACGGTTGAATATCGACGCTTCCTGAATAATATCTGATTGTTGTCGTGATTAAATTATTTGGGGTACAAATTTTAATTAAGCTGGGGTCACACATTCACGATTTTTACTACCGTCCTTGACAGGATCATTCCCGATTTAAATTTGTCAAAAGTCTGATCAAGATCCTGAGAATCGTGGATGGAAATTCAAACTTTAATTAGAATTTGTAAAAAAAATAATTTAATCACAACAACAATCAGATATTGTTCAGGAAGCGTCGATATTCAACCGTTTCCAAGCGAATTTATCCCGATAATCCCGTTCTCAATCCGATTCTAATCCAATTGTACCTTTCGCCAGGTAAAATTCGACCGAGGCTGTTACGACTGCGTCCCGATTCTACCGAATGTAATCCGACAGAGATCAGACAATGACCAGCCAGTGAACCGACGCTGACGGAAGTTATTCGTTCGAAAATAGTCGGCGTAATCGAGAGGAGCATGTACTGTCGGAACAGGTCCGCTCTATCGCATTGCAACCGGCTTTGTCTGGTCTCAGTCGTATTGTTTTCTGTAATTGTTGGGACTCTGACGTGGGTATTATTGACAACGGCATAGAATCAGTAAGACCCCCTTTTGGCCCCAAAATATAGCAGTTTTACAAATTTGTTTAAATGTAAACGTTTAGTTATTTTTTGGAAGGTATAATGGCTCTGATACATACATATGGGCTTATTTTGGCATTACAATGCACATATATCGGGTACTTGCATCATTAAGTCATGCTAAATTACTGAAATCTTCACAATTTCAGCATTTTAGTTAAATTTTAGACGGTTTCCGTCTTAATTGAAAGTGGCCGCATTCGTGTTCATTCTTGATATTGAAATGTAAGTTGTGTTTAATGATAAAATATAACATATATAAAGCTCGAGGATGAACACGGATGCGGCCACTTTCATTTTTGACAAAAAACATATAAAAGTGACAGTTTTTGGTATATTTGATAGATTTTTCATATTCAAGCTTGAATCGGGGCGTTTTTAATGAGTGAATCAGTTAAAATCTTTCACAAAAAATAATTGAATCAATTAAAATAAACATTTAAATGTTTAAAATGTGTGCAAAATCTTTCGCCAGATGAACTTGAAATTTGAGGCCAAAACCGGCCCTTATTGGACCTACTCCTTTCGTATTAATAACGGGACAGCTCCGGAACGCTTTCGGCAAAAACGGTTCGCAATCCTCAAAAAAACTAGATGCAATCTGGACTCAATCGGCAGACGAACAGCAATGAAAAAATTCTCCAGATCATTCCTGTTCCACATGACACCGTCCAGAATACACAGAACATTGTTAAGCTGGGGCCACACATTCACGATTTTTACTACCGTCCTTGACAGCACCATTCCCGATTAAAATTTATTAAAAGTCTGATCAAGATCCTGTGAATCGTGGATGGAAATTCAAACTTTAATTAAAATTTGTAAAAAAGAATAATTTGATCACGACAACAATCAGATAGTGTTCAGGAAGCGTCGATATTCAACCGTTTCCAAGCGAATATGTCCCGATAATCCCGTTCAGAATCCGTTTCTAATCCGATTCTTATTTTTCGCCAGGTAAAATTCGACCGAGTCTGTCACGACTGCGTCCCGCCTCTACCGAATGTAATCCAACAGAGATCAGACAGTGAACCGACGCTGACGGAAGTTATCCGTTCAAAAACTGTCAGCATATTCGGGATGATCAGGTACTGTCGGAACGTAATCCTATCACGGTCCGCTCTATCGCATTGCAAACGGCTTTGTCTGGTCTCAGTCGTATTGTATTCTGTAATTGTCGGGACTCTGACGTGGGTATCATTGACGAATTTCGTATTAATAACGGGACTGTTTCGGAACGGTTTCGGCAAAAACCGGTTCGCAATCGACAAGATCTGGATGCAATCTGGACTCAATCTGCAGAAAAACAGCTATGAAAAATTACTCCAGATCATTCCCGTTCCACAGGACACCGTCCAGAATACACAAAACATTGTTCGGAATTCAATCCGATACAGCAGAATCTGTCACGACATAACCACGATTGTAATACGACTAGACAAAATCGGCTGAGTTGACCCGAATGTTACGTGACGTACCTAACTGTCGGGGTGCTTTGCCGAACTATTCGGACCCTTCCCGACCCGTAGGAACTAAAACGACTGCGTTCTGACAATGATAGGACATTCCAGAAAATTGAGGATACTAATCCGACTTTTTCACTTTTCGTGTCGTATCGATGTCTGATCTAAAACGGGAGCAATAATCGGCAATGTGTGAACCCCGCATTAAAGTTTGAATTTACATCCACGATTCACAGGATTTGATCAGACTTTTGACAAATTTTAATCGGGAATGGTCCTGTCAAGGACGGCAGTAAAAATCGTGAATGTGTGACCCCAGCTTTATGAATTTTTTTCATTTGGAATTTCCCTCAGAAATTGGTATGTTTGCTATTTTACTTTTTAAACCCAAGCGAAGGTGTGGTCTTTTTATTCTTGAGTGTGGTTGCATATCACTGAAATTTCTATGCTTATATTCGATTTGCTATTGTTATATATCAGGAAAATAGACATTTTGACAACGTTTTCTAAAACAACATATAAAACAATTTTTTGAATATGGTGATCATTGCAAAATAGGGTTTCCGTCAAATGGTCTATAAATCAATGAACAGAACCTGCGTACTATTCAATTTATTATTTCTCCACTGAGTGAATACAATTGTCGTCATTGTTAATAAAACAAATCCTATAATTAATGCACATATATCAAAATGGTAATATAGTATGTTCAACACTATAAATGTATACATGTATCAGTTAATATGAAATGTCCAATCTAAAAATTGAAGAAGCGGTATCATTATCATGAGATAGATACCCAAAAAAAAATCTTTGAGGACAAGGATAGGAAAAGAAACAGGTCAGCTACGGAGAAAACCCCAATATTGTATTTAATTACAGTTCAATATACATGTAGCAGCTGTGAACAATGAGTTGGAAAGGACTTGACTTAACGGTAACTAGCAGAAAAGCAAATTACAAAAACAAAAAAAAGACAAACTCAGAGTTTCGATCTTTGATTGTTCACAGTACAGAAAACTTGTTCGAATCTAATGTTTAACTAATAATATAGAAATCATGCTCTCCTGAATATCAAGTTTAGCGAAAAAAACGTCATTTATTGTCTATAATATAATGTCCTTTTGTAATACCAACATGTGGGTATGATCAGGATTTACACGTATATTTCAGTACATGTTTATGTCTGAATTAAACAATTCAAAACAAAATCAGGATGACAATTAAAATCAGACCAGATTCGAAGATCATGCTACAATTGTGTTATGTATATTATTAAAAATAATGTATTTGAAAGGTTAATGGATCAACAAACTTCAGATAAAAAATATGTACCTTTAACATGGAGATGTAATCAATCGTTTGTAATACGTCGATATAGTCATGTTTCCTAAGTAATGCTTTAGATAAGGTAGTCTTTTTTCCTAAGTAAAACAGTATATAAAAGAGGTTACTACTTCTGAGAAGTGCAATACGTATATAAAAGCAGTCTCTATTTCCAAGTAATAGAATATATAAAAGTAGTCACTATTCATAAACAAAATTGTTGTATGAAAAATGAAAAAAATAGTAGTTTAAAGTTATCATTTTCACATGAATAGTGGTAAAGAAATACCTGACGAACATTTGCCAGACAAACAAATAAATACCACAAAACAATTGATTCCCTTAGCTGGATTTGGCAAAACTTTAAAGAATGTTGGTCCTCATTGCTCTTCAACTTCGTACTTTATTTGGCCTTTTTAACATTTTTGGATTCGAGCGTCACTGATGAGTCTTTTGTAGACGAAACGCGCATCTGGCGTATATACAAAATTTAAGTCCTGGTATCTATGATGAGTTAATTGTCAAATCCAATTTGAGATTGATCAGCTACAAATGATTACTTTAACAATCACTAAGCATTAAGATCACTTACGGATATGTTGTGTGAGAAGGCTTGTATTCACAGGACGTCAATTTCAAGTCCCATATAAAGCTTCAAGATTTTATGACCCTGTGTCGTTCACTTGCATCTGCAATAATAATTAATGTATTGTTAAAATCATCATTATAGAACAATAATAAATAATTACTATTTATATTTCGGTAATATACCCAGCTTCATGTTCAGAAGGTCTAGTGGTTGCTATCGTCCGATTGTATTCATCAGTGTTGTATCAAAGCTTTTTACACTACGATTTTGACAAATCGTGTACTCAGTTGGTCCGAAGAAGAACACAATTTAATCGATAACCTATTTGGGTTTAGACCTGGCAAGTTAACTGTTGACGCTTTTTTTTGTTTTGCTTTGAATAATTTACCATTTTTTTCTTTAAAAATGTCCTGTACCAAGTCAGGAAAATGGCCATTGTTATATCATAGTTCGTTTCTGTGTGTGTAACATTTTTACGTTGTGTTTCCGTTGTGTCGTTTGTTTTCTCCTATATTTGAGTGTACTATAAGACGTGTCACGGTACTTTTCTATCCCAAATTCATGTATTTGGTTTTGATGTTATATTGGTTATTCTCATCGGATTTTGTCTAATGCTTAGTCCGTTGCTGTGTGTGTTACATTTTAATGTTGTGTCGTTGTTCCCCTCTAATATTTAATGTGTTTCCCTCAGTTTTAGTTTGTTACCCCGATTTTTTTTTTTTTTTGTCCATAGATTTATGAGTTTTGAACAGCGGTATACTACTGTTGCCTTTATTTGCATACACTTCAAAATAAACAAAAACCTATTGTTCATTTGTGGACTTCCGTAAAACGTTCGACAAAATTAGCAGGAGGATTCCCGTATATAAACTATTACGGAGTGGTGTTAGCTCAAATTTTGTAACTATGGTTAGATAAGTATATTCATCTATACAAGTGCGTGTCAAAACTGCCGATTAACTGTCCGACTCATTTAAAAAAAACATCTAGGAGTGAAAACAAGGGAACCCTTATCTACTTCTTTTATAAATGACTTGATTGAAGACATGACTATTAGTCCTTCAGCTAACATAGTTAATGTTAATGAAGTTCTGATATAATTAATAATACTTGCAAACGATACCATATAACTTTGGAACTCTCCTGAAATTCTACAGGAAATACTTGATAAACTTCTTATTTACTGTAATAAATGAAAAATAGAAGTGAATACTAACAAATCAAAAGTTGTTAAAAAATGGCTGGCAACCAGTAACTGCAATTGTTTTCTACAATAACGAAGAACTAAAAAAATTGTCGATTCGTACATATATCTTGGTATGCTGATACACGCCAATGGAAAAAAAATTACAAACACAGAAGCGATTACCCTTACAATGTTCACGATCTTTGGCAGCTCTGAATAATTCTATAAATGCTGGTTTATACTTGACAAAGAAAATGAAATGTGCTTTGTTCGATAGTATGGTTGTGTCTGTGATAAATTATGCTTTAAAATTTTGGGGTTTATCGTGGAAATGATGTTGAAATTATCCATAACCGTTTATGTTGATCTATTTTAAAATTGGGTAAAAGTACGCCAAATTGTTTTATATGTGGCGAGCTAGGACGTTTGCCAATGTATGTAATTAGAAAACAAAAATAAAGTACTGGTTAAAAATTGTAACTCATAAATCACTTATTGTGTATGATATCCAGTGCCCCAGCTAGAAATTTAAAGGGGCAGGGTGCCAGTGGAGGGCAGGGCAATTTTTAGGATAGGAAAAGGCACTTATCATTTTGTTTTGTCTACGTTTTTGTGTGCATCTATCTCGGCTTTTATCACCAGTTCACATTTTTATTTTACTGCATATGTTGACAATAAATATTATCTATATATTGTTACTCAGAGATGTAAATAATGGTAAAATTAATAGGGTTTATAATGTTCGTGACCTATTGTTTAGTATTGGTTTAAACTTTGTATGGCATCAGCAGTCCGGTATAAACATATAATTAAATGTACTAGTAATACACACTACATTAAAAGATCAATATATTCAAACATGGTTTGTTTATACAGTATTGTGAGAAAATTACTATGTACAGACATATAAGATTAAATTTTAGTTTTGAAAATAACGTAGATTATAACTATAACTCACATTTTTTCACAAAGCTACGTAGTGGTACTATGAAGTTAAATGTTGAAGATGAGTACCTTTTTACTTCAGTGTGTCCTGTGTATCGATTTGTACGGCTGCAATGTTTATTAAACTGTTACTGTTCGTGGACAAATGTGACAAAACTAAGACATTAGTATCAAACAAAATCTAGATCTTTAATGGGAAAATTGTGCAAGTATTTGAAATCTGTCACATCTAATAAGTTGATTTTTGTCTATTGTAATATCTCATAATATTGTCCTCTATTGTTTATTGTGTGTCACAATGTAAATATGTGTGCAGTGCTATATCATGTAACGACTGCTTTGCAAAGAAAGAATTCATTCATTCGTTTATTCAATAACTCTATGCAAAGTGAATTGACAATTTCAGTCATATTGACGTATTTGTAGATTTTGTCTTGCTGATCATTTTTGCTATTTGAAGTTTCTATCTACATGTTTCTATTATAATTATAAAATGATCAAATTGAATATGATAAAAAAGGAGGTATCGTTATTAAAGGGCGATAACTCCAATAAGGAGTCAACTGACGATTTTGACCACCTTGATGTATTTGTAAATCATGTGTTGTTGATACTTCAAGCTATTTAAAGTTTTTTTTAAACTAAAATCGAACGGAAAGGGTGAAAATATAATATTAACAAGAAAACCAAAAGCAACTTCACCAACATGATGGAAAGACAAAACTATTTAAAAAATAAATAGAATCTGAAGATTTATTCTAAATAATTGAAAGGGTTTAACTATTTTCCTATGCCTAAAATGACAATATCTCAAGGAGATATACACACGCCAAACACAGCTGATCACAGCTCAACGCGATAGCATTGGCAAGTTCAAACATGAATGAAAGCTCTAGACAACACAGTTATTTCAAAACTTTGCTTACTTTTGTTTATTTAGTCATACATTTGATTTGCGATCAATATACATGAAGGTTGATTAAATATCAACTTTACGACAATTCAGCTCGTGTGTAATACATAGTGCACGACATGAAGAAGAAGTGGAGACGAAACAAGCTTGATCAACCTTCCTACCTCACCAGCCAATACATTATTTGTTAAACCAGTTGTCTTACTTTATTATTGAGATTATAAGTTGTCACATAAGAATGAGGAAGTGATTCACACCAGCCCAGTAGTCAACACTTCGGTGTATCAATAATCAATACTAATTATCAATAATGTGGTCACTTTTTATAAATTTCCCAAAACTTGGAATTTTTCGAATAACTAAGGATTTTCTTATCCCAGGCATAGATTACCTTAGCCGTATTTGGCACAACTTTTTTGAAATTGTGGATCCTAAATGCTCTTCAACTTTGTCCTTGTTTAGCTTTATAAATATTTTGATATGGGCCCCACTGATGAGTCTTATGTAGACGAAACGCGCGTCTGGCGTACTTAATTATAATCCTGGTACTTTTGATATTATTTACACCACTGGGTCGATGCCACTGCTGGTGGACGTTTCGTCCCCGAGGGTATCACCAGCCCAGTAGTCAACACTTCGGTGTTGACATGAATATCAATAATGTGGTCACTTTTTATACATTTCCTGTTTACAAAACTTTGAATTTTTCGAAAAACTAAGGATTTTCTTATCCCAGGCATAGATTACCGTAGCTGTATTTGGCACATCTTTTCTTGAATTTTGGATCCTCAATGCTCTTCAACTTTATCCTTGTTTGGCTTTATAAATATTTTGAAATGAGCGTCACTGATGAGTCTGATGTAGACGAAATGCGCATCTTCCGTGCTAAATTTAATCCTGGTACTTTTGATAACTAATCATACAACAAATTGAATGGTATAATTAAAATGTGGATGCTTGTATTTAGTGGGTGTTCACCAAACGATTTGTTTTTCAACTTCAAGAAAGTTTACTTAACATGCTTAACACGTATATTTTATAAAAGGCAAAATGTTGTGTTACTATGGTTAAAAAGACACAATTTGGCACAAAGATACAAGTAAAACAAAAACGAATGAATGTTTAATGGAAGCATAATTTGTAAACTTTTTCAGAGTGTTTCCCTGATATACTCCAAACAATGTACATTCGATTTGAAAAGCGGAGAAGATCACATAAACCTGACAAAACCAATCGCTAGTTCACATCAACAAAACAAATGGATAACAACTATAATATAAGGCCTTTATTTCTCTAACCATTTAATGAAATAACTTTATTTTAAAACTATTGAAAACCAAAGGATTACAGGAGCTTATTGTGGCCTGATGTCATACCAGCAGAATCGCTATGATACTTTGACCTCACATTCAATAATTATGATATTTCACTATAAGTAAGGTACATTTTATTGTATTTTGTGCTTTTTGTTATCGTTGATTGTTATCATTAAAAGGGCCAAGATAATTTCCTTTTCTACGTATCAGTATACCTTTACTTTAAAAGGTGTTTTTTGTTTGGTTTTATAAATATTAAAATATTTATTTTGATGGCAAGCGCTTATGGTTGTTATGTTTTTGTCATGTCCTTTCCCTCTGAACTCATATGTCTTATTATTATTTTTTTAGTATCGACTGAATTTAAGGTTGATGTAGAGAAGTCAATCTCTAATCTGACGCAATAAACACACTTATAACATGACCAAGTACTAATATAAATGTGTAAAGGAAATAACAACAAACTATTCTCTCTACCAATACTCTGTATGTATTTCCGTCGACATGAAATTATGATAATGGCACAAAAGAGGAAATAAGTACTTATCAGGTTGAACAGTAGCATTGATTGTGTCTATAACTAACATTAACGAAAACAGAAAACATCATTTAGAGACCTACAAATCAATACAAGTAGGTAAGTGATGAAAATTCTTAAATATATACTTTGCACGTTAACAATCTTTTTTGCAGATTAAAAGAAATGACAAAAGTAGTCACAGGTAGATATGATTTTAATATGGTGGATACTTTGTTTAGATACAGTTTTGCATTCCCTAGCTTAATTCGGATGGAACATCTATATAGACTCAATTATTTTATTTAAGTATTCTTGTTATATGTATCGATATGCCATCATACAATTAAACTCTTTGTTTTATAATCGTTTTCGTGATGAAAGACATCTGACGTATTCATGTATTCATCGTCTTTAAATAAACTGTTGGTTGTGATAATGGGTAATATTTTCAAATAACAAAATTTGATAATGAAAACAGTTACATAAAAAACTAATAATATGTAAAAGTGCATGTATGAGAGGGTGTGGAATGCCAGACATTAAAATCTGCATTCCGATCGCATTCCAATTCATAGCATATAGGGAAAGTATTTAATATAAGTCAAAACAGATATGTTCGTTAATAAAGGATATGAAGCGTATACCGCAGACTAATGCAACAATACATCATCATACATATGTGGTCAAACAGAGTTGTATTTAAATACATTACGCCGAGCTCCAAGTAACCCCCGAGTCTTTATTTACTTTTAAATACAGGTAAAAGAAGGCGTTAAGTACCGATGGGATATTTAAACCCGCAAATCGAGACCAAATTGAAAAAGTTCACATTAAAACAACATATAAACCTTCAATCTGAGCAACTCGAATGCCAACACAAGACTGTGTTATCTCAGGTGACCAGGAAAGGTGAGCTGAACCTTTATCACATGTAGCAATCACCGTGTTGCTAAATTATGTTCACACCTAATGATGAGTAAAATTCGGTAGGTAACATTCGAGGAAACGAGAACGGGATTGTGGCAATAAAGGCAACAGTAGTATATATCGCTGTTCAATTGTCACACATCGTTAAAGCGCAACCAAACCCAGATCTCAATCCAAACGCAAGGAAAACACACCAATGATAATAGGTAAACAAAGGAACAACAAAAACAATTGAATTTCACAAAAATAATTCCAACATACTAAATATTGGACTTTTTGATAACAACTGCCATATTCCTAACTTGGTACATGACATTTTAAGAAGAAGATGGTGGATTGAACCTGCTTAAGCAGCTAGACAAACCTATTTCTAACAATGAATATGACAAACGCAACATGAAAGAGAAGATATATTAACAGTAACAGGAGTAATGAGTTAATTAAAACCCTTTTTTCTCGTTTTGTTTCTATCGAACTAATGTTAAAATTGATACGATATTCCCGTGCTTGCATTTCCTATCATGATTTTCTTTACAGAGGGTTGCTGCTCACAAGGAAGCTATTAAACTAAGAGATCCAAATGATGAAGTTGAAATCATCCCTTCATAAATTTTACGGACGCCATCACGAGTTGGTTCACCGTTATGGAATAACCGTTTCACAAATGATATCGGATATGTTCCTTACGTCGTAACTACAATCCCCTTCCTTTCATGAATGTGACCTACCGAAATAGACTATTTACCGGATTTGTTATCACATAAGCAACACGACGGGTGCCACATGTGGAGCAGGATCTGCTTACCCTTCCGGAGCACCTGAGATCACCCCTAGTTTTTTTGTGGGGTTCGTGTTGTTTATTCTTTAGTTTTCTATGTTGTGTCATGTGTGCTGTTTTTTTAAGTTTGTCTTTTTCATTTTTATCCATGGCGTTGTCAGTTTGTTTTAGATATGTGAGTTTGATTGTCCCTTTGGTATCTTTCGTCCCTCTTTTAAAACGTTTCTATGATCGAATTTCAATTGTTGATCGCGTTGCAGCATTAACTGTACTTTGAAATATAACCACAAATATTATTTAATGGGACAAAAATTCATGTATACTTTGAGATTTCTTTTGTTTGTGTGTGTGTGTTTGTGAAATTTGATACAGATATAAACAATTCAAGTCCTTTGTGGACTAAAGTGCATGTTCTTTAAATCTTAATGAGGACTTTGATATCTTGTTGTCTTTTGTCGTACAGTACAATGTTGCTATATGTAATTCATTATTCGATGTATTTGTTTTCATTAGAAAACATATTTTGATTCCCAGAATCAATGTTCATTTTGTACAAGCCTAACTTTGATAAACACTTGCCTTGCAAACAATAGCAATTTTCTGTGAAGATGCATTTTAATTATAGTCTTAATTGTTATATTAGTGCATGTAAACACTCTTAATTTAGTTGGCTATTTGCTTGTAGGAGAGCTTTTCTGCCTTAATTTGCATTATCATTTTTATTATGGCACCTTCAATGAATAACCAAATATTAATTGTCCAATTGTATGGGTTTCCATGGGTTCGGAATGTTTGCCCTGCGTTTCTGATATTTGAATCATGTTATGTTATGTATAACTCTTATCTTAGGACAGTTTAGTACAGTTCTATAAGAGTTCATTGACTGTACTACTGAATGTTAACCTATTCCCTAATTGTGATCATTATTATATGCTATGAATTACGATGTCTATTATTTCTTTCCATTTTGTAGAAATTGACAATAATGATATGAAAAAACAATTTATGACATGCTGTTGACACTTCTTTGTATTTTAAATGATACAAATCTTGATAATAAGGCTAATATATAAGAAACTGTATGCGCCTGTAACTGCTCTGTGTTACATATATCATTGCAATGACTTGATAGTGCCTAATATGAAATTGTTGAGAACAAAACAAATCCTGGAAAACATTTAAATATTTATCACGTCAAAATGGGACAGGGTATGACTTGTTTGAAAACAAATAGATTTGAATACAGAAGGACAAAGATTTAACGAAAAGCCACATATTTGAGGATGGATTCGGGAGATAAGTATAAAAAGATGTGTTATGAGTACCAATGGTAAACATAAGTTTAATTTAAAACAGGATAACGGATCACTTAGTAAATCAAACAAATCCAAATACAAATACATTGCATTACCGATACAGATAACTCCTGAACAAGGAATTTTGAATACGTGATAAAATGAGTTCGCTACTTCAACCAACAAAATAAGAGAATTACAACTGTGGTTAAAGTTATGCAAGGAATTTATTCTATTGTATGGAAAATTCAATTGTTATGTTATGAATAGTCTGTCCAATTTAATCAACAAAATACATATGATAAGAAAAAATAAAATTTTAAACTCATTATAATCGAAGATTATTATCGTCGTACTTAATTTGAATAGATCCTCTCATTTTTAAGCTTTGTTATCATTTCAGTGCAACAAGATTATCTTAGTGAAAACTAAACCCACTACTAACCATATACAGGATATAATGGGATGTAAACACGATTATTAGCGAATATTGACAAATAAAAAAGGGATTGTCAGGGTTTATTTTAACTATGACACAGTATCCTTCTTAAATTCTACATCGTGGCACCCACTCTAAATGGCGTCTGGAAATTAACGAGTCAAAGAACTGAATGTTACATACAAACATTTATAAAACAAATCGCTACGGTAATTAAGGGTTCAAAGATTTCATGCATACTCGCACTTATTTAACGAAGCAAAACTATGTGGGCTAACATAAACAATAATTCATCATTAAAATGTCAGTGTCAATGTGATTATAACAATAATTCTTCGTCATAGTGGATACCTGGTTTCCGTAAAAATCCAAAGGGGTTATATAGAATTATATATATATATATATGATGAGCAGAATTGTTTTTTTTTCTATAATCCTAGTCATAAATAATACCTTATATACTATTGTCATCTCATTAAGGTTTTATTTCACATGCAACCTTGAGTGACAACATAATGCTACAAAGTTTAACTTGTTTATTTGATTTCAACAAAGGTGTGCATCCTTTTGATAGCCTGTGTAATTTGTTGTCATCATTATGTTTACTGTATCTGGCACCGTCTATAACGTATGTAGTGAATTGTGTTTACTACTGAGGACGTAGAAATGACGTTTCCTTGAAAATGTAAAGCGCAGTTTATTATTTGTCACGTGTTTTTTTATTGATTTGTTAAGGTAAATAGATCATAGATACAAGGATTAAAAATGACAAATGTCTTGAACAGAGACAAAACTTAAAGGCATGTGGAATTTTTACAGGCACTTAAGGCAGATTGTTTTTTAGTCCTATATATTTGTTTTCCCCTAAACCAATATTAAACCCGACACAAGCAGCACATATGCTAGCTTCATGGAGCTTCATATACATTTTATTTCTATTGTGATATCAAAGAAGAAGTCAGTTGCGTATTTACTCAATAGATATTGTTTTTTGTTTTACCTCTAACAATCAGAATGATCATTTAAATTAAAAGCACAAGAAATACTCGGTAAATATAATCTAATCTGAATCCCCCTTTCTTATACCAGAAAATCTAATTTATGGCTATTTAAGTACTGAACTAGCGAGGTTTCTGTGAAAACCAACATATTATCCACATATTGAAAGACTTGAATATGTATGTCATAATAAGGAACATTAAGTGCCAGGGGTTAATTTTGATTCGTATAGTAAAATCAGTATAAATATTTGATTTTGACCTATTCCAACTTAAAAAAAAACATATTAGAAATATAAACAATAATGATTTTCTTCAAACTACAAAATGAATTGTATACAAATAGTTATATTTTTTTAAAATTGAAATTGCGGGTTGAACATGCTACATCCGTAAACAAGTGATAAGAGAACTGTAGTGTTTGTATTGACAGCATATTTGTTGAATTTGGAAGTATATGTACGATGTTTTAGCAGTTTGTCGGCATTCCTAAGGAAATTATATGTTTGCAATTCTGTTCTTGTCGACCTTGTGATTGATTATAGGTTAATGACGTCGTGTATCATTATATTTACTTTACATAAGTTAACTATTTAGTTTTCTCTTTTAGTCGTATGGTTCAGTATTTGTACATAGAGCTATCCATATTCGTGTGGGTTCGATCTGGTGTCGTGAGATTTTTATAGTAACTGTTTACCCTTGTATTCATATTTTTCTGGATTTGTACTTTATCGGGAAAGTGTTTATGACATTATCTTTTACTATATTGTATGTACACGTTTTGTTACCGTCTTAGATATATTGCTTTGTTCATTTTTTTATGCTGGATCAAAGGGACTATCAAGCCGTCATGGTCCCTCATTTGGTAGAGAATGACCAAAAGCTGTCATGAAGGTCCCCATGTAGCATTCTTGCTATTTTTGGTAATTGTTATGGGGATTAAAAATCATGTGGAGCTTATTTTTCACGGACACTGTCAAATTCAGAAGTCATGCAGTGGCGGATCCAACCATTTAAAAAAAGAAGGGGTTCCCAATCCAGGACAAAGGGGGGGTTTCCAACTATATGTTCCCATTCAAATGCATTGATCGGCCAAAAAAAGGGGAGTTCCAACCCCCGGAACCCCCTCTGGATCCGCCAATGTCATGAAGCCATTAGGCATTATCGGTATGGCTCATTTGAAGCAACAACAAAATGATCCGTACGGGTTATGTAAATTGTCAAGGAGATTTGTGAAGCAAACGTTGACAAATGAAAAGGTTTTTAGTGACTTTATCTTGCAAATTGATGCTATGCAACATGTATCTTTCGAGTCTGAATAAAAACCGGAAACGCGGATGTATGAATTTGATTGTAAACTACGAAATGAATTCGGAGTTACGATACGATATTCCTTTACAGGTAATATTAAGTTTTCACTCTTTAATTTTTAAAGTAATTCTTTAGTACCCTTACAGCAGTTCTCGAGTTATTTGCAATGAAATAATAATTACTGTTTTACTTCTTCTTTTGTACTTCTTAAAAGGTTGGTGCTGATTGCGTAAGTCAAAAGAAAAGCACCTGTTTGACTAGTTAAACTGTTTTTTTTTGTAACTAAATTATTAATCTAAATTATCATAAGCATTTGCGTAAACTTAGTTGAATAATTCGACAAATCAATCGTCGATCTTCAGATAGTATTCTCCCGTCTGATTTGTTGATATACCTGCACAAGCTCAGGTACAAGTGATTAGCGATCTTAATCCGGATATCCCTCAAGCGTTAGAATTAACTGTATTGGATTATGATATAAAACGCCTAGGTTTATGCAATTACATGCATTTGATTATAATTGCTAAAAAATGGCGTCGAGCTATAAAAACAATAAGTTTTGAACGATGGCGGAAGACAATTTAACGATGGCGCGGGTCATTTGACGATGGCGCAAGACATTTGAACGATGGCGGGCCATTGTTAAACAGGCCATGGAGATCCCTGGTTATTGCCTTCTTTCTTTTTTATTTACGTAAGAATTTGTCATTTTTGTTAATATTTTTTCTTTATGCAGTATTTGTTTTCCCTAATATTGTTGTTCGTTTTCAAATTCCTTACTACTGTCTGTCCTTATCTAACTGAAGACATTTTAATCCCACATATATCGTCTTATTTTCTTTGAGCCTTTGTACAGCCATTTACGCTACAAATTGAACATTATGACAGCTATATCGTATTTGATATCGAATTCATATTTCATGACATGATTTGGACGGTGTTATATAAATGTTAACAATCACAAACGGGAGCAATAACATTCAGTGCAAACCTTAACTAACCTGTATAGCCTTTAAATAGACAACTTGCACTTTCGAGTTCAACATATTTTTTGACTAGATTTTCTGCCAGTGTGAAATTTTATCTATGACAAAAATAAAATGTTCTAAGTACGCCAAACATATTATGCTTTAACAATGGTACGAGATCATATATATGCATATTGGATAGGTATGTATAACTGTTTGATGGATGTTCATCACGTCAACCATGGAAAGCAATGACATGATTGAATACACATGTATCACTGCATTCTGTAGCTTTATAACGTTGTTTTGTATCAATGTAAATTGTATAGCAAACTTACACGTTTGTTGTTAGCAGTCATCTAGATACAGACATCTAAGGAAAACATCAACGTTAATTTATTTTATCTTTTTACATTTGTCAATTGAGGACCTTTTTAAGCTTTCTTTGCGATATACATGTAGGTTTTGCTTATAGTCATAATTAAAATGTCAATATTATTATAACAATAATTCTTCGTTATAGCGGATACCTGGTTTCCGTACAAATCCAAAGGTAAACGTGACTTATGATATTATTATATATATGATGAGCAAAATAGCTTTTTTCTATATTCCTAGTCATAAATAATACTTTATATGCTATTATCATCTCATGAAGTTTTTATTTCACATGCAACATTGTGTGATAACATGATACTATAAATTTGTTTATTTTATACAACAAAGGGATGTATCCTTTTGATCTCCAATGGCATGTGTTATTTGTTGTCGTCATTATGCGTACTGTATCTAGCGCCGTCTTTAACGTTTATTAGGAATTGTGTGTTTTTTGTTCAGGACGTGGAAATGACGTTTCCTTAAAAATGAAGTTTATGTATCATGTGTTTCCGATTGAATTGTTAATCTAAATGATAATTGTCTTCAACAAGAGCAAAAATAAAAGGCATGTGGAACATTAACAGGCCCTTAAGACAGATTGTTTTTCCATCATATTTATTTGTTTTCCCCTCAACCAACATTAAACTCGATACAAGCAACACACATGGTAGCTTCATAGACCTTCATATATGTCTTTTTTGAGATCAAAGAAGAAGTCAATTTCTGATTGACTCCGTAGATATTTTTTGTTTTAGCTGTGACGCTTTAACAATCAAAATGTTCATTTCAATTAAAGAAACAAGAACTACTCGTCAGATGTAATCTAACTTTAAACATGAAAATACGGATTTTTTGTGTTATTAAAATTTGCTGTTACAAAATATTAGAAATTATTATAAATTAAGGAATGTATCTCCCTCATGCAAAGCTCTGATTCCTTTCACGAATTTGGTTATACTTTTTGGACCTTTTGGATTATAGCTCTTCAACTTTTATATATGCTTTGGATTTCAAATATTTTGGCCACGAGCATCACTGAAGAGACATGAATTGTCGAAATGCGCATCTGGTGCAACAAAATTGGTACCGTTGATTTTATTACTACCACTGGGTCGATGCCTCTGCTGGTGGACTATTAGTCCCCGAGGGTATCACCAGCCCAGTAGCCAGTACCTCGGTACTGGCATGAAAATACGGATTTTTTGTGTTATTAAAATTTGCTGTTACAAAATATTAGAAATTATTATAAATTAAGGAATGTATCTCCCTCATGCAAAGCTCTGATTCCTTTCACGAATTTGGTTATACTTTTTGGACCTTTTGGATTATAGCTCTTCAACTTTTATATATGCTTTGGATTTCAAATATTTTGGCCACGAGCATCACTGAAGAGACATGAATTGTCGAAATGCGCATCTGGTGCAACAAAATTGGTACCGTTGATTTTATTAATAATCCTTTCTAATACTAGCAAAGGAGTAGGTCCAGTAAGACACCTTTTTGGCCCCAAAATATAGCAGTTTTACAAAATTGTTAAACTGTAAGCTTTCAATTATTTATTAGAAAGTAGAATGCTTCTGCTACATAAATATTTGCTGTTTTTGGCAATACCATGCGCATATATCGGGTACTAGCATCATTCAGTCATGCTAAATTACTGAAATCTTCACAATTTTAGCATGTTAGTTAAATTTTAGACGGTTTCCGTCTTAAATGAAAGTGGCCGCATTTGTGTTCATTCTTAATATTGAAATGTAAGTTGTATTTGATGATAATACATAACATATATCAAGGCTGAGGATCGATGAACACGGATGCGGCCACTTTTATTTTTGACAAAAAACATCTGAAAACTTACATTTTTTCGCATATTTGATAGATTTTGCATATTTAAGCTTTAATCGGAGCGTTTTTAATGACTAAATCAGTTAAAATCTTTCACAGTAACTAATTGAATCAACTACAATAGACACTTAAGTGTTTAAAAGGTGTCCAAAATCATTCATCAGATGAACTTGAAATTTGAGACCAAAATCGGCTCTAACATGCTTACCGGACCTACTCCTTTGATAAATAGCTATTTTATCACTAAACTAGCGAGGTTTGTGCTAAAAACGACATAATTTGCACATATTGTAAGACTTAAATATTTGTGTCATGATCAGGAAGATGATGTACAAGGGGTTAATTTTAGTTATTGTAGCTAATTCAATTTACCTCTTTGTTTTTTACCTATTCTAACGTGAAAACCTATATAAATGAAATAACCCACAATGATTTTCATCATACTATTGTATTGCCAGCATATTTGTTGAATTTTGAGGTACGATTTTTCAGCAGGTTGTTGGCATTCCTATGGGAACCAACTTTTTGACCGGTCTTGTCGACCGTCTGATTGTTTATAGGTTGATTACATCGTGAATCATTTTATTTACTTTTTATTTAAATGATTTCCGTTGTACTATATAATTTTCACTTTGGTCTTAGATAAATTGAATTTTATATTTTTAATGCTGGACCATAATAACATTTATCATGTTTACAAATTTTGTCTTTTTGGAAGACTCACCGAATACTGTCAATATAACGAGTTTATAAACTCATTTTTTTATGCATGTTAAACTGACCATTGTCCACGTTGTCTTCAGTAAATACCTGTACTAAATCGTGATTGTAACATATGTGTTTTTTTCGGTCTAAAGTTTGATATAGTCGATCTTTTAATTTGGCAGGTTTTCGTGACTTTTACCTGATCTAACTATGTTGAAGTTTATCAATTTTGTTAATACTTTTGATCGATGCAATGTTGTTTTTTCCCAAATATTGTTGTTCGTTTTCAAATTCCTTACTATTGTCTGTCCTTATCTAAATGAAGACATTTTAATCCCACATATGTACCTATTTTGCTTTAAGCCTTTGTTCAATTATTTACGTTACATAATGACATTATGACAGCTATATCGTAATTAATATCGAATTCATATTTTATGACATGACTTGGGTAGTGTTGTTAAACTGTTAAGTATCACAAAAGGGAGCAATTACATTCAGTGCAAACCTTTACATTTCTTTAATCTTTTGGCCATGATACGTTCTTTTTACATTTGTCATTTAAGGGCCAAAGAGAGACGAAAGATACCAAAGGGACAGTCAAACTCATAAATCTAAAACAAACTGAAAACGCCATGGCTAAAAATGAAAAAGACAAACAGACAAACAATAATACACATGACACAACATAAAAAACCAAATAATAAACAACACGAACTCCACAAAAAACTAGGGCTGATCTCAGGTGCTCCGGAAGGGTAAGCAGATCCTGCTCCACATGTGGCACCCGTCGTGTTGCTTATGTGATAACAAATCCGGTAAATAGTCTAATTCGGTAGGTCAAATTCATGAAACGGAAGAGGATTGTAGTTACGACGTAAGGAACCTATCCGATATCATTTGTGAAATGGTTATTCCATAACAGTCAACCAACTCATGATGGCGTCCGTAAAAATTACGAAGGGATGATTTCAACTTCACCATTTGGAACTCCTGGTTTAATAGCTTCCTTATGAGCAGCAACCCTCTCTCAAGAAAATCATGATAGGAAATGCAAGGACAGGAATATCGAATCAATTGGGAGATATATACCCCGTATGCAGGTGCTGCTGGAATGTTGCTACTTAGAAATGGAAAGTTCACAATTGGAAAGCTGAAATCATCTCTTTTGTCGTAAAGTTTTGTTTTCAACCGACCCTAATTGTCAATTTCTAGATGTAAGTCAAGATATGACGCAGACTTAACTGTATCTGTAGTATCCTTTATCTCTAGTTCGGTGGGATAGATGCGTTCTACATAGTCACCAAATTTTGAATTATTTAGTGACAGAACATCATCTATATAGCGGAAAGTAGAGTTAAAGGATATTGCTAACTTCATATCTTTCTTCCTAAGTAGTTCCTGCATGCAGTCAGCCTCATAATAAAAAAAAAACAAGTCGGCAAGTAGAGGGGCACAGTTTGTTCCCATTTAAATGCCGACAGTCTGTTGAAAAACACGTCCTCTTAACGTAACAAATATGCTGTCAATCAAGAAATCAAGCATCTTGATAATATCATTTTCAGAGAACTTTTTCTTTGAATCAGAGTTATCCTTTACAAAGTAGGATTTATCCCTCCTTTAGACAAGATACGTATATCTACGTTGGCCATTCTTTTTTATGAAGCAAAGCAATACCAACTCTTTCAATTTGTCTTTTATTTTGGAATGTGGAATACGTGTGTAAAGAATAGAAAAGTCAAATGTTTTAATACTGTTACAAGATGAAAGGGAGTTAGATTGTATGTACTCTAAAAGATCCTTGGAATTTTTAAGTATCCACATCTGATTCACGCCACCTCTAGAATAGGCGTTTCACAATAACTTTGAAGCAAGTCTTTGATTGCTGATAAAATAGATGTCTATAATTTAGAAAGAGGTTTCGTGGAGCACTCGGAAGACCCAGCAATATACCGTTATTGGTAAGGACACTTGTGTAGTTTAGGTATCCAATACAGTGATGACTTTGCAGTATACATGTAGATTTTGTTTATTGTTGAAGGCCGTACAGTACCTTATAATTGTAAACTTCTATGTTATTTGGTCCCTTATGGAAACGCAGAAAAAATAACAATAGTCTTGTTTTATCTCTACATAAGCTGTGTTTGTAATGATAAGATCAGGAGTGTAAATACCATTGATCCTTATGGGAAAATCAAGATTATCCATTATTTTCAGACATTTTAAGTTACTTGACTGATGCTTTATTGCAGCTTTCTATGAGGTTAACACATTACGTCTCACCAGGTAAGACATAGAGAGGTTGAATGTTAAACTATAAGTATTATAACTGAACAAAACATACCGAAGGATAGATGTTCGAAACTAACAGTTTATCAATATTAAAATATATAAACGTTAAGCGTATTACATAAGTTTACGAACGGTTTAAGTTCAACTGCATAATTGATCGAATTTAATTACCCATGGAAGTTTTAACCTAAATGTTATTTGTTTCAATTAATGACATACCAGGGATGGTACATTTAGAACATCAACGGTGTCTTCGCCTCAGGCCAATTCAATAAGCCTCAGACCAATAAAACAAGACTAATTCTTTAACACTCACATAGACATATCAAAGTAAGTGATGCAGTATTTTGATCGTTATATAAAATGAGTTATTTGCAAATTATCTCATATAACATGAATTCCCATGTACATATAAATATTTTCTGTTTTGATCTGTAGGCTTTGAATATCACGAACAGTCTATTATTTTATGGCTCATCATACTGCTGGTACGGTTTCACGTGTCATGCAGACTGATCTTGGTATTAGATTTATATGTTAGTATGTCTTTGACACCACATGCGTGTTTTTTCTACTTTCTGCTGTCTACCAGAGGAAATTGGTGTCACATTTAACCGTAAAATGATTTCGTTCTAAACATGAATTTAACTTTTCTGTTCTCAAGTAAGTCATAAAAAAATATATTAATGAGGTATTTCCAAAAATCGTTATGTCACATTTATAATGAGTTGTCTCCAAACGATATTATAACGTTATGTAAGTAAAATACAGCTTTTTTATAACACAATAAGGAATAATGAAACAATCTTAAAAGATTTACCCTATTTATTGTATGGATTTAACACAATTTAATCGTTAAATTGTAGTGTAGGAGTTGATATTAAAATGATCCTGAGAAGTTGGAAAATGAAAGAGACAGGATATTTATAAAGATAGCAGATTATTAGTCTTGTTCCGACCATCATTTGACAACCGTGTTTTGCAGTGGCTAGTATTCTATGTTGATATAAAAAAGACGATGTGGTATGATTGCCAATGAGACAACTATCCACAAAAGACCAAAATGACACAGACATTAACAACTATAGGTCACCGTACGGCCTTCAATAATGAGCAAAGCCCATACCGCATAATGAGCTATAAAAGGCCCTGATAAGACAATGTAAAACAATTCAAACGAGAAAACTAACGGCCTTATTTATGTAAAAAAATGAACGAAAAACAAATATGTAACAAATAAACAAACGACAACCACTGAATTACAGGCTCCTGACTTCGGACAGGCACATACATAAATAATATGGCGGGGTTAAACATGTTAGCGGGATCCCAACCCTCCTCCTAACCTGGGACAGTGGTATAACAGTACAACATAAGAACGAACTATAAAAATCAGTTAAAAAAGGCTTAGCTCATCAGATGGACAAAAATACAAGTGGACGTGGGGTTTGAAGACTGTTGTTTGTTTTGGTCGTTTCTCTTTTTGCCATGTCGTGTACATTTATCTTTGACCCATGAATTTGGGTATCCCCTTGATATCTTCCGCTTTTTGTTGTAACAAATAAGTGTTGATCAAAGCACATTTTGTATACCGCTTCATATTAAACATGTACGCGCGATCAATGCTTTTACAATCCTATAAAATTTTGAAAGAAGCATGGTCGGGTTGTTGTCCCTTTGGCACATCCCCCATTTCCATTCTCAATTTTATTAATTTTTACTGATAACTTGTTTATTTTATAACCTTGAAATGAATAGTTAAATCAAGCTTTTTGTTTGTTTTATGTTATTTAATGCAATATTTTTAAATTAAAAACATTCGTCTCCTCGGAAAGCACGTGAAGTCGAAGATGTTGCATGTGTTTGTTCTTTCCCATGGTACTCTTGACATGGTGTCAGGTCTAAGCAACTTAAAACATGGTATTTACTAGTTATTGAACACCGTGCAATGCCCTTTGGATTTTATCCTGTCGTCTTTGTTGTAAGTTTCTAATTATACTCCTTAATTTTATATTGATGAGACGGATATGCAGCCGGTGTCAAATAGAGCTATTTGAAGATGCACAGTTCTAAAGGTGATATCTTTATTTGACGCAGAGTTTTAATCTGTCAGTCAATATATTGAAATATTCTAAATTGAACAATATTGACGCATTAAGAATGCAGTATGCTGTATCAGTTGAGGAAAGTGCTCTTATTATATAATTGACTGATTAGCAAAATGTTAACAAAACCAGACAACAACACATCCGTTAATACACTTAAAGTTTGCACTTTCTTTTGTAAAATAAAAGGACATTACAATCAAAACTTTTAGAATAGCTACAATTGCATAACAAAAAAAAAGATGCAATTATGAATGGTCAGAAGCTTAATGAAACAATAATGATATAAATATCTATATAAATCCGGCATCATTTAGATTTGTCCGCCTTTAGTTACAAAAGGGCGAAGACTCGGCATCACGAAATCTAAATGTTATTGATAGAAGAACAACATAGCAGCAATGAGGGATTTTATATTGTCTTTGGATCACTGATGCTTGAAATTCTGTTTTGATTTAGGATCAAAGACAAACAAAACATTATCCATATTTGACCTATGTATCAGCAACACAAATATGTGAGGAACTAGATACAGGTTTCTACAATATAATATAAGGACACAAAGTATAAGTGAAAGATAATAATACAATATTTACTGATCATACTTACAACTGCTCGTTGATTTTAAATTCTGCAACTCAATTTATTAAAGGAAAAAACCAACTTGTACATTACATTTTATGATTATTTTCACGTCTTTGAAGGCTATAATTTAACACATAGAGAAGAAAATGATAAAACAAATCCAATTGACTGAGATGAGTGTAAAGTATTGTAAAAATAAAACGTGAAACTGTTAAAGGGTTGGGATTCCGCTAACATGTTTAACCCCACCACATTATTTATGTATGTGCCAGTCCCAAGTTAGGAGCCTGTAATTGAGTGGTTGTCGTTTGTTTATGTGTTAATATATTTGTGTTCGTTCATTTTTTATATAAATAAGGCCTTTAGTTTTCTCGTTTGAATTGTTTTACATTGTCATATCGGGGTCTTTATAGCTGACTATGCGGTATGGGCTTTGCTCATTGTTGAAAGCCGTACGGTGACCTATAGTTGTTAATGTCTGTGTCATTTTGGTCTCTTGTGGACAGTTGTCTTATTGGCAATCATACCACATCTTCTTTTTTATTATATGCATTACATTTCTAATAGAAACGGTTTAATATCAAAGGTCAGCATGTCATAAAAGATATATGAAACTGGGAGTAATTAAGTATTGCCATGGTCAAGTTATTGCTAATAAAAACGCTAGTGTCATACTACATATAAAATTAAATGTAAAAAGGCAAATTTTAACATATATATTGAAATTAATTATTGAATGATGTTTTATAACATGCAGAGATGATATATGAAAGTCTAGTTTTTTGTTATATAATATTATTTATTAACTACATGTAGGTAAAATTGAGAATGGAAATGGGGAATATGCCAAAGAGACAACAACCCGACCATAGAAAAAAAAAACAACAGCAGAAGGTCACCAACAGGTCTTCAATGTAGCGAAAAATTCCCGCACCCGGAGGCGTCCTTCAGCTGGCCCCTAAACAAATATATGCTAGTTCAGTGATAGGTAGTTTGCATTGTATAAGCACCGCCAATTACCATTATATACAATATACCTCTTTGTCTATATCTTATATAAAGCAGATATAGATGCCTCGATATTTATTTTGTTTTATTTGTATGTTCTTTCATATATGTACCATTTGTTGTTTTACTTGTACAAATAAAGGGAAAATGATTTAAAAACAAATCTAGTTTAAATCAGTAACTATAATTTGGCTGTTTTTAAGTGTAAAATTTGTGAGATATCTTGCTTAATTTTATTTCTCGATTGGGTTTAACTACTGTCTTATTACCCTGTCGAAACCGAGGTTGTGAATGCAGACCCCGCTCATGGCCAGTGTATTGGATTTAAATCGTGGTTCACTAGGGTTGTAAGTTTCCAGTTTGACAAATGTTGTGTGGTATGTGATATTTGCAGAAATTAAGATTGATTATTTATATCAAACTGTATGCTTTATTATATACGAAAGATACAGTTCTGTTTCCTAACATATTTAAGGTTCTTTAACAACTTTTTAGTAAAACGAGAACTATAATTTTTCTGAAAGTCGTTTATCTCAAACAATAAAATATAAGATAATCAGATGTATCGTCCTATGAATGATTACCTAATAAAGGAGGACGGCTCATAATCTTTCTGGGAGATGCCATTCAGATTTGTTCGATGACATATTTATTTCATTTTAACGCTTATTTTTCTTTAGGGTGTGCATTTTGTGGTTTTAGTTATAGAGATATTATAAAAAGAAAAAAATAGGCTCAATCTTACAAGCTACAATTAAACTGTAACAAGTCGAATTCAAATTACACTGCAGTCTACATTACATTGCGTTTTGTTGATTATTTGTCTAGAGTATTTTTTAAAAACATGATATATTATAAAAGCATTATATCTCTCAATGGGTTTATTTTCAAAAATGTATGTGACACAACATTTATAATAATGAGTACAAGGTGATAAATCCAAATTAAAGCACACGTTGTAAAGTCTCTGTATAAATCTAACATTGGGTCCACCTGCTATCTCCCGTATTCGATGAAAGCACTACCTCATGACGACCGATCTAGGCCAACAGTTAAAGACCTACAGGCTTCGATAAATAATTACCAATTCAATATCACTAAATAAACATAAAGATAACCTATCGTGAGTTCAGAACAAAGACTACTTTTTGGAAACATTATATATAATATTTTTTTTATACATTCGTCATGACAGAAAAGGTGTTCAGGTGTTTTCTCTCCTACTAAATCAGATATACGTATAGAATATGTTATATTCTGTTAACATGTTTTTTTTTTAAATACTTTTGTCAGAGTTGTTAGAGCTATTTCTTATTCTTAACAGTATTATGTTTCCCATCTATTCTTATCCGTTAATTCTAGAATATCAAATAACACAAAATCAATCGTTTCACGTTAGAATTGCATATCTATTTCATTTATTCTACGTTATGTAGTAGAGAATTGATAAGAAGTAGTGGATTCGTAAACGATAATCAACGAGCGACTTTATCAATTCTCTAGCTTAACCCATTTCTAGTAAAACGACTATCTGTTTCATGATCTGACAATGAATCAACGGAATTTCATGAAAATAATTTCGTATTTTCTCTTTTTTATTCTCTGATAGCTGGAAATGATTAGATCCACACGGTTCACATTTATATATAACTTAATATAAGTTAAATTTAACTTAAATGTTTTGTTATCTTCCCTTTTTATTACCAGATTTTATATTTGTAAATAATTATTTCATTCTATGTTTAAGCATTACAAATAATCTATGTTGATTAGATTTTAGTATTTATAATTCATTCAAAAAGATATATAATTAATACACGTAATTTTTTAAATCTTTTTTTGAAAGTTAAAAAAATTTGATTACCAACATTTAGAAACCTTTAATATTTACATATATAGTATTTTGCAACCGAATGAACAAGTTAATGTCGTCAATATTTCCCAATTAACACACATGACTTAAACATTTTAAATCTTATTAAAGTGAAAATGTCACAGTAACACCACTACTCTAGACACCAGTTTATGATAAGATAGATACAAATGATTAGTCTTAATTGAAAAATTATATATGCATTTTGTGTAAACTGGTTATTATTCAATTTTGCATAGTATCATGTAAGCTGTTCATAGCCATGATCGTCTAGTCGTTGGCATGGTAAAAAATAAGTGTGATATTAACAGTGCCAAGTTCAAGCCTAGTATCCGGAATGATTTTTGTAATATTTTTCTCTACTAAAAAGTAAAATCACAAAAGTATTGATCTCAGATAAATCAATTCGGAACGTCCATAATATTGTTTTTAATCTAAGAGGTATCTTTATTTCATTTTTACTATAAAGTTTACGATTTTGTTTCTAGTTTTACCGTCAAAGAGGTAGTTTTATAGTTGTAGCTTATCACTCTTTATTCAAATTAGAGTCAGTTACAGACCTTCTAAAATTCAAACTGACCATTATTCCGTGCGTTCATCGTGTATCGTGCGTGTTGCGTGCGTGCATCGTGCGTGTATCGTGCGTGTACCAATCGTGCGTTCATCATTCATCGTTCCGTGTATTTTCCGTGTAACGTGCGTGCATCGTGTATTCTTAATCGTGTATCGTGCGTGTATCGTGCGCTCATCAATCATTCATTCTTAACCGTGTATCGTGCGTGTATCGTGCGTTCATCAATCATTCATTCTTATAACCGTGTATCGTGCGTTCGTCAATCGTGTATAATTGTGTAGATCAGATAACGTGCATTTGTGAAACGTTCATCTCTAATTGTGTAACGTTCATACATTGCGGTTTTTATATGATAGTCGGTTATAGAGATCACCAAAGCTTATATTTTTTTCTCACGGTTAATTATAAAGTATATGTATATAAATAATTTAAATAAAATGTACAGTCATACTTACTTTCTTGTAGACACTTAATTAACTTCATCGTACATAACGTTCATACAGATTCATGACTTTTTGTGTAAATATTTTATCATCTGTAAATATTTTGTGGTTATTCGGTGAATCTTGGCTGGGACTGACACATTTTTATATAACGATACATGTTGTACGTACAAACAATAACATGATATTGACATTTCTACGACAGAAGAGCTAAAATTGGAATTTCTATTCAACTGAGCGAAAATGGACTTAAAAATATACTGTTGGCCAACTGTTATTTGTTAAAAATATTCTGTCAATTAAAAACAAATGTGTTTTTGCAAAATTTAAATGTGGGGTAGCTCCACTAAAAAAATAGAAACTGGAAAGTATGAAACAAAAGTAGTCCACGAGATGACATGTGTTGTAGCTCTACTATTGAAGATGAACTTCATGTCATTCTTAAATGCCCATTATATGTAGTTTTAAGACAAATATTATACATTTTAATGAACATTTTAACCCGCGGCTATAATTATCAGATAGCGAAAATTTTATATTTTTATTTAAAAACGGCAATGTTGCTGCTATAGTCGCCAAAAACACCAACAATATTTTATTGAAAAGAAACTATACAAATCATTGGTTGTAAATCCTAGGTAGATTATAATTCTTCGCTTGTTTGGCAAATTCCTATGCTACTAAGATATTTTCAAATATTTAAGTTTTGATAAATACCATTATAACTATCATTTTTGTCTTAATTAGTTTCTGATGGTCACATGCACGTATTGTTATTCCATTTAGAAAATACAATATACAAGATTGTCGGGTAAATGTGGATTGCGGATTAAAATGTTAAATGTCAAATATGAATTAACAAATTAAACTGAGGCGAATTAACACGAATATGTATATTCTCTTCAACAGTGTTCGAATTCTCTTTTCTGAATTTCATTTAAACTAAGCTAAAATGTTTTGTGGAAAATTGAATAAAAATAAACATTATATGTATTTGAAGGCATTATTTTAATTAAACAAATATAAGATCACGCAAATACATCATGTATTATTTTAAATTGAGGAACTTTTATAACTTGAAATTGGACTTACAAGTTTAAGATATAATCTTGTTTTTTTTTGTTTTTTTTTTTTTTGTTTGTTTTTATAAATTAGTTAAATATATGGTATTATCATAACAAGTCTTTACTTGAATGGAATAAACATGGAACACTTTCACGGATTCATTTTTTATTGTGTTCATGGTTGCCTATCAATGACACCGTTTTTAATGTATGTCTAAAAGATTATTATCCGAAAAATAATTTACAATAGTACGTTGTTACTGACTAGGTTAGTCCCCTCCGTAAAACATTCAGTATGCATTCGGAACATACATATATTAAGGTATTGTCAAGAATTTCAATAACGGCCGGGAAACAGACTAGTTGTTTACCTTCTATGATTATTAAATAATGACGGATGTTGTTTTTTTATCGGTACGTCTAAACACTACTAAGGAATCCTTAGTGCACTAAGACTTTGACTATACAATGCCGCTAAGGATTAGAAGGAGTGCTGTTATATGTATTATTTTTATATATCATGTTAGAGATTGATATTTAATGCCTAAATTTCAAATTTTACAGAAAAATAATCATAAATAAACGAAATATTTAACATTATTTAGACACGTGCCGGTTTTTCTTTGATATGCCGAAATTCAATGAACCGTATTTTTGACGATCTATTTTATTTTAAGTGATTTAAAACAATTGTATCGAAAAGATTTATGCTTCAAATATTTATAATTAAATGTGTTGTTCTTATTTAAAATGATGAAAATAATTTTGCTGTTGTTTTATTTCTTTTGCAACAAAATTGTTTGCCATAGGAGCACGACTTTGATGTGCGCCAACTTATAAATAAGAGTGTGGTCAGCTTATTAAAATGTTTATGTAAGATATACAAAGGATTTACTATATATATATATACGAATCCTTGGATATACGGAGACAAAAGGAATATATATATTTATAAGTGTTTTGTTTTTATTTTAATTCCGACAAAGATGCGTGTAAATACAAATGGTTTCACTAAAAATATGAGTAAATTCCGAAAACCATCATAAGAAACAACTATGTTAAGTTTCATGAAATGGATAAGCGGTTCTCAAGTTACAGTGCGACATGCGGACGGACGGACGCTGGACATTTGTATACCATAAAACGTCCCGTCAAAATGTTGACGGGCGTATAAAAAAGCGTAATGCGCCCGTATGTCAAAAGAAATCTGATTTGTATGTTTTTTGTCGAGTCTTCGACTTTAGTCGAAAAAGCGAGACTAAGTGATCCTACATTCCTTCGGCGTCTTTGAAATTTTAATGACCGTTTCTTAAACTATCCTGGATTTCTATAAAACTTGGACAGAAGCTTGTTAATAATCATAAGATAGTATCAGGAAGTTTTAAAACATTTATTAGATTCATAAACTGTCCTGGGTTTTTACCAAACTTGGACAGAAGCTTTTTTCAATCAAAAGATAGTATCAACAGGAATATTTTATTGATTTATTTCCTCATTGTTGTTGAGCATGCGATTAACAGAAAGTATAGGCGAGACACTGGGTTCCGCGGAACCTTTACGATTTTTTTTTTAACAAATTGTCTGTTTAACATATTGTATGAGATAATTTATGAAATAATTACTGTGATGTGTTCATTACTCACTGTTGAAGGCCGTGGGGTGACTTATGGTGAAAACTTCTGTGTCATTTTATTTCTCGCGATGAGTTGTCTCATCCCAAATCATACCACATCTTTTTCTTGTTATCAAAACTTCAACATGTATTTTCAAAAACTTGTACGAATATGTATTGAACCTCGTAACCAGCTTCAACATGTTCATGTGTGGACAAGTATCATTTGCAAATCTATAAAACACGTATTCAAAATGGCGATTAACTGGAAACAACAAAGTATACCACAATTTGTGAAAACGCTCCACGAAGAAGAAAAGCTGACGACGGACGACGACAAAGTGATACCAATATACGAACGCAAAATTTGTATGCGGTCTTTTAAAAACCGACATTAGATCACAAATTTATGATTTCAAAATACACTTGAGAAAACACTTCTTCGTTCTGATTTTTTTTTTCAAGAATTATTCATTTATAAGTATCCAACTTTACCGATCTTGTCGATTAAACGTTAAGAGGATTCCCGTGTAATCAGTTATGTAATTTGACACGTGTAAGACGATTCATTGATTTTCGGCATATCAAAGAAAAACAGGCGCGTGTCTTGATAATGTTGAATATCTTGTTTATTTATTATTACTTTTCTATAAAATTTGAAATTTATGCATTAAATATCGATATATACCATAATATGAAAAGAAATTACATGTAACAGAATCCCATCTATTCCTTAGTGGCATGTTATAAGTTCTTAGTGCACTAAGGACTCCCTTAGACGCACCCGTGTTTTTTTTTACCATGGGGTGTTATATGTTCTGTTACTGAGGAGATTTTTTGTCCTTTATGAATCCATATGACAAAAACTCTAATAAGGATAAATTTTGTTTCATAGAAAAATCGGTAGTTTTTATCCAATTTTTGTTCATTTTTATCGGATATAATAAAATACAAACAATTAATTGAAGTTTCGTATGCATCTATCAAGACCAAGCAATTTTTGACTAGTATAAAGGGTTGCCTTTGTTTTATAGCTCAAAACGGTATTATTCGTTTTGCGTTACATTGGGTTGAATAATGAAATAACAGCTCAGCACACTTCGGCGCAGACCAGCAGACTTTGGCGCAATGGAGTGCGATGTTTTATAAAACGCGGGATATCTTAATTAAAGTCTACATATGTGCAATTATTATGAGCAGTATATAAAGCATTTACTATTGTGTTATTGCCTATGGATGTTATAGTTCAAGTTGCTGCGTTCTTATTGAGAGATCGTCCTATTTGATGTTTTGCAAGTGGAAATTATTCTTGCTTCTACATGTATCGTTACTTAATTTGTTCCTCTAATGAGATCCTCATTTACCATTATATAATCATTAGAATAGTTTGTGGACCCGTATGTATTTAGGGAATGATACTCAATCGTACGTATAAAAACAAATCTTTCGTGTATTTCCCGTTTCACAGTCCTACATGTATATTGAATTTTACTCACAACTCAGTAAGTTGATACCAGCGCGGGGTACATGTATGCTTAAACCTCTTATTCTTGGATTGCTGTCTGATTGACGAATACCCGTCATTTTATATATTTAGATTTTTTTTAATTTGTTTTTGAGGGATGCACCCAGTTGCATCTTTTCATTTAAGATATATTTCCGTGACGTAACCTCGAAAGATTAGTCACACCACTAAAAACAATAAGGGAAATGAAACTTCTTCTCGCATGTTGCACTTCGACAAAATACTGCCTTGAACTCAATTTTGGTATAAATATAAAGAAGCCACAATTTGGTTCTGAAATGTATATTTTTGTAAACACCAAAAGCTAGGTAGCATATCCCTTAATTGATACAGGCTCTTAAATTCGACAATGTTTAGAGACAGTGCTAGGGCTGTTTGCAAGTCAAGGTCACTAAACTCTCTTTAGGCAGCAACCATTTGATTTTCTGGGGGGGGGGGGGGGGAGGGGGCTATGGTTTTTTTTGGAAAAAAAAGTTTGTTTCCAGTTTTTGGAGAAAAAAATAATTTGTTTTTGATTCTGAGAAAAAAAAATTGTTTGTTTCACCCTCAGCTGCCACTATATATAATGCTAAAATTGAAAGAAAAAAATTGTTTTCGACTTGTCGCGAAAAAAATAGATTGTTTTTTGCCGCAGGCGAAAAAAAAAGTTTGTACAGAAAAAAAAAACCATAGCCCCCCCCCCCCCCCCAGAAAATCAAATGGTTGCTGCCTTATCCGTTTAGAGATTTTCTGAAAATACAATGGCTTTTGCCTTATTCGAAACTAAAACATTAGCAAATATAACTGGTGGCCTTCGGCTGTCAATTATTCTTTTCGGGTTGTTGTCTCTTTGACACATTCCCGATTTTCATTCTTGGTTTTAAAATAACTAAAAATACTATTTACAATTGTCAGTTCAAAATACATTTAGAATCTAAGAAGTCAGTTCGATGATACTAGTACATGTTATATTCTACTGAATTTACTATATCCGTTATTATTACGTAATATATATATTATATAAGGCCTGTGTCCAGGTGGAAATAACGGGCCGTAATAACAATATGTGATTTGTATGTCAGGTGAAAGTGACAACGGGTGGTATGTATACTAAAATGTTTATCGTCTTCCATTATACATGAGGATGTTAATGGGGGTTTATAGAAGGAAACTATAGACAAAAAAATAAAGAATACAAAAAATAACTAGACAAATAGAAAAGAAAATGATGAGATACTAGAATATATGGAATAAAGATTGATCGGCAAAAGGTAAAACGAATTATAAAACAAATTGCCTAAAAATATAGAACACAGAAATACTGAATCCCCATTCAGACCCTCATGATCTAACACTTAAAGCTTTAGGACATTTATGGGCATGCGGTACAGTTTTAGACCACCGACAGAGATTTTTATGACAAAATCAATTTGTCCATGTGTATATGTGCTTAAAATTATATCTTCATGTGCTAAATTTAAATTAAAGACAACTGGGTTTGAATTATTCGACATTTACTTAATATTTCGGTTTCTTGGACATTTCTGTCCTTTGAGCAGACACCCTTAACATTTTATGTTTCAAAATATAAAGATATACAGATTTCGGTAAAGAGATAAGGAATATCTTCGTTACAAAATTGGGTTCTTACTACATTTGTGTAACAATTCTTTGTTAATAATTGATTTTTGTTAAAAGAAATTGATTTAAGAAAAAAACGGTATTTTTGTTGAATATTTATCTACTTAGTAGTTAAAAAAATTCGTTAATTTCTTCATAATAGTTGGAACAAAAATCTCCATACGGTATCAAGCCAAATTTCTAAAAAGAAGGGACATATATGCTCTAAAGCTAATGGTTAAATCTCGAAAAATGTTAAAATGCTAAAAGTTTTTAGAAGAAAGAGTTTAATGTCTACTATTTTAGATTTAATTCTGCGAATTGTTTTTGTCTGTAAAAACATAAAACAGAGAGATAAAAAGAATCACAACTAATTGAATAAAATGGAGGATTGAAATGAAGAATGTGTCAAAGAGAGAACAATCCAACCAAAGAGCAGAAAATGGTGCATCTAAACACGACTAAGGACTCCTAAGTGCACTAATATGTTATAATATGCTATTAAGGACTAAAAGAGTGATGTGCAATGTAAACAAATTTCTTATCTAGATAGAGATTGATATTTAATGCATACATTCAAATTTAATCAATAAAAGATCACTGATAATAATTGAACAATGCCTGTGACGGTTTTCGTTAATTTTTCCGAAAATCACTGAACTATAAGACACGTGTCGAATTACATAACTGATAACACTATTACCTTAAAAAAATGAACAAAATAATTATTTAGAGAGGAAAATTACCCAGACATTTAGATATATTTACATATTACCATAAAAATGTGTTTTTAAATTTAAAAAAAAATCATTTAATATGCATCGGTTTATGATTTAATGAAAAAATATAGAAAATTGTTAAGCTGTTTTTTTTTTCAGGAAGGAAAATAATGTTTGCATCGAGAAAAATAGCCCCTCCCCTATAAATGATCATTAATTTACCTAAGTAGGAGCTTAAATTTTGGACACCGATCGCGAGGCCTGACTGCCATAAACAACAGATTACGAACAGCAAACAGTGGATACACCAATTCATTCATATGTATGAAAGACAACGACGGACACAAAATGATTGCACTGAATAATTTCAACTACCATTGAGATAGATTTTTCAAATCTCCTTATCAAATTAGACATGCATTTAAAAAAAAAACAACTTGGGATATCTATTACCGTTTGGTTTCAAATTGGAATTAAAAATTGCATTTTCCCAAAGAGTTTTAGGTAAAACCCCGTGAATCTCACCTCCTAGAAATTTGAAGTGTCAGGATGTTTGAAAATATGTATGAATTTTCTTACATACTTGAAATTGTATAAGGAATATAAACACATTCAGTATGTTTACTGTACAAACAAACAACAGACACCAATTGTGTCTTATATTGTTTAAGTCATTTTTACTGAGAGTAAAATTTGATAAATTGATTATTCAGTGGTTGTTTAAACGTCCAGTGGCAAAAATTTCATGCATATTCAGGACGAAAAGTCGTTTCAGAAGTATATAATGAAGTATTTGGTATTACAAATGTTTAAATTTTCTAATTATTTAGGAAATGTCATTTTGTTAGGTAGTTCTAATTAATTTGTACGAATCAAATTTTTCTGACAAAATAATATCTTTTGCTCTCAATTAACACATACGATTCTGATAACAATGGATAATATAAGGAACTTTGTAACTTACATTAAAAAAAGAAATTATGATTGTTTAATCAGGTGTTATGTCAGTTCGCTCGTGTCAGTCGGATCACTGATTTTCGGCAATATCAAGGAAAAACCGACACGTTCTAAAGATTGTTCAACTACTCATTTATTGGTGAAATAATAACCTAATATGTCCTGTTGATAAGTATATATGTGCAAAACTACAAAAAATTGAGGTGAATGTTAACATAAAAGAATCAAATAATTTCTGCTATGCTTGTAGTGAATACGAAACAGCTTACAATGTTTTTTTTAGATATATACATATATAATCGTTTATAAAATGTATCCGTCAAAGTGAAAACATATACAACATGAAAATAAAAATACATAGATCATTCATTTATTGCAATCAATTATATCAACATGTTAGTTGAAATAATTTTTAGAACCAGTCACTCTCTGTAGATATAATGCGTCGGACATTGCATGCATAAAAATAAAATTTAGATTTTTAACTGTATGAAATAAAATTAGTAAGGGTTTCGCGGAACACAATGTCTCGCCTTCGTTTGCCGTAAACTAGAACTCTCAGGGTGAGGCTGAACAAAATCAAGACACTATATTTTGATTGTTATGAGCTTCTGTCCAAGTTCAAAAATATTTCCGGTGCCTATAAAATAGCCGACTTCAATTACGTTATTTGAATCTGAGCTGGCAAAATAGCATATTATCTATTATGCTGGTATCGGCAAAACAGCTACAAGTATTGCCTTTAATGAAAATGCATATCAATTTTAAATACTATTCTAAATAAAATAGCTTTGAGAATTGTGAATCATTCAACGTGCGTGTATCGTGCGTGCGTGTATCGTGCGTGTATCGTGTATTTATCATTCATCGTGCATCGTGCGTGTATCGTGCGTTCATCATTCATCATTCATTTTGCGTTAATCCTCCGTGTAACGCTCATCGCTCATCGTGCGTGTATCGTGTATCGTGCGTGTACCGTGCGTGTATCGTGCATTCACCGTGCGTGTATCGTGCGTGCGTGTATCGTGCGTGTGGTCAGTTTGAATTTTAGAAGGTCTGTAGATGTTGATGTATATAATCAAACAAATAAAAACTAAGTGATCATGGTATGATATCATTTTAATACTAAAACCAAAAGTAAGCATTTGCCATGATGAAAAGGGAAAGGCCTTGTACGTTACAAGTGATAAGTGTAATGTGTACATGGATGTTTATTTTATCAAGGAATTCTACTAATAAGTAATATTTACAATTCCTTGATTTAAAAATCACGTGTGTATATATTTTATTAGATAACAAAAAGACTGAAATACAGTATATTGACATGCATTGACAGATATACGATATAAGAGTGATATTTAATTAGTAATTTATATCGGTACTCGTGGTCTAGTGGTATCATGCATAGACTACCGAATTTACTGACGAAAATACGCACGAGTTCGAACCTTTCATTAGTCACTCGTTTTTGAGAAGATCACATGTCGTAAGTTAAAAGTTTAAAGTTATGATATAAGTTATCTCAAGTTAACATGATTCTTGAAAAATAATCCACTGTTAGAACAATAGACTGACGTCAGAGAAATGGGTTAACATATTTTCAATGTAAGGTTCCGAAAATATATGTTATATTTTGTCGGCTTTAATACACTTTAAACTTTGATTGATTTCCGTCTAAACAGTGCATAGGTATTTTAATAGTTTTGGGTTCTTTGAAATACACTGGTACTAAAGAGATAATCGTAACTGCCGTTACGACTATCCCAATATGTCGACGGCAGATATGGTTAAAATCTTCACAGTCATTTTTCTCAAATGTAGCATGTTTTTGTCAATAGTTACTAAGCTGCAAGGTTTTTCTATACCATTACATCATATTTGAATCGTAACGGTGCACTGGAATTGTCTAAGCGCTTTGAAAATTGCCGTTGAAAAATTCGGGATGATAATCGTAACTCTAAGGCATTTTTCTTCTTTGATAATCGTAATTTCGTTATGGGATAATAGTAACTGAAACATAATAAATGTGTCTTTCAGCATTTAAATGGTATAATGTTTGTTTAAAATACAAATTTCCAGTTTAACGATGACATTAAGGCATATAAAAATAAATGATGAAACTTACAGGTTAACATCTAGGACAAATTTACTTATATATTTCTATTTATAACTTAACACAATATGCATAACCTTTTAATATATACATGTACCTGTAAAAGATATGGAAAATGAAGCAGCTGTCGAGTCAGTTATGGTGAAAAGTAGATATTTTTATTTTTTTCAAAATTTCAATGTTGTATGCGCGTTAAACTTTGTTTTTTTTTTTTTTGTTTTTTGTTTTTTTTTGTTTTTTTTTTTGTTTTTTTGGAGGGGGATGGTGGATTAGCTATATCCCATATCCCAAAAGTGCAATCCTGTCAATTCATTGCTCAAAATGAAAGTCACGTACAATGTATACCACATTTTCATATGTCATATGTTTTGCCTCCAATTTCACGTTTATACTAAAATCCTGCGCAAAATGAACAAAAGATTCCATCAATAACTTTTTAACTGCATCATCGGATTTCACAGTTGATACTATTATCGGTAGATATGAGTGTTCATATTTCCCTTTCCCTTATATTTCAATAAATAAAGCCGTCCATATTTTTTCCCTTGGATTCACTTTTTTCTATATTATACTGATATATGATTTTAATAATTAAATTCAAATGTTTTGATCAAATACCCATGCATCTTATGACGTTTCTTTAAACAGTGTGGATGGTAAAGGATCTAGAATAGTTACCAGTTTATTGTTACTATTGTTTATAATAATTGTTACTTTTGTTTATTGCTACTTTTGTTTTTTGTTTTTATAAGCCTACCTATAGTCTTACGAAGCATTTGACGGACTGTAAAAAAACACAAATATATATGATATATATATATATATATGTACGTCTGAGTCAGTGACAACGCTACAACAGATTAATCCATCGGATCGCCATCAATGATGGTGATACATGGCTGTGTACATTATGTATATACAACTCGTCTAAACATCAACCCAACAATGTTAGATCTGTAAATTTGCTTTCGCAAACTGACGAGGAAAGGTAACACACGGCCACTGAAAGCTTTATTTTTGTAGAGCCCAAGTGGTCGTGTGGTCTAGCGGGACGGCTGCAGTGCAGGCGATTTGGTGTCACGATATCACAGTTAGTAGCATGGGTTCGAATACCGGCGAGGGAAGAACAAAACATTTGCGAAAGCAAATTTACAGATCTAACATTGTTGGGTTGATGTTTAGACGAGTTGTATATACATAATGTACACAGCCATGTATCACCATCATTGATGGCGATCCGATGGATTAATCTGTTGTAGAGTTGTCACTGATTCAGACGTACTTATAAATATAATTATTTTCTGTGACTGTATCTTACATTAATTTGTAGGATCCTTTATTATAGATAATTGAGCTGATTTGTTACAATAACATCTCCATGCCTTATATATCATGTACTGTAGTACGCCGCTAGATTAAAACTGACGAGGAAAGGTAACACACGGCCACTGAAAGCTTTATTTTTGTGGAGCCCAGGTGGTCGTGTGGTCTAGCGGGACGGCTGCAGTGCAGGCGATTTGGTGTCACGATATCACAGTTAGTAGCATGGGTTCGAATCCCGGCGAGGGAAGAACAAAAAATTTGCGAAAGCAAATTTACAGATCTAACATTGTTGGGTTGATGTTTAGACGAGTTATATATATATATATATATATATGTATATTGCTAAATTACATCAGAAGGCATACCATGTAGATCATCACAGTCGGAACTGGTTTAATTACAAAGATTTTTATAGATTCTAAAACAAATATATTGTGCTTCAGAAAAATGCATGACAATTAGGTAAGGCTAATTTTTGTTTTCATTTAATAGAAAAGTACTAATTATATGGCAAGTATGCAAGTACAAAAATGTTCTTTGCTTAGTACCTTCAATATTTTTCTCTACAATATCTTTGGAATCCATGCGCCAAGGCTCCGTGTTGAAGGCCGTACATTGACCTATAATAGTTTACGTTAATTTATAAATTGTTATTTGGATGGAGAGTTGTCTCATTGGCACTCACACCACATCTTCCTATATCTATATATATATATATATATATGCAGCATACTTTTCATATATCAAGTATTTATGAAATTTTTAATTAGTTTGTTTCTAATATGGCGGAATATGCGTTATATGTTTCTCAACGTTGCTGTCATTCTTTGAATAAGTATTTCTAGTAAGAAAATTTAAAGCCACATCAATTTTATTTCTTGATTTTCGGGCTTTTGACCAAACTATACAAGAACACAAATCCATGTTTGCCAATGAACTCAACGTTAGAATGTGCTTAAATTCCCGGGGGCATAAATAGTACATATAGCCACCTGCAATACATGAATTAAAACAATATTTACTATATTTACTATGTTTTTATTCAGGATAAATTAATGTTTGTTTACCGTCTTAATTAGAAATCTGATGGAGGATGACACATGCGTTTCGCCTGACAATTATTGTTAAGATGTTGGAACGTTTCGTAGTTTTAAAATTCACGCCATAATTTCATCATATGCTATCAGATAAACGTTTTTAGTGTCAATATCAATAAAACACTTTCCAGTTACGATTATCTTTTCCTTTTTTAAATACCATATTTACGATTCTCTTTTTTCCAAGTTACGATTATCATCCCGAATTTTTCAACGGCAATTTTCAAAGCTCTTAAACAATTCCAGTGCACTGTTACGATTCAAAAATGATGTAATGGTATGGAAAAACCTTGCAGCTGAGTAACTATTGACAAAAACATGCTACATTTGAGAAAAATGACTGTAAAGATTTTACCTATATCTGCCGTCGCCATATTGGGATAGTCGTAATTGCAGTTACGATTATCTCTTTAATACCAGTGAAATACAAAATGGATATACATTGATAATCAATAGGTTGTATAAATGATTATAGTCTTGTTTGTTCAATAATTGGATCTAGGTTTGATGCTTTACACTCTATATCACTAAACATATCGTGTGTAAATTACCATCGAGGGTTAACAAGTTTGCAAAGAGGTCAAGTCTTCAAATGTTTTACGGATGCTTTTATCAGTTGACCTGTAGAGCTATGTAATACTTTCTCCACTTGTTTATACAACAATTCCGACGAGTTGCCTTCTCTGTCATATTTCCCAATGTAACACATCACCACAGTTTCCATTATCAAAGAGTATGTACTTGGTTAACATTAGTCATGTAGTATACATAACTCTTACCATTCTGAATTAAACCATTGATACCCCTACTACCTTCATTTCTTGGGGGGTTCTTTTCTCAGTGGTTGTGACCATTATCTTCTCTAGAATGTCATAAAAATTCAAGGTACGGTCATGTCTGATTGGTTATCTTCATTAAAAAATATCAATGTTGAATAAATATTTAAATTTTGTTTATTATTTTATTTGTTATTATGAAATACTAACTTTCAGTCTTCACAACAATGAATCCGAAGTTATAAAGACGTTCTTTCCTGGAACTGATTTGCCCCCCAGGATTTAATCAAAATACATTGGGCAAAAGCGAATTAATTTTCCAGAACTGTCTCCTCAACTTCACCTGAATATAGGATATGTATTTCTAAAATCGTTCGGTAATCAAGAGCTTGCTACTCGGACAGTATAAAATGTCAAAGGTGTCTGCGCAAAAAGTTGATGTCACAGAAAGTTCATCGGAAGATACCAAACGTTTGTTAATATATATTCTGTATTAACTTCACAGACATGACGTATAGATTCTAGGTACATTTTGTATCGACGTTATCATCTAAATAATGTTTCAAATTGTTCTTTTTAGTTATCTTTGTATATTTCATCTTTATCTGTCCACATTTGATAATACCAGTTTTTGACGTGACCCAGTTTTTATACATCTCGTCCTTGTGTTTTTGTATTATGGTCATTGTTTGCATTTTTGTCTTTTAATTTTGCTTAAGTACCTTGTCTATAGATCGTCTATTTGCCATTTAATTGTTTGTTTTTATATTGAGTAACGTACAATAGAAATGGTATGCAACTTTCATTGATACGTATAAATAGCTATGAAACAGGTTAAAGCTATAATGTTCTACAGAAGGAAATGCATGTACCTTGTCAGAAATATGAAAGTTCTTTTCTATTCGTTTTGATAAATTTGAGTTTTTGATTTTGTAATTTGATTAAGGACTTTCCGTTTTAATTTTCCTTGGAGTTTGGTATTTTTGTTATTCTACTTTTTACATACAATCAGCCTGACTGTTGTTATTCTACTATTTACATACAATCAGCCTGACTGTTGTTATTCTACTATTTACATACAATCAGCCTGACTGTTGTTATTCTACTATTTACATACAATCAGCCTGACTGTTGTTATTCTACTATTTACATACAATCAGCCTGACTGTTGTTATTCTACTATTTACATACAATCAGCCTGACTGTTGTTATTCTACTATTTACATACAATCAGCCTGACTGTTGTTATTCTACTTTTTACATACAATCAGCCTGACTGTTGTTATTCTACTATTTACATACAATCAGCCTGACTGTTGTTATTTTAATTACGTATTTGTTTATAAATATGGTAAACCTTTACCAAACGAAATCTGATATTCTACCAACTCTTAAAATCCTATTTCGACTGTGTTGGCATTCTTTCGATTAAAACTTACCGAAAACAAAATAATACTAGACTATCACTTTCATATATCATATCTGCATATATCTTAAGATTACATTATTATAATTGTCATTAATATATTTCGATGTTTATGTTAATTTTTGATAAAGAAGAATGACATACAACTTTAATATTTAGATTACGTAATTAAGACGGATAACAAAGAGACATGTAAGTGCTAAATTATTTACTTTGGATTATGTACCTTACATGTAAATTAAGGCTTTTGTTAAACAACCTTTTCCTATTACTCATGTGTGAAATTGTTTATAACACCTGTCACCCATGACTGGATTATTGACCAACCAGTGAAAATAGGTTGTGGTCAAGGGAGCTAAATTACAAGGTAATTTTTGATTGGTGAAAACAGGAGAAAGTTAAGAAATCAGTGGTCATGTGACCACGCCCGCATGGAAACAATCTATGTTTTCAACGGTCACTTTGATTACTGATTTCAAATAATAAACATCAATATTTACTAGAACTTTCTCTTGTTTTACACCAGGTAAGTTGAATTATATTTTTTTGTATTTTTGTTATTTAAATTAGAAAGTTTAAATTACTTTATATTTTTGGGTAAAGCTAACTAAAGTTAAAATTCATTTTCTGATATTCACTTAAATTAATTGTATATATTTTGTATAGATTTTATTTTGTTTTCATTGAGATTAATTATTTTTATGTTGGTTACGCTTAGGACGCGATGCTTTATTTATGTAAACAATTGAGAAACGTTTCAAGAATTTATTTAATTCAAATCTATTCTATGTTTAGAAACATTTAGTTAATTTTATAATAGTTATTTTTAAAAGTTTATTTAAAGTCCGGAAATATTTCATATTGTATCCGTATTAACTTTTAAGTATTATAATGTCCAGGGGAGATAATTTGTAATTTTTATTTGCCGGGAGAAATGTCTTTTGTTGATAAAGCAATGATTATTGAGTTAAATCGAAAGCTAAATAACAAAGACATGAAACCTTATTTTCTACTTTATTATTCTGTAAGTTGTGTTATTATATTTTGTATATAAATTATATATTAAGTTCATAAAATAGGTTATGGTAAGCGACACTTGTTCGCAAGATTTCAGTTTGTTTACAAAATTGTTTGAACATTTTGAATTGACTTTTGAACTTAAATTTAAATTGAATTTAGTTAATTTTATTGTATTACACACATACACGGAACTCGTGACAGGAGTACATGTTTGTTGCTAAGCAACATGGGTATATTCTTTATTTTAATATTTTGCAATAAGAGTAATTACTGTTAAGAATTATGCAAAGTTATTCTACATACAAATTTATTCAGAATAAATTGTATTTGGTATTAGATTGTATGCGTTTAAATATTAAGATAGTATGGCAATGATTTTATTAATTTTAAAAGTTTATTGTTTCCATAGCAACAAATTATTATACAAAACATTTGAAATTAAATATCCTTTTTAGTTGAAATGATTCGGTTTATTTAACATATTGTATTATGCATTAACCTGTACGTAAAGTTTTGTAAAGCTGTTTCACTTGATAAAATAGAGTTTGGGCAAGTTTTGTTTAATTAGTTAAAATTTGCATAGAGTTATGTCCCTTAATTTAGTTCATTTGTGAAATTCTAAATTTATTATCAAGTGAGACTTGCTATTTTATTGTGTAAAATCTGTAGCACTTTGATTACTGATTTCAAATAATAAACATCAATATTTACTAGAACTTTCTCTTGTTTTACACCAGGTGCTAAAAGTCATCAGACACAGCACAGAAAGTCGGTACAACATATGTATCATTTCTTTCATTTGTTTACAACTCTGTCTTGTATTGTTCTGGTCGTACTATTGCAAATATTAAAAATTTCATGACTGTATCATGTGTTTCCATCAGTTTACCATAGAACTATCACATGGTTAGGTTTGAAATTAATGGTAAACTCTAAGTTTTTAGTGCTTACCGTTTTAATTTATTGACATAACTGCACGATTCGATTCTCAATTGATAGTGGTAAGATAATCGTTGCAAAGAATCCTGCTTAATTTTTGTGAAAGACGGTTTTAATTTTGCAGTGTTGCGAGAATTTATGTTCTGAGTTGATGGCAATTGTAGTGACCTGAAATACATGTACCATTCCATTGAGTTTAGTTATATGTCTTGTGTTTCTATCTCTGACCTAAGTTTTCTGTATTTGGCATGTGTAGTGCATTATGACATAAGACATTGTTACGTGTACCATGATGAACTTTCGTGCATGACTGCTGTGTATATTTTTGACATGGAACTATTGACCAGAATATGACTTTTTGTCTCTTGACCTATGCACGTTGGGTGTGTCATCGGGATACAGTGTGTATATTACCTTGACCTAAACATATAATTTTCAATTGACCTTGCTTCTGAATATGTGGCATGTAGATGTATTGTCATAAGATGGTGAGTGTAGTGGCAATAGAAACTTTATGTGAGCTTGACCTGTGGCCTCAATGTACAACTTGTATATTTTGTTTGAATTAAATGAGGAATTGTCTGATTGGTACTCATACCACATCTTATTATATCTATTTTAGATATAAAGATAATATATTTGTTTGTTTTGTGTAGCACGATTACCCTTTCCTCAAAATCTGCTTTTTTGTTTTTTTTTATAAAGAACTCTTGACCAGACTATGACTTTTTGACTCTTGACCTCAGCATATTGGGTGTGTCTCTTGGTATGTTTACCTTGACGACAAGTCAGGGGTCTCTGTTTTTTGTTGATCTTGTATGTTTTTAATTGTAAGTTCAGTTTTATGTTTTGGAGTTTGAACTAGTACACACTTTGTTTAGGGGCCATCTGAAGCCCGCCTCCGGTCGAGGGATTTTCACGCTTTGTTGAAGACCCATTGGTGGCCTTCGACTGCTTTCTACTTTTTTGTCATGTTACTGTCTCTTTTACACATTCCACATTTTCATTCTCAATTTTTAAGAATGTAATGTTCAAATGAAAACTAAATCCTTTAATTTCCGTGAAAAATTTGAGTGGGTCTCACTGGGGTCTAAGCGTGACGCGGGATTGCTGACTTTTTGTAAGCGTTACACGTGAAAGTCAAATTATTGTGCCGTGAAAACGGGAATTGAAGTCTAGTGGGACACGGGAATTTACCAAAAAATGAGAATTGCTTACGTACATAGTGTAAGCGGGACACGGGAATCTGACAAAACAGTAAGCGGGATCTGGGATTAGATCCCCCAACGAGAGAACATTTCATGGACATGCAGATATGGATAGTCTGTTTTTACATCTTAAAAATTTCCACAGAAGGTAAACGCACATCAATAAACTGAACTCAATGCAAAGAACATTTAAAGTACACTTAAACAGAGAGCTCAATCTAGTGAAACACTTTGTTATGCTGGTCACATGTAGCTTAAAATATCGTTGTTCCATGTTTTTATAGGGATATGAATTCTCATAAACGGTAAAAGTGACGCTACCAAATTTCGAATTTTATTTTGTGTTGTGTGGTAATCAGCATTGTCCCAGGTTAGGGGAATGGTGGGGATCCCGCCCTATTCGGTATGTATGTGCCTGTCGCATGTCAGGAACTTGTAATTCAGTGTTTGTCGTTTGATTATGTGTTACATATTTGTTTTTCGTTTATTTTTATACGCCCGTCAAAATTTTGACGGGACGTATTATGGTATACAAATGTCCGGTGTCTGTCCGTCTGTCTGTCCGGCGTAAACATGTCGCACCGTAACTTGAGAATGACTTATCCTAATTTCATGAAACTAAATATAGTTGTTTCTTATGATGGTCAAATGATCTTTATACTTTTTGGTGAAAATAAGATTAAAACTTTTTGAGTTACGGCACTTTGTAACTAAAACAGGGGTGTGTTTTTTTCACATGTCGCACTGTATCTCAAAAACGATTCTTGATTATGGCTTAAAACTTTAAACACTTCTTAGTTATATTAATTTTAATATCTGTATACTTTTTGGTGATGATTCAAAATTTCATTTTTGAGTTATTGAGTATTTTGTTAAAAAGGGGGAGGGTTTTTTTACATGTCGCGCCATATCTCAAAAACCATTTATGATTATTGCTTAAAACTTTACACATGTCTTTCTTATATGAATATAAAGATCTGTATACTTTTTGGTGGTGATTCAAAATTTCATTTTTTAGTTATTGAGTATTTTGTAAAAAAGGGGGAGGGTTTTTTTACATGTTGTGCCGTATCTCAAAAACAATTTATGATTATTGCTTAAAACTTTACACAAGTCTTTGTTATATTAATCTAAAGATCTGTATTCTTTTTGGTCATGATTCAAAATTTTGTTTTTGAGTTATTGAGTATTTTGTAAAACAGATTGGGGGAGGGGGGGGGGGGGGGGGTACATGTCGCGCACTATCTCAAAAATAATTTATGATTATTGCTTAAAACTTTACACACTTCTTTGTTATATTAATCTAAAGATCTGTATACTTTTTGGTGATGATTCAAAATTTTATTTTTGAGTTGTTGAGTATTTTGTGTAACAGGGGAGGGTTTTTTATATGTCACGCCGTATCTCAAGAATAATTTATGATTATTACTTAAAACTGTATACATTAATCTAAAGATCTTTATACTTTTTGGTTTTGATTCAAAATTTTTTTTAATGATATTTAGTTTTAAAAAAACAGGGTGGGGGGGGGGGGGTTCACATGTCTCGCCTTGTCTCAAAAACAATATATGGTTATTGCTTTACACTTTCTAAGAAACTATTTATGATTATTGCATAAAACTTCCACACAAGACGTCGGGCGTATCATGCGCTCATGGCGCAGCTGTTTATTTGTTCATAAATTTGTCTGTTTCTATTCTCGTTTGAATTGTTTTACATTGTCATTTCTGTGCCTTTTATGGGTGACTATGGGGTATGACATTTGCTCATTGTTGAAGACCGTATTGTGACCTATAGTTGTTAATTCCTGTGTCATATGATCTCTTGTAGTGAGTTCTCATTGGCACTCAAGCCATATTAGGTAAAGGGTGGGGATCCCGTTAACAAATTTAACCCCGCCTTATTCTGTATGTATGTGCCTGTCCCAAGTCAGGAGCCTGTAATTTAGTGATTGTCGTTTGTTTATGTGTAACATATTTGCTTTTTGTATTGTCGTTTGTTTATGTGTAACATATTTGCTTTTTGTACATAAATTAGGCCGTTAGTTCTCTCGTTTGAATTGTTTTACATTGTCATTTCGTAGCCTTTTATAGCTGACTATTGTGTATGGACTTTGCTAATTGTTGAAGGCCGTATGGTGACCTATAGTTGTTAATTTCTGAGTTATTTAGTGTCTTGTGGAGAGTTCTCATTGAAACTCATGCCACATTTTCTTTTTTATATTGTGTATAAGTTTTGCAGTATTTCCCAATATTGGTTGAGGCAAACTAAAGAAAATTGGTACCGTTAATTTTATTACTACCACTGGGTCGATGCCTCTGCTGGTGGACTATTAGTCCCCGAGGGTATCACCAGCCCAGTAGCCAGTACTTAGGTACTGGCATGAAAATACGGATTGTTTGTGTTATTAAACTTTGCTGTTACAAAATGATAGAAATTATTATAAATTAAGGAATGTATCTCCCTCATGCAAAGCTCTGATTCCTTTCACGGATTTGGCTATACTTTTTGGACCTTTTGGATTATAGCTCTTCATCTTTTATATAAGCTTTGGATTTCAAATAATTTGGCTACGAGCATCACTGAAGAGACATGGATTGTCGAAATGCGCATCTGGTGCAAGAAAATTGGTACCGTTAATTTTATTAGGAGAACGGGACTCATGTTTTGGGATGTTCGGGAAGGACGGGCTAGGGTAACACCTTATGCCTCTCTAATATGGCACCAATACAGAAGTTCTGACTATTGTGCTGGTAATACTCATCCCACTGGCACTGTCATTAACACACACACACACAATTTTATTATAAAAATATTTAACCTTAATTTTGAATTCTTTTTTTCTGGGCCGAATGATTATATGCATGCCCTTCATAAAGAGTATCAAATTTGACAAATTTATTGTACATATACTTTTTTGTAATATTTTATAGATTATTTTTCAACTACTTATAAAGCTGCTTACAAACTTAAATTGATCGTCTCTTTCTTTTTGTATTTCTTTTAACATTTTGTTTTGAACAAAACGATTTGTTACATAAACTTCACATGTATTTCTATCAAATCTGGAATGATTACAAAGCTAATTAAATAAAATTCAGTCGAACTTGAAAATAAATATGCAATCATTCAAATATATATGAAAGTCGTTAACTGGTCAAGTGGCTAGATGCACATATCGTCGGCCAATTGAACGACATGTCGTTTTAAAACTTCTAGAAATATTAACGGAAATAAGGGATAAGTGAAGAAAAATAAATGAAAACAGAACGACTGAATTAAATAAAAGGATGTTCGATATACTGTATATTTCGGTTTATTTTTAAAATCAATACGATTCTTTATTTTTATTTCGTTTCCTAATGAAAATAATTAAAAGAGAAGATAAATACCTTACAGCTTCCTTTACCGCCGATGCTGAAATATTTAATGTTATAAAACAATTTTAGCGTCTTTGACCTACTTTATTATTTTATTCAAATACTTGCGGCTATCTTCTCGGGAACATTAGAATGATCTAGAATAGAACCCAGATAGAACCAAGAAGTTGGGTTGCTATAACCAAACAACCCGGATGTTGAACCAGTTACCATGGTTTCGAACCAAAGAACCAAGGTTCAGAACCAAAAAAACCAGATGGAACCAAGGTTTAGAACCAGAGTACCCGGATAGAACCTAATTGCATTCAGAATTCTCTTGACTTTTTATACCTTCAACGTATTTTCCAAATCATTTATTTATTTAGTATATTTATATATAATTTGTTAACGCTTACCTTTGATACTAAATCGTTTTCTAAGATATATAATGCATATATATACATGAACATACCTCTCAAAAGACTCTCGTTTATTTTATAATACCAACAAGTAAGACAATTGGATTGGTTCATCCGAATCTACATTTTGTGTTAAGTGGTGACCTTCCAAGACGTCAGTTGTAAAAGAAAATCGTGAAATATAATGTTCAAATTTACGTAATAGTTTTACCACGGGGGAAAGGTGTTTCTGGGTTAGAGGCCTGAGGGTTGTTTAACCCAGACACGCCGTTTCCTAATCGACTTACACACGATAATCAGTCCTATATTCTTTAACATTGATTTTAAAATAAAAAAACGAATAGCATATTTATTGACAATATCAAACCATGATTTTTTAACGATTTTTTTATTTGACACGAACTAGTAACTTTTCTTTGGCTATCTTCATTCAATCTTTGACAAGTGAGTAAATTTAATAAATGTCAAAGTTGCTGTTTATTCCCTATAAATCACTGTGCTTATATGTATCAGCAGGTCAAGGTTGACCGTTTCGTGCATTCTTATTACGAAAAGAATACATCATGCTCCTTGTATGCAGTTGTTAATATGGCCGGGTATAGAATGGACGCAAAATCTAAAGGTTGCCGGATTTAAATAGATTTTATATCAGTATCGGTTCATTTAGTGTCGAACCGAAACTAATTGTATCTTTAGTTTGTGATGTTTTTCTACATGAGGAAATACCTTTACAAATATGACCGGACTATTTGGACAGTGCAATGAAATTAGTTTGTAAACCACATTTTGGTATTTCAATTGTTTTAATGTATATATTTAGGTTTTGCATTTATTTTATTAATCTATACTTTGTCGTAAATTCAGGCATAAGTGTTTTACACGGATGATGTGTCATAATCTTGGACAAAGGTCTTAAATGCATTTACTCTATTTATTTCATTATTTATTCTCTGTGACAGTTTAGACTATAATTTACAAATACGTGTCGGACACTAATTACTCTTTTTAGTGGAGTGACCAAGCCAACAATTTTTCAACTTTAATGGACCACCCTACCTGCAGGCTAAATTATGACTTTTTGGAAAGAGAAATGTTTATTCATTGATTTTTGCCTGGTCGTAGAATTGAAATATGGTGCAATTTTTTTTTTAAATGAGGTCAAAGGTTAGTGATTGAGATTTTCACTATTGTCAATTTATTTCACAATAGGTTATAAAAAGTCTCCAAAAAATATTTGAATTGTTACTAAACAAGAAATTCATAATGAAATAAACTGTTGCACTTCATTTTCAACTTAATTTGAAAATAATGAAACCACCAAATGCACATTTTAAAGGGAATTCAGACTAGCAACAAAATAGCAGATGGAAGAACCGAATCTCAATTCATTTTGTTACATCGCATGTACTTCTAAAGATATATTTTTAAATCTAACGGCATTTATAAAAAGTCGAAGTCAATTTGGGTTTTGCTTTGATGTATATTTATTGCAGTCACAAATATTTCACAAGGCAATTAAATCAAATGAGTTTAATGATGGACTAAAGTTTCAGCGTAGAGTCTAGTTCTATGAACTTTTTAGGTTTTATGTGCCTTTGCCTTGCAAAAGCACACATGAACCCCTTAGAAAGAGTGGTTGTATGGGGTATTTTAACAAACAAAGGGTATGACAACTTTCGAAAACCTAACATTAGTCATCGTTTTCCTCGTCGTCTTCTTCCAATATTGCTCGGTGAGTTAAATAATTTCTACAACCATCATACCCTTTACATGAACAAATATTGGTAGACATAGATTTCTGTTAGTTGCATACACAGTTGTTATTGCAAGCTGTTTTCCCTTGTCCGTATACGTACAAACAAGGTCTTGAAGGAAATCTACTGACATAGGTCCCTTAAAGAAAACCGAGAGCAAATTGTTTTTACCCTCTTACAAATGTACCAACCAGAGTCCTTGGAAAATATGATCACTGGTTTAGCAATATGAAAGTTTATCCAAACTTGCGTTTGAAACATTGCACGTGGGATGTGATGTAAAAACGTGTTTTCACATGGGGGGATTTTCACAAGAACGGCATCCTTTATGATGGCAAACTCCACCCTTAGCTTGTTTAGATCATTTAAAGATATATGAACTTTCCCTTCGGATCATACAATGAGGCGATAAATGCACTTCCGATGTTAACGGCGATTCCTAATCTCCCGTTTGAAAACTTATCGGATTAATCACAACTTTTATTGTCTTGTCGAAAGGTAAACATGCCATAAGATTGGTATTCGAATCATTCAACGTCAAAGATGTTTCTATTCCCCGTTTAACCTTTATGGAACTCATGTGGGCGTTTGATGATTCGTTTTGATACTGGAATACAACTTTAGCCATGGAGTGAAATGTATGTTTACCATCGATTGTTTCAGCATTTAAGTAAATTTTTTCTGCTCCCTCCTGTATAATATGGCCATCTTTTCTAAACACAGCACTACCATTAGGTACATGTCTGGGATTCTGTCTATTTCCAAATTTGCTAAACTTGTCCGATATCTACGTACTTCAGAATAGGATGCACAAAAACCATGAGAGTTTGGATTTTCAATATTTTTTTAGATCCAAACTTATTGTGTAATTGTAATGCCAAAGCAAGATGAAATGGGGTTAACAGGTTTATGTCTAATGCAAGCATGCATTCTGTTATTGCCAGGATTTTTCGCAGTTTGTCGACAGTAAGTTTAGAAAGATTACTACAATCTTTCAATGAGCATCAGAATAACGAGTAGGTACATTTCATATTCATTGAATTAAATGCAAAGTTAAAAATCCTCATTAAAGTTAATTCATAAGAAATACTGACTTGGAATGGCTTAGAAACTTTACAATACGAAGTTTAAAACATTTTAATTCGGAAAATCATGAAATTATCATTGTAATCCTAATTTACAAATGTAACCACTTCATTTAAATAATACAGAGTGTGCTTTCCCTAAACTGAGTGAAAATGAACAAAATTAAGAAAAAACTCTGTATAAAATGCAAAATCATATGTCAAAAGACAAAAAAAAGTAACGAAATTCAAATTTTTTCCTATCTTGAAATTTAACAAAAAAATCCAAATGTCTTTTTTCTTTCCATTTTATAAAAAAAACTGCACCGCATGAAATGTCTACGACCGGGCGAAAAAGTAAGCTTAAGGTATTGGCTTTGCAAAAAAATCGTTTTTAGCCTGCAGGTATGCCGGTCCATTAAAGTCGTAAAATAAGCACCTTTTCATGATCTGTCACTCCACTATTTAATCTATTGTTATTTCTAATTTGTCTTCTGTTAATCTTCTTAATCCTTTAATTGCTTGTGCTTATATATATAATTGTTATTGTTTGTATGTTACTTTACATTTAGTTTGGAGTTTGTTGTTCGGTCTTGCCGGACTGCTGAAATAAAAGTTTAAGGAGCGAAATCTTCCTTCTTGATTTACATTTAGCCGGAACGCCATTTCACCCGGCTATATCTGGTGTTAGGACATCCGGGCAACGCATTTATCGGATACCTTGTTCTACCTGTGAAGCTGATCCCCAGCAAACAGGAAAATGGATACGCAGAGAACCAGACATTTTGGCCGAGTCTGGAGATACCAGATGTCTAATAATGGAACTACCTTTCAAACAAGAAATTCAACACATATGGACAACTACCTATGTAAGTTTTGTGGAAAAACTGTTAACAACCAATTTCATTTTGAACAATGTAAAGCAAAAACATCGTTTTGCTATAAGTGCAGAAATTTTGGACATTTCGCCAGAATGTGTAACTTTCATAGACAACCGGACATGAAAGGTGTTAAAGTTAAATCTAAATCCAAGTTACGTCGGGACGCAGAAAGGATGAAGAAATTCAAAGAACAGAAAGCAATGTCAATGTTTCCCTGTGCGGAACTGAATACCATAGAACTGATGGACTTCTTTCCAACCTTAAATTATGATAGAGAATTCATTGATAACGTTAGACTCAGGTACGACCGAGTGCATTTAGAGAGAGAGTAAAATTTGAAATCAAAAGTGTTCATTATGAAAAGAAGTTCAAAGAGCTGAAACAAGACACATAAGAGTGTGGTTCGCAATTTAGAAAAATTTCACAAACAAAACGCAGATGACCAAAAAGAAATTGAAAAATTACAGGACAGCATTACTGGTCTTAAAGAAGCTAATCTTCGGATTTACGATGAAAGATGTGAAGCTATCGACAAGCAGTACCAATTACAGCGCGATAAATAACATATGCGGAATCGAATCACAACACTAGAAGACGAACTGGACAGTATTCGGAAAAATACAAGACAAGATAATCATTCAAATCAAAAATGATATAGCCGGGTGAAATGGCTATCCGACTATATGTAAAATCAAGAAGGAAGATTTCGCTCCTTAAACTTTTATTTCAGCAGTCCGGCAAGACCGAACAACAAACTCCAAACTAAATGTAAAGTAACATACAAACAATAACAATTATATATATAAGCACAAGCAATTAAAGGATTAAGAAGATTAACAGAAGACAAATTAGAAATAACAATAGATTAAAAGAGTAATTAGTGTCCGACACGTATTTGTAAATTATAGTCTAAACTGTCACAGAGAATAAATAATGAAATAAATAGAGTAAATGCATTTAAGACCTTTGTCCAAGATTATGACACATCATCCGTGTAAAACACTTATGCCTGAATTTACGACAAAGTAAAGATTAATAAAATAAATGCAAAACCTAAATATATACATTAAAACAATTGAAATACCAAAATGTGGTTTACAAACTAATTTCATTGCACTGTCCAAATAGTCCGGTCATATAAAGCTAGGAATATAAATATCTAGCAACAATTTAACAGCCAAAATGACAATCTGAAAATGATGTCAATTTATTAATTCTCATAACGAAAGCAAAAACATTTTTTGGAAGCTGCAATAATTCCTCGAAACATGTCGCGTATATATATTCATTTGATGTATTTATAATATTAGCCAAATTTGTCATTTAATAAGGCATGTTTTTAACTTTCATAACATTTTCTATTAAAACTACAAATGCAGAATGATCCTAAAAATGTGTTTGGCAAAAAAAGAGCACACATGCCGCGGCAGTGACTCTTCATAAGAAATAAATTGAAATTGAAATGACAAACCTAATGGTAACGATGATAAACCCTTCTGATATTATAAATGTTATAATCAGAAAATCATAATTGAATCAGCAAAATGCTCTAAGTACTAGTAACCGGAAATTGACAATTCAAGAGTTTTGAAATTATTGATTGCCAAAATTAGATACCTGCATGATATAACAGGGGCGGATTTAGGCGGGGGCGTGGCGGGCGTGCGCCCCCCCCCCCCCTTCCCTAAAATTTGCAAAGCATGGGTTGTCTTCAACTTATTTGAGTATCAGAAGAGACCATTCAATCTTTTTTAACATTCAAAGTATATAAAACAGTCAGTTTAACAGAATCAACGTAATTACTAATCAACTGACCTACGATTTATTTAAGTTCTATAAATATTATATACTTCCAAAGGAAGGTGTCGAACGCGGAGCTGTGTTTGATGAAAAAATAAATTGGTATTTAGCAGTTTAAGTACAAACAATTGTTACATTTTATTTGCGATTTTTGAAATCGATTTCTTTGATGATCGAAGTTCTAAAACATCCCTAGCCCTTACTCCCTTTCACAATTCCATTATGGCACAGTCAAGAAAACAGTCCAGACGAGATGCTTTCTTAATGTCCTTAATGAAAGATAGAAATACTGTTTCAAGTGAAAGGTTAGTTTATAATTTGAATCTCTGTGTCTTTACATGTATATATTTCTTACTTGCAACCTGAAAATTTTACCGAATTATGTACCGTATTACATCCATGGGAACCCCAGAAAATAAACACAACTTCGCAAATGCATCTCATTCTGATTTTAGTGGTTTTTGGCGAACACATGTATATAAATTCTGGCACGACCACCGAAAATCAAAACAAGTAAAAACAAATATTATGGAAAGGACAATTAAAAATCACGGGGGAAAGTAGAAATTTTTGTTTGCAAAACCTACTACTACTATTGGTCAGGTGAGCTGTTTTGATCTGTCTCGTCTCCCTTTGCTTCCGTCGGTCCGCCCGTCTATCTGTCAACTCTCCACATACATCGTCTTAACCAAGTTTGCTGGGGCTGGTTTTATGGAGTGTTAAAGTCATTCTTAAGTGAACCTGTTTCATTTCACATTATTGAAAACATGTAAAATAATTTAATTGGCTTTAATAGACACATTGACGATCTGCAAACAAGGGTTATTTATTTTTGTTATGTTTCTGTATTTCTTTTTGTCACAACTACCAGCACCATGTCTTTCAAGGATTGGTTGAGATATGTATTACCTGATATTGCTCTATAGATCATTTTACAACAAGTGCTGGTGCATGTCTTGATTGTAGATTGGTTTGCATAGGAACAAAGAATCAAAATAAAATGATCTTCAGCTTCTGTTTTTTGGGCTGCAGCTTTATAAACAAATATATATGCAATATGAATCTCTTAGTGCATAAGTTAGGGGTGTTAGGAGATTGTTGTAGATTTTTCTAATTTGTAGGAGACCTTGTCATAACTCGAAGGTTCTTCGCGGAACAGAAATATATTGTTTTACCTCTCTCCGTCAATCTGTCAGTCAGTCACTAGTGATTGTAGATTGTTGTCAGAGTGGATTAAGGTGGTTTCTTCTTGAAACTTTAATTTCTCGCTTATTTTATCTCACAATAGTCCAAAATACCTATATTCCACCCCTTTAGAAGAATATTTCCATTATGTTACCTCAAAAAATTTTTAACTTTAAAAAACTTTGCGCCCTCCCTAATCTAAAATACTGAATCCGCCCCTGTATAAAAAAACGAATGTAAATAACTATTTCACAGTTTTAACCACGTGCCATACTATCGAAAATATTTATATGTGGTAATAAATTTAAAAACTAAAATACCAGTCATTCGTCATTAGAATGAGGGCACATGTCATGTTTCAGGAACTAAATGTGAAGAGAAAATGTTACATAACGAGTGTTTATGGATGTTTTCTGTTTCATTTTGTTTAATGACTGTTTCATAATTCATTATAAAAAGAAGCAAGGGTTAAGTATTTCTCTCTAACTCTTACCCAAATTATACTTGTACTCTTCCGATTAATAATGCTATCGTAATTATTCGTTACTCATAATTCAATAATGACATCAAATGTTCCTGCTTTCTTCTTAGTTATATAACACCGACCATGCATTATTATGGGAAACATAAAGAACGTAACTTTTTGCAGATCATGGAGAAGAAAGGTTGAGTTTGTTTTCATACAGAATATACATCATTAGAGAACAAATTCACAATCATGTAATACGATATTTCCCTTTCAAAATGTAATAAAAAGATCGACAAGCTTCGAGTTTCAAAGATAAAAAATAAAACATTTACCCATAAACATATAACTATTTCGAGTAGATAAATGTGGTATTACATTCAGTGGTGTGATGTATATCTATATAAGTTGAGAGGTGTAAGTCCGACTGAGGAGATTATTAGAATAAATACTTAACTCAAGATTTAATGAAATATTGTCCAGAAAGAAAGCAGAACAAATGTTTCAGCATTCCCCTCATCATTTGTATATCTCTATTTTGTCTTCAAACTCGATGCAAGTGAAAACCGAAAAGTGCTTCGAACGCTAACAATGTATAGAGAGTTGTTACTATTTTTACATCACTGGGTCATCCGTTGATTGACTAATAGTATAATAATAATTTCTGTACTGAAATGATTTATAACAAAGTGTCTGCAATTATCCTTTGTTCATCAATGGCTACTACATTGATGTCCGTTTATATGAAACAGCCATTCAACGGTTTCGGTTCTTATGCATCCATGGCTTTCGGTTATTCAGTTTTGAAGGTTCCTGATTAAGGTAATTAAAAAAAGCGCTCCCGATGCTTGAAATTTACAAATAAGGTTAGTTTTCAATTTTAAACACTGAGACAAACTAAAGATTGATAGAATATGACATGAATCGGGATTCAATGGGGATAATGTTAATGTGTTAGTCATTAATACTTCAGTGATGTTTTTAACTTCTTTGACAAATCTGTGCCGAGCTTGATAATAACGAAATATTAAAATGAATCTGTTTTAAATTGTTGTCAAAACGTAGCTACATTGTAACGACCTTCAAAAATATAATATTGCTTTAGTTCAGTGGATTTAAAAAGGTAAAACTATTTCCGTCTGACTGGTAGTTCTTCCCATACAATTGTAATTGGAAGATTGATTATGCTGTCAACAAGAATTAACGTTTGAGTAGAGTTTTTCTTTGCAAGGGTTTCTTTTTTGCATAGGTTCATTAGAGAGATAACAAACACTGTAAGATGTTGTTTGTTTTGTAGTAATTTCAATTTTAGGTGTTTAAAAACAATATTTCGTAGTTTTTGTTTAAATATTAAAAACTTTTCAGGACTTATAGAGCTTATCATATAACATGGATATCTGACAGCTATTTAAGACTTCACATTTTTCTATGCCACTACTACATTCAGCAACGGTCTCGGTGGATAAATGGACAACTACTTTTTAAATAGTCCGTCAACACTGAGATTTTGAGTTCCAACTCTAATCGTAATTTAGAAACGATAAGTCACTATATAGATCATAGCGCTGATAGTGGCAACACATATCAATCAATCACTTAAACTTCGTTTAACAAACGATTAATGTTTGTCCAATGTTTCAGTAAACAAATACAAATGTATGCTTCTTTCGAAGGCAGATTATGAGCGTAAGTGATCGGTGAGCCATTTTTTTATTTCATTTTTCTATTAAGTATAAGACAAAGTTTATTTTTAGTAAAATATATAGAATTCCTATATTAAATAAAAAAAATCGAGTTAGACCCACGAGCCCCCTTAAATTATCTAAAACTGACATCAAAATTATTGATTTCTTGATTGGGAACATATTTCTTACGTTTGGATGACAAATTTCACAAACTATTGGCATTTCCACGGGAACCAACTGTGCTCGTTTTTCTGTCACCTTGTTTCATTATTTATGAGGCTGACTTCATACAAAAAGGAATTATAATCAAAAGAAGCTAGATTAAGCTTTTACGGACGCCATCACGAGTTAATTGACCGTTATTGAATAACCGTTTCACAGATGATATCAGATATGTTCCTTATGTCGTAACTACAATACCCTTCTCTTTTCACGAATGTGACCTACCGAATTAGACTATTTACCGGATTTGTAATAACATAAGCAACACAATGGGTGCCAAATGGTGAGGCGGATTTGCTTCCCATCCAGAGCACCTGAGATCACTCCCAGTTTTTAGTGGGGGTTCGTGTTGCTTTATCTTTCGTTTTCTTTGCTGAGTTTTCTGTACTATTATTTGTCTGTTTATCTTTTTTATTTTTAGCCATGGCGTTGTTAGTTTATTTCCTATCGATGAGTTTGATGGTCGCTCTAGTATCTTTAGTCCCTCTTTTTACGTAAAGATTGTGTTCTCTTACTTAATGTTTAAAAATTTTGTGACAATGTTGATCGTATTTATCCCATCGACCTTAAAGGAAAATCAGATACCGTTTATTCTGTCTAAAATCTTGATTTAAAAATAGAAAATGAGGATCGGTTGAGAACAAAACTTTACGATAAAGGAGCTGATTTGAGCTTATCAGTTCTGATCTTTATATTTCTATGAATCAACATTCCAGCAGCGCTTGGATATAGAGAATCCAGGGCTTGCATTTCATATAATGATTTCGTAGAAAGATACCTAGGGCCCATTTGGAAGCTATTAAACCAAGAGTTCCAATTGTTGAATTTTAAGTCACCCCTCGAAATTTAGTGGAGCTATCACGAGTTAGTTGACCGTTATGCAATATTTGTTTCACAAATGATGAAAGATGTGTTCTAACTGTGGCAACCACACCTCACCAACTCCTTTGTCCCAAATGTGACCTTCCAAATGAGACTTATTACCCGGATTTGTTTTCATATAATCATCACGCGGGTGCCACTTGTGAAACAGGATCGGCTTACCTTTCCGAAGCACCTACGATTACTCCTGAATGTTGATGATATTCGTGTTGCTCAGTCTAAAATATTATATGTTGTTTATTGTATTATTTTTTTTTTTTTTTTTTTTTTTTTGTCATTACTAGAACACACCCGTGATATCACGGGTCCGTGACTGAATTAAAGTATATAACTATGTGCAAGCCTTATTTTAGTATTAGTATTGTCATCTGATAAAGTCATGCCGATTTTAAGATACACAATTTTTCTCTGCTTTCAAGTCTTTCTGTTTGAACCCGTCGAACTGAAACAATAATATTAATTATTTGGAAAACAAAAGGTCCTGGAATGAAGTAATTTTTAATCAACAGCATTGTCCTATATAAGTTATAAATAAAGTTGAATTCTTTGCTTCGCTGTTTTACGTCATGCCCACTAACAAATTGAAAACTGTACCTATACGCCTTATTTTTAGTCCAGATTTTTAGTATTCGTATTGTTATCTTAGAAAGTCTTACTGATTAAAATACTACAATAGGTAACAATTTGACAATTTAGTAGTGTCAACCCTGTGGTTATGACCCGTGTATATAGCATATTAATCCTGAATACAACGTTTGGTGGTGCGCCTGTCAGATGCGGAACGTACAGATAAGGTAATAGGTAACAGGTGAATATACTATTGGTATCGGTAGCGGACTGGACCCGGAACTTCTTAATTATTGGCAATATTAATTACGTGGAAAACAAAAGGGCCTGGAGTGGTGTAATTTTTAATCTACACCTTTGTACTATATTAGTTATATATAAAGTTGAATTCTGTGATTCGTCGTTTTTACGTGATGACGGCTGACAAATTGGACCTCGTAATTTTAGTATTATAGATGTTGTCAGTTTAATTTCGACCTATATGTTTGAAGACTCTTTTGACATATTGTCTTTCTTTTGAAAGCTTTATACTCTGAATTACTTGTTTGCACTTTAAGGCTAAAACAAAATGTCAAACCTTTTACAGCGCATATGAATATATGCAATAGGAACAACATGACGTATTCTATGGTTGCCAATTATCAAGTGTTATCAACATAATACCCAATCACCGATAATGTATAACGAATAACTATATATATCAAACATGCAACGCCGTAATATAATATGCCCATAGAATATCACAAATATGAGAAAAGCCATCTCTTTATACATCATCTTCAGGTTTGCTTCTTTATTTGATAATATTTTCTCAGGACTTTACATCACGTTATTGTCATGTGCAATTTCTAAAGTAAAGGAGTCGACAAATACCAAAGGGACATTCAAAACGCATAAGTCGAATAGAAACTGAACACCATGGCAAAGTACAAAGAGACGAAGAAGCATATATTCAATAAAATTGAGAAAGGAAATGGGGAATGTGTCAAAGCGACAACAACCCGACTATAGAGTAGACAACAGCCGAAGGCCACCAATGGGTCTTCAATGTAGCGAGAAACTCCCGCATCCGGAGGCGTCCTTTACATGGCTCCTTAAAAAAAATGTATACTAGTACAGTGATAATGGACGTCATACTAAACTCTGAATTATACACAAGAAACTTAAATTAAAAATCATACAAGACTAACAAAGGCCAGAGGTTCCTGACTTGGGATAGGCGCAAAATTGCGGCGGGGTTAAACATGTTTATGAGATCTCAACCCTCCCCTAAACCTCTAGCTAAACTATATATAAAACTAAGATGGAACAACACGTCCCAATCACACAAATGGATAGTTTCTGCTCTAAATGTGGCAATAGTCGTGTTTCTCATTTGAATAAAAAATTATGAAATAGATGAAGTCACAATTGAAGAAAATATGGGGATGTAAATAGAAATATAGCTGTGGTCATCTGTAACACAGACATTCCATAGTGGTCAACCAACTTGTCATGTAGTAGTAAGATGGGTATTTGTTATATGAGGATTGTACCCTTCTGCACAGAGTAGCCAACTCGATGCATACATATCAGTGATTGACAAAACCCTTGTTAGAATGACATTGAGTGTCATCAGCCGTGTCATAATTATACAATAATGGTATTCTTGGAAAAATATTAATACGGTTTGCCTCATTAAAAATTCTATGTTCTACTTCAGTCGCTTTCAATAAGATAATCAAATCCTTGAAAAATTTACGTGTTTAAGATTCTTAATATAGTATCTTTTCTTTTTGTATTACCAGGACAAAATAATAAATCATATTTAGTATGTCTGTGCTCTTGTTGTAAAGTAAACCGAATTAAAAGTCAACTAACTAATAGGGTTATATAGAAATATGTTTTTGTCGATAAAGCATAAGCAAATCTGAAAAGTCTTATGTAGATGAAACGCGCGTCTAGCGTATAAAATTATCATCCTGTCACATTTGATAACAATTAGTATGTCGAAATGTATTATTGTATTGTTCATTTGTGTATTTTCTATCTTGAATGTTCTTGCATTTATTTGTACTATAGTCCTGTCATGCAATGTTGTCCTTTAAGTGTTATATTTAACACTGCCATAAAAGAGCGAGGTTTGGCTAGCCACAAAACAAGGTTCAATCCACCATTATTTTTTTTAAATAGCCTGTACCAAGTCAGAAAAGGAGCAGTTGTTATCTTATAGTTCGTTTCTTTGCGTGTTACACTGTCGTGTGGTCTTTTGTGGCGCTGTAGTGTGTCTATTGCTGCGTCGTTTTCCTCTTATATTTGATTTATTTTCCTTGGTTTTAGTTTATAACCCGGATTTGTTTTTTGTTCAATCGATTAATGACTTTCAAACAAGGTATACTGTTGCCTCTATTTATGCCTATATTTCTTCTTTCTCCTCTCAGTTGTGATTTGATGAAATAACCAATGCACATGTATGCGTTTTCATATTGTTTTGTTCTTTTATCATACATTACGCAGTTTGTATTCATGCAAAATATTCAAACTGTTTGCGATATAGTTGATTATTTGTACATTTGAATTGTAGTACAAATCTGATACGGGAAAAAAGTCGAAAATTAACTGACAACGCCATGGCTAAAAACAACACCTGACAAACAGACAGAAAATAGTACACAAAACATAACATAGAAATCTAAGAACACACGAATACCACTTAACAATTGGTGGTGTTGATCTCAGGTGCTCCGGAAGGGTAAGCAGAACCTGCGCCACATGTGGAACCCGTCGTGTTTTTCATGTTTATACTAATCTTGTTATAAGTCTTATTCGGTTGGGCACGTTTGGGAAAAGGGGACAGTATTGTGGCTACAACATTGAAAACACACCTATTGTCAATTCCTCATCAACATTATGAATATGTTTTACTTTTGTTCTATTGGTTGGTAAAGTCTATCGTTTGTTTGTGCAAGTTTGTATAGACATTCATTTTTTAGATTTACCTTTGCTTTCGATATATTTCATATAAAAGTTTTTCGTTTAGAAAGCATTTTTGCCAAATCTCTCATTTTATGTATCATTATCATAGCCTATACATTACGTAGGGCATAATTAAGATATCTATGCTGCAATGGTAAAATCACATCAATTTCAATATACCTATATTGCTTGATGTCTCAATGTTCTTTTGTCAATGTGAATGAAATCATCATAACACTTGTAAAAGATTCAATTGAAATGCATCTGCTACTCATATTTTGTGAAACATCATGAATATTCTTATATTCTACACATTACAAATTTCATAATATCATAATTAGATGGGTAACGCCACGATACGATGACATCTTTTAAATATTCAAAGTTGCAAGCTGGATACCCAAGATTTTTTTCAAAAAGTACATCAGTTTCTTAGAAATAAAAAAATGAGCAAACAAAATGAGCTTTGCTCACCTCCTGTATATAATAACAGACCGTGTATATATGATATTATTTTCTGTACGCGGTGTAATAAGTAGCATCTTGTTGAAATTATATAAATTGAAGTTCTTCAATAATATGATTATCTGATCGCTTACATTCACTGAAGGTAAACCAACAGAAGGCACATTTCTCTCAAGATATGATATATAATACAAACCATCAATGCCACCTATGGTTTTTGTAATACGTTTAATGGGTTTTATGGACGTCCTCAAACTAATAATCCTTGTTGAGTTAAACGAAAAATTTATGAATTTATATCACAAACATGAACAATTTCTAGATACTTACAATTATTTGGTGCATGATAATTGTCATTATTGTGCTTTTATTGCGTCTTACAGAGTCTGCTCCACCTTTGATGTAAAATATTGGTTAAATCAACCATTCGCTTCTTATGTGCATATTTGAAAAGAAATTACGTGATCGTTTAGGGAATTGAGGTGACTTAATTGGAATTAATCAACCCACTCTACCAAATTATGACAAAGTCATTGTATAAATCGTTCCTAAATATTGCTTACTTACTACATTTAAGGCGCTCATTAAAAGGCAGAGTAATCGCTTAAAGTATAAACACATCGACTTTATTGCATCTATAATGATGAGGGGAAACGAGAACAAAGAGGGACGAAAGATACCAGAGGGAAAGTCAAACACATGTCGTACTCATCGTGTTCATATTATTACAAACCCTTGATTTATTCCCAATGCAAAGGTAAATGGTTGAACACTAAAATGTAGATTAATAAGAAAGAAAAAAGAAGATCTTTTCATAAGACCTGACGGATAAGTCTATATGTTCCTTCTTAAGCGATATACAAAATGTACCTACCATAGATAAAATATATTCGTTGATTTACTGTGTTTTCCATCATTAGTTACTCCACTTTATACACATACAAAGACTCTTTAAACGTCTTCGAAATATAGATAACTCTTATCGCCCAGTGTACACGATATTTCCTAGACTGTGTTTCATATAATGATTTCCTTGATAGAGTAAAGTTGCTTACAGGGACTTTTTTAATTCAAGAGTTTTAATTTGTGAAGTTAACTCATCCGTATTAATGTTTTACAGACATCTTTACGAGATGGTATATTTTCTGTTATATGGCCAACAATTTGTTCTAATTGTCATAACTACAATCTCTTACCCTTTTCTGTCCTGTTAATTATCCCTGATAGCTGCCTATCATTGGTTGTGTGGGTGCCCTATCGTAATACCCGAGTTTCGTCGTTTTTTACAACCATGGTATTACTCATCTTTCTTCGAATTTTTAGTTTTAAATGTTTCCATGGTTTCTTTTATCTGTGTTTTTAAAAGCAATCTCCGAACTTCTGAATATGTTCTTTCGACAAACATTGTCATTGATGCTCTAGATCTGACTTGAAATAATTATAGCCAAATTCGAATATCTCCAGATGGTTTTGAGGTGCTAAGTTATGAGAAAACGTTTGGACTTGTAAGTAAAATCACAAAAATACCGAACTCAGAGGAAAATCCAATCGGAAAGTCCATATGACAAAACACATCAAAAACGAATGGACAAGAACTGTCATATTCCTAACTTGGTACAGGCATTTTCAAATGTAGAAAATGGTGAATTAAACCTGGTTTTATAGCGCTAAACCTCTCACTTTGATGACAGTCTCATCTAATTCCGTTATATTTACAATGATGCGTGAACTAAATAGACATAATGAATTGAATAGTCAACTGACTGTCAAATAAATGAGCATCAGTCTCTTTAAATCTTACAAAAAGACTTATTCATAAACGCATGTAGGGGGACCATTGCATTACATCACCGTATAGGATTATTGCAAATAAGAACCATGAGATGTGTCTATCTAATTTGAAAAATAGTAATGAATGAGAGAAAACTGCAACACGTTTCATCAAAGACACGATTATTGTTTTATAGCTAAACAATTTAGAAACCCATTTATCGTTAATGTGGTTGGCGAGGTTGAGGTCACAGAACGAATACTGTTTAGGTAGAAATTAAAACTTATGATGAAAGTACGGCCATATTTAAGAGAGGCCTTTATACTTTTTATAGTACAAACAGTTGTCTTTGCTAAAATGTATCACCTGCCCTGTTACTAATAAACAATTTTGAAAATTTTCTTTTACGAATAATGAATATAATATTTCGGTCATGTTTAACTAAAACAAACAGGAAGAAGCATGTATTTCCTTTGTGCGGCAGCACTGTGCACGTAATTGTTTATACAAAATAACAATATTTATTTTCCTACATCAATCTTTGATATCTGCTTTCGGCCAATGATACTATTTTTAGTCATAATCCTGTTCGTAATAAAATTAAAGGCTTTAAATACTCAATCGTATATTTGCTATCTTATTTGGTTTTGTTCATAGATATAAATAATTTCAGACAAACGCAAAGTAATACGCACAGTAAAACTCAGTAAATTTACGAAAAGAACGCAGACAACTTTATTTAAAATAAATGTAGACACTATGCATGATCAAAAGTAATTCACAAAAAGACATCTTTAAGTTTTATCGTAATTGTATCTCTTCTTAATATGTCAAATTTCTATATTATATAAGATATGTAATTTTTCTCATGCATATTATGGTGCCTCCCTTAAGACTTCAATAAATAATTAATTTTCAATTCAATCTAGTATTGTAACTGTACAAAAAAGTGAAATGCATTAACGTCTTTGCTGCAGTTTGAAAATTGAAAACTTCCAGTGCATACAAACTATGAAGTTTTATATAAATCACATATTGACATTATGTTCTAGATTTCATAATAACGTCCGAAATACGACAATGCAAACTACAAGGTCTAATCAAAAGAAAAGATCGCGTAAACAATTTGCTAAAATGTATATATCAAATCGTCTAGACATTAAATCAATTATCAAGGCATTATTAAAGTATTGACATTTAAATATTAATTTGCTTGATTCTTTATCAATTCGCCATATCAAATACAATATTTAAGTTCCTATGTCGTTAATCAATCTGGTCAGACATAGTATGCTTATGAAACTCCGCCAGGGGAAGTTTAGTTCATTCATGCTTATGTATGCTCATGCAATCATGTTCGTGTCGCTTAGCCTTCAGTTATCTATGCTTAACAATGTGAAGTATCGTGTGTTTTCTTTTTCTTTTAAGGTATGACGTTGTCAGTTAGTTTTCGATTCAAGAGTTTAAATGTTCCTTTGACCAGTTGTTGGCATGACACGGGTTATGTTCTTTTAATATATTTTATGATGGTATTATACTAAACCCTAACAGGAGGGATTGTGTCTGATATTCATATGATGAAGACATAATCTTTCAATCAGTTTAATTGAGGTCTGGAGCTTGCATGCCAGTTACTGCCAGTAGTCTAATGTTATTTATGTATTATTGTCTTTTTGTTTATTTTCTTTTGTTTTCTATTCTGACATCGGACTCGGACTTATCTTAAACTGAGTTTTACTGTGCATATTGTTGTGCGTTTGTTTTTCTACATTGGATAGAGGTATAGGGGAAGGGTTGAGATCTCAAAAAAACATGTTTAACCCCGCTGCATTTTTGCGCATGTCCCAATTCAGGAGCCTCTGAGCTTTCGTTAGTCTTGTATGTTTTTTAATTTTAGTTTCTTGTGTGTAATTCTGTGTTTAGTATGACATCCATTATCACTGAACTATAGTAGTAGTATACATATTTGTTAAGGGGCAAGCTGAAGGACGCCTTCGGGTGCGGGAGTTTCTCGCTGCATTGAAGACCCATTCGTGACCTTCGGTTGGTGTTTGCTATATGATCGGGTTGTTGTCTCTTTGACACATTCCCCATTTGCATGCTATATTTTATTATCCTTTGGAATCTTTCACCACTCTTTTCCTGCTGATACTTTAGTAGTGTATTTTCTGAAATCAAAACATGTATCAAGTACCCCTTCCGTCGTTCCACTATTTCTAGCTACTTAATTTCTTTTACTTTCCAACATTACTTTAATAGATATGTTATGGTGTGTAATTGTTTATTCCAATATCTGATCAATCGCTGCTGTTTCATGGCATTATTGATTACTGTGATCTCATTCCGTACAAAAAAAAAAAATTCCGGTCTCAATAACGACCATGCAAATATCAACTGGTTTACATCAATAGAAAGAGACATGACTTGAAATCGTCTACCTTGCGTCTAGTGCATGCTTGTAAATCTGAATTTTATGGGTTTGGTATTACAAGAGTCTATAAGAACATGCTAAGACATAGACCAAAAGGTCGAAAGAATAAAATAAAATATATAAAAGAGAATGTATCATAAAACTGACGAAACCCTAAAATTTTGTTGGAAAAAATGAAGACAACTCTGTTTACAGTTGATTGATTTGTTGGCAGTTTGTAAGTACTCCCTCCTTCGATTTCTTTATGTTGCTATATTTTTTTAATTGATCACATTATCCTTTTCGATAAAATTCTAAATGTGTATATAAAAATATTGAAAACGATATTCTAAAATGCATGAAGAAGCTAAATTAACAAGCATAGAATTGAAATGTGTTTATTGTAAGAAATATTACTTGGAAACTGTAATACTAAATATACACAATTCCAGATAATTGGCTTTTTGATAAATAAAATTCAAGTTGATAAGAAAGGAAGGTCATAAACATGATTATCGGCTGATAACAAAAAAATATTATTGTTATATTGATTGGTTAATCAAACGGTTTACTGTAGTAATAAGTTGACATGTTCTCTAAAAAAAAACAATCCACAGTTATGTATAGTTTGATATGCCCGATAAAGATTACGGCAATCCTTTGTAATAGATATATTTGCCATCTACATATCATCAAACACATAGACATGCATGTCTTCTGACCATATTAATGTCCAGAAAAAAATCGACATGACCATGAAGATTACTACCGTATAATTATATATAACTGAATATATATAACTTACTTCAAGATAAGTCGGTATGTCCTTCAATTTTGGCTGATGATAATAATGTGTGTACAAATTATTCACATATAATATAAATGGAAATGAACAGAAGCTAAGATTAAATTTCTACTAAAAAGTAACTTAATCAAAAATCATGAATAAATACAATTTTCAAATTGATTTGTTTTGTTATCAATCAAAATTATTTTATTTTGCTGATTAACCGTTGTACATACCATTGTGTGCCTCATACATATATGATCAAAGCAGATTTTGAGGAGGAATGACAAAAATCACACTATACAAAATGTACGATGAACGTCTGAACTCAAAAATGACATCTTGCGGTTCAAATGTTTAGCTGCAACAATTATACGTCTAATCTATTACTATACCGATTGTCTTATTCCCGATAGTGATATTTTGAATGAGTTTGGATACGCATGACAAGTGATGCATGAGTATTAGGAGATTTTGTAACCGGTCAGGCTTTGTTGTTAGTTCATTTAGGTTAAATCTAGGTTTAATGTGAACACCACTTTGTATGTATTGAAAGGAGATTTAACATCGATTAATTAGTTTTGCGTTTAAAGCATTGATATCATAATTGGCGCAACACATCTGCGCCTTAACAGTATGTTAGACAATTTTATAATATGACTCCAGTCAAATATATGAGATTTTTCTATTTATCAACGGCTATAGTATACATAAAATATACTGTTGCCCAAATTATGTTTGTAACAAAAGGTTGTTTTAAAAAGGGCTATTTTTGGCACATACATAGATAGATAGATAGATTTTGTGGAGATCAAGTTTAAACACACTTCACGAATGGAATACAAAGAAACGGAAGTACATTATAACATAAATAAAGGCAACAGTAGTATACCGCTGTTCAAATCTCATAAATCTATGGACAAAAAACAAAATCGGGGTAACAAACTAAAACTTAGGGAAACGCATTAAATATTAGAGGAAAACAACGATACAACATTAAAATGTAACACACACAGCAACGGACTAAGCATTAGACAAAATCCGATGAGAATAACCATTATAACATCAAAACCAAATACATGAATTTGGGATAGAAAAGTACCGTGACACGTCTTATAGTAATGTGAATTCACACTCAAAAATAGGAGAAAACACACGACACAACGGAAACACAACGTAGAAATGTTACACACACAGAAACAAACTATGATAAAACTTGAACCTTCAAATAATTTAGATAGTAAACGATTCACCGAAATGAATGTAAAAATACAAGTCAGAAATACTAAGATTTCCCATTAAACGATGAAATGATGTTTCATCCAACATTTAAACATAATATGCGTATTTAGCAAGTCAGATGCAATTAGAGAGAAAGGTCGTCATGTAATAAAGTGATGTATATTCATATTGTAGGACATTAATTTGTCCCTAAGGGTTAAGCACAACGGTACTAAATATTTATGAAAATCTAATATCATGTAAATTCAAATTGGTACTTCTATAAATGATCAAATAATGTGATCTGGTTTTAATGCAGACATCATTTTAAAAAGAAGAAAGGGCGTGATTGTCGAAGAGACATTTCTCCAACAAAGAACAAACGACGCAGAAATTAACAACTAAAGGTCCTCTTACGGCCTTTTACAATAATAAAATCCCATACCGCTTTAAAAGGCCCCGAAATGATAAACGCAAAACAATCAAATGAAAAAAAACTAATAGCTTTATGTATGCATTTACTCTCAAAAGACAATACAATAGACATTGACATTACATGTAAAGGTTACTATTGAATTAACAATTTTGTCGAAGAGGTAATCGTTAAAATAGATTCATTCAGAAACAATTACACACATTGTTGCATAATTCAAACATTTCATTAATGTATAAGTTGTTAGTTAAGATTAAAGAAAAACTTGTACAACCATATATTCGGAGAGTCTTCTCTATTTATTACTTTTATATTTCAAACAAAGTGTGTCGAAAACAATAAAAGAAATCCCAGAGTATATATTTATCCATATGCACACGTACATTCACAGACTATGCGAGAACATTTCATCTTTACTTTACTAGATTAATCATGATATATATCTTACTGGTTTTTTATGACGGTTCATTATAATGGATGGTAAAATATATGAATTTAGAAGGAACTCCATCGGTACCATGATATATATTATAAATTAAACCAGGGAATTTATGTTGTCTCCATAGTATATAAATCTCTTTCCTGTGTTTTTCCATGTGTTTTCATTTAAAATTTCCGATAAATATATTAATGTGAATATGCTTTTTATTCATTATACATGTTATACACAATGATTCATATTCTGGGATGGACGTTGAATCTGTTTCTATGTGGGGAACATAACATAGCATAACCTATGACGACGAATATGATCAATTTACAATATATAACTGTAGTTAATATGGGACACGTCTGTTAATAAGAAGTTGTATATTGGTTCCAGACGAACTTCCTTATTACATCAACGTTTTGTTGTTAGTACATGCGTGTAAATGACACACACAACATATTGAAAAAGACAAAAGAAGAGCAATATAGATTTTAATTTTGAATTTTTACTTAATTAAATAAGCAATTTAACAATCGATAGCCAGGTCTGACCTATAATAACTAATATTTCAACAATGCTATGATGTTGATCTACTGAGTAATACTAATACCATATATGTGTTGTTGTCATGTATTTAACCTGATTAATCATTGTTGTTTTGCTCTTTTTATTATTTTACTCTGGAAAATGTTTTATAAAAAAGAAGATGTGGTATGATTGCCAATGAGACAACTATCCACAAAAGACCAAACTAACACAGACATTAACAACTATAGGTCACCGTAAGGCCTTCAACAATGAGCAAAGCCCATACCGCATAGTCAGCTATAAAAGGCCCCGATAAAGACAATGTAAAACAATTCAAACGAGAAAACTAACGGCCTCATTTATGTAAAAAAAAAATGAACGAAAAACAAATATGCAACACATAAACAAACGACAACCACTGAATTACAGGCTCCTGACTTGGGACAGGCACATACATAAATAATGTGGCGGGGTTAAACATGTTAGCGGGATTCCAACCCTCCCCCTAACCTGGGACAGCTTTGTTCGCCGGCTATTTGAAAAATCCAACCTATGTGCACTGTATAAAAGCAACTGATGCAATCATGTCAATCACATAAAATGTGTTTGGAACCAATCGCATAAATACAATAAGCAATATTAAACATCATATAGACCAGATGTGCCCTATATTAATGAAGTACGAATAAACCAAAATAGAATAAAACAAACAGATATTATTCGTCCCAGACAATCGTTTGCTAGTGCTCAATGCAATGAAGATAAACAATCAATAGATACCTATTAAGTTATAACCATTGATGAAGTTAGTAGATATTTACAGTGATATATTTATAGTTCCGTTAGAATTAAAAACGTATCACAACAAGGAGATGTATTTAACATGTTTAATGTGAAAACAAAAAGCAGGCTGTCATTGTATCACCTAATATTTATCTTACCGAAATAGATTACGATCGAACACAAGAATTTGCTGTTTCCCCGATAAGCACACATCATTTAGTTGAAAGGACAAAGCCTGATATATCTGGTGTTATATTGACGTGTCCGGGTAGCTGACATATGGGAAATTTAAAATATATATCGTATGTTCAGCACATCTGTGCTTTTATAGTGGAAGGAACATGAAGTTGTAAATGTTTAGATGTAAGTTTTTAGAATTTATGAGCAGAACATTAATAAAAACAAGATTGAGATCTGTTTTGATTCGATTAATATATTTAAGAAATAATTCTTCTACGAAATAAAGGAGTAGGTTCGGTAGAGTCCTAAATGGCTCCGTTATTTAACTTAAATTCAAAATTAAGATTTATAAACCAGTATTACAATATACCATATCTTATACACTGACTAGATAGGAAACAAGTATATGTGTTTACAATTTACGTTTCCACGTTTTATTCATGACGTCACAAATAGTACTCGTTATGAAGATGGCTAAATTGCCGTTGATTATTGGACAGGAGACATAGAGCGCATACGTCGACAAACAAGATATTTGAATATAATGTTTGTAATGACATTTTACATATTTAACTTGAATATATAGTTTGTCGACGCCTGCACTCTGTTTCCTGGTCCTAAATTTGGCTGACATTTGACGGATTTGTCAAATTTCGCCAAAATCCCTTATTTTGACCTAATTAGAATGTAAAAATCAATGCTTTAGAATAAAACTTTGGCAAAACTAGTTATATTTAACTTTCTCACATATCTTTTAGTCAACTGAAAACATGTTTCATCCTGTAATATTAAGCATAGGGGCCGAATATGGGTCTTACCGAACATACTCCTTTGGTTGAAAGTTATGAATACAATTAACGAATATAGCGGCCCAGCATGTGAAATCTATTGATTTGATGAGTTATTTCGATTCTCATACGACAAATACAGTAATTTAAACTAGAGACTCTAACCAGCCTGTGTTGCTAACCTAAGTGTATGTGCGTTTTTACCCTTTTCCAACATTGTAGAACAGAATAGAATTTATGATACAAAATACTTTTTTGCTGATTCTTTTGCTGATTGTTTTTCTTGTTTATATATATATATATATAAAACGTCTGAATAATGGTCAACGATTTTTCCCACGTGGGAGCTGGATCGTTACAAGTAACGATACATGTACACAATAAAATAAATTATATAAACGCCTAAAAAGTGTACATAACAACACCAATGATATAAAAAGGAACTATAAATGTAATTATTTATAAATATTTCGGATAACAGATATCCTATATCAGTATATATGATTGTGATGTTGAATGAATCAATTATCAGTCTACTTAGATTACGCTGTTATAATCTTGAAATTTATACAATAAAAAAGTTAAACCGAACATCAGGTAAAACGCTTGCACAATTCTAAAAATTTGTTAAACACGACAAAGGTTATATGCCTAATTATAAATAATTACATTTATAGTTCCTTTTTATATCATTGGTGTTGTTATGTACACTTTTTAGGCGTTTATATATATATATATATATATATATATATAAAGAAGATGTCGTTTGATTGTTAAAGAGACAACTCTTCACAAGAGACCAAACGACATCAAAGTTCTTTCTATCTTTGATGACCTGTACATGTGCCTTAACAAAACAAAAAGCGTAGAACAATCGTCATTTAAAAGAAATCACTTTTTTAAAGTAGAGTGTTAAATTATAATTTAACAGTCGTCTGACCTTTTCATGTAAGAAGATATAAGGTAGATCTCAACATATGGAACATTTGTAACCTTTGACATACTTTCTCTATGAATAAAAGTTTCAAGTAACTTTCATTTTGATACACGTTTTATTTTTAGCCATATCGGCCATGTAATGTGGTTGGCGCACACATTTCCAAAATATTCCAAAGATTAGTGTACACAAGTCTAAATTTAAACTTATAGTTTCAGAATTAAAGAGGATGGACGAAAAGTAATGAGAAAAGATAGCTAAGCCTCGGGGTCAAGTGAAAGAAAACAGAAAGTAAAGGTATTTTGCTGTTCTGTTTTACCCCCTGTGAGATAATGTTTAAAATTTAAAAAAAAAATAGAAAAAAAAATATCGTTATATTTCCCCACAAATGCATATTTGTTATCATGGCTACTATTTATCGTCAAATCAACAGGTAACTGTCGTACCCAAGAAATGAAGGTTCAATAACTGATGCTGAAATCCATAAATGTTCGAATGCTACGTTATCAATATAATATCCTATCATTGAATGAGAAGAAGAGGAACATACAATTAACAACGCCTTCATCAAAAGTACTTTGTAATATAGTATTTAACTGTAATGTGAATATTTTCAATTTTAGCTTGCACATAGTAAAATAAACAAATTTTGCACATAGGTTACTATACATGTGGATTTTTGCGGAGGTCAATTGTTACAAACATTAATATGTACATCTCTGAATCGATAATTTCATCACGATCGATCGCAAAATCACGTCATATTAGAATTGGTATTAACATGATTTGAAATATGTCCATGTCATTATAAGCTTGCATACAAATATCTGTGACATATATCTAGAATGAAATGATTTATAACTTCAAAATAAAGCATGCTTTGTCGTGTTATAGAAATTATTTCATATTTCCTCTTTGGATTTCATATTTTCTCACCAATAAATTATGATTCAATGGCATGTAAACATAACAATGAGTGTCTATTTTGTAATTTTGTAATATGTAATTACTAAACCAAACAGATTCAAACTTTCAAATATATAATTTGATTGACTGAAATAAACTTTTAAACTCTTTTATACTCATTTAAACTTAACACAAGGGCAAACATTTTTGTTCACATGACAAACCATTCACGTAATATCTCTTTTTACCGAATTAGGTAATTGTTATATGTCAACTACAATGATAATTGTTTAAGGCAAAATTAATTACTCTGTTATCACAATACCCGTTTGTGCTAAAATTATCTGTTCTACAAAGAATTATACAGCTTCCATTGGCTGCGATTGCTTGGAAAAACAAAACATTTTTTTTCTTTTTTTTTTTCATTTCTATTTCTAAAATATAAAAACCGTCGTGGGCCTGAAATTGTTATTTGATTATTGTTTTTGTGCTCAGTTGTACTGATGTTTAAAATTAATTAGTTAATTCACTACAGGTTGGTACAGAATGATGATTACTAGCTTACTGGCCACATACAAATTTAATAGTAAAACATATATAAATTAAACAAAGATATTCTTGACAAACGCACTTTATTATCCTATCTTAAAATCAAAGTCAAATGACCAGCTTTAGCATGAGCTTTGAAGTACATTTTATCCAAAGCATCCGTTATTGTACACCATACAAGTATACATGAAACATCAACAGTATTTTCGAAGGATTCTATAAAACAATTGACCTCTGTATATTCTGTGAATAAACTTCAATGATGCAATGCTACCCATGACAACGTTGCATATATAACTACTTTCACTTGACTAGGTTTCACAGAAAGAAAAAAAAGGGGAAAATATGAGGATGAAAATGAAATGCATTTTTTTTCTTATATTATAAAAAGTGTTATATTAATTTTCATAACAGCTTATACTTGTTTCCTTCTATTGCGATGCACTATGATTCCAATAGAAAACGGGCGAAAGATACCAGAGGGACAGTCAAACTCATCATAGATAGTATGTACAGCGGCCTGGCCTACTTCGATTCGTCCAACTCGGGTTAACTCTAGTTGAAAGGTCAGTGCTAATGCGCATGTGCGAAAACGTTCCGAATCCAAGTCAAAACTCTTCCATCGAGTTGATTATTATAAGGCAGGTGAAAAAATTGTTTCTGCTGAGCATTAAAATTAATAAAATATTACATAGTGTTTCACAAAAAAAAAGTCCTAATCCTGTTTGCTTTTGAAAAATAGTTTGTTAGTGAGTTAAAAAAAAGTTGAACAAAAATCGTTCAAAGAAAAAAACATATTTCTTACCACCACCGACAGCTGATATACACATGAACAATATTGGTTGATTCCGAAATACAGGCAATACAAACTTCCATTTGTCAGCTTTATTCTTCGGCTGTATTTTGTCAAATACCAGTTTATTTGCATCACTTTTATTTGTAGCAACTACTTGACGCCATCTTGAAACTCGACTAAACCTGCCCCGACCAAGGGTTGATGTCGAGTTAGCTCAGTTAGGTTCAAAAGGTCAAACTCGGGGGTTCGGTTGTCAGTCGAGTAAACTCGATAGACTCTACTAACCCGAGTTGGACGAATCGAAGTAGGCCACGGATGATGAACGCTAAAGTAAATTAAAAAGAGGAAGTCCATGAAAACTGACAAAATCAAACCGTAGACCATATCATACAACGGAACGAATGGAACAAACCGTAGACCATATCATACAACGGAACGAATGGAACAAACCGTAGACCATATCATACAAGGGAACGAATGGAACAAACCGTAGACCATATCATTCAACGGTACGAATGGAACAAACCGTAGACCATATCATTCAACGGAACGAATGGAACAAACCGTAGACCATATCATACAACGGTACGAATGGAACAAACCGTAGACCATATCATACAACGGAACGAATGGAACAAACCGTAGACCATATCATACAACGGAACGAATGGAACAAACCGTAGACCATATCATACAACGGAACGAATGGAACAAACCGTAGACCATATCATTCAACGGAACGAATGGAACAAACCGTAGACCATATCATACAACGGAACGAATGGAACAAACCGTAGACCATATCATACAACGGAGCGAATGGAACAAACCGCAAACCATATCATTCAACGGAACGAATGAAACAAACCGTAGACCATATCATTCAACGGAACGAATGGAACAAACCGTAGACCATATCATTCAACGGAACGAATGGAACAAATCGTAGACCATATCATACAACGGAACGAATTGAACAAACCGTAGACCATATCATACAACGGAACGAATGGAACAAATTGTCATATTTTTTTCACATTCATATATATTCAATTGTTGTTTTGTTATTTCATACTTCTTTTGTGTGAAAATGTCATTCTGTAAACCTTTGTTCATACATGTTGTGCTAGTCTATTTGTTACAATAAAGAAAATTCATTATAAAAAAACATTACTTTTTCTAAGTGGTTAAAACATGGTGTTATCAAATAATACGATTAAAACAGCCTTAATACTACCAAAACGGCATGTGTCATACTGGTGACATCGTCCTGGTCATATAAATCATGTGATCTATATTGCTTTGACGCCCGGTCCAATATTTCCAATATGGACTGGCAATGAATCCTGAATTACATGTTAACATATATTGTGCATGTAATTCAGGATTCATTGCCAGTCCGTATTGAAAATATTGGCCCTATATTCACATCATTGCCAGTCCGTATTGGAAATATTGGCCCTATATTCACATTTGATGTATGTTATACAACATTCAGTACAAGTCTTTTGAAAAAGTTGGGTATTTTAATAAAAGTGTATTGGCACCAATTGTAAACTTTCCTAATGTAACAATATCTAGACAATTCCTGCATAGTTCGTATTGATCTACCAATTAATATGATATTCCAATGCTTTTTTACCATTATTTTCTTAATAGATAGTTGCATCGTTCAATGTACCTATCCACACAAAGCCTCAAAGAGAGGAGAGGTCTCTGATCATATTTCCTTAGCGTCGACTTTTTTGTGTATTTTTTATCTTTACTATAATTCCATATAGTTTTGGGAAATAATATCGTTTCATTAGAAATCCATTAAATATATCACCACCTTTTTTTTATATCATTAATACTTATTAATTATTATAAAAAAATCAAATTCTGTATGTTTTGATAAAATAATGCAAAATAATGCATTGGTTGGATTATTGTTTTAATTTTATCCAAGTCATTTTACATAACAGAATTAAAGCATGTATTTCAATTATCGTCTATATGTCATATATTTCTATAAAATATTTGGGTTTGTGTCTGATTTTTTTCTAGAGAAATTTTTTTCTATCCCAGGCATAGATTATCTTAGCCGTATTTTGCACAACTGTTTGGAATTTTGGATCCTCAATGCTCTTCAACTTTGTACTTGTTTGGTTTTATAAATATTTTGATATGAACGTCACTGATGAGTCTTATGAAGACGAAACGCGCGTCTGGCGTACTAAATTATAATCCCGGTACCTTTGATAACTATTTGCTAATCCAGATCACGAAGACTGAGATTAAAACATAAACAAACTGAACACAAAATATAATATAATTGTACTTTGAAGATATTTCTGACCGATTTATAAGGCTATTAATACTTATCTAGAAATGAAAAACGCTCTATTCATAACATATGTTATTGTACATTCGTATTTTTGTCTATACAATTGTTGATTCGATAGCCGGTCTGTGATGCTGAATGTACTATTGACTTTTAGAGAATTTAATTATGTGTTTTTCAATTTGTTGTTAAAAAATTCAACATATACAATAAGAAATTCGTAATCAACAAGTTGCAAAGGTTAAGACCTGGGTTTTTTTTTTTTTGAAAATATATCAAACAAAATTGTGTGACTTTTGCTAATAAATGTCATGCAGTACGCCAGGGAATTAATTATATATGAAAAGAATGATAGTTCAATATAATATAATTGAGTCGAATCACTAGCTCAAAATGAATTACGATCAGAATAATTTCATAGTTCGTATCTATTTTTACTTTTGGAATAACATTAATGAATTAACCTACAAATATATGATTACATTATGGACAAACATTGCATGCTTCTGTACAGATGATATTTTACTTGCTAAATACAAAAAAAAACCAATATAAATCATACTGATGATCTCCTTCTTAAATATTAAATGTAAAATGTATAAAATTATGCAAAGTTTAGATATTTTAAATACATTTTAGTAACTTTTAAAGATGGATTAAGATAGGACTTGTATAGCATTCAGTATTTTCTGTAATCGACAAGATGCTCATGATTATTTACAAAATCAAGATTCAAGGATATCCAGTTAAACAGTGGATTGTTTTAAATCTTCACAAACAAAAAGTAAAATCATGAAAGTACTGAACTCCAAAGAAAATTCAAAATCGAAACATCCTAATCAATTGCGGCACAATCAAAAGCTCAAACACATCAAACGAAGGGATTACAACAGTCATTTACCTGACTTGGTACAGAGATTTTCTTATGCAAAATAATGTGCAGAAAATGTTGGATTTAACCTTGTTTGTATCTAGCTAAACCTCTCAGTTGTATGACAATAACATCAAATTTCATTATATTGACAACGATGTGTGAACAAAACAAACATGATAGGTAAACATGTCACAAATAGGGGTACAGCGGTCAACATTGTGTTATAATCTTAATCACTTAAAAATCAAACAAATATGTAACAAAGAAGCATATAGACAAAACACATCAACAGAAAGACAAGAATACACAAATTTGCCAAAACACAAAGTACAGGGCCACGTTATATGTATAAGGAAACACAAAAAGGCATATAGACAAAGCACATTAGCAAAATGAAAAACAAGAAGACAAACAATTGTCTTATTTGTAAAGGTATTGGTCAAAGCTTTAAAGCAATTGAAATACTCAAGTGTTTCTACCCTTATGCAAATATTATTTACTACCGCATAGAGTTGACCCTCTAGCAGAGTCTGGTGTACTATTTTATAAGCCTAATATTTTTAATGACTTTTTATCATAAGCACAGGGTTGATGATTCTACTCGTGGATGATTCTACTCGTGGATGTTCCGATTTTGTACAAAATAAATCGTTGGTTGTTATTTAAAATTAAGAAAAAACTTAATGTAACAAAGTTTATTCGAAATCAATCGAAATACTATGGCGATCTATTTATCCCCTTGCAAAAACAACCGACTTCAGATTCAACACATTTTATAGATTGTTTAGTTTTTATTGTGCTATGCATCCTAATTGATTGGTGGCCGACACGACATATGCCTTGGTTTTGAATAGTTTGTGTTTTTGGCATTTAAATGACATCTCATCTTCTATAATATATACATTTTGGTATAACTCAAAACTGTTTTAATTGTCAAGGTAATTTGTTTCAGTTTTTGTATCATTAAGTATTATGATAGGATAGTTCATTATCCTAAACTGCTTTTATATTTAATTAACAATAATTTAATTTTGGATGTAACGCGTCTTCTGATTGGCTGACGTTATTTTGTTATGAGCCCATAGACATAATCTAGTCATGTGACGGTGACGTCATCAACGTTTTTTTATGGTTTTCTACGGTTTAAAATGGAATTTATAATTAACTTATAAGAAATGACTGTAATATTTTTTCTGTCTATTCGAAATAACATAAAAAATGTGGTGCACACTGTTAAATAACCCGCTACGCGCGTTATTCAGTGTGCACCAAATTTGTTTTGTTATTTCTTCATAGACAGAAAAAATATTACAGTCATTCCTTAATTGTTTTTTTTTTTTATATTTGTGAGATTTCACAATGGAATGTTAACAGTATGAATATATTTAAATTAACATAGTTTTTATTTTATTTCATTGAATTCCAATGTAAGGTTTCTGATTTATTTTTATATACAAATAATTAATCTAAAATTAATAAAAGATTTTTTAAACAATGTGCTAGCTGGTTCTGAATATATATTTTACCTTACGATGCATTCTTTTAATTTCAGTATTTACATGATATTTGTTTTGATACAAAGCAAAATCTGTTGACCAAAATAGTTAATTTAGAAATCAACAGGAAGTTCATTCTCCAGAGCACAAAGATCAATGATCTGTTTAATTGAATTTGTAGCTTGTCTGTTACTGAAATAAATTCATTAGGTGTCAAAATGAAGCCTTTTAGTAACACAATTTCTCATTCAGATATTAACATATCAATGACCGATACATCTACAAAGTTGTTTCTGTATATGACAGATGTCTAGCTTTAAAGTGCATAAAAATATGCTAATAAGATTTATGGAAGTCAAAGTCTTAATCCTGGGAACAAAGAAAAGGTGTGGTATGCATTTACTTTAAGTAGCATATTTCTATTCTTTGTAAACACGGGAAAATACGTAAGAAGAAAGTACGTCATGTATCTTACATGAATATATATTTAATAACTACATTAATGAGCAGTACAAGACACATTGAGGTATTTATTTGGCTAAATGAATTGTAATAAAAAGGCAAACTTTTTATCATCCATTAGCTTTCAGAAACTGCCATGCATGCTATTAGGTACTAATGTTTCCTTCCTGAAAGAAGCTTCAATAAGTTATATCCAACAACCTGCGACTGTTTTAGATTTGTGTGTTATTATATACTACATTATCATTGATCTCGTATGTTGCTAATCTTATACATTTGTGTTCCCTTATAATCTAGCTAAAAGTCAATGTTGAATATATTTTTATAAGAAGACCGACAACCCTTATATAATATGTTCATTGAGACATAAATTTCTATCTCATCTGATTTTTTTTTAATTGTAAATTTAAAACATTGATTTTATAGCCATGGGTTTATGTAAATGTCGCGTTTATGATCTTCTCTATTTTATCATGGGTAATCTTCCTAGTTTTCATATTTATAAATACTAGTAGTTATTATGTTTAGTCATTTAATATGAATATGTATTAACCAATGACTCGTCTTATATTCATGATAAATTTTCGATTTAATATAAATCCATGTGTTTGAGCAGTGGTCAGTATACAGAAATTTTACTGGTCTTAATACAGGATTTTAACTTCCAATTTTTGGTTCAAAAAAGTGTGTAAACGTGTGTATTTTGTGAAATATTAGAGACGTCACATTGTGCAATTAGTTGAATTATTCAGATCTAAATAAACCAAAAGTAGTATACCGCTGTTCGAAATTTTTAAATCGATTGTGAAAAAAGCAAATCTAGGTAACAAACAAAAACTGAGGGAAACGCATCAAATATAAGAGGAGAACAACGACACAACAGAAACACAACACTAAAATGCACCACACACAGAAACACAACACTAAAATGTACAACACACAGAAACGAACTATAATATAACAATGGCCATTTTCCTGACAGGACATTTTAAGAAAAATGTTCAGTTGAACATGATTTTGTGGCTAGCCAAACCTCCCGCTTTTATGGAAATATCCAAACGCACGTTTCATCTACAAATGACTCCTCAGTGATGCTCAGATCAAAAAAATTCGAAAGCCAAAACTAGTACAAAGTTAAACAGCATTGAGGACGAAAAGTTCCAAAAGGTTGGGCCAAATACGGCTAAGGTTATTGCCTGGTATAAGAAAATCCTTAGTAATTAGAATAATTCATACTTTTGCAAACAATAAATTTATAAAAATTACTATATAACAGATATAGCTGTTACAGTACAAATGTCTTTTTTCAAACACATTGTAAAAATACTTTAGAACTCACCAATTGCAGCTAGAATTTGAAAAAAATGTACTGCATTTGAAATTGTGTGGAAATACATATTAATAACTAACATAAATAATTTGAATTTGAAAACTCTTACATGAATGATTTTCAACTTATATATTATCAGAAAGTATATATATGTATTTCGAAGGGAAATCTACTGACAAGTACGGCTAGTGTTTTTTATTTTAAACTCTCTGTTGTTCAATTGTTGAAATCATTTGAAATTAAGGAATGTAACTCCCTCATGGATTGTGCCTTTTCTGGAGTTGATGTTTGAAATCATTTCTCACCGAAAAGACTTTAACTGTCGTAGACAAGAGAATATCTTGTGTAGTAAAATGTGTGCTTTTAATGTTTTTACAAAGTCCATTATTTCATTTATACTAGAATTATAGGTACTGCCTTGAGCTTTTTTACTATCCTCGAAAATAAAAAGTAAATTTGACAGATCGATAAACTTGAATAATCTAGTGAAAGCCAAATACAAAAGTGCATGCGGAGATAAAATAATAAGACTGATAAATATACTAACCTCTAATGGTCAATTAAGGTGGTATGGGTGTCTTCCTCCATCTTGGATTGTAAAAAACAGAGAATCAAAGGTCCAGATTTTCCATCAAGTTAGCAAAATTTGATGCAGGAATGCAGATGTTTAATGTACATTTTCATTTAAAAGTACCAATTTATAAGAATATAACTTCTAAATATTGATATTTTTGCAAATGTTAATTATTTTGGGTTGTTTTTATTTCTTTTTTTAATTGGCATTTTAAGGGGAGGTAACTCTAAAAAAGTGCATTTTCTGAAGGATTCTGTATGGAATTTTCCTATTTTGTATTTTAGCCGAAAAAACGTACAGTGACCCTATCTTTTCTTTTGGTATTCTCAAAGCAGTGTCTGAAAGCTTTCTTTTCCTGAAGTATTTAACAATTCTATCATTTTGTCCTGAAGTATTTAACAATTCTATCATTTTGTTTAGTTTCTAATCACAAAATGGTGTTTTTTCCTGTAGAATCCATACAAAATGTGTCATTTTGTCCCGTCCTGTAGCTTGAGGAAATGCGTGGTGACCTATCATTTTCATTATATTTTTCAACATGTATCAATAGATACAACGTTTTGGCAAAGTATGAACAAATTCTATCATTTTTATTTTAGACTCCCATACCACCTTAAAGTAAGTTTTTTTGATCAATAACGACTATTTATATACATGTAACTGACATTTGATTTTGGTAAATATAAAATAATTGACACACAAATCTAGTGGAATATGATTGTTGTTCTCTCGACAGATTGAATTTGAATAGAAAAAGCCTTGCAGGCCTTGTCCTTTACATTTGAAAATATTATTGTTTCGAATGAGAAATATATCTTACAATTGGTGCAGTTGTAAAATCTGTACGTATCTAATATCATGTTTTCATAACTTATCGTTAATACATTTTGTTATTATCTCCTGTAAAAGAGGGACGAAAGATACCAAAGGGACAGTCAAACTCATAAATCTAAAACAAACTGACAACGCCATGGCTAAAAATGAAAAAGACAAACAAATAACATCACACACGACACAACATAGAAAACTAAAGAATAAACAACACGAACCCCACCAAAAAACTAGGGGTGATCTCTGGTGCTCCGGAAGGGTAAGCAGATCCTGCTCCACATGTGGCACCCGTCGTGTTGCTTATGTGATAACAAATCCGGTAAATAGTCTAATTCGGTAGGTCACATTCAGGAACGGGAAGGGGATTGTAGTTACGACGTAAGGAACATATCCGATATCATTTGTGATACGGTTATTCCATAACGGTCAACCAACTCGTGATGGCGTCCGTAAAATTTACGAAGGGATGATTTCAACTTCACCATTTGGAACTCTTGGTTTAATAGCTTCCTTGTGAGCAGCAACCCTCTATCAAGAAAATCATGATAGGAAATGCAAGCACGGGAATATCGTATCAATTGGGAGATATATACCCCGTAGGCAGGTGCTGCTGGAATGTTGCTACTTAGAAATGGAAAGTTCACAATTGGAAAGCTGAAATCATCTCTTTTGTCGTAAAGTTTTGTTTTCAACCGACCCTCCTTGTTAATTTCTAGATGTAAGTCAAGATATGAGGCCGACTTAACTGTATCTGTAGTATCCTTTATCTCTAGCTCGATTGGATAGATGCGTTCCACATAGTCACCAAATTTTGAATTATTTAGTGAAAGAACATCATCTATATAGCGAAAAGTAGAGTTAAAGGATAGTGCTAACTTCTTATCTTTCTTCCTAAGAAGTTCCTGCATGAAGTCAGCCTCATAATAATAAAGAAACAAGTCGGCAAGTAGAGGGGCACAGTTTGTTCCCATTGGAATGCCGACAGTCTATTGAAAAACACGTCCTCCGAACGTAACAAATATGTTGTCAATCAAGAAATCAAGCATCTTGATAATATCAGTTTCAGAGAATTTTTTGTTCGAATCAGAGTGATCCTTTACAAATTAGGATTTATCCCTCCCTAAGACAAAATACTTGTATCTACGTTGGCCATTCTTTTTTACGAAGCAAAGCAATACCAACTCTTTCAATTTGTCTTGTAAAAGATTCAAATGCATTTTGTCTTGTTTAGCGATCCTTAATCCCTCTTTTCTCTATTTTTTTAATAATATAATAAGATTTATTCATCAAATATTGCTTGTTACAAATCCCATCAAGAGTTGAAGCTTTTCTTTATATAACCTGTTACACTGAGTCTCTATTACGTCTTGTATGTAAAATGAGAAAAAAACATATGCTGTATTGCTTTGCAATGAAAGATTTTTACACCGTAAAACTATATGTTTAGTTTTATTACAAAATGTAGTTTTGTATTTTATTTTTCAAAGTCATGTAATCACAAACAAAGCCAATAAAATTTTATTATATCGAAAATATATATCACCTTACTGTATTTTTACATATGTATGCGCATTATCGGCTAATATTTCACATAATTCTGTAGAAAATAGGACTTTGATAAGGAAGAAGCTTACAAATCAACAGTGTGCGATTTCCAATTTGGTTCATTGCACTTTCTTTTCTGTGCACTTTGTTAACCAAATGTATGCAATAAAAGGGGCGGAATGATATTGGGAACTTAAATTATTGATTATTATTTTTTTATCAATTAGACAATAAGATTGTGAAGTCTTTATTATTCGTTTGGAATCCCCTTTAAAATCAGGTTAACCTATCGCTGCGACAATGTCTATTTAAAAACACACTTATGCTACTGTGTCGTGCCTAAAAATTTATTTTATGCTGCTTCCATATCCACGAATCTATTTTCAATCTGTTTAACGTTTTTGTTTAGTTTTTTGTTATGTTTCATCTGCATCTTCACTACTTCTCAAAAAGAAAAACAATGAAATACATTTGGTGTTTTGAAGGTAAGGCAATTTGTTTTCCATGCGTATCAAAATCATTAATTAGCCATATGCATATAGTTCAATCTAATTTGCCATTTTCAATACATAGAACTAGTGAGGATTCTACTAAATCAAAATTATCTCTACATAGGCGGGTCCAGGAGGGGGCTTCGGGGGATCGCCCCACCTCCCTTTTTTGTGGGAAAAATTTGGTGGATTATATAGGCATCACTGAAGCATGACTGGAGCCCCCCTCCCTATAGGTTAGTCAGCACCAACCGCCCCCTCCCCTCTTTGAAAAGTTCTGCATCCGCCACTGTCTCCCAATTACGCCACCTTATTTTTATAATCGTAAAAGTGGAAGCCCTGTAAATTCAAATATGACATCTGCCAGTTGTTTTATAGACAAATGTATCTTTAGTTATTGGCCCTAACTGAATGTACTGTTATGCAGTTGGTCAACTTAATACTATTGTCTGATCGGAAGTCAGGAGAAATTTCGAAAGTTCAAAAATATTTTAAAAAATTCCAATTAGTTATTTTGTAGAAGAGCAGACTATAACTTTTCAGAAATTGAAGACTAATTTCCCGAGAACACACATACGTTTTTTTAGTAGTGCATTTTTAAGATCCACTAGAAAAGTTTGCCGTCAAGTATGTTAGTTAAAATTTGTTATTAAAAATACATCTAATCTGTTGGTATGACTCCTTAGAAAGGTATTTCACTTGACCAATATATTTCTACGTTTATTCCTGTAAGTATGATATGTTAATTTGAAACAATTTACCCCACCTTTTGTTTTGATCGTGAACTTTAAAACGCTCTAAAGGCATCATTATAAATAGTTTCCTTTTAATGGTAATGATAAACAACAAATGGCGGATCCAGAAGAGATGTAGACATAGAGGGTGTATGCCACCCCCCACACACACCCAACCTTTCACTTTTTTTTTAAAAGTAAAGATGATTAATCAGACTAAATTTCGTTGACTCCGCTATTTCCCGTATATTTTATGCGACAATTCGTTATTTATATAGATGTTCCACGCTCGTATTCACGTTTTATATATTATTTAATGTAAAAATCAACGCAATTCGCTACCGTGGAGTTGACCAGTACGTCGAAAAAAACGTAACTCAATTATTTTGAAATTCAAATTACATTTACACATTGCTAAGGCTAGGGATGAGAAGCATGACGCCTTCAAAGCGACAAAGGATGAAGCAAGGACGTATTGGCTTCTATTTCACAATTAAATACAACCATAGGCAAAACTCTATTACACTCACATGATAAAAAAAAAAGTTCCACAGCTATAAAAATACCTACGAAAACATGTTTAAAACCGTTGAATAAGTCCATTTTACACTTATTTTTTTTTAATTTTTAGCCCCAAAAAGTCCTCCAAAACAATTTCAATTTTACGCCCCCATTTTCCGAAAACCTGAACTATGGCCAGGGATGTATTTTTTATCATATTAAATAAACACCGGTTATTATCTTGTTTAAGTTATTGAGACAAGCTGGGTTTTTTTCTTGGCCACGAAAATGACAGAGTTTCTTGTTGTAAATTAACTTACAGGTTTGCCATTTGAAAAGTAATTTCATTCATTTATGATCATTTATAATTTGTTTTTATTTTTTATTGCTATAATTTTGACATGATAATGAACAACGCACGGCCTTTTGACGATGAGTTGTAATCAGAACAAAATGGCAGACCGTTAAAATTTCTCCAGCTGAAAAATGGGATAGTATGTGACAAAATGTGATTCAAAACTTACATTTTTCATTGAAATGGAGATTTAATTATGCAATTATTATGCTGAAAACTGAAATTGGGATTCTGTCAGCGCAAAAGTGAGTAACAGGTCAATTGGTCAAATTTCGGAAGAATTTCTTTGTTCTCGACAATCCTGTTTAAATCGTTGTAAATAGACTCTCACTGGAAAATATGATCACACAATCCCGATAATTTAATATTAATATTGGACAGTTAAAATATTCTTTGATCATCATATCTACATCTAACATTCTCTATGGGACGTACTAGAGGAAGGGGGAGCTATCAACGGGGGTTTCAAAGTTCCCAGGGTCAAGATCAGGCTCAGGGGCGTGGTGGCTACCATTCCGCAAAACGATTTCGGACTGGTAGTAGTGACATTCAAAACGATGACCCTGAAGTTCTGTTGGATGTATTCATAGGCATCCTCAATGACCAAAAGATCATGGACAAGTTTGTTGCCTCATTGTGTGACATACCCCATTTGAAATCAAAGCTCGTTGAACATCTACTACCATCCCTTGATGCTCAAATAGCAGACATCTTAACTCCTTTATGTAAAAATGTAGAAATAATGAGTGATAAACTGACAAGATCCGAAGTAAAATGTGAAGAATTGGAGTGGAAAAACGACGACCTCGAACAGTACACTCGCAGACAGTCAATTCGTATAGCAGGTATCCCCGAAAAAAATTTCGAAAGTACTGATGATGAAGTTCTTAAATTTTCTAATGATGTGCTTAATTCTCAGTTAGAACCTGGTGAAATAGACAGATCACACAGAGTAGGTCCTCCGCGATCTAATGATAGTAAGCAAAAGCCTCGAGAAATTATTGTTAGGTTTGTGTCGTACAAAAGTAGACAAAAACTCTTAAAATGCAAAAAAACAATGCACGAATTCAACAAGAGTATTGGTACGAACTGCCTAATGTATGAAGACCTCACACGCAAGCGATCTGAACTAGCCTATAATACAAGTTGGCTAAAAAAAACAACTTCATAAAAGAAACCTGGACTTTTGATGGGAAAGTTTTTATTAAAATTCCTGACGACCGCATTTTTTAATGCACTAGACCATCAGATTTTTCGACTGCATTTCATCAACATCTTCCTATCAACAATAAACCCTCAAAACCAGATGATAACAAAACAGGCAAACGACCATCCAGTTATGCTAAAGCGGTTAAAACCAATAAACAGTCATCAGAGTCACCATCAGTACCAATACCATCACAAACGTACCAGTCGACTATCCTAGAGGAAACATCTGTCAAATCATCATCCGCCTCTAATGAACCAACCTTAGAATCAGGGGATACTTAACAGTTCGTAATTTAAAATTTGATTAATTAATAAGCATGTACTGGTTGACATCTTATTTGTAAACATTAACACGTGTTTAAAAGCACATGGCTCTATTTATAGTCGAACTAAATATTGACAAGGTCACACTGGTCTATCTGATTTCCATATCTAGCAATATAGCTATAATTATAAGTTACCACTATTGCCTACAGCTGTGTCTTACTTCAACAGTAACACACCTTTTTTATATTTATTTATCTTGTGTATTTTAAAATACTTGTATATATGTTACATTTGACAAGAATGATATTATTTTGTATAATTTTGGTGCATTACAACCTATGTTTTGGTACTTTAGTTGTTGGGTCTTATGCTTATATATTTGTTTACTTCCTGAAAATGAGGACACTACCAAATATACTTTTGATTTTTGACACATACGATTAAATAATGATCACTATTAAGTGTATGAACGTTATTGGTAAGTGTCCATCATCATTTAACTGTATCAATCACCTTAAGTGTTATATAATGTATAAACTTATTTTCCTGTTTTTTTTCACCAGTGAATTCGAAGTTATTATCAACTTACATTTTTCACATCTTTTGTCAATACTCCTTGTACGGTATGGTATTGAGCGGAACCCAGGTCCACATCGCTTAACAGATTTACGTAATATTAAAATAGTTCACAATAATGTATGTAGCTTACCACCCAAGGTAGATTTGATTGAATGTGAACTAGGCACATATGATATAATTGCTCTTTCTGAATCCCATCTTGCTGATAGCATATCTAATGAATCAATAGCCTTAGCTGGTTTTCAAAAGCCTATTAGATTAGATAGAACACGAGCAGGCGGGGGTGTCACAATTTATGTAACAAATTATTTATACTATGAAGAACTACCTGATTTGGCAAAGCCAGGTTTGGAATTATTGTGGTTGAAAATCTCAACCCAACATTGTCATTTTTTACTTGGTGTTTTTTACAGACCCCCAAATTCTCGTGTGAAACTATGGGATTATTTTTATGATTCTGTGTCGAAAGCGTTAGATAAAAACTTGCCTGTTTTTCTGACTGGTGATTTCAATGTAGATATGCTATCAAGCAATAATATGCCATGTAGAAGTACCGGTAGTAACAATTTGAGAAACATTTTGCAACGCTTGAATATGTACAATCTTGTCTTTGAAAAGACAAACTTTACTACTGATACAGGCACATGTATTGATTTATTCTTGACAAACAACAAAAGTTGTGTAAAGTCAGTTGATATATTGTCATCTTTTTGTAGTACTCATGCACCTGATTGTGCCGAGGTTAATTCTAAAGTGAATAAAGAATATACATACAAACGTACAATTAGAAAATATGAAAATGCTACTTATAAAGATTTTGTGAGTGACTTAAACAATATTGATTGGAATGAACATTTTCATTCATGTGATAATATAAATGACATGTATTCTCAATTTTTAAATATTTATTCAACAAATGTGAATAAATATATACCAACTAAAGTTGTTACTATACGTCCAGCTGACAAACTGTTCATGAATTCCACTATCCTAGGAAAATGAGACAAAGAAATAGAATTCATTACAAAGCTAAAAATAATAATAATTGTATTCATTGGCAAAAATTTAGAGAATTACGTAATGAGGTGATTGATTTGGTTAGACAATCAAAAGAGCAATATAAACGAAAAATTATAAAAGAAATTACTGACAAAAATATACCACCAGGAAAGTGGTGGAGGATTGTAAAATCTATTTCTAAATTATCAAAGTCTCGTGAACCTACACCTTTTCTGAAATCTGAAGGTCAAATATTTTTACATCCAGTAAATAAAGCTGAACTCTTAAACTCTCATTTTTCAAATATTTCTAAAATTGATGTTGAGCCTGAACCAAATAATGTACCAGCCCCACCATTTAAAATGGAGGAAATAATTATTACAGAAGAAGAAGTTCTTGATCAATTAAAATACTTAAATTGTAATAAACCTTCTGGTCCTGATGGTGTTTCACCTAGAATTTTGAAAGAAATTAAATCTGGAATTGTAAAACCACTTACTTTGTTATTCAATTTTTCACTGAAACTCAAAAGGGTTCCATGTGCATGGAAACTTTCCCATGTCACTCCTATTTTTTAAGGGAAAGGGAAGTTGTCATGATCCAGTTAATTACCGACCTATTTCGCTTATAAGTATCATATCCAAAATTATGGAGAAAATTTTATTCAAGCATTTGTTTAATTACATGAAAGATCAATTTATTATGTAAATTATCATCTGGTTTTGAACCAGGTGGTAGTACTGTAAATCAACTAGCAGAAATATATAATACTATTATTTCCAATCTTGAAACTTGAAAAGATATTCGCTTTATTTTTTGCGATATTTCCAAAGCTTTTGACAAAGTTTGGCATGATGGTTTACTATATAAATTGAAAGTTTTTGGTATCCATAGTAATTTAATTGATTGGATTGGAGATTACCTAGGTGACAGATGCCAGAAAGTTGTTTTGGATGGGTTTTATTCATCTCAAAAAGGTACCAGTGCTGGGGTACCCCAAGGCTCGGTACTGGGTCCATTTCTTTTTTTAACTTATATTAATGATATAGTGGAAAATATGAGTAAACACCTTTTTATATGCCATTATTGATGATGACTATGATACTGTTTCTATGTCTTTGACTGATGATCTTGGGAGAATTAAAACATGGGCTGAAAACTGGGCTGTAACCTTTAATCCCTCCAAAACAGAAACCCTTTTATTTTCTAGAAAAGATATCAATCCTCCCCCTTTATACTTTGGCATTGGAGGGGACCAAATAAAAGAAGTTAAAAGTCACTGTCACCTAGGTCTCAACTTTGAGAGTAAGGCTAATTGGAAATTACATATAAATGCAATTTATAAAAAAGCATGTTCTAGATTAAATTTATTAAGACAAGTAAAATATAGTTTGAATCAAAATGTACTTATTACAATTTATACAGCATTTATTCGCCCTATTCTAGAATATGCAAACATTATATGGGATAATTGTACTTTACATGTACAAGAAGCTAACTTATTAGAAAATGTTCAAATTGAAGCTGCTCGTATTATTACTGGTCTCCGACGTACAACTTCTCTTAAAAAATTATACACTGAAATAGGTCTTGAAAAATTATCAGACAGAAGGAAGAAGCATAAACTTACTACATTTTATAAAATAAAAAATGGATTTTCTCCAAGTTATATGATAGATTTATTAGAACCTTGTTTTCTCACACCGAATGATTACAACCTTAGGAGAGACTCTCAGAATTATACCATCCCAAGGTGCAGAACAGTTTCATATTATAAACGTTTCATACCATCTGTTGTTAAACTCTGGAATGAATTAGATACTAATGCTAAAAATGCTTTGTCGATTAACCAGTTCAAATCTGTACTTGATAATATATATAAACCAGAAATTCCTCCTAAATATTTTTGTTCAGGTATAAGAAAATTTAATATTATTCATTGTCAATTACGAAACGATGCAAGTAATTTAAATTCTCACTTGTTTCATGATTTTTTGACAGAAGAACCTTCCTGTCCTAAATGGTTATATAAATGTGAAGACAACCAACATTATTTTTTTGATTGTCCATCATACACTATTAACAGGATCACACTCCTTGATAAACTGTCTGCTTATGGAGTTGATATTGATTTAAACTTGATACTATTTGGTGATCAATCTATGAGTATTGAAGACAATGTGCAGATTGTTAAGGCTGTTCATGAATATATAAAAAATTCAGAGAGATTTGTATTATGAAATGTATTTTATAGTCCAAAACCAAATTAACTTTTACTTTGTATGTCTGTATTTTATATTATATTAAGCTCTTAGACCCGAACCAGCTGAAAAATATTTAAAATTGAAACAAAAATTATAATGAAACGACAGTACATTGAAATTAACATTATTAAAGCTAAAAAGCTAATAAATGCACCTTTATTTCTATATCATTCATATATTCAATTTGTATATCTTTAATTTCTTAAATCTATTTTTTTTTTTTTTTTTTTTTTTTATTATTAACATTCTAAATTCTTTTTATATTATTATAATTCTTTAATGTATCAATACGGTTACTACTCGTTGTCGTTTTTCTTCAGGTGCAATAATTTAGTAAAAATAAGTACATGATATCAAACATGTTGTTTTAAAAATGAGTTATTAAATTTATTATTTTAGATAGCTGACTGGAGACCATTTAATTTAATGTTGGAGTTTATAACCTAGAATACTAAAACTTTTTTTTCATAATTTATTTTTTCATAATTTTTCTGAGTTAACATTTGAAGCATTTTTAAAATAGTCATACTTTTGATCTGAGTTAACTATTTGAAATATCATTCCAGTCAGCTAAGAGGTATTTTTGAAAAATTAATTCTGTTTTGTCTTTATGTTTGTCTATGTGTTGCTTTGTTTGAATGTAATATATTGTACCTTGTTTTGTGGAGAGGGCTTACATAGGCTATGCCTGTTGCTCAATCAAATTCAATTTATTTGAATAAAATATTGTTTAAACTAAACACCTTATTTTATCGATTTCAAATAAAGTTTAATAAAATTAATCCGTTATTGAAGAGTTTTTATAAAAGATTATCACTACGAATATTTTGCATTTAAAAGAGTACGTTTCAATTCAATTTCATCATTTGGTTTTACGCAAAATGTAAAATGATATCAAAATAATTTATCTCAGAAGTATTATTTCATCAAATCAAGCCAGACACAAGTCCTAAAGCTCATATGACTGCGCTATTTGAAGCTCTTAAACATTCTCTTATAGATACATATAAGAATTGGGGATGTGCTGTATCACTTACATTCAAATACTGGGATACATGTTTGTTCCTTGAAGCAGTAGACATTTTCTTGTCAACTGTTAGAGAAGAACGAGAGGGTTATTGGTCACTTCTTTGAGATCATCATCTCAAATGTAACCATATTTTTTTTGTAACCAACTGTACCAATTACTGAAGGTGGATGCCAGTTTACCTACTCGATATGCTTAAACTTTCTACGATCACCTTTTATAGATGGCGACTTCACTATTAGACAAACTCCTGTAAATTTTAACGGTATATGGACCGACATGGCAACAGAAAAGACCATTATAAAAGCCTCGAGGGGATCAGATGGTACTGTAGGCATGACAAATCAAAAGCCTGCCCTTACTAGAACTTTCCTAAAATCCCTTAGTCGTGTAATGCTTGAAAGGACTGGAATTGCTGCAATTAATGCTAATTCACACGAGGAAACTTTACCAACAGCAATGAAAAGAGATGAAGAACATGTTATTGCCATTGTGAACCATCTGAATAAACCCTTTGATGTGGAATCCAATCCTCCATGTCGTATCAATATATCTTCTGGTATGCGAGCTACAGGAGATATTCAAGATTTTTTCGAGGAAGGCTTAAACATGTCTAGACATGTCATCACTAGTGCTCTTTCTTCAGGTCAGTCAAGGAGTTTTTATAGTCCAATATCAAAGTCAAAACTAAAAACGTTTGAAAACATGACCATAAAAACAAACTTTAAATAAATCGGTGGAAATAATTTCAGGTCACATAAATCCATAGCTTATATTTAAACGTGCACTGATTTTGACAACAAATAGAGATGATGTTTCAATGGAAAATGTGCTGTCGCACCCTGTAGGTCCCATTCCAATTTCCGCCTTTTTCACGATGACGACACCATGAGAAAATAATGCAAGTCTGATTTTGTGAAGCAATTAGAATCTGAAGTTTCTTGTGCACTTTCCCTACCTTCCTGACCTTTGTACCATCACTCACAATTTACATCAGAGATGTTTTGGCATTGGTTCAACGTATTGATGTTGAGAAAAGTAAAACATTCGGTGACCTTGCAGCTGACTATTAAAAAAATATGTCCGCATGCATTTCTATAGCGCACACAGTATCAGATGTTTTTGACCGCTACGACATGAACAACTCTATAAAGTCTGCTAACAGGGAACGCCGCACAAAGTGTATTTGATTATTCAGGGGAGAAATATTCCTGACTGGAAGAATTCTTTCTGTTAAAGAAAACAAACAGGCTCTTCTTAATTTCTTAGGAAGTTTTATTCTTCAAACTTCCCCTATGATTCCACCTGATGTGAGTCTACTTAGCCGGAACGTTAGTAAATGCCGAAATTGTCAAAATTATTTATACCAACACTGTTAATGACTGTCGTAACTTGTTTTGCACTCAAGAGGAGGCCGATACTTGTATGATATCCAATGCCTTAAACTTAGATACGAAGTTAAGAGAAATTGGAAAGAGCGGAATAACAATCATTCAGACCTCTGATACGGATGTGATTGTTCTATGTGTTCACTACTATAAATATATGACACATACAATCAAGTGGTGGTTGCAGATGGGGAACATTAGCAGTGTAAAGGATTGGCGAAGGTTTTTGCAAATTGGCCAACTACCGGTATGTGCAATTCTTTCCCCAACGATTTGTAAACTATTGCCTGCTTTGTATGCACTTACCGGATGCGACACAACTTAGTCTCTGTTTGGAGTAGGTAAACAAACTGTCTACATGACTTTGAAGGACACGCACGACTATTTCTGTGGTTTGCAGAGCTTCAGTTATATTGACAAAGATGAAGCCCTTGTTTGGGCATGAAAGTTAATTTCAAAGCTTGATGATCGGAAAAAGCACTATAAATCATTTCAGCATGCTATTTATACAATGTGCGTCAAGCTTGCCACCAGTAAAGATGTCAGTTCAGTCAGTTACCTCTCTGTGAAGAGGCACTGAAACAGCATGTTTACGTGCTTCGGTTCAAACTGAAATTTGGATCGCATTACACATTGCTAAACACCCTTGTCCGTCACCTTTAGAATGCGGTTGGTGAGAGTTAAATGATTCATTACATCCCGTGTATTTTAAAGGGCACATGTCAGCAAAATCCTTGCAGGATCTTGTGTTTTCATCTCAGGGAAAATATCCATATAAAAAGTCACGTGTTTGTTCACAACAAAACCTTATCATTGTAAATATAACGGAATTTGATGAGACTGTCATCAAAGTGAGAGGTTGAGCGCTATAAAAACCAGGTTTAATCCACTATTTTCTACATTTGAAAATGCCTGTACCAAGTCAGGAATATCACAGTTCTTGTCCATTCGTTTATGATATGTTTTGTTATTTGATTTTGCCATGTGATTATTGACTTTCCGATTAGATTAGATTAAGTTCAGTATTTTTGTGATTTTACTTTTTACATGTTCGGAGCTTTGCTCCTATAAAGGGTCAGAATCATGTAGAATTAAATTTCCAATCATGTTCCTTGACAGATGAACCAGAAGATACATGTACTTCGGGCTTAATCATTTTGTTGTGTTGATCTCTTTGATTGGATTTTTTAATTGTAAATGTTGTCGAGGTTTTGAGTGTTTTTAGTTTGAATGAATTACATGAATGAGCTTATGCAAAATACGCCTTCATGATAGTAGGCTTGAGGTAAAAATAATATTTATCATTTATTGCTGAGGTTGAATGTCAGCCGAAAAGGTAACTACTGTATGTGTTGATCTTGTATAAAAAGTAAAATCACAAAAATACTGAACTCCGAGAAAAATTCAAAAAAGGAAAGTCCCCAATCAAATGGCAAAAGGTTCAAACACATCAAACGAGTGGATAACAACTGTCATATTTCTGACTTGGTACAGGCATTTTCTTATGTAGAAAATGGTGGATTGAACCTGGTTTTAAAGCTAGCTAAACCTCTCACTTGTATGACAGTCGTATCAAATTCCATTATATTGGCAACGATGTGTGAACAAAACAAACAAAAACAATAGGTAAAAATGTCACAAATAGGGATAAATAGTCTAATTCGGTAGGTCACATTCGTGAAAAGGAACAGGATTGTAGTTACGACATAAGGAACATATCCGATATCATCTGTGAAATGGATATTCCACAACGGTCAACCAACTCGTGATGGCGTCCGTAAAATTTACAAAGTGATGATTTCAACTTCACTATTTGGAACTCTTGGTTTAAGGGAGTTCGCTTCTCAGTTTCAAAGTAATTAACTTTTCAAAACACTAGTTTATATTGATAAGGAATTAATAAAGGAATCCAAAGAGCAAAAAAAATATATAGGTCACCGTGCTTGTTTTCGATATATGAGCCATTGAAATTTTGGCGGGAAAATATTCTCTCTTGACTTTTCATAGCTTTATCATTGACAAGTTAAAGTTCTCAAAAACTGTAAAAAAGTAATTAAAATTTTATAAGACTTTTACAGATGGCTTATGATTATACATGTTAAAGAATTTCAAAAAGAAAAATGAGGGTCACCGGGCAAATTTTTTCAAGGCATTCAAATGGATAAAACCAGAGGAATCCGAAAACTTACAAATATCCAAAACATGACAAGCCAGCTTCCTTAAAATGAAAATAAACACAATTTGGAAGCTGAAATCATCTCTTTTGTCGATTACTGTATAATAGAACATGTGTTTGAAAAACGCCAATTTTCACATTAAACGATTTCCTAATTCCTTTTTTTTTTTTTTTTTACATTTTCGAGATAATTCATTGCTAACTGATTTGAAAAAATGTCTGTATCTGAAATTTACCCTACATTGTTGCATGTATCTTCAAATTTTGAAAATATGTAAGAAAAAAAGAATAATAACAGAATTTGATCTTTGACTTTATTTTATGAAAAACTGTTGCCACATTTCTTTTGACGACATCGATATTTCAAAAGTACTCATTTATTTTAATCCAATGATATATAATATAGCCATATAGTATGTTTGACGATTAAATCTTTAAAATATTGTGTCTGGTCACCGTACTACAAATGGTGAGTACAGCTATTTATAAATACGTTCTTTTCATGTGTGTTTTTTTGTAAGTCAATTCATAAATTTTATTTTTATCAATGTGGTAAAGAACATTTGTATTCAGAGCGTCTGTAAAATTCGGGAATGATGAAACGCTCAACGCATTGTAAAAAACTGGGGTTTTTTTTAAGATTGCAATGGAGATGTCCGTACGGAATTTTTAAGTGGTCAATCGTTTTCTTTCTTGTTGACGTATACTAGAGAAACCGTCCAATGAAAACAAAGTCAAAACAGATTTTGAATGGAAAATAAGCATCCGTGAAAGCTATTATTTCAGTTGGTCATTATTAATACGATGTATGTTAATGAAGAGGAATATGAGGGGCGAAAGATACAAGAGGGACAATCAAACTCTCAATTTGATAATAAAACTGACATCGCCAAGGCTAATACGAAATAATCCAAAAGACAAACACTACCTCACAAAACACAACATAAAATCCTAAGACTGAGCAACCCGAACCCCATAAAAAGTTTGGATTGAGGTCACTTTAGTCCTTTCGTTTTGACAGTTCTTTGTCTTTTCAGAAATAATGACATACTTAGATAGATAGATTCCAAAGCTCAATGGTATATATTGACCAGAAAAATTAAACTTAAAAAGTATAGGTCACTCTAAACACACTCATAAATAAAATATGACAAAAAAAGGAATATATGGTTTATACGAAACCATTATATATTTAATTTTTGTTTTTATCTTTTTGTCTTTTTTTTTTTTGGCATTCAACAATGCAAATGCAAACCTTATTCTTAACATTCTACATGTATATACCGAAGTCAGATATAATCTGGTTTTGTTGATATATGTTGAAGCCATTTAAAATGTCTTAGAAGATTTAGAGAAACTTTGATATCGGTCTTTTGACGTCCGCATGTTATATTTTTAGAGGTTTGTTTTACCTTGTAATAAGATTCCTACTGCATTTTTATGAAGTTTTATTTATATACATTCAAAAGCTATTCACAAATAAAAAAAACCACCAAAATATCGAATTAGATTTTTGATTTTGCATTTAAATATATTTGCGACCAATTTTAATTTGTTTCTTTTCAATCATTCTGTCATTTAAAGGTACATTTTCAATACATCATACGGACGCTGTCAAGCAATCATTAGATTATTTCTCCTGAAATTGTACCAACCATTGAAATATTTGATATTGAGACAAGAAAGGGTCAATAACTATGATAACAATGTGTTGTACATAAATAAGAAATCATGAAATTTCGATTAATTATGATAGTTGTAATTGACTTTGAACTAGCTGTCAATAACTGCAAGTAATCTCAGATCTGTACTTAGTGTATGTTTTGTTGTTACACAGCTACTTAAGTACAAGTAATATTGATGTACAGTTCTAAAGATGCATATCAAATGTACATTGGTAAAGCTGTATATAAACTGTACATTAGTAAAGCTGTATATAAACTGTACAGCTGTAAAGCTGTATATAAACTGTACAGCTCTAAAACTGTATATAAACTGTACATCTGTAAAGCTGTATACAAACTGTACACCTGTAAAAACTGTGTATAAACTGTGGATAGATAGCGTATCACACAAGATGCAGTGCTAGAATCTATATGTTTAGTTTATACACAGATTATTTCTCTTGTTGGAACCATTTCTAGCTAACTACACGGTATTTGTTGTTTCTCATTGCTAAAGGTCATACGGTTGTCTATAATTGCTATAATAATCTTCATTTAAGCTTTGCTGTATAGTTGTCTCATTGGCAATCATACCATATATTATTTTTACAGTAATGTGTATTTCTACTCTCAGTTTTCAAAAACTACTGCTGAGTTTATAAGACCAATGCAGAAAGTAGGGATTAGGCCTACATATGTCAACAGAACTTTCAATGAACAGACAAATAGGTCAGTGTATCATTTGAACTTAGTCGCTCCGCCAGATACTACAGGGAAATCAGATGATGGAGTCTTCATGTTCACCAGAGGTATAATAGAACTATTTAATTTAAAGATTCAGATACTGATATTTTTATCATTATTTCAAGTCTGTTTTTCATCACTTATATGCATACACTTGTAACATGGATAATAAGAAGAGTAGTGTGAACTTCAATGCGAAGTAAACATAAGGACACACGTTACCAAAAGACATTAATATAAAAAAGAAGATATGAGCTAAAATTGTCAATGAGACAAGTATTTACAAGGTTAAAATAATGAGGTAATAATAAATAATTGTAAACCACCGTACGGCCTTAGACAGATAGAAAAATTTAAAACAAATAGTCGGCTTTTAAAGACCCTGCTTCTAAAATAAAAGTAAAACAATTAATCAACTATAAAAGGCAAAAGTCCCAGATACAACAAAAACTGTGAATCAGGAACAATTCAGTGACTTTAAAGGGGCTCTAGCTACAAGATAAATAAAAAATCTAATATATTATTGTTTCTGCTCAATCATTAATAAAATACAAATAGTGAAATAATAATTCGCTTTTAGCAGCCAGTATGGTTCAAATTTGTCAAAATAAGCTAAAAAAAACAACATTGATTTTGAATTATTTGAATAATTCGACTTCATTAAATCCGTTTTCATGTGAACTTCAATTTAACCCCTTAGCTTGAGATTGATAACACGTGAATTGTATGTGTTAAGTATTTTAAAGGAAAATAATGTCAACATTGAAAGCGAAACAAAGGTAAATCAATTGATTGACTGATTCGATCCACAAGAAATCATTCTTATACAAGTAAAAACGATGATAAACATTTATTTTTCATCTATAATAAGAAATTAAATAGACTTAGAATAATCCAACAGCACGAGTTTGCTTAGTCTATATCTATAAAACTAAAATAAAGAGGTCAAATTGGTCAGCCGTCATGGGATAAAAACGACAATTCAAAGAATTCAACTTTATATATAGCTAATATAGGACAGTGGGCTTGATAAAAAATTACACCACTCCAGACCCTTTTGTTTTCCACATAATTAATATTGCCAATAATTAACAAGTGCCGGGTCTAATCCGATACCAATAGTATATTAACATGTTACCTATTACCTTAACTGTACGTACCGCATCTGACAGTCGCACCACCAAACGGTGTATTTAGGATTTTGCTATATACACGGCTAATAATCACAGGGTTGACACGCCTAAATTCAATAAATGTCAAATTGTTCCCTATTGTAGTATTTCAATCATTAAGACTTTCAAAGATGACCATACGAATACTAAAAATCTGGACTTAAAATAAGGCGTGTAGGTACAGTTTTCAATTTGTTATCGGGCATGACGTAAAACAGCGAATCAAAGAATTCAACTTTATTTATAACTAATATAGAACAATGCTGTTGATTAAAAATACTCCTTTCCAGGACCTAATGTTTTCAAAATTATTAATATTACCAATGATTGATAATTTCCAGGTCGACGTGTTCGAACAGAAAGATTTGAAAGCAGATACTACTGTGCATCTTATAATCGGCATGACTTTAACAGATGAAAATACCAATACTAAATTAAGGCTTACGCATAGTTATATACTTTACTTTAGTCACGGACCCGCGATATCACGGGTGTGTTCTAGTATATTTATGTTTACATCGCTTATATGGTAATCGGATGACTTTAGAGGTCAACTCGATAATTAATTAGATGGCCTCTATACTAAAATACACACGAAACGAAGCTCCGTATTTTCATTCCCATGCCCTGTTAATTGTTTATTTCAGACTTTTAAAAGTTTAGATAAATGTTTTACATTGTGATAAATCAAATATGAGAATTGATTAAAATCGGTGAACATGAATTTGACAGCTAGTGCCCCTTTAAAGGTTCCAATATAATAACAAATTATTCCCAACTAGTGACTCAATTTTTGTTTTAATTTGGAGTCTATTCCTCTGCGTACAGATGTGGTAAAAGATATAATACGATTCAAATATTTGATAATCTGATTGCGTTAAAGTTTATACAACATTTAAATAAAGTAAAAGCACTGGTACAGATGGGCTAAAGGCTATATATAAGACAAATGCATGGTACTATTGATTACTCTGAAAAAATTCAAGTATATGGTGCAATTTAATTTCATACTTCTGTACGACTTCCGACTCACTTGAGGTATGTTAAAAGTTTGAATCTTTAAAAATGTTTGGTAAAAAAAATATCATAAAATGGGTTGCTACTATGTTTACAGATATAAAAGGGTGTAGTTTGTATTGTTTTCAACCGACCCTCATTGTCAATTTATAGATGTAAGTCAAGATATGAGGCCGACTTAACTGTATCTGTTGTATCCTTTATCTCTAGTTCGATGAGGTAGATGCGTTCAACATATTCACTAAATTTTGAATTATTTAGTGAGAGAACATCATCTATATAGCGGAAAGTAAAGTTAAAGGATATTGCTAACTTCTTATCTTTCTTCCCAAGAAGTTCCTGTATGAATTCAGCTTGATAATAATAAAGAAACAAGTCGACAAGAGGAGGGGCACAATTGGTTCCCATTGGAGTGCCGACAGTCTGTTGAAAAACACGTCCTCCGAACGTAACAAATGTGTTGTCAATCAAGAAATCAAGCATCTTGATAATGCCAGTTTCAGAAAACTTTTTGTTTGAACCAAAGTGATCCTTTACAAAGTAGGAAAGTAGGATAAGACAAGATACTTGTATCTACGTGGGCTATTCGTTTTTATGAAAAAAAAGCAATACCAACTTTTTTAATTTGTCTTTTAGTTTGCAATGTGGAATACTTGTTTAAAATGTAGAAAAGTCAGCTGTTTTAATACTACTGCAAGATGAAAGAGAGTTAGATTGTATATACTCTAACATATCTTTGGAATTTAGTAACTCTATCATCGGTTTCAATCAAATCTGAATTTGAATTAGATGTAAGTAATAATGGAGACATGACCGAACAAACAAGGTTCTTCGATGTAGATTGTTCCTTTGAATTCATGAAGACAAACTCCAATGGGGTAACAATATATTATGGGTGGTGTGAAGGCTGCAAAGCGGAAAATCAAGGTGCCCTTCAAGTATTCAACGGTAAATTTAATATAAATGATAATGAACGAGACATACACACTAATTGGGATGCAGCTTATTTCAGCAGGATATGGTACGCTAAAGGTATGGAATTGCAAATCAAGGAAGACCAGCTGAAGGAAGATAACGGTTATATAGACAGTATTGACATGATAGTATCACCGTACAGTGAATGGCTAGCACAACGTCGAAGATGGCGTTTGACTATTGTTCCAAAATCCTCCGAGTGCCGTAGTAAATATTGGTAAGTTCATCAATGAAATTTCATCTTATATTAATCTGCTGCCTCTTATATAAGATAGTTTAAGGCCACATGCACGAACATGAAGCCACTGGAGTGTGATAGTAATATTTTCAATATGATTGGTGTATAATTATTTCTTTTACCAAATTCATGAACTCTACAATTGAAAATGGAAATGGGGAATATGTCAAAGAGACAACAACCCGACCAAAGAGCAGACATCAGACGAAGGCCGGTACACATGTATTTGAAAACTGTTTAAGAGATGAATAGCTAAAGATTTTAGCACGAATTGATTCCAGTAAAAAGGGTCATTAAACTTATTAGTAACATTATCGATAAATGATAAAATTCCAGATTGAATAACTATCGTAGTTTATAAAAGTCTAATACCTTAAGTAAGTTGAGACACTGACGTATCCTATCTGTGAACCATTTCGAGAGGGTGACCGTAAAACTTATTTAGCTTGGATTTTAGCTGTTATTCTACATAACTCTCTGGAAGCAAGCTTTTTGAATACATTATACCCCTGTTTAGGAATTCCATATAGTGTGAACATGCACAGGCGTACGCATCAAACAATATATCCACATCGAACAGCGGTATACTACTGTTGCCTTTATCTAATACGATGGAGAAGCTCATATATTTCTGTTTATAAAAGGGACGTTGACAATTGGAAATTGGAAATCATTACGTTCATCAAAGTAACTAGTTTGGAGTTTTCACTCTGTGCCAGTATAGAAAAAGTCAAGATATGACGCAGACCTCCTACTTTTGGTAGTGTCCTTCATTTGGAGTACATTGGTATATAACCACTAAATTGAATGTGTAGTTACTGTGTGATAGAACATCATCATTACATCTGAAATTTAAAAAAGAGGGACCAAAGATACCAGAGGAACAATGAAACTCACAGTTGTTTTCAACCGACACTCATTGTCAATTTCTAGATGTAAGTCAAAATATGAGGCCGACTTAACTGTAGCTGTTGTGTCCTTTATCTCTAGTTCGATGGTATAGATAAATTCTTGTTCATATGAGTACAAAAACAGAACAGGAATTAGCGGTGCATAATAGGCACTCATTTGAATACTGACCGTCTTCTTAAATGTCAAACCACCAAACATAACGCATATTCTGTTGATCACAAATTATAGCATTTTAATTATATTAACTTTTGTGTGCTGTTTTTAGAATCAATATGGTTCTATGTTTTTGTGGGTAAGGAGCATATTTCTGGCAAGGAAGTCCGTATAGTAAAAACATTAAATTTAATAATTTAGACATGTGAATAGAAACCAGGATTGAAATTTCATATTTACGCCAGACTGTCTGCAAAAGACTCATCAGTGACTCTCGAATAAAAAAATGTTAAAAAAAAGCAGAATAATGTACGGAGTTGAAGAGCATTGAAGACCAAAAATTCCTAAAGAGTTTGCCAAATACAGCTGAGGTAATCTATTTCTGAGGTAGAAAAGCTCAGTTTTTTCAAAAATTCAAAATTTGCTTAAACGCACTTTGGGGAAGTATAGGGAATGTTACTTCTGAAGAATGGATAGTTGCCAATTGAAATTTGAAATCATTATCTCTGTCATTAATTCTAATTTGAAGTCGTCCAAGCGTGTCACTTTCCTGAAAAAGATCAAAAGATATAACAGAACTTCTTCTTTCGGTAATATTCTAAATTGCAAGTTCACTGAGATATGATATTCAATATCAACCTTGAATGTGGGTCATTAATATAGATGAAAGGAAAGTGAAATTAAAGTATATTTTGTCAGATATCTTTTCCTTTTTTTCTTTTAGTTGATTTTGTATGAATTCTCGTGGGTTTTTTTTTTTTTTTTTTATTAATGCGGTTCGTCGACGTTTGAGGCGACTTTGTTTATAAAGGAGACTGTGTTTTTATTGCTGTTTATTGTGATTAATTTAAAGGTTGCAATTGTAGCAATATGTAGAAGAAAGCTGATTTCAATTTCATTGCTATGGCCAAAGAACCATAAGTCTAGCTATTTATGGAAAATGCGTTGTGGTGAATATATTTCTTCCAATGGACTCTGTATAACTTTATGAGTGCACATGACTCAAGGTATTATTAGCAAATATCTGGAGACATATCGGTAATGATATATCTAATCATTTTACAAAAACCTGCTTAGATGAAAAATGAATCAAAAGAGAGAGATACATTTTGCAAATACGAAGTTATTAGTGATATTAAACAATATGCTAGAAATTAAGAACAAACATATAATTGAGACATATGTTGTTTTGACCAAATATTACTGCAAAAGATGTTTGCCAAAATATAGGATTTAAACTTTAAAAATATATTTATTTAATTTTTGGTAAGTCACTTTTAATTTGAACAAAAATTTGGGGCTTGTCCTTTAAACGTGAGCATACACATTGTTAAAATCAAAACTGGACTAACGTGCAAGCATAAGGTATTCAGAAATGAACATGAGTTTTACTTTGAACGAGTTAACATCACTAAACCATGACAAAATGTGTATAATTTGTAAATTTTCTTGATTTTCTTTTTTTTTTCCTTTCAAATTTGAAGTAAATGTGAGATTGGAAAATTATGTGCGCACCCACGCAATAAATATGTGGTGCGATTATGCCAATAGTTACAACAAATTGTTTTGTTGTTTCTTGGCCGTGCACGTGTTTCCACATTTTTGTGAAAACGTTATATATTATAAACTAATTGACACGTCATCAGATTAAAAAAAAAAAATTTTTTATTTATATTTCTTCTCCCTATGATTTCAAAACATTATGTGCCAATATGAAGTAGTTGTCAAACATTTTATTTTATAAGACCTAAGCCGGGTCTGAAAGCCCCTACTCCTTTATAGTATTTTTGATAGTACACCTTCTTTGATTATTATTCAATTAATATGTAATTACAAAGAACTTACAAAGAAAAGAAAATTAAGTAGGTGAGTAAACTGGAATATAATATATGATAATTTAAATTGTTATTTTAAAAATCAGAAGCATGCCATATGTCTCCTTGAACTTTCAAGAGCTTGAAACATCACTAACATAATTGAACCCTTTTACTGTGATCGTGATATACATCCTATGATTGTAAAATAGACTTTATTAATAGTTGAATTATCTTATTTCGTACAGTAGCAGTTTAAAACAATTGTAACCACTTTTTTTATCTCCATGATATTAACCACATACTTTTATTTTGAAATTATTTTATTTTTGATGATGAAACATGTGAAATTACATACTACAGTATTCCTCAGACACACCTAAAATGACTTCTTTTGCACTGAAAGGCAGGAGAATGCCATAATTTTTAATCCAATCTGTAACGGATAGCCAGAAGTTTTGTGATACATTACATTCCCAAAAAAATGTGAAAAATATTTTCTTTAATTTCTGAATCAAAAAAGTACAAAGTTCAGTTTCTTTTAATTTACATTTCAATAAAAATGAATTACATGTCAGAAACCTATGAACAATCTTAAATTGAAAGTTTTGCAAAAAAGAGTTTCTGGTTATAATGAAGGGTATGGAATAAATAGCATTCCAATCCTCAATCTGCATATTTAAATCTCTTTCCCATTTTTCACGGGAAGATAAAGATATCACTTTATTATCCTCCAAAAATAATGTATAGAAAAATTTACAAGATTTTGGTTCCTTTTTAACTTTATCTATTAATTTATATTCAATAATTTCCAGTTTTGACTACCTTCTATTATACTTTTCCATCTCTTTGGAATTGCACTTAAAATACTATAAAATTCTACAAAATTAGTATTGATATCATACTTTTTTTTTAAATTCATCATATGAGAATGATGTATTATTATCTGACATCAGATCATTAATATACTATTTTCAATATATTTGAACCTCAAAATCATCTTGCCATCCATTTTGATGTTCGTATTCAGCCATATGAAATGGGTCAAAATTTCAGTATTGTTTTCAGCTTTCAGCTTATTTTTTAATTTGGAAAAATTTACAAGGATATCATACCAAAATGGATTAACTTTTTCTGCTAAATAAAGTAAACCTTCTTGACTTAAGTGTAAAATTTTGTCCCCCCCCCCCCCCCCCCCCAAATTTTTGTATGTAACTAAGTAGCAAGACTTCCCAAGGAGAGTAATTTTGGGGACCTAATAATTTATACAGCCAAGACATTTTTACACTTTAGCAAAAAATAATAGATATTAGGCATCTTAAGACCACCATCACAATGTTCGGACATATTCACTGCCCTTTTCACATTATAAGGTTTTCTTTTCCATAAGAAGTTAAAAAATATATTCTGAATCTCCATTAAAACCCCTTCTGGGGGGGTTAGGAAGACAGTCAGAACTTGAACCAAAATGGGAAGTGCTAAAGTCTTAATAATTACAACCCTTCCAATATATGTTAGTTCTCTATAAGCCCAAGTATAAAGTAATGACTTGATACTGTTTATCTTGGCTGTAAAATTACATAGAGTTTTATCCATTTTAGCAAGCTTAAACCGTATACCTAATAGTTTAAACCTCCTAGAATGGTTCCAAACAAGATTTTTTTCTGGTAAAAGTTTTTCCATCCTACTCTTTTTTGACCCAATCCATACGGCTTCAGTTTTGTCAACATTACACCTAAGTTCAGCACATTCTGAAAATTTATCAAACAAGTATAAACACTGAATTAGGGATTTTTGGTCACCATCCAGGACTACGGAAGAATCATTAGCGTATTGACTCAAAAGAAATTCAGAGTCATTAATTGTTACAACCGCAACATCAGGGTCATTTTTATGCCCCACCTACGATAGTAGAGGGCATTATGTTTTCTGGTCTGTGCCTCCGTTCGTCCGTCCGTTCGTCCGTTCGTCCGTTCGTCCGTCTGTGCGTCCGTTCGCTTCAGGTTAAAGTTTTTGGTCAAGGTAGTTTTTGAAGAAGTTGAAGTTCAATCAACTTGAAACTTAGTACACATGTTCCCCATGATATGATCTTTCTAATTTAAATGCCAAAATATAGTTTTGACCCCAATTTCATGGTCCACTGAACATAGAAAATGATAGTGCGAAGTTGAGGTTAAAGTTTTTGGTCAAGGTAGTTTTTGATGAAGTTGAAGTTACATCAACTTGAAACTTAGTACACATGTTTCCTATGATATGATCTTTCTAATTTTAATTCCAAATTAAAGTTTTGACCCCAATTTCACGGTACACTGAACATAGAAAATGATTGTGCGAGTGGGGCATCCGTGTACTATGGACACATTCTTGTTAATAGCTGCACTTAGAAATTCTAGCACTAAAATAAATAGGTAAGGAGACAGAGTTTCCCCTTGACGGACCCCCCTTTTTAATGAAAAAAAAATCTGAAATATAACCGTTATTCAACACTGCACTAGAGGAATCACAGTAGCAAGCCTTAATCCAATTTATAAATGTATGGTCAAAGCCATAAAACTGCAAAGCCTCATATATAAAAGACCATTCAACTGTGTCGAAAACGTTTTCAAAATCGACTAAAAGTAAAATTCCAGGAATGTCGTCTTTTTCCATCTTTTCCATCAGATCATAAATAAATCTAGTACATTCGCTTATATACCTACCTTTAAGAAAACCTTTTTGTGTTTGACTAATTATGTTTACCAAGACCTTTTTGAATCTATTTGCTAGACTGGCTGTAGCTATCTTATAGTCTACACACAGCAGTGTGATAGGTCGCCAGTTCTTTAGATAAAACTTTGACTTACCCTCCTTTGGTATACAGGTAATGAGTCCCTGTCTTTGAGTGATAGAGAACTTTCTATATTATAAAGCCTCAATTAAACATCTAACTAGTGCTAATTATTTAATATCAGTCCAAAAAAAATTATAAAATTCAACAGTGAATCCATCTACATTGGATACCAGGTGATTTAGAGTTCTTCATATGTTTAAGAAAAGACGGACATTCCTACAGAATAAGTTTGGGAATATTTTTTTCTGTATAATGATTTTTTTCCAAATTACAAAAATAGTTACTTCCCTTTTCCCCCTCTACTTGCCATCTTGTCTTTGTTTTTGTAATTATCCCTTTAACATTTTTTTCTCTTATTACTTTTAATACTAGTTCCAACCCTTCCCTTTCTTGGTGTACTGATGGCAAGTTATTTTCTATGAGTTTTTTTTTTATCTAATATTGAAATCTTGTATAATTATTCTTAACTACATACTTAAAGCATCATTAGTAATGATTTTCTTTTGACTGTTTTGATAGACAAAAGACAACTTTGAATAAACACCGTAATAATCTTGTTTGAGTTACTTTGAAGTACTGCTATTTTGAATGCCAAACAAATGACATTGGCTTAAAACGTTTGCTCTTTTGACAAGTAATTTCATTCTTTATATATTATTTTTTTTAATCTTGAACTTGTTCATATGATTTTTATATGATGATAAACAACTAATGGTTAATTTGATCATAAAATTGTATAAGGCCGAAAGTTGCTTGTATGGGTTTGATACTTTACCTAACAATTATATTGATCGCCTGGACAATGACAGTGTAATAAGTTGTCGGGTTTTCAAAAGTTTGCTCTCAAATTGTCAATACCTCATTGCATAATTATGCTTTTATGGGTGTCTTTTTGCTGTTTGTTTTCATAATATGGAATCAAACAGTTTTGTTCCAAACGTCTGTAAGTCTCGGATCGGCCAAAAACTTGTTTTGCTAGCCAATTAAACAGGTTTAACCCGACCTTTTTTATTTAAATGCCCTATACCAAGTCAGGAATATGGCAGTTGTTATCAAATAGTTCGTTTCTATGTGTGTTGGTGTTTGTTTTGTTTTTTTTTTTTGCACTTCAGTGTTCCTGTTGTTCATTTGTTTTCCTCTTTAACTTTATTTGTTTCCTCTGTTTTATTTGGGAACCCGACTGGTTTTCTCTGAAACGATTTATGACTTTTGAACACCGGTATACTACAGCTGCCTTTTTTGTCATACTGTATAGACACCTGCTAGTTGTTGAAGATTGTCATCGCCATGTCCGTATTGTTATTTCTTTTTGTTGTTGGTTGATTTCCAGTTGACGTTTACCTCATAATTATATCCTGTTGTTCCAATTCTAAGAATGGTTATCTAGGCCAAGGCGAGGAAGAACAAGACACACAAAATATAGTTTTCTACATTTTTGAAAGCTCAAGTCGACCTCGAGACGTATCTTCTATAACATTGTGTTTTTATATGGCTCTCATGGTGACATGTCGCAAGTGACGTCGAATGAAAATAAACGACCCGTTAAAGAAACAAATTGAGTTGCTCACTTTTGATAACATGTTTGTTAATTTAGATCTAAGGATAATATTACTAGTAATCCTTTAGCTTTGACCGTTCATCAACTTTTCATGAACGATGGCATACTTCTATTCATAGATCTTAAAACTTAACGATACATTTTGTAACATGTAACCATGTACACAACAAACATCCTTATGCCTAGGAAATTTTAATACGTATAGTACTATCTAAAGATATGTTAGTATTATAATAAACACAATTGCATTAAAAAATAACAAAAAGCTCTATCAAGGATACCAATATGCCCTATCACCATCTCAGTTATGTGTGATTTGATTTATTATACTGAATGTTCAATCATTATGATTTCATATTTTCGAATTTAAAATTGAAAGTACTCAATTGTGATGTCATGTACACAACAACGTAACAGTTATAAGAGGAAAATACAGAAGTGATGCAAAACATATCTTTAATTTTGAGAGACTGCAAAAGTTTGTTTCATGCCAATCTCGTATTATCCAATCGAAATATGGCACTTTGGTTTGAAGTATTATGATATAACTTGAATCTGTTCAAAAGTTCTGTCACTAAAAGTCATATATGTTACATATTTCGTACGGACGTTATCAAGTATCAGCATTTTCTCATTAACCTCTTCGTATCATTGAAATAGTATAATCCAGTATCAGTATTGTCTGGTGTCTAAATATTTTTGTAAAACAATATTAAAGGATGATTATACATTTTTGTACATAAAAAAACTTTGTGTAATTTCGATTCATTATAATGGGCTACCAAAGAAAGCTGTAGGGTGCTTTTTTTAACTTGTCGGTTCGTGCAATGTTTTGAGCAAAGTTATTGCAAGGAACTCTCTATGTTCATTACTTTAGAAATATTTATCAAAAAGTAGTATTTTGATATTCAGCCCCATTCATCTATTTAGTCAGACGTTATTGTCTATATGAATTTTTCTTATTGTAAAAGAATCATTCTCATGAAAAATTTACCGATCACGACTCTCAATATTGTCTCGATAAAAAAAAATCTGCATAAAACAATAATTCTTTGTTGCGTTCGATTTTCAGAGTTATCTATAGTCCTCAATATTTAAACTTAAAAAGGGAATAAAGAATAGTCATCTGACGGTTAATGGAGAAACATGAATCATGGCAATGCGTAATACGTTTCTACTCTCAGTTCACAAAACGCTACTGCTGAGATTATAAGATCAATGCAAGAAATGAACATTAGGCCTACGTATGCCAACTTAACTTTCAATGAACAGACAAAAAGGTCGGTGTATTATATGAGCGTCGTTGCACCGACTGATACGACAGGGAAATCAAATCATGGAGTCTTCGTTTTAACCAGAGGTATTGTAGCGCTATTAAATATAAAATTAAGAAACTTATCTTTACTGACAGTCTTCCATCTGATGAGTTAAGCCTTTTTCAACTGATTTTTATAGTTCGTTCTTATGTTGTACTAGTATACCACTGTCCCAGATTAGGGGAGGGTTGGGATCCCGCTAACATGTTTAACCCCGCCACATTATTTATGTATGTGCCTGTCCCAAGTCAGGAGCCTGTAACTCAGTGATTTTCGTTTGTTTATGTGTTACATATTTGTTTTTCGTTCATTTTTTACATAAATAAAGCCGTTAGTTTTCTCGTTTGAATTGTTTAACATTGTCTTATCGGGGCCTTTTATAGCTGACTATGCGGTATGGGCTTTGCTCATTGTTGAAGGCCGTACGGTGACCTGTAGTTGTTAATGTCTGTGTCATTTTGGTCTCTTGTGGATAGTTGTCCTATTGGCAATCATACCACATCTTCTTTTTTATATTGTTAAATGTGGTATGCTTGCCAATGAGACAACTTTTCACCTAAGTTCAAATAAAGTCGATGTAAGCATTTATAGGCAACCATACGGCCTTCAACAATGAGAAACATTCATAGGAGAGAGATCAACTGTTTATAATTAAGAATGTTTTAAAAAAAATGTATTTTAGTATGCAATCAATATATATATCGCATCATTATATATTTTAGTGTCGGATATAGCTGATATTTTATCGGTGTTCGACGCAACCGTTACTATAGAGAAGGATCTATATTCATGGAGCTATCACATAATAACTCTTTTATCAATGTCAACCAACACTAAATATTAAATATGTGTAAGTCGTGTTGCAGGCTTTATCGAATACACAGAGTTATTTGATATAGGGCGTTTTTCGATAAAGGTTGTTCCTATGAAGTCTCGAGGACAAAATACTTTGAAGTAACAAAGTATGTTGCTCGATATGAAGGCTGCAAAGCGGGACATGTAGGTGTCATTCCAGTATTCAACGGTGATTTGAATACAAATGGTGATGAACTATGGTTTAAATACGATTCGTTTAGAGTGCCACAATATGACAAGGAATTCTAATGGTATTGTATTATACCTGAACGAAACAAAGGTGGAAGCAGATAAAGGTCACATAGATTGCTTGTACTTTGACACTACACTAATACCTGACGCAAGTTACGCCCCATGGAATGTGGAATTTCAAAATTGGCGATTACATATTATCCCAGAAACCTCCGAGTGCAGCAGTAAGGGCATCTAGTAAAATCGGATGGTATACTGCTGCCACTATCTATGAGAGTAAATAAAGCGACGTGCACGAACGCGAAAACACTGGAGTGTGCTAGTAATGTTTTGTATTATGTTATGTATATGATAATTATGTTTACCAAATCATGTACTCTGAATATATCATAATGTACCTGTTTAATAAATGTAAAGCTAAAGATTTCAGTAAAGAATTTATTTCAGTACGAAGTGTTATAAAACTAGTCGTATTTGAGACATAAACGCACAAGCTCTTTGCAAAGTATGAGAGTAAACAGAGACAATAGTATAGCATATAAACAATTAAGTCACGTGTAACAAGTGGTTCTCGCTACAAACTCCTGGTATATAAGAGATATAATAGTGTTTTTTTTTTTTGCTTACCAATACAACAGGCTTGATTCGACAGCATTCTTTAATTTAGTATGAAAACTACATGAAAATCAAAATGGATTATATTCTATATATTAAAAATTGGGTGTTATACCACAAGTCCTTACATAAATAAAATGTTAAACAGTCATGTACTTACTTACTTACTGCCCTTGTACGCCATTGGCAGTCATGTGAAATGTAATTATTCAATACATTTTTGACAGTGACAATAAGACAAAAAATCACAAAAAAGTGAAAATCTACAAATTGTATAGTAAAGGATAAATAATTGTATATGGAAATACATCCGTGGGGTTCAGCAATGTCACAGACCGTTAAGAATTAAGTTTAAAATGGTCTTTTAATCACGTACCATTCTTAATTTATAATTCAGTATTATTCACGACAAATAATCTGTAAAAATCGATAACATCAAGGTTCGCGCATTCATTCTGCAATTTTTTCGCAAAATCAATAGTTCAAATCGTTGGTGCTCTTTTTCCGAAATATCAGTATTCAAAATTATGTCAGGGTTGAATTCATATTCATTTCCACAAATGAGACTGACGTAAGATAACAATTATCGCCCCTTTCCCTTTTAGTCACGTCAAATGAATACTCGATTTAAAATAGATAACAACATTTTTGTTTTAAATACAGCCGCTGGTATTCTCTTATAACTTGTTTCACATTTTGTCATGGCTTTGCTTTTACAGCGTATTATATACGGTTTGAGGTTTGCGAATTGTGGAACATGACCGATGACCTAGAACTACTTAATTCCATGTCATTTGGTCCACATCTACATACATAACGTTAAAGATAAATTAATATGTTCTTTGTCGTGTGATCTTTGTCTGCTCCCGTCTGTATTATACTCTATCAATTACAATTTCAATAGTATCGAGGTATTAAGATAAAAGCCTTCTATGACAAAATATAAATAATGACGATGCAGATGTAACGTTTTTCTCCCTTTTCAGTTACTTCTTATAATTAAATGTCGATTGAGGAATTTGGATATTTATTTGAGGTATTTTTGACATATATAGCTCTTCAACGGTTTCGGTACTTATACATCTTCGGATTTCAAATGTTTGGCTTTGAACGTTCCTGATGAAGGTAAATCCAGAAAAGCGCTTCGGACGGAAGAAATAATTAAACGTGTTGTTTTCAATTTTTTGAAGAGAGATATGGTATATACATCTACACGGCCGACATTCGGCTAACCGAGAGTTTGGTCGGTTTATCTATATTGAGTATGCGGCTATAACGGCGGTTGGTCTGTTAATCGGGTTAGCTAAAGTCTGTTAATCAGGTGTTATCGAGAAAATCATTGAAAGTTCAGCATGTTTCATTGTATAATGTAACTTTTAAAATATATTTTTATCATAAAAAATATTCATGTCTAACAAAACAATTCAATGTACTGAATCCTGTGGTGTAATTATTATATTTCTAGCTTCAATGTACGATCTATAAAATGAAACGGCGGGTTACTCATCAATAAATTTATACACATTTTACACACACAAACTGTTCACAAAATTACACGTTGGTTAAATTTACGTGCATGCAATATTTTGAACATCGAAAAAAGGCAGGCATTATATTATGTTTGTTAACCATACTGAAATCATTGTGTGAAAAATCTTCACGAAAATCTGTATTTTTTGTGACATAAATCAATCTTTATTTAAAACCTGGTCTGTTAATGGGTCGGATGTATAAAACCCGGTCTGTTAATTGGTCTGTTAAGAGTTATGAATGGCAAAAAAGTATAATTTTATTGCTATATGGGGTGTTATCGGATCAAATGGGTAGGCTCAAGACGATCGGCTAAAATATACGGAAACAAAACATGAGCAATGAAACATAAAATATACGGAATCAACACATGGACAATGAACAATTTAAACAATGGAAATTGAAAATTGATAAAAACGGTTTAAAAAAGTGTAATATTAAAGTAATGTTAATTTCATCCAAGAATGGTCGCATATGTCATGTGGATTCTGTTTAATTATCATGAATGACATCAATTTGTCATCTACATTGGTAACCAGTATATATAAATCAGAGATAAACGTCGTAATATAACTAAACATCAGTAAGTAAAATATTATGGGAGGCTAAACTATAAAGAATAGAGAAAGAATAATGAGTAAGATAAATAAAAGGAAAAAGGAAAAAAAAGTGTCACGGAAGAAACGTGACATAATAATTTAGAGAATACAGAAATAAACAACACCCCCAATCCGAACCCTTATGGTATACACGATAATCTGGATGGAGTAGCAGAATATAGAATAATAGATAAGGACAGTATAGAGTGATGCATTGCTAAAAAAGAGAGAAAAAATACAGACAAGAAACACCCCTGGGTGTTGAAACAGTAACGGATTGCGATGTACTCATATTGGTGACAAATGCTAGAAGTTTACATGCGGACAACTGCCGTTCTCCTCTACACTTATGAAGAAAGGAACTAAACGGAATAAAATGTATTAAAACTTAAGATGACCAAATGTCCCTGCATTCGCTCCTTTCCATTTACTTCTTGAGAATGATTTGTAAACAACATATGATTAAGTAATAGAAATAAAGAACCAATTGGATGATGCTTACGAATTAGGGTTTAACGTCCAGTGACAAATATCATGTGCATATGAGAATGACAACACGTTATATGCACCCTGTGTTGTATTAGAAAGACACTTTCAGTCGGATTTGAGAACGTGCTACTTTGAACAGACACAAACATTGAGGCTGATTGAAAACGTTAATAATAAATTCATGCATATTCCAGCGGCAAATCTATATCACGCTATATTGAAGTGACACACCCTTCAATAAAATGCAAAGAAAGTCAAAATAAAAATGCTCTAACTAGTAAATCACAACCGAAATGCATGACAGACGGATATTTTTTCATAACTTAATGAACAATTGAAATCAAGTTATTTGAGGTTTGCGTTTTATCGCAAAGGCTTGCGTTATAACACAAAAGGTTTGCGTTATAACGCAAATATAGGAAGAAAAATTTAAAAAAAATTGGTGGCGCTAATTCGCTTCCGTAGGATACTGTTGCACCGTATTATCATGTTTTTTTACTCAGGAACATCTCATTCTTAACTTTTTCTATGGGAAAATATAAAGGTAGCAAAAATAACTGTGGCTAAATAACTCTTAACTGACACAATTTCAATTGTCCAACCCATTAACAGACTTTATTCCCATAATTTTCACTAAAACGTGGTAATATTCACGTTATATTACAATTATGAAATATTTACCAATGTAAATTTATTTTTTAGAACCAAAGTACTATTTTGTGTCCTTTAAATGATATCTAAAATTGTTTGTTTCGACTTTTATTAAATAAAATTGCTATGCGTATAAACATAAATACTACATACTTGCGCGACGCCTTTTAATTTTACTGAAAACTGCGTAGACTATGAAATGTTTTTGCAAGTGGAAAATGTTCTATGATAGTTATCATTTTGTCAGACACTTTTCTTTTTTTGATTTGGTTCTTATAATATGCCAAAATATAATATATTTAATAGAGTTTAACATTAAATTGTGCGTTTTACTCTTAACAGACGTATAACCAACTCGATTAACAGACCAATCTCCCATATAGCCGCATACTCAATATAGATTAACCGACCAATCTCTCGGTTAGCCGAGTGTCGGCCGTGATCTATGACAGAGTGATAACGACGATAGATATATTCTTATATCTAATATCTACATCTAACAATAGATAGATATAACCTAATATCTAATATCTACATCTAAAAATAGATAGATATAACTTAATATCTAATATCTACATCTAAACATAGATAGATATAACCTAATATCTAATATATAATATCTAATTCTAAAAATAGATAGACATAACCTAATATCTAATATCTAAATCTAAAAATATATTTTCATGTCTTTTTGCAGCCCAGTAGTCAGCACCTCTGTGCTGATATGAATCATCATTGATAAAGTCATATCTATAAACTAACTGTTTACAAAAATTTTGAATTTTGAAATATTAAGGCTTTTCTACCACAGGAATAGGTTACATTAGCTGTATTTGGTAAAAACGTTTTAGGAATTTTGGTCATCAATGCTCTTCAACTTTGTACTTTATTTGTCTTTTTTACCTTTTTGGATTCGAGCGTCACTGATGAGTCTTTTGTAGACGAAACGCCCGTCTGACATCAGTACAAAATTTAATTCTTATATCTATGATGAGTTTATTTGTTCGGTTTTTTTTTTTTTTTTAATTGCGTAAAATATTAAAAAAGATTTTAAGAATGATATATTTTAAACACAATTTCATGTGTCATTAGTAAATTTCCTATTGCATAATTGTAATTTATAATATTGGTTTGTTTGTATTGCGTATAAGATCAAAATATAACTTTTTAAATATCCTACTGCATAATAGACATACTGTACTATCTATTGATATCGATTGTAAGATAATTGATTTCCATTTAAAGTTAAAAGATCTAAGTACACTATATCATTTAACAACAGTATGAAAAAGTGTAATTAACAAATAAGAATCCATGGAAAATAAAACAAACATGTTTAACACTGCCACATTCTTTAGTGTCTTTCCTAAGTCATTAGCATTTAAATCAGTGGTTGCCATTGATTAATATCTTTGTTTGTAAATGGTATTATTATAAATTGTATCACATTTTTCAAGTTGGTGCTTTTATAGCTGTGTAAGGCCGACATAGTTAGATAGTGCAGTTAGTTGCACAATTACTAACAATTATATATACATATTCTTGTAAATGTTACACAATAACATGATTAGAAAACTAATCTTGAATTACATCCAATTTGTAGAAATTTACCTTGTGATGTTACTTTTTGTGGCGTTGATACATTCGTGTGACAGACACACAGTTTGCATTATATCATCCCGTTTTGTGAATGGCCTAAAAATAATTCAGTTATTCGTTGTTATTCTGTGGTTGACATGTCGAAATATTCTATAAATTAGGTATTTCTCTGTCTCTGTCTTTGTTTTTTCTTTACATTTGTTTGTACTGTATTCCCGTCATGTAGTGTTGTCATTTCAGCGGTATATTTAACATTGCCATAAAGCGCAAGGTTTTGGCAGCCACAAAACCAGGTTCAACCAACTATTATGTTCTTAAATTGTCTTGTACCAAGTCAGGAACAGTGCAGGTATTATCTTATAGTTTGTTTATGTGTATGTTACTGCTGTACCTCTATTTTTGACATTTTCACACATTATGTCTGTTTGATTTTTTCACACATCGTTGACAATATATTGAGATTTGATTCGACTTGCATAAAAGTAAGAGGTATAGCTAGCTATAGAACCAGGTTTAATCTTCCATTTATTACATAAGAAAATGCCTGTACCAAGTCAGGAGTATGACAGTTGTTATCCCGTCGTTACCCCTAGTTTTTGGTGGGGTTCGTGTTGTTTATTCTTTAGTTTTCTATGTTGTGTCATGTGTACTATTGTTTTTCTGTTTGTCTTTTTTCATTTTTAGCCATGGCGTTGTCAGTTTGTTTTAGATTTATGAGTTTGACTGTCCCTTTGGTATCTTTCGTCCCTCTTTTGATGCGTTTGAGCTTTTGATTTTGCCATTGATTGGAGACTTCCGTTTTTGAAATTTCCTCGGAGTGCATTTATTTTGTGATTTTACTTTTTTCTTTCACTTTTTGTAATACGCTGGCCTTATTCATCTGGTTATGCCTTTATTTTATACATAATCTATTCCTTGAACGCTTATAAAAACAATGAATAGTTGTTATTTTAAATCTCATAATTAGGAAAAGAGTAGTTCAAAGGTAAAAATTATTTTTCGCCTTAAAATAAATCATTTTTTTTTAAATAAAGATGTTACTTAAATGAAATGAATTAATAATATTATTTTTTTAAGTTGAATTATAATTTAAAAATAGTATTAAAACTCAAAGTAAGGAATTAAAAATTGAAAAAATTAAATGAAAGAAAGAAAGACAGACAGACTATTTACATATAAAGACAAGAAGATTTGACAATTGTACCTTTTATACGGTTCTATAAAAACTGTGATGGCCTATCATGGGTTGAGAATGTAAAACTTAAATTCAATAGTTTTTTAACCTAATTTCTGTCTTTTATAGGGTATGTAATTTAGGCTTGATATTGCATATGACATTTTTTTAGTGTATTGTTTTTTCAATATGTTAATAATAGGCAAGGAAAATCCTATTATTTTAAGGTCAAGGTGCAGCAATCTGACAACTGATGACTCAATAAATTTAATTACAACTAAGCTAAAAATAAAATCAATGGTTTTGTTAAGTTAATTGTACTTCCTTAATTTAATTATTATAGTCGTTTAAACTGATAATTTTCTGTTTGTTATTGTGTTATGCTGTACTGATAATATATTGTCCAAGGTTAGTTGAGGGCCGATACATGTAACCCTAAATCTATAACAAACGGGACGACTTCAACTTCCCAATTATCAATTTTTCAGCAGTAACACACTCTCTACCCCATCGTATGGTGTTTACATATTCCATTTGATGCGTTATACTCGTACATGTTCATACTACATGGACTTCATATACAGGAGTGTCCTTACGTAGAAACTGCTCCAACAAAGTCTGTAAATCAGTGGTTGTCGTTTGTTTATGTGTTATATATTTGTTATTCGTTCATTTTTTTATTTTAATAAGGCCGTTTGTTTTCTCGTTTGAATTGATTTACATTGTCATATCGGGGCCTTTTATTGCTGACTATGCGGTATGGGCTTTGCTCATTGTTGAAGGCCGTACGGTGACCTATAGTTGTTAATGTCTGTGTCATTTTGGTCTCTTATGGACAGTTGTCTCATTGGCAATCATACCACATCTTCTTTTTTAAAGTTATGAGAAGGAAATATTAATGATTTTTGAGAGACACCATCACGAATTGGTTGATTCATATGATGTGTCTGTTTCTAATATAACTAAGGACAATTTTACCACGTCTTAGATTTTGGTTTACCATTCATGTTGTCTGGTCTTCTAAGTACTGAACATTACCTAATACCGAATATTACTGTTTTGCTGAGCGTGAATTCGCATTGCTATGAAACGTGTTATAGTATTTGTTTATACAACATTCATGTATTTAGTTATGAGGTTATTTAATCACCCAGTTCATTAATGATTATAGTTTAGGGCAACAATATTATTTACACGATTTATTTGTTTTATAGTTTGATTTAGCAGAAATACCGACAAAACTAGATAATACAATAAATTTCCTAATTTCTAACAATTCTATATTAATATTCTTGTAATTGTTATAAAATACATCAAATAACATAATAACAAACCAAAATCTTGATTTATATCCTTTTTTATAATTTTACCTGTGACGTTGATAAAGTCATGGGACGGACAGTTCGTGGTTCTGTTATGCTGTTTTTGTGAGCTGTTCTAGGTTGTTTTACGTGTGTGTTGTTATTCTTTGGTTAGCATGTCGAAATGTACTATTGTATTGTTTATTTGTGTACTTCTATGTCCTAAATGCTCTTCTGTTTGTACTGTATTCCTGTCATGCAATGTTGTCACTTCAGTGGTATATTTATCATTGACATAAAGCGCGAGGTTTGGCTAGCCACAAAACCAGGTTCAACCAAACAGTTGTTCTTAAAATGTCCTGTACTAAGTCAGGAAAATGGAAGTTGTCCTATAGTTCGCATCTGTGTGTGTTACATTGTCTTTTGTTTTTTGTTGAATCGTATTGTAGTAAGAGGCTCCAACATGACATATTGGACAACAATTTAACGATGAACTGAGGAGTTTGAACTCATTATGATAGCATCATTACAGTAAACATGCATATATCAATGTACTAAGTCTTGTGGTGTGGTTGCGTATTATGCAAACACACTAAGTAAATATCCGAAAACATAAAGATATTAACACACTAAACTGTTAAGTTTTCAAATTTCTATAAATTTAGATTTGGGATTGTGTGTGACCTATATACAACGGCTTACAAAGTAAGTTTATATTGAAATGATTGTTAGCATGGTTAATTTAAGTAAACAATAGCCAGCTAGCATTGTAACTGCATTCTATTGAATTTCACATTAGAAAGGTAACTATTCATTGCTATGCTCTAACAACCTGGTAACTATACAACTAATTCAAATCAAAGGTTAACCCATGAAAGTGTTCCCGCTTATTTCCAATCGGTTCCAATTAATCAAAACAAGTGATGAAAATAAATAAAATCATAGTATGTACATGTACGTCTGAACTGTTGTATAAAGATTTGGGAAATTATAATGAATGAGATGAATCACTTATGAAATCAGATGCAAACATATTTTCAGATAGTTGTGTATAACACGAATAAGTAGTTTTCTATTATATAAAGGAAATAGGTCAAGATGGTGTTAGTAAGAGTGTTTCTAGAAAACAAAGTATTTTCTGAAAATAATTTTACCCTAAGACCCACGCAGTTGATAATTAGTTTACGAAGAATTTTTTAACTTCAAATTGTGTTTTTCCTCTTAATTATATAGTAACTTATTTGGGGACGAGTAAAATGTTACTTTTAAGACTAATTTATTGTACATTTTGGTTTTCAATATTTTAAGGGCAAAAATATGGTTATCCTAACATGAATTGTAGGCTGAATCATTGATATCTTCTTTTGTTTCTACTTGGATAAACGTTCACGATTTTCATTTTATAAACTTCTAAGCATGCAAATGTATTGATATATAAAATGTCGATTGTAATATAAAACATGCCCATACGCCAGCAATAGAAACGACAAACACAAATTGTCATATTCTCTTTCATGAAACATATCAAAACTTAAAATCCTTAAAAATAACCGTCCCAACAAAATTTGTAAGTGGTTTGAAGAAACACTGATAAGAAATAGTTTTTTTTTCCAAATGCGCATAATACTATATAATACATTGCACTGCTTGTAATGAATGAGTTATCATTGATGCTAAGATTGTTCCGTAAATGCAATAATGTGTGTTAGTATAAGATAATTAAGCTTCACATTTCCCTCCTTTGCATTTTATAGTATGATAGGTTTACATTCCACAGTACCACTTATGAGCACCACTGATGGGAAATCCCTTTTTGAAATAACCATACAGTGCAGTAAAATCAGTATCGCAGTATAATGTTGTGTTATTAAAAGACATATGGGTAGTGATTTGCCTTATACTAAGATAATTGACGATCAGACTATACATTATGAACTTATTCTTATTTTCTGTTTTCGTCGTTTTGTTTTATTTCTATGTTTGATACCAAAACTTGTTCATTTGTGATGTAAAGATAATGCTCCAATTGCGCGTAAAAGTATGAATTGAATTAACAAATGGCAAATTGTATTATCAAAATATGTTGACCCTTATGTTCTACCTTAATTCAAAATCATTATTTCCATATTCAGTGAGAATGGTTTTTTCGATTTCCCCAAAAAAGGCTATTGTTTAATAAAGTGTTCAAAAATACAACTTAGTCATAGGTTCAAATTTCGAAAACCTTTCTCTCATATTTATGAAAATTCCTTATTTGGTTTCAAAAGCTTCGACTATTTTCAGAAATTCATTCACAGTGATGATTGCGTAAATACATCTCGGTTTACCATATTTTCTCTACATGAAATCGAATTTGAGGTCTTCCGTTGTTCGGACGAAACAGATTTCAAATCGAAAGGGGAATCATCTTAAAGTTTTCATAGTCCTTATTTATTTGTTGAAAGTTCCAAGAAAATACAAAATGAATAAAATCCAAAACAATTTCCTTGCGCTGGTTTCATTATCATGCAAACTTAAACAGGAATAATCTTATATATAAATGCCGCTCAAAGTATTTATAATCTTTTTTGAAGAATTGATATGATATTATGTACATAAACATTATCATGAAATTATTAATATTAATGTATCATGGGCTGTTATTGTTGTTCGGTCGGTTGACACTAGCTTACATAGACAGTCATCGATGACAAAAATAAATAGAAAAGTAAGACTTTACGGCAATATGATAATAACCATTGCTACCTTCACTGTGTTTGTTCACTGCAAGCATCCGATATCTACAGTAATTCCAAACAAAGGAATTTCTATCCACGATATTGTCTACAGCTACAGGAAGACTGGTCTTGTTGAGGCCATCAAAATCATACAAGTTATTTCTCAATTATTTTCAACTTTGCTGAGTAAAACAAGCTGAACTTTATATATCATTTATCATATACAAATAAGTTTTTGGGAAACCATATCATTAACATAACTTTATATAATGAAGTTTTAATCTTTTTAAACTAACGAACAATTTACATAGTGTGCCGTTGCATAACATCCGGTGGCAAATATTTTCACAGCAAATGAGAATATAATTACAACGTACAAATAAAACAAAATATTTATCATAACATCCGATGTCAAATTTTTACGGTTAGTATAGAGTATGCCCTGTTTTGGTCGCTAGGTAGGGGGCACATTTTATGAGAAAGCAAATTACAATAATGAAAGGTAAAAGAGAATACTTCAACACATACCATTTAAAGACGTAAGGTGACTATACTATTCAAAGTGTATACGTTTTGACAGACAATACTGTTCTTGTTAAGAAATCAAAGGTTAACACCAAAGTGAATATTAGAAACGCTTAGTAATTGGGAAACAGACAGGAATACAAACGAAAATCTGATAATTCCTTTAATGAATCGGATAATCGAGGTTAAAGAAATAAAACAACTATAGAGAAGTTGAGTTTAATGAATTGGTCAAAGTGATTGTGACATCAGGATAACACCTATAACATTAGATTTTCTAGAATTATAAACGCAAGTATCGTCAGAAAGGTGCATACTAACTACATCGTGTTTCTTCAATTGAATTGGAACGAAAATATTACTTGTTTTGTAGACTCCACTGCTATGATGAATCTGTATTGTTCTTTCCACAATAGTTTTGTTGGAATTTCCAGAGTTTATTTGAATATAATGAGTTACCTCAGTTCGACTAGCAACAAAAGTATGAATTGAATTAAGAAATGGCAAATTGTATTATCAAAATATGCTGATCCTTATATCATTTTCTAACTTAATTTAAAATAATTATTTCCAGTAAATGCACATTTCCATTCATATATTACTTTTAACACATTTACACACCAATATGAAGCGGTTTTACGATTTCAAAAAAAAGGCCATTACTTAATAAAGTGGTAAAAATTATAACTTACTTTCATTATTAGGTTCAAAATTCAAACTCCTTTGTCACATATTAACGAAAGTTCCTTATTTGGTTGCAATTCCGTCGACTATTTTCAGAAACCTATTCGCAATCACCATGACGTAGATATCTCTCGGTTTACCAAATTTATGTTTTTGTGATGCAAATCGACGGGGGATTAATTCTAATGTTTCTAAAATTATGTGTTTTGTGTTGCAAGTTCCAAGAAAATACCCAAATAGATACTATCCAAAATAATTTCCTTGCGCTGGTTTCAATATCAAGTAAACTTATTACTCAAAGTATTTATATATTTTTTAAAGAATTGATATGGTATCATGTACATAAAACTGTATGTATGTCAATATTTATGTGTCATGCGCTGTAAATACTGTTCTGCATTTTGACAGATAGTCGTTGACAAAAATAGAACAGCAACACTTTACCACAATATAATAACGGTCATCACCATCACTTTCACGGCGCTGTTCATCGAAAGCATCCAATATTTCTGAGTAATTCTTAACATACATTGTAGGAATTGCACTACCTGGTATTGTCTACCGCTACACGAAGACTTGGCTTGTCAAAGCCATCCGAATCATAAAAGTTACTGTTCTATAACAGTACGGAAGAAACTTACTAAGCGGTCAATATCTATAATCTATAGTCGTTATGACCAAAATCAGCAACCCTTGCAAACATTTTGTCTTCTTTATATGGTTTCAATAACTTATGACAATTTCACAATTCATTGAAAGTACAAGATATAAAAATTTACTTTCTTCATTATAAAAAAAAACTTAATACCACAGTATTTATTTTATAACGCAAAGTGTTTCATATTTCAGATTCGATAAATATGAAGGTTTTCTTTGCATTATTATTTCGACAAGGCTGAATGTAAACATTTCTCACAAGTTACACGTATGTAATTTTGTTTGTGTCAATATTTTGGAAACATATCATTATAACCTTTAGATATTAAAGTTGTTTTTCATTCAACTTATGAACAACTTTATAGTAAAGAGATGATAAGATGGATTTTTTTAAATATTGATAGGAACAAAACATTAATCATAAGCCAGTGGCAAAATGTATTGGAAATTGTCGATAAAGCTGTTGACCGCTTGTCAGTATGTCCGGCTTTTCGGTCGTGAGGTGGTGGCAAATTTTTAGACAATGTATATTACAGTTATGAAGGTTCTAAAGAAGAGGTGTGAGTATATTTCATTTCAAAGAAGATGTGAATATAATATTCAAAGTAGATCCGTTTAGAGAGAAAACATTGTTTTAGTAAAGAATTCGAGTGTTATGACTTTAACATCAAGTCGTTTATCAGAAACGGTTTATTTACAGGGAACAGTTAAATGGGAGTATAAATGAAAATCTGAAAACAGGGGATTCGTGTTATGTACTGCACACCGAGAATAAACAAATATTGCAAATACATGCTAGTTGAATTTAATAAATGGTTCAAATAGATTGTGACATCGAGAAAACACCTATAACATTAGATTTTCTAGAAGTATAAACGTAAGTATCGTCAGAAAGGTGCATACTAACTACATCGTGTTTCTTCAACTGAATTGGAACGAAAATGTTACTTGTTTTGTAGACTCCGCTGCTATGATGAATCTGTATTGTTCTTTCCACAATAGTTTTGTTGGAATTTCCAGAGTTTATTTGAATATAATGAGTTACCTCAGAAACGGTAACGTCAGTTTTTGACTTACAATAGCAGGAGATCTGTATACAGGCGTAAAGGTAGTATAAACCTTCGGAGGGTATACTCACACCTGTCGAAATATTTCCACCGGAGGCTTTCAAAAGGGGTTCATTATTTATATAATCGTTTGTCAATGAATAGCTGCCTTTTAGAAGAGTTTGTGCTACAGGAAACGTTTTGTCCTTTTCGTTAGATTCCGTAGTTTCTGTGGTATTTTCTCGTGTCATGAAATATCCTGAAATCTGAAAAAAAAACCACAAGTTGTATCTTGCAAATAATAGTAAATACTGCAACAGTCTAATGCTAAAACAAAAAATGTATCTTCTTTCTGCTGACAAAAAAACGGTCATGCTGTCATGAATCATAATTACTGATTATATGCTTCTGTATTCACATCTCGCTATATTCGGTCATTCGAATAATTAGAACATTACAGTCAGTTTATCTTACGAGTTGGATATTTAACTTACGCATCTAGAAAGCTACGTTTTGACGGTACAATAAGAAAATCCTTATCAGTATAGAGCTGCATGTGTTAATTTGTCGCACTTCAAATGATGTGTTGAATAAAAAATCAACATTCATATAGAATATAGAATTACATAAAAATATAGCTGTAATCGTTATTATAATAACCTTAAACTAATATTTATCCAAGACACTGGAAGGTTTATAAACTTGTCTGATAACCGAACATTTTTACTTATTGTATTTGTTTTACTACATACATGTACCTTATCATTTTCAGCCTACCGTGTAAGTTGTACTTGAACGGCTAGAACACTACATGAATAATACTTTTGTGTTGTTTACCTACGTTTTTCTTTGAATGTAGTAGAGATAATATATGAGAATAATGAAGTCAACTAGAGATGACAGAATTAACAAAGGTATGCAGCAAAATTATCTACGACTTTGTAGCAATGAGTTTCTTTCACTTTTGATATTAATGATTTGCCTTACTTTGGTTTTGAGATATTTTTTTTTTACCTCAAATTACTACAAAATTTGGGAGAGTTCATAAATTTATAGTGGAATTGAGTTATGCTACTAAAGGTAAAACATCAAGTCAAAGATTGGTTTGTGAACCAGATTTGTTTTAATTAAATTGATTTATGACAACTGAACAGCGATTTACTACTGTTGCATTTATATATACATGTATAACATGTTTTACAATGTATGTTGGGTCAAAGTGTCATTTACAGAATTCAACAAAAATTTGTCATTATCGCTGGTAATTTCAACTTCTAAGCAGTTTTTTGGAAATCAACATGGAGATTGCATCAAATAGGGTGTCACAGTTATAAAACTTTGATGACTTTTTCTATTTCATTGCATCCCTTTTTTATCAAAGGTTATTCGGTAAGTTAATTTGTGACGCTCTTCAAGAATATCAGTCTCGATATCAGTTGTAATTATGAATATTAGATTTTAATCCATACAGATTTCTTTTAGATATATGTTTAATACAAAGCCCCCTGGTCGATATTTTAAGATCTCAACATACTAACATCACAAACATAGAAAAGTTAATGCATTAATCTATTTATTAGATAAAATAGTAATAAAATGATATGAAACTTACCAAAATCAGGATCATTACTGTCGATTCTGTCGTCGGTTCACTAATATACTGCACTTGTTTCACATTTTGCACTGTATTCGTATCATTCGTGGCGTGTATCGGTAGCATTATATGATGTTGTGTTTCTTTGGATATTGAGTCCACTTGCTCATTATGTAGCGGCGGCATGTGCAATATAATAATTACTTCTATAAAAACAGTGATCAATAAACAGAAAGATATAAATATACTTAAACAACATCCTCCTTTAATTTTTAAATGTTTAATGTGCAAATTATGAGATTTTTCTTTCTCCAATTTTGAACCTTTTAGTAATGTGATGTTAGCCTTGGAATCCATTTTGGGTAAAACTTAGTCAGCATTGTATCAACATGTTTTGTTAAACAATCATGGGTTTTTACATAATGATTACGTTTTCGTTGAATTCGGTACAAAACAGCTTCCGTGTTTATTTACATAAACACATAATCCTACACTGTTTTAAAATTTTAAAAATAGATACACGCATATACATTTAAAAGTGGGGTGTTACTGTTTCGTTTAAGTGGTTTACAATTCTGTGAAGTATATCTTGAAATACTTGTTTTGAAATAAGAATACGTTATTGTTTATTATATGCATATATATGACTTGCATTGCGTGCATTGATAAGGTTTAAGCACAAAAAGATATTATTTCTTTCATATATTCCTTTTGCATAAACGGTATTTTTATATTATCATGATTTATGACTTGCGAATTGCCTTTATTTATTCACCTTACCTAGAAAATTTCTCATTTGATATTGTAACAAGTTGAAAAGAAATACTTAAAACCGTTACAACTAGTATCAGTATACTGATCAAACAAGCTAAATAATACATAACGATAAATAAGAATTTCATATATACTCATTATTCGAGATGGCTTGTAAAACTAAGATTTATTGGCAGTATTGACCACAGCTTTTTATTATTAAACACAAATTTAAATATGTACACATATAGATTCAACGATATATATTGTTCAACTAGATAGATTCATAGATAACTGGATTCATAGATGTATAGATCATTTTTTGGATACCTCTGGCAACCTACAGATAACTAGATAGATATATGATCCTGGGATACAGCGATCAACTAACTTAGCTGTTGGATCCTGGGATACAGCGATCCACAAAATGTACTTTTAATATCACTAAAATATATAGACAACTGTAACTGTAGTTTATCACACGCAGCGAAGTTGCCAAACACATTTTTCACTTTTTAACGATCAAATGTTTCTATACAACCAACATCTAACTGACTACTGCAATTTTTGACATCACATGGCAAATCATCAATGGAGAAGAATTTTTCATACTGGAACTCTAAACTCGTATATACATGTACCTGAAAATAAAAAGAACAAAAGAGCCTTACCCAAACAAAACTACATGGTTTAACTATATATAGTGGAGGGAGGGTGGGTATTTTCAAAATACTTCTCTCTGTAATTATACAAGTCTGTTCACTTGCAGCTCAAAGTTAAAAAGAACGCTAACGTCAAATTGACATCACCACTATACATCTTATCGACTACATATGAATTTATAAAGGAAAGCACTGCAACGGCCGAGATTAAAACTTTCCACTAGAATAACCGAATTTATGTATATTACATAAATAATATTAATTTCCGATTAAAAATGAAATATTCATAATATAGTTTAGATGATTTGTACTATTGATAGACAGAGAGAAATCTTGGATTTCTTATAAAATAAAGAGGCCCTTCACTAGAATGCTGGACTAGTGAAGTAATTTGCATGCAATTGTTGTTGAATACAAAAAATTAAAAATTAAAAAAAATATGATGCAAGTAGTTGTTATTGTATTTGAAGTATCGGCGATCATGGTAAACTGTTCTGCAGGAAAATTGAAGATGAACAGACCTATTCATTATCACTGGACTAGTATATATTTGTTTAGGGGCCAGCTGAAGGACGCCTCCGGGTGCGGGAATTTCTCGCTACATTGAAGACCTGTTGGTGACCCTCTGCTGTTGTTTTTTATTTGGTCGGGTTGTTGTCTCTTTGACACATTCCCCATTTCCATTCTCAATTTTATTTGTTTGATTGTGGTCAAGTTTGTTCCCAAGTAAACTTGCTAAGTGTTAAATTACTGCCGAACTCGGTATCATAATACATGTATGTCCTGCATAATATTTTGGAGAACCCCTCTCAACAGCCTGTATCAAAGATTACAAATACCAGTCATCAAGACTGACGAGTACAATGGGTAAGATACATTGTATTTACCTTTCTATTCAAAAAATTATTCTGTTTTCATCCAAAATCACCTGACCTTTAAAGAATTTTGTCAAGTGCATAGAATTTTAAAATTCCAATTATCTATTTTGATTTATTTTGTTTTCTTATCATTATGTGGATTTATTTACCTTACTCGTCTTGTTTTGTGCATTTTATAGTGGAATCAATTTGTTTAATGGATGCGAGTCCTTCTTTAACATCAATTGAACAATATTGTTTTTTTCTGCACATCCAATTCATTCGTGTGATGTGTTTGGGCTTTTGATTTTTCCATTTGATTAAGGACTTTCCGTATTGAATTTTCCTCGGAGTTCAGTATTTTTGTGATTTTACTTTTTTCAACGAACATTATTAAAGAGGTAAATAGTTTGTACAGCTATTGTTTGATGCACTAATATCTTTTTTAACAATTCTATCTTGAGCTTTTTTATTATACATTCTTAAAAACTTTTTGATGTTGTAGATGTAAGCAGACTTCGGCAAAAACCACGAATTCCAATATTCACGAAAAACAATCATTCGTAAAACCGCGAGAACTGCTACCCTCAGAAATAAATGAATCCCCAGTATATAAACTTGTGTTAAAATGTCTATAAGCATCTATTCCAAATCGACATATTAGTACTTAACCTTCTATTATGTCATTCATGAATTGTTATATATAATTCTGGTTTTTGTATTTTGATCAATTCAATTGTCCTGAAATTCTAAATTTAAACCCATAAACTATGGGGATTTAAATTAGTTCCTTCTCTTTTTCGATTGATTAAAATGTGTTATGCGATTCCATGATATGCATGACACATATAAAACAGAAGACTTCCTTGTAGGGATTTACAAAATGTTTTGAAATATAATACAATTGGTTCTATAAACTTCTTCCTAGTTTTTTAATAAGTTTTGATTTTAAATATGTTTACTCTATACAACTTATATTAACAAAACATAAAAATCAATTAAAAGCACTTTTGTTTTGTTTTCAGTTTAATCCATGAAGTCTATCATCTTTCACATAATGATATGACTTATATTAACTTCTGGTAACAGTAGGACATAGATATTCCAATTTAATAAATCGAATAAAAAGACCAATCATGGTAACAAATAAAAACTGAGGTAATCGCATGATCTCCAACAAGAGCGATACAAGGGAGTGTCTACAGGTTATACAACTTATGCAATGCATACATCGATCACCCGTGTTGCGAAACCACAATCAGTCAAAATTTCAAAGTTACAGATTATATACAATTCTGATAAAACAAAATCGAGGAGATTGAAAGCATATCGCAGTGAGTTCAGATGCGGGCACATTTTAATTATCAACAAATTCGTAATGGCGGCTGTAATACTTATAACAAATATTCATACATTAATTTTCTCTGCTGACATAAGGCGCTAATGGACGATATTTTAAGATTAATAAATAAGTATTGAGAATCCTAGACCGTCCTTCGGAAGAGGCTTGAATAAGTCTGAACAACTTAATGCGATTGTAAAACTTTAAACAATTATACTACATGTATTGTTGAGTTCAAGTTTACTTGGAAATTATAAATTATAAATGATCTTTCCTATAAAACGATTAACTATAATAATTGATCTTTACTAGTAAACGATAAATTATAAATGATCATTGCACCTCAATATTATAAAGTCATCCGGTTCGGTTATATTTCAATGAAAGCCTCGGTAGACAAGTGGTCTAAGTCTAAGCAGTTGATCAACAGCGATCAATAGCACGTAGGTTATGAGTTGAAACCCACTCATGGCAGGTTCGTTTGACTTTGATCTTAAATTATCAGGAATATCAGAGAGACGAAAGATACCAGAGGGACAGTCAAACTCATAGATCGAAAATAAAGTGACAAAGCCATGGTTAAGAAAAGACAGTTGTCTTGCCGGTGGTCGGTGGGTAGTTCGCTCTAGCCGGAAAATACATAATTTCATCTCTCGGAAATGTTGTAGTGATGAACCGATCTTTGATTGAATCTTTTTTTTTAACAATTCACAACTTTGACACGGGATGAGACCCACTTACAGTTGAAGACTTTAGGTCGTCATGTCTTTTATTTAATTTTGATGTTAAGTTAATGTGTCATTGACGTATTATCCACTTCTCCTGTTATTCACATATAGAAAAATATAGAAAAAAGTAAAATCACTAAAATACTGAACTCCGAGGAAAATTCAAAACGGAAAGTCGCTAATCAAATTTATTGACATCTTAACATAATACGTTAAACTTCTATCAGATTAAAAAGACTAAAAAAGTTTACTGGACTAGATAAATACATGTCTACATGACTGTAGTTGTAATACATTAGTATATCAACATTGTTTATGAGATCGGCCACACAAATAGTAATTATTGTTCCATGTTATAGCTTCGCGTCTTCTATCAGAACAGTTGGCAGTCCACCTAACAGTCGGTTTCATTTCTCAATATTGAAACTTACACACCGCTTCAATATTAACTTCTCAAGACGATTGTTCTCCCAAAATGATTTTCGCAAATTTCATAACTAACAGGTTTCACAGTCTGAACATACCAAAATAGCTCCCGTACCTTGAAGTGGACACGTAATCATACGAAGACACTTCAGTTTTCAGGTTGAAATTCCCTTGCATCTGGAAAGTTCCACAAAGGAAGCTCGTGTATACCCGTTTTGATTCCGATGAACCTCCATATTTGGTCATCAGCAGAGTATCTATGGTATTAGGTAATAGTGGATGACTTTTGGTGACATTATGGTAAAATATTGGGACGGATTCAATGTCACCAAAATCAAAAGTTATTGCCACATACACGAAATACAGAGCTCGATGTGGACCTGGTACTACAATACTGTTGGTCGTAGTGTTCATGTCTACTCCATGTTTGAATGATATCCCGAGAGGGTCTTTTCCTGTTCTCCATACAAATTTCTTATCTAAAATCAAATTAATTAACATTAAATTAAAGTCATTTAATATAAAATTTGTTAAATTCGTGGTGTCAATTAAACACATCAAAATATTACTACTAATTTACTAGACTGATTTAATCCCACCTCAAATTATAGAATTGAGAATGGAGTCATAGAATTCTTAAAAGACATTCAATTAAAGGAGTAACACCTTTTGAAATTTCGAATGCATCTAAAATATATATTTTTTTTATTTTTATTGAAATCCCTAGCTTTTATTTCAGGTAACTTACTTAGAAGTCACTCAAGTTTATATTTACAAAAACGAAAACGATGCATGTATGATATATAGAAATGACATAAAAGTTTTTTGATAACCCGATATCATTATTAATTATGCAAATTGACGTAAAACACACTTTAGTAGTAGATCCATGTTGTTTAACTTATGGTTAAGATGTTGTGATATATTCTGTTATCGCGCAATAATGACATACAACAAAAAAAACGCATGGTCCCGACATAATACTATTTTACAAATATCGCTGTAGTCGTTTGACTCCACTTTTTTAATAATCTGATGAAAGGTGGTACTCGACTGTTGTTATACATAATTATGTGGGATATTAAAGACGATTCTGTATATCATTTACAGTGTAATTAGCGTGTTATATTTTGTTCTGTATTGACTGTCTATATTTGTCTATTAAATATGAACATTAATTGATATCTGATTCATATCTTCCTGCTCTTTTCATCATTTTGCTGTATAAATATAGTACCATAAAATTCAATGGTCGATATTTGTGTACAGGGAGTGCGATTACTAGATTGGAAGGTAAAGATCTGTAGAATTTTGAGAAATGATCAATTACATGTCTGTCCATGGATCTATTAGTGTTGTTTATTTCATGCATTTAGATCGAAAAAACAATGTACTGAGTGCATAAAATACTGATTTAACCCCGTCTCATAAGTAAATGCCCCTCACGGGCTAAGTGTATACCGTGGGGAAACCGAAGCAAGGTTGATTGATACTTGTTAATTGTTTAACCTAACTTAAAATATATTTACAAATCTGGTTGATTTAAAATTTAAAAATAAACAGACTTCATTGACATGTTTTGTTAAGTGACGGCTGTCTAATGTAATAGTGTCCCTATGTTATTGACGTTTTAACCCCACGCTTTCATTTAGGCATTATCCTTCTAATCAGGAAGTTGTTGGACAGTTCATACTGTCAAACAACTGATCGTTTGCTGAAAGCACGGAAAGAGAGTTTTATTTTATTTTATTTCTTTTCTTAAATGGTTACTTTGCTTGCATTGGTGACTTACGCACATTAATAATGATCATATTAGAAATAAATGGTTTTCAATCATTCCGCTTTTTCTTAGAATCTTAGAATCATACAAACCTTTCAATTTGTCAACGTCTAGGTTCATGTGAATTGAGTTTGGTCGATTTCTCCACCATTTAAGCTGGTCATAAATGTCATTTATGTTTCCAGTATCTAAACGAAAAAGTATAATTTGCAAATTATACACTTTCTGCAAATAAAAACAAAACACTAACAATTGACAAAACTAGTATTATCTACATGGTATGATTTTCTCCTGCTAAATATTACCTCAAATGTTAATACGTTGTTTGACAACATAAGACTGAGGATTGAATAACATTCTTTTTTTTGTTTTAGAACTAATATTTCTTTTCAAAATCATAAAATGTTAAGTTATAAAAATGGCTTGTTTGATGAAGAAATGTTACTGTTTATATTGACTCTTTATAAAGTTTGTACTGTGAAAGACATTTGTTTTCAAGATATAATCAACCGGTTGATATCTTGATTTTATAAAAAAAAAAAACTGTTCATTCATTAGTTTATCTTATAATTTAAATTGGAGCAAATAACAGCATGTTGACATTCAGTGCCTCTGTATTTATAAAGAATTAACCACCATGTTGTGTTTCATTTTGCATTTTGTGCTTTTTCGTACTATTGTTTGTCTGTTTGTCTGTCATAAAAAAGAACAGCTTTATGCAATGGAATTTCCAATATCTGATATATAAATATCATTCTAAGTATTTAATCTATCAGGGTCATCTAAATTGTTTCGGAGAACCCAACAAAATAAAAATAAAATAATCTTTGATCTTACCTTATTCGTATAATTTAAATAGTGTGATATCTACTTCGTAAGATTAAAGTTTACAAGTCTTAACCTATCTCAGCTACAATTGACAAAAGTAGCAAATCTATATGACATAGCAAGTGATTGTTTCTTTTACAGTGTAAATAAATATACCAGTCTAATAATAAACGACTTTTAGGAATTATAGGTGCACTTTAACCACATAAGCATTCAACAAGTAAGATACTGCTTCCGGAGAGTTAAAATAGTTTGTGAATGAAACCACTTACCTGACATTCTTTCTTGTTCTGTCATTATCATCTATAAAATTAAAGTAACAACATTTTATGAAATTAATTTAAAAGATTTAATTCTATGAACCGATCTACCAACATTCAAAAAATACAAGTGTCTACAAATTACGGTGCCAGAGTAATATGATGTGCTGTCGACACCAAATTATCGATTACCAATGATGAAGTTTGTTATGTGTCTATCTATGTGATATTTGTTTGGCTGTTTGTTTTTCCTGCATGAAGACCGTCAGTTGTCTTCGGTGGACATAAAATAAGCACTAGTTGTCCAAATGGCAATCATACCAAATTTGATTTTGTTTAATGTACACAACAAACGGTACAGGTTTACAACTAAACTATAATAACGATGAAATACATATTAAAAAACACAATTCAAAAATAAAAAAATAAAATGTACCACATCTTAGTGTGCTCTCAGTTACTTAAAGCATGCTCTTGAAAGAACTAAATTTGCTACAAACATTTTAATGTACACTGAAATATCAGGATTCTACTTTATATAAAACAGCAATTATTGTTTTCCCCAAAAGCCAACAATTTACGACTAATAAATGTATATTACCTTTCCAATAAGTTTTGGTAAAAAGGATGGTTTTTTGGTGCAGCAAAGTTTCTGTCTTCCATCTTTCGATTTCGTAATACTGTCAAATAGAGTTTCTTTTGCTGTGATGTTCTTTCCAAGATAATCACACGGTATACACACCCCAGAATCGGCCGGCAAGTTGAAAGAGTCTAACTTTCCAGAGTTGTCAATTTCTGTTTGATTAAATCTGTCTTTATAGACAAGTATTGCCGCTAAAATTAACGCCATGAAAAAATTGGCAAAAATTGACGAAGTCAGTATACAGCGAAGTTTGTTTTCAAGACAAGATTTCTTATTTAAAGTCATGTTGCAAAATATTGGAACAAATTCAGAATGGTCTACCTAGTATTGGGTTTATCTTAAATGAAGTTGTTATAAGCTATACCGATCTTTTTATTTATAACTAAATTACTTCCCGCTCGTTAGGCTATAAATAGATAAATGGATTTTAGTGGGTAAAATTATCTACTACGTATTTTCGGAAAATCAATATCAACCGACTAAAAAAAACCTATTACATCTAAAGTTATATTTATCGAAAATCATGCAGCAAATTTAGATACTCTAAAATAATGTTAAGTGAATGATACTCCTCAAGTTAAAGGAGTTTCCATTTTGGTGTATTTCATGAAAATTGTACGTATCTTCTAAGCACAATTGGGAAAGATGAAACAGATAATCTTACACATGTTACATGTGTCAATCAAAATTTTATGAAGTTTTTTTATGATTTGAGTATGCCTTAAAAACTTGTTTTGTTTGAAGTCTAGTGGAAATTTGCTTGGGAAAATTAACATTAAAAGTAAAATATGACGTATTAAATAATATTCTAATATGACGTGCTTTTTCGCTTTGTGAACAAAGCCATGCTTGAAATCCAATAAAATGTTTTTGCGCATTCGAATATTGACTTCTTCAGAATAATGAATTTTATCAAATTAGGGAGCTACCATTTGATTTTTATGGGGGGGGCTAGGATGAAATTTGAAAAAAATAGGCAGGACAGGAGTTTTGAGTAAAAAAAAAGGCAGGATGAGACACTTGCAAAAAAAAAAAAGTCAGGACGACAATTTAGGTAAAAAAAAGTCAGGATAAACTAAAAAAAAAAAAAGGCAGGACCGAACAGAGTGAAAAATAAAAAGGCAGGACAGAGATTACAGCTAAAAAAAAATGCAGGACAAAATTTTTCATCCTAGCCCCCCCATAAAAATCAAATGGTAGCTCCCTTATCATGCACTTAATTTTCAAACTCTTTTAAAAATGGTGCACATGATGTTACTAATTCATTTATTATGACTGTAATTAATGTGTTGCATTCCTAAATTGACATATTTGACCTAGATACGACAACCGTTCATGCTTGCTGACGGCTGTTCAAACTCTGCCCTCTGAAAAATCACAGAGCCAGTCAACTGCTTCTTTACAAACAAAAAAGGGAGGTTCATGGAAGAGCCTACACAAACGCTTTTACACTTATACTTATCGGACATAGAAATTACCTTAATTGTCCTATTCAGAATCGAAGTTATTGATGCAAGCTATACTTTATTATAGTTTTAACATGGGTAGGCATTATATTCGTGTGATTTTAGTCCTCACTATCGCTCGGGGGGGGGGGGGGGGTCACGAGTATACTGCCTACCCATGTTAATACTACAATAAAGTATAGCTTTCATCAATTATTTCTTAAGCATAACATAGAATTTAAATGACTGTTAGAAGCTGGAAAATTTCGAGGGAACTTTGAAAGAATGAAATTGAAATTGCAAATGTTTTATCCAAATTCACATTGAAGGGTAATTAACATTTATCGAATCAGATTAAACAATTATATTGCAATAAAAGTGGTATGATTGCCAACGTTTAGACAACTCTTCACAAGAGGCCAAATGACACAAAAATTAGCAACTATAATAGGTCACCGTACGGCCTGCAACAATGAGCAAAGCCCATACTGCATCGTCAGCTATTAAAGGCCCCGAAATAACAAGTGTAAAATAAGTTAACCGAATACACTATCGACCTCATTTATGTACAAAATAATGAACAAAATTCAAATTGTATCACAGCAACAAACGACAATCACTGAATTACAGGCTCCTGACTTGGGACTGGCACATACTACAGAATATGGCGGGGTTAAAAATGTAAGCGGGTATCATACCCTCCTCTTGATCTTTGGACAGTGGTTCAACAGAACAATACAAGAACTATACAAAAATATAAACAGACAACGCAGATGATCAACAGCAGAAAACAATAACTGCTCATTTACAGGCTCCTGACTTGGGACAGGCACATTTTGAATGTGGCGGGGTTATGCATGTTCGTGAGCGCCCAACCCTCCCCTAACCTGGGACAGTGGTGTAACAGTTCAACTTGACCGGGTACTTGTACATCTCAACAACAAAAATCCACTTAGTACATATCTGAGATTACTCGCAGTTACTTACAGCTAAATCAAAGCTAATCACAGCTAATTATCAACCAGTACACATCTACGTACTTCATAAATGCCTGAACTGGACACAAATGTAAGTGATTCAAGACAACTTTATGTATATTTTTTTTCTATGTTGTGTTTTGTGTACTATTGTGTGTTATTTTATGTTTTTGAGTCTTGATAATTTGGTGTCGACAGCAGATCATATTACTCTGGCACCGTAATTTGTAGACACTTGTCCTTTTTTGGTTTTTAGCCATGCCGTTGTCTGTTTATTTCGACATATGAGTTTGAATGTACCTCTGGTATGTATCGCCCCTCTTTAACAAAGTGAATCCTTTGAAAACTATATACATCATTAAACAAAACATACAAGAAACCAAGTAATTTTTAAATCATATTTCGCTTATTTGAGGAATTTAGCTCAAGTAACTGTATTAGTAAAACATGACAAACCTGATTCAATAATCAACCAGCATCTGTAAGACTACTAGTTAGATAACAATCCCAAAAAGGAATCAAACAATCCAACAAGAACAACCTTGCTATATCTTCTGTGCATGACACCATATTTACTAGTGAATAGTGTAGAAGCACTCTCTCCACTATGAGACATAAATTTAATGTTCAACAATGCATTACCCAAATCGGTAGTTTAAACAATATTTATTCAAAAATTCGAATACACGAATTAAAAAAAATAAGAAACAAGCATGACACAAACTGTTACCACATCTACAAGAAATAAGCCAAGTAAGGAATTGAACAAAAATTTGAAAGCGACTTATAACTGTGTTCGTTCAATAAAACATCAGACTTTATGGACAACATGTGGACATAGAATTTAGGACACAGGACAAGGCAACGACATGGCCGTTGGTTTTGCAGTTTGGCTTAAGTGGATTCCGATTTATAGTGAGTCTGAGGAGTTAAATTTCAACTGACAGTCTGCCTCACAATGTTGCATTTCCTTAAGCTAACTTTGAATTGTGTTATCATGATAAAGTATAACAAAAACCGAACTCCGTGGCGAATTCAAAAAAGTGAAGTTCGTAAAAACGTACAAAACTAATTAAACACTATCAATCAACGGAACAAGTTGTATTGCTAGCTTAACCTCCAACGTATGTCAGTTGTTTATAGTTCCATTTATGTCTTATGACACAGAACGCAATCATCAGAAAAAATGTCTTACATTTGATGACTGCACAAATTATTAGCGGTCGTGAATAGAAATAAGAAGCACCAGTAAGGCAAACCTCTTCCTTGCGGAACTGCAGAGTTTACTGGAGATTTCCTCCATCCGACGATAGTCTTTTCGAAAATACGAACTGAAAGAAAGTTTCGAAGCCGTTTTAAGTTTGTACCTCACAGTCCTGTATGATTCCGACTATAATTTGTTTTTAAATAGATGATTATTTTTTCATGACCAACGGAGGTTTGAAAAAGTGGGAAATGCATGGGTGAAATTTTGTAGAAATATCATCTTGTCCATGTATGACGAGATTCGCCAGTTTTTCATGTATCATTATCCATTTTTCTTCATCAATGATTTTTCTATGCAAGAATATGGTGTTGTTTTCTTTGCCAGACGATGTTCTCGTTTTCGTTGTTCTTAAAAACTTATGATAATAGTCCATTTATTTCGTTATCCGAGCAGGATTTCGTTAGTGTTTCTAAATTGTTCAGCAATTTTCACATCTTTTTTTTCATATTGCAGCTCCTTAATTTTTCTAGATTTGATTACTGATTTCGGCTTCTTGTGTCTTAGATGCATATAGAATATACTTTCTTACGATCGTTAAGTTAGTCTTTCTTACCAGGATTGTATGTCTTGAAGTTTGTTTTTTTTTAAATTTCTGCACATTTTAAAAGGTTTTCTTTTTCCTTCTTGTAAGTCATTTTACATGTACCATCAATGCAAGCTTGGTGCAATCTAGGGGAAGGCATGTTTGATGGTACACGTGGATGCTGATGTGGGGATATGTTACTGCTTACTCATCAAAGTTGTCATTAGCCTATCAACTTGCATGTATTGTATGGTCAACATATACTAAGTTGGATTTCCAAATTATTATCGGATAGACTCATGTCTTCAACTAGCCATACTATTGCTTAGTGTTGTTCCGATGATCGGAATAAGTCGGAAATCAGTTGGTTGGGACTGGCGATGTCGATAATCGATTGGGATTTTGTTCAATCGATTGTCGTTAAAGTTTCCGGACTTTGAGATTGTCAACTTCCGGTCCGTCTACTGTTTGCATTTCATATGCGCAGTCAAACAATATTAACAAAAAATATCAGTCGATGACAGTAACAATGTCAAACATCTTATAATTAAAGAATTAACTAATTTCCTTCTTTATAAACGTGACAAAAAGCATTTGCAGATTGATGGAATGTTATTTAAGATTAATAACTTTGTATGAAATACTTTCTTCAATAATACCGGTACTTGTTACTTGAGAGCGTACAAATAGTTCTGATTTTAGACAAAATAATTCCGTTGCTTCATTAAAACGTGTTGCAAGTTGCCTTTTATTAATGTGTTATCCATTTGTAGCATCAAAAAACGTCATATTCCTTTCCAGATTGCTTGCCAAACATCGTTTACTTTTGTAAATTTTCCGAAATTTGTCCGCCATTTATATAAATATAAGAATCACGAATCGGATACGGTTCAACTATGTACAAATTCCGCATTCTTGCAATTATAAGTTCAGATGCACGAATGACACAATTGAAAGAAAATAATGATTACAAAAGTTATAAAAGCGTTCTACAAGAATTAACAGACATTGGCTTAATACCCATGTTTACTGTAAAATGCAAATGCATTGTTTTATTTTTTTCTGTTAATTTTAAATTTCTAAAAGTTAAAAAAAACTTTATATATCTTTTCCTAATTTGAAGCATTCAAATGTTCATACAGCTATGTTATTGAAATTTTTTTGTGAGTTTCACCATTGAAATTTAGAAATGTTAGTGTCACTGTTGGTAATTGATGTTGTAATTATGAGATAAAATATGTTCAATATGAATCTTGATTCTTATTAATTCATTGTTTTAACTGCTAAATAGATAATTATCAAAGGTACCAGGATTATAACTTAGTAGTAAGTACGCCAGAATATGAAATGGAAACAAAAGATCAAATATGAATATATAAACTCTGCAATGATATGGATATACACATTAGACAAGTACAATGAGACTAAATGCATGATTTCCTTTAAAAAAAGAGGGCAAGGTGTTATGATCCGATTATAACCGATAGTCGGTTGGTTGCTGTCAACCGATTGTAATAGATAATCGGTTGGTAATTTCAACCGATTATCCAACACTAGTATTGCTGATTTATGTTCATCCATTGAGTTATACATTGTATTAAGGTAACCGATCAACTTCTATTGTCCAATGTGATTGGATATAATGATGCTTTCAATGTAAACCGTTAAGAATCTTCAAATAAAGAAGAGAGGACAATCCAAAAACGAAATATGTTCTTGTTGGGGACCTTCTGCTGTTGTTTTTTCTATGGTCGGGTTGTTGTCTCTTTGACACATTCCCCATTTCAATTCTCAATTTTACATTTTGGTATGTTTTAGCACAAATCATTTGTTTTCTGTTTAGAATCAGTTCATATTTGTGTCACCGATATTTGCTCATTATTGAAGGTCGTACGATGATCTTAAGTTGGTTTTTTTTAAATCACTGTCCTTTGGTGAATAATTTTGCAGGCATATATACGATATCTCACCATATTCACACGGGCAACGACAATAACAGATTCCTATTCTTCTGCAAAACAGTTAAAGATTGGAAGAAACTGATTGAACAAAACTCCTGCAGTTCTTCAACTGACTAGTTCACGGACAATATCGCTACTACCATCTTTATTTTTTTTCTCAACATACAAATATATTTAAAAAAAAAAAAAAAAAAACAGAGTCAATTTTATTAACAAATTATGTATGCTCATATTTACAATAATGCAGATGACAAATGCCGATCTTGATATAATACCAAACTATATAAAGATTCAACAACGTCTGATAATGATTTCCATTACATGGACACACAGATGATTGTTTGTTTTGGGAAATGAATAAACAAAATTATTTGTAAATATTTCGAGCTGCACAAGAAAACGAGAAACTTATATAGAACTACAACAAATATAGTACATACTACAATGTGTATACTTGTATTGCTTGTATTAGGGCAGTGTTTGAAAGGAAAGATAATATGTAATCAAACGGAATTTCGACTCTTTCAAATCGAGAAGAAAAGTAATTGCAATTTAATTATCCAACACAAGATGATGGTCTTTCGATTATAAACAAAATCATAGGATTAAAAACCTGATCTACTAAATAAAATCCAAAATGTATTGCGAAAGCTTTACAGTCTCTTAAATGTCACGATAAATAAAGGCTGCAACAAATGTTTAAAATGTCTTGACATGGTTAAAAAAACCAATATTTTGAACAATTCAACAAATTAAATCTGACAAAGCCATTCCCAAGCCATTTAATACTTTTCCATTGCTAAACAGAGGAAAAAAACGTAACAATAAATAGTTCTATGCATGGTTTAAACCATGGTCAACATGTAACTTTACAACAACAAAACAGATTCATGAAAACATCAATCAAAAACAATTATGATTGTTATCATTCTATTTCAACTAATAAAAACGTAAGATTTTTAAAGCAACTTCGAGTTCAATATAAAAACCTATAAACGAGTGCCATTTTGATAAAATTACAATTAAAACTTAAAACAATAAACAATAAACGGCGAAGAGATTAAGTACAATATTAACCTCCGATTAAACATGATAAACGTAGCATCACAAAACACATATGCATTCTCTCAATCTCTAATTCTATCTCTCATATAGTCCGCATACAACTAACCTTGATCACTAACACACACAATCACAACCTAAACATACCAAAATAGCTAGCATATGTCGATTTTTTAACATATTCAAATGAGTCAACATATGAACCGATCTCATAGCCACTTTGTAATTTAAAAGTGCCACATAAGAAGCTGGTGTGGATTCGATCTGATTCTGCCGATCCACCATATTTGCTCATCAACATGGAAATTTCTCCTGTTTTCGGCAGATTTGGATGGCGACGAGTAATGTTATGATATACTGTCGGCACTACTTTTAAGTAACTCTCGTCCGCAAAGTCGAATGTGACAGCTGCGTATATGAAGTAAAGTGCCGAGTCGCCGAGATTATGTCTAGGAACTACAAATCTGTTGTCAACAGCACGGATTCCATTGGTGAAAGCTGTTCCCAGTCCATCTTCTCGCAGAGTCCATGTTAAATTGTTTGCTGAAAAAAAAGAAAAATGAACTGATATCAGGCAGTCTACATATCTAATTCTTACACTTATATGAGACAGCCTACTAAATATAACTTTGTACTGATTCAGGCAGGTTTTATACAGCTGATCAAACTATTTTTTTAAATACCAAGCTTCATGTTTATTTTTAGAATTTTCCTCTCCATCACTGGAACAATTGGTCATTTAGATCGCATTATGTTACAATATGTTGCTATATACATCATGACATATATATATATATATATATATATATATATATATATTTGCGAAAGCAAATTTACAGATCTAACATTGTTGGGTTGATGTTTAGACGAGTTGTATATATATATATATATATATATATATATATATATATATATATATATATATATATATATATATGCAAGAAAATCAATAAATTTTATGAAGTCAACCGAGTTACTTCTACGACAAGTTCTGTGATGTTGTACTCCCAAATAACGATATTATTGAATGCAGTGAGGTTGTTTTTTGTGTGTTTTATTCTGATTGAAACATTAAAGTAAAGGTGAAATACGCACCAAAACCAATATTGACCCAGCTAAATGAATATATGCTTTGTTCAAGTGTCGTCTTTACAGTCCATTTTTTTTCTTCAAAAACAGTTTTAAACATTAATTTAGGAACATACCTGTGGTGTCATGGTACATGTGAATTGAATGTGGTCTCTCTCGCCACCATTTTATTGATTGCCGAACCCTTGAATCTTCAGCTGTAAAGATAAAGATAAAAATATTATTCAAATGCACAGATATATCATATTTTACAGAGTAGAAGATGACTTTTTTTAAGTGAACATCATATTATTCCCATGGGTAACAATGGTGTACACTAAAAATCTTTCCCTTCTTGGGTCTGTAAAGAAAAGGTTGATCGATAATTAACGGAAACGTGTCGCAAACGATAATGTGTTTTTTTTTCACATTCATTCCCTCGTCAAAATAATTAGCAGATTTATTTTTGAATAACTATATCTGACATATCAAAGTTTGAAACGTAATTATTACAGCACAGATGATCCGATATTCAAATATCTGCATTTATCTGTTCAGAGGGAGATAACTCTGACATTTCTTTAAATTAAAAGATTGAACTTACTGTAGTCATGTTCACCGGGTGGAAACTGACGTTCAACAACCTGAAATGTAAAATAAAGAAATAAGTAAAATTACATCATGACAGAATTTTCAACTCCAAATTCCAATATTCTCCTATTTGAGTATTTATTCCTTACTTAAATTGCGTTCCGCTACCCAGAATCGGATTGCAGGTGGCAGTTAGGTCCGCTGCTGTATGCCCTGAGGTAATCGGTGCCCTGAGGTAATCGTTGTAATGCGTCATTGATTAAATACGCACGAAAATATAGTTCTTATTTAGATAGATCTTAATACCAAATTTTAATGTGACCAAATACCAAAGATGTCAACAAACTTCCCAAATGATTTTATTATTTGTTTTCACCGATCATTCATTTCGTATGTACGTGTAAGGTGGGGATGGCTGGTAAAATTATAAACTTTTTTTAATTTTTTTATAAAAGTTCAATTAATGATCTGAAGTATTCATTCATGACAGGGTTACCTGAGGTAACCCCAATTATAACAACAAATACAACCATTAAACTCAAGTCAACTGAGGTAACTTTATATATACATCACATAAACAATACAAATCTATGAAGTCCTACATTCTATTATAAAATTAAGAAATTGTGTAATTAAAATATAAATGTATACACTAGCAAAGTATGTACTAAAAATTCTTTCATAACAGGGTAACCTGCAGTAACCCAAACAATAACAGCAAATACAACCTATTTAACTCAAGTTAATTCAGATCACCTTTACATATACATCACATAAACAATATAATTTCAATGAATTCCTACATAACAAAAGAAGAAAGTGGTTTATTACAGCATAAATGCATATACTAGCAAAGTATCTACTAAGTATTTTGTTATGACAGGGTTACCTCAGGTAACCCATAAAATAGCAACAAGTATTATCCATTGATATCAAGTTAACTAAAGTCGCTTTTCCGATATATCACATAAACAATACACATCTATGAGGCGTACATGTAAAATAAAGAAATTGTTTGATTACAACATAAATGTTTTCGCTAGCAAACCATCTAATAAGATTCTTTATAACATGGGTACCTGAGGTAACCCCAGATATAATTACAATTATAACCCACTTAACTTAACTGAAGTAAACTGAGAAGTAAACTGAGATCACCTTTACATGTAAATCAAATAAACAATACAACTTTCATGAAGTCCTACATTTGAAATAAAGAAGTTTGTTTATTACAATAAATGTAAACACTACCAAAGTATTACGAAGTATTCATTCACGACAGGGTTACATGAGGTAACCCCAATAATTACAATAAATACAACCCATTCAACTCAAGTTAACTCAGGTTACATTTATATAGACCTCGCATACACAATACAAATCTATGAAGTCCTACATTTTAGATTAAGAAATTGTGTCATTACAGCATAAATGCATATACCAACAAATTATCTACGAAGTATTCTTTCATAACAGAGATTCCTCATGTTATTTCAAAAATAACAACAAATATAATCCATTCAAATTAAGTTAACTAAAGTCGCCTTTCCTGAATATCATATAAACAATACTTATCTATGAAGTCCAAAATGATAAAGTAAATGGTTTATTAGAAGTTAAATGTATACTCTGGAAAACTATCTACGACGTATTTTTACGTGACAGGGTTACCTCAGATAACCAAAACAATCACAACAAAGATAACCCATCTAACTCAAGTTCACTCAGGTTACCTTTAAATATATATACATCACATAAACAATACAAATCTATGAAGACCTACATTTCAAATTAAAAAAATGTGGAATAACAATATGAATGTATACACTAGCAAAGTATCAACTAAGAATTCTTTCATATCTGGGTTACCTGAGGTAACCAAAACAATAACAGCAAATACAACCTATTTAACTCAAGTTAATTCAGATCACCTTTACATATACATCACATAAACAATATAACTTCAAAGAATTCCTACATTAAAAATTAAGAGGTTGGTTTATTACACCATAAATGCATATACTAGCAAAGTATCTACTAAATATTCTGTCATGCACGGTTACCTCAGGTAACTCATAAAATAGAAACAAGTATTATCCATTCATATCAAGTTAACTTAAGTCGCCTTTCCAATATATCACATAAACAATACCCATCTATGAAGTCTTTCATTTAAAATAAAGAAATTGTTTGATTACAATATAAATGTTTACACTAGCAAACTATCTAAAAAGCATTCTTTATAACATGGGTACCTGAGGTAACCCCAGACATAATTACAGGTATAACCCACATAACTGAAGTTAACTGAGGTCACCTTCACATGTGCATCACATAAACAATACAACTTTCATGAAGTCCTACATTTAAAATAAAGAAGTTTGTTTATAACAATTAATGTAAACACTAGCAAAGTGTCTACGAAGGATTCATTCATGACAGGGTTACCTCAGGTAACCATAACAATAATAGCAAAGATAACCCATCTAACTCAAGTTAACTGAGGTCACCTTTATATATATATACATCACATAAACAATACAACTTTCATGAAGTACTACATTTGAAATAAAGAAGTTTGTTTATTACAATTAATGTAAACAATAGCAAAGTATCTACAAAGAATTCATTCATTACAGGGTTACCTCAGGTAACCATAACAATAACAACAAATACAACCCATATAACTCAAGTAAACTCAGGTATCACCTTTAAATATATATGCATCACATAAACCATACAAATCTATGAAGTCCTACATTTTTGAATTAAGAAATTTTGTAATTAAAATATAAATGTATACACTTACAAAGTATATACTAAGAATTCTTTCATAGCAGGGTTACCTGAGGTAACCAATACAAAAACAACAAAAACAACCTATTAAACTCAACTTAATTCAGATCACCTTTACATATACATCACATAAACAATATAACTTTAATGAATTCCTACATTAAAAATGAAGAAGTTGATTTATTACACCATAAATGGATATGCTAGCAAAGTATCTACTAAATATTCTGTCATGACAGGTTACCTCAGGTTACCCATGAAATAGAAACAAGTATTATCCATTCATATCAAGTTAACTTAAGTCGCCTTTCAGAAATATCACATAAACAATACACATCTATGCAGTCCTACATTTAAAATAAAGAAATTGTCCGATTACAACATAAATGTTTACACTAGCAAACTATCTCAAAAGCATTCTTCATAACATGGGTACCTCAGGTAATCCCAGACATAATTACAAATATAACCCACTTAACTGAAGTAAACTGAGGTCACCTTTACATGTGCATCACATAAACAATACAACTTTCATGAAGTCCTACATTTAAAATAAAGAAGTTTGTTTATTACAATTAATGTAAACACTAGCAAAGTTTCTACGAAGGATTCATTCATTACAGGGTTACCTCAGGTAACCATAACAATAACAACAACGATAACTCATCTAACTCAAGTTCACTGAGGTCACCTTTTAATATATATACATCACATAAACAATACAAATCTATGAAGTCCTACATTTCAAATTAAACAATTGTGGAGTTACAATACAAAGGTATACACTAGCAAAGTATCTACTAAGAATTCTTTCATAGCAGGGTTACCTCAGGTAACCAATACAATAACAACAATACAACCTATTTAACTCAAGTTAATTCAAATCACCTTTACATATACATCACATAAACAATATAACTTTAATGAATTCCTACATTTAAAAAGAAGAAGTTGTTTTTTTTACACCATAAATGGATATACTAGCAAAGTATCTACTACATATTCGGTCATGACACGGTTACCTCAGGTAACCCATGAACTAGAAACATATTATTCATTCATATCAAGTTAACTTAAGTCGCCTTTTAGAAATATCACATAAACAATACACATCTATGAAGTCCTACATTTAAAATAAAGAAATTGTCCGAATACAACATAAATGTTTACACTAGCAAACTATCTCAAAAGCATTCTTCATAACATGGGTACCTCAGGTAACCCATGAACTAGAAACATATTATTCATTCATATCAGGTTAACTTAAGTCGCCTTTTAGAAATATCACATAAACAATACACATCTATGAAGTCCTACATTTAAAATAAAGAAATTGTCCGAATACAACATAAATGTTTACACTAGCAAACTATCTCAAAAGCATTCTTAATAACATGGGTACCTGAGGTAACTCCAGACATAATTACAAATATAACCCACCTAACTGAAGTTAATTGAGGTCACCTTAACATGTGCATCACATAACAATACAAGTTTCATGAAGTCCAACATTTGAAGTAAAGAAGTTTGTTTATTACAATTAATGTAAACAATAGCAAAGTATCTACAGAGAATTCATTCATTACAGGGTTACCTCAGGTAACCCAATAATAACAACAACTACAACCCATATAACTCAAGTAAACTCAGGTATCACCTTTAAAAAAATATATGTATCACATAAACAATACAAATCTATGAAGTCCTACATTTTTAAATTAAGAAATTGTGTAATTAGAATATAAATGTATACACTTACAAAGTATATACTAAGAATTCTTTCATAGCAGGGTTACCTAAGGTAACCAATACAAAAACAACAAAAACAAACTATTTAACTCAAGTTAATTTAGATCACCTTTACATATACATGACATAAACAATATAACTTTAATGAATTCCTAAATTAAAAATAAAGAAGATGATTTATTACACCATAAATCGATATACTAGCAAAGTATCTACTAATTATTCTGTCATGACAGGGTTACCTTAGATAACCCATGAAATAGAAACGTCAAGTATTATCCATTCACATCAAGTTAACTTAAGTCGCCTTTCAGAAATATCACATAAACAATACACATCTATGAAGTCCTACATTTAAAATAAAGAAATTGTCCGATTACAACATAAATGTTTACACTAGCAAACTATCTCAAAAGCATTCTTCATATCATGGGTACCTGAGGTAACCCCAGACATAATTACAAATATAACCCACCTAACTGAAGTTAACTGAGGTCACCTTTACATGTGCATCACATAAACAATATAACTTTCATGAAGTCCTACATTTAAAATAAAGAAGTTTGTTTATTACAATTAATGTAAACACTAGCAAAGTGTCTACGAAGGATTCATTCATTACAGGGTTACCTTAGGTAACCATAACAATAACAACAAAGATAACCCATCTAACTGAAGTTAACTGAGGTCACCTTTAAATATATATGCATCACATAAACAATACAAATCTATGAAGTCCTACATTTCAAATTAAAAAAATTGTGGAATTACAATACAAATGTATACACTAGCAAAGTATCTACTAAGAATTCTTTCATAGCAGGGTTACCTGAGGTAACCAATACAATAACAACAAAAACAACCTATTTAACTCAAGTAAAATCATATCACCTTTACATATACATCACATAAACAATATAACTTTAATGAATTCCTACATTGAAACTGAAGAAGTTGGTTTATTAGACCATAAATACATATACTAATAAAGTATCTACTAAGTATTCTGTCATGACAGGGTTACCTCAGGTAACCCATAAAATAGTAACAAGTATTATCCATTCATATCAAGTTAACTTAAGTCGCCTTTCCTAAATATCATATAAACAATACACATCTATGAAGTTCAAATTTATAAAAAAGTAAATCGTTTATTACAACTTAAATGTATATTCTGGAAAACTATCTACAAAGTATTCTTACATGACAGGATAACCTCGGGTAACCATAACAATAACATCAAATAAAAAATACAAATCTATAAAGCCCTACATTTTTAAATTAAGAAATTGTGTGATTAAAATACAAATGTATACACTAGCATAGTATCTACTAATATTTTTTTCATAACAGGGTTACCTGAGGTAACCCAAGCAATAACAGCAATTACAACCAATTTAACTCAAGTTAATTCAGATCACCTTTACATTTACATCACATAAACAATATAAATTCAATGAATTCCTACATTGAAAATGAAGAAGTTGGTTTATTAGACCATAAATACATATACTAATAAAGTATCTACTAAGTATTCTGTCATGACAGGGGTACCTGAGGTAACCCCAAATATAATTGCAAATATAACCCACTTAACTGAAGTTATTTGAGATCACCTTTACATATATATCCCATAAACAATATAACTTCAATGACGTCCTACATTCAAAATGAATAAGTTGGTTTATTACAATTAATGTAAAGACTAGCAAAGTATCTACGAAGTATTCATTCATGACAGGGTTACCTCAGGTAACCCCAACTATAACACCAAATACAACCCATTTAACTCAGGTGAACTCGTTTAACATTTACATATAATCGCATAAACAATACAAATCTATGAAATCCTACATTTTAAATTAAGAAATTGTGTAATTACAGCATAAATGCATATACCAGCAAAGTATCTACGAAGTATTCTTTCATAACAGGATTACCTCAGGTAACCCAAAAAATAACAACAAATATAATCGATTCAAATCAAATTAACATAATGTTGCAGTCTTGTTATTGACTGCTCCATAGGCTTACATGCAAAACAGGTGATCCTAGAAAAAAAAATCATGTTCATATCATGGATGTACCAAAGCGAAATGGTGATTTAATTGAAAAAAGGGGGTCTTGCCACGAAGAATAAAACGTTACGCAATCCTGAAGTCAACTCATTTTTTTCTACTTTCTGTTTGCTATTTTTACTAGACCTCACCACTTCAAGTTAACATGATATCCTTCCACTTTCCTGGAATGATATCCCCAAAAGATGCAAAATTTTTTTAAAAGTCTATATTTATGTTTCCATTCACCATAAACCTATAAACAAACAGAAAAAAATGAGTTCAGAAAAAAATTCAGTCTACTAAATTATCTGTAAATCTCATTCTTGTCTATCTTTATGAATAACCTGACCATGCACAGTTGTACACTGGTTCACTGAGGTAACCTGACCATGCACACGAGTACAATGTTTCCCTGAGGTAAGCTGACCATGCACAGTTGTACAGTGGTTCCCTAAGGTAGCCTGACCATGCACATTAGTACAATGGTCCCCTGAGGAAACCTACCATGCACAGTAGTACAATGGTTCCTGAAGTAATCTGACCAGACACAGTAGTGCAATTGTTTCCTGAGGTAACCTGACCATGCACAGAAGTACAATGGTTCCCTGAGGAAACTTGACCATGCACAGAAGTACAATGGTTCCCTGAAGTAATCTGACCATGTACAGTAGTACAATGATTCCCTGGGGAAACCTGACCATGCACAGTAGTACAATGGTTCCCTGAGGTAACATGACAATGCACAGTATCACAATGGTTCCCTGAGGTAACCTGGCCATGCACAGTAGTACAGTGGTTCCCTGAGGTAACATGACCATGTACAGTAGTGCAATGGTTCCCTGAGGAAACCTGACAATGCACAGTAGTACAATGGTTCCCTGAGGTAACCTGACCATGCACAGTAGTACAATGGTTCCCTGAGATAAACTTACCATGCACAGTAGTACATTGGTTCCCTGAGGTAACCTGGCAATGCACAGAAGTACAATGGTTCCCTGCAGTAACCTGACCATGTACAGAAGTACAATGATTCCCTTGTGAAACCTGACCATGCACAGTAGTACAATGGTCACCTGATGTAACATGACAATGCACAGTAGTACAATGGTTCCCTGAGGTAACCTGACCATGCACAGAAGTACTGTGGTTCCCTGAGGTAACATGACCATGTACAGTAGTACAATGGTTCCCTGAGGAAACCTGACAATGCACAGAAGCACAATGGTTCCCTGAGGTAACATGACCATGCACAGAAGCACAATGCTTCCATCGGTAACCTGACCATGCACAGTAGTACAATGGTTCCCTTAGATAAACTGACCATGCACAGTAGAAAAATGGTTCCCTGAGGTAACATGACCATGTACAGTAGTTCAATGGTTCTCTGAAGTAACCCGACCATGCACAGTAGTGCAATGATTCCCTAATTACTTACCATGCACAGTAGTACAATTGTTCCCTGAAGTAACCTGACCATGCAGGGTAGTACAATGATTCCCTGAGGTTACCTACCATGCACAGTAGTACGATGGTTCCCTGAAGAAACCTGACCATGCACAGTAGTGCAATGGTTCCCTGAGGTAACCTGACCATGCACAGCAGTACAATGATTCCTTGAGGAAGTCTCACAATACACAACAGTACAATGGTTCCCTGAGGTACCATGACCATGCACAGTAGAACAACGTTTCCCTGAGGAGACTTGAACATGCACAATAGTACAATGGTTCCCTGAGGTTACCTGACAATGCCCAGTTGTGTAGTGGTTACCTGTTGTAACATGACCATGCATAGTAGTACAATGATTCCCTGAGGTTACCTACCATGCACAGTAGTACAATGGTTCACTTAAGTAACCTGACCATACACAGTACAATGGTTCCCTGCATATTAGTATAACGGTTCCCTGGGGTTACCTGACCATGCCCAGTTGTACAGTGGTTCCCTGAGGTAACATGACCATGCACAGTAGTACAATGGTTCCCTGAGGTAACCTGACCATGCACAGTAGTACAATGGTTCCCTGAGGTAACCTGATCATGCACAGTAGTTCAATGGTACCCTGAGGTAACCTTAAAATACACAGCAGTACAATGATTCCCTGAGGGACCATGACCATGCACAGTAGAACAATGATTCCCTGAGGAGACTTGACCATGCACAATAGTACAAAGGTTCCCTGCACAGTAGTACAATGCTTTCCTGAGGTAACATGATCATGCACAGTAGTACAGTGGTTCCTTGTAGTAACATGACCATGCACAGTAGTACAATGATTTCCTAAGGTAACATGGCCATACATAGAAGTACAATGGTTCCCTGAGGTAACCTGACCATGCACAGTAGTAAAATGGTTCCCTGAGGTAACCTGACCATGCACAGTAGTACAATGGTTCCCTGAGACAAACTTACCATGCACAGTAGTACAATGGTTCCCTGAGGTAACCTAGCAATGCACAGTAGTACAATTTATTCCTGAGGTAACCTGACCATGCATAGTTGAACAGTGGTTCCCTGAGTAACCTGACAATGCATAGTTGAACAGTGGTTCCCTGAGTAACCTGACAATGCATAGTATTACAATGGTTTCTTGAGGTAACCTGACCATGCACAGTAGTAAAATGGTTCCCTGAGGTAACCTGACCATGCACAGTAGTACAATGGTTCCCTGAGACAAACTTACCATGCACAGTAGTACAATGGTTCCCTGAGGTAACCTAGCAATGCACAGTAGTACAATTTATTCCTGAGGTAACCTGACCATGCATAGTTGAACAGTGGTTCCCTGAGTAACCTGACAATGCATAGTTGAACAGTGGTTCCCTGAGTAACCTGACAATGCATAGTATTACAATGGTTTCTTGAGGTAACCTAACCATGCACAGTAGTACAATGGTTCCCTGAGGTTACATGACAATGCACAGTTGTACAATAGTTCCCTGAGGTGAAATAACCATGCACAGTAGAACAATGGTTTCCTGGGGAAACCTGACAATGCAGAGTAGAACAATGATTCCCTGAGGTAACCTGGCCATGCACAGTAGTAGAATGGTTCCCTGAGGTAACCTAACATGCACAGTAGTAGAGTGGTTCCCTGAGGAGACATGACAATGCACAGAAGTACAATGGTTCCCTGAGGTAACCTGGCAATGCACAGTAGTACAATGGCTCCCTGAAGTAACCTGACCATGTCAATAGTACAATGGTTCCCTGGGGAAACCTGACCATGCACAGTAGTTCAAAGGTTCCCTGAGGTAACATGACAATGCACAGTAGTACAATGGTTCCCTGAGGTAACCTGACCATACACAGTAGTCCAGTGGTTCCCTGAGGTAACCTGACCATGCACAGTAGTGCAATGGTTCCCTCGGTAACATGACCATGCACAGTAGTACAATGAATCCCTGATGTAACCAGACCATGCACAGTAGAACAATGGTTCCTTGAAGTAACCCGATCATGCACAGTAGTACCATGGTTCCCTGAGGTAACCTTACCATGCACAGTAGTACAATGGTTCCCTGAGGTAACCTGGTCATGTATAGTAATTTGCATATGACCTGAGGTAACCTTGTCATGTACAGTAATTTACAGATGACCTGAGGTAACCTGGTCATGTACAGTATTTTACAGATGACCTGAGGTAGCCTGTCCGTGAAAAAAAAAGAACATAGATGTAATCTGTACTGACTAAGCTGACGAAGGGAGTTATGAACATTCAATTGTGGTAACCTGAGGTTTGTAGAAAATTAGCGTTTTGCAAAGTTTATCTGTGGTAACATGCAGCTGGTACAATGACCATGAAGTTGTGACCTTAGGTAACCTCACCATATTCAGAGGTATTCTGAGGTTACATATTTATATACAGTAGTTAAGAAATGACATTAGTTAACATGTGCACTTGGCCATGTATAGAAATGCAGAAGTGCCCTGAGGAAAACTAAAAAAATAGTGTTTTGTAAAGTTTATACAAAGTGTGGTAATACGAGTATGTGCAGTAATACAGAGTAACCTCACCATGTACAGCAATACAGAGGTAATATTAGGTAACTCACAATGTTCAATCATACAGAGGTGACCTGAGGTAACCTCACCATGTGAGCAATCATAGATATGATCTGAGATACAGGAAATACACAGTAATTTAGAGATGACCTAAGGTTATCAGAACATGTACAAAAGTCCACTGGAGAAGTGAGGTTTTTCCTTGAAAATATCCAACATCTCTCAAATAAGATTTATTAAGACAATTAACATTTTAAAAAAGCAGTTATATACTATATAACCCGTGCTTGTAACTACGTTACTTTTAAAGTAATGTCAAACGAAAAAAAAATCGATTACTGTTCGTACTACAATGTTTCTCTTTTTTAATACTGGTGAATAAAATCCTTACAGTGTGTACTGGCTGGTCATCATCGCGTATGATACGATTTTGATACTCATACACAGCTAATGAATATTATGCATGAATATAGATAAGATCAGCACGTGTAGCCATAGACTGAGAGTTGTAGATTTGTAGTGTAAATATATAGATGCCGTTTATAGAATACAAAATTAGATCAGAAACATAGTTATTAAAATTGAGAAAGGAAATGGTGAATATGTCAAAGCGACAACCACCCGATCATAGAGCAGACAACAGCCGAAGGCAACCAAAGGGTCTCCAATGTAGCGAGAATTCCCGCAGTTGTGGGTGTCCTTCAGCTGGCCCCTAAAAATATGCATAATAGTTCAGTGATAATGGACGTCATACTAAACTCCGAATTATACACAAGAAACTAAAATTTAAAATCATACAAGCCTAACAAAGGCCAGAGGCTCCTGACTTGGGACATGCGCAAAATTGCGGCGGGGTTAAACATGTTTATGAGATCTCAACCCTCCCCCTATACATCTAGCCAGTGTAGAAAAGTAAAAGCATAACAATACGCACATTATAATTCAGTTCAAGAGAAGTCCGAGTCCGATGTCAAAAGATGTAACAAAAGAAAATAAGTAAAATGACAAAAGTACATAAATAACAACAGACTACAAGCAGTTAACTTACATGCCAGCTCCAGACCTCAATTAAACTGATTGAAAGATTATGTGTTCATCATATGAATATCAGGCACAATCCCTCCCGTTAGGGGTTTAGTATCATACTATCATAAAATATATGAGAAGAACATAACCCGTGTCATGCCAACAACTGTTTTTTAGAAATAGATGTGTTTAGTTCCGATTCGAAGATTCTATCAGTGAATCAATATTAAAGCCAAAATATGCAATCTTTAATGACCTGACAACAGTTTCGTAACTATATCCCTTTTTAATAAGTTTATTTAAAGGTTTTGTTAGTTTCTGAGGAGAATACTGACATTTTTGTTCTTTATATAGAATACTTCCATAAAAAATTGGATGTGAAATACCTGAACGTATAAGATGTCTGCATGTTGAGTTATATTTACGAATTATTTCCTTATACCGATGATAAAATTTAGTAAATGTTTTGACCAGTTTGTGATATCGAAAACCCTGGTGTAATAAGTTTTTAGTAATACATAAAATTCCCTCGCTAAAATCTAATACGTTGTTACATACACGAGAGAATCGTACAAGTTGAGATATAAAAACACCATAAGATGATGACAAGGGAACGTCACCATCTACAAATGGATAATTAACAATAGGAAATGAAAAAAACATCTCTCTTATCAACAATTTTTGTATTAATCTTCCCGTTTATGATATAGATATCAAGATCGAGGAAAGGGCAGTGGTCATTGTTATCATTAGCTTTAATTAAAGTAAGTTCTACAGGATAAATTGCTTTAGTATACATACGGAAGTCGTTATTATTGAGAGCCAATACATCATCCAAATATCTAAAAGTATTGTTAAATTTTTGTATCAAATATTGTTTTGATGGGTCTTAGCTAATTTAAGTCATAAATTGTAACTCATAACAATACAAAAACAGGTCCGCAATAATTGGTTCACAGTTAGTCCCCATTGGAATTCCAATAACTTGACAATATACGGAATCTCTAAAGCGAACAAAAATGTTATCAAAAAAAAATTCAAGCGCATAAATAGTATCAAAGCATGTCCAATTGACATAGTTCTTTTGTTTATTGCTACTAAAAAATGATCGCAAAGAGTTTGAACATATGTACTCGCATTCCGACTTTTTAAATGCCCAGTTAATTAGGGATGTGATTTCTTTCTTAATAAGAATATGAGGCAAAGTGGTATATAGGGTAGAAAATCAAAACTTTGAACAGTTTTAATATCACCAATATATGCATGCAATTTATTAAGTACTTCCAACGAGTTTTTGACACTCCAAAAGTAATTAATTCCACTATTTCCAAAGGCCTTATTTGAACAATTTATTATCAGGTTTTTTATTGTACTAGTAAGTAAAACAGACAATTTAGTAGTTGAACAATGGACAGTGGCGGGTCCAGGGGTGTTCTGGGTATAGGAACCCTTTTTTCGGAGATCAATGCATTTGAATGGAAACATATAGTTGGAACCCCCTCCTTGTGTCCTGGATTGGGAACCCCCCTTTTTGAAATGGATGAATCCGCCACTGCCCCTCATGCAGTCGGACAAGATGGACTAATTTTCAATAACCTATCTATTAAATGTTATCATTTTCTACTTATGTTACTTTAAAAGAAGTAACCAAAATCAATATATGCGTAATCTGTCCATATGTTAGTGTTATATATTATTAACTATTTTAAAGCCAATCGAGTAAAATACGGATCTATAAATGTATGCTTTGCTTAAATGATAAAGATTTATGATTATTTATACTTTGATATAATTGATGGAATACTTTTCACATATCGATTGTTTGTACAACGTTTATAAGAAAAAAAAAACCCGTATGTGCCTGCCCCAAGTCAAGAGCCTGTAATTTAGTGGTTGTCGTTTGTTTACTAGTATGTGCTACATATTTGTTTTTGTTCATTTGTTTTATATAATTAAGGCCGTTAGTTTTCTCGTTTGAATTGGATTTCATTGTTATTTCTGAACCTTTTATAGATGACAATGCGATATGGACTTTGCTCATTGTTGAAGGCCGTACGGTGACCTACAGTTGTTAATTTCTGTGTCCTTTTGTGGACATGTTGTCTCATTGGGATTTATACCACAGCTTCTTTTTTATATGTATCATTGTTGAACGTATACATATCGTTATCTAGGTTCTTCTATTTTAATTGTATATATATATATATATATATATATATCTACTACCCCTTTCGAATAAACAAAGAATGGTACACAAAGAAGCTTTAAATAAAATACATTTCAAATAAAGATAAGAAAAAACCAACGAAAGTGGTAATTATTTAACAATTTTGCATTAGTGTTAATGCTAATCTTACAGTGCAAGATGCATGCAGTACACTTAAATTCAAATAATGCCGTGACAGTTTATAGCGATATTTTTTGTAACAGCTCAGTGGTGGGTCCAGGGGTGTTCTGGGGATAGGAACCCTTTTTTTTTGGAGATCAATGCATTTGAATGGGAACATATAGTTGGAACTCCCTCCTTGTGTCCTGGATTGGGGACTCCCCCATTTTTTAAAAAAAATGAATGGATCCGCCATTGCCCCTCATGCAGTCGAACAAGATGGACTGATTTTAATAATCTATCTATTAAATGTTATCATTTTCTACTTATGTTACTTTAAAAGAAGTAACCTGTCTCCAAAAAATATTGTCTTTCGCCGAAGGACAAAAATCCATACCCCCACCCCCCGAAAATCAAATGTTTGCTGCCTTAGACATGTGTGGATAACTTTTATTCTTTAATAGTTAGTTTAAATAATTGTATATACATTTATTTACATAAATCTCTATGAAACCAGTTTTTGACAACTATTATTATAAAAGTTTAAATCGCCATTCAAAAAGTGTTTTCTATTTAATTATTTTAAGTCATTTACGTTTCACTAAATATATATCTGTTCACGTTGCAATGATCACAAATAAACCAACGAAAGTGGTAATTATTTAACAATTTTGCATTAGTGTTAATGCTAATCTCACAGTGCAAGATGCATGCAGTACACTTAAATTCAAATAATGCCGTGACAGTTTATAGCGATATTTTTTGTAACAGCTCAGTTGTGGGTCCAGGGGTGTTCTGGGGATAGGAACCCTTTTTTTTGGGAGATCAATGCATTTGAATGGGAACATATAGTTGGAACCCCCTCCTTGTGTCCTGGATTGGGGACTCCCCCATTTTTAAAAAAAATGAATGGATCCGCCATTGCCCCTCATGCAGTCGAACAAGATGGACTGATTTTAATAACCTATCTATTAAATGTTATCATTTTCTACTTATGTTACTTTAAAAGAAGTAACCTGTCTCCAAAAAATATTGTCTTTCGCCGAAGGAAAAAATCCATACCCCCACCCCTCGAAAATCAATGTTTGCTGCCTTAGACATGTGTGGATAACTTTTATTCTTTAATAGTTAGTTTAAATAATTGTATATACATTTATTTACATAAATCTCTATGAAACCAGTTTTTGACAACTATTATTATAAAAGTTTAAATCGCCATTCAAAAAGTGTTTTCTATTTAATTATTTTAAGTCATTTACGTTTCACTAAATATATATCTGTTCACGTTGCAATGATCACAAATAAACCAAATATTTGGATTTTTTTCGTGAATTATTTGTCGTAACTTATTGTAAAAAATTGTATGTGTTCCTGTTTTCTCCTATTTTTCGCACATATACTGTCAGTCGAAATAGAAAGTACAATGATGTATTTTTAGTTTATTCTATTTTTAGATCATGTTATTACTACGCATATGGGCACTATTGCCACGATTACCTGAGGGCACCGATTACCTCAGGGCATACAGCAGCGGACCTAACTGCCATCTGCAATCGGATTGGTGTCTAAATTCAGAAGTTTCATTTTCATATTTTTGCACAAGCATCAGGATACTAACCTAGGCCTGCATTTCACATTTGAATGTATACTATTTAACATTTCAATGAGTCAGTTTGGAATCAATATATATGATACGACAACCAAACTACACTGATGTTGTATATGGTAGTAGCAGGTACTCTGAAATTAATTGTTATTACACAACTTGAACATGCTATCTGTATTTGTTCATAAGCTTATTAAGTTTATACTCATTTGTTATAATTCTAAGTTACATTTACACTCACATCAAATACTTGTGTATTTTTTTTTAAAATAAATAATACATGTAGGCCTTATACAGTTATATATATATTTCAATTTAATTCATCCAGCATATCATCATGAAAATATGTTTACCTTTATTTGTTTATAGTGGGGTTCTTTTTTCGTGCAGTTAAAAAAACCAACAAAATAAAACAACCTAACAACATTCGTAATTTCCATGTTTAAAAAGTAGCAATGATCTTTTGAATATTCTTTTACAGCATAACCATTAAAGTTTAAGAGTAATGTTAAATTAAATACTCGCTGTGAAACCTTAGCTCTTAAGTCTTTTTAATATTTTTCGACAATTTGCAGATATAATCAAAAACAAAATAACACAAGAACCAAAAAAGTTACGGTTCCACAGATATGTTAATACATTCTAGACAAGCCCCCCCCCCCTTTTTTCATGTTCGTATTATTTACCTTCCGCATCAGCGTTGTGATGTCTGGGAGACTTGTTATGCAACAAAGCTTCTGTCCGTTTTCTGTTATTTGTATGTGGTCATATAAAGTGTCCTCCTTTTTAACATCAGGTCCAAGGTAATCACATGGAAAACACACACCAGAATCCGGCATTTTTATATTAACATAATCAGCTTTAGCGTCGTCATCATCATTTTTTCCGAATGTTTTGAAAATAAACAAAAATATGAGCGTGCACAGTAGAAAAATGTTAACAACAAGCGATACTTTGAACACATTATTTAGCCTCTGTGTGTACTTGTCTGTTTTGTTACTATCTGTCATACTGGTTGAATTGCTAATAAGCATGTTATCCGAAGGATTATCAGATTCCATTTTAAAGATTCCTGCCTTTATAACCGTGTAAATGAATATTATAGCAAGCACCTGCCGTTAGTATAAAGCATGCATAAACTCCATGGCTAGATCATTGTTAAATGTTGACCTAAGTCTATTTACTAGAAAATCCCCAGTACTACAATTCTACTTCCATTTTCATAATCTATAAATGGATCGATATTTGCCGCAGTACGTCAGCATAATATTAGCTATTTAGGTCATGTTTACAAACAAATACGATATAATTAAGAAATCATTGTAATGTACACTAACATGCGATGAATACGGTAGTTTATATTTGATTTGATAAGTGTGTAATAGAAAATAAAATATGAGGTATCGTGGCTACATTTACATGATTTAGTACAACGTATATTTAGCATTTTCTTTTTCGTTTCGTATCCTGTGATATTTATATATGTGTAAATTTACAGCGAGTTTTTAGGTCAACCACATTTTCAGAAAATTGTATTTGCACATTATGTCAAGGATATATAAATACGACAAACAACCTTGACATACCTGGGTAATTGTATTATTCATTGCTTAATATTTCCCAATTTGATAGAGAAAAAATATTCTGCCTGACGACATAAAAAATATTATCAATGAATCCAGATTTTTCCCGTACGTTTTAGTGTTGAATAGTAAAAACAAGATTGGTAGCGTTGAAAAACTAAATATAAAAATTCATCGCACTTCGCGAAAAAAAAATCAAATGCAAAGGTTAATATCAAATCAGAGATATTTACAACATGTCGGCTACAATTGAAACAACATATTGCACATATGGTTACAAGAGCGCAATTATTCGTAATGCATTTTCCATAGGGTACCACTAGTGTTCCGTATTTTTTTTCTCGAAGACTACACAAACTAGGGAAAAACGGGTGGCAGTTCCTGTTAGTACAAATGCCAGTGTTGCATTACAACCAAAAAAAAAATATAGGGTCATGCGGCTCAAATTGACTTAAAATGCAGTTGAAAAAAATCGTCTACTTTTTTCGCTTAATGAAAAAGGCATATTTTTAATGGCTCCGACGTGCAGAAATTGAAGATATTTTCTATACTTCGTAAAATGTGAATATGATTTTCGGCAATTTTTAAACCTAATTGGATAAGCTTTCGATTAAATGTAATTCCAATCCTGTATCAACCAATCAGAAGCCGTATAGGATTCTATTCTGAGTACCATCTTGGGGTAAAATGTAAACAAATAATTGCGCTCTTGTAACCATATACCACATTAACTTTATGATCTATGCATATTTTGTCATTGGTAATGACATTTTTCGACTCTTAAATAATTGCAACTAATGAAGAAAAAAATCAGTACTTGGTGTCTTTTTGTTGTTGGGATATATATTTATGTACCCAGCCACGTCAACTCTGTGTTTTTGTTAGATGTATTTCCATTTGAATCCATCTGATGAGTTGATTTGGATCCTGTTAACATGTTTAACTCCGCTACCGTGACATTATGTATGTATTTGTCTGTCCTAAGTCAGGAACCTGTAATTAAGTTGTTGTCCTTTGTCGATGCGTTACATATTTGTTTTTCGTTCATGTTTTTCTACATAAATTTGGCCGTTAGTTTTCTTGTTTGAATGTTTAACATTGTCATTTCGGGGCCTTTTATAGCTGAATATGCAGTATGGGCTTTGCTCATTGTTGAAGGCCGCATGATGACCTACAGTGGTTAATTTCTGCGTCATTTGGTCTTTTGTATCATTGGCAATCATTCCGCATTTTTTTAATATCTATAGCGGACTATACTTAAGAATACTGGTTTGATTCACCGGTGTTTGATTCTCCGTGTCTGGTTCAGAAAACGAACAACAGACATCCATTTGATATTTTTTTAGAGCAGAGGGGGCAGAAGAGTTTGAAAATGAATTATTTTACCCATTAAGAATTTTAATTAAAATAAATACATATTTGTGCAAGATAGTATGGAAATGCAACATCAAGTAAAATCTGGTCATTACAGTGCTCATGAACACATTTTGCCAGTCTCTCAATACAACTCTCTTTCACAGGTCAGTTCAATAACCAAACTCATTTGGTATTATCAATATCAAGATTTCAATAGAGAAATGGATTATGTTTTAAACTTTATGAAGAGATTTTAACTGATGGCTTATTGACTGTCCATTTTCTCTTAACTTTCTTTCTTTCTTTTTGCTCATTGTAGAAGACTACGGTTACCTGTAATTATTTACATCTCAGTATGAAGTTGACTATGTTCTAAGTGTTGTTTCTAAAATCGAATAAAATCGGCATTAAAGTTCCCAGTGAAAGATATATATATTATCGCTTGGATTGCTGTACAAGTTGTAGGTCTACGATGTCCTATAGTTGCTCATTTCTACTTCATTTTGATTCTGACGGACAGTTGTCTTAATGGCAACCGTACTACATATTTTGTTATCAATAATTCATGTTGTTTGGTGTAAAACTATTTATGGTACGGTTTTCCTTCGCGTAAAGAAATGATTATATATATATATACATGTAATTTCATTATATACATGTATATATCGTAAACCAGCAATATGTATTTTTTATTATTTCTCGAATATCGCTTATAGTTATATCAAACAAAATACTTATGAGTTAAAAGAGAGGTGAGTAAGTTTCTATGTGACACAAATAAATATAACACTTGCAGTTATCATGGTTATAATATTACACCATTGTTCTACGTGCCATACGTGTTACATGTCTGTCTAATTTGAAGCCTATAGTTCACTAGTTCACTGGTTTCTGTTGGTTTCTGTTTTCCATTTTGTTTTTTTTTTTCGTTTTATTTTATAGCCAACTACAGGATCGATTTGTAATCGTTGTTGCAGGCCGTACGGTTACATATAGTTATTTACGTCTGTGAAGTTGAGTTTTGGTGGATAGTAGTCTGATAACGAATTATACCAAATGATTTATTTTTGTTATAAAGAGAAATCCTAACTAAGCAACACATATTTGCCACTGCAATTGTGCACATCCTTTAAGCAGCTGGGGGTCACATATTCCCGATTTTTACAGCCGGCCATGACAGCACCATTCCCGATTAATATTGTCGGAAGAATGATAAGGATCCTAAGAATCGTTGCTGTAAATTCAAACTTTAATTAAAATATGTAAAAATAATTATTTAATCACGACAACAATCAGATATTATTCATGAAGCGTCCTACGACAGCCTTTTCAAACCGAATTTGTCTATTCGATTTGAATCTTTCGCATGGTTAAAAACGACCGAATATATCCCGACAGCGTCCTGAGTCTGTCAAATGCGATCCGACAGAGATCAGACGGTGACCAGATAGTGAACTGATGATACGGAAAATATCCGTTATGCGGCGTTCAAGCTAGGTTCACACTGCCGATCAGATCAACTCGATGAACCCGATTGTCCAAATTTCCACGACCAAGCTCAACCAAACTCTTGATCGGGCCTGTTTACGACTTCTACCCGACCGCCATCCGACTGTACACGACCTTAACTCGACAATTCACGACCCCATCAGGACTCCATCCCGATAACAAAATGAATACTTACTCGATAATTCCGATCAATTCACGATCTTTACACGATCTTTACTCGACTAGCTAGACTAAATCAATTTTTTCAAGATCTCAGTCTGATCTCGACCAGACCAGATCGACCTGATCGTATATGGGTGGTAGGGGAAATCGGGAATTGGTCGAGTATGCACAATTTTAGTATAAAAACGTCCGAAACTTTTATTCCACGCCGCTTCGAAGTGGGCATTACGTGTTACCCTTGTCCGTATGTACGTATGTGCGTACGTCCCAACAATATAAGTTTTCGTTCTCTAACTTTATTTTGCCTCAACCAAATTTTATGTATCGCCGTATACACAATGCTTATTTCCATAAAACACAGTTCAAATGCGAATTTGGTTGGCCGTTCTTGAGTAATGACCCTTCATAATGTTATATATGCTAGCTGGAGTATTATCAGTGTCCCATGGACACATTTTTCGTATATTTAGTTATATTCAGTAGAAGGTCCGAGTAAAATCATACATTTAAAATATCTATATAGAAATAAAGCAATTGGATTTGTGGGCAAGGTGGTAAGAGCTCAGAGAGACAGGTAAATAGCTGAGAGTGAAAAGAAGACGAACAAGCAGGTGTAGACAGCAACGGGCGCCGAGAAATCTAAGTAAGGCAGTGGCTGACACGCCGACCACATGTAGACAGTATGAGAGACTCGCACTGACTGAACAAAGAGGAACCCAATGCTTATAAAAACTTCATCATAGTGGACACTGATATGTAATGGTAGTTGTATTGCTCTTTTTTGGGAATGACACCACAAAATGAGATTTGTCACTGGATAAGTACTTATGTAAGATAGCAATATACATAAACTTTACCATCCCCTTTTCCTTGCTTTCTTACAAAAACGTATACTGTTTGTGTAATATATGTGCATAAATATGTAATCAGTTTTTTTCATAGATTTGATATCCAGTAGTTGAATGGTTAAAGATACTTCTTTTCTTTTTCCTGTATGGCAACAATCTGCATGTATTTCCTTAAAAATATTGCAAAAAGAGGGCAAAGATGTCACATATTTCCCCAAAAATTGAACCAAAGTAGAATTTCAATCCCCTGGAGTGATACTTTTTTTTGAAACTGTTTACAACTTTACATATATCTATCAAGAGATCAAGAGTGCATTTCTTTCTAACGAAAGTGTAGTAAACGTTGTGTGTGTTTTAGTTTGTTTACGTTACAGTAGTAGAAACGAATGCATCGTTTAAGGGCATACGATACAGTTACAGGGAAGGATGACGTTGCTAACGTAAAATGTTATTTTCGCGACGTCAAACTATGACATATCGGGGAAAGATGCATTTTTCGACTGATTTTTACCATTCAAACTGTTTTAATTTGAAAACGAGTGCATGGACCCCTATTTTTTAAAACAGCAATTTGTTTCATTTTGCAAGGAGATTATGTGACCCAAATTTTATAAAACTGTAAATAGCGCATTTTTTTAAATTTTGATAAACATGCAGCAAAAAATGACGTCTTTTCCTCTATTCATGAACATTTGATAAATATAGAGTTATTTCGATATAAAAATTGCATAATTTTAAATGATACTTATAAAATACAGAAATTACCGATTATTTAACAAAAAACAATTTGTGTTATCTTTTAAAACAAAAAAGTTATTTATGTCTTTCTTTCGAGAAAGAAAATACGGACACAAATCTGAATTTTGAGCAAATATACAAAATGTCGACCTCATTTTACTCAAAAAGTAGCACATGCAGGTATATTTTTTATTACATATTTGATTTAATCAGATAAAAAATAGCCTATATGCAAATGTTCATCAACTTGTAAATACAGGTTCAAAACTGTATCGTATGCCCTTAAACAGAGTTTGCTGACCCTGTTTGAACTGCCAAAAACGCATGTACATATTGTTGTTATTTCAACTTATTATACGTTCGTAACAGATTCCTACGGATCGGGAATGATCCGGAGAGGTCGACTACGCACCCCGGCAGTTAGGTGCGTCACGTGACATTCGGGGAAACTCAGCCGATTTTGTCTAGTCGGATAAAAATCGTGACTATGTCGCGACAGTTTCTGATGTATCGTATAAAATCGTAACAATGTTCTGTTTCTGGACGTTGTCCTCTGGAACGTGCATGATCTGGAGAAATTTTTCATTGCTGATTTTTGCCGATTGAGTTCAGATTTCATCCATATCTTTCCAGTGTTCCATTATTCAATGTGCATCACATTTGTTAGGTTATTTCTTCTATCAAATTGAATGGGGGGCCTATATTAATAAAATAACTTCAAATGCAAATAAAACACTAGGTTTTATACGTAGAAACGTGAAAAACTGCACACAGGTTAAAAATCTTACTTACACATCCCTTGTGCCTCTGCCCGTCGAGTACTCCTCACTAGTTTTGATCCCTACAAACAAAACGCAATTAAACAAATTGAGCAGATAATACGTATTAGGCAGCAATATACATGTATGTGTTTAATGATTATAATGATAGATCATCAGGAGATGTCACTGGTATGATAGACAATCTTAAATTGGAAAACTTACAATCATGCAGAACAAAAGCAAAGCTTGCTTAAGGTGATACCCAACACCTTCACTATAATTAATTTGGCTCGTTTAATTTTCATAAAATTTTGACAAATCAATTTGCATGTCACCCTACGTAGAATCCTTCAAAGGTGGTATCTTCACCTCAATATTTTGAGGATCATTGTATTTAAGCCACTGTTCGTAATGTGAATATATTTTACATTAAGCTACAACTAATTTTAATGTAATTGTAATTGAACTATGGCATATGTTTTATATATTTATATCACAATTTTCGACCTCCATTTTCATGTACATAGCGCCACAGTTCCTGAGACCTTCCTGAACTAGAAAGAAGAAGAAATTATGAGCGAGAATAACCAAACGAGAATACTCATATCGTGCAAAGCAGTGACAAACATTTTTGTTCTGTTTCAGCAGTAGGATAGCTAGGGTAAGCAACAGACTGTTCATCTTTCTGGTTATGCATAGCCTAGATAATCTGAGCTGGAAGCCGAGTGCTGACGAGTAGATGTTCGGCTATCTTTACTGACACGTCAACCACAGGATATAATGATACAGGGTCGAACATTTGGTGAAGTTTGACAACATCTTAAGACATCATACGTATCATCAGCAGAGAGCGACAGAGATTTAGAGATGAAGGAAGATGAGCGTTGCAATGAAAATGACAGCAGAAAAGCAGAATACTACCATCTGTAAGTAATAAAAGAATAGTTTTGTTCAAAAAAAGACGCCCTTACTGGAAGTTTTTATTATTAAATTACAAACAATTTATTACAATGATGATGGTTGACTATTGATGATATTATTAGACAATAAACTAAAAAAAAATGTAACATAGCAGTTTTAAAGGTGACAAACGTTCACTGAATTTCCTTAACACCATAAGGAAATTCAGAGGTTTTCAAGAACCTTTCTATTTTGACCAATAAAGAAATAAGTTTAAACGAACCCTATATCACACATATTAATCAACCAATTAGAGATTTTAGGATCAAAAGATATTGAAAATGAATTTAAGTGAATTTAGATACAAAACAAAATGAAAATGAAATTTGAGTATTCTTTCTTTTATGAGTGAATTTTGTAACAGTTCAAGCAATGAGGATCGATGAAAATGAACATTCAAAACAAAAAATTGCTCAGGATTAATTCTAAAAACAAAACGTACAATTAAAAATAAATCTCTAAAGTAAATCAATATTTAAAAAAACAAGATTGTATATGTGGTTTGCTTAAGCTTGCCAATGAGTTTATAGTAACAACAACTTTGCGCATGCAGCTAAACCAAACCCGCAATAAAAAAGTAACAACCGAGGCGTAAAGCTATAATAAGGACATATACATTATAGCACAGTACCAAAACAAATTGTTTTACGTTTATTACAAACATTCTGCACAATTATAGGAAGGTTCAGTATGAAATGAACCACTGCAAATCTGGATGTTCTATGTCAAACTGTGTGCAAGTACTGCCGAACTAGTATTGTCTGATTTCCTGTAACCCAAAGACGTTGCTAATTTTCATTGCGTAAAGATTTGGTATATTTGTGACGTGCAAGGATAGTTGGTCACCCTTTGCCAAAATCACGGGAAATAAGATATTTTCTGGAATAAAAGATAGAAGTCCACTCCTATAATGTACATCATTTTGAATTAATACATCGTTTTTGTTTCCAGCATGTCGAACAATCTTCAAAGACACTACACCAGTATCAGATGTCTGGTTGATAATTCTGAAACAATACTGCAGTGACACATATATAATATAACTTCCATCAGACTGTACTGTCAACGATGTTTTATTGTTGCGGAGGCTTTCTCCTCTCGTGTGCTTCGACGTCATCAGTGTTACTTCTGCAATACAATTGTATATTCAAATTATAATTTGTACAACTTAAGTTACTAGTATCATGATACGTACATGATGTTTTGTAAGACGTTTGTTTCGATTGGTGAGTACGTGTGGTGATGTTCAGTTCAAAAAATGATAATATTCAAATGGACTAAAGTATAAGGTCTTTCGTGCTGCCCCTACTTTTTCTTTATCGATATGACTTTTGTTATCGTGTATGTTGTGATGAAGGACAAACACCACATCTAAGACCTTGCAAAAAGTCTAGAGCGATTGTTCTCAAGATACGAATCCAACATTTTGAAGGTGAGGAACCACCGTTCGGAGTGATACTGGTATAGTCTATTAATTCATCTTTTAAATAGCTCCATAAGCGGGTGCCTGCCCCTGCCCCACTAAGTCCACTTCTGTCCTCTGCTACTAGCTTTTGTTAAATAACATCAAAATAGTTTTGAACAAAAGTGAAAAAATAAATAAATTTTTGAAAAGAATAAGCCAGCTCAGCGACAGGTGAAAATGAACTTTGAGTCTGAAATTATTCCTCCAGATCCCCTAAACATGAAATGGTCGTCCCTTAATCTTATTACATATGCTTCATATTGATGTTTATATTTACCTGATGCGTTATTCCTCCACAAATAATATAATTCACCAAGTTTTTGTCGAAGAACAGGGCGGTTTTCATCTTTATAAAGTTGCTCTTCGCTTAAATTTCTTCGGCCGATGTACTCTGCAGTAAACTGAAAATAAAGAAAACGTCATGATTTAATATTGTATATATGATAGTCTCTTATCCTCGACAAGCGGCACAAGAAAACTGTCAATGGTAATGTGACCAGCTGAAATTAAAAAAAAATTTAAAAAAGACACAGAGATAAAGATATAAAATCAAAATCGAAATACTATATATACTGTATATATGCGGTAGATTTTCTCAATTATGTTGGATCCCATTTTGTAAATGTATCGACAATCTAAATTATTAGGAATTCGCTAAACACAATACACAACTTTTGAATAGTTTGAGCGAGTCAAATCCTTGGGAAAAATAATTTTGAATGTGAAGTTTCCTAAGCTTGTTCACGTTAATTAAATGACTAGATAGAGTAAAAACTGAAGTTAAGAATGCATGTATATTTCCATTCACAATTTTATGTATAAGTTATACGTACCAGTGTTAGTAAATTCCTTACTGCTTGGTCTGATGTTTTGTGGCAGTATTGGATATCCTTAAAGCTCTGTCCATTTGTAGGATTTCGTTCACATGGAACAAGTATGAAATCTTCAGACGGCTGTTTTATTTTCTGTCTGTCAACGTCTGATTTTGATTTAAGCAAAGCTAACCCTGTTGTAAAAACGGCTATCATTAAAATTATGTTCAAAATAATCGACAAAATGCAAACATAACAACATTTTGAGATTTTCCGTTTAGACTTGATGTTTTCACACTGAAAACTGTTAAGAAACACGCCGTTGTGTTCACTCTTTCCCTCTGTAATATATGACGGTTGCTCCTTGAAACCATTTTCAGATTTACTGGTCGACATGGAAAGGAATACGTATGGCATCATGCATTATCTTTACTTTGATTTTAAACTAAAATCGAAAGTACATTAAAACCGAAAGTAATTTCAAACTGATATGATTACATTTATAAATAACTACATTGATCGACTTTTCGAAAATCATTGTTGAAGCATGCGTGCATAGACATTATTCTGCTATTCTTTTTAGAAAATATAAAGAAATGAGAAGAAGTCTGAATCATTTCCTGCGTTAGACGTAATCGAACAGCTAGGTCATCCGCGACTTTATTTTAAAAAAATGTCTCTTTAAATGTTATCTTTTATAGCGTAAAATATGGCAAGCCGTTGTGGAATTTTTTCCCTATTTATGAATATTAATAAATCATTTATTAATATTAAATATTATTTTTTAATAATAATAAATCGATTTTTTAATATTGATAAAATAGATATTTGTTAAAAAAAAAAAAGACTTGTTACTTCATGGTTTTCTTTCATTCAGTTAAAGCGCCAAAACGTTCAGTGATGTACAACAATCATTAACTAGCCAATGTTTGTTATGATGCATATAATTTACATTATTTTATGTTTGCGCAAGTCCGTGATTTCTGCAGCTTTAGTATATCTACATATCTACTTTTATAACAACATCCACATTTCTAAAATCTAAGATCAAACACTTAACTTTTTATTTGAAAGTTCATCGTTATTTGTTTGCATCTTACAAAGATTTAGTGGATGCGTTATGCAGGTTGATAAGATAATTAAAACATACCTTTAGAGTTAAAAAAAATGTCTACTCTAAGACTAAATGTCAAGTCATATAAATTATATTCTACATGTCTATGACAAAGTAAGGAAAGATGTCTTTTGGATTTTTTTATTTCAACATGTAAGTATTTGGTCAAATTGTTACACACCAAAAAAAGGTAAAAATCAATGTTTATTGTGTTATCATATATATATGTTAGCGGCAATAAGTAAAATTAGTCACTAAGCTTAAGTCCTAGGCAATAAGCTAACGCCTAGGCATTAAGTTATTGCCTGAAATTTGCAGGCATTAAGCTTATTGCCTGAAATCTGATGATGATTATTCATCCTATTGCCGAACATAATTTTAGGCAATAAGTAAACTCTGCAATTTATGCATATTGGGTGATTTATTCTTGATATAGAGTCGTTTTTTAATTATATTTCTAATTCTACATTTATAAATATACATTTATTTGACAGATCTTCAAATTTAGTACGTTTATTTAGTAATTTTAGCAGTTGAAAAACAGAATTAACTCATACTTTTTTCGTGTGTGTGTGGTATTACTAAGTATCAAAAAGACTAAAAGTTTCATTTTTCTTATTGGATAAGTAAATTGTCTTTGTTAATAGTTCCACAATTTGTGATAACAAAATGATTTTTTTAACACAAATTTCTATCAAGTTTATATATTTCTAAACTATTATTTGGTGCATTTTAATATAAATAACATATTTTATTAGAGGTCTCTTGTGGAGATTTGTCATATTGGCAATCATGCCACATCTTTTTTTTTTATTTAGGATGACACTGGGCCCTGTACTTTTGCATCGTTAAAATCGGTAAAATTCGATTTTTTCTTCTGCTCATTTTTAAACGTACATTATTTGCAGTAATAAAATAAAATAGTTGAAGCATTCAGTATTTATATGAAAGATGCACGAGATTTTCCTATGAACTTTTAAGTATGAAACCGTGACGCTTTGAATTCAGGGGCCGTGTCAACGAACCTGTCCTAGGACTAGGACATGTCTTAGGATGGTCTTAGGACACGTCTTAGTCCTAAGTCCTAAAATAAGATATGTTCTAAATTTGGTCCTAAAGTTAGGATATATAAATAGGTGTCTTAGGATAGTCCTAAAAGTTACGATGTCCCAAAACGAAATAAAAACAACAAATATGGCATAAATTCATTAATAAAAGTACTAATACAATACTAAACTTGTATAATGTTATAAAAAATAAACTAATTAAATATTTTTTTTTTCGATATTTGTTAAAATTCAACTGTGTTACATTATTTTCAATATGTAGACACATTTGATATTTAAAATACTTCCAGATATATATATAAAAATAAAGCGTTCATAGTATTTAGTTTGAGTTTTTGAAATAATAAGCATATTACAAGTCATATTACATTTGTGTGGGTGTGGTAGAACTTAAATTGAGATATGTCCTAAGATAGGTCATAGGACATTATTTAGGATGGTCTTAGGACGTGTCTAAGACATGTCTTAGGATGTAAAAAAAAGCTATCTTAGGACAGTCCTAACTACGATGGTCTTAGGACCATCCTAACACATTTATTTAATTGAAAAAAAAATTATTGTGCTTCACTATATGTGTAAATTAAGGAAGATAGGATGTCTCTTTTGTGGAAAACAATTTATACAAAATAAAAGTTTTAACGTCATATATACTAGTAGATACGTTATTATACACGACAAAAAATATAAATGAATTGACTATGACAACAAAACTAAATAGTCACACAACTTTATTATATGAGATATTCGTGCTGGAATTTAATGTTAGTATGTATTTTTTTGTCTTTGGGTCAACTCGATTTCATTGCATGTTGTATTGAATAAGGATTAAGTAAAAGGAAGTAATTTTCCCTAAAATTTAAATTAATATTGCACTGTTTGGTTAGGTGCAAAAAATGTTACTCATGATGATAGTATTTTTTAAGCAAAATGGACAGCCCACTTTATTCTATATAAATGTATGAGCTTAACGATATGACATCGTCATGCATACTTTTTGGAGATTTACTATTGATGTCCATTTCATATAGATTTGTGTACAGAAAAGCAATTTTAGTTTATAGTAAAGCATTTCACCAAATGACTAGTGCGCAATATCTCAATTTAAGTTCTAGCACACCCACACAAATGTCTAACTTGTAATATGCTTGTTATTCCAAAAACTCAAACTATATACATGTACAAAATGTACTATGAACGCTTTTTTTTATATATATATATATATATATCTGGAAGTCTTTTGAATATCAAATGTGTCTACAAATTGAAAATAATGTAACACAGTTGAATCTTTAACTAATATCGAGAAAAAAATATTTAATTAGTTTATTTTTTATAACATTATACTAGTTTAGTATTGTATTAGTACTTTTATTAATGAATTTATGCCATATTTGTTGTTTTTATTTCGTTTAAGGACATCTTAACCTTTAGGACTATCCTAAGACAACTATTTATATATCCTAACTTTAGGACCAAATTTAGGACATATCTTATTTTAGGACACCTTCGTTAACCTGACTTAGGACTAATGAGTTTACCGATTATATATTTAATTTTAACTATTTACAATTATTTTTTTCAATTCTAATATAAATCGTAGTTATATTTTTTTACTTGTATTTTGTTTCAAAGAGTTTAGATCTACAATGATAATACAAGAAATATTTATGACCTTTCATTTAAAACTATTAATTATTTTCTAATAATTAATCGGTTTATGAATTAAAGTTTTTGGTTGAATTTGATACAATATTTCATTTTTTTCATTTGCTATTTTCTTTTACGCCAATAATTAGGACATCCTAGCTAATATAATCCTCAGATAGTTCGATGTGCATGCTGAGACATGTCGTAAGTCGATCCTAACTATTTCATATTTTCTGTCCGAAGAATATCTTATAGGACTAATCTTCGGACAGTGTCGATAAACAGGCCACAGTTATCATAATGTTATTATGTAACAAATGTAATTTAATTTAAATGAATAAAGGTCTTTTATTTACTCGCATTTACATTTTAGGCATTAAGCTTAATGCCTGCACACATTTTTCAGGATTTAAGCTTAAATCCTAGGATTTAAGACTAATGCCTAACATCATTTAGGCAATATACTTACTGCCTAGGCGTTAGCTTATTGCCTAGGATTTAAACTTAATGCCTAATTTCACTTATTGCCGCTAACATATACATGTACTATGTTACATGCATCTTTATTCATGTTGTATAGAACTTCACGATTCTGGCTGCATTTGATGTTTTTGCTTTCTTTTTTTCTAGGATGAGTGGTTGATACCATGTATGCCAGCAAACTCAACTGTTGCAATGCTAAAATATTCTTAACCAGGACCAAAGTTCCAATTAAGAGATTGGGCCACTAATTTAATAATCATTATTCAACAGCTAACCAAGACCTTCAAAAGTCTGGGTACATAAATCAGCGTGGGGTGTACCAAGTATATCACATTGTCTAACTTGATTATTACAATCTGGCATTGCTATGGGGTTTTCAAAATGTGCCATTGTATTACAAATAGAAGTAGGCATATGCATTATACAACACGTATCCTACACCTTTCACGAGTTCGATAGCTTAAGCCTCGGTCACACCTTACCGGATAGCACGAACGGACGCCTAACGGATGAAAATAAATGTTGTCCGTTGACAAAACTGTTATCCGTTGGGAGTCCGTTGATGTACTGACCGAATAAAACGGACGTGTAACGAATGCCTAACGGACACACACCGGATATGCAACGTACGAGAAACGGAAACGTACCGGACAACGGATGTCGAACGTATATCCAACGGACGAGTACCGCATAAAACGGACACCTAACGGAAGCGTACCGGATAAAACGGATGAACAAAATATACGGAAAAATTAAATGCCACAATTATAATACATGTAAATCGCATTTATATTCAAAATGTTTCTGTGTAAATGGTTTTGGTTTGTTCTTCAAAATGCTGCAATAGGACAATGTCTGGCCTGAATAAGAGCTGCTTGATTGTGAAGACGTGCCTTTACTCTAATACCGATTATAAATAATAAGAATTCATGAAACTTAAGAAATCTGACATACCAATAATTGTCATTTCTGACGCGAAATTATCAATTGGCATTTATCCGTTTCAGATCTGTTCATCATCCGTTTTATCCGTTATACGTCCGGTAGAAGTCCGTTTCTCATTCGTTCAACATCCGTTTTATCCGTTAAACGTCCGGTAGAAGTCCGTTGGTGAAATTATCTTTCAGACCTCCAACGGATGTATAACGGACACGTAACGGATACAAAACGGACACCAAACGGACGAGTACCGTAAAAAACGTACGCCTAACGGATGCATGTTCAACGGACATTTTATCCGTTGGACGTCCGTTCAAAGTTTTGAACATGCTCAAAATTTTCCAGCGGACAGAACGGACGTGGACGGATAAAACGTACGCTTAACGGACATGCAACGGATATTGACGGACGTCTTACGGATAAGAACGGACGTTTAACGGACATGAACGGATTGAAAAAAAGTTATCCGTTAGGCGTCCGTTCGAGCTATCCGGTAAGGTGTGACCGAGGCTATAGGAATGAATTGAATGGTTTAGTGGGATCATTTTAAGATAAATAGCAAAAATATCGAACTCTAATGAAAATAAATTCCCAACGAAAAGTCCTTTATGAAATGGAAAAATCAAAGATATCATCTCCTTAGCCATATCACCAATGGTAGCGGTAGATTTTGCCTTCACTATGCATCGAACTAAGATATCTTAGACTTTCTAGATACTGACAGAAGAACATGGGTAGAGGTTTCCTGACATAGTCTAGCTCAATTTTGGCCGCCTAACCATACAAACTCATTTTCAATATGGTAACGATAGGCAATGCTAGTCACGAATCACGGGTACCTAAAATAAAAGGAGTCGGAAAGTATAAGTAGGGTCTGTGCCCTATGTTTGACTAAGTCTGCATATTGGTCATACTTAAGTATTTTCAACCTGGACCAAAAAAGATCTTGACGGGACAGGATGACCCTGTATCCCAATAGTCAAACCTAACTATTGCTGGCTGGCCATATTACAACGTACGAGCTTCTACACATTTACTACAATAAAAGAGTTTTAATACAAAGGAAGGTTAATTTATCCAATGTGACATCAGGGTACCGATGTTTAGCCTCCTCAAATATAACCTACTGTCATAGTTTATGAGATTTTCCATAGTACTAGAGGTAGGTTTTGACGCTCAAATGCACCAGACTTCTGAAACACTAAATCCATTCTTTGAAGGGTGCACGTGATAGAGGATTTTGCCAGTATGCTACAAAGTCCAACTTGTCCACTTCACGTATAATGTGGTTTTGTTCCCTGGGCATTATCGTACCATAAACTTTGACGAGCCAAGCAGTTTAGGATCGAGTTGGTTTGGCCATACAAAGTCACACTTCCATAGTACCATTGTTAGTGACGTACCAGATGTAAAGAGGTATAGGTAGGTATTGCCATACTTTGCACCATACCACATATACCATAGACCTTTTATATTTTATTTGTATAGTGCGGCTCTTGGTTGTACACATAAATAAAGGCAACAGTAGTACACCGATGTTTAAAAGTCATTACACGATTGAGAGAAACCAAATCCGGGTTACAAACTAAAACCAAGGGAAACACATCAACTATAGTAGAAAAACAACGATAGTTTGGGGTATCGCAGTAGCAGGGCATAATGGATCTAATGCCTATGAGTACATGCGGTAAATGACCTCATTTGAAATTTTCTTTTGATTGCCATTAGCTTAATTTGACTTTAAAAGACCAGTGTTCACTATCCATCATGAGCTTCAAGATTCGTGAAGGTTTAAATATTTGTTGTGTGGTGCATAATTGAGATTATATCTAACTCAATCACTAGCAAAGCGGGAGGGGGTCTCTGTAAGGGTCATTTACCATACCATTTGCATACAGTTATGTCCGTGAAAATCATAGGTTTCTGTGGTATGATGCATAATAGCCAGCAAAAGTTGATTTTATTGTATCAAATACGTCGTATCCCCTTACCCTTTTGAATTTCTCCAATGCTCATTGGGGTTTAGGATATGTATTGTACGATTCATAGAATAGGCAATATCTTAACTCTATTTAGTACTATGATCCAGGTGGTTAATGTCTTGGTTATCCATTAACAATATTCGATTCGGACTGCATATTAAAGACCAAGCCTACCTCTACCTCTGGTACTACGGCCTATGTAATAGTACGGCGCATAGAATAGAACAAACAAAAAGGAAATGAAAAATCTACTGTATGAGTGAAATGCTTTTGCGGTGATAATGTAATTTATTTTTACGAGACAATTCCGACGTAACATATTCTTCTCTTTTAACATAAATTTCTATCGCGAATTATTTGGGATAGTAGTAGTATGTACAACACATTTACAATAGAAATAAACAACAATTTTCTAATGATTCTTTTCTTTTCAAATCCCTAGTATTGTAGTCGAAGCAATTAAAACTGTACACGTTATCAATAATAACGTTAACCTGGGAATCATTTTGTCATTTAAACTGCAATGTATATGTTGTTTGGCAAAAATGAAAATTTCAGTCTTAAAAATCCTTGTGCTTGTAAGTGGGCTTGTTGGCCTTATATGTTATTGGTTGGCTTTCAAAGATGAATATTGGCATACTGAATCAAGTGATAACAATCTGTCGCAATGTAATCTTAGAAATTAAAGGGTTGATCGGTATTATATAATAATAATAGTAATATAATGCTGATAGTATTGATAATGATATAATTCTCATATCATTATATCTTCATTATCCTCATCATTATCATTTTTACAAATGTAACTCATCATTATAATATCTTTTTTATATTATAGTTTAAAATGATATCTATGTGACAGTTGATTTCCATGAACTGGACTACAAGTAATGCAGCAACATTTATTTACCCAATTTTAGTGGTGCTATGTTGAATTTTGGAAGATATTTCAAACAATTTTTACCTCTTTTCCTCGGACAGAAATCGCTAGGAATTTTCTCTTATTTTGAACATAAGAAGAATCCAACAAATACCTAGAAGAGATTAAAAAAAATCCTTTGAAGAAAGCACGCACACACACACACATCTTAACTTTCTGTAGCGGAGCAGAAGATAAACATTTTCATACGATGCTCTCAAAGTTCCCCCCGTTTAATACAAAAGCATTACAAATCCTGATACAATTTTAGAGAAACTGAAACACGTGATATCTTATGTGCCACCAATGTATTAATTTTCATATGATGATAAGTGCTCATAGTTAGGTGCATTTAACGAAATGCAAATTTTGATATTTTATCGGATGAACAAACATGTGTGTATTTTTTTCTAAAACATAGTGATATGCCAAGACCTGCTTCAAGATTTCAAGTATACCTTTATATATTATCTTAATGTTATTTAAAATATTTAATTATGTCATGACATGCTATGTAATTGTATATGCATGTGTATAGGCGTTTTTACAGTCTCTCATGACTTTTAATGTTAATCCTTCCTTGTGAATTGTTTGTTTTATGTTGTTTATATATTTTTTCCAAAATTATGTGTTATTTAAGCAGCAGAATCTATAATTTTATTATTGAAAGCTATTAGTTTTAACTATAAATGCGATGCAATCAATTATAAATGGAAGTAATAGATGGAGTGAGTTGTCATGGATACTTGGACATGCAACAACTGACAATATTCATTGGATGATGATTTATACAATAAGAAGTGTTCTCTACATGTTTTTTTTTGTATTCTTAATATTAAGCATTTGCTTGATAGTTGCAACACAAATTTGATAGACATTTAAAAGTAAATTCGATTTTTGTTTTGAGTGTTTCCTGAGGCAGGAGATACCAGATGGACATTCAAACTCAAGTAAACAATAAAGTTAAACAGTCTTCGCTTAAAACGACAAGACCAATAGACATACAGACATGCAACAGCACACAAAACACAACATAGAAAAACAAAAGCTAAGCAACACGATCCCACTTGGTGTGATCCTTGATTCCACAAAAGGGTAAGCACATCATGTACCCTAGGTGAAACCCGTCGTGTAGCTCATTTACTAGTAAATACAAATCCGGTGATAAGTATAATTCGGTAGGTCACACGAAAATTAGACGGGATTGTATTTATAATTTTAACATATATTACACAACGGTCAACAAATCTGAATGGCGACCTTAAAATTTACGAAGGGATGATTTCAACTTCACAGCTTAGAACTCTTTGCTCAAATCCTTCTTTGTGAGCAGCAACCCTCTTTCGAGGAAATCATGTAAGGTAATGCAAACCCTAGAATATTATATCAATTGGGAGATATATATAAACCGCATATACAGGAGCTGCTGGAATACAGCTACATAGAAGTTTTGTTTCATCCAACACTCTTTATCAATTTCTAGATGTAAGTCAAGATAGGGGGCATTCTTAACCGATATGATGTATGACCTTTATCTCAGCGTCCAGTGTCTATAATCGTTCCAAACGAACTGCATAAGCGGACAAATTTCTAAAGATCTTAAAACTTTTAAGATACATGCATCTTTCTAAATGAAGGTAGATAGTTTCTTGATAAATATAGCTAGATTATACAATAACTGACAGTGACACAGTGACACAATGACAGCATATTTTGCATTTTCAGTCCAGATGGGTATGTTGTATAATATTTTTGTATATATTTCTTCTGACACTGATCAGCTATTCATAAAATGCACCTGGACTTTTTAATGTTAGGAGACAAAATCATAGTTGATTTGTCAACTTTGATTGACAGACTGCCAACAAGGTAGATTAGAAACATTGTTGTATAAGTGACTATAAAAAGATATAAATAATTCAATATATTATTTGTATTATTCTCGTACGTAGAACTCGCGTAAGTAAGCGTACATGCCAAAGCGACGTGCATCCATAATAATCATAATAGGAGATACAATATACGTTTATGAGATACGATTTGAGTAACTGTTATAAGTAACGCTGCACCTTCGATGAACATGTGTACTACAAGTTAATAATAAAAAATAAATACTGAACATTTGTATCATTATCAAGATCATATTATGATAGGGAAAAAAGAAATATTTTAGAAATGATTTAGATTTTTGAAAAACGCCACATGTCCTTCTGAAGTGTTGGACCTCGAAAATGATTGTTTCAGTCTTTTTTAAATGTGTTTTATAATCCACCTGGATCAAAGTACAACTATAACCTTATTCAATCAACTGTTGTCAATCGACCGTTAAAATTGTCAACAAGTTCATTCTAAACTAAAAATGTTTTTCGTAAATTTTGTAGTCTTTTACAAAAAACCTCTCCTCTGAAACTACTAGTCCAAATTTTACCAAACTTAGCCACAATCATCATTGGAGTATTTAGTTTAAAAAATGTGTCCGGTGACCCGACCAACTAACCAAGATGGCCGCCATGGCTAAAAATAGAACAAAGGGGTAAATGTAGATTTTGGCTTATAACTCTGAAACCAAAGCATTTAAAGCAAATCTGACGGTGTAAAATTGTTCATCAGGTCAACATATATCTGCCCTGAAATTTTCAGATGAATCAGATAACCCGTTGTTGGGTTGCTGCCCATGAATTGGTAATTTTACGGAAATTTTTCCGTTTTTGGTTATTATCTTGAATACTATAATAGATAGAGATAAACTGTAATAATGTTCATCAAAGTAAGATCTACAAATAAGTCACATGATCAAAATGGTCAGTTGACCCCTTAAGGAAAGAGGGACGAAAGATACCAAAGGGACAGTCAAACTCATAAATCCAAAACAAACTGACAACTCCATGGCTAAAAATGAAAAAGACAAACAGAAAAACAATAGTACACACGACACAACATAGAAAACTAAAGAATAAACAACACGAACCCCACCAAAAACTAGGGGTGATCTCAGGTGCTCCGGAAGGGTAAGCAGATCCTGCTCCACACGTGGCACCCGTCGTGTTGCTTATGTGATTACAAATCCGGTAAATAGTCTAATTCGGTAGGTCATATTCATGAAAGGGAAGGAGTTATTGCCCTTTATAGTCATTTTTTACCAATTTTTCGTACATTTTGTAGTCTTTTACAAAAATCTTCTCCTCTGAAACTACTAGTCTAAATTTTACCAATCTAAGCCACAATCATCATTGGAGTGTCTAGTTTAAAAATGTGTTCCATGACCCGGTCAACCAACCAAGATGGCCGCCATGGCTAGAAATAGAACATAGGGGTAAAATGTAGATTTTGGCTTATAACTCTGTAACCAAAGCATTTAGAGCAAATCTGAAAGGGGTTAGATTGTTTATCTAGTCAATATTTATCTTCTCTGAAATTTTCAGATGAATTGTACAATGGGTTGTTGGGTTGCTGCCCCACAATTGGTAATTTTTAAAGAGTATTTTGCTGTTTTTGGTTATTATCTTGAATATTAGTCTAGATAAAGATAAATTGTCAACAGCAATAATGTTCAGCAAAATAAGATCTACAAGTAAGTCAACATGAACTAAATGGTCAGTTGACCCCTCAAAGAGTTATTGCCCTTTATAGTCAATTTTTTACAATTTTCATTAATTTTATAAAAATTTTGTAAATTTTTACAAAATAGTTTCCTCTGTGTAACTAAAGGTCAAGTTTATTATAGATAGAGAAAATTTTAAGTAGCAAGAATATTCAGTAAAGTAAGATCTACAAACACATCACCATCATCAAAACACAATTTTTTCATGAATCCATCTGTGTCCTTTGTTTAATACATGTATGCACATAGACCAAGGTGAGCGACACAGGCTGTTAAGAGCGTCTAGTTTCAAGACTTCAAAGTTATTAGAGCTTCGAACTTAATTATAAAATCTAAGCTTGATATGACTAGGTTCGATGCGAGATCGATACCCGACCATTCTTTGTTGTATTGTGAGTTAAACATCAGTGCCTCATTACCGTCGTGTCATACCGCAGGAAATCGTAGTCCTGAATTTATTAAGTTTGATGTAAAAAACATCCATTCAAATTTTTGTCACGGCGATGAGATACATTTACGACTTTTAGATACTATCAATGGTCTTGAAACAAATGAAGTATCCCAATGTAATATTGATCAAGTTTATGTTGATTTTTGTGCTATTGTCAGTGAGGAAATGAATCAGAAATTGCATTCAAAAGAAATTGTCATGTCTGATAGTACATATTGAAGTAAGAGAAACAGAATTAAAAAACCTTGGTGTAATGATAATTTAAGTGTATTTTTTAATGATATGTGTTGTGCAGAAAAGTTATGGAAAAAGGGCAAATTGTCTCCTGTTTCTTGTGTTGAGTTAAAGTCCAGTTTTGTGTCAAAACGAAGGGTTTTTGATCGTGAGGTTCAAAATGCAAAACGTAAGTACTGGTACATATTGCAGCAAGAATTGTTGTTGGAATCAGAAACTGATAAACAAACGTTTTGGAAGAAGATAGGTAAGATAGGAATTGCTTCGGAACGCAAAACTTTAATACAAATGGAAGTTGTAGACGCAAATGGTAATGTATCTTCAAATATTGATGATGTTTTGTTAAAGTGGAAATCGGAATATGCCGATCTACTTTATCAAACAGGTAACCAGGTAACTACTGATAGGACCATTCCAGTCGATCATAGCCCTGTCGTTTTGACAGAAAGCGACTTTCTTTTAACAAAAGAAATTTCATTTGAAGAGGTTTTTTAATGCAGTATGGAAAAGCAAAAGAGGTAAAGCTTCTGGTGTAGATAATATTCCAGCTAATATTTTATGTAACCAGAATTGTATTATATTTTTTACATAGATTGTTTAATTGGTGTTTTAAAACTGGTAAAGTCCCAGAGATGTGGAACAACATAATTAATAATCCAATACCCAAAAATAACATGTCAGATAAAAGAGACCCCTTAAATCATAGGGGTATTGCTTTAGCCCCAGCTTCATATAAATTATATAAATAATATAAATTATATAAATAATATAAATTATATAAATAATATAAATTATATATAATAATATAAATTATTTAAACTTGAGGCTGTCTCAATGGGTTGAAGATAATAAGTCCTAAGTTGATGATTAAAATGGGTTTCAGAAGGGAAGGAGTACCATAGATCAAATATCTTCACTTACTAGTTTAGTCGATGTTCGTAAAAAAAACTACGAAAATCCACCTTTTGTGCATTTATCGATTTTAAGAAGGCGTATGATACGATTAATAGGACATTGTTATGGGAAAAACTCACATCTCTGCAAGGGGTTGATGTAAAAACGTATATGACTATTAAGTCCCTTTATAATGGGGTCAGGTGCTCGATTAGAGTCAATAGCTTCAACACAGATTGGTTTACTGTGAACTGTGGTTTAAATAATAAAATTGAGAATGAAAATTGGGAATGTGCCAAAGAGACAACAACCCGACCATAGAAAAAAAAAACAACAGCAGAAGGTCACCAACAGGTCTTCAATGTAGCGAAAAATTCCCGCACCCGGAGGCGTCCTTCAGCTTGCCCCTAAACAAATATAAACAAGGTTGTCCACTTTCTCATTTATTATTTAACATTTTCATAAATAAATTAGCTTTTGATTTTGGTGTTGACATTGGGGGAAAAAGTATGTATTTTATTGTATGCTGATGATATCGAACTGTTAGCAAATACTGAGGATGGGTTACAAAACCTCTTAGATGAGTTATATCATTGGTTTACTGACAATAAAATGACTATTAATTCATGTAAGAGTAATGTTGTCCATTTCAGTCCGACCTCATTTGAACGAACAAGTCACGTTTTTAAGTGTGGGGATATGCATATTGCTACTAGCAGCGAATATGCTTATCTAGACCTTGTTTTAAATGAGTTTCTAGACTTTAGTATTACTGCAAAAGCAGTTGCTAGGTCAGCAAACAGAGCTCTGGGTATGGTTATAGCTAAGTGTAAAGCTATTGGTGGCATTTCATATGACGTCTTTAAAAAACTATTTGATTCACTTGTAAGTCCTATTGTTGAATATGGTGCCGCGATTTGAGGCTGCAAGAATTTCTCATATATTAATGCGATTCAGATGAGAGCTTGTAGGTTCTTCCTTGGTGTTGGTAAATATACACCTAATCCAGCTATTATGGGAGACATGGGATGGACTCCAATTTACCATACTCAATGGAAAGTAATTACAAGACATTAGCACAGTTTAGTAAATATGGAGCCAGACCGTATTAACAGGAACATTTTTATATGAGCAGATGAGGTCAGTCTGAAACATAGAATTGTAAAAAATTGAAATTTCATTGTTAAAAAACAATTCACTGAACTTGAATTGGTTGACTTTTGTGATACAAACACTTATATTAATAGAAATATGTTTATTGATACAGTCATGTCAAGAATGTTTGATAATTATATTGAAGAATGGAAAAGTATTGTTAATTCATCCTCTTCCAGACGGGGAAATGGGCGTAATAAATTGAGAACTTATAATATTTTTAAGGTGGCTCGTGGGTACAAAAACTTCGATTCGGTTTGACCCAGATAACTTTTAAAATCTTTATATCATTGAAAAAGCTCCAAATTATCTCCCTTTGGTGCAAAAATGCCATTTTTTGGCATTAAATTTGAAATATCTTTTCTTACTCATCGGTGACCTATATTTTTATTATTGTTTTCATATTAGCTGTACATAAACTAAATAATTGTAAAAGTTTAGCGATTTCTGTAATTAGGTTATTTTTTTATTTCGATGTTACCTCTATTTCTCCTAATAGTTCAACAGAAAAAAGGACATTAACAAAAAATGTATGCTTCTTCCGGAGGCATATTGTGAGATTAAATGAACGGTGACCCCATTTTTTATTTCATTTTTCTTTTAAGTATATGATAAAGTTCATTTATAACAAAATATAGCGAAATCCTATATTAGAAAAAAAAATTTGATTTATACCCAGGAGCCTCCTTAAGCAGAATTATGTTGTTAAAAACTACTGCAAACTGTTAATGCCTTTTTGTGAAAGAAGTGCCTTTGCAAAATTTAGATGTGGGGTTGCTCCTATTAGATTGGAAACTGGGAGGTATAAAAATTTGCCGCTGGAAGAGAGATGTTTGTTTTAATTGTTTTAATACTGTCAAAGATGAATATCATGTTATTTTACATTGTCCTGTTTATAATGATCTTAGACAAGTTCTTTTTTACTGAGCCTCTAAAAATTGATGATCATTTTAATAGTTTTACAGATTGTCAGGAAATGGTATTTTTATTTTCGAATCAAGATATTATAAGACTATGTGTCAAAACCTGAAATTTTATTCTTAAAAGACGTCGAGAAGTTTTATATCTATAATACTAAAATAACGAGGTCCAATTTGTCAGCCGTCATCGGGTAAAAACGACAAATCAAAGAATCCAACTTTATATATAGCTAATATAGGACAATGGTGTAGATTAAAAATTACACCACTCCAGACCCTTTTGTTGTCCACATAATTAATATTGCCAATTATTAACAAGTTCCGGGTCGAATCTGATACCGATACCAATAGTATATTCACCTGTTACCTATTACCTTATCTGTACGTTCCGTATCTGACAGGAGCACCACCAAACGGTGTACATATGATTTTGCTATATACACGGGTCATAATCACAGGGCTGACACTACTAAATTCAATCATTGTATTTGTTAGCGGGCATGACGTTAAACCGCGAATCACAGAATTCAACTTTATTTATAACTTATATAAGACAATACTGTTGATTAAATACTTCATTCCAGGACCTTTTGTTTTCCAAATAATTAATATTACCAATAATTGATAAGTTCCAGGTCGACGGGTTCAAACAGAAAGATTTGAAAGCAGAGAATACTGTATATCTTATAATTGGCATGACTTTATCAGATGACAATACCAATACCAAAATAAGGCTTACGCATAGTTATATACTTTAATTCAGTCACAGACCCGCGATATCATGGATGTGTTCTAGTTCTAAATAATAACTGAATACTTTTGTTGTATAATTTTATCATTCAAGTATAATATTTATTATGTACATATACGTATTGTTTTAGTTGATTATTGTCTCTCATAAATCAGTACAGATTTGCTTATGTATACAAAATATATATTTTATAAATGTACTGTGTAATTTTATACATACGGTGAGACGTAGATATAAAATATTGAATTGAATCGGTATTTTGAAATACCTTTTATTGTAGTATAAACAATTAAAACTTTACATGTAATAAACCTTACCGTAACCTGCGAATCATTCTGTCATTTACACTGCACTGTATATGTAGTTTGGGAAAAATGAAAATTGCAGTATCAAAAGTCCTTGTGCTTGTAAGTGGGCTAGTTGGAGTTATATTTTATTGGTTGGCTGTCATTAATGAATATTGGCATACTGAATCAAGTGATAACAATTCTTCGCAATGTAAGTAATGATTTAATCGGGTTTGTGACTTAGGAAGCTAAAGGATGGATCGGTTTTACATTATAATAGAATAATATTGATAATAATACAATGATGATACTTTTGATAATTATATTATTATTATTATTATTATTATCTTCATTATTCTCATCATCATCATTTTTACAAATGTAACTTATCATATTAATATCTTATTTTCATTATAGTTCAAAATAATATCTATATGAGAGTTGATATCCATGAACTTGACTACAAGTAATGCAGCAGCATTTATTTACCCGATTTTAGTGGTGCTATGTTGAATTTTCGAAGATATTTCAAACAATTTTTACCTCTTTTCCTCGACGGAAATCGCTAGGAATTTTCTCCTATTTTTAACATCAGAAGAATCAAAGAAATACCCAGAAGAGAATAACATTTTTTTTTTTCGTTTGAAGAAAGCGCACACACACACACGCATCTTTATTTTTTGTAGCGGACCAGAAGATAACATTTTCATACGATGCTCTCAAAGTTTCTCCCGTTTAAAACAAAAGCGTTACAAATCCCGATAGAATTTTAGAGAAAAATTAAACTGAAACACGCGATATCTTATATGCCGTCAATACATTAAATTTCATATGATGATTAGTGCTCGTAGTTGAGGCTCCAGTCCCACTAGACAAAGATCGCACCACGCTCACCACACGATCTAAAATAAATTCAGATCGTGGTGAGATCGCGCTATGAGCGGCATGCAAATGTGAATTTTCGTTGCTTTCACGATGCTACTACGTCCTCATTACGCTTCTACAACGATCCCGCTACGATTTTACCACGTTCTCACAACGCTTTGTCTACGATTATCATGATCCTACTACGCTCATCACCATACCACGAGTTATCCGATTGCAACACGATCTTACTACACTTCTATTGCGATTATAGCACGTTCTTACCACGATTACACTACGTTAATATCGCGATCTTACTACGTTTTAAGCAATAACGTCAACATCGTGTTCCATATAAATACTGTTCCATTCCTTATAATTCTGATTAATACGTAGATTTCTCGGAAACAACACAGTCATGACACCAAAATCTACCAGAACACGTGGACGTGGTGGTAGGAGTAGATGAAAAGATCTCAGATAGTAACGAATCCTGATCTAGCAGATATGTCGGATTGACCAATCCAACCTGAATCACAACCTATTGCTAGTCCATCAAGCTCAAATAACGATGCATGTTTTTGTGAACAATAGAAGGGATGACACAGGTGTGTCAAGCATGGTTGAGCCGTTCGAGAAAAAGGACAAGGGGTTCAAATTACATACAGAGAAACAAAACCTGGAGAGCTTTTACATATGTCATATGCAATTGACAATGAGCATGCTGGTCGTAGTATGAACGTAGGCAGGTCGTTAGAAGAGCGTGACGATGACGGCATGGACGTGCTAGAATCGTACTATGGTCTTGAAGAGCATGGTGTTAACGTGGTATAGTCGTAGTGTAAGCGTAGAAAGGTCGCGGTGAGAACGTGATGGTCGTAGTAAGGTCGTAGTAACGTCGCTGTGAGATCGTAGAGAAGTCTCTCCGAATAGAATCACGCTTTCTCTACGCTCTCGCTACGATGGTACAACGACCTAAGCGATCTTACCACGACCTTACTGCGCTCTCACTACGCTTCTACTACGACTTGATTTCGCCACGACCGCACCACGATTGTTTTGAACATGTTCAAAGTTGGTCACGCTCATCACGATCTTGAATACCCAACCACGACCGTTTTACGACCTTACTGCGATCTACACGATCGCACTACAATCGTCAAAATTTTAATTTTTTTCACAGATCGTAGTGCGATCGTGGCCTAATGGGACTGCGGTATAAGTGCATTGAACGAAATGCAAATTTTGATATTTTATCGGATGAACAAACATGTGTGTACTTATTTCTAAAACATAGTGATATGCCAAGACCTGCTCCAATATTTAAAGATTACCTTTTTATATTATCTTAATGTTATTTAAAATATTTTATTATTTCATGACATGCTATGTAATTATATATGCATGTGTATATGCGTTTTTTCAGTCTCTCATGATTTTTAATGTTAATCCTTCCTTGTGAATTGTTTGTTTTATGTTGTTAATATATTTTTGTCAAAATTATGTGTTATTTAAGCAGCAGAATCTATAATTTTATTATTGAAAGCGATTAGTTTTAACTATAAATTATAATATGAGAGTAATAGATGGAGTGAGTTTTCATGGATACTTGGACATGCAACAACTGACAATATTCATTGGATGATGATTTATACAATACGAAGTGTTCTCTACATGTTGTTTTTGTATTCTTAATATTAGGCATTTGCTTGACAGTTGCAATAAAAATTTGATAGACATTTAAAAGTAAATTCAATTTTTGTTTTGAGTGATTCCTGAGGCAGGAGATACCAGATGGACATTCAAACTCAAGTAAAAAATAAAGGTAAACCGTCTCCGCTGAAAACGACAAGGACCAACAGACATACAGACATACAACAGCACACAAAACACAACATAGAAAAACAAAAGCTGAGCAACACGATCCCACTAAAACTTGGTGTGATCCTTGATTCCACAAAAGGGTAAGCACATCATGTACCCTATGTGACAACCGTCGTGTAGCTCATGTACTAGTAAATACAAATCCGGTGATAAGTATAATTCAGTAGGTCACACGAAAATGAGACGGGATTGTATTTACATAAGAATTAGAATCATTGTTGTATAAGTGACTATAAAAAGATATAAATAATTCAATATATTATTTGTATTATTCTCTTACGTAGAACTCGCGTAAGTAAGCGTACATGCCAAAGCGACGTTAATCCATAATAATCATAATAGGAGATACAATATACGTTTATGAGATACGATTTGAGTAACTGTTATAAGTAACGCTGCATCTTCGATGAACATGTGTATTACAAGTTAATAATAAAAAATAAATTCTGAACATTTGTATCATTATCAAGATCATATTATGATAGGGAAAAAACGAAATATTTCAGAAATGGTTTAGATTTTTGAAAAACGCCACATGTCCTTCTGAAGTGTTGGACCTCGAAATGATTGTTTTAGTCCTTTTTAAATGTGTTTTATAATCCACCTGGATTAAAGTACAACTATAACCTTATTCAATCAACTATTGTCAATCGACAGTTAAAATTGTTAACAAGTTCATTCTAAACTAAAAAAGCTCTGAATATAAACTATATTTTCAATTCTAATGCAACAACGTTTGTAACGTTCATTTTGATTAGATAACGTCACTTATTTATATGGCATCAATTGACAATTGATGCTATGAGACGTACGCGCAAGAGACGACGGCATATGCCAGATAATAAATACTTTTTTTAACGTTGTTTGCTGTCAGTTTTATTAGATGGAGATAACAATATTGTATTTGAAGCTCCGACGGCATTAATTGGGGATTTGATTGTCGCAAAATGCTAATTGATACCGTCGGCTTAAAATACAATACAGATATCTCCTAATGAACACGACCACTGCCCTTTCCTCGATCTTGATATCTATATCACTAACGGAAAGCTTAATACTAAAATTTATGATAAAAGAGATGATTTTTCATTTCCTATCGTTCCCTTGTCACCATCTTACGATGTTTATATATCTCAACTTGTACGATTCGCTCGTGTATGTAACAATGTTTTAGATTTTAACGAGAGAAATTTATGTATTACTGAAAAATTATTACACCAGGGTTTTCGATATCACAAACTAGTCAAAACATTTACTAAATGTTATCATCGGACATCATTCGTAAATATAGCTCAATATGCAGGCTTCCTATACGTTCATGTATTTCACATCCATTTTTTTATGGAAATATTCTTTATAAAGCACAAAAATGTCAGTATTCACCTTAGAAACTAACAAAACCTTTAAATAGACTTATTAAGAAGGGAATTAGTTACGATACTGTTGTCAGGTCATTAAACATTGCATATGTTGGCGTTAATATTGATTCACTTATAGGGTCTTTGCATCGGAACTAAACACATATATTCAAAAACCAGTTATTGGCATGACACGGGTTATGTTCTTCTCATATATGTTATGATGGTATGATACTAAACCCATAACGGGAAGGATTGTGCCTGATATTCATATGATGAAATCATAATCTTCCAATTAGTTTAATTGAATTCTGGAGCTGGCATGTCAGTTAACTGCTAGTAGTCTGTTGTTATTTATGTATTGTTGTCATTTTGTTTATTTTCTTTGGTTACATCTTCTGACATCAAACATTGTGGATGGAGCTACTCGTCCACTCGTCTTTGTGTTACTACCAGGAAATCCTGACAATATGCACGTATTGACTTTGTGATGCAACACTTTTTAAAGTTTATGGTTTATTACATGAGCTTTTGAAAAAAATCATACTAATTAAACAGAAAGGTTAATTACAGGTAGCTAAATCTAATAGATACTTGTCAAACTGTTGAAAGTATTTATTTGCTGTTACTGCTTGAACAATATGGATTTTCTTAAAATGAACTTGGAAAAGTGTTGCATCACAAAGTCAATACGTGCATTTTGTCAGGAATTCCTGGTAGTAACTCAAAGACGAGTGGATACATAGCTCCATCCACAAAGCTTTGTAGGGAGTACAACTGGTAAAACGGTGCAATCAACATAAAGAGTAGAAGCTGCTGTTAAATGGCTCACGTTGAAGTGGATGCTGAATATCAGGATACAGTCTTGGTCTCCATCATCAATGAGCAGAAAGTTATCACTAGTTGTCGTCTAATCCATTTGCCCTCTAAGTTAATCTCCTGTCTTGAAATTGGCAGTTGAGGTATCGTCTGACTATGCTTGGTATAGTGTGATGTCTTGCAGGTTGTAAAGGTGGGCATACTCTGGACTAGTCTTTCGGAGTCGTTGTCCTAGTCTCTGTTGCGTAGTTTGACTAATTCGTCTGCATTGATTGTTGGTATTAGAGTGCTTTCAACAAGACATCTCTGTTTCGTTCTTTTGAGCACGTGATCAAAATTGAGTTCAACTGGATCTGACAGATGATTATGTTGATCTCTCGTATTCTATTGAGTATGTTGATGGTAGCTGTGCAGTCAGACTTTACACATCTCCAGTAGCATCTGTCCCCCGTTTAGTCTTTACTCTGTATATATGCTTGTAGTTATTGTCGACTAAGTTTTCTTTGCCAAGACGGTTCTTAAACTGTGCATTGACACAACTTGTCTAATCTCGGCTTGAAAGTGCACATAAATGGCTTTTTGTAGTTTGAAATAATTGTACCGAGTAAAATTTCTTTAGTATTTCTTATATTTTTTATGATAATAAATACATTTCCATTCCCAAAATAACTATAATTTTTTATTTTAAAAGTAATAAAAATGTTTTAATTTGTTGATTTCTTTCAAATGTTGCAATTTTATCAGGTTTACTAATTATTTTGAACGGTTTAATACTGATAAAAACATTTAAACAGTTAAAAACACACCTATTGTTATTATAAAAACATCTGTTGAAATATTTTTGTGGGCGTTCAAGGAATAGGTACCAAATAAAATGTTGGCATTCGCGGAAGACACCGAAAATATTAATATTATTAGTATTATAATCTTCATTATCTTCATCATTATCATTTTTACAAATGTAACTTATCATATTAATATTTTATTTTTATTATCGTTCAAAATAATATATATGTGAGAGTTGATATCCATGAACTGGACTACAAATAATGCAGCAGTATTTAATTGCCCGATTTCAGTGGTGCTATGTTGAATTTTGGAAGATATTTCAAACAATTTTAACTTCTTTTCCTAGGACGGAAATCGCTAGGAATTTTCTCTTATTTTTAACATATGAAGAATCAAACAAATACCCAGAAGAGAATAACAATATGTTTTTCCTACGAAGAAAGCATACACACACACACACACACACACACACACATCTTAATTTGTTTGTAGCGGTACAAAAGAAACACAATTTCATACGATCCTCTCAAATTTTCTTCCGTTTAAGCAAAAACATAACAAATCCCGATCAAATTTTAGAGAAAAATTAAACTGAAACACGTGATACCTTATATGTCGTCAATACATTAATTTGCAGATGATGATTAGTGCTCGTAGTGGAGTGCATTGGACGAAATGCAAATTTTGATATTTTATCGGATGTGTGTTCTTATTTCTATTAATTAGTGATATGCAAAGACCTGCTTCAATATTTTAAGAATACCTTTTTATATTATCTTAATTCTATTTAAATATTTTATTATTTCATGACATGCTATGTAATTATATATTCATGTGTATATTCGTTTTTACAGTTCTAGTGAATTCAAATCCGGTGATTCGGTATAATTCGGTAGGTCACATTCTTCGAAAATGAGACGGGATTGTATTTACAATTTAAACATATATTACATAACGGTCAAACAAGCCTTAATGGCGACCTTAAAATTTACGAAGGAATGATTTCAACTTCACAGCTTATAACTCTTTGTTCAAATCCTTCTTTGTGAGCAGCAACCCTCTTTCGAGGACATTATGTTCGGTAATACAAACCCTAGAATATCAACTGTGAGGTATATACTCCGCATATGCAAGAGTTGCTGGAATATAGCTACATAGAAATGGAAAGTTTTCTATTGGAAAGCTGAAGTTATATATTTTGTCTTCAAGTTGTTTTCATCTGACACTCATTGTCAATTACTAGATGTAAGTCAATGTATATGGCAGACTAAACTGTATATGATGTATTCTTTATCTCAACGTCCAATGACTATAATCGTTGCAAACGAGCTGCATAAGAATTGGGTAATGGTTTTAAATAACTATAATTGATTACTCATAAGAAATCAATGTGACACTGATTAGCTATTCATATAAAGCACCTGTACTTTTTAAAGGGGTACTAGCTGCCAAATTCATGGTCGCCGATTTGACTCAAATTCTCATATTTGATTTATAACAATGTAAAATATTTATCTTAACTATCAAAAGTCTAAAATAAACAGTTTACAGAGCATAGCGTAGATAATATATAGGTTCGTTTCATGTGTATTCTAGTCCAGACGCCATCTAATTACCTGTCGATTTGACCTCAGAAGACCATATAAGCGATGTAAACATAAATAAAGATATGAATAGATTAAACCAACACGTGCAATTGGATTTTTATAGGTCTGTTTGATTTTATTTTATAGATTAAAAATAGATGTTTCTCATTGTTTTTAACCGTATCAGAATGATTTTATGTGCATCGAACTAGTGATCAAATGATTTACTAAGTTTCACTTTCATTGTTGACATTCTTTTTTTTTTATATAACCAGTACACGTACAATGCATGCGTTGTCAAGCTCTAGCTAGGGATTAAATTGAAGTTCTCGACTTGCAAGTGAATTACTAATTATCAGTGTTTCTTAGCGTAATTTGACAAAATTGAACCTTTTTGGTTGCAAAAAGCGAATTGTTATTTCACTATTTCACTTTTATTATTGATTGAACAGAAGAAAAATCAAACTTTCGATTTTTTATATATCTTTTAGCTAGTGCTCCTTTAATGACATGTCAGGGGACAAAATCAAAATTCATTTTATAAACTTTGATTCACAAACTACCAACAAGGTAGATTACAAACATTGTCATATAAGTGGCTATATAAAGATATAAATAATTCAATATATTACTTGTATTCTTCTCTTACGTAAATATCACGATAAGTAAGCGTACATGCCCATGCAAGCGACATGTATCCATAATAATCATGATAGGAGATACAATATACCTTTATAAGATACGATTTGAGTCACTGTTATAAATAACGCTGTATATTCGATGAACAACTGTACTGCAAGTTTAAAAAAAAAATAAATATTGAACTTTATCATTATCAAGATCATATTATGATAGAAAAAAAAAGAAATATTATACAAATGATTTAGATTTTTGAAAAACACTACATGAAGTGATGGACCTAGAAAATGATTGTATTAGTCTTGATTTAATGTGTTTTATAATCCACCTGGCTCAAAGTACAACTATAACCTTATTTTATCAACTGTTGTCCATCGACCGTTAAAATTGTCAACACGTTCATTCGAAACTGAAATGCTCTGAATAACTATCTTTTTAATCAACACGACTGCTGCGATTAAACTAAGAAAACTATAAAGGTTCAATACATGTATATATTTACTTTATTTCATTCTTATCGAAGATTTTGCAACATTGGGATTGTATGATAAAAATGTCAAATATTAATTAGAGTAATTGAATCAGTTGAATGTCACTTGATAATATTTCTGAAGCAAAGTCATCTATTAAAAATCACGCTGCACATTCGATGAAACTGTGGAATATAAGTTTTTGAGAAATAAATACTGTTATCAGTATCCACAGCATATTCCGTATCACAAGACAAGTGTTTGTGTGAAAGTGGTTGGCTGTAGATCGTCTTGATAAACACTGAACACAATCCGATTTATATAAGTAATATAATAAGTCCTACCAAAGCTTCCACTCTTAAGACTGATAAACGATCGCACATACACATCGGTGTAGTGACTATAGGTATTATACCAGAGTTTATTCCTTGGATATTGGAAGATGCACCGTTCCTTAGATATTTATTCTGAACTTGTTATTTTGGCCTATGTAACCTAGTCGCAATGTGTGAGACGTGTTATTGTCTTTGCAAATTCGTTAGATGTCCAGCAGCAACGAGTGCATATATGTGCACTACCAAATCCTGTGGTGTATTCTACCTATGTACTGCTTTTCCAGTGCACTATCTTGCCTGTTCTACCTTTGCACCGTTTAACAAGTGTATTGTCTGATTTATGCTTCACTTGTGCACTATTAACCATAACAATACCGATAAATAGATGGAAGACAAAACACTAAAAAGTATATATATTTATATATATAAGTCTATGAAAAGGACCAACCAGCAAATTTACTACGTACCGGATCGTCTAGAATATATATATAAACGCCCAAAAAAGTGTACACAACAACTCCAAATACAAAAAAAAAACGGTAACTATAAATATAATTATTTATAAATATTTCGGATAACAGATATCCTTCATCGGTATATATGATTGTGATGTTGAATGAATCAATTATCAGTCTACTTAGATTAAGTTGTTACAATTTTGAACCGAACATCAGTTAAGACGCTTGCACCATTCTAAAAATTTATTAAACATGACATAGGTTATATGGCTTATTACAACACAGAGTTCAAATATATGTTTCAATACAAATAATAATGTATGATATGAACTAGCACAATTCTAAAACTTTAACGGGAACGACAATTGTGATGGTACAAGAATGATTACGTCAATAAAATTGCCAAATAGACAGCACTGAACGATCTAAATTTATAAATATTTTAAATTGACAGATTAAAGTAGCTGCAACAGACTCTGAGTATTTAAGCATCGCGAACAAACAACCGTTAAAATGTAATAATTATTTTTGAATAGGTATAACTGGAAGAACGTGGCTTGGTACTTATACATCACTCAAAAAATTAAGCAATTTAAATGGGTATCTTCAACAAGTTTATTTAATGGATGAAAAAGGTTAAGAAATAGAAACAGAAGCTGTAATAATAAGTAATATAACCTAAATGTGAAGCACTACATCAAGTCGAACTACATCTTTTCATTTATCCCATTTGGTGCCAAAGTTGTTAATTTCCTTATCCAAAACCTCTCCCGAGCGAGTCTTTCCTCCTTAGACCAAGCAGAGTTGTGGTCAATGATTTTAATGGTCAGTCGATTGAGATCTGCCTTAGTGTGGCCAGGGGATCTCAAATGTCAAATCACAACGGTACTGATATAAGATGGTATAATACTTATATCAGTACCGTTGTGCAAATTTGTAGACTGATATTACAAAAGAGTAAAATCACAAAAAACACTCCGAGGAAAATTCAAAACGCAAAGTCCCTAATCAAATGGCAAAATCAAAAGATAAAACACATCAAACAAATGACAACAATTGTCATATTCATGACTTGGTACCGAAACTGTCTTATGTAGAAAATGGTGGACTGACCCTTGTTTTATAGCGCCAAACCTCTCACTTGTATTAGAGTCGCATCAAATTCCATGATATTGACAACAATGCTTGAACAAAACAGCCTCAGTTTTATTGTTTATATTCACCCCACATATATCAAGTTTTAGATTATTTTATTTACACACAAGAAATGTCTTGGTATTTTTAAACGGAAGATTAAATAGACAGAAGAAGAAGTATACTTAACAACAAAATTGTTTTATTAACCTGTGTATTATATGACGTATTTTTTTTCAAATTTGATGTTTTTATAAAATTGTTACTCTTCACAGCAGTTTTATACTTTTACTTTAATAATCCATCCCTTATTTTTATTAACTCTGTACTAACATTGCATCACAGATCAAATGTAATTGTTCATTGTGTGTTTATTTATGTCACTTCGTTTTTTGATTGAGTTAAGTCACTCCAATTGATAAAGTGTGTCTATCAATGTTTTGATGTTATACTACTGTTTGAAAAAAAGGGAGGTTTGGTACCATTAAAACGTTTAATCCCGCTGCAGTTGTTTGCACCTGGTCTAAGTCAGGAATCTGATGATCAGTGGTTGTCGTTTGTTTTTGTGGTTCATTAGTATTTCTCGTTTCTCGTTTTTCATATAGATTAGACCGTTGATTTCTCGCTTGAATGGTACTACACTAGTAATCTGTGGGGCCCTTTAAAGCTTGCTGTTCGGTGTGAGCCTTGGCTCCGTGTTGAAGACCGTACCTTGACCTATAATGGTTTACTTTTATAAATTGTGACTGGAAATAAGAGTTGTCTCATTGGCACTAATACCACATCTTCCTATATCTAATTAATATGTAACATTGTCAAAATAGGGGTACAGCATTCATAGCCATGTTACAATCTCAATCAGAACAAAACCAAACAAAGATGCACAAAAAACATATATAAAATTTTACAACCAGGTTCATTGCTTACTTATTTTTGTATTTTATTTGAGTATATTAAAATCAACCCATAAAGGATTGAAATATTTTAAATTCTGTTACTAAATGGCTAGATAAACATCAACTCTGGTGTAGAATCACGCGTTTAACGTCAGAATGTAAACGTCACACAGGTAGAGATATAAACTAATTCAAAGAATGCAAAAATTATAATCAAAATATTAATATAATAACGTCATATGTATCAAAGAAACACAAAAAGTCACACGGACAAAGCACAACACCAAAAATGAAAGATAATACAACCAACACATTGACGGGATGCATAAGTACCGAGCCACGTCAAATCACCAAAAACAAACCAAACAGTAAAAGTTAAAATATTAATAAAGACAAAAAAAAGAGTTAACGTTATTAAGATTATGTACAACATAAGTACGCAGAATCTATACACAAGAACCATCATGTTTCATTTTTGAAGTTGATACGGAATATTTATTAACAAGGTCTTGGTACCTTCCAATATACATTTCTTTGGAAACAGACGAGACGTTCTTTGACATACCCCTGGTTTATCAACTTTTTTTGTTCTTTTATACGTCTTGACTTCCTTGAAATACAGCTTTTTTGACAGCGCATCAGGTTAAATACTAGGTAACTGACCATACCGTTAACTCTGGACGATACCAAATATCGTATGCCTGTGAGTGTTTGCAGAATACCTAAACCCCTTATTGCTAAACGTTTGAATGACGGCCCTTATTTGCACAATTTATTCATTTTTTTCAATATTAGCCGTAATAGCGAAGGTGTTTTGATGTACCATAAAAATTGTGAAATTGCAAAGAAATAGTACTATAGTACCTTTATGTACATCTTTAGTCCATGATATCCGCATTTGATCAGTAAGATTGTACGTTATATAATACTGTCCGATAAGGCAAACGAATATCTACTGTCCTTATGGATTAAAACGTTAAAAGTTTCTTGGATGTTTAGAAAATTGTTGATATTTCAAATGTTAACAATTATACGATCAAATGCGGATTTGTGTCCTCCTTGGTAAGACTGAAATTTACAAATAAAGGCAACAGTGGTATACCGCTGTTCGAAATTCATAAATCGATTGAGAAAAAAAAAACAAATCCGGGATCCAAACTAAAACTGAGGGAAACGCATTAAATATAGGAGAACTATGACACAACAGAAACACATTAAAATGCAACACACACAGAAAAGAACTATAATATAACAAACATTTACATTTGGTTCCAGGTGTAAAGAACGTGTGCATATAAAAATCCTGCATTAATAAACGATAACTGTCAATTTCCTTTATCATAATCAAACGTGTATCTCGGATCATTAATTTTACAATTGAAACCTTCAAAAAGGACAACAGTTTCCATGGTTAAATAAATGTAATACTTGTAGACATCTCTATCAGAGTTTATCAGAGTTTCAACTTCTTTCGAGAATAGCTCATAACTGTGGTTTGTTTTTGGTAAGTGAACACATATCAGATAAATGTTTGATGTGTCTGGTATATTTAATTCAATTCCCATTATTCTACTGATCGGAATATCCAGTATTTCAACAAGAGACCAGTTTTGCCCGATACCAGAAAGGTGACGACGCCTCTTTATATTAAACTTGAATAATTGATGACAATTGTCATAAACGCCTTTCCCGTCACCAATATAATTCGTCGTATGTAAACGCATCAACTTACAAGACCGAAACCAGAGGTCTGCAATGATAACAATTATGTCAATTCTATTTATATTAAGGAAATTAATAAGATATGGAACACTATAATCATGACTCCACGAGAGAGTTCAAACATGCAAAGTAAAGTTCCATGATTAAGCACATACGATACAGTTTTGATCCCATAATGATTTGAAAATTTGAATCTCGGCTATTTTTGTACCTGATTAAATCAAATATGTAATAAAAAATATATCATCATGTGCTTTTTTTTGAGTAAATCGAGGTTGAAATGTCAAATAGTTCCTCAAAATTCGGATTTGTGGACGCATTTTTTTCCTTTCGACAGAAATGTATAACTTTTTTGTTTAAAGAAATAAACATATTAAAGCTGTTTTTTTTTTTTTGTTAAGTAATTTGTTATTTCTGTTTTATATTAATGTTCTTCAAATTTGTACATTTTATTTTTACAAATAATCATAAATATCAAATTTTTATGAATGTAGAAAAAAACGCCCTTTTTTTGCTGTATATTTATCAAATTAAAAAAAAATGCACTATTGACTTTTTCATGAAAATTGGTACACATAATCTTCATGCGAATTCAAACCAGATGTCATTTTATAAAAGAGGGGTGCACGAACTCGTTTTCAAGTTATATCAGTTTGAATGATAAAAATCGATCATTCATAGTTTGACATCGCGAAAATAACAATTTACGTTAGCAACTGTAACTTATCGTATGCCCTTAACTTAAGTGTCTACTTTGTCGTGAATAAATAAATCACAAGCTAGGCTTCAAATCTCTAGTAGATTCCTTTCGGCCATAAACTAGAGTTGTACACAATATGTCAATCTCGTGCATAAAGAATCCGTTTGCTTATTGTAATGTGACTATTTTACAGCTTCAAAAGATGTATATGTAAGGATGTTGATAATGGTGAGAAACTGCGGTTAGTTGTTTTTGCCTGCATCCTGGATTATGATGATGTTATCTTACTGTAAACTGCACAATGATTCGACAATGCACACCCTTCCATATTGGTTAAAGAGGTTCGCTATTGTGATATTCAGCATATATGGTAAGTTCTCAATGTTTCAATATAATAATACTTATGATTTTTGAAAATTTGAAAAAAAATTAACGGGGAGGACGCCAATGACATTGTTTCGTTTACGAATCGATCAAAGAAAAGCCTACGTAATTTCAAACACGCGCCCACGTTATCAGCTCGGTAGTTAGTACTTTCAAATTGGTACTGACACGATTTATAACAAATTAACTAAAATTGCCCGTTTATAAATTGTGGCATTATATAGAAAGTTAGAAACTAATGTTTCAACTGCCTCACGCAAAGTTGGCCTTAGATGGATTTGGCTATTTTTAGATCATTTTTGGTTTATTATTATCGGTCCTTATACATCACTGGCTTTCAAATATTCGGGTTTGAGTGTAACTTACCAGGGTAAATCCAGAAAAGCGCTCCGGACGGAAATGAATATCGTGTATATTTTTTTTATAAGCGCCGTTCCAGATTTGGGCTGATCTGCAGTTCACTTAAATAACGACTATTGTGTCTTTCATTTGCGCAGATTATGAACAGGTAAATGAAAGATGAATTTATTTTTTATTCATCAGTATAAACCTCTTCTGGTAGCCAGTTGTACATTAGTCCGAGATTACTCTGACGTCGAACGGCTATTTTGTCAGACAAGCTGGGAGTAGGCTTTGCTGACAGTGCAGCCGTTTGACGTCAAAGTAATCTCTGACTAATTGTAAATGTTATGAATTGTCAATTTAAACGTATATACCAAACATTGTCTCCAGCACACCGCGGATTGGTGAAATAACGATATGAACAGGCTGTATGTGTCATTATAGCTTCAATTAACGCGATTTTTACATATTTTGAGCACTATTAAAAACTATGGTATCACTAATTAGCAACAAAAATCGACAAGAAACTATTTAGCGACAAGAAAACTTTTTTTTAATTAAAATTACTTATTTCAAATAAATATTAAAAGAATATGCAAAAGAAAACAATTTTAGCGACAAAAAAGTTAATATTGATAGAAAGAAAAAAATAAAACAGATCAAATTGCTACATTTATTTACATGATATTTTATTATTTATTATGTATTACAGCAAGTATTACGTTTACCCTGTCGTATTATATTACTTTAACTTGAGTTTTAGAACAATATATTTATCTTATAATTTGTTTTTTACTCTTTGAACAATAATGCTACGGTACCCAAATTGCGCTGAGTACCCAAATTGCACCTATTAATCAAAAATAGCAGTAGAAATCTTACAAGATTTCATATAGACTAAACAATTTGTATTTTTATGATTTCATACTATGCAGGTCTTCCAAATAGGTTAAAATATTTAGATATAAACAAAACGTTAACAGTTTTTATCAACAGATGAAGTGTTTACTGAAAAAGCAAAATGTACGGAAAACCTCATCATGCGACGTCATCAAAACGTCATCTTTGTTAAAATTAGCAAATGCAATATGTTACAAGTATCTATTTCTTAAAAAATGAAGAGTAAGCATGGAATAATATCCAATTTTTCAAAATACTTGAAGAAATTAAACAAAAGCTCTATTACTCGACTTTTGATGATGCAAATTTAAGCATGGATGATCATGGATGCAACTTGGGTACTGCTCATTACTGGTATAGAATCATTGAAGGTTTGGAGGTCAATTTTAGGCCATTTTTTTATGATTCCATGATCAATATTAAATTGGTAAAACCATATAGTAAATTATAATAAATTCAAAATAAACACATGATGAAAAAAAATTTCCGAAGAATAAATAAACGTAGGTTAAAAAACTGTCAAAATAGGTGCAATTTGGGTACCCTCACGTTATATAATAAACTTGCAAAATACATTATTTGTGCATCATTTTCAAGAAAATACAGACACAAATTGTGAAATACAAAGAACTGTGATCAACCAAGAGGAAAACAAATAAAATGTGAATATTTTCCATCATTTTATTTTGTGTATTTCCTCAGTTAACGATATTTATCATGTTTATGCATATCAGAGACATATAATACAAATGTATTATATGTCTCTGTGCATATTGATTAAAGTTTAAAGGAAATTAATGACAATCTTGAGTTTTCAACAGATGTTCACTATTTGCAATGATTGTATATATTCTGACGCGTGTAATTGTATAGACTGACTCGTGTACAAAGTTGAAGGTGTTAATTGGATGTTATTGTAGCAATAAAACAAGGGACACACGCCTTGATTATCTCACTTGACTGATGTTCCACATTGTGTGTACTGTTATTACCTTAGAGTGAAGCCCCATCTAATGTTGTACTGTATTGTTAGAAAGGAAATAATATTTCATGTTTTTGTTTTAATAAATCTTTCAAAGGAAAGTTGAAATATCTGTGTTTTTATTTCCATTTCATTGCCCGTATATTAAACAAAAATGCATATTTCTTTATATTTGATAAAAAAAAAAAAAATGTTTTCTTGTCGCTAAATAGTCTTCTTGTCACTAAACTGATTCTTCTTGTCTCTTTTTGACGCTTCTTGTCGCTAATTAGTGAGACCCAATCAAAGAGCAGATTGCTCTGAGGGATACGATTGCAATTGTTTTCATTGACACATGTATACATGTAGCTGGATAATATTATTTTCAAAACTAATTCAACTGCACATGTAATATGTAATTTACGTAATCTGAATAGTAACAAAATAGCCAATCCCGGATAAAGGTGTATGAACAATGTACTTAGGCTTATTGTGTTTTATTTTTGTACTATTTTCTATCAATTCCAAGTTTACTTTTCACAGCAGTCACTGAGACTCAGAGTGAGAGAAGTATTTCATTTCGTATATTATCACCTATTTTCCTACGTTAATTCTAGGAGGAACCCCATTCCTAACTCTTCAAATGTTTAATTTCCTTTGGGTCGGTGATCATGACTCCTTCCCGTACACATTCCTCGGTTTAAATTGCGATCGTTTTTAATAGGCATTTTTAATACAATACGACGTTTATCGACAGAACGAGTTAATTTTTCTCAGCGTAATGTTTTGGTTGAGAATTCACGGAAGTGTCTTCCGGAAGGGAGACAACTCGAAACGATAATATGGACGACTCCATTTCGCCTGAAGGGGTGTTGAAAATAAATCTTAACGATGTTGACTAATTTATTTTAATTTAAATGATGCATATGATTTAAAATTATGCAACTACAATAACCTCAATGGCAGACATACATAGAAAGGATCCTATGAGTTATAAATTAATCAATCGAGTGGGGAATCCAGAGCAACCATTACTGTTACTGTTATTGGTATGTTCCTCCTATCTAAGGAGCACTCCCGAAGAATGAGGATAAGAATATGAATATTTACATGTATATGAATATTTACAGGGACCTGTTAGTAGCACCATTACCCATATAAAAGTCATCACTCTATACACAAGTTCTGATGTCCTGATTACTATATTACGACACTTTCTCGATATATACAATGTCTTTTGATACTTGATACTCTTTCAAAATATCCTTCACCTTGAATTGTCAGTCTGATATTAAGTATACTGCTCTTATATATGTGATAAATTTATCAAGCCTTGGTCTGATTTAATAAAATACGTTTTATATGAAGGCGGTAACATAATGTTCTTGTAATAGCTTCAATATCTTTACAGTTTGATTTCTTCAGTTTGAATAGTTCTTTAAACTTTGTTGCTGATGGGTTAAGAATGAATTGTACAAGCAATCCTTGTTCCTCTACTCTGTCAAATGTTCCAACTGGTGTGTTGTTCTTCAAGTAGGATTTAAGAACTGACAAATGTCTATCTCGCTCCGTCTTTCATGCAGTACACGTTATTAGAAAGTGATGTGTATCTTCACGGCTTATTTCACATAGCGGGCACTTGTCACTTTCTCGACCTCTTGTGAATTTTTCTCTGTCTGATTGTAATGTGTAAGTTCTTGTGATTAATCTTGCTTTAATTTCAGCCTTTTTCACTTCGATAGTTGTATTTGGTACTAGCTGCCAGATTTGAGGAGGCTTTCCAATAGTCTGTTGATTTATATCAATATATTGCATAGTGGTTTTATTTTCTTTCTCTGATAACCACTGTTTTCCCAATGCATGTTTAATGCCTTTTTTACAGTCCTTTTCCAGATCTCTTTTGTTGGTTTACTGTTCATTATTTCTTGTGCCTTTGGTAGACAACATTTATTCAAAATTTCTTTTAATCTATTTATAAAGTTGTTACTATTTGGTGGTGACATGCATAATTGCCTTTCTATGATCATAAATTCGATGCTAGTACGATCCTGAATAATGCCTCCGAAAAAAATAAGGACGAGACGATCGACAGTTGCCTGTACTGGCTCCACACCAAGCATAACATATATGGCGGCGTTTGCTGTTCTGTTTGGCAATCCCTGAATTTGTCTACAGACCTTTTGTTGAAGTCTTTCAAGCTTTAGAATGTCAGTTTTTGTATGATTCATGATCTCTATACCATACAAGCATCTTGGAATTGCATTTGTTTGCCATACTTTAAGTGCTACTATAGGTGACATTTCTTTTCGTGCGTGAAGGCCTGGACCTAACATTGCGTATACAGCTTTCCTAGCGACTTTCAATCTATCCTCGATATTCAGCTTATTTTTAGAGTCTCTGACTAGTCCTAGATGTTTTGTTTGTGACTTTTGATCTATAATATCATTACCAAGTTGAACAGAGAATTTTTCACGAGTATCGTGGAAAGTTTTGCTTCTTGTCTTACCCCTTGTCTCTGAATAAATTGATCTGACAGAGTATTATCCCATTTCACTTTAACTGCAACATTTTTGTACATATTTCTAAGCAAAATCCAAATGTTGCCAGTTATGCAGTCATGGTACAGTTTATTGAAGACTATCTCATGGTCTAATTTGTCAAATGCTTTTTGAGCATCTAATGTCAGGAGAACAAGCTATGCAAGTACTTCTTTGTAGAAATCTGCCCCCCTGGGTTACAATGAAGGCTGCATTGAGCGAGGATGATTTTTCAGTAAATCCACGCTGAAGTTTACTTTGTTGTGGTAGAAGCTTGGGTTCTTTTCTGTCCTTAAGTATACTTTCGATCAATGTGCAGAAGCAGTTAGTCACTGTTATGCCTCTGTAGTTTTCAGGATATATCTTATCTTTTCCACTCTTCAGTACAGGCGTAACCACCCCTTCTTTCACTTTTGAAGGTATATTCTTTTCTTTGAATATAAGGTTAATAATGTAAATGATATATTGTTCAGTTGGCATATTCTTAAGGTGTTCAGCTGAGATTCCATCTGAACCTGGACTCTTTCCAGTTTTAAGCTTTTGAATGGATAATGTAACTTCCTCTTCGTTTGCTTGTTTTATCTCTTCGTTCCTATTGGTTTCTATTTGTTCAATTATCTCATTTTGCATAGTGGCGAGAATAAGCCTCTCGGTGTTATATTTTGATTTTTTTCAGTTTTGTGGCTTCTATACAGATCTTCAAAGTAATTTTTCCAACCTTCAAGTATATCTTCAGGTTCTGCCTGTTCTTTTGCATTAAAAATCATAACGTCTGTATTCACTTTTTTGACACCTCTTTGATTTTGTATAAGCTGATGGAATAGCTTGTTGTCGTTTTGGGAAGCCATCATAATTGTTACAAAATGATAGAAATAATTATAAATTAAGGAATGTATCTCCCTCATGCAAAGCTCTGATTCCTTCCTCGGATTTGGCTATACTTTTTGGACCTTTTGGATTATAGCTCTTCATCTTTTATGTAAGCTTTGGATTTCAAATATTTTGGCCACGAGCATCACTGAAGAGACATGTATTGTCGAAATGCGCATCTGGTGCAAGAAAATTGGTACCGTTAATTTTATTGCTCTATGAAGGTGTTTTTTTCTAGATGCATTAGCCCTTCGTTGCGCACTTCTTAATAGTCGTTTGGCTTTTATCATTTCCTGCTTTTTCTCAGTGTTTTGTCCATTCAATTTCCATTCATAAAATACTATTTTGGAGTGTTTTGAAGCCTGACTAATTTCTTCATTCCAAATGCCATTTTCGATCGCTTTTGAAGTTACTTGTTTCCTGTAATTTGGTATGGAATCTTTTCCTGCCATATGCAATATGTTTGTTAATTTTTCTATTTCTTCAGCTGATGAACTAAGATTGTGAATGTTAATTTCATCGAGGTTTTTTAGAATAGAGGCCTGATAACTGTTCTTGTTACACATTTAAACTAGTATCCCTTGAAGTCAAGAAAACTATACGCATGCGCATAATAACCTAAACAAACCCTGTAGTAAGAACGTATATTAAACCTAAATGGTTCTCTATTTTTTATCGAAGTACAATATCAAATATCAGTTTAATAACGGTGACATATAAGTAAAATTCCACTTCAGTTCTTATATGACAGAAATAGATTCATCGGAATTCAGAGAACTCTCGCATTTTTATCACAACTGGGGAATTTCCTCTGACGTGTTTCTGAATTTACAAAAACACTAAATACAAATACTGCTTGATTCTGATTTTCCGTGTTGTTAAAAACACGCATATAAGTCAAGGGAAATATCAAACATGAAGATTATGAAAAGAACATTATAGGAAAGTTGTTTAAGTTCAACCCCTTTGTTTGTTTTTACCTTTTAAACCAAGACAATCATAAGAATCTGAGACGGTCCTTCATGTTTAGAATAAAACGGTTGACGTGAGGGCACTGTCCTGAGCCACTGGTATAAGTCTACAGATTGCTTGAAAGCAATCGTATCCCAAAAACTATAGTCATTAATCACCTATTGCGTTAAAAATCCATTCAAGTCCATTGCTGCTTCTGGATTGTAATAACGGTCCTGCATTCTGTGATGTTCAACGCATGCGAGACAACTATATCTAGGCTAATCAACTTACCAGAAAAAGGAGTTGGACTCAAGTAATTCTGAAGTCACAACTTTATGTTCCACTAGTGATGCAATGTTTATGTATCTTTGGGTTTCATACTTTGTTCAAGCATACTATATAGAAACACGTGTAAACTAAAACAGTAATTTACACCTTTAAATGTGAACAGATCAATATGATAGATCATGCATACCACAGCAATCTGATAATACACTAAACATAGAACTCTAAACTTACAAGTGATAAAAATGTCCTGTCACATTATATTCAGCAGTATGTGGTGTTTGGTATTATTTAATATATTGTATCTGGTGACTTGATCTCTATACCGGGGAATAAATTTTAAAATATATTTCTAACCTACCTTTACATTTCTTTAACCAGTTCATTGAATATTTAATAATGGTGATTTAATTTCTTTTCAGCTGTATTTGGCCTATTGGAAACGTATAGGTTTCGTGAAAATATTGGGCTATCTTGGTTGTGCATTTCTGATATGTGCATGATGTTTACAATCTCCATGCTGTACTGGCATATTCATCATGATCAAATGAGAGATATGAAGAAAAATGAATGATAGACCATATGATAGATCAATCACACAACATGGCCATTTTGTGAAAATGTTAGAATAGCCTTAATTTTCTGTATATAATATTAACATAAGTAATGATTAAGTCTGAACTTCCACTTTGTTAATATCTTAGCAATACAAAATCTTTTTGTGTATAAAACATGTATTTATCTTCATTTTAAGCTGGATATTCCTTATTGTTCTATAAAGAAATGACCAGTTGTATACTGCATACAATATTCTTGCATTCTAAAGCTACAATTGTTTGTAAGTCTTAAGTTCAAATTTTCTTGAAATTTATTTAAAATAATAAAATAATGTGATCTGGATCTTATAAGATTTTATTAGTCAATCTTTACACTTCTTCAACATTATAATTAAACAAGGCTATGAAATAACATTAATGTAAAAAAAAATCCACTTTTACAGCAGCTATACTGGATCATAAAACACATCTTATCTACATATTATTCCATGCCTCCATAGTTTTTATCAAAAGAAACAAAGTTCTGATCTAAGAAACAGACAAGCATCCATGTTATATTTTATTCTGACTCATGATTATTTTCTTGAATAGGGAGTAAGTTTTCAGAGTGAATGTCATATGGTATTTCTCTGGTCATTTTTCCAAATATTGTTCATTCAAGATTTTTTTCTGATGTCCAATCCTTACATGTACAAACACAGGTATTTCTTCAGTTCAACATGATACAACCACAGGTTGTTGACAAAGGAAAATCACACTCTATACATTGCAAACATCCTCATATATAAAGTACTAGTAATAACTGTCATTTAAATATGATGTTTTTTCATGATGTCCCTTTTAAAAGACAAGAAACAGTTAGTTGACAGACCTAACCTGGGGACATTATCCTATTAAACAGAACATTCTGGTAGGTGAAGCAATATACTTTTCACTACGGCACATCTCACCTGTCACTTTAAATATGATTTTAAAAATTGTGAAACAAATTTTTCTTTTTAATCTGTAAGAACGGACAGTCCAAACCAAACTAATAGTTTTCCAGATTTGTTTTACATGTTCTTTCAATCTTCCCCTTGATATCCTTTTAATACACTTATTTTCTGTATCATAACAAAAATGTATTTTTCCCTCAGTAATTAAATGAATAACTGAATCATCGCTCACTTGGATTGCACAATAATATTTCTCATTTCATTAGAATGTATGTCTCATCTTTTTACTTGTTTTGGTGACACATAAACTTGAACAGGTTTACTCAAATCAATAGTTTGTTTCACATTGTCCTGTGAAGTGTCCTTGAATTTTTGATTGGATGCAGTCTCCATGGAAACACATAGCTCCACATTGGTTGGTTCTGAAAACACAAACCAAACGCATAATTTCCTGAAATACCTATGTTCAATTTATGAATTCATAATTTACTTGATCTATGAAGATTATGGTTTAAACATTTGAAGAAAACAGAACAACTCTTTATTATGTATGGCTGTATATATTCTAACCAACAAAAAACAGGAAAACACACAAAAAGCATTTACCCAGTAATTATTTTAAATAGTGTTTATTACGAATTACCAATTAAAAGCTCATACAGTTATAATAATATTTCATTAATTATGTGAACATTTATATCATTTATCCCTTTCCTCCATAGTGATGCCTTTTGACGCCACCCCCTTTACTCCATAATGACGCCTTTTGACGCCTGTGTAGTACCTCAGTTGAAACGCTTTGACTACAAAGTGTCTGCAGTGGACTTAATAAAATTTGTATCCAATATGAAAAGGAATATCATAGAGTATCCGATTTTAAGTTATTTGATGAAATATTTGTTTTTCGCAATGCATTAATACTTTAAAGCATATTTTTAGAATTTTATTGAAAAATCCTTATGTGAATCAAGTATGCAAAAAAAAAATCAATGGAGGAAAGGTTTATTGGGAACTGATTTCTCTGCTTTCTTTCTTTCTTTCAAGACTTGACTTCATGTCCTTATCCAATCAGATAATGTATGTAGAAATATTTAATATAGGTTGTACTGCTTACTTCAAAGGACAAGGTTGACTCTAGAGTAAATATGTCCTTAAATTTCATTTTTTATTTCAAAATGTCCATAATTTGGTTCTTAAATGGATTTATTTCAAAACCTTACTTCATTGATAAAATTCTTTATAAGAGTAAATTTTGGCTTTTTTAAGGTAGCACAATACAAAGATTTGTTCACTCCCAATCAGACAACTTCAAACTGATGTTATTCATTTAATCCTTCTTTATATATTATATATGAGGTACCAAAAGAAAGAAGAAAGATTCATCTTTCAAATTGTGATAATTTCATTATGACATAATTATTACATAATTAATTATTATGTAATAAGTTGCTATATTGGGATGTCCACACTTGAATGAATTTAGCGTCTTTGTTCTTCATAGCATCCCAAAATATTTAATAGATTCTTGTACAACACAGCTTGACCTTCAAAACTACGTCTCAGATTTTCAAAAACATCAATAGAACATATTTTATACCCAATTGAATTTATTGGTCTCTTATGAATTACTGTTGCAAATTTCATTGTAGATTTATGAGAGAATGAAATACAATAGGAAAAATCTGAGACACAGTTTTGGAGGTCAAACTGTGTTGTGCAAGAATCTATAAAATATTTTGGGATGCTATGAATAACAAAGAAGCTAAATTCATTCAAGTATGGACATCACAATATAGCAACTAATTACATAACAATTAATTATGTAATAATTATGTCATAATGAAATTATCAGGATTTTGAAGCTTAATCTTTCTTCTTTCTTTTGGTACCTCATTTATAAAATTTAAAGAAAGATGAGTGGAATTACATCAGTTTAAAAATGTCTGGTTGGGGATGAAAAATCTTTGTATTGTGCTACCTTAAATCATAACATTTTGGTCATAATGTAAAAATATCATGATTTTTTAGCATTTTGGGGACGTAAAAGTTTGAAGAAACCTTGGCCACAACCACCGATCCGAAATGTTCTGCAACCCAGAGTTGCCAATGATGATATTGAATCCCTAGACACAAAAACTTTCTGGATCTTGGATGGAGGTCAAAGAAAATTATAAGGCTTAAAACTGTTAAGCATTATTGAAAATTTTTTCTATATACTGATATAATAATGCAACTAATACATACTTAAAGAGTCAATATTTTGTCATTTCTAATATGATGTGCCAAAATATAATTATTTTGTATAAATAGTATATATATATATATATTTCTATGTGAAATTTGCAGTATTTTGGTGTAATTAAAAAAATATCAAAATCTTAGGGTTAATTTATACCCTTAGTGACCAACTCCTTTGAATGCAATAAGTATCCCATTTACAACGTTTGGTCTGCAAACTTTTTCTGAAAGAAAACATCACAAAAATGTTCAATCTGTAATTTTATTCATACAGCAAATGCATAGAAGTTTAATAGATTTCAAACTATTCTTTTATTTTGTTCGTAACATGACAGAGTATGACAATGAAGAAAAAACAAAATTTTGGTTCTTTAGTCTTTACTATTTTGAACATTTGTCAATAGGCTTTAAAAACACTATGAAATAATTTCTAATAGATCTAAATTTTCGACAAGAAGACTGACTTAATAAACTCTATTGAAAAAAAAACAATCTCCAAAATTTTCCACATTATGCAGCTAAAAATCTTTACAAAAAAGATTTTTCTTTTTCTTTAAAAAAAACTTAATGAAGTTCCCATTTCACAATAAAAAACTACTGCTTATATACATGTTTTCCCATACCTTAATTCTTATATTACTGGTACAAGGTACATTTTCTAACATAACATCTACAGGAACAGCTAATGTTAGTCCTGCAGTGAATTTTAATGGTTTGTCTGTTGGACCAGTTGGGTCATTTATCACTGCTGTTATCTTTCTGATTTTATTTACAATGGGGAAGGCTGATGGCTTTATCATGGTGGTGGCATGCTGTAAGCTAGTGATGAATTCTGGAAGACCATTTAGGTCAAGGTCATCAACAACAGAGAAAATGTAAGTTGTGAAAGCATCTGGATGACACTGACTTGACGATAAGTAACTAAAATAAAATAAAAATAAGTTCAATTGTTTTTCCTTTTAATGGAAAAAAACATCATATTATAAAGAGTTTAAATATCATAAAAATGTTATTTTCAATTCATTATGCAATAACCTTGTAGACTAGAACAGAATTCATGACCAAAAAAAGAAAAGTTTTTCTTGTTTTGCTGATATCTCAAAATGTTTGATTTTTTAACACAAAATAAGCTTTTAACAAAAAATTTCTTTCAAATAGAAAAAGATATTGAAAAAGGACCTTTCTTTAATACAAATACTCAATGTTAATATGAGTTAAGGATGTATACCTCTGAGGAGCCAAAAATTTCTAGAATTAAACTTTTTTTTATAACCTGATTTTTGGGTTTATAAGACTGAAAAAGAAATAATTGATGAAGAAAAAATCATATGGTGGTGCACTTCTTTTGTTGCTACGGTTCTTTGAAAATACACAATTTTGATGATTTTCCCAATTTTTCCCTTATTTTTGGGCTATTATCGTGAAAAAAATCACAGTTCTACAATTAAACTTTTTTTCATACTTTCTATAAAGTTGAAGTGGACCAATCTGAATAAATTTAATTTAAAACCAGGTGCTCCACCGGGTGCACCTTTATACGACCCCAGTGGTCAAACCCTGAACAGTTGGGGAAAATTTGGTCATAATATTCAAGCTTGATACTGTCTGAATTTGGATTGTGATCAAATTTTTGACATAATATAGGTTTTTGTCACAAAAATTATGCGGTCAAAGATCTAACAAAGCTATTGCACAATACTGTGCAATTAAAGATTTCTTCTTCAAACATTTCAAAATTCGAAATTTGAAAAATTTTGAAAAAAAAAGGAATCCCTTAAAAAATGGTAAACACCTCCCCCGCCCCCCAACTTATTGAAACCCCCCTTCGAGCAATAACCCTTAAACTCAATCCCATGCTTTCCTTTGTAGCATTGAACTTTGTAGTATAATTTCAGAGAGATCCATACACTTAAACACAAGTTATTGTCATGATTGTTTGGAAACTAGAAACATGCTTCTTTTTTTTCCTTTCTTTTGCCCCTAATTCCTACATATTTTGGGCAATTAATTCAAAACTTAATCCCAGCCTTCCCTTTGTTATATGGTACATTGTGATACAATTTCAGAGAGATCCATAAAATTACACAAAAGTTATTGTCTGGAAACTACAAAAATGCTTGTTTTGGTCCCTTTTTGGCCCTTAATTCCTAACCTTAGGCCCCATAACTCCTAAAATGAATCCAAGCCTTCTACTTGTGGTTTTCAACATTGTGGTATAATTTCAGAGCAATTGAAATACTTGTACCCAAGTTATTATCCTGAAACTAGAAAAATGCTTGTTTTGGGTCCCTTTTGGGCCCCTAATTCCTAAACGGTTGGGACCATCATTCCCAACCCTCCTTTTGTGGTATCGAACCTTCTTAAAAAATTTCATCAAGATCTATTAACTTAAACTAAAGTTATTATCCAGAAACCAATGTGTCTTCAGACAACGCAGACGAGACATCATACCATTATACAATCCAAAATTTTAGGGGTCGTATAAAAACTTTAAGTAGGTGGTAATATAAGAAAGTTTTATCACATTTTGATGCTTTTTTCTTTCAAATTTACCATGCTGTCAATTTTGTAAATTTGTAATTTTTCTCAATTTTAAGAACAAAATGCATTTTATTTCAATTTTTTTGTTATAAATGATTGATAAAATTACATATCTAAGAAATTTGAAAAGACAAAAATGATTAAAGGGATGAACATGATTCTAGTTAAATAATTTTTTGTACTCCTCACCAGTTTTCTCAAAATTTTGGCTAAAAAGACCGACTTGATTGGTCTTAAAATTTGAAAAATGGATTACTCAAAAACTATACATTGTAAATACACAATTTTTTCACAGAGTTATGTTTGATTATATTATTTTTAAAATTCATTGTTATTTTCTACTTGTATCACGTTTTGGAAATAAATCCAGAACGAAATTTCAACGAGACCGAAACGTCAGAATACATCCTTAACAAAACTCTTTACTGAATGTAAAACATAAAAGTGATGGGTTGATAAACAGAGTGATAACAATAGTATCTACAATATAATCATTAGAGAAAAAGATGTTTACTTCTTGAGGAAATAACCCTTGAAAAACATAACAAAATTGACCTCAACAAAGCAAACAGGTGTGCAATTCCTTTCAATAAAACTCACAATTTGTCAAATCCATACCTTTTGAGATTTTTTATGAGTTTTGTGTAATTTTGTTTCATATCCTGTTGTTTTTCATTTGTCATTTCAGCTTTCATCAGAGTTAAGATTTGTATTGTGATAGCCTTCAGTTCTGTCTGCCTGATCAGTCCTATTTCTGCTATACCCAATCCAACAAAAATGTGCTGACATATTTTGGTCAACTCCAAAATCTAAAACAACAAAGATTTTGTTAAGTTTCATCCATACATAATTGTACTATAAATGTTTGAAATCAGAAACATCATTAAATATTTTGAATACCTTACAGAGGCTGAAATGAATTTAAAAGTAAATTTGGTATCTGTTTATAAAACTAGAGGCTCTAAAGAGCCTGTATCGCTCACCTTGGTCTATGTGAATATTAAACAAAGGGCGCAGATAGATTCATGACAAAATTGTGTTTTGGTGATGGTGATGTGTTTGTACATCTTACTTTACTGAACATTCTTGCTGCTTACAACTATCTCTTTCAATAATGAACTTGGCCCAGTAGGTTCAGTGGAAAATGTTAGTAAAAATTTACAAATTTTATGAAAATTGTTAAAAATTAACTATAAAGGAAAAAAAAATAACTCCTTAGGGGGTCAATTGACCATTTTGGTCATGTTGACCTATTTTAAGGTCTTACTTTGCTGTACATTATTGCTGTTTACAGTTTATCTCTAGCTATAATAATATTCAAGGTAATAACAAACTAGAGGCTCTAAAGAGCCTGTGTCGCTCACCTTGGTCTATGTGAATATCAAACAATAGACACAGATGGATTCATGACAATATTGTGTTTTGGTGATGGTGATGTGTTTGTAGATCTTACTTTACTAAACATTCTTGCTGCTTACAATTATCTCTATCTATAACAGTACTTTCTGTGGAAAATGTTATTGAAAATCTTCAAATTTTAAGAAAATTGTTAAAAATTGACTATGAAGGGCAATAACTCCTTAGGGGGTTAATTGACTATTTTGGTCATACTGACTTATTTTTAGTTCTTACTTTGCTGTACATTATTGCTGTTTACAGTTTATCTCTATCTATAATAATATTCAAGATAACAACCAAAAACTGCAAAATTTCCTTAAAATTACCAATTCAGGGGCAGCAACCCCATAACGGGTGGTCCGATTCATCTGAAAATTTCAGGGCAGATAGATCTTGACCTAATAAACAATTTTACCACATGGCAGATTGCTCTAATTGCTTTGGTTTTTTAGTTATAAGCCAAAAACTGCATTTTACCCCTATGTTCTATTTTTAGCCATGACGGCCATCTTGGTTCGTTGGCCGGGTCACCGGACACTTTTTTAAACTATATACCCCAATGATGATTATGGCCAAGTTTGGTTAAATTTGGCCCAGTGGTTTCAGAGAAGATTTTTCTAAAAGATTACTAAGATTTAAGAAAAATGGTTAAAAATTGACTATAAAGGGCAATAACTCCTAAAGTGGTCATCTGACCATTTTGGTAATATTGACTTATTTGTAGATCTTACTTTGCTGAACATTATTGCTGTTTACAGTTTATCTCTATCTATAATAATATTCAAGATAATAACCAAAAACCGCAAAATTTCCTTAAAATTACCATTTCAGGGGCAGCAACCCAACAACGGAATGTCTGATTCATCTGAAAATTTCAGGGCAGATAGATTTTGACATAATGAACAATTTTATCCCCCATGTCAGATTTGTTCTAAATGCTTTGGTTTTTGAGTTATAAGCCAAAAACTGCATTTTACCCCTATGTTCTATTTTTAGCCATGGCGGCCATCTTGGTTCGTTGGCCAGGTCACCGGACACATTTTTTAAACTAAATACCCCAATGATGATTATGGCCAAGTTTGGTTAAATTTGGCCCAGTAGTTTCAGAGGAGAAGATTTTTCTAAAAGATTACTAAGATTTACGAAAAATGGTTAAAAATTGACTATAAAGGGCAATAACTCCTAAAGTGGTCATCTGACCATTTTGGTCATGTTGACTTATTTGTAGATCTTACTTTGCTGAACATTATTGCTGTTTACAGTTTATCTCTATCTATAATAATATTCAAGATAATAACCAAAAACAGCAAAATTTCCTTAAAATTACCATTTCAGGGGCAGCAACCCAACAACGGAATGTCTGATTCATCTGAAAATTTCAGGGCAGATAGATCTTGACCTGATGAACAATTTTACTGTGTGTCAGATTTGCTCTAAATGCTTTGGTTTTTGAGTTATAAGCCAAAATTTGCATTTTACCCCTGTGTTCTATTTTTAGCCATGGCGGCCATCTTGGTTGGTTGGGCGGGGCACCAGACACATTTTTTAAACTAGATACCCCAATGATGATTATGGCCAAGTTTGGTTAAATTTGACCCAGTAGTTTCAGAGGAGAAGATTTTTCTAAAAGATTACTAAGATTTACGAAAAATGGTTAAAAATTGACTATAAAGGGCAATAACTCCTAAAGTGGTCAACTGACCATTTTGATCATGTTGACTTATTTGTAGATCTTACTTTGCTGAACATTATTGCTGTTTACAGTTTATCTCTATCTATAATAATATTCAAGATAATAACCAAAAACAGCAAAATTTCCTTAAAATTACCATTTCAGGGGCAGCAACCCAACAACGAAATGTCCGATTCAACTGAAAATTTCAGGGCAGATAGATCTTGAGCTGTTGAACAATATTACCCCATGTCAGATTGCTCTAAATGCTTTGGTTTTTGAGTTATAAGCCAAAAACTGCATTTTACCCCTATGTTCTATTTTTAGCCATGGCGGCCATCTTGGTTGGTTGGCCGTGTCACCGGACACATTTTTTAAACTAGATACCCCAATGATGATTGTGGCCAAGTTTGGTTAAATTTGGCCCAGTAGTTTCAGAGGAGAAGATTTTTGTAAAAGTTAACGCAGGACGACGACGACGACGACGACGGACGACGACGGACGCCGGACGCCAAGTGATGAGAAAAGCTCACTTGGCCCTTTGGGCCAGGTGAGCTAAAAACTGCAAAATTTCCTTAAAATTACCAATTCAGGGGCAGCAACCTAGCAACGTGTCGTCCGGTCCATCTGAATATTTCAGGGCAGATAGATTTTGACCTGATAAACAATTCAACCACAGTCAGATTTGATCTTAATGCTTTGGTTTTTGACATTTTACCCCTATGTTCTACTTTTAGCTGTGGCGGCCATCTTGGTTGGATGGCCAGGTCACCGGACACATTTTTTAAACTAGATACCCAAAAGATGATTGTGGCTAAGTTTGAATTAATTTGGCCCAGTAGTTTCAGAGGAGAAGATTTTTGTAAAAGATTACTAAGATTTACGAAAAATGGTTAAAAATTGACTATAAAGGGCAATATCTCCTAAAGGGGTCAACTGACAATTTCGGACATGTTGACTTATTTGTAAATCTAACTATGCTGAACATTATTGCTGTTTACAGTTTATCTCTATCTATAATAATATTCAAGATAATAACCAAAACAGCAAAATTTCCTTAAATTACCAATTCAGGGGCAGCAACCCAACAATGGGTTGTCCAATTCATCTGAAAATTTCAGGGCAGATAGATCTTGACCTGATAAACAATTTAACCCCCATGTCAGATTTGCTCTAAATGCTTTGGTTTTTGAGTTATAAGCCAAAAACTGCATTTTACCCCTATGTTCCATTTTTAGCCATGGCGGCCATCTTGGTTGGTTGGCCAGGTCACCGGACACAATTTTCAAACTAGATACCCCAATGATGGTTGTGGCCAAGTTTAGTTCAATTTGGCCCAGTAGTTTCAGAGGAGAAGATTTTTGTAAAAGATAACTAAGATTTATGAAAAATGGTTAAAAATTGACTATAAAGGGCAATAACTCCTAAAGGGGTCAACTGACCATTTCAGTCATGTTGACTTATTTTTAGGACTTACTTTGCTGAACATTTTTGCTGTTTACAGTTTATCTCTACCTATAATAATATTCATGATAATAACCAAAAACAGCAAAATTTCCTTAAAATTACCAATTCAGGGGCAGCAACCCAACATCAGGTTGTCCGATTCATCTGAAAATTTCAGGGCAGATAGATCTTGACCTGATAATCAATTTTACCCCTTGTCAGATTTGCTCTAAATGCTTTGGTTTTTTGAGTTATAAGCCAAAAAATGCATTTTACCCCTATGTTCTATTTTTAGCCATGGCGGCCATGTTTTTTGATGAAATGGGAATTACAACACAAACTTTATTCTAGATACCCTCGGAATCAATCAGATGAAGTTTGGTTTGAATTGGTTTAGTAGTTTCAGAGGAAAGGATCTTTGAAATAGTTTACGACGACGACGACAGACGCCAAGTGATGGCAAAAGCTCACATTTCCTTTTTGGAAAGGTGAGCTAAAAAGTATAATAATAAAAATATTAAATTGGTAACACATGCCACATCCTAGTTGGTATGTTTTTTTTTTTGTTTTTTTTTTTTTGTGTAACCTGAATAAAGCTATTAAGATTGTGATGCCCTCACATATAAAATCCACTAGCAGAAAAGTTTCATCTAGGAAGATAACTGACAGAAATGAGACAGTAATACATGTACAATGTCAACATACATGCTACAGAGAAATATCCCCTCCCTGTATAAATAAGGAATAAAATTGTGTATTGCAAAGTGTCATTGATGTATGATAGACAAATTATGATAAAGGTCTTATAATTCCAGTAACAGTGTTCAGATTAATATGGTCCACTACACATGCTGGCAGACAATCCTACGTACTAAGTATGAGATGTTTCTGTAAAACAGCACGATCATGAAAATATGACAACAAATAATCCTATCGTGGATGAAAGCTTTATGTCAAATGGTTTCAGAGTTTTAATATGTTTTGACCAGATGGAGACTGACACTCTCGACTTCAACAAGTGTCAATACAATGTCAATCTAAATCATTACAAATCTATGAAAGCTGTAAATAAATTAACAGAAAAGATAAAAAAAAATGTATGCCTTTGCATGAGTTAAAGACAAGTTTTTGCAATATAAGATTTTTTTATCTAGTGAAATCTATGGAGTATTATAATTTCATTTAGTGTTTTTGTTTGTTTGTGAACTGATATTTCAGAAATTGATAGCTCATTAAAGACATTATCAATGCATTCAGAAGAACTTCTTTAACTACATACCTTTTCAACAGTAGCAAGGGTATGGTTGTCCATTATACAACTACTAGAAACTGCTTGTTTAGTCATCAACTAAAATGAAAACGTTATCTATTAACTAATTATAACTATGTATACCAATCATTATATAAAACAACAAAAATGTGTCCATAGTACAAGGATGCCCCAATCACGCTATCATTTTCTCTGTTCAGTGGACCGTAAATTAACTACAAATATCATATCATAAGAAACATGCCTACTAAGTTTCAAGTTGATTGAACTTCAACTTAAAAAAACTACCTTGACCTAAAACTTTAACCTGAAGCAGGACAGACGGACAGATGAACAGACAGACAAATTATGCCCACAAATGGTGCATAAAAAGAAACAAAACAAGTGAGCCTGCTCGATTTTTTCTGACAGTGCTTGGTATAAAGTGTGAAAATTATTGTGATATCAACCTAGTTATTGCTAGTTGATCATAAATTACTTGCATTAATAAAATCATCGCAATAATTTCTGAATTGACAGTATTACCTGTGTCAATAAGAGCTGACTCTGTAGAAAGTTACCGATACATTCAGCAGATGCAGAATTTCTACTATCTAGTTCAGATATCTTGTGTAGATCTCTGAAAGTTTAAACATGAAATATATAAAACAGATCAATTTTAGCAAAGGAAAGAATATGTTAAAACATTTAATACAAATATCATATACTGTCAAGTATAAAGGTAGATTTTTTTTATCATTTCTTTCATTTTTCCAAGGTTATTTGAATAAGCATAATCAAAGAGCATGAATTTATTAGTATTATTTCCAAAATTAATTCAACTGCACATGTAAAATGTAATTTACGTAATCTAAATAGTTATTCAACTTTAAAAATAGCCAATCATCGATACAAGTGTATGAATAATGTAATTATAGTGTTTTATTTTTGTACTATCAATTCCAATTTTACTTTCCACAGCAGTCACTGAGAGTGAGAGAAGATATTTCACTTTGTACCTTATCGCCTATTTTCCTACGTGAATATTCTAAATATTTAATTTCCTTTGGGTCAGTGGGCATGACTTCTTTCAGTACAAATTCCTCTTTTTAAATTGGGATGGCTTTTAATATAATACGACGTCTTTTGACAGAAGGAGCTAATCTTTTTCAACGTATCGTCGTATTTTGATTCAGAATTGACATTAGCTTAAAGGAGACAACTCGAAGCGATATGGAAGACTCCCTTTCGGCTGAAGGGGTGTTCTAGTTACACCTTTACGTTGTGGACTACATTTATTTTAATTTAAATGATGCATATGATTTAAAATTATGCAACAACAATAAGCCTCAATAGCAGACATACATAGAAAGGATCTCATGAGTTTCAAATTAATCAATGAAGTTGGGAATCCAGAGCAATCATTCAATCTGATACCCCTTGAAGTCAAGAAAACTATATGCAAGTGCATAATTACCTAAACAAACCCTAGACTTGTGATTTGTAGCAAGGACATACATGTATATTCAATTTTAATTAAAAGACCTAGATGGTTCTCCATCTCTTTATGGAAGTACAATATCAAATATCAGTTTCTTAACGGTGACATATAAGAAAAACTCCACTTCAGTTCTTATATTACAGAAATAGATTTATCGGAATTCAGAGAACTCTCGCATTTTATTAAAACTAGGGAATTCCCTCTGACGTGTTTCTAAATTTGCATTACACTGAATATAAATACTGCTTAATTCTGATTTTCAGTGTTGTAAAAAAAACAAGCATATAAGTTGAGGGAAATATCAAAACATGAAGATTATGAGAAGAACATTATAAGACAGTTGTTTAAATTCAGTCCTTTTGTTTGTTTTTACCTTTTAAAGCAAGACAATCTTAAGAATCTGAGATGTTCCTTCATGTTTAGAATAAAACGGTTGACGTGAGGGCATGACCCTGAGTCAATGGTAAGTCTACAGATTACTTTAAAGTAATAGTATCCCAAAAACAATTTTCCAATAGATATCATATTTCCAATGTTTTCTACCAATAACAATGATATTTTGTCAGGGGTTTCTGGTATTGCTAACCTGAATGCCTCAAACATGCAACCTGAAAGCATGTAGAACAAGTCTTAAGAAATTTCTTTAGAAAAATCAAAACAATTGACATTGGCTATATTTCAGGTACTAGTTTGATTTCTTGTGTTTATCATTGAACTTTGAATATACTCTATTTTAGTTTTTCTCATACTTGAACATAGTTTGTGGTCCATCTTACTTGACTATAACTTGTAACATTTGTTGTGCTGTATTATTTTCCATAGAACAGATATTTTCCACCTGTTGGGTGATCTGTTGTATAAAGCTAGACACACTACTGGATGACCCTGGTAAATTATCATCTTTGTCTTCATTCTGATTCTGAAATTATATCATATGATACTTAAAGTTTAGTTGCCTAAACATTACTTATAAAAGATATCCAGAAAGTATAAATCAAGAAAGGAAAGAATTTCTGGATCCCTATTTAAAGATCACACAATGTATCTAGTTTTGATCAGTAGAAAAACAATATGACATGTTCACAAAAGCAGCAAATGATTGCATTAAATGAATATTTGCTTACATATGATTTATCCAAGGCAACTAATGGAAGCTTTCTTTTCAAGTACAATGTATTGTAATGATTAACATTGACTTGGTTTATATAAGCAGAATTTGTTGTTTTCCAATAAAGCATGCAAGATCAATATATCAGTATATTTGTAAATGTACAAGGGTCATAATTCTAGATAAATGAGATTCCATTGCCTTCCTTTCACTTTGAAAAAGATGTAGGAAAAATATTCGTTATCAATACATCATGTACATAGTCTGTACTGAATTTTATTTAATTACTTTAATGGCACAAGATAGTGAAAACAATCATGTTTTTATCAAATGTTTTGAAAATATTAACTTTTTAATCATAAACCCAATACCAATAGATATTCCTTCTTGTACATGTAATTAAATACGACCCCTCCTTACCTTTAACACTGGTACAAGATCTGGTAAACTTTCCCTAAGATATGTATAATGTTGCCAAGTGTAGTCCTCAAACATGGTCATCATAGTAGGACAACTGTAGGCAGCATTAAATACCATCAATAACACACTAATGTCTGGGAGATTGTTAAAGTCAAAATGATGGATTCTGGACAGAAGTATGATGACTTTTAAAATCTATGTTGCAGAGCCTTGCTTTTTTCTTATTTTTTTTATCATCTTGAAATATTTTTTTTCAAAAGGAATGTTTCAATCATGAGTATGATGACAATTAGATAAATGTAATACAGATAGAATTTAAGAATAAATGCACTATGAACAAAATAAAGATAAGTTGTAAATTCCATAGTACAAAAAAACCTATGATTGCTAAAATTATTTAAATTAAGCCTGAAGAAAAATGCTTTTCAGACATATATTTAACATGTACCAAGTATTAAACTGACTGATAAGGTTAGAGGTTGAGATAAGTTTTTAAGTTAAATTATTAGAAATATACCTGTAGGACTGTTCCAGAAAAAAACATAAATGGGGCTTGCAAAAGGCACTTTGAAATCTTTTCAATGGTTATACGTTATTATATTCAGTGAAAGTGCAAGAGAAATCCTAAAATTTCCTCTAAAGATGTTCTTCAATTTTCAAAGTGCCTTCTCTGGGAATGATGCATATTTAAATGGACCACCCTGAACAAGATGATTGAAAAGTTATATAGAAATTTAACAAAGGATACATGCTGGATCATCCATATCTGGTTCTGGTGTATCGAAGTAAGGATGAAGACACAGGAGTGTAGGTACCAGTGGTAAGGTCAAATGTGGATGTTGCTTTCCTAAAAACTTCATACATCTGAAGAAAAGAATATATTTCTTACAGACTTATTGTAATAAATCATCTTTTAACAGTGTCTTTTTTTGTATATCAAACCAACCTAGAAAAAATCTAATTGCACCAGTTTGCTGTCTATTTATTCACCTTCCGTGACAAGGTAACACTACGACTATTGAAGTTATATTTTTATATAGCGGATGTGGTCGAGTGGTCTAGAGCGCTGGACATGAGGCTAAGCGATTGGTGCTGTAGTGTATCAAAGGTGTGAGTTCAAATCCCGCTGAGGGATGGACAAAAATTTGTCAGTAGAAAATCTAACTCTAACACTGTTTGGTGTAATTTTCAGACTTTATATATGTTGATATTGGCAAACTTCGGATGTCACCTTGATGAGTTAGATGGCATCTAGACTTTAATACACACAAAATGCTGATACATATCATCGAGCCAATGCATTGTAAATTGTTTTTTTCAAACTTTTGTAATTCAAAACAAGAATGTGCCCCCAGTACACTGATGCCCCATCCACACTATCATTTACTGTGTTCAGTGGACTGTGAAAATGGGGGAAAATCTCTAATTTGGCATTAAAATTAGAAAGATCATATCATAGGGAATATGTGTACTAATTTTCAAGTGTATAGGACTTGAACTTCATCAAAAACTACCTCAACCAAAAACTTTAACCTGAAGCAGGACGAACTGGTGGAGGAACAGAGGAATGGACGAACGAACAGACGCACAGACCAGAAAACATAAATGGGACATCAAAACCCATAATAATAAAAATTATAGTATGTTATAAATCAAATACCGGTATGAGAATTTGAATCAAATTGATGAACATGAGTTTGACAGCTAATGCCCCTTTAACAAGAAAACATTATAGGCAGGACAAAATTATTATCGCTCTCTATTGTGTTTTGTCATAATCTACTTTTTACAGTTTGTATTTTATTTAAAAACAAAATAATGGCACAGTAACTCACTTCCAAACAGATCTTTTATCTTGTGGATATCTCCTAAGGTTATCTAGTAGACCTACTATACAAGCATTCAAGCTTTCTTTTGTTGACACTCTTACATCACATAACATGTCTCGTAAAGCCTCTCTAGTAGTAGTGGAGAAATCCTGTCACAAAACAAAACAACCTTTTGTCAAAACTGATTGGGTTTAATATTGTAAAATCTTTCTCGTAAAGTCAGTACTTTCCAGTAGTTGTGATTTTTAGGGCTTTTGTTAACATTTTTGGTCAATGTTGGGAGAAATTTAATTTATTTAAAGCTGTTTGGACCTATGATGATTTTGAGTTGACTATATTTATCAATACGATATTTTCACCCCTATGTGTAGTTTTTGTGTGTTGTTGAGTAAATACAAACTAAGCCATTTGTCCAACAAAATTTGAAAAATAGTGAAATAAGGGACACAAGGAGACCAGCTAGATAGCTCATTTAACTATTGTAATTGATAAAAAACATAATTAATTTTAACTGTTGTCATGTATACTTTTTCAAAGGAAAAGCATTTTTTAATAAATTTTTATAAGGTCTATACATTCCTTCCAATAGTACTGATTAATTTCCAACAGATATTCTCATTTTAACCTGGAATACTCAAAGTATATTTCCAAGTGATCTTCACACTTTTACCTGTAATACTCCAAGTATGATTTCCAACTGATCTTCACATTTTAACCTGTTATACTACAAGTATGGTTTCTAACTAATCTTCATTTTTTAACCTGTATGCTTTGCAACTGATGTTTGCATTTTTACCTGTAATACATGTACATCAAGTATGATTTCCAGCTGATCATCAAGTTTTTACCTGTAATACTATGGGTGTGATTTCCAACTGATGTACACATTTTTACCTGTAATACTCCAAGTATGATTTCCAACTGATCCTCACGTAAAGTCACATGATTACTTAGTTTCCTCAGACTGTTGATAGCATTGAGTCGTACACTTTCTATCTCATCATTAAACATATCTATAATACTGTCCTGAGATAAAATAGCAAACTCCTGTGACTGGGCTGCTAACTCACACAGTGAATCTAATGCTGCATTCCTCACCTCTACAAAAGACATTATGTTCAATTGACCACAGAGGTACATCAACATTAATGAATGATTGACTATCCCTATACATAGGTAAACCACCGTACCACAAGAATGTACAAAGGAAATCTTAACCATATAAATGGTTTAAAGTTTGTTTGTACCTATATTGAACTTTGTGTAAAAATTGTAAAAATTGTTTTGGTTAAAACCACTTCTTATCATCATGGATAGTTTAAAAGTAGATAAAAATTGGTGCTTTGATTACTTACTATCTTCACAAATAACATTCATAAGTAAAAACATGTAAAATATATATTGCGGAGTAAACAATTAAAAAAAAAAAACAACAAGAAAACAATTCTTGTCAAATAGTATAGTGTTTACACGATGATGGTAGACTGCAAAACCATGTTATATTTCCATGGTTACTATTTTTGTGTGACCATAAAAATATCATTCAACTCAACTTTTCAAAAATTACAAATTAAAATATCAAGATGTAAAATTTAAATCTAAGATTAACCAAATTAAAAGTAAATCATCTTACAAATATGCATGTTAACCTGCATATCAAAATTCTCACAAATAACTTAAGGATGTTTGCTTGTCATGTTTTGGAATTTTTGTCAGATTTTCGAAATCCTCTGGTTTTATCCATTTGAATGCCTTCAAAAAATTTGCCCATGGACACCCATTTTTGTCGAGCCTGCAACTTTTGTTGCAGAAAGCTCGACATAGGGATAGTGATCCGGCGGCGGCGGCGGCTACGGCGGCTACGGCGGCGGTGTTAGCTAACTTCTTAAAAGCTTTATATTTTAGAAGGTGGAAGACCTGGATGCTTCATACTTTGTATATAGATGCCTCATGTTACGAAGTTTCCGTCAGTCGCATGTCCAATGTCCTTGACCTCATTTTCATGGTTCAGTGACCACTTGAAAAAAAAGTTCAAATTTTTTGTAATGTTGAATTCTCTTTTATTATAAGTAATAGGATAACTATATTTCATATGTGCGTACCTTGCAAGGTCCTCATGTCTGTCAGACAGTTTTCACTTGACCTCGACCTCATTTCATGGATCAGTGAACAAGGTTAAGTTTTGGTGGTCAAGTCCATATCTCAGATACTATAAGCAATAGGGCTAGTATATTCGGTGTATGGAAAGACTGTAAGGTGTACATGTCCAACTGGCAGGTGTCATCTGACCTTGACCTCATTTTCATGGTTCAGTGGTTATAGTTAAATTTTTGTGTTTTGGTCTGTTTTTCTCATACTATATGCAATAGGTCTACTATATTTGTTGTATGGAATGATTGTAAGGTGTACATGTCTAGCGGGCAGATGTCATGTGACATTGACCTCATTTTCATGGTTCAGTGGTCAATGTTAAGTTTTTGAGTTTTGGTCTTTTTATCTAATACTATATGTCATAGGTCAACTATATTTGGTGTATGGAAATATTTTATGATCTTTATGTCAGTCACGCAGGTTTTATTTGACTGTGACCTCATTTTCACGGTTCATTGCACAGTGTTAAGTTTTTGTGTTTTGGTCTATTTTTCTTAAACTATTACCGGTAGTAATAGGTCAACTATATATGTTGTATAGAAGCATTGTTAGCTGTACATGTCTGCCTGGCATGGTTCATCTGACCTTGACCTCATTTTCAAGGTTCATTGGTCTTTGTTTAGTTATCTTGGTTAATGTTAAGTTTATGTGACAGTTGTTATAATGCTTAACTTTATACTTAGGACTATCAACATAATATCAATGATTAGTATAGAAGGCGAGACATTTCAGCGTGTGCACTCTTGTTCTTTATATAAATCTTTTACATGTATAATTATAAGCCATTTGTAAAATTCTTATAAAATCTTATTCATTTTTTAAAAGTTTTTGAGATTTTTAACTGGTCAATGATAAAGCTATGAAAACTCAAGAGAGAACATTTTCTCGCCAAAATTCCAATGGCTAATATCTCAAAAACAAGCACATTGACCTCTATATTTTTTTTGCTATTTGACTCCTCAATTAATCCCCTATCAGGGCTATTCCAGTAAAAATTATCCAGGGGGGGTGGAACGCCACTTATTTTTTGACCCCCCACCTATGGAAAAGATTAAAAAAATACACCCTCACCTAGAACATGTATTTACTTCCAAGACCCCCTACCTAGAGAAAAAAAATAAAAGTTAGCTAGTTTTTGTCGAGCCTGCAACTTTTGTTGCAGAAAGCTCGACATAGGGATAGTGATCTGGCGGCTACGGCGGCGGCGGTGTTAGCTCACTTCTTAAAAGCTATATATTTTAGACTGTGGAAGACCTGGATGCTTCATATTTTGTTTATGGATGCCTCATGTTACGAAGTTTCCGTCAGTCACATGTCCATTGTCCTTGACCTCATTTTCATGGCTCAGTGACCACTTGAAAAAAAAGTTCAGATTTTTTGTAATGTTAAATTCTCTCTTACTGTAAGTAATAGGATAACTATATTTCGTATGTGCGTACCTTGCAAGGTCCTCATGCCCGTCAGACAGTTTTCACTTGACCTCGACCTCATTTCATGGATCAGTGAACAAGGTTAAGTTTTGGTGGTCAAGTCCATATCTCAGATACTATAAGCAATATGTCTAGTATATTAGGTGTATGGAAGGACTGTAAGGTGTACATGTCCAACTGGCAGGTGTCATCTGACCTTGACCTCATTTTCATGGTTCAGTGGTTATTGTTAAGTTTTTGTGTTTTGGTCTGTTTTTCTCATACTTTATGCAATAGGTTTACTATATTTGTTGTATGGAATGATTGTAAGGTGTACATGTCTAGCGGGCAGATGTCATCTGACCTTGACCTCATTTTCATGGTTCAGTGGTTATAGTTAAGTTTTTGTGTTTTGGTCTGTTTTTCTCATACTTTATGCAATAGGTTTACTATATTTGTAGTATGGAATGATTGTAAGGTGTACATGTCTAGCGGGCAGATGTCATCTGACCTTGACCTCATTTTCTTGGTTCAGTGGTCAAAGTTAAGTTTTTGAGTTTTGGTCTATTTTCTTAAACTATAAGCAATAGGCTCAACTATATTTGTCATGTTTGTTGTATGGAAGCATTGTTAGCTGTACATGTCTGCCTGGCATATGGTTCAACTGACCTTGACCTCATTTTCATGATTCATGTTAAGTTTATGTGACAGTCATAATAAAGCTTTATATTTAGGAGTATCAACATAATATCAATGATTAGTGAAGAAGGCGAGACATTTAAGTGTGTGCACTCTAGTTTAAAGTATACAAAAATGTTGCATCCTGTCAAATAAATGTAAAATTTGTTGGTTTATCTATTTCAGTGCATCCAAAAAGGGGGAGGGGCCCTGCCCCCCCCCCCCCTAAATCCGCCTCTGGTCTCAATGGCAATCATACCACATCTTCTTTTTTATACTAGCTATGTTGCTATTAAAATATAAAATGAAACATGTAACAATGTTATGGAGCAGCAGACGACAGATGCAACATGACGGCAATAGCTCACAGTGACCGAAAAAGGGGGGTGCGATTTTAATTATGGCCCATTTTATTTTTAAAACTGTCAATAACATTTTCAGGTACGACATATTCTTCAGGTGGGGAAACTGGCTGGCACCAACCATTTGATGTTTCAGAGTTTAGTTTGAGCCATAAAATATTTTTGGTAGGCACAATGTAATTCTTTTTTTATTTTTTGTATTTCTTATATACATTTTTTTTTTCAATAGGCAAATGTTGAGGAAGATGATATACTCTCCTGTGTAACAAGGCCATATTTTTCCGCAAAAATTAGGCCATTTTTTTCCTTCAATACCACCCACGCAACATGTGCAATAAAAATCTAATTGTCTGTGCCAAATATAAATATTTTTTTATGGACCGCATAGTTTGGATGTCACCCACACATATTTTTTTGTGGGGAGACGGTATACAAGGCAGAGGGTACTTGAAGTTGTTATAAACTGTATGCAATAAAATATTATTTGGGACAAAAATTGCAAAGAATTGGCCAGTCCACCTTATTAAGGACATATTCTTTGCAAGGAAAGAGATTTAAGTACAGCAAATTCTGCCATTTCAATTTCAATGAATATACAATAACTTCTTCCAACCGCAACAATATTTAAGTTAACCTTTATTTACAATGTTTAAACTGGTACTGTTGCCTTGTTCATGTTGGTTTTTTTTACATTAAATTAGGGTCTTCGTCGATACCATACTTATTCCAGACGTTCCGTATCAGAGGACATTTCAAGCAATTCCTCTGCACTTCTTGTATCATTATATCTTCATCACGGTGACAAGAATAACAGTATAGAGTACCATTAACTCATAGAACAAAACAACAAATCGCTGAAGAAGTCATGTTTACAAAATGTCAAAATGAGCCAAAGACCAAAAAATGACAAGGACAGTTAAGCGTCTTTTATGGAGACAAAAACTATATTCCTAAAAAGTCTTTGGGGTTCTTCAATCGAAATAATAGCAAGCTAAACTAAATGAGATTATTATAAGGGCTAAATCTCGTTTGTACTAGCCAAATTTAACAAATTTAAAGTTGTTTATAAAAAAATATATATCATGAATGATGGTTAATTACGTTTTTCGGGTTATCAGTTAGACCGCATGGTTTTATTATTACAATAGGAAAACACCCGAGACGTGAAATCGCATGGTCCTATTATCATAGGTAAACATCCGAGACGTCCCAAAAATATATAGGTGCTCCTATTATTGGAGGAACATTACACAGTTGTGTACACACACATGGCGGCATGGAACACGATCGGAAATTCATTTGACGATATCTAAACGTTTCGAAACGAAGTGAAAAGTATCGTGCGCCACGTGGGCGCTTACATTTGTCACTGTATGCGCCATTTCTTGTCAATATGCGCTTTAGGCGCAGGGGGCACGTCCTTCCCGATCACTGGTTTGACAAGAACACAAACGGACGCTTAAAATTAGTGGTCTGCCAACTTTATTTGCAGTCGGATGACCTTTTCAGGAGAATCTTCCTTCATAACAGGGAGAACAATATGTTTAACCTATCATTCAGAAACCCCCACCAACAGAAATGAATTTAAATCGGGACCACCACCCTCCAGAATACAATTATGTTGATAACCCCCCACCTATGGAAAAAAATATCGTCGGCGTTCCGCCCCTCCTAGGTAAATTTTACTGGAATAGCCCTCAATATATACTAGTATTATGGAAAGCTATTTCTTTTGAAACTGAGCAGCAAACTTCCTTTATCTACCTTTTTGTCAACAGTACTTCATATATGAAGGTGATTATGAATGAAAATTCATTCAAGGAGGCTCACGGGTACAAAAATTTCAGCAAAATATTAAACATTTTTCTTTCATTAAAATTTTTATCTATAATACTATTAGTTGTTATTTTATAATTTGGTACAAAAATTATCCAAACAAATTGATTCATTTTGGCCCCAGATGACTTTTAAAATATTTATATCATTGAAAAAGCTCCAAATTATCTCCCTTTAGTGCAAAAATGCCATTTTGTTTGCTTTAATTTAGTAAAACAAATAAATGAGTTGAAGTAATATCTCTAACATCCCTATTACCCAGAAATTCATCCTCTGTTCCATGTACAAATGCTCCACAAGCTCCCATGTTCATCAAAGTTACAGATTCTGGAGCTACTTCATCTTTTGGAGCATCATCTGCCCATTTTTGTCCTGAGGACCATTCTCCAGAGGCATAGTGGTCCTTTGCTCTCTCATGGGCACTTTTCTTTTGCTAACAATTATAAAGTATAAATACATGTTTAAGTACAGACATAATTACCTAACTGCCACATAAGAAGCGTATGCTACTGTTGAACCTATCATTTTTGTTTACATTTTCATGTTGTGTTGCTTTTAAATGTTTCTTCTTTCATAAACTGTGTTGATAGGGAAATGGATGACTGAGTACATATTAAATATGTAGGCCTGGTTTATGTATCTATTTAAAGTCAGTGGTGGTTGTTAACCTTTCTTTTTTAGTTAGATCATTAGTTATAGGCATTGGGTTTTCTTAAATTCATCGAAAGATGATTTAAAGCTTTCAATAAAGTGTGGGCACTTTTTTATGACTAAAGTATGAATGGTCAAGATATATTTGTTTATGATGTCATGTAATTCAGTTACAATTTGAATACTCAAATATATGTTATGATTATTCTTAAGATCTATGCCATATCTATTCCAAACTTTTGTATACTGTAGTATGAAAAATTCAATTTACCAGGTAATGTATTTTGGAATACATTTGTATCATCAATTGTGAACCATCAAATTTTCTTTCCAATTTAAAAACATCATCAAATGTAGAATTAGGTGAGGTCAATGCTTAGCAATCATTATTCATCACTATCAAAATACTTCACCTACCCTCATATTTGACATAAGTTTTTTGTCCAGTGTCTGTTCTAAAAACTTGGGACTGACTTGATGTAAAGATCCCTGAAAAATCAATCATACTTGTTATTCTATTCTAATAGCTGTATAGGCATATTACCAATTACTGGAATGTGTTGGCCAATAGTACAGAAAATCAAAAGAAATTTATTCTTCATTAAATAAATATTCTGAGTCCAACATTTTTGGGATGCTACATATATAACATAACTAGATATCATTGAGATGGGAGCCATCTCTGTGGGCCCCGCTGTCAATAACGTGGGGTAAATAAGTTGTATGGATAATCTGATATGAAGCATTATTTGAAGTTATTACATAGTATGAAATTCAAAACAGTGTAGCTGTGGCCATTGATTGACACATTAAAATCATTCATTGACTGGGACAATTTAGGTGAACGTTTGTATGTAACGACCAATGCTCACTATGTACTTTTTAAAGACACTTAAACTATGGGGTCACCAAAGGTTCTCAACACCTAAATAAAGTAATTCGAAAAATTAATCAGAAATAACACGATATTTTGATTTATATCAATTATATAAATCAAAACACAAAGGTTATTCCTGATTAATTTTTCGAATTATTTTATAATTAAAGGCGTTAAGAAACCTTTGTTGACCCCACAGTTTAAATGTCTATCGTAGGTACGTCATGAACAGTGGTTGTTACAGACAAACGTTCACGTAAATTGTCCCAGTCAATGGATGATTTTGATGGGTCAATCAATGGCCACAGCTACACTGTTTTGAATTTCATACTAGTCTCATGTGTGATTTTGATCTAAGATTTTAAGTTAAAACTGATAAATATTCTCATCTTACTTTCATAGTATAATAGTGATATGACTGCATGATGTGAACTCATTGTTTACTACTCTAAGGTGACTTCTGGATATATGGATTGATGTTTGAACAATATGTTTAAAGGTGCTGCCCAATTGATATTTGTCACATATTTTTAGAATTATGCCTTCAATATATTATGACCCACCAAGTATAAAGTATGAAATATTAATGGTTCTCGAGAGGTAGAGCGGACACAGTTTGTTAAGAACAACGAACGGATGGACAGACCGACAGACTGATCTTAGACCTAGGATGCATACATTATGACACATTCTCTTGTGTTGGTTAATATATATGTTAAGTTGAAAATGTTTGTCAGGTATAAAGTATGAAATAATAACAGCTGTCCTCTCAAAATATAATGTGGATCAAATTTGTTAGCGATGGACAGACCAACAGACAGACAGACCTTTGACCTAGGAAGTGGTACATACATCATGACACACCCTCTGGTGTTGGTTAAAATGGATGTCAAGTATAATATTTGAAATCATAACGGTTCTCAAGATATAGAGCGGACACAATCTTCACCACAGGACACAGGGTTGTCAACTGAAACCAAAGTTTTTTTGACGTTGACCTTTGACCTAGGAAGTTGTACATACATCATGACACGCCCTCTGGTGGTGGTTAAAATGTATGACAAGTATATACTTTGAAATCATAACGATTATCTAGATATGGAGCGGACATGATCTTCACCACAGGACACAGGATTGTCAACTCGAAACCAAAGTTTTTGACCTTGACCTAGGAAGTTGTACATACATCATGACACACCCTCTGGTGGTTGTTAAAATGGATGTCAAGTATAAACTTTGAAATCATAATGGTTATCTAGATATGGAGCGGACACGATCTTCACCACAGGACACGGGGTTGTCAACTGAAACCAAAGTTTTTGACCTTGACCCTCTGGTGTTGGTTAATAATCATGTTAAGTATTAAGTATGAAATCATAACGGTTCTCTAGATATGGAGTGGACACGAAAGTGTTACGGACGGACAGACGGACGGACGGACGGACAGACGGACGGACGGACAGACTGATCACTATAGGGCGACCCGCCGTCAGCGGGGCCCTAATAATTTTCATTTAAATTTAGAACATGCACATTAAAGGGAGATAATCATTAAAGTTTGATAAACCTGATCTTTGGTAAAAAGTGAATCCTAATCTGTGTTGACAAGTTTGGGTGTGATGAAGTTGATTTTTATAGGTCTAATGTGAAGTTTATTAAAGAGCTTTACTAACCAGTAAAGTTGCAGCTTCCACTCTGACTTTCATTGATATATCGTTCATCATATTACAGATCTTGGCAAAACCATCGTCAACAAGTCTGATTTCATCATCAGATTCTGGAACTGGCACCGTACTTAAATATAAAGATAACACTCTAAATCATGTTCTTTATGCTTAAATGTCTCAATTATCACATCAAATGAAATCAAAGCGTGTCTAGCAGGAAATACATCATTCTTGAAAGTTATGCTTATACACATGGACATCACATATGTATTTAATATGTATTGCTTGAAATGGACATACATGTATATAGAACAAAAAAACACTCACTGTACATGTATGTATGTTGTTAGCGCTATCAAAAGTAGAGATAAAGCATGGAAAATATTGTTCAGATTGCATTTTTTTTTTAAATGTTTCACAAGATAAATGATCACCTTTCTGGATAGAGATGACATAAAATCCACATAAGTTTGACAGCAGCTGTTCTCACATCCTCATAATCATCTGTTAAAGCCTTACATGCACGATCATATACAGATAAATCTATAGACTGGCCTCTTTGGTGTAACTGTTGCTACAGATATTCAAAAATGTCAGTGTAAAATCTTACAACTACTAGGTAACAAATAACATTCTATATAAAATACTGTAAATTCAATTTCAAATACTGTGGATTCATTTTTATTCGTGGTATACCAATTTTCTTGGGTTTCGTGGGTCACAGCGAACCACGAATTTAAGAATTCAACGAAGAATAATCCCGAGAAATGTGTATGGAGTTGGATGTTTATTTCCGGTTATGTTATGCAGTTCTAGTATAGTGTTGACTAGCGATAAACATTGTAACATAACACGTGATTTTTATTGAAAGAAGATACAAGTATTTTGATTAAATCTATAATAAATATAACGAATATCAGTGATAATTTACTTTTTAAAATTGAGTAAAATTGTTCATGGAAAATAACTGCAAGTTGTTAATTACCGTGTCATAGTTTGTTTTACCTGTGATTAAAAATCAATAGGATTAAGTACGGGGATATTGCCCGTAGGTAATATTGTTTATGACAGGAACATTTATTTTCACACCTTATACTTATATCACTGTTTATTATATCGTGATTAGGGAAATTAGCTTTCAATCATAAAGTTTTGAATGCCTTATAGAATTCAGACAAGAATTTATAAATTGTAAAACAAACAAATAATTAGTTGTCTCTGACCATTATTGTAATCGAAGTTATCAATGAACACTTTAACCTAGAATGACCAATTAAGCGAGGATTTTGACAATTCAAAACTTTTTCAATGAATTCCTTCTTTTTTGTTTTGTTTTATTATTGATCGAACCAAGGATGTTATATGATCTCCTAAATCAAAAAGAAATCCACGAATTACGTATCTAATTTTTTTTTGTTGTAATCAGCGATCCACGAATTTACGTATACCACGAAACGTCTTTTTTTCTCTATCCACGAAAATTGATACCCACGAAAATAAATGAATCCACAGTAAAAACTATGTTTTTTTTCCATTCTTGTTGAATAAGGAGAAATACTTTAGCAAGTTCCAAGTGGTCATATTTTAGGCATACCTGTCAACTGACCCGGATTCTGCGGGTGTGACCCGAGATTTTCACAATTCTGAGGGATCACCCGGATCACCCGCCGGGTCATTGAAGTAACCCGGAAATTCCGAAAATGACCCGATTTCACCCGTATTTCTTAGCCTTGAGATTGATTTTCATAAGTAATATTCCTTTGAAATACCGGCAAATTCGTAATTCTTCCATGAACATGCAGTTCATCTAGCTATGTAAACTGTCAAATAAAGTGACCCATTAAGTGCATGGCTTCACTTGACAGCTTTGGTGTCAAACACACTGTTGATTAACACCAATTACCTTAGCTTTAGATCGTAAATAAATTGCCCTGTTGTTTTACAAAGATATTTCAACTAAGAGGTACTTCCCCTTATTTGTCACAATTCAAAATTATTCCTTATATTTACGTTTTATGGGTGAAAAAGATTAAATCATAATAATATAAAATTCAAATACATATTGAAAAATAACTTTTCATTATTTTTATACTTTTATACAATTTTTAAAAAAAAGTTGAAAATTAATTTTTACATTTATACTTCTTTTAACTGTATCACTATATTTTATCATAGTCTAATTTCCTTGTCAATTGAAAGATGACTGTTTATACATGTAATACCTCTACATGGTATGTTTAAAGGCTAGTAGACTCAATAAAAAATTACATTTGAAAAAAAAAAAATTTTAGATGATGACAAAAAGTAAAGGACATAAGACTGTGATACACAAGTTTATAAAAATCTTTAAAAGTGAAATGAAATAATAATAAATAAAGATTTAAAATGACTTAACCAAGTGAACATGCATTGATGTTTTGGTATCTTTGATATACATTATAAGAAAATGTACCATAAATACTAAAATTCAGCTCGAAAAAGTTTGTACGCGTTATGACCTGAGATTTGATTCTTCAATGCAGGTCATGACCTGCATTTTCATTGTCACAGGTTGACAGGTATGTAATTTAGGTAAATTTGTAAAATCAAGAAATATGAATGAACTAAGCAAAATTGACACATTTAAGGAATAAAAATTAAGTTGTTATATGCATGTACATAAACATTGGCCACAGGAAAAAAACAGGCAACAGAAGTTTATAAGCATCTTCGTTCACATGGTATGGCTTGAACTATTGTATTTCATTAAGGTAGCCATAGGGCATGTTGGGGTAGTTGAATTTATCTATGTTATTATTCTTAAACTAGACATGGTGTTTGTTTACACTTTGGTCAGGTTGTTGTCTCTTTGACACATTCCCCATTTCCATTCACTATTTTATGGTATAAACACATTCCCAATTTCCATTCACTGTTTTATGGTATAAACACTGAGCCATCTGATTGGAAAACACAGGTAACTATACTTCAATGCATTCACATTTTATTTTCATAAATTAGTTGTCTTCATCTTCTCTTGATCTGGTAAAAAATAATTGGCTATATTGATTTATCTCTTTGAGGAATATTTTTTTGTAGGTACTTAAAATAAAAGAGTATAAAAGTTAATATAATATACCACAGCTCTGAAGGCACTAGACCTAACTCTGGGGTCCTGGTCTTGTGTAAATGATATCAATAGTGTTTGTACAGATACATGTTCCTCTGATTGGTCAGTATCTTTAGAAATGGTATCCTGAGATCCAACAGCACCAATCAAATTTAAACAGCTAGATCTTACTATATGTTGTGTATGTTTAGAGTGCTGAAACAAATAACATAATTTTACTGCTATTATCACTGCTTATGACCATGATATTACTGTTATTATCACTGCTTATGACCATGATTTTACTGTTATTATCACTGCTTATGACCATGATGACAAAAATCATTTTAAGTTTGACAATGTATTTTTTGTATTGTATTATAGAAGAGGGGTTGTAGGTTCTCACCCCCTATGGATTTTACTAACCCTCTATGAATCTGTAGGGTCAGTAATTAACCATATAACGAATTTATCACTTGCAGGACTTTTCCTGCTGAGTTTTGCAGAAAAATAAACAATGAAACCCAACAACATCAATAGATGACATCATCATTAACAGTAGACGTGACGTCATGAACCCTCTCTGATATTTACTTATCCCCAATGGATCCATAGGGGGTCATCGGGATGTGATAATGATATTTAGGACTTTATTTCTTTTCTGTTATAAAATGCATGAATATACTGAATCTCTGATGAAAATTACATACATATATATTTTAATTGTGAGTAAAAGTTTCAGATGTCTTAACTGGACATAAGCATGATAAGAGGACAATAATGTCTTTCAACTTTCAAAAAAGGTAAATATTTGTACTTATAAACAGTGAATCCATATCAAAGGGTGTATAAACCCCTCTCATTTTGCCATTATGTAAAGATTGATGGTGAGTAGTGGAGCATATATATTTAACATTTATGTCACACTTACAACACCACTGACATACAAGTCAATATCTAATCAAAGTGCTGGATAACACCTCTGGAAAGTTATATAGGTTATAGACGTGTATTATTTCAAATATATGTATTTAATCAAAGTTTTGATTTTTGAAAATAAACCATTGTCTCACCAGCAATTTCCAAAAATCATTATGTTTTCTGGTCTGTGCGTCCGTTCATCCGTCCGTTGGTCTGTTTGTCCCATTCCAGTTAAAGTTTTTGGTCAAGGTAGTTTTTGATAAAGTTGAAGTCCAATCAATTTGAAACTTAGAACACACCCATGATCAGTCAGGGGACTTACTGAAATAAGTGATTTTTAAATCACTTATTTGAGTAGCAAATTCGAAGTTTTGTCACAAATTGTGATTTTGTAGTTTTACCAAAATTTTAAACACATTGTTTAAATAATATTTTTTCATTTGTAAAATTGAAAGAAAATGAATTTTTTGCTTCTTTTAAGTAGCAAGGTTTATGCCTTTGATGCTATCATTTAGCTAAAAAATCTATTTTAGTTGAAAAACTGCTGTAATAATGGCTTTACATAATGAGCTGATACGTTCTTAAAAGATTTTTCCCAGCAGTGGGAGTATTTTTCCTGTAAAGTTCAAGGTTTCATCTTTCAGATTATGTAATAAAATGCTACTGTTCGCGATAAAAATTTCACTGTTCGCGGGTGTTGAAATTAGTGGGGGTTATTAAAATAATGATACTTAAAGAAGTGATTTTTGGGAAGGAAATTGAGGTATGATACTTAAACAAGTGATTTTTATGTCATTATCCTAGATTCAGTACAAGGTCATCACCTGAAATGACCTGGCCATCCTAGACAACACAGATGTTGGTTCTGATCAGTTTAGAAACATAATTAGTCCCTGGATCAATAGTATTCTATATTTAAAGCTACAGTAAAATTAATCACTTCTTCTAGTGATTATTTTGTACTACTTAAATAGGTGATTATTAAAGAAAGACAACTCTAACTTCCAAACTTTATGGAAATAATGTTACTTGAATCAGTGATTTAGAAAATCACTCATTTAAGTAAGTCCCCTGACTGATGATATCTCGGGTCCGTGACTGAATTAAAGTATATAACTATGCGTAAGCCTTCTTTTAGTATTGGGATTGTCATCTGATAAAGTCATGCTGATTGTAAGATGCACAGTTTTCTCTGCTTTCACAATCTTTGTGTTTGAACCTGTCGACCTGGAACTTATCAATTATTGGTAATATTAATTATTCGGAAAACAAAAGGTCCTGGAATGGAGTATTTTTAAATGAACAGCATTGTCCCATATTTATTAATTTAATTATAAATAAAGTTGAATTCTTTGATTCGTTGTTTTATGTCATGCCCGCTAAAAAATTGAAAACAGTACTGTTTTCAATTTTTTAGCGGGCATGACATAAAACAGCACCTACAGGTAAACGCCTTATTTTAAGTCCAGATTTTTAGTATTCGTATTGTCATCTTAGAAAGACTTACTGCTTAAAATACTACAATAGGGAACAATTTGACAATGGTTGAATTTAATAGGGTCAACCCTATGATTATAACCCGTGTATATAGCAAAATCCCAAATACACCATTTGGTGGTGCACCTGTAAGATGAGAAACGTACAGATAATGTAATAGGTAACAGGTAAATATATTATTGGTATTGGTATCGGATTTGACCAGGAACTTGCTAGTTATTGGCAATATTTATTATGTGGAAAACAAAAGGGTCTGGAGTAGTGTAGTTTTTAATCAACACCATTGTCCTATATTGGATATATATAAAATTGAATTCTTTGATTTGTCGTTTTTACCCTATGACGGCTTACAAATTGGATTTCGTTATTTTAGTATTATAGATGTTCCCTATGATATAATCTTTCTACTTTTGATGCCAAATTAGAGTTTTTATTCAATTTTCACGGTCCAGTGAACATAGAAAATGATAGTGCAGATGGGGCATGCATGTACTTTGGACACATTCTTGTTTTATATATCTATACTTCTAAATCTAAAGACAGTTTTTATGTTCACCTGATAAATGTATAACCGAAGAAAACTACAAGTCAAACTTATATACTTGATAGGGTATACTGAGAATTTAACCCCTTTACATCAATGACATCTAGAATGGTAAAAGTGACGCCAACAAAATTCAAACTTGACTTGTGTTTTGTGGTTAATATACATGATATAAGCATTGCATATAAGTTTCATAAAATTTGGTTCAGGCAAACTAAAGTATTAAGAGAACAGAAATCAATTTTGGGATGTATGGACGTACGTACAAGTAAGGGACGTACATACTTACAGAAATCAAAGCGCTGTAAGTGCTGAAGGCAGTTAACCAAAAACCAAGGCAACCGTAATTATGAAAACTGTGGCAATGTTGCCTCAACATTAAACATTCATATATAGTACATTCATGTTTATCTAATGATTTATTTATCAAGGCAAATAATTTATATGTTATCAAGGTTTCAAAAGCAATGCATATATCAATGTATATTTTTTATGGTGTGTCTGCAGTGGTACAAGTTCCCAATGATTGCAGTTGCTCTACTTGGTAGTTAACCTTGGTTTTATTTGACTGCTAGAAGTTCAATTTGACTTAGTATGAACATGTAATAGTATGAATGGACTGGTTTCCCTGGAAAGAAAACTGAGTTTGTGTTCTATAGTACAAAATTTATGAGACACGAATCAGACAAATGTTCACTACAACAGGGATCAAAGATGAGGTCTGACTGACTTGCCCATAGTAAATGTAAATGATTTGTTATTTTGTCCCATACATATGAATATATATAATTTAGGGGTGCGGATCTCAACGGTTTTCAAGCTCTCAAACAGGTAGGGGTAGGCAGAGGATTTAGGGGGCAGGGGGCCCGCCCCCCCCCCTCTTTTAGGGAAAAAATTTGGTTGCTTATATAGGGAATCACTGACGCGTGACTGGAGCGGGCCCCTCTTAGGTCAGTCAGTGGGCCCCACTTATGAAAATTTCTGGATCCGCCACTGGGGGTAGGGTGACCCTAGGGACTTCCCCTACATTTCATTTTATTTGTTATATTGTCCCATACATGAATATATATGGTTTAGGGGTGGGGATCTCATTGGTTTCCAAGTTCTCAAACAGGAAGGGTAGGGTGACCCAAGGGACTCCCCCTATATTTCATTTAATTAGTTATATTGATCCATACATGAATATATATTGTTTTGGTGTGGGGATCTTGACCGTTTCCAAGTTCTCAAACAGGAGGGTTGGGATGACCACAGGGACTTCCCTTATATTTCATTTGATTTGTCATATTGTCCCATACATGAGTATATATGGTTTAGGGGTAAGGATCTTGACCATTTCCAAGTTCTCAAACAGGAGGGTGAACAGTGACCTCAGGGACTCCCCTATCTTTCATCTGATTTGTTATATTGTCCCATACATTAATATATATGGTTTAGGGATAGGGATCTCGACCATTTGTAAATTCTAAAACAGGAGGGGTGGGGTGACCCCTAGCGACTCTTCCTATATTTCATTTGATTTTTCATATTGTCACAAACATGAATATATATGGTTAAGGGGTGTGGATCTCGACTGTTTCCAAGTTCTCAAACAGGAGGGGGTGGGGTAACTCCAGGGACTCCCCCATATTTCATTTTTTATTTATTATATTGTCCTATACTTGAATATATGCAGGGGCGGATTCAGACGGGGGAGGGTTGCGGGCTTGCACCCCCCTTAAATTTGCAAAGCATGGGTTGTTCTCAGCTTAAAGAATATTCCGATAATTTTACCTCAATTTTTTTTTAGCCTCGCTCTGCTCGGCGAAAATTTAAGTTTGCGCCCCTCCTAACCTTAAATCCTGGATCTGCCCCTCATATGGTTTAGGGGTGGGGAGCTCGACCGTTTCCAAGTTATCAAACAGGAGGGGGTAGTGTGGCCCAAAGAATGCCACCTATATATCATATGATTTACTTACATTAAGGTATATATAATATAGTTGCATTATTTGTGAAATTTATCAACAGACAAGACAGGTCCTGTATTAATGATTATGAGAATTACGATTTTTGCTTTATCCTACATATCGGTCTTTTAATGTTTTCCATAAAACCTAAAAGTCTTAAATCACAATGAATCTATGTTCTTGCTTTGAGACCAGATTATTGTCGAAAAATAGCAAACAATTAATTGCGTTTTAATGTCGGAAAGAGTCCGGGAAACTTTCAGAATGCACGATTTTTCGTAATTTTTCTCAGAGCTTCTGGGGGCCTTGAGCGGCCCCCAAACCCCTCGTCAATTTTTTTTTTATATATATAATTTTTAAATATATTTTGCCTCACTATTAGATGAGGCTAGTTACGGCCCTGTTTACAATACTAGTGTTTATATTCATTTACCATGCATAGATGTATTTCTTCACCTGCTTGGATTTATTTTGTAAATGATCGTCAAACCCGGAATTACCCTTATCCGCTTCCGGAATCGGATCCGATTTTGTAAAATTTTGTCTTCACGGCCGCCATTGTTATGTGTTTACAATGTTGTTTTTGTCAATCAGATACGATTTTAATCGAATTTATATAATATTTGTCGGCGATTTTCTGTATAAAGCTAGCGGTTGAACAAAATGAACATCGCCGTCATGAATAATAATGATAAAAATAAGTTTTTAGTTCGTTTAATTGGAGACTTTGGTGAACATGGTGAAAAGGTTTGCAAAGTAATTTCTTATTTTCTTTCAAATGTAAAGCGACTACGTCGGGCGTAGCTAGAAACCAACTATCATAATCGAAATTCCGCTTGCAAAAGTGGAAGGTCGCGGACCTCGGACCACCGCTAATTTGCACACCTGCCTCCAAATTGAAAAGCTACGAAAATTTCTTTTTCTAATTTGAAATTGCCGCCAACAGCATGAACAGTTGAACTTATTATATAATAGACTACTGACGTAGTTGTACTACGTATTGATGACAAACAATATTCCTACGACTTTTGTCATTTGGGAAATCTAAACTGCTTGTCTTAAGAGATTTTCGGCGATTAAATATTTCATACAATTGTTCTTTGACATCTTAGCTAAAAGCACAAGTCATAATGAACTACACAAGGATTCTTAATAAGCACTACTTCCTATGTGTAACTTTAAAACTTTTGGATAAATCGACGATCATTTAAGGTTTTTCTGGTAATTTTTTTTGTAATCCAGAATAAAAAGTATTAAAAAAGTGTTCAATTAGTTATATATAACATAGTAACAAGCTAGATAATAACAATGGCAAGTATTTCAGGATTTATTGGGTAGAACACAAATCTAGGGTGCTCGCATAATGCAGCTTAACTGCATAAAAACAAGGATAAAACTCAATATGGTGGGGGCATAAAAATGGTAGTATGACCTCAGGAATAAAAAGTTTATATACACTAGATTCATACGATGTTGATCCGAGGTGCTTATAACCCTGTAACACATTTTAGTTCCTGCTGTGTAACTATCATTGAGGCAATGACATTTGGAATTTTTGTTTTAAGCCATTTATTTGATATACTAGTAATCATTGCCTCTTTGTAAGGATGAAACATTGTTAATTATAGGTCAATCTTAAAGAATCATACTGCACCAGGAATAAAGTGTAAGGATAAAAAGTTCTGGATCCGCCACTGCATTGTTAAGCACTAAGAAATTCATGTTGCTAGTACATGGACAAATGTTATCAAATCATTTTAATAATTTCTACATCACTTGTCTTTAGATTGATCTTGGTCTTGACTGAACTATATTATTCTAAGAAGTAGATAATGATTTGGTTGATTTTAAATTATATGAATGCTATGATACTAATTGTCATTAAAACAATGTTTTTCTGTTGTCAGTTTGATCCACTTGAGCATGCTGAACGAGTGAAGGTCCTTATATCTACATTGGAATGTGAAACAGCTAGTATTTAAATAACACAATTAAAAGTTTTTAAATGTTTTGGCATCAAAAAAAGATTTCTTTTGATTTTCTCTTCAGCCAATGGCCGATCCGCAAAGTAGTGTTTGTGATATTTATTTTCAAAATGAAGTTAAATTCATCTGAATTATTGGTGAACATTCATTCCTTTTTTATTCAAGCTGTAATCTTTTCAAAAGAGTAGCAGCTCAAAATATCCAAGAATCAGAATTCGAACACTAGTACTACATTATCTTGGAGCAGAACATTGCGATAGTCTGTCTCACCGGAAGTTGAGGCAGATGCCTAAGAAAAGAAGCTATAGCAAACTTTCCAAAAATGAATTATTTGTCTTTTTACTGTTAAATTTAATGAATGTAAATACATGTTTACCTCTCTAGCAAGCTGCACTATCTTGAGATGCAGATCTCTATTGTCAGGGGCAGATAATCCAACTGTCTGTAAACTTTGTATCAACTGTCCAACAACCTTGTGGGATTCTAAAATGACAACAGAGCTGACTGTATAAAACATACAAACATTTATTATATATTATATCTAAATGTCATAAGAATCAAACATTTATTGACGTATAAAACTAGAGGCTATATTGACAAATTTAAAACTTAAATCAAAGTCTGAAAGTAAGGCCAAGACCATCATGACCATATTATATTTAAAGTATTGACAAGGTAATTTGAGTACTCCTCACATGTCAGAAGGTGTGTTTAATAGTGTGATTGAATCTTGATATAACATCTTGTATACATGTACATGGCCAATGTATATACATGTTACACACATGTAGGCAATAAATGTATAACACATAAGACGTACATGTATCTTCTCTAATCACAAGCAATCACTGTTTTCATGGTTTTACCCTGAACATGCTGAATATAGTAAATACCATTTTTGGATAAAAACCTTAAGTATAAGTGAACTTACATTTATATCAAAATGGATAGGGCCTTGGGGATTGGATAAAACCCTTGTACTATTGCCACACTGCAGTGACTGCACCAATGTTACAGGGGAGAACCTACAGTATATATCTTATTCACTTTCCATGTTTTCTGTAAGAGGAGTAATATAATTCCTTCAAATACAGAATATATCTTTACTTACTTTCTGTTTTCAGGAGTGATATAATTTCCTCCACTATAGTATCTGCAGCACATTGTGGGTGTTTAGACAACAATCCTAGGATGTGTGCAACCTTCCATCTAACAACTGATTCCTTTTCTCTGTGATAATGGTCTACCAACTGCCTAACAATATTTACAACATTTTCTCCAATCTGTGACAACTGACGTTCTAGGTGTATTAGACTACTGACTGCTTCTTGTGTGCTGGTCCCGACAGTTAGCTCAAGGTGGACTTCTGGCAGTAGTGGTTTCTGGACTAACTTTAACTTTTTGATAGGTCTAGGTTCCTCCTTTAAAAGAAAAGATAAAACCACATATATATAAATAAGTGAATAACTTAATTGATTGATCATTTTGATGGAATTAAGTGACTTTAATTTTAATATTCATTTCAATAAAGAAGCTACAATGTATTTTTTCTTGTTTCAATATTACAGGGACATTGACAATCAGGTTAGAAAGGAAAATTTCCATTATCCTGATAATCCATTATACATGTAGCAGGTCGAAATTACATGACAGGGTAGCCAACTTGATTATCTGAATGGACAGGATAAAAAGTAATTCTAGCATAAACTCATAAACCATGTGTAATGGCCTTTGATAGTCTAGTATTTTTTTTTTAAATTTGATTCATTTATATGTTTCAGAGTACAGTGTGATGTGACATCCATTTTTACTGAATTTGTACAAATAAGTGTTTATGGGCCAGCTGAAGCCCTTATCTGGGGGCAGGATTTTCTGGTTGTGTTGACGACACAATGGTGGCCATGAGCTGTTTTCTGCCGGTACCTCAAATGACCGAATAACACTTGAAATTTTAATACTAGCACATATTAGTGACTTTTAAAAATTGATTATTAAATAAAAAGTATATCATCAATGTATTTTATAACTTATAAATGATTTACAGAAAGCAGATACAATGTAAGTTCATAAAAAACTTTTTAAATTTAGTGTGTACATCCAATATGCTGACCACGGAAATCATAATCTCCGATATGTTCGATGTACATATTAAATTTAAAACGACCTATATGAACTTATATGATTTCTGTAAATCATTTTAAAGTTATAAAAAATCGATAATATATTATTATTTAATAATCATACCTGCCAACCTCTGAAACCTTCAAAGAGGGAGATCTCCCTCTCTGACAGCTATGACAGCTGAGGGGGAGATTTTGTGCAAACGACATTTCCAAGTGACATACATGACCTGTTTATTTATTCTTCTTAAAATCACATATAAGAGTTTATAGATCTACTTATCTTTTCTTAAATATGGTTTATTTTATATATAGTATGTTAATTTTTTTTTCTTCCTTTTCGTCATCTTTTCAAATTAGCCTCTCATCAGAACAGATTTTCAGTCAAGTTCTGTATCCAGTGTTTATTCATGGAGCAGACAACAAATGGAAGTTTTTAACAACCTTGACTGGCTATACAGCCCTCGTACAGTCGGCTCGGTGCCTGAAGGCGTTTGGTGAGCATTTAAATAATTTTGTGCCATCCGTCAGGAACAGGTGGTGGTTGCAATTTTGGAGGTTGTCATCTTGGTTTTATGAGATGTTTTGGTTTGGTATGTTTACTATTTTGATGTTCTTTCTTCACAATGGCTGCTTTCAGGGCCAGATTGGTCAGCTTGGCAGCCCGCTAACCTCGATGATGTGGAGTACTGGTAGATGAGTCTTGGACGTAGTGCTAAAGATGACAGGAAGCATTATCAGGACCAAAGCCGTGAGGCAAGAAATGAAGGTCAATCATCTAACACCTAGGATACAGCCCTCGGACGTTAATCGGCATAACACTCCCCCATCTACAATGCGTTTTGGAATGCATGTTAACGTGGGAATATGCCAACTACTATGTTTACTGTACAGCGTTGGATTTCTTTTTGTCATCTAAAGTAGTAAGTCGTTGATCATCTAAAAGTAAACCCTCATCCAAGATATCAGGTAAAGGAGAGCTGGCCCAGCACGTCCGTTCAGATGACTGAGACGCGAATCGAATTGGATATGCATGGAGCAGACAAAGACAGGTGCATATCTTATAAATTTCAATTCAAACATTGAATAGAAGTATAGATCTTTCAAACAATGTTCATGATGTTAAATGATTTTCAAATAATTATTTTTTTTTTTGTCTTACAGAATCATTTAATTGCCACCCTTTAATGATCCTTGTTCAATTTGTATTTACTTTATATTGTTTTATCTATTCACATTATTTTAAGAAGGATATCATGGTCTGTGATTTACAGGTCACAACAACCCTCATCAGTGACACAAATGCGTAATTATTAAACGTATGACACAACGATCATGTTTACTTGTCATTCAAGGCTAAAGTATCATAAAGCGGGAGATTCTATACTCCGCGCAGGAGGGTACCGGCAAGTAGGAGATTTCTCGAAATTCGCCATTTGAGTGGGAGTCCCCTGCTCAAATCGGAGGGTTGGCAGGTATGAATAATCAATGTTTAAAAGTCACCAATATGTGCTAATATTACAATTTCAAGTGTTATTCAGTCATTACAAGTGTTATTCGGTCTTTCATGTTACCTGTTTTCTGCTCTTCGGTCGGGTTGTTGTCTCTTTTGACACATTGCCCTTGCTCCTCAACTAGATAGAATATATAATCATCATAATGTGTACGGTGACCATATAATCACTTAAATGATGGCAATAATAGCCATTAGTTTTGTTTGATGAAATGAACAGACTTATTAGACTTTTGATCTAAGTTGGGTGTATCTGTATATCGTTTATTCCACTTGGTTTTTACTTGACAGGAAAGAGCACCCCTTTCTAAAGCTAAAGCTGTTCAGACTGACTTGGCACACTTTATTTCTTCTTCCAGCTCGTTGCAATGAATTACAGTCTTCACAAATTAATCTGTTTATATTGTGTGCTATACTTTATCTAGTGCCTTCGAATTTATCTTTAAAAGTTAACTGATATTAGATTTTGACATTATTGTTTACACCACAGGCACTTGTTTCTATCCATAAGAAGAACCACTATCAACGTATATTTCTCGTAAATATACGTTGATAGTGGTTCTTCCAATGGATAGAAACAAGTGCCTGTGGTTTACACGTTACCTGTTACCTGTTACCTATTCTGTACTTTCCACCTTTATCAGATGAACCACTTCAGTTGGAATATCCTCTTGAAGTGTAGAATCCCTTATATTCACTATTGGATTAAAAACATCTTCTTTATACACTTATATACACCGCCACCACACTTATTTAAAAGTATTCAAACTGTATATACAGTCATATTTTAAAATCTAAAACTTGATAGGTTCATCCATTGTTATTTTGTCCTTTATCTCACTTGAGTCTCTCTCCTCATCGATAGAATATATATACATCACATGTGTCCACAATGCACATTGACTGTAAAACTTGCTCAGCTCAGCAAATGTCTAATTCACATTCCTTATACTTAAACATACTCATCAAATGCAAACTGTAAGTCCTAACCCTTACACTTACACCTAGTATATACCCCTAACCAAAGAGCCTCATTACAGAGTAGTTTATTCTTAAACTTAAGGTAATGAACCATTACATTGTTATTTGTACTTAAAACTTAGCGACAAATAAACATTTAAAATCTAAAAATAATATGTAAAGTTATCACCTATCATATAAGCGTTAAAAAGACCATCTAACTTTAACAATCAGTTTAAATTTTTGCTTATCATTATCATCTATACCACACTCAAAAAATAAATTTCACTATATATGTCTCTTTAACTTGGAAAACTATATGAATATGAACAGTCTTTATAGTAACAAGCTAGTTCTCTTCTGATGTAGACCAAAACATAAGCTGCTTGACAGGCGCTCAATAGTTGTCCATAATTGTTTTAAAAACTGGAATTTTGTACAGTCCACTATTAATTGTAATAGATTATCTTCAAAGTTAAATAAATCATCCACAAGAAGAGCATTTATCTTATCATTTAGTAGATCTCTTAGTAGCATAATGAATTTCCTTCTCACTCCTTCCAAAGAGTTACATTTTATAAGAAAGTGCATTAAGTCTTCAGATTGTTTAAAACACAGAGGGCATAAAGAACTTGTTCTATTTCCATTAAATTTTGCTCGATCAGCTTGAAGAGTGTAAGTCCCACTTATTATTTTGGCTTTGACACATGCTCTTTTAACGGATAAAAGTTCTGAACCACTACTCTCCCAGATATTATGAACTACACCAACTTTAAAGTTATCAGCATTTAACATTTTCATAGATACTTTTGTCCTAGCTTCAAGAATTAAAATGTTTTTCCAATAGTCATTCACTGCGTTATAAACCAATTTTTTCCAAATATGCTTTTCTGGGACTAGATCCAGTACCTCTATAGGGGATGGCAATTCATACATTTCTGTTAATTTTATAATTTGAATAAACCAGCTTTCAGAGTCTCTTGTTTTCAAAGCAAGCTGTCTTTGAGCGATACTGCGTTCAACTGACCCGTGATTATCTGCAATGTTACGAAATAGGGAAAGCATTTTTTTGTGAATTTCAGATTCTATAGGAAGCTGACCAGTCAGGACTAAAACAGCAGAATTCGCAGTGCGTGACGGCAGATGCTGGATTTGTTTCAACAATTGTATATAATAAACAGATAGTTTTGCTATATCAGTTTTTGTTAATCGAATAATATCCAGGCCATACAGTAGCCTCGGAATGACAAAGCACTTTATCATGTGAACTGAGACCTTCGGATTTATCCCATTCAGGCCATAGAGACCAGCGCCCATCAATGCATATACTGTTTTACGAGCAGTTTGTATTCTATCTGGTACAACTTCTTTAACTCCAAATTTAGAATTTATGTCCCTTTTTATTCCTAAGTGGGTAGCATTAATTGGTGTATTTAACTTTTGGTCGTTCATATACCAGGAATGTTCTGACTTGTCTCCTATTTTCAATACACAAGATTTCTGTTCACTAATCGAATATCTAAATTTATTTGCATGGTCCATTTGAATATTAATCATAGTTTGTAGATCATATGGATCATTAGCTATCAATGTAACATCGTCTGCTACAGTTGGAGCACCACAGTATATTGAACCTATGTACGACCCAATTTTGTTTTCCTCATAGATTTTCAGTAAAGAGTTAATAAAAACTTTATACGCAGTTGGAGACCAAACACCTCCTTGACGGACGCCTTGTTTTTCTTTAAACCCACGTGAATAATTTCCTTCCCATTTTACTTTTGTAGTTAAGTCTTCATACCATGCCCTAAATAATAACCAATTATCTCCAGATATGTTCATTTTATGCATTTCTCTAAATAGGCCAGCATGCCATACTATATCAAACGCTTTTTTAGCATCAGTTAATCCAATATATATGGGTAAACGTTTTTCTTTAGCTTCTATTCTTAGTTCAGTTACAACCAGCCCCGCTACAGTAGGGGATTCCCCTTCAGTGAACCCTTTTTGTAATCTACTTTGCTGATTTTTAATAGAGCTTTTGTTACGGGATAAATGTAGCTTTTCTATAGTTTTTCCAATAGCACTAGTTATAGTTATACGTCTATATGAATTTGGATCTTCTTTTGGTTTTCCTCCATTTTTAAACAGAGGGCATCCTATCCCTATTTTTAAATTATTTGGGACAGCAACAGTTTTAAAAATCAAGTTTATCAATTTAGTTAGTATATTTACAACTGTCTGTCCTCCATATTTCAAGTGTTCTATGGTGAATTTATCAACATCTGGAGCTTTTCCATTTTTAAAAGATAAAATACATTTATTCAATTCGTACTCAGTCACTTCCTGAATCGGTTCTCTTGTACTTAAGAAGATATCAGTTAATATTTCAATGTCATTATTAACCAAATTGAAAAATTTACTATCGAATCTATCTTGCACAGATGGCGAGGCCAAATCTTCAAAGTATTCAGCCCAAGCTCCCAGAATGGAGGCTGAATTATTATACAGTCTATTGTTAACCTTCAAAATTGAAGTTGTGGATGACCTTGCATTTCTCTGCTTATTTACTAATGCGAAAAATTGTTTATCATTATTCTCATTTAATTCCATAATTTTGGTATACGTATTTTCTCTTTTCTCAGCAGCCAATCGTCTTTGGGCAGAACGAAGTTTTTTCTTTTGCACTTTCATTCGAATATAGTTAATGCTAGATTTATTATCTTTATTTAATACCTTCATTTTTCCATTTCCAATAGTAAAATTTACCCTCCTTAACAATTTCAGTCATTTCTGGGGTCCAATCCCTTTTCCTCTTAAATTTCTTTTTCCTTTTTGGGCATAGACTTTCAGCAGTAGTCACAATAATGTCAGAAAATTTTGTTAAAATGTTCTCTATATTTTCAGCAGTTTCACCCACAGCCTCATCACCAAATTCAGTTAATCTCTCTTGAAGTAAATTTTCATATTTTTGTTTATCAATTTTATCCCATTTTATACGTAAAGGTCTAGGATCGCTAGTGCTAATATCCATCCTTTCAATACAACAGTTAATTGAAATCATAATTGGATCATGAGTGGATAGATTTTGAAATTCACGATTAAATGACAAATATTTCTTGACCATTGCACTAGTTTCTACAAAATAGTCAATTTGAGATTCATCTCTATTATTGAAGTGAAAAAACGTACTCTGCTTTTTGCAAGTGGAAGGTATTGACAGTCCATTAGATTTTAAGAATTCATCAAAGACAATGTCACGAGGTATTTTACGCTCATTTCTATGCAGTGAGGCATTCATGTCACCTCCTATAATTATATCAGAAGTAGGCAGATATTTTTCTATCATTTCACTTAGCTCATCTAGTACAGTTTTAAAATCCTCAATAGTGATATTTCCACCTCTAGTTGGCATATAGACACATATTAGCACAAGTGGCTGTTTTATGTTGAGACGGATAGCTATTACTCTATTACATCCATCCGGTAAAAGTTCAACAAGATTTTGTAATTTTTTGTTAACACAAATTGCAACCCCAGCATGCCCCCTCCTCCTTTCAGTTGGGTCATTTGTCTTATCATCATCAAAGCATTTTACAAGACATAAAAAGTCAGTTAAAAATTCCTCTAAAGCTTGTTTTTCCCTATTATGTAACCAATGTTCCTGTAACATAATTATATCAGCTCTTTTCTCTAGCATAGATAGATACATATTATTAGATAAAAAACCTTCAATGTTAAAAGATAAAATGTTCAGCACGCTATCTATACTTATTTCATTATCATGAGGCTCTTGTACATGTATATCCTTTCCTACATTTTTGTGGATTGACCCATTGTGGGCATCATTAAATTGTCTCTCTGTGTGCAACCCAACTTTTCCTGTTGAAGACGTTGGAACCTCGGCGGTACTTGTTTCATTTGCTTTCTTGGGGGTATATATATTTGCTCCGATTTCTCGTGAAATCTTTTCCTTGCTTGTGTTTGACATTTTGATTTCCCCCTGGAATGAATATTCCCTAAAAAATTATCACTATTGTTTGTTTGAGCATTAACCACAGAATTGGTCTCATTTTCACTACCACTAGTATCAATGTGAAGACTATTGGGTTGGGATTCATCGTGCCGAAATGACATACCCCCACTAAAATCTGCAAAATCATTCTGAAATTTACAGTGCTTGTTTTCACTATGTCTATCAAATTGAGACCTTTCGTTTCTACTGTACTTATTAGCATTATTTTGCCTCCCTCTATTTTGCCTTTGTCGAGACCGTGTTGATTGATTATTGTTGTCAAATCTCAAGTCCAACAGTTTATCACTTAGATTACTTATTTTATTATCTTGTTTACAAATTTCCAATTCCATACATCGGTAATTTTTACAGATACACAACTTGTAACGATATACCTTTGACGAATTGTTAGATAAGTACAACGGATATAATTTTAACATAGACAATATCAGTTGTACGAAGTTAATGAAAAAATAAAAGCAATAACCTGGATAACTTGGCTAAATTCGGCAACAGCCCTTTTCTTCAGCAAAGCTGCCATTCGGAAGTGGTGGGAAAATAATAACTATCAACAAATACGGTACGAAGTTAAATTTCCGTATTATTATTTTTTTTCTTCAGAAAAGTGCCTGTGAACTTTTGCAATATTTGTACCACATAACATATTGTCATTGGTTATTCTTTTTGTAAACAAAACTGTTCCTTATCGTATATATTTATCGAACGCAATCATAGGTTTGAACGTAGTTTTCAATTTAGAATCGTTAATATTTTTTCGTTTGGGCTGAGACTACTATATACATTATAGTAGTCTCAGGTTTGGGCTTGTATCATATTTTCCCTCCGGTTTATATGATCCGTTCATCCTATATTGACTGTTAAAATTCAATAGAATATCTGAAATTGAGGGTAAATTATATGGACTTCCAAATACCGTTTCGAACCCTATATAGCTAACATCACTGAAGACACATACATTGTCGAAATCTAGATCTGGTGTACAAAAAAATATTGACACCTTGTGTTTGTGGCATAACATCTTTGCCAAAGTTTATCGTTTTCTGTTTAGTATTAAATTTATATTAAGATCCATTTTGTTACATCTCGTGATCAATTTTATTTGGCAATCGTCAATAGCAGTCAGCAAGGCCAGTTGTTCGACCTGTCAGTCAAATGCGTTTTGTTTAAATATACTTCTTCACTTTTTTGGTCTTTTGGAAAATTCTGTTTATGCTGTATTTAGACCCTTCTACAACGAAATTTGTTTTACATGCACCCGTATTAAAATTGCGGTTTTTATCCGACACAATCATAGGTTTGAACGTAGTTTTCAATTTAGACTCATTTATATTTTTTGTTTGGGCTTGTATCATATTTTCCCTCCGGTTTATATGATCCGTTCATCCTATATTGACTCTTAAAATTCAAGAGTCTATCTAAAAATGAGCTGGTACTTTTTCTAAAAATGAGGGTACTTTTTATATGGCCTCCAAAATACCGTTTCGATCCATAACATCACTGAAGAGACATTTATTGTTGAAATCCGGATCTGGTGTGCTAAAAAAATATTGACACCGTATGTTTTTGGCATAACATCGTGGCCACAAGTTAAATTTTTTTCTCTTTAGTATTAAATTTATATTAAGATCCATTTTGTTACATCTTGTGATCAATTTTATTTGGCAATCGCCAATGGCAGTCAGCAGGGTTAAAGAACATCAGTTGTTCGACCTGTTAGTCAAATGCGTTTTGTTTAAATATACTTTTTCACTTTTTTGGTCTTTTGGAAAATGTTGTTTGTGCTGTTTTTAGACCCTTCTACAACGAAATTTGTTTTACATGCACACGTATAGAAATTGCGGTTTTTATCCAACGCAATCATGAGTTTGAACGTAGTTTTCAATTTAGACTCGTTTATATTTTTTCGTTTGGGCTTGTATCATATTTTCCCTCCGGTTTATATGATCCGTTCATCCTATATTGACTCTTAAAATTCAAGAGTCTATCTGAAAATGAGGGTACTTTTTCTAAAAATGAGGGTACTTTTTATATGGCCTTCCAAATACCGTTTCGATCCCTAACATCACTGAAGAAACATTTATTGTCGAAATCCGGATCTGGTGTACTAAAAAAATATTGACACCGTATGTTTGTGGCATAACATCGTGGCCACAAGTTAATTTTTTTTTTCTCTTTAGTGTTAAATTTATATTAAGATCCATTTTGTTACATCTTGTGATCAATTTTATTTGGCAATCGCCAATGGCAGTCAGCAGGGTTAAAGAACATCAGTTGTTCGACCTGTTAGTCAAATGCGTTTTGTTTAAATATACTTTTTCACTTTTTTGGTCTTTTGGAAAATGTTGTTTGTGCTGTTTTTAGACCCTTCTACAACGAAATTTGTTTTACATGCACACGTATAAAAATTGCGGTTTTTATCCAACGCAATCATAGGTTTGAACGTAGTTTTCAATTTAGACTCGTGTATATATATATATATATATATATATATATATATATATATATATATATATATATATATATATATATATATATATAAACGGCCACCGGAAGCTTTATTTTTGTGAAGACCAGGTGGTTGTGTGGTCTAGCGGGACGGCTACAGTGCAGGCGATTTGGTGTCACGATATCTCAGTAGCATGGGTTCGAATCCCGGCGAGGGAAGAACAAACAATTTGCGAAAGCAAATTAACAGATTCAACATTGTTGGGTTGATGTTTAGAAGAGTTGTATATACATAATGTACACAGCCATGTATCACCATCATTGCTGGTGATCCGATGGATAAATCTGTTTTAGAGTTGTCACTGACTCAGACGTACTTATAAATATAATTATTTTCTGTGACTGTATCTTGCATTATTTTGTAAGATCCTTTACTATAGATATTTGAGCTGATCTGTAACAATAACATCTCCATGCCTTATATACCATGTACTGTAGTACGACGCTAGATCAAAACTGACGAGGAAAGGTAACACACGGCCACCGAAAGCTTTATTTTTGTGAAGCCAAGGTGGTCGTGTGGTCTAGCGGGACGGCTATAGTGCAGGCGATTTGGTGTCACGATATCTCAGTAGCATGGGTTCGAATCCCGGCGAGGGAAGAACAAAAAATTTGCGAAAGCAAATTTACAGATCTAACATTGTTGGGTTGATATTTAGACGAGTTGTATATACATAATGTACACAGCCATGTATCACCGATAGATACATCTGTTGTAGAGTTGTCAATGGTTCAGACGTACTTATAAATATAACTATTTTCTGTGTTTGTATCTTTAAGTTACATTAATTTGTAGGATCCTTTACTACAGATAATTTAGCTGATCTGTAAAAATAACATTCCCATGCCTTATATATCATGTACTGTAGTACGACGCTACATTAAAAATGACGTGGAAAGGTAACACCCGGCCACCGAAAGCTCCATTTTTATGAAGCCCAGGTGGTCGTGTGGTCTAGCGGGACGGCTACAGTGCAGGCGATTTGGTGTCATGATATCTCAGTAGCATGGGTTCGAATCCCGGCGAGGGAAGAACAAAAAAATTGCAAAGCAAATTTACAGATCTAACATTAACATGATTAATGGGTTGATGTTTAGACGAGTTGTATATACATAATGTACACAGCCATGTATCACCATCACTGCTGGTGATCCGATGGATAAATCTGTTGTAGAAATGCCACTGGCTCAGACGTACTTATAAATATAATTATTTTCTGTGACTGTATCTTGCATTATTTTGTAAGATCCTTTACTATAGATATTTGAGCTGATCTGTAACAATAACATCTCCATGCCTTATATACCATGTACTGTAGTACGACGCTAGATCAAAACTGACGAGGAAAGGTAACACACGGCCACCGAAAGCTTTATTTTTGTGAAGCCAAGGTGGTCGTGTGGTCTAGCGGGACGGCTATAGTGCAGGCGATTTGGTGTCACGATATCTCAGTAGCATGGGTTCGAATCCAGGCGAGGGAAGAACAAAAAATTTGCGAAAGCAAATTTACAGATCTAACATTGTTGGGTTGATATTTAGACGAGTTGTATATACATAATGTACACAGCCATGTATCACCGATAGATACATCTGTTGTAGAGTTGTCAATGGTTCAGACGTACTTATAAATATAACTATTTTCTGTGTTTGTATCTTTAAGTTACATTAATTTGTAGGATCCTTTACTACAGATAATTTAGCTGATCTGTAAAAATAACATTCCCATGCCTTATATATCATGTACTGTAGTACGACGCTACATTAAAAATGACGTGGAAAGGTAACACCCGGCCACCGAAAGCTCCATTTTTATGAAGCCCAGGTGGTCGTGTGGTCTAGCGGGACGGCTACAGTGCAGGCGATTTGGTGTCATGATATCTCAGTAGCATGGGTTCGAATCCCGGCGAGGGAAGAACAAAAAAATTGCAAAGCAAATTTACAGATCTAACATTAACATGATTAATGGGTTGATGTTTAGACGAGTTGTATATACATAATGTACACAGCCATGTATCACCATCACTGCTGGTGATCCGATGGATAAATCTGTTGTAGAAATGCCACTGGCTCAGACGTACTTATAAATATAATTATTTTCTGTGACTGTATCTTACATTAATTTGAAGAATCCTTTCCTATAGATAATTTAGCTGATCTGATAAAATAACATCTCCATGCCTTATATATCATATACTGTAGTACGACGCTAGAATGAAACTGACGTGTAATAGTAACACCCGGCCACCAAGAAGCTTCATGTTTATGAAGCCCAGGTGGTCGTGTGGTCTAGCGGGACGGCTACAGTGCAGGCGATTCTGTGTCACGAAATCTCAGTAGCATGGATTCGAATCCCGGCGAGGGAAGAACAAAAAATTTGAGAAAGCAAATTTACAGATCTTGCATTGTTGGGTTGATGTTTAGACGAGTTGTATATATAAACCTCTGTCTTGGTTCCGTTTCATTGATGATGTTGACATGTAATGTATTGAATCCAAACAAAAACTGGATGATTTCATCCAACATGCAAACAACGCCCATCATTCAATTAAATTTACGTATGAAATTTCCGACTCTAAAATATCTTTCTTAGACACAACCACATCTATAAAGGACGGTGTCATACCAACAGACCTCTACTGTAATCCCACAGATAAACATCAGTACCTTTCTCCCCAAAGCTGTCACCCCAAACACTGTACAAAAACTATCCCATACAGTCAAGCTCTCAGAGTAAAGCGGATTTGCTCCTCTGAGGAGGCTGTCACGAAACGGTTACAGGAAAGGGGTTTGCGCGCGCTAACAATAACAACCGCAATGACCTCTTACAGTACAAACGGAAGAGGAGTAGCAAAATAGTCCCGTTTGTTCTAACATACAATCAGGCCTTTACTAACCTTTCACGTTTGATTCGTGCCAACTAGCAAATTATTGCCAAACACCCTAAATTATCCAAGATCTTTCCAAATCCTCCTGTCTTAGCTTTTCGGAGACCAGCAAGTCTGAAAGACTTATTTGTAAGAGCTGACGTCTCCTCAAATAAACGCTGTTCAATTGCAGGATGGTGCAAGTCATGTGATAACAGACGTTGTCCGACTTGTCAACAAATACTAAATACTCAAACATTAACTTGCCACTCGACTGGGTCTGTGTACACTATATTTTGCAATGTAACTTGCAAAACCCAGAATGTTGTATACCTCATTTAGTGTCGATGTGGCATGTAGTATGTTGGCGAGACAGAGCAGCCATTCAACAAACGCATAAATGGTCATCGAAGTGACTACACTTGCAAGCCCAACCTACCCGTAAGTCGTCATTTGAGATCACCTGGACACGCCCAAGCTGATCTCAAAAACCTTACCATCACAATCATAGACCACAACAAGGGTTGGTCGTTCGGGAAAGATTTTTGATAAGAAAGTTAAGGACAGTTTCCCCAGAGGGCATAAATGAGAAAAACATAGAATGAGTCACTCATTTTCCTGTCATCACTTGTTTCCAGTAACTCCGGCTTTCGTACTGGATTTACAGTTTGAAGATTTTTTTAAATTACCAGTTTAAATTAAGGGCTCCATTCATTTTGGATTGATGTATAAGTACGTAGCAACGTTCAATTGTTTTACCTTATTAGGTAAAACTTATTTTTCTAATCATTGTTAAACTGCTATTCGTTTGGGAGGCTTAAATATGTTGTTTCTGTTGCAATTGCCCTACCGTTGTCAAATTTGAAATATTATACGAACTTGGATCGGTTAGGGCCGCTTCTTGATTTTTTTGTTTGAGGACTGCCGTCAATGCAGTTATCACATCTAAACTGTCACAACCTTTAGAAATTTAGAGTTGTGACAGTTCACATCGCAAATAACTATTTTTTTGGCATATCTTTGTAATCTTTGCTCGGTGTTTGGAAATTTTAAAATTGTACCAGCGTCTGTGGTGTCCGCTTAAATTGTATAAACTTTCAAGATTTTGATAGTGTCTCAATTTGAATATATTGACATGATTCATTTTACATCGTGCTATTACCGAAGAAGGATATCTGTTATCCGAAATATCTTATATTTGTTGATTTTATAGTTATTTAATGGTGATGATGTACCCTTTTTGACTTGTTATATATTATATTTTGTAGTGTACAGAATCATATTACATGATCCATCGCCCTGTAAGATTAATCGTTGACTATCCATTCAGTCATTTTATATGTATATGATATGATCTGGTGTACAAAAAATATTAACACCTTATGTTTGTTGCATAACATCGTGGCCACAAGTTAATTGTTTTCTGTTTAGTATTAAATTTATCTTAAGATCCATTTTGTTACATCTTGTGATCAATTTTATTTGGCAATCGCCAATGGCAGTCAGCAGGGTCAAAGAACATTAGTTGTTCGACCTGTTAGTCAAATGCGTTTTGTTTAAATATACTTTTGGAAAATGTTGTTTGTGCTGTATTTAGACCCTTCTACAACGAAATTTGTTTTACATGCACACGTATAAAAATTGCGCTTTTTATCCAAGCAATCATAGGTTTGAACGTAGTTTTCAATTTAGACTCGTTTATATTTTTTCGTTTTGGGCTTGTATCATATTTTCCCTCCGGTTTATATGATCTGTTCATCCTATATTGACTCTTAAAATTCAAGAGAATATCTAAACATGAGGGTATATTTTATATGGCCTCCCAAATACCGTTTCGATCCCTTATTGTTGAAATCCGGATCTTGTGTACAAAAAAATATTAACACCTTATGTTTGTGGCATAACATCGTGGCCACAAGTTAATTGTTTTCTGTTTAGTATTAAATTTATATAAAGATCCATTTTGTTACATCTTGTGATCAATTTTATTTGCCAATCACCAATGGCAGTCAGCAGGGTTAAAGAACATCAGTTGTTCGACCTGTTAGTCAAATGCGTTTTGTTTAAATATACTTCTTTACTTTTTTGGTCTTTTGGAAAATGTTGTTTGTGCTGTATTTAGACCCTTCTACAACGAAATTTGTTTTGCATGCACACGTATAAAAATTGCAGTTTTTGTCCAACGCAATCATAGGTTTGAACGTAGTTTTCAATTAAGACTCGTTGATATTTTTTCGTTTTGGGCTTGTATCATATTTTCCCTCCGATTTATATGATCCGTTCATCCTATATTGACTCTTACAATTTAAGAGAATATCTAAAAATGAGGGTACATTTTATATGGCCTTCCAAATACCGTTTCGATCCCTATCATCACTGAAGAGACATTTAATGTCGAAATCCGGACCTTGTGTACAAAAAATATTAACACCTTATGTTTGTGGCATAACATCGTGGTCACAAGTTAATTGTTTTCTGTTTAGTATTAAATTTATATTATGAAGATCCATTCTGTTACATCTAATTCTTGTGATCAATTTTATTTGGCAATCGCCAATGGCAGTCAGCAGGGTTAAAGAACATCAGTTGTTCGACCTGTTAGTCAAATGCGTTTTGTTTAAATATACTTCTTCACTTTTTTGGTCTTTTGGAAAATGTTGTTTGTGCTGTATTTAGACCCTTCTACAACGAAATTTGTTTTACATGCACACGTATCATAGGTTTGAACGTAGTTTTCAATTTAGACTCATACATACATAACCATACATAACTAATACAGTGTCAAAGTGTAGAAATTTCTTACATTAAGTAATTTCTTAGGCTCTTTGGGTTGTTGGTTTAGGGAGGGGGACATTATGGATATTATTGAATACAAGAGTTTCTGCATATAATAAGCAGTTTCATACAGGTTGTGTTTGATTTAAATGTTATTTCTATTTCGTGAGGTTAAGTAACTATGAGTTACAATTTATATTACTGAAATTGAATCCAATCTTCATATTTCTAAGTTATTTGTGAAAAAGGCTTCAAGGCAAGTAACATGTTTCGAAAAGAATTGGGGAAACACATGAACAGACTCGGTAAACATCATAATTTATCATGTCTAACTTCAGTTATTGCCCTTTGTCTGTCTTGTGATTTTTGGGGAAAAAGAAAAATTGAAAAACACGAGAGCATGCGATTTAAATTATACATTACGCATACATTACGCATAAGATCTTCGAATTGACTAATGAAAGAAAATCTATGTATCCAAAATCACGTTATTGAATACAAAAACAAACAAAAAACTTTTTTTCTTCAGATATATATACGGATGAGGTCACGAGACCAAAAATCTAAACTTATGGTCTTTTAGATTTGAGACAGATTTTGAGACCTGGCAGCATAAATACCCCCTCCAAAATGAGACCGGAGCTATGACTGCTTTTGATTAAAAAAAAATTATCTTGGTGATGGGGACAAAAATGTTATTGATGTGAAAACCGTTTCTATCAATTGCAGTGCTGCGTCATAGCTGACATTTCTGTCTTTTCTGGTCTCTTGCTTTTTGTTTTGCATTATACTAAATACCTAATTTTAAATACCAGTGCGTAATTCCTTTTAAAAAGACGCTTTTTTGTTTTGTTAGCATTTTTTTTTTATATTTCAGAAATCGCTATGGTACCTGCTGAGTGTTGGTGCACATGGAGCGAGGAGCTCGACTCCTGGGCATGCATTGACATTGGAGGTTCAAAGATAAAGAACGAAATCTTTATAGTACGGAACGCCAAAACTGTCTTGTTATGACCATTTTTCATTATATGATGTGCATTTACCTTTATATGATGTGCACTTGTCATTACATGATGTGCACTTACCTTTATATGATGTGCACTTGTCAATATATGATGTGCAAACACCTTAATATGACATGCAAATATGCTTATAGTATGTGCAAACATCTTTATATGATGTCCAAACATCTTTATATGATGTGCAACTACACTTATATGATGTGCAACTACACTTATATGATGTGCAAATGTACTTATATTATGTGAAAATGTACTTATATGATGTGCAAATGTCCTTATATGATGTGCAAATATACTTATATGATGTGCAAATATCCTTATATGATGTGCAAATATACTTATATGATGTGCAAATATCCTTATATGATGTGCATTTTCCCTTATATTACGTGCAAACATCTTTATATGATGCCGTTGTGTCATTATATTATGTGCTTGTAATCTTATATCATGTGGTTCGGTTAACTTCATTATATGATGTGCTTTCATCGTCGTTATGGTCAATAAACATGATTACGATTAGAATGATTACTGTCTACGTCATAACTGATTCCGATCTGCTTCAAAAACCACAATCATTCCTAAGACATAAACTTTACACCCCCTAAAAAACCCACCAGAGAACAATTTAATTACACACACCTTTCTCAATACATTTATGCGTAATAGCAACAACAAAAAAACGCATTAAATTCCTTTTGCATTATATAAGTTTAAAATAGCACGTCAATAGTGGATCTAGAAAGTGTAGAAGTTGTTTGCGATTTGGAATTTAATTTGGATACGCCGGTTATGGTTTCATTGATATTTATCACACCTTCATCCAATATTACTAGTTCCTGATGAAACCATACTCTGCTAGAAGAAATTTGTTGAAAAATAAGGATTTAGATTTTAACACATGAGGCTAGCGGAGCTAGGCGTAAAATTGACGTCTTTCGAGTCAAAACTATTAATTTTTACTGGGAGAGGGGGGAGTACGATGAGGGTCGAACCCTAAACAGTTAGGGCAAGTATGGACATAACCATTCCAGCTTTTATATACAGGTCTGAATTGGAATTAATTCATTATTCAATATCTGACACATCATAGGTTTGTGACACCTAATAAATGCGGTCTAAGATTTTCAAAAGTTGAAATTGGGCAATTACCTATTATATTGTCCAATATCCGAAATCTAAATATATTGCTAGATTCAACAAACCTTAAACCAACAAGGACACGAATAGACATCATTCAAACAAAAAAAAAAGATATATGCATATTAAAACCTTCAATCGACAAGGACACTCATAGTAAAACATTCAACCAATAGAGACATACAATAGTTAAACATTCAAACAACAGTGACTAGCATAATAAAACCTTCAACCAACAGGAACAGACAAAGTAAGCCTTTAATCAGCAGGAACATGCATAGTTCAACATTAAACCAATCGTAACATGTTTTATAGAAAAACCTTCTTTAACCAAAAGTCACATCAAAATTTAAAAACACAAGAAATAGCAGATTTGCAATTAGTCGTAAATAGCAAAAAATCACTACCACATGTAGACAATTTATATTAACAATATACGTGCATTGTCGGAAAGAATATAATTAAGTATTTGTATGAGTTTTCGAAAGAGAAAGAAAAAAAAGCTAGATTTTTTTTTATATCTGAACAAAACAGAAATTACCTTATCCTTGTTACATGAAGGATTGTAGGATACAATACTGCATCGGATACGTTTATCAGTATCCCTGTTTTGTGAGAGACGACGTCAATTTATAAAAAAAAATGAATTTCATATCTTAATTATCAAGAAAAATATATCGGATACAATTGTTCTTGACATCAATTTAGTTATTAACCTTGAAAAATGTTGCCACTTCAACGCAGTTATTGGTAACAGTACACAATCTTTAACCATTGGGAAGTCCAATTCCTGCTTCATTTGGTATTAACCATGAATATTACCACTTAATCACACATACCGCAGATTTGTTATATACTATGAGCATACATGTCAGTTCATCGGCATTATATATATTGATATAACTGGAAAGAAATATTGTCTTTCCGAGATATCCATCTATCACTCCGTTTTATGGTTAATTAAAGAACTGCTCAGCTGCTTCAGATATTCTGTAATGCATCTTATTCTATTTAATTATTGCAAATATTCCCTAATGTCTGATTTTATGACATACAAGTCCCCTCAACCACTTTAACATGAAATAAGCGTCCCCTAAAACCAATTAAATATCAAATTAAGGAAACAAGATTTATATGAAGATACACATTTTCAGATCAGTTTCATTTTGGTTTATTGACAATTAGATGAATTCTTTCGTTGATTGGGTTTTCTATTTTGTCAGTATTTATTGCTTCTTTCAGTCGCCATTAATAAATCTGTGTATTAGCATTGTACTCTTCATTAACAAACATTGTTTTGTCACCCGATCAAAACCTTCGAAATATAATCAACATTTAGAGTTACAACAGGAATCAATTTAAATTTTCATTCATAGAACGTATTTTAAAAACCGAAAGACTGTCCAACGTCGTTTATTTATATTCCTTATCCTAGTTCTATAGCACTTTAACAAACAACATCAAAATGGCAATAATAGTTAACCCCGCCAAATTATGTATGATCATGTATTTGCCTGTCCCAAGTGAGAAGCCTATTATTCAATTGCTGTCGTTTGTTGCTATATATCATATTTGTTTTTCGTTCATTATATTGTACGTAAATCAGGCCATTAATTTCTTGTTTGAATTGTTTTACATTAGTCATTTCGGGGCCTTTTATAGCTGACTATGCAGAGTGGGGTTTTCGCAATGTGGAAAACCGTACGATGACCTATTATAAGGCCGTGTTCACATTGACCTAAATCCGGTGTTGTGTTAGTGTAACTCACACGAAAACTAAACACAATTGCGTTCCCATTGATAAAACTCAATGTTTACATGTAGTGTAAATCATGTTTTACCTACACACAGTCGATAGTCAATGTAGGCCTTGTGTAGGTTAAGTGTACACAAAACTAGGCATTAAGGACATTAGTTTTATCGTGTATATATTTAAGGAGGAAACTATTTTTGAGTAAAATTGATATTTTTGATAATTATTAGTTGAAACTATTTTTGAGTAAAATTGATATTTTTGATAATTATTTGTTGTCCAAATTTTGCAGATTTTTTTTGTTAGAAAAAATTAACGTACTTTATTAACCCCTAATCAAGACTCAAAGCAGCATAATTGCCGAACCCATAAGGCAGCAACCAATTGATTTTCGGGGTGTGTGTGGGGGGGGGGGGGGGGGGGCTATTATAGTCGAGTATAAAACATAAAGGCTAGGGGGTGGGGTGGTGAGCTATGGATTTTGTTTTGGAAACAAAAAATGTTTCCAGTTTTTGGCCCTGAAAAAAAATTTGTTTGTTTCACCCTACTGAGCTGCCACTATATATAATGCTAAAATTGATTTCGACTTGTCACCAAAATTTGTCCTGAAAAAAATCAATAGCTCACGCCCCCTCCCCCTCCACAAAAAATGAAGTAAATAGTTGCTGCCTAATTCATTTGAAAAGGTCTTCCCGAATCGACTTGACGTACACAGAAATATTCGCCACTGGTCTTTACTCAAAAAACGATTCACGCATAAATTCATGACTTAAAAAAGTGTGAGGTAAATGCTATGTTTGTCTAGTATCTCAGTTCTGTTAAATAACACGTAAAATAAATTAAAAAAAACGTTACCCTATTCCTTTACCAAATACTCCTCGGAGAAGAAATACCATTTGAAACGAACAGAAAAAATAAAAATGTAATGATCCCTAATATCTCAATCCTTTTTCCCGGCTGTAAGCACGCTGTTGCAGCTAACGTTTTCTAATGCTTTATCCAGACATCTCTAGTATATTCAAACTACTGCAAATTATATAAAAATGGCTTTCATAAAGTAACAACCACTTAACTTAAAAAAAGGGGGAGGGTTATTTTTTTTATCTGAGTCAGATTTTTTTTCGCGCGTACGTTTTTATTCCTTTTTTTTCCGATGCTGGTGATCAAATACTTTTTCTTCAATATTTAACACTATGATAAAATTAACGGTACCAATTTTCTTGCACCAGATGCGCATATATTGTATGGGGAAACTATTGATTCAGAATATTTTTTTTATCATCTGTATGACCATTTTTTTTTATCAATTTGGGGATCGGAATATTTCCATTCCCATCCCCCACTCCCCTTTTGAAGTCAAATGGTTGTTCCCTTACCGCTAGAAAAATTTCCCAAAAATTTTGAATTCAGTTCTACGTAATGAACATTTAAATGACATATAGTTTACAAGTGGGAACAAATCTTATGTACAGGTAGCTAAACAAGGTTTATAGATGTGAACAAATGTAATGTGAAACCAGTGTACACTACACTAAACTAATTGTAAACATGTTTACTCTACACGGCGTTTGGTGTGAACACGGCCTAAGTTGTTAATTTCTGTGTAATTTTGTCAAGGTTGGTAGGGTTATATGTTTTCAAATGATCAATTTTGACTGCACTTTTACAACAAAACAATAATAACTAAAGATGCATTGTCAAATAAAGTATTTTCTACCTCACCGGTTACTCGAATCATTTTTCGAGTAATTAACCATTTAACCGATAAATAATAGAATGATTCAATCAAAATGTTCAAAGACTCTCAGACTGTGTTCAGAACTTTTCGACAACAAGTCATCGTTATATGATATGATACATTGAATTTTTGTCTTTTATATTTACATACTTTCCTAGACCATTCTGTATTGATCATTTTTGACAAAATGGACAAATGTAAAACCAGTATATACATACACAGAATTTGAATTTCCCAATTTTTAAGAATCAAATATGACAAAGACCTTTGAATGTTAATGATTGTCACTTGTTTACATTCATACAATATATATGTATATAGAATATTAAATAATATAAAAAAGGAGATGTGGTATGATTGCCAATGAGACAAGTCTACACAATTAAGAGACCAAAATGACACTTATTGGATAAGCGATAACTATTAAAGCAATTAGTGTTTAATATAATAATAAGCTTGATAATATCTATTTGACCATCGCGTGGGGCAACTAACGCACATTGCATATTGACTCAATTTCCCAGACAGGAGATATAATTATCATTAGTTGGTCAAATGTATCACACATATATACAGATCTATAATTGTTAACATGAATTTTGAATCCATTTACAGAAATGTATTAAACATGGTAATTCACATACGAACAACATGATATTAATATTTATTTGACAAATACTCTGAGGTATTGTCCTTCAATTCTGTCTGTTGGATCTCATAGATCATATGACCAGACTGTTGTTGCCCTAAATCATGACTTGCATCTGGCATATTCGGGAATTGATATCAATTTGCTTTATCTATTATTCTAAATACGACATAAATTTGCAATGTGATTCTCGTAAAGGTTGCAATTGTTATGATGTAAAACACACAAGTTCTTTATAAATGATTTGTGAATGTCACATAAGGTCGTGTTTCCATGCCTTTTTTTGTCGTTTTAGACTTGCTTAATTCCAGTATATGCCTACAGTTTTGTATAATATTTGTTAATTTAAGCTGTATGATTTTTTTTCTCTTTTTTTGGGATATTATAGATATTTTTTTTTGCTCTTTATCTTTCGTTCTTCCAGTGATCAAGAATTGAAAAGGAATGGATTGAGTGCAACACAAACTTACAGTCTCCTCAGTGGCGGATCAACATTTTTTTTGTAAGGGGGACCCACTGAAAGACCTAAAGGGGGAGGGAGCGCTCCAGTCATGCTTCAGTGATTCTTAGTCACCATAACGCATAACAATTCATATTAGGCGTAAAAAGTAAAATCACAAAAATACTGAACTCACAGTAAAAATTCAAAACAAAAATTCCATAACGAAATGGCAAAATCAAGTGATAAAACACATCAAACGAATGGACAACAACTGACATATTCCTAACGCATAACAGTAACGAGAAAGGTGTTGCCACCTTCCGTGAGAGAGATGCTGAAACAGACAATATTATAACAAATTGTGATTTTGCGTTTCTGCGAGGAAAAAAATTTACATGCACATTTTATGAATGTCAAAATAGTTGATAACAATGCTATACGAATACCACATCATATTCTTGTGCCAGTACCATCCAGAACCGCGTGTAGACCAGTGTTAGTTTTATGTCGCGTTTGAGGTAATTTATGGTAAATGTTGTTAACGGCAAATCTTGGATTAATTCTGATAAGGTTATTAAAAACTTACAACTGAACTTGTGCTTAATTGGCACATCTCATCTATCAAAACCATTTGAGTTGTACATCCTATGCCGTAAACAAAATAAAAGTAACGAAGACAGCTACAGTGTTTTAAAATCTCTTGCATATATTTTTTTATATTTCATACTTCATATTTTAAATGTCTTTTTTGGTAACAAATCAGAACTATTCCTACAGATGTAAGGAATTAAGATTTAGAAAAAGTGTTTGAAATTAACAAGGTTATTACAATGTGATAAATAAAGCATTAAACATGAACATAACTGGTCATTATTGTTGTAAGATACTTGATATTTTCTATGAGTCAATTTTTCTGATAGGTTTATTTCTCAAGGACAGAATAAATTCCCCAAAGAAATACGTCTTCGACGTTATCTTAATTTGTTGTTTAAAGAGTGTAAATGTAAATTAAAAACAATTTATTGAAGCAGAATTCCATTAAACATCACTTTTAACTCATATAAAAGACTAACGGGTTTCGCAGCGTTCTTTAAATGGTTCCACGTTACCCACCAGAGAATTCAAACTACTTGCGAAGAGTCGTTCAACTTATTATTTTCTGATTTACTTTACGTTTACTATGTAAATCTACTGTTAAATGCATAATTTTGTTTTATTTATTATTAACACCAGAAAGTAAGGATGTCAGCAGTATATAATAAACATGTTGTACAATAAAGATATATTGCTTTTGTATGGAACGCCAAAACTGTCTTATTATGACAATTTTTCATTATATGATGTGCATTAACCTTTATATGATGTGCATTAACCTTTATATGATGTGCATTAACCTTTATATGATGTGCACTTGTCATTATATGATGTGCATTTACCTTTATATGATGTGCACTTGTCATTATGTGACGTGCAAACACCTTTATATGACGTGAAAATATGCTTATATTATGTGCAAGTATCTTTATATGATGTCCAAACATCTTTATATGATGTCCAAACATCTTTATATGATGTACATACATACTTATATGATGTGCAAATGTACTTATATGATGTGCAAACAAACTTATATGATGTGCAAATATCTTATATGAAGTGCAAATGTACTTATATGATGTGCAAATGTTCTTATTTGATGTGCAAATATACTTATATGATGTACAAATATCCTTATATTATGTGCGTTTTCCCTTATATTATGTGCAAACATGTTTATATGATGTGGTTGTGTCATTATGTTATGTGCTTGTAATCTTATATCATGTGGTTCGGTTAACTTCATTACATGATGTTGAAACGTCATTATATGATGTGCTTTCACCGTCGTTATGGTCAATGAACATGATTACGATTAGAATGATTTTAATGTCTACGTCATAACTGATTCTGTTCTGTTTCTGCAGAATTAATATAAACCCGGATCATATCTTTAGCTATTAAAAAAGAGAAAAACCTTGACATGTTTGTTTCTCGATTTAAGATGAGAAAAAAAATCACACCAAATATTGATGGAGAATTGTCAAATTCTGAATTTTAATCGATGGGTCTACAATAATCAATATACGGGATCTACAATAATGAGCACACAGTTAACTTTTTACATTTTAGAAATAGATCTTTAATCTTTTAAGCGAAAGTGCATTTTTAAGATAAAGTGAGACAGTGCATTTAAACAAAAAATAACGTTTCAAACATTTCGGCGGAAGATTAAGATCAATTAATACAGGAACTAGTTGAAGAATTTCCCGGCAGCGGCGAAAATATGATAAAACAAATTTTGTGGCTCTTATTTATAGCTTGCTGTTCGGTTTGAGTAAAAGCTCTGTGTTGAAGGCCGTAATTCAACCTATAATTGTTTACTTTTTACACATTATGACTTAGATGTAGAATTGTCTCATTGACACACATATCATATCTTCTTATTTCTATTCATTGCAAAAGACACCAATGAACTTAAAGTCAATTTTAAAAATGTTTTATAACGATAGCTGCAAATTTATCCTCTCTTGCATATATAATTATGATTGATCGATTAATTTGTTGATTGATTGCTGTTTAACGCAACTTTCAACACCATCATGCTAATTCGTGGCAGTGAGTTTATATTGATGGAGGAAGCCGAAGTCCACGGGGGGAACCACCGACTTTCGGTAGGAAAAACTAATAATTGTATTCAATTAAGATTGGAGTCGAGCTTTCCTACCACGTGTGGGATTCGACCAACCTACATGTAAGTGTTGACAGGCTAGATACTTGGACCACTCGGCCACCGAGCCCCCACCCCCCCCCCCCCCCCCCCCAAAAAAAAATAAAAATATAAAGGAATTAAAGGAGATATGGGATGACCTTCAACTCGGTGCATGACATTTGCTTGCATCTTTTTATTATGTTTTCATGCATTTATTGCACACTTACAAGTTACATGCTTATGAATGAATGGTTGACGTCCAGCGGAAAATTGATATATACATGTATATATATATATATAAAAGACTATGTGGTATGATTGCCAATGAGACAACTCTCCACAAGACACCAAATGACACAGACATTAACAAATATAGGTAAATACGTAAGTAAGTAATTAGTTTATTACTGTCACAATCTAACATTATACATAATATATTATACATCAGATAAAAACAGCATAAAAATATATTGATTCCTGCCTTAAAAGACATAGGAGACACTTTTACCTCATGCTCTTTAAATATATACACAATTTAAAACATTTTTCAAAAGTAAAAAAAAATATTTCAAAATACAAAACAATTTCTTCGTAGATCAACAATTTTTCACTTAAAAGAACAAAAAAGGTAGAATTGATTTAAAAATCTTAAATAATATGCTAATAAATAATAATTAAAAATTTAAGTTCTTTAAAGGTTATAAATTTATCTTTCTCCTCTTAAACATCAAATGCAATGTTTTAGCTATTTAAAATGGAATTTCATCACAACTCATGATATAATTAAATTGCTGTAGGTAACCGTACGGCCTTCAACAATGAGCAAAGCCCATAGCCCGAAATGACAAATGTAAAACAATTCAAACGAGAAAACTAACGGTATAATTTATGTACAAAAAATGAACGAAAAACAAATACCGATATGTAACACAACAACAGACGACAACCACTGAATTACAGGCTCCTGACTTGGAACAAGTGCATATTCGTACGGGAACATATTAATGTGAAATGAATATTTACCCTGTTTTGTAATAGACTGACACCCTGAGTGATTCCGGTATTTGATTTTACTCCTTAATTTAGCAGGGAAGCAGCAAATACCAATTTTAAATTCCTTGGTTTTGAACCGGCCGGAATTCAAACCTACGACCAGCAACACTAGAGGCTAGCATGCTACCATGAAAGCACCGCCACTAGACAGTTACCCGAAATATAAAAGGAAAGCCTAAACAGGGTTAACATACTGACCATTGTTTTTTTTTGGTGATTGCTGGGGAAGGGGGGCATGTTTTTTTGTAAATGTTTGATTACAAGTTTCTTGATAGATATTTTATCTTTTTCAGAAGGGAATCAAAATAATTGTTTCCATTGAAAATTCGAGAAACAATAAAAGAATAATAAAATTAGAAAAATAACAATATTATTTTTAAAAATGAGTTTTTCATTAAAGTCGAAAAATATGTTTGTCCTGGAACAAGGAAGTACATGTCCTCCTGCCCACACTTCATGTTTACATCACGATGACCGTGAGGGCATTCCGATGTATTGTCGCAACAGAGATTTGACTTTCGATTTTGACTGGTACATGTAACCGATCGTATAAAAACACAGACATAATAACATTCCTTGTCGCTTCAAGTGATACTCATAAAAACATTTTTTTTTAAACATATTAAATTAATAATATGAAAATGTTGCGTCGTTAGGAATATATTTATACATTTTTAAGTAATATTTATGCACACGTACTGAACAATTGTGTTAACACATGCGGAAGAATATCTCAAAAATGTTTATGCGGGAAAAATGAATGCCTACATAAATCGAAACTATTCGAAAAAGAGTTTTTACCATGCACTTGCACTGTACTATTATTAGAATAGTAGAATAGAATGGTATAGCATTTGGGACAATTTAATATATAACAACAAACCAGAGTATAACGATCACCTACAATATAATTGTGATTACTGTGAGGTTGAATTCACTGTCATTTATTCATCCACGCACGAACTTGTCTCAGAAAAAAATATATCTCTGTAAGTTAACCTCACTTTCAGGTATTGAGATGTGAATTTCTTTTAGACAAGTGCGTTTGACCATCCACGAGAACTTGCTGTCATCCGATGTTCAGTACTTCAGTTCTTTGATACTTTCTGTTCTAGTAAATACTACATCAGCCAATGAAATTCAGCCTTCACATTTTGAAGGTGTATAGAAATCCGACAAAACTAAGAATCCCAATGGTCTTTAAACAGAAAATAGAATGTAGCGTTTTCAGATCCGCGTAAGCAAAGCTTGGACACATAATATCTGTGTCTGAATGAACATAAAAACACTGTATTAATTTTTTGTTTACTGAGGCCTGGTGGTCTCTAACAGATAGAGAGTTGTGTTTTAAATTTTTCTAAGTGAAGATTTACGGCGGTGACTTTTAATATTTTGCGTTTATCTTTAAAACTACAAATAGATTAAAAAAAAAAAATTATTGCAATGTGTCTGAATATATTCAATGGTAAATATTAAGGTCCCATTTTGGGCAATTTTGGCTCTTATGAGTTTTGTTGTTTTATTGCCTGTATTGTTGTATCATGCTTGATACTTATTTATAGAAAAACCTTTTCGCAGCAAAATAGTTTTCTCGTTTGAATTGTTTTACATTGTCATTTCAGGACCTTTTATACTGACTATTCGGTATGGGCTTTGCTCATTGTTGAAGGCCTTACGGTTACCTATAGTTGTTAATTTCTGTGTCATTTTGGTCTCTTGTGGAAAGTTGTCATCATTCCACATCTTCTTTTCTTATATTATAAGAACAGATTTTAAAATAAGTAAATTGTAATTATTATCATTTTCATCATTGGTGGTGCGGACGGGGTAGGAAAGATGGGAATTCCTCTAATTTTTTTCCAAGTCATTACCGTGAAATAGGGAAAAAACAATCATTCCAAAGACATAAACTTTTCACTCCCCCCCCCCTAAAAAAACCCACCAGAGAACAATTACACACACCTTTTTCAATACATTTGTTCGTAATAACAAAAAAAAAACGCATTAAATTCCTTTTGCATTATATAAGTTTAAAAAAGCACTTCAATAGTGGATCTAGAACTTCAATGCCGGTTATGATCTCATTGTTATTTATCACAGTCAACTTCATTCAATATTACTACTTACTAACTTCCACAGCTAAAATGATCAGCAAAGCAAACTTTACAAAACTATGAACATACTGGAAATTCACGTATTTACTTCTTTTAAAAAAGCCGCTAGATATACCAGATATTGTCAAATATAAGCCTAGTACAATGAACATAGAGCATGGCATAAAAAATCATTTCTTTAAATTAATAACTTTAACTGTATACCCATTATTGCAGACCTCGTATTTTCATTATTGTAGACCCATTGATTAAAACTAAACTTTGCAATTCACAATTTGACCATTTTCCAATAATTTCTGGTACAGATTTGATCCGGGTTTATATTAATTCTGCAGAAGCAGATCGGAATCAGTTATGCCGTAGACAGTAATCATTCTAATCGTAATCATGTTCATTGACCATAACGACGACGAAAGCACATCATATAATGACGTTTCGACATCATATAATGGAGTAAACCGAACCACATGATATAAGATTACAAGCACATAATATAATGACATAACCACATCATATAAAGATGTTTGCACATAATACAAGGGAAAATGCACATCATATAAGGATGTTTGCACATAATATAAGTATATGTGCACATCATATAAGGATATTTGCACATCATATAAGAATGTTTGCACATCATATAAGTATGTTTGCACATCATATTAGAACATTTGCACATCATATAAGTATTTATGCACATCATATAAGTATATATGCACATCATATAAGTATATTTGCACATCATATAAAAATGTTTGGACATCATATATAGGTACTTGCACATAATATAAGCATATTTTCACGTCATATAAAGGTGTTTACACATCATATAATGACAAGTGCACATCATGTAAAGGTAACTGCACATCATATAATGACAAGTGCACATCATATAAAGGTAAATGCACATCATATAATGAAAATGGTCATAACAAGACAGTTTTGGCGTTCCATACTTTTGTATATATTTTTGACCTTGGTTACATGGTTGTAGTTCTTGACTCTATGGTGTCTGAGGAAGCTGCACATCCTGTCAATTTTAATATATTTTTGAAATTTTGCCAATCACTATGATTTCACGACAATAAGATGTCATTCGTTATGAACTAATGAGATGAATAGTATACATTGATGCTCCAGGAATCTAACAACACATAAAGAAAGAAAATATAAAAAAAGTTCGTAGAAATTTTAAATTTTGAACCTTTGAATTTGGGCTTACATTGAGCAACACGATGGATGCCACTTGGTGGAACAGGTGCTGCTAATCCTTCCGGTGCACACGAGAACGTCATCTGGTTGGTTTCGTGTAGCTCAGTCTTAAGATTTATATGGATTATTTTGTTAACTCTAGATATTTGTGTTTTGAATGTCCCCACATCATTGATATATTTCGTCTCTCATTTACAAAATGGCAGTACATTAACCAAAAGAATAATCTCCCCATCATACTCCCATGTCAAGCTCCAGTCAGGTAAGGAATAAACATTATCGCACCGCGGGTAAAATATCACGTTGTGATTGGTTTAGCGCCGTCACGTGGTGACCCCCTATGAGACCGTAGGGGTTAGTAAATTTCATAGGGGGTTCATGACGTCACGTCCTACTGTTAATGGTGACGTCGTCTATTGATGTTATTGTATTTCATTGTTTATTTTTCTACAAAACTCAGCAGGAAAAGTCCTGCGTGCGATATATTCGTTATACGGTTTACTACTGACCCCCTACGAATCCATAGAGGGTGAGTAAAATCCATAGGGGACTCGGCCTACGGCCTCACCCCCTATGGATTTTACTAACCCTCTATGGATCCGTAGGGGGTCAGTAGCAAACCATATAACTTATATTATCGGACCACAGATGAATTATCACGTTGTGATTGGTTAAATGCCGTCACGTGGTGACCCCCTATGAAACCGTATGGGGTTAGTAAGTTTCATATGGGGTTCATGGCGCGTTAATGGCGACGTCATCTATTAATGTTGTTGTGTTATATTGTTTATTTTTCGACAAAACGCCGCAGAAAAAGTCCAGCGTCCGATAAATTCGTTATACGGTTAACTACTGACCCCCTACGGATCCATAGAGGGTGAATAAAATTCATAGGGGACTCGGCCTCCGGCCTCACCCCCTATTGATTTTACTAACCCTCTATGGATCCGTATCGGGTCAGTAGCGAACCATATAATTTATAATATGTAGTTTTAATTTAACACCCTCGTTAAAATTTCTACTCTGTAATTCCCATTTACTCAATATTGAAAGGCCAGTGCTATCACTTAGTGTCCGCCGTCTGTCATCGTCCGTTAACTTTTACAAATGTTATCAATGATACCATATGTATAACATAATATCTTGTTATTAACCCTTATATATCGAGAAAAACTGACAACGACTACACAACTTTAAGCTAGAAATAGCACGTGATGTGTAATATTTTGAAACCGTTAATTATAGATAAAATCTGACAAGTAAAAACGTTTAGACTGTCGAGATCTGCAGTCTATTATTTTACTAAAGATCGAGGGTAACGTAAAAAAGCACATATGACCAAGCAAGAGCGGACCTACACATATTTTAACGAAACGAATTTTTCTAAGGAGTTTTAGCATTTTTTCCCCCTATAATCTTGATAAACACAAAAGAAAAAGACAAAAACTATAAGTCAATAGGATCAGCAGGTCTAGTTCTACAAATTTGTCAGTCGACTAAAAATACAAGTTATTGCCATCAATTAATGTTCTGTTTCCAATTCATGATAAATAACACATGGATATAAGTGTTCTGTAAACTAAAAAATGGTTATGTAAAGACGATAGACCTGCATGGCTTATAATTAACAAAGTAAATTAACTGCCTTACGGTAAATTGCTTTTAATGAAATATGTACAAAACATGACGATGAGCTTGAAATAACCTTTCGTCCTGAAGCATGTATTGTCATAAACAGTCCTTTTTTAATATACAGCTAAATCGAAAATTAATTAATCGCCGTCGGTATCTTTTTTAAAGAAATGGAAATTCTAAATTAGGACAAAATAAAACTCGTTAATTTCGCAATCTAATTTCCACTTTTAACAAAACTTGAACTGAAAAGAATATTGTCATTGTTATAGAAATGTATTTTTTCTCTATTTATACTTGAAGATCGTTTCGTAATTTCCTTTCTCTATTTTGAGACTAGTTATTTTGTGCCATTTAAATATAATTAAAACACGAGAACTTAAGTATAAATTTAGTTGGCTAAAATTGTAAAGTATTTCTTGCATTGGTTCTGCAGTAAATAGCACTGCTTAAGTGGTTTATTTTAATGGTTTGAATACCAAGGCTGCAAACTGTCGAACTGTTGTTTTATATTGTAGTTTAGTTGGACAGAGCATTTCTTTATTAGCACCATTGAAATCATACAAACGGTGTAGCTATTATATTTATAGTAGAACACACATAGATTTGATAGTACTTAACCGAATGCCGATGAAGGAGATCCGCCATCATACATGTATATTTCGATCCGAAATGAATAGAGATCGACAATCCTTTGAAAAGAAACAATGTACCTAGTGGAAATAAGAAAAAAAATTGAATTTAATATTGAAAAAGATATCGAAAGGTTATGCATTTCTCTGTATTTTTATATTTGCATTGGTAGTATTTCGTCCTCAAATCGAAAGAAAAGAAATCCAGAATCTGCTTAAAATTTTGTAAATTATCTTTAATGTTTAACTTCCTGCATTTGTTTTAACCTGTCCTAAGTCAGGAACCTGTTGTTCAGTGGTTGTCGTTTCGTTAATGTTGTTGAAAGTCTTTTTCCATTCTCGTTTAATTTTATATAGATTAATTTAGACCGTTGTTTTTCCTGTTTTGATGGTTTTACGCTATTACTTTTGGGGGTTCTTTATAGATTGCTGTTCCGTGTGAGCCAAGGTTCGATGTTTAAGGCCATATTTGACCTATATAAAGGATTTACGTTTTACATATTGTTACTTAGATAGAGAGTTGTCTCATTGGCACTCATATGACATATCCATGAGCTATGTAAGTCTTATATTTAGTGAAAAATGGGTGTTATTGGGCAAAATAATTAACCCTCTATCGTAGAAAAAATCCCAAGGGAGTCCGAAAATCTGAAAAAAATCGTAAACCTGACGTAAGTACATCCTTTACACGAAATAACAGGCTCATTAAGAACAAAATAGTTACAACTTGGCACACCGGACGCGCGTTTCGACTACACATAACTACATATAACCCATCATTGATGCTCAAATCTAATATAACAAAGGGCTACTGGTAAACATACCCAACTATATCAATCCAATTAAGGACCGATAACTCTGTCGATAGATATTATCGGGTATACAATATTGTTGAAACCAGCCCAATCGTATTATACGTCTCTGTTGAAATGTATACAATAACTTTTCTTTTTTTACACAAGTTAAACTTCATATCGATTCATTGAATGCCTGGATTTAGCTTTAAATATTGAATTAAAAAAAAATAATAATAAAATCATATACAATATGAAATCCATTTAAATTAAAATTTGAATCAGAATATTTCTTTGAAATAATTATAGAAACATAAATATTGGAATGTCTTTTAAGCAAAACATATTTTTTTATTAATGAAATTTTCGTAATATTCATATTTTCTTAAAGTTTATTATGAAACATACTTCTTCTGATTTGACACTGGAAAGAGAATACATTTATTTGTACATCTATGAAAACTTTTGTATAACACAAAATTTAAACTCTGGTAATACATGTATACACAGGATGTTTAATGTCACCTGGTTGCTTTTGGTTTGCACGTCTACCTGACAATATATTGTGATGTAACATTACATCCCAAGTCAGCGTTCACCTGGTGGGTCAAGGGATGAAATTTTAAAGGTATAGAATATTTATCTATAATTTGTTGGGCATTGATTTTTTTTTCTCTTGCGATGATTTTTTTCTAAAAGGAATGTATAAATATATTTCTAAAGAAAGATAAAATATACAGAAAACAGGAAAAACACCTTTAAAAAAAGAAGAGAAAATTTTTATTATAAGTTTTATTGTAATCTATTTTCTGGTAACAGTATATCCTGGATGAATATCTGTCCAAATAAATGTTCCCGTGTCACACTGAAAATAATATTTTTTTATCAAGAAATTTTGAAACCAATCATATCGAAATATCACCAAAGAAAATAACAGAAACATAAGAGATTCTGCATGAAAAATTAAATATAATCTAGGAAAGTCTTAATACTATAGAAGTCCTTGATTTGATGCAACATTTCCATATACATCAGCCGCCATTTTGAAAAATCCCGAAAAATTACCTTTTTTAAATAGATGTTTGACCGAATTTGCCCTGAAATTAAACTGTTTTAAGTAGTACTTTTCGCCAGATATATGTTTAAATATACTTAATCGATTTGCAAAGTTTGTTTTTTATTTACGGAATTTCTTTATTTGTTGTACAAGTAGACATGGGTATCGGTAATTTAGCATTGAGTCAACGGAGAAATGACGAGAAAAGTGCATGTTTTTACGATTCAGATTTGACCGAATTTAATCAAAAATTAAACTGTTAAGACAAACATTGTTTGATGGAAATATGTTTGAATATCAAGGATTGATTTGCAAAAGTAAGAAAACGGATCAGGTTTATGAGAAAATTAAACTTTATTGAAGCATCTATGCATTTTATACTGGGGAAATATAATACAAAATGGCGGCTATTATACGTCACAAAAGTCACGTGATGTCTAAATTAGTTGGATATGACATGTTTTTTGGAGTAGCTTTCTAAAAGATTCAGTTTGCAATGATGTATAATATCATTCAGTATTAAATTTTATGAATTTAAAGGGAAACTTCGCAAAAAAATCAAAAATTGATATTATGTTCATTCAGTATAAAAATGCTCAAATTCATAGTTATTAAAGTTTTATTCCGCTAGATAAGCGATCACCATCGATTTTAAATTTAGAGTATCAATTCTCTGCGTTCGGCCATTTTGTCTTCTTTCCCGATTAATAACAACGATATGTCTATAAACCACAAAGGAACAAAACTACAGTAACCGATGTAGTCGTAATTGCGTGTCGATATCTTGTCAATCGTACGGTTTTTTTATCCGACTAACTGACTTGATACGGAAAATATTCTTATTTTTTTAAATTACCATGGTCTGTTGTTTTTAAACTGTTGATATTGGAATTAGGTAAAAAGTCAAAGTTGAAATCATAAATAAGTGTTCCGTGAAAATTGTTTTCGAAAATCTAATTTGTTCATAATTATTTAAAGTAATAATCTTTTTTCAAATAAATTCTGATCTTCCCTCATCTGATCACCAGCATGGCTAAAGGTATTACTTCCAAAGGTATTGTGAGGGGTGTGAGGTGACACGTCCAGGTATTCAAGCGATTTCCTGTCGGGCTTGCAAGTTCATGCATCGTTTCACCTCTGCAGGTATTGATCAGTGTACACGGCGGATAACTTATAACTTTCCATTTTGAACTATCAGATGTATAATATACAACTCTGTCTTACTAGTCAGTACTAAACTCATACGCTTGTTAATAAATAATATTTCTGGTGTAAAGAATATTATTCATAAAAATATAAATAATACCCAAAAAATAAGATTTGATGAAATTAAAATCTATTTAAATATTTTTTCCAAGGGTGAATTTGGGAAAATGTAATATATACTCATTGCCAATAGTGAAGGACAGATTGGAACATACCAGAAATATTGATTTAAAAAAATGTACGCACTTGTCGACGATTCGTTTATACGACTGGGTAGAAAGTTACGGAACTATTATATAGCGCAATTTAAAATATATACATGTATACATTGAACATAAGAAAAAAAACATATATTTTGAATAAATTGGGGTAAAAGTTTTGTAAAAAGACTAGTCCATGTATGCCAACAGTATGTAATCATCGAATGTCGATAGACTAACTATTGTATACAAGAAGAAGAAGAAAAAGAAGAGAACCAATTTGATTTAAATACAGGTCGATGTATAATTTGCTTTGGGTCATCGAAGTTGTGGACATAGTAAAATTACAGATTTATATTTCAATAAGATTGTTCTCGAACAAAGGAAGGAATTCGTCATCACAATTGTTATATATGCCACTGGACGAACACTAATTATCCCCAAGGGATGTGAATATTTTGCTGGGAAACTACTGGGAAACTATTGAGTATCAAAGTTTCAAATTAATTTCGGAATTTATTTTCTTTCTTGGTATTCGAGGGAAATATGACATTAAATTGGTTCTGTCTTTTTTTTAAACATCGTTAAAAAGATGTGTGTCTAAGGTGGACGCCACAATAACCCTGTAATACTAGTACGAGAGTATAGCATGTAAACATTCCTTCTCAATAATATGGTTGTATTGGAAATCTTTTCATACAGATTGACAACTCATGGTCCGATATGCATGTAATATTTGCCACATGACGCCCATAGTTCTTTCTACCATCATCATCTTATTCTTTGATATTGCTGTAAACATCGATGGTTCACACCCAAACAAAATGGGAGTAATGTACCTTCAGAGCTTCTCCGTGGTATACACTTGTGAAACTAAATATATAGACGAAATTTCTGTATTGAAATGAATCTACATCTTCAAATAACGATTTTGAGTAATCACCTTACAAACCAATATAAACGTATGGCAAGATATAACCATGAAGGAATTTAGTTTTTGTCAGACGCAAGAACTCATCACTATCATAAACATATACGTATATATGCATGCAGTTTCAAATATCAAGAACAAGCGGTCGATGTCGATAGTCCGTTTTCTAACTGTTCAGAGTTAGACATGTCACTTGTTCATTCTTGGAAGCCTTCATATTCCCCGTCCAACGATGGGAACTCTTTCTGGTTGTGTTGACTATATCTGTACAAGTGGTTGTATTTCCTCTCCTTTCCCAACAAACAAACTAACGAAACGCTACTTGTCTGCTTTCTCTATAGAGCTCATCCTCAATGGCGCTTATACGTCAGGAAACTTACATGTATACTAATAATGATTGTTTCAAGAACAACGATGTATGGACGAACTATTCTAAATTCGTCAATATCAGTTATGCATGACTAAAATATAAGTTTTATTACAACTACTGTATTACTTATTTGGATTAATGACGGCTATCATGTTCAACATTGCACAAATATTATCATAGAATTTTTAAAAAAAAGTACAAAAATCCTCAAAAAAAATAATGCCTTAGCTTAGTTCATTGGTATTCTTTTCACAAAAAGTTCGTGTAAATGATTGTCAAATGAATTTAATTATGTAAGAATGAAATGTTAAAAAGAAACTAAAAAAAAAAAAATCATGCATGTTGTATGTTGTATTTTTTTCAATTAAAAACTTTAAAATTGCGATAGTTTTATGAGCATTAAACAGCCAGATTTGAATACAAGTTAAGAAATTCCGGTAAAGTCAATGATATCAAACAGATGTGCAATGGTATATCAAATTGGGAAATATTGCATTTAGTTTTTATTAAAGATTAAAACTACTATTTTTTACTTCATATTTGAATCTTTACGCCAATTGCCGCTTAGAAAGTAATCCAAAATTGTTTCCTTTTATTTTTATACACTTTCGGAATTATGAATCTGAATTTTATTTTCAATTAATTTACACAATTTAATTATTGTATCTTTATTCTCATCGTGTATTAAATCTTAGTGTATTAAATACAGCATACTCTTTCTAATCCTTTCTGTTTATCCTTTCCAAATAACAACATTCATACCTGTGTACGCTTGAACTCACACCTGCGGCTAAATAGCTACAAGGTAAACGAATTGACCTCAAGCCGAGAAATATACAGTGACCTTTACAAAATAATATACACACTCTGCTCACATATTAGTTGCATTGAAATGATTATCAAAACAATAATGGTAAATAGAACTGAAATATTTTCAGTTCAATATCAGTAAAAATGTTCAATAAATATTTTATGAAAAAAATCTCAACAATAATTAATGAAATTTATTCGAAAACATTTACTAGAGATAATTTTATAGGAGTTTAATTCAATCAATACAAAACGGTATATGCATATTCATTTTCGTTCATTCTTATATTGTGGTTAATAACTACGACCATTCGTCAGCTGTGCGCTTTTAATTACGTATATTGTCGATAAGCTATAAGAGTTAAACAGATTTTATTTTTTCCCAGAATTCAACAAATCGGGCTAAAACGTCACGACCCACTCGAGAATTCAACCAAAAAAGTTACAAATACTTGATTTTCTCCGTTATTAGAAGGAATATAAATTTAAAACTTTGCAAATGTGTTTTTTATGTTAAGATGAACATAATTAGATGATAAGTAAAAAAATCGCGGAATTTCCCTTTAAGATGAAAACAACGTTAAAACCAACGAACCGTTATGTCATGTTAGAACATAGACTTTGGCTACTAAGCTGATGATATCCATGGGAATCAGCCGTCCAACAACAGCGGTAGCAAGTCATTGCTAGAAAATGAAATAACAATTTATAAATTTATTTATAGCGGTTTCTAGACTTAAGAAACTCTTTTAAAGGGAAATTCCGCGATTTTTTACTTATCATCTAATTATGTTCATCTTAACATAAAAAACACATTTGCAAAGTTTTAAATTTATATTCCTTCTAATAACGGAGAAAATCAAGTATTTGTAACTTTTTTGGTTGAATTCTCGAGTGGGTCGTGACGTTTTAGCCCGATTTGTTGAATTCTGGGAAAAAATAAAATCTGTTTAACTCTTATAGCTTATCGACAATATACGTAATTAAAAGCGCACAGCTGACGAATGGTCGTAGTTATTAACCACAATATAAGAATGAACGAAAATGAATATGCATATACCGTTTTGTATTGATTGAATTAAACTCCTATAAAATTATCTCTAGTAAATGTTTTCGAATAAATTTCATTAATTATTGTTGAGATTTTTTTCATAAAATATTTATTGAACATTTTTACTGATATTGAACTGAAAATATTTCAGTTCTATTTACCATTATTGTTTTGATAATCATTTCAATGCAACTAATATGTGAGCAGAGTGTGTATATTATTTTGTAAAGGTCACTGTATATTTCTCGGCTTGAGGTCAATTCGTTTACCTTGTAGCTATTTAGCCGCAGGTGTGAGTTCAAGCGTACACAGGTATGAATGTTGTTATTTGGAAAGGATAAACAGAAAGGATTAGAAAGAGTATGCTGTATTTAATACACTAAGATTTAATACACGATGAGAATAAAGATACAATAATTAAATTGTGTAAATTAATTGAAAATAAAATTCAGATTCATAATTCCGAAAGTGTATAAAAATAAAAGGAAACAATTTTGGATTACTTTCTAAGCGGCAATTGGCGTAAAGATTCAAATATGAAGTAAAAAATAGTAGTTTTAATCTTTAATAAAAACTAAATGCAATATTTCCCAATTTGATATACCATTGCACATCTGTTTGATATCATTGACTTTACCGGAATTTCTTAACTTGTATTCAAATCTGGCTGTTTAATGCTCATAAAACTATCGCAATTTTAAAGTTTTTAATTGAAAAAAATACAACATACAACATGCATGATTTTTTTTTTAGTTTCTTTTTAACATTTCATTCTTACATAATTAAATTCATTTGACAATCATTTACACGAACTTTTTGTGAAAAGAATACCAATGAACTAAGCTAAGGCATTATTTTTTTTGAGGATTTTTGTACTTTTTTTTAAAAATTCTATGATAATATTTGTGCAATGTTGAACATGATAGCCGTCATTAATCCAAATAAGTAATACAGTAGTTGTAATAAAACTTATATTTTAGTCATGCATAACTGATATTGACGAATTTAGAATAGTTCGTCCATACATCGTTGTTCTTGAAACAATCATTATTAGTATACATGTAAGTTTCCTGACGTATAAGCGCCATTGAGTATGAGCTCTATAGAGAAAGCAGACAAGTAGCGTTTCGTTAGTTTGTTTGTTGGGAAAGGAGAGGAAATACAACCACTTGTACAGATATAGTCAACACAACCAGAAAGAGTTCCCATCGTTGGACGGGGAATATGAAGGCTTCCAAGAATGAACAAGTGACATGTCTAACTCTGAACAGTTAGAAAACGGACTATCGACATCGACCGCTTGTTCTTGATATTTGAAACTGCATGCATATATACGTATATGTTTATGATAGTGATGAGTTCTTGCGTCTGACAAAAACTAAATTCCTTCATGGTTATATCTTGCCATACGTTTATATTGGTTTGTAAGGTGATTACTCAAAATCGTTATTTGAAGATGTAGATTCATTTCAATACAGAAATTTCGTCTATATATTTAGTTTCACAAGTGTATACCACGGAGAAGCTCTGAAGGTACATTACTCCCATTTTGTTTGGGTGTGAACCATCGATGTTTACAGCAATATCAAAGAATAAGATGATGATGGTAGAAAGAACTATGGGCGTCATGTGGCAAATATTACATGCATATCGGACCATGAGTTGTCAATCTGTATGAAAAGATTTCCAATACAACCATATTATTGAGAAGGAATGTTTACATGCTATACTCTCGTACTAGTATTACAGGGTTATTGTGGCGTCCACCTTAGACACACATCTTTTTAACGATGTTTAAAAAAAAAGACAGAACCAATTTAATGTCATATTTCCCTCGAATACCAAGAAAGAAAATAAATTCCGAAATTAATTTGAAACTTTGATACTCAATAGTTTCCCAGTAGTTTCCCAGCAAAATATTCACATCCCTTGGGGATAATTAGTGTTCGTCCAGTGGCATATATAACAATTGTGATGACGAATTCCTTCCTTTGTTCGAGAACAATCTTATTGAAATATAAATCTGTAATTTTACTATGTCCACAACTTCGATGACCCAAAGCAAATTATACATCGACCTGTATTTAAATCAAATTGGTTCTCTTCTTTTTCTTCTTCTTCTTGTATACAATAGTTAGTCTATCGACATTCGATGATTACATACTGTTGGCATACGTGGACTAGTCTTTTTACAAAACTTTTACCCCAATTTATTCAAAATATATGTTTTTTTTCTTATGTTCAATGTATACATGTATATATTTTAAATTGCGCTATATAATAGTTCCGTAACTTTCTACCCAGTCGTATAAACGAATCGTCGACAAGTGCGTACATTTTTTTAAATCAATATTTCTGGTATGTTCCAATCTGTCCTTCACTATTGACAATGAGTATATATTACATTTTCCCAAATTCACCCTTGGAAAAAATATTTAAATAGATTTTAATTTCATCAAATCTTATTTTTTGGGTATTATTTATATTTTTATGAATAATATTCTTTACACCAGAAATATTATTTATAAACAAGCGTATGAGTTTAGTACTGACTAGTAAGACAGAGTTGTATATTATACATCTGATAGTTCAAAATGGAAAGTTATAAGTTATCCGCCGTGTACACTGATCAATACCTGCAGAGGTGAAACGATGCATGAACTTGCAAGCCCGACAGGAAATCGCTTGAATACCTGGACGTGTCACCTCACACCCCTCACAATACCTTTGGAAGTAATACCTTTAGCCATGCTGGTGATCAGATGAGGGAAGATCAGAATTTATTTGAAAAAAGATTATTACTTTAAATAATTATGAACAAATTAGATTTTCGAAAACAATTTTCACGGAACACTTATTTATGATTTCAACTTTGACTTTTTACCTAATTCCAATATCAACAGTTTAAAAACAACAGACCATGGTAATTTAAAAAAATAAGAATATTTTCCGTATCAAGTCAGTTAGTCGGATAAAAAAACCGTACGATTGACAAGATACCGACACGCAATTACGACTACATCGGTTACTGTAGTTTTGTTCCTTTGTGGTTTATAGACATATCGTTGTTATTAATCGGGAAAGAAGACAAAATGGCCGAACGCAGAGAATTGATACTCTAAATTTAAAATCGATGGTGATCGCTTATCTAGCGGAATAAAACTTTAATAACTATGAATTTGAGCATTTTTATACTGAATGAACATAATATCAATTTTTGATTTTTTTGCGAAGTTTCCCTTTAATAACGTGTTTTAGTTTCTTTAAGGGCATACGATACAGTTTTGATCCTGTATTTACAGTTTGATGAAAATTTCCATAAAGGCTATTTTTTGCCTGAATAAATCAAATATGTAATAAAAAATATACCTTCATGTGCTACTTTTTGAGTTAAATGAGGTCGAAATTTTGTATATTTGCTCAAAATTCGGATTTGTGGCCGTATTTTTTCTTTCGAAAGAAAGCCATAACTTTTTTGTTTTAAAAGATAAACATTTTGTAATTTCTACATTTTATTAGTATCCTAAAAAATTATGCTTTTTTATTCAGAAATAACTCATATTTATCAAATGGCCATGAATTGAGAAAAAAAAACGTCATTTTTTACTGTACATTTATCAAAATTAAAAAATTGCACTATTTACAGTTTTATAAAATTTGGCCCACATAATCTCCCTGCAAAATGGAACAAAATGTCGTTTTAAAAAATAGGGGTCCATCCACTCGTTTTCAAATTAAACCAGTTTGATTGATAAAAATCAGTCGAAAAATGCATCTTTTCCCGATATATCACAGTTTGACGTCGGGGAAATAACATTTTACGTTAGCAACGTCATTACCTCCCCTGTAACTGTATACTATGCCCTTAATTTGTCTTTATGAATATTACCTTTACTGTTAAGGCTGTTTTTTCTGGTATCCATTTGACGTGACTCTGTACTTATACATCCCATCATTGTGTTATTGTTCTATGATGATTTTTGGATTCTTGTCTTTCATTTTTGATAATATGCCTTGTCTACATGCCTTTTAAGGTTTAGCTACAATGACGTGACTCTGTACTTTTACATCCCGTCATTGTTCTTTTATAATTTTTGTATTCGTATCTTTAATTAATTGCTTATATGCTTTTCCTATATGCCTTTTCTTGTTTCTTTGTTACATATGACGTTGCTTTGTATTCATACATCACGTCATTTTGTTATTGTGCCATGATAAATGTTTGTTCATATATTTATAAAACAGAAGATTTGATATGATTGCGTTTGTTTTTATAGTCATTAAGTTAATATCACAGTGTTGGCAGCTGTACCCCCATTTTTGACATTTATACCTATTATATCTGTTTGTTTTGTTCAAACAGCGTTGACAATATAATAGAATTTGATGCGACTGTCATACAAGTGCGAGGTATAGCTAGCTATAAAATCAGGTTTCATCCTCAATTTCCAACATTATTTGGTACCAATTCAAGAATATGACAGTTGTTATCAATGCGTTTGATGTGTTTGAGCTTTTGATTTTGTCATGTGATTAGGGACCTTCCCATTATTGTCCTATGGTAATTTTTGTATTATTGTCTTTAATTTTTGCTTTGTCTATATGCCTTTTGTGTTTCTTTTTTACATATGAAGTGGCTCTGTACTTATACATCCCGTCATTGTGATATTGTTCTATAATACTTTTTTTGTGTTTCTTTCTTACATATGACGTGGCTCTGTACTTCTACATCCCGTCATTGTTATTTATCCATGGTAAATGTTTGTCAATATATTTGTTTTTTTCTAGAGTGATGAAGATGATAATACAATATTGACTGCAGTACCCCTAATATTGACATTTTAACCTATTGTGTATGTTTGTTTGGTTCACACATCGTTGTCAATATATATATATACGAATTTTATGCAACTGACAAACAAGTGAGAGGTTCCGACAGTTATAAAACTAGGTATAATCCACAATTTTCTACATAAAAAATGCTGCATTAAAGAAGGGAACAGTAATATTCCGCTGTTCAAAATTTAAAATCGATTGAGAAAAAGACAAATCCGGGTTAAAACCCAAAACTGAGGGAAACACATCAAATATAAGAAGAGAACTACGACACAACAGAAACACAACATTAAAATGTCACACACACAGAAACGAACTACATTATAACATTGGCCATTTTCCTGACTTGGTACATGACATTTTAAGAAAAAAAAGGTGGGTTGAACCTGGTTTTGGGGCATGCCAAACCTCCCGTTTTAATGGCAAGTCAAGTATCGGTTGATATCTAATCGTTTGATCTGTTTGAGCTTTTGATTTTGCCATTTGATTCGGCACTTTTCGCTTTGCATTTTTCTCGGGAGTTCAGTATTTTTGTAATTTTACATTTTTCACCTTTTTTGTTATGGAAGAGCTTGCAGATACTATTCAGACTTTAGAAAACTCACCAGTGTTGGAGCAGAAAGTTGAAACAGGGTTATATCAACGACTGTTCATCGGAATATATCAAGATATTGTTGATCAATATTCCGTATCATCTTCACAAATAATACATGATGGTCTTGAAGTATAGATTCTAGGTACTGACGTTGTTCATTATCTTGGTTACGTTTTATGGTTTTTTTTTTAATTTGTCTTTGGAAATTATAAAACGTAACTATTTAGTCTATTTTGGTAATATTCTTTTGGCGTAGTTCTGTACTTATGTATTCCGCCAAAATGTTCATGTTTTGTTTTCTGGTCTTTACTGATGGTTGTTTATGTGCTTTGTCTATAAGCCATTTTGTTTTTTCTTTCATGACATGTTTGTTTCTTTCTATAGTGATTAAGATTATAATGCAACTGTTTTACAACTATTTTTGACCCGACATGTTTATCTTTTAGGTCTGTTTGTTTTGTTCCAAAATCGTTGTCAATTTAATTAAATTTTTTATGCGACTATCATACGACTGATAGGATTACTTAGCTATAAAACCATGTTTAGTCCACTAATTTCTACATAAGGAAATGCCTGTACCAAGTAAGGAATATTACAGTTAGTTTCTATTCTTTTGATGTGTTTCACTGTTCGAGCTTTTGACTTTGTCAAAGGACTTTCCGCTTTGAACTTTCCTTGTCGTTAATTTTTTTTGTTATTTTACACTTAAGAAGAAAAGTCCAATTATTCGTTACAAAAATAAACCAGCTTTATACATTGATAAAATTTATCTTAAAAGATGTAAACACCTATTTAGGAATCTATATGTATAATAATTATGTTTGTGATGCATCATATATGTTTTTCCATGAACTCGATAACCCTAGCGCCGTTTGTCTTCCTTCTAGTTGATATGTTCTGGTTATCGCAGCCAATATTTATGGAAGGGGACACTTTTTATTGACATCTATGACAGTAAAATTTCCGAGAAAATGACGTAAGACCAAATTGTCGCAATAAAAATAGAACTTAGAAGATTTTGAAATCCGTTTAATGCGAAGCGTAATTTGTATTCCAATCAAATTTGAATATATCAAGGGTCTTTCGATGTCTGAAGTCTTAAATGATTAAATGTATGGTGTTCTTGTGATGTAAATAAAAACTCAAATACCGAATACTTATTAATTCTTTTGTTGTTGGAAGAAATGAGTACTTAAAAAAAAATATCAATTACATGTAACTGAATTTGACAAAACACATCACAATCAAAACAAATATATGTGAACAACAATCTTCAAATGATATAATCAAAAAGTTACACTTTTGATAAAAAATATTTCTTAAACGTAATTCTGTCGAATAGCATTGTATTTGCTGATATTTATCTTCGGATAAAGGTATTATATTGGAGATATCTTATACCTTCAAAGATTTGCCTAATGTATTGATTTAAATTTCATCGATAAACGTTAAGACAAAATGTCTAATATTGTATGCGCACCCATGACATATATTTAGCCAAGCAGCTCAAATACAGTTATCATAAGCCCGTCAACAGTAAGGTTATGAATTCAGTACCTACTCGTGGCAGGTGTTTTCCACTCCACTTCTCATTGCCAATGGTTGCCAGTTTTGCTGCCGAAGGTCATTGGTTCTTTGGTGGGCTTTCTCCATCAATCAAAACTAACATAAAGCCAACAGTGCTGAAAGTGACGTTTTTACTGATTATCGATTCAACATTGAATCGTTGAATATTGTTCTATCGGTACCAATAATGATAAATTCAAACCAAACTAATTATAATGTTATAAACCTATGTACATTAAACTTTCTACAATCTGCCAATGCCTATATTTTGCTATTGCACAAGTTTTTTCCTGACTGTTAGTGACTTTTGATTGATAAATGTTAACACATCTTTTGAATACGTTAGGATTATTAACTACCTCTTGATATTTTAGTGTGAATTTCTCGTTTTCACATCCATGTTTTTCTTCGCTAATGACACTTTTACTTTTTTGGTAATTTGCAGAATTATTGAAAGAACTAGTGAATAAATTATCAAAAAAGTGTTTTAAGTTAAACACTGAAGTGAAAATTAAAGAATCGAATTCTGTTTTAGTTACAAATGGTATGCAACCAGCAAATGTCTGTTTTTTCAATATGGTTCATATTTTAGAGCTTTGTCGTCATTGTAAGACTCAGTTTAAGATTTGAAGCCACACTTGATCTAGTTTTGATGTCGTTTTAAATATGCTTTTTCGTGTCTTAAATTCACATACAGATCTGAAACCAAAAGAGGGACGAAAGATACCAAAGGGACAGTCAAACTCATAAATCTTAAACAAACTGACAACGCCATGGCTAAAAATGAAAAAGACAAACAAAAAACAGCACACATGACACAACATAGAAAACTAAAGAATTATTATAAACAACACGAACCCCACCAAAAAACTAGGGGTCATCTCAGGTGCTCCGGAAGGGTAAGCAGATCCTGCTCCATATGTGGCACCCGTCGTGTTGCTTATGTGATAACAAATCCGGTAGATAGTCTAATTCGGTTAGTCACATTCATGAAAGGGAAGGGGATTGTAGTTACGACGTAAGGAACATATCCGATATCATTTGTGAAACATATGCTATAAACTTTCCAAAGAAATGTCACTATACATAAGACAAACAAACTATTGTGATCTGAAACCAAACATATACTTTCAACTTTCTAAAGAAATTTTGATAGACATTAGTCAAACAGATATTGTGAGCCGTAACGTCAATTATACGTATACTTGTGTGGACGAAACACACGTCTGCCGATTTAAATTTTAAACCAGATACCTTTTGTTAGCTATTATTCCTGTGTTTCTCTGTCCTATATGTTCTCCAATTTATTTGTATTGTAGTCCTGTCATGTTATGTTGTCATTTTAATGTTATATTTAACATTGCCATAAAAGCGGGAGGTTTGGCATGCCACAAAACAAGGTTCAACTCACCATTTTTTTCTTCTTAAAATGTCCTGTACCAAATCAGGAAAATGCCCATTGTTATAATATAGTTTGTTTCTGTATGTGTTACATTTTAATGTTGTGTTTTTTTTTGTGTTGTTGTTCTCCTATTATATTTGATGCGTTTTCATCAGTGTTAGTTTGTATACCGGGTTTGTTTTTTTTACTCAATCGATTTATGACTTTCGAACAGCGGTATACTACTGTTGCCTTAATATATACCTTAAAACTTCTACAAAAATGTATATATACACCAGACAAACAAAATATTATAATTTGAAACTAAACATATTTACGATATGTCACTAGACGTATAAGAATATGACAAACAAACAAATTACATACATACATATATAATATGACGGGGTTAAACATGCTAGCGGGATACCAATCCTCCCCTCACCTGGGATAGTGGTGTAACAATACAACATTAGAATGGACTCTAAAAATCAATTGAAAAGGGCTTAACCCATCAGATGGATACAAATAGAATTTGAAATACTATAGAGTGGACGTGGCCAGGTATATCAAAACAAACATTCTTAAAAAATGAGACCGATTAGAAACAATGCAAAACATTTTGATTTTCTTATAATTAACATGGCATAAATGAAAATAATATATTGATAAACCAATGGACCTCTATTTGTCTATCCACTATATATTTTAACCATTAGATCAAAAAGCCACTAATTACAGATCTGTGAGTACTCGCAGTTATTGACAGCTAGTTCGAAGCCACTAACAACTAATTAAAAAAAATAATCATGCATTGAAGAATAAATTATCATCCAGTACACATCCAACATCCAATATATTTGGTGTAAAAACGTCATAAACAGTCAAAGAATGACACGACCATGTCCAATGCCAAGATACAGGTTGTAAATCAGTGAATGTGTATATGTATATAAAAATAATATTTAGTTTGCTTTTAATTTACTGATAACGAAATCAATATCAATACCAATAAAATATGCCTTTTTGTGTTTCTCTCTTACATATGACGTGGCTCTGTAATTAAACTTTGTTACTTATACACTATTGATGTTTGTTAATATATATTGCTAGTTTCTAGAGTGATGAAGATTACACAATGTTGATTGCAATACCCCCAATATTGACATTTTGATTAGGGACTTTCCGTTTTGAAGTTTCCTTGGAGTTCAGTATTTTTATGATTTTACTTTTTAACCCATTGTGTCTGTTTGTTTTGTTCACACATCGTTGTCAGTATATGCAAACGTTATGCGAACTGTCATACAATTGAGAGGTTTGGCCATCTATAAAACGAGGTATAATTCACCATTTCATGCAGAAAATGGCTGAAACGAGTCAGGAATATGATAGTTGATATCCTTTCGTTTGATGTGTTTGAGGTTTTGATTTTGAAATTTGAATTTCCTCGGAGTTCAGTAAATTTGTGAGTTTACATTTTTCTACCTTTTTCGTTATTCTAGAGGTTGCAGTAGCTATTTAGACTTGATAAAACTCACCAGTGTCGGAGTGAAAAGTTGAAACAGGGTTATGTCAATGACTGGGTTGTCTTTTAATTCTAAACAAAGTTAATCGGAAGATATCAAGATATTGTTGATCAATATTCCGTATCAATTTCACAAATAATACAAGATGGTCTTGAAGTCAGTCACTGACGTTGTTTATCATCTTAGTTACGTGTTATAGTTATCTTTGTTGTCTTAAAAAGTTATAAACCGTTAATCTTTTGTCTATTATGGTAATATTCTTTTGACGTGACTCGGTACTTGTGCATCCCGCCAAAATGTTGTTGAGCTGTGTTCATGTTTTGTACTTTCGTCTTTGGTGTTTGCTTATGAACTTATGTCTATATGCCATTTTGTGTTTCTTTCATAACATTTTTTTTAGCTCACCTGGCCCGAAGGGCCAAGTGAGCTTTTTCCATCACTTTGCGTCCGTCGTCCGTGGTCGTTAACTTTTACAAAATTCTTCTGTTCTGAAACTACTGGGCCAAATTAAACCAAACTTGGCCACAATCATGATTGGGGTATCTAGTTTAAAAATTGTGTCCGGTGACCCGGCTAACCAACGAAGATGGCCGCCATGGCTAAAAATAAAACATAGGGGTAAAATGCAGTTTTTGGCTTATAACTCAAAAACCAAAGCATTTAGAGCTAACCTTACAGGGGTAGAATTGTTTATCAGGTCAAGATCTATCTGCCCTGAAATTTTCAGTTGAATCGGACAACCCGTTGTTGGGTTGTTGCCCCTGAATTGGTAATTTTAAGGAAATTTTGCTGTTTTTGGTTATTATCTTGAATATTATTATAGATAGAGATAAACTGTAAACAGCAATAATGTTCAGCAAAGTAAGATTTACAAATAAGTCAACGTGACCGCAATGGTCTATTGACCCCTTTAGGAGTTATTGCTCTTTATAGTCAATTTTTAACCATTTTTCGCAAATCTTATCTTTCTTTTACAAAAATCTTCTCTGAAACTACTGGTCCAAATTAAACCAAACTTGGCCACAATCATCTTTGGGGTATCTAGTTTAAGAAATGTGTCCGGTTACCTGGCCATCAAATCAAGATGGCTGCCACGGCTAAAAATAGAACATAGGAGTAAAATGCAGTTTTTGGCTTATAACTCAAAAACCAAAGCATTTAGAGCAAATCTGACATGGGGGTAAAATTGTTTATCAGGTCAAGATCTATCTGCCCTGAAATTTTCAGATGAATCGGACAACCCTTTGTTGGGTTGCTGCCCCTGAATTGGTAATTTTAAGGAAATTTTGCTGTTTTTGGTTATTATCTTGAATATTATTATAGATAAAGATAAACAGTAAACAGCAATAATGTTCAGCAAAGTAAGATTAACAAATAAGTCAACATCAACGAAATGGTCATTTGACCCCCTAAGGAGTTATTGTCCTTTATAGTCAATTTTATTTTAACAATTTTCATAAAATTTGTAAAGTTTTATTAACATTTTCCACTGAAACTACTAGGCCAGCCCAAGTTCATTATAGATAGAGATAATTGTAAGCAGCAACACTGTTTAGTAAAGTAAGATGTGCAAACACATTACCATCACCAAAACACAATTTTATCATGAATCTATTTGCTTCCTTTGTTTAAAAGAGGGATGAAAGATACCAAAGGGACAGTCAAACTCATAAATCTAAAACAAACTGACAACGCCATGGCTAAAAATGAAAACGACAAACAAACAACAGCACACACGACACAACATAGAAAACTAAAGAACAAACAACACGAACCCCACCAAAAAACTAGGGTGATCTCAGGTGCTCCGGAAGGGTAAGCAGATCCTGCTCCACATGCGACACCCGTCGTGTTGCTTATGTGATAACAAATCCGGTAAATAGTCTAATACGGTAGGTCACATTCATGAAAGGGAAGGGGATTGTAGTTACGACGTAAGGAACATATCCGATATCATTTGTGAAACGGTTATTCCATAACGGTCAACCAACTCGTGATGGCGTCCGTAAAATTTACGAAGGGATGATTTCAACTTTACCATTTGGAACTCTTGGTTTAATAGCTTCCTTGTGAGCAGCAACCCTCTATCAAGAAAATCATGATAGGAAATGCAAGCACGGGAATATCGTATCAATTGGGAGATATATACCCCGTATGCAGGTGCTGCTGGAATGTTGCTACTTAGAAATGGAAAGTTCACAATTGGGAAGCTGAAATCATCTCTTTTGTCGTAAAGTTTTGTTTTTAACCGACCTTCATTGTCAATTTCTAGATGTAAGTCAAGATATGAGGCCGACTTAACTGTATCTGTAGTATCCTTTATCTCTAGCTCGATTGGATAGATGCGTTCCACATAGTCACCAAATTTTGAATTATTTAGTGAAAGAACATCATCTATATAGCGAAAAGTAGAGTTAAAGGATATTGCTAACTTCTTATCTTTCTTCCTAAGAAGTTCCTGCATGAAGTCAGCCTCATAATAATAAAGAAACAAGTCGGCAAGTAGAGGGGCACAGTTTGTTTCCATTGGAATGCCGACAGTCTGTTGAAAAACACGTCCTCCGAACGTAACAAATATGTTGTCAATCAAGAAATCAAGCATCTTGATAATATCAGTTTCAGAGAATTTTTGGTTCGAATCAGAGTGATCCTTTACAAAGTAGGATTTATCCCTCCCTAAGACAAGATACTTGTATCTACGTGGACCATTCTTTTTTACGAAGCAAAGCAATACCAACTCTTTCAATTTGTCTTTTAGTTTGGAATGTGGAATACTAGTGTACAGAGTAGAAAAGTCAAATGTTTCAATGCTGTTACAAGATGAAAGAGAGTTAGATTGTATGTACTCTAAAAGATCTTTGGAATTTTTAAGTATCCACATCTGATTCACGCCCCCTATAGAATAGGCAGTTCCACAATAACTTTGAAGCCCGTCTTTGATTGCTGATAAAATAGATGTTAATAATTTAGAAAGAGGTTTTTATGGAGCACTTGGAAGACCCAGCAATATACCGTTGTTTGTAAGGACACTTATGTAGTTTAGGTATCCAATACAGTGATGGCAGATCCAGTTCTTCATCTTTGGTTGAAATTCCAAAGGAACACAGAACAGACCTATGATTATCTAGGATTTCCTCTTTGGTAAGTATCGTGAGGGTATATGTTGAGTTTCCAACTGAATTCGTTTATCAAGCAGTTAAGGTAATGAATTTTACATACAAAAACGATGTTGTTTGGGGCTTTATCTGCGGGGACAACAACATATTTGTCATGGAGGTAGGATAGGTGTTTTGCAGCATTTGGGTCTTTAAAGATTGACGTAGCATGGGCATTGATAGACCCATTCAGTTTCTTAATTCTGATTTGTATCAAAGACCTCACTGCCTTAATCCATTCGGAAAGAGTGTCTACGTCTTCCTTCTCGCGCTTAGCCCATTGCCTGGCATAATCCTCAACTGAATCCATCAAAATTTTAAAGTCGTATTTCCAATTGATGGATTTAGACTCACGATATTTCGGACCTTTCGATAACACATTTCGTAGAGAAGTGTTATTAACAATGTTGAGGTCACCGGTAATAACGTGGCCAGCAGGATTATATGTGAATTGGGAACTAGCACAAGTGCAATCAGGAGGTTTAGACTTGAAGTCGTCAATATCGAGATCCTGCAAAACGTGTTTGTAATTGAAAATTTTAGTTGCAATAGGTTTGGTATAGGTATAAGAAATGATTGGTACAGACTGGTCTTTGAAATAAGGAGGTATTTTCGATTGAACTAATTTATGATGAAGGATATTGCCTAAGTTGACGCCTTTGTTGGCAAAGGAAAGATTAAGAAAAGATCTTTTCTCTTTTTCATCTTTGCCAATGCAGACTGGATTGAAAAGTCTGTGACTTGCAATATCCGAAATTATAGCTGTAATTTTGTATTGGTTTGAATGAGGGTTTGTACCAGTGGATTCCAAACATAAATTGACCAGAGAATGAAGTTTTGAAAGGGGTAATGAATAAAGTTTCGTGCGAATGTGATGAATACCTAACGGCTTTTGTATAAATGGCAGCAAGTCATTAATAGATACATCATGCAGAGAAGGTGATGTATAATGACGATGACCATGACTGCGTCTACGTCGAGGAGTCGAGTTGAAAATATTCATCACATTCACTGAGTTACACGAAGGACTAGATAGCATACCTATACCATCAATTTTGTCATTGCAACCATAAGGTGTGGCAGTTCCCAATTGTCTAATCCAGTAGTCCTCTTTTTGTCTACGGAGAGTTGTTGAAAGATTAGGATTGTTAGAGCTATGGTATATCTTTTCGATAATGCGAACTGTCATGGAAAGGATGGAATGATCGGGCTGATTGAAATGCTGGTATAGAATGTCGTTAGCATTGAGGTTAATGTCTGATCTATGACCGCACATACGTTTGTTTAGCCTTCCTTTCGTTTCTCCGACGTATACTAATCCGCAAAGGTTGCACTCTAATCCGTATACGACATTTATCGATTTACAATTCAGATCATCGTAACTTCTGGTAAAATATGACTTCTTGGTCAAATTGCTAGTGAATTCAGCATCTGTAATTAAAATTGCACAAGTTTTGCAGCCTTTGGTCTCACATTTCGAAATGCGACAGTGTTGTACTGTGTCATCAAAAACCAAAATGTCTTTAAGGAGAACTGAACATGGCTGTATATGTGTAATATTGCTGTTGTCACTAGGACGATGATCTGAATTAGTCATGTTTGTGATATTTGTCATGTCTGGTGATGAGGGGACACCTGCCGTATCAGACGACACCGTGTCCATGGTGACGTCTGTTTCGGACCTTTTTATACTGGGAGACGTCCGAGCCAGTTTCCTGTTAGATCTTCGTAAATTCATGCAATTTAATATTCACATAGACCAAGGTGAGCGACACAGGCTCTTTAGAGCCTCTAGTTTTTTTTAAAGTGATTAAGATTATAATGCAACTGTTCTACAACTAATTTTGACCCGACATTTTTACCTATTAGGTCTGTTTGTTTTGTTTAAGGTTTATGAGCCTATCTGTAGCCATTTTTGTACGAATTTTTCAAACTTCAATTGTATCAAAACTACAGATATAATGAATAATAGAGATAGGCCATTGGTACATATACTAAGGGGAAATTTGATGGAAAGCATAATTATTTAATGTTTCATTGCATTTACTAGAAAAGGAGTACTTTGTGGCAAATAAACCAAGATTTTTATAGAAATTCCACAGACTTTAATACAGAGATTTTTGTTATAAAATTTGAAACATAGATTACTCACATGCTTTTCTATGATGTGCTAGTGTTCATTTTCTACTGAATGTTCTAACCAGCCTGTAAATTCCAAAATACTTCGTGCTGAGTCACTAAAGTCGAGCGTACCCTTAAAGGTGTACTTGATTTGGTTCATATTTTTATTTGTTTTAACCAATAACTACATTAATAAACTTGTGTTCAGGGAATCAATGCTAGCACTTCATGCAATAATCCTATATCTATCAGTCATTAAATTGCCAAATATGAAAGTACAAGGATAAAAGCTGTGGATTTTCTATAAAATTTTCATATGTTTAGCATTGAATCAACACAAGGGTACATAATCCTTAAGATTGTTGTTGATATAATTGACTTCTTTTGCGACTGTATTACGATTGATCGGTTGAGAAAGCTATAAATTCTGGTTTAGTCCACCATTTCCTACATCAGAAAATTTCTGTACCAACATGTGAATATGACAGTTCTTTTTCCATTCTTTTGATGTGTTTGATCTTTTGATTTTGCAAAGATAATTTCCGTTTTGAATTTTCTTTGTAGTTAAGTTTTTTTTTGTTATTTTACAAGTCCATTTATTCGTTATAATAAAAAAAAACCGCTTTATACATTTATAAAGTTTATCTTGAAAGATGTAAACACCTATTTAGGAATCTATATCTATAATAATTATGTTTGTGATGCATCATATACGTTTTCCATGAACTCGATAACCGTTTGTCTTCCTTCTATTTGAAATGTTTTGTTTATCGCAGCCAATATTTATGGAAGGGGACAATTTTTATTGACATCTATGACAGTAAAATGGCAGAGAAAATGATGTAAGACTGAATTGTCGCAATAAAATTAGATGTTAGTAGATTTTGAAATCCGTTAAATGCGAAGCGTAATTTGTATTCCAATCAAATTTGAATATATCAAGTGTCTTTCAATGTCTGAAGTCTTAAATGATTAAATGTATGGTGTTCTTGTGATGTAAATAAAGACTCAAATACCAAACATCTATTCTTTTGTTGTTGGAAGAAATTAATACTATAACAACAATTATCAACTACATGTTTCTGCATTTGACAAAACAAATTACAACAACCAAAAAGAAATATCTGTGAACAACAATCTTCAAATTATAGAATCAAACAATTACGCTTTTAATAATAAAAAAAATATTTCTTAAACATACGTCTGTCAATTAGCATATGTTGGCTGTTGTAGGTTTTTATCTTCAGATAAAGGTATTTTAATTGGATGTATCTTTTACCTTCAAATTGCCTTATGTATTGATTTAAATTTCCTCGCTCAAATACTGTTATCATTAGCCTGTAAATAGCGTTGTAAAGAATTCAGTACCTACTCGTGGCAGGTGTTTCCGACTCCACAACTCATTGACAATGGTTGCCAGTTTTGCTGCCGAAGGTCGTTGGTTCTTTGGTGGGCTTTCTCCATCAATTAAAACCAACATAAAGCCAACAGTGCTGAAAGTGACGTTTTTACTGATTATCGATTCAACATTGAATCGTTGAATATTGTTCTATCGGTACCAATAATGATAAATTCAAACCAAACTAATTATAATGTTATAAACCTATGTACATTAAACATTCTACAATCTGCCAATGCCTATATTTTGCTATTGCACAAGGTCATGTTTTCAAGGTCATTGTCAAGTGACTTTCGATTGATAAATGTTAACACATCTTTTAAATGAATTAGGATTATTAACCACTTCTTGATATTTTAGTGTGAATTTCTCGTTTTCACATCTATTTTGTTTTCTTTCCGCTAATGCCAATTTTACTTTTTTGGTAATTTGCAGAATTATTGAAAGAACTAGTGAATAAATTATCAAAATAGTGTTTTAAGTTAAACACTGAAGTGCAAACTAAAGAATCGAATTCTGTTTTAGTTACAAATGGTATGCAACCAGCAAATATCTGTTTTTTCAATATGGTTCATATCTTAGAGCTTTGTCGTCATTGGTAGACTCAGTTCAAGATTTGAAGTTTAAAAAAAGAAGCCACACTTGATCTAGTTCAGATGTCGTTTTAAATATGCTGGTTCGTGTCTTAAATTCACATATAGTCTATTAAAAGCGCCCTTGTATTCTAAATGTGTTTTTGTTCAACCTTAAAGTAAGGTTCTTTGTAGATAATTAAAGGAAGGTACAATGTATGTTCTAATTTCGTTTTATGGTGTGATAAAAAAGGTGCCAACAAGTGAGTCTGCTAGTAATTAGATTAAATGTGATGAAAGAGATGTAAACAGGTCGACGAATAGCGAAGTTTTTAACGACCGTGACCGGCTGTAAACAGTTCAACTACCAGTCAATAGTACATATACACAACTTCTCGTCCAATCAAATTGCTTCAATTTCCCTTAAAGGTTTCAGTGTGCATACTTTCCCCGTGTACGGAGTAACTATGCAGGAATAACCACAAGGGTGATATTTTATTGTACCATAACCAGAAAAAAAAACCTAACAAAGGAGGGTCTGGAAAAAAATGCCAAAAAGTTAAATCCCTTTTGGAGGGACATTTTTCTAAATCTGGTTAAATTGAAGCCAGAATAGGTGAAAAATGAAAACAATCTCATAAATATCCTGAGTCAACCCATTTGGCTGAATATCAACATTAAAAGATGTGGAAAGCCATTTATTTTTCAAAATTATTGTAATGATGGTATATTTTTTATAAATGATCTAATCTCAGATGGGAAAAAAATACAGACATTTGAGCACCTTTGTTATCACATAAGCAACACGACGGGTGTCACATGTGGAGCAGGATCTGCTTACCCTTCTGGAGCACCTGAGATCATCCCTAGTTGTTTGGTGGGGTTCGTGTTGTTTATTCTTTGGTTTTCTGTGTTGTGTCGTATGTGCTGTTGTTTGTTTGTCTTTTTCGTTTTTAGCCATGGCGTTGTCAGTTGTTTTGGATTTATGAGTTTGACTGTCCCTTTGGTATCTTTCGTCCCTCTTTTAAAACTCAATATGCAGTTTAAAAAACCAATTTTGTTGAATATTATGGTCTTGTTAGTGCAATTCCAGATATATGGAAGAAAACCATTTCAGATCATGGTAGATTAGATATTACTGAAAATGAAATCGTAGAAACACTCAAAAATGATAAAAAACCATGTAAATATTTTTATCAATTATTTCTAGAAAAAATTAAAGAAAATCCTTTAAGATCACAAAATAAATGGTCTGCTGATTTATGTGTTAAGATTGATGATTGTGGAAAAATTTATTCGATGGCATTTCAAGCAACAAAAAACACTAAACTTCAGAATTTTCAATTCAAGTTATGACATAGAATTGTATACACACACTCTTTTCTTCATAAATGTAGTTTAATAGAAACAGAAACGTGCACTTTTTGCACTGAAACCCAAGAAAGCTTATTGCATATTTTTTGGGAATGTATATACAGCAACAATATTTGGATAGCACTTCAAGATTTATTATTAAAATGTGGATTTAGCCTTAAACATATGGAGGCAAAATATGTTATTTTTTGTATTGCGGAAACTATTGACCCATATAATGTAGTACAACATATAATGTTGATTTTAAAATTTTATATTTATTGCTGTAATAACTCAGGAGAAAAACCTTCTGTAGAAGGTAGTATTGCATATTTAAAATACTGTATAAGAATAGAACAACATACAGTAAATTTCTTATCGCCTACACAAAAACAATATATAGATAAAAATGGTTGCCATTACAATCTGTTCTAGGTGATTTAAATATTTAATAACTGGTACGAAAATTAGTTATATTGTGTTGTATGTCTTGCTATTTAGAGTTGTCATATAATGAAAATATCTTTAAGAACATACTTGAAACTGTACATGTGTGTAATCCTGCTTGATTGTTTTCTGTCTTTATCTCAAATATAAATAAATTACAAAAAAAATATCCATAAAAATTGAAAGAAATAATTGTTTGTAAACCTTGATCCCTGTACAGCGAAATATGATAATATTTTAGGTCATCCATGAAATCACTTTGTACATAAAAAAAATATGTCCTGTGAAACTTTGTGAATTGAAATTCAAGCGATTCGTTTTTATAGCTAGGGAGTAGTAGATATACTCAATAGAAAAAAATGTCACATGCTATGATGATGATGACCGTCTATACTTTATTTAACTATTCTTAAGGAACTTGATTCTTTTCATTATACATTGATTGATAGGTGTTTGCTTAGCAGTTAACGTACACTGGCAAAATATATGTTAAGATCGATATCATGAATTAAGAACTATGATAATTTCTAAGGAAATGCATCACCTATATCTATCTAGTATATGCTGATAAATTTACATAATTTTAACCTTACTTTATAGTCGCCGTTAGCTGAAATTCATTGGCAACACCAAAACCTAACAGAAAACCGGAGATAATGGTAAATTTTCATAAATAACTATAATAAGTATTTCTTGTCCTTTTTTAATCTTATTTATCGAGCTGTAATTATTTATATGTTACTTATTATGAGAGCTGTAATTATTTATTTGTTACTTATTATGTACCATTGAGAACGTTGCTTTCGTCATTAATAACGTCACTGAATGCACATGATAAGGCGTTATTTATTTTGATGTGTTTTTGCATCTACTTATTTTATATTCTTAATCCACCGAAAAGCCTTCACCAAGTCAGGTATCTGACAGTTGTTCCATTCGTTTCATCATTTGGGCTTTTGATTTAATCATTTGATAAGGGACTTCCCGTTTTCTATTTTACTTGTTGTTCGGTAATTTTGTTATTTTACCTTTTTCGCAAATTCATTACTTAAGTAAACAACATCTTTGATATTTCTTCGATTATTTTGGTTGGTTGGGTAGGTCGTGTTCATAGACTTTAATGATTAATTTATATTTTGATTTTGAAAAATATTAATGTGGCTTTTATGTTATTTCTGAGGGACAGGTTATACATTCAAGCTTTACATTATGATATTGGTGAAATCAATACCTTTTATTATATGAAACACATTCATTTGAACGATATATTTATTGATCAATTTAATGACAAATAATTGTGAGCTTTAATTAACATTTACCTTAGATTTTCTAAAATAAAATATGTAGAAACGAGAATAACAAAATATTGTGAGCTGAAACCAACTTAATTTTTCATATACTTTCTAAAGAAATGTCATTAGACACAAGACAAACAGATATTATGATCTGAAATTAACATATTTTTTACACTTTCTGAAGAAATGTCACTAGACATGAGACAAACAAGATATGGTGATCTGAAACCAAAAATATGCTATAAACTTTTTGAAGAAATGTCACTAGACATGAGACAAACTAAATATTGTGATCTGAAACCAAACATATACTATAAACTTTCCAAAGAAATGTCACTAGACACAAGACAACGTATATTGTGATCTGAAACTAAACATTTTTTTTACACTTTCTAAAGAAATGTCACTAGACATGAGACAAAGAAAATATTGTGATCTGAAACCAAACATATGCTTTAAACTGTCTAAAGAAATGTCACTAGACATGAGACAAACAAATATTATGAGCTGTTACGTCACTTTTACCTTAGAGGGGAGCTGTCAAATTTATATTCATGCATTTGACTTAAATTCTCATATTTGATTTAAAACAATGTTAAAAAATCATCAAAAATTTTAAAAATCTAAAATAAACAATTTACAGAGCAAGGGCTCGATAATATGTAGCTTTGTTTCGTGTATATTTTAGTGTAGAAGAAATCTACCTAAATATCGAGTTGACCTTTTAAAAATTCCGATGACCGTATAAGGTATATAAACATACATATAAATATGAATAGTTTAAGCGATATCGTGCAATTGATTTTTCTTAAATTTCACATTATAGATTACAAAAAAAGAATTATATTTTGTTGATCAAATTTTTGGAGTCAATGAGGTCGAAGTAGCTAGTTGCAAATGAATAGTTCATCAACAATGTTTCTTGGCATACTTTGAGAAAATTGAACCATACTGGCATAAAGCGAATAATTATTTCGCTATTTGACTTTCATTAATGATTGAACAAAACAAACCATATATTGGTTTTTTTTTTTATATATCTCGTATCTAGCAAATCGAAGTTTTTAACGACCTTGACTGGCTATACAACCCTAGCACGGTCAGTTCGTAGCTAGTGCCGCTGTAATATATCTAGAAGATTTCACCATAAAGGAGACTTAACAAAACATTGTAAGCTGAACCAAACATTTACACTAAACTTATAGACAACTGTTACTAGTCATGAGTCAAACAAAATATTGTGAGCCGAAACCACACATATACCTTACAATGTAAGCTTGTTTCGTACTTTATGACGTCATTGAATGAACAGGAAATTAACAGAAGGTACATTTTAAGGCGTTATTGTATGTAAGTTTTGTTGTTTTTCATCTACTTAGTCTAAAGGTTAAATCATGGTTTCAAATTCAATTATTTTTTACAGATGATTACAATGTCAATTATTGAAATTTTATAATTATAAATCGAGTAGAATGAAGGAATTGAAATAAGCTTTATATCTATATTCTTCTAAATAATTATAAAATCCATCAGAATGACGTTATCAAAATAAGTTTTATATTTATATTGGTCTGAATAATTATACAATCAATCAGAATGAAAGCAACTCAGTTTTATATTTATACTGGTCTAAGTAATTATTAAATCGATAAGACTGAACAAAAATAAGAATAATAAGATCAGTTTTATATTTATACTGGTCTAAGTAATTATTAAATCGATAAGACTGAACAAAAATAAGAATAATAAGATCAGTTTTATATTTATACTGGTCTAAGTAATTATTAAATCGATAAGACTGAACAAAAATAAGAATAATAAGATCAGTTTTATATTTATACTGGTCTAAATAATTATTAAATCGATAAGACTGAACAAAAATAAGAATAATAAGATCAGTTTTATATTTATAATGGTCTAAGTAATTATTAAATCGATAAGACTGAACAAAAATAAGAATAATAAGATCAGTTTTATATTTATACTGGTCTAAATAATTATCAATTTAATCGGAATAAATTATATACAAATCTGTTTTATATTACTACTGATACTTTCACGTCGATATTGCATTTGGCCTATTCTTATCAAATACATTCTTTTTATGATGTTAATGAAATATAATTTGTTTATCACACATTTTGTTTGTATAAAATCGGTTGCTAGCATTATTGCGATTATAACCCTGAATTTGGTGATTTCGGAATATATGTGCACCATACACAGGCAAAATTTGCTCACGTGAATTTCACATGAATCTCACATGAAATTCACATGAAAAATTTCACGTGAGATTCACCTCAAACGAGCTAATACATGAAACTCGCATGAAAATTTTCATGTGAATTTCACATGAATTGAGATTCACATGATTTTCATGTTTCCAACAAAAAAATTGGTATTTATCAGGATTCTACTTAAATTTGAAAATTAAGATGTTGTTTGAATTACTTTATTTAAAAAATTCATGTGATATTTACGTGAAAAAAATGCATATGATTTTCATGTGAATTTCACATAAAATTCATGTGAAACTCACATCAACAGATTTCACGTATAAGCTCGTTTGAGGTGAAATCCACGTGAATTGCACATGAATTTAAATTCACATGAAATTGATATGAATGAAATTTGCCTGTGTAAACCTCATAGATATTCAATATATCATGCATTGCACAACAGAATCGAGTTTCATTTTACCTTTACCAAAATACTATCTTTTGATATGAGCGTCACTGATGAGTCTTATGTATACAAAACGCGCGTTTGAGGTATTAAATCATAATCCTGGTACCTTTGATAACTATTTACACAACTGAGTCTATGCCACTGCTGGTGAACGCTTCGTTCCCGAGGGTATTACCAGCCCAGTAGTCAGCACTTCGGTTATGACATGAATATCAATTATATGGCCATTTTTATAAATTTCCTGTAACAAAAACTTTCGGAACAAAACGGATTTCTTATCAACGGAATAGATAACCTTATCCGTATTTGGCACAACTTTTTGGAATTTTGGATCCTCAATGCTCTTCAACTTTGTACTTGTTTGGCTTTATAAATATTTTGATATGAGCATCACTGATGAGTCTTATGTAGACGAAACGCGCGTCTGGCGTATCAAATTATAATCCTGGTACCTTTGATAACTATTGGCATATGGTCGATTTTTCTCTTTGAAAGCCACGTACCCGTAACAACAACAAGAGGATATGTTGTTGTTACAAAATTGAGTAGAATCGTTTTATAAAATTTTGAAAAACAAAATTTTTTTTGTTCGATTTGCATTTTATAAGAAATTGAAAAACTAGGTAATCTGTAAATGATACAGGATGCTTTTTTATGAGGCACTTCTCAATGGAAATAACAGTTTAGCACGATATTGTATTCATCTTAAATTTCTTTTCCTACAATGACAATGTTTATTGTTTAGGTTTGATATTTCTGTTGGTCCTATTATTGAGTTTCTAGTTATTTTCCTACTTTGTACTGTTCTGTATTACTTGGATTGTGAGTGATATAGGCAAATAATAAGTTCCAATACAATGAAAATTTAACACCTGGTTTCAAGACATGAAAATAAATCTTTTTCGTTTTCAATAGATTGTATAGATCAATGTTACATTGATGATATTGCAGACATTTTCACAAGGGAACTAACTTAAATAATATTATAAAACGGCGTTTTTATACTGATTAGAATATTTGAAATTCACACGGAATCATTTACAACAAAAAAGTAGAAATTTTGTTCTCACAAACGGACACATAAACAGAATGACATAATGCTCCTGGGCATAGCAATCGTTATCCAACTTGTCTATGCCACCATAGATCCAGTGTAAATGATTACTTACGTACACGTATGTCAGAAGTAATGACAAAAATAATGAAGTCAGTCATTGCATGATTCACACTAAATTGTATTCAATTATAATAGTTTCCGTTGATATAAGTTCCTGGTAGGTTTTTAGGTAATTACCCAGTAAAACACACCGTTCAAGTATGATATATATTTACGACATAGTAAACATCGGGGCAAATAACAAAACATGTGAACTGCCGTCAGACTCACAATGTTATTACAAAATACGATCATGACAACTATGCATTAATGCACCCATTCACATAATGGTTTTGTTTTGATGCAGGACCTAATAAACGGCATTTTTCACTGATTTCCGTTAACGAAATTTCAATACAAAAGTTTCGTACAAAATGTACAAGTTGTATGCTATTGTTTGATAACCATACTTAATACTTTTTTTCAAATGTGTAAATGATGAATGTAGGCTATGGAAATGAAAATACATTCATTCGGGTACAAATCTCTCTTGTCACAGCAAAACTGTCGTGGAGAGCATTTCCCACCAATTGTTTAAAAGGTAATGATAATGATGATGAAGGTCAGCAATATCATTGTGTAACATATCACTCTGACTGAGTATGTGTGGTTTCCAATTATGACGATTACCATGGGCAATAATTCTGGGTAGTTTGTTATGCTGTTAGTAACTAACACCTTACAAATTTAAGGGCATACGATACAGTTTTGATCCCGTATTTACAGTTTGATGAAAATTTCTATATAGGCTAATTTTTGCCTGATTAAATCAAATATGTAATAAAAAATATACCTTCATGTGCTACTTTTTGAGTTAAATGAGGTAGAAATTTTGTATATTTTCTAAAAAATCGGATCTCTGGCCGAAGTTTCCCTTTCGAAAAAAAACCAAAACTTTTTTGTTTTTTTGTTAAATTTGTTATTTCTGTATTTTATAAGTATCACAAAAAATTATGCATTTTTTATTCAAAAATAAGTCATATTTATCAAATGGTCATGAATTGAGAAAAAAAAATATTTTGTGCTGTATATTTATCAAAATTAAAAAAAAAATGTACTATTTACAGTTTTATAAAATTTGGTCCACATAATCTCCCTGCAAAATGAAACAAAATGTCGTTTTAAAAAATAGGGGTCCATGCACTCGTTTTCAGGTTAAATCAGTTTGAACGATAAAAATCAGTCGAAAAATGCATCTTTTCCCGATATGTCTTAGTTTGACGTCGCGAAAATAACATTTTACGTTAGCAACATCATTACCTCCCCTGTAACTGTATCGTATGCCCTTAATATATTATAACGACGTGTTTAACATCGGGACAATAAAGTGATATCAATACATGTGAACTGCCGTACTACTTACAAAGTCATATATTATAAAATAATTTCAAAACCAATATGTATGTGCTCTTCAACTTTGTACTTGTATGACTTTATAACTATTTTGATCTGAGCTCACGAATGAGTCTTATATAGACGAATCGCGTGTCTGGCGTATACAATTATAATCCTGGTACCTTTGATAACTATTAACATAAACACCCGTGGTTTTATTAAAGTTTCGTACAGGACGTTCAATGGAATTTAATCCCACTGTCAAAGTTTCTGCCAGCTCTACAACCCGTTTAAATCCACCATTATCTACATTGTAATGTACCTAGTCAGGAATATGACAGTTGTGGTCCATTTGTTTGATGTGTTTAAGCGTTTGATTTTGCCATTTGATTAGGGGCTGTCCCTTTTTAATCTTCCTCGGAGTTCAGTATTTTTGTGATTGTTAAATTTCCTTACAACTTTTTTTAAATGTGTAAATGATATATTCAACGAATGGGCTTGGTATTATTTCATTCCGGTACTACACAGCACAGTACGCACAATTGTTGTAGATGAAAAGCGGAATTCCCACTATGACGTCCTAGTTTAAGATAGATATTCAGTAGAGCTGCTCTTCTGTTATAAAAAAAAACTATTGAAAAATGTAGATATAAAACATAATGAGGATTTGGAGAAGTAACATAACGTACAGTTGTTTTGATACGATCAACAAATATAAATCAAATTAATCTGCATGAATAATGTTCATTAACGTAAAATATAAAATGTTTGACGTGAGAATGTTTGAATGTTAAAATTCACATCCGGTCAATAGTATAGGTAATAAGATATGGGTTGAAAATTATTTGTCAACAACACAAATCGGCATAAAGAGAAAGATGTGTTCACAAAACACTTCGCAGAAACAGTTAAACAAAACAATACCCGCAAACAATCGGTAGTGAATCAAGTTTTTCTGGATCTTCAGATTCATTTTAAAAATTAGCTGTGGTGGACAATCTAATGACACGTTCTAACATTACATTTTACTGCAAAATCAAATTGAACAATATTCAGCAATCCACAATTAGATTTATTTTAAGCTTTACGAAAATATTTCGATTACATTTATTAGCTTGAAATTACGATAAGTCATATTTTGACGAAAAACACTTAAATAATTTGTGTCGAAATCTTACAGTATTCGTCCAAACTGTTAATAATAAGAACCAGTGATAGGAAACTAAACACATTCTTATAAAATAGGCTGTATATTCTAAGAAAGGCATTATCAAACGGAGTGTCTATCTACATCAGTAAAACAGATGTAAGGTTACAACCATGAGGGAACTTGAATTAAAATTTACGTTCCATAAATATTGAAAAAATAAATTTGGTTTTTTGATATGCAATGATAAGACATATCTAGGACTTTGGGTGAACTTGTTTAAACGTCATACGATTATAATAGTTTTTATTCCTGTTTGGGTCTGTTAAATAAAAGTAACTGCGACTTTTATATCCAAGGGAACTTAAAGTCATATGAAACCTCATTTTAAAAAAACAAAATGGATAGTTTTCATTATTAAACTTATATACATATACTTTTTTCTGAAGAAAATTCTTCGTTTTGTCAACATTTAAATGAATTTTACTTTTTTCAATTGCTTTCTTCCAGGAAGCAATTAGCCGACATATTTTGCGTATGCAAGTGACCTCAGCATGACCCTTTTTGTAAAAATCTGTTGATCGCAATACGCTTGAATCTGACACTGAAATAAACTATTACCTGATTGTACATGTTATACATGTGCTCAATATCCATGCTTCTTGATTAATTGTTTTCAATAAGTTGACAATCGGTTAATTACGGCTTTAAAACACCACAATTAAGCAGCTGACATATTGACACTTCATAACAGACAGAGAAACAAAATTGACGATTATACGAGATGTTTGCGTAAAAAAAAGACAAAACCGTGCACAGAAGACTAAGTTTATGATATATACATGCATTGGTTCAAGAATTGGATAAACATTATTTTATTTTTCACCAGTCAATCGTTCCATGTGACTTAAAATAAGGATACTACCAAACAAATAATGGTCTGCTTCTTAAAATACAAGGGTCTCCAAGTATGCGACCTGGGCTACTTAGGAGTTTATATATCAGAAAATGATTGAAAAAAAATATTTGTTATCGTTAACATGTACCCATCAACCCCCACCCCACCCCAACATAATCCGTTTTTCATGAAGTTAGATGATTATGAAAATATAAATGTTTGTTGGTAATGTGATGTACTAGTTCTTTATATGAACGTTATATTTTTTCTGGTTAATGTGTATTTTATGCATGTTTTGGGGTTCGTTGAAATTTTGACCAGTTCTAATTGAGACGTATTAAACTTTAATAGCATTATGTATTCAGGTTTAGTTTTCTGTAATTAGTTAATACTTCAGTTTCATTATGTATATCTCTTTCATATTCATTTGTTAAAATTTACTGTTTACAATAGCATGAATTGTTCTATATAATAAGGATGTTCTTATCCCGGGCTTAAAAACAATGCCGTATTTGGCAAAACCTTTTCAACTTTTGATCTTCAGAGCTGTACAACTTTGTACCTTTTTCACTTTCGATCTTTTATATCTGGGCGTTATGTATTCGGGTTTAGTTTTCTGTAATTAGTTAATACTTCAGTTTCTTTATGTATATCTCTTTCATATTCATTTGATAAAATTTACTGTTTGCAATAGCATGAATTGTTCTATATAATAAGAATGTTCTTATCCCGGGCATAAAAACAATGCCGTATTTGGCGAAACCTTTTCAACTTTTTATCTCCAGTGCTGTACAACTTTGTACTTTTTTCACTTTCGATCATTTATATCTGGGCGTCACTTGTAAGTCCTGTGTGGACAAGGCGCGTTTTTGGCGTATTGAATTTTAAACCTGATGCTTTTTGTTATCTATTAATCATGTTTTTCTTTGTCTAATATGTTCTCCTATTTATTTGTATTGTAGTCCTGTAATATTATGCTGTCATTTCAATGTTATATTTAACTTTGCCATTGAAGTGCGAGGTTTGGCATGCCACAAAACCAGGTTCAACCCACCACTTTTATTCCCCTTTAAAAGTGTCCTGTACCAAGTCAGGAAGATGGCCATTGTTATATTATTGTTCGTTTCTGTGTGTGTTGCATTTTAACGTTGAGTCGTTTGTGTTTTCTCTTATTTTTGAGATATAGAGATCAGACGTGGCACGGTACTTGTCTATCCCAAATTCATGTATTTGGTTTTCTTGTTATATTTGTTAATCTCGTGGTGTTTTGTCTGATGCTTGGTCCGTTTCTGTGTGTGGTACGTTTCGGTGTTATGTCGTTGTTCTCCTCTTATATTTAATGCGTTTCCCTCGGTTTTAGTTTGTTACCCCGATTTTGTTTTTTGTCCCTGGATTTATGAGTTTTGAACAGCGGTATACTACTGTTGCCTTTATTTAATAGATCATTCATCATTATTGTCATTTTGTTTCATTATTATTATCATTATCATTATTAATATTATTAAATCTTATTCCCTTGATAACAGCCTCATACTTATACCACCTAACACTAGTTAGTTATTGAATCTTCTTTTGAGTTCGGTATTTTTGTTACTTAACTTTGTGTTCTCTACTTTGGCCATTGATACTGACATAGAGAGCACAATTGTGAAGTAATTCTCGCACAATCTAGTGGAATGCAGGTTTACTGTCTAAAGTGCTAATTGAACGGAGAGAAAAGATATCAAAATTAAATTTTGACAACTTCTTCAATGTTGATGAAGCCAAATGCAAACAAACGTCACAAGGTTTAAAAAAAGTTTCTTTTCAGTTTGAGGAAGAACAAAAGGAGGTTAAAATTCAAAATCTAACTTTTGTTTGGCATCAGGTCTAATTATGATATACATGTATCTATTAGCCTTATCTTGCAGGAAGTATGATTTAATTAACGTCGTCAGAATTCAGGGAATCATGAATGATTTGATTAAGCTTTTTCCTTACAAACGTGAAAATGTGTATTATTTTTAGTCTCTAATCTATGTTTTTTTTTATCATTATTTGTTTTTGACCTTTACCTTGCTGCCAGTAACTGCGAGTTCACTCAAACCGTACTTCTTTGTTAATTTGACCTGCTGTACTCGCCCCGTATAACCACGATCTAACTGATTCCTGACGTCGACGCGTTCGAAGCAATAATCAGAACATTTGGGATGACAACAATTTTAAATGCCTTTGTGGAACTTATTTGAGTATCTACAAATATGTATATGTCCATGGTAGTTTATCTGATCAATTATACAGTTGTTGCAAGTTTTAGATGTTGTATAAAACGTTTGATAAGACTGCTAGATGCAAAACGCTCATACATTGTGCAAACACTACGTTTTATGAGGTCAACAATGGCGAATATCTTTTCTTCTTTGCTCAATACTTAAGCAATATGAATAACTACATCTCAATTTACTATGTGCCTTCAAATGTTCCCTAGAACTCAGACTAAACTCAATATCATACTCTTTTAAATAAGTTTTCTCATACGGTACCATTCGTTTCACCACATATGTCGAGTTCGTTGCTCGTTTTTAAATAATCACTGCTTAATTTGTTCACAAAAATCGTCACAAATCTCGTTACTTTTTAGTGCATTTGAGATGGTATCGGGTACCTTTTTATGTATGTTATCTGTAAACTTTGTCAAACTAGTTGACCGTGAAATTACCAGTCTTCCAAAGCCAAAATTACAGTGTTTAAACCCGTGCACATCTGACGACAATGTTTCTATTAAAGATTAAGACTTTTAACGTTATTCCAGCTGAATTAAGGAATAACAGTACTGTAATTGAAGATTTGACGGTCGCAAATACAGTTTTACTGGCGATGCGTAGCGGAGACAGTAAAACGGATATTTGAGACCGTCAAATCAAAATTGACGGTGGCCACTCTTCAACTACAGTACTGTTATTCCGATTCTAATGCATTACAAAAAGAAATGACACGCTAAAGCTGGAAAAATGTACAATTTTGACATACACACAAATTGCGCGAATTTTCATGAACGATTTATGCGCAAAGACGTCATGACTAAACGTGACGTCATACAAGTGAAAACTTACAAACTGGGCGTTAATACTTTACCTCTATGATTCAAGTTCGGATAAAATTACATTAAAACGGCGAATTCGAGGTAGGTGTTATTTTATTTTCGATAATATTGCAGTAATCGAAAATTTGTTGATCCCTCATTCAAAATGGTAGGTCCCTCCTTAGTTATGCCTGTTAACTGTGGATTTGACGATAACTTTTAGGTAATGAAAAAAATTGTTACATAAAAATTTCATTAGAGATAAAGTTTCAAAAAAAGGATCTACTTCTTATTTTGATCCTTTTTTCAATAGAATTCACATTAGCGTTTTCACATGATTAGATCTTTAAATATACAAGAATAGTCCTAAAATCTTTAATTTTACCAATTGTGTTCTATTCCTGATTTTGACATTTTATAAAAACAAAAAGATGTGGTATAATTGCCAATGAGACAAAATGATATTTTGACTGAGTGTTGAGTGTGAGTATTGACTATTACAATCAATGCAATTGTGTGATGAGGGTCGACGAAATTTTCTGATTCAATATCGTTTGTTTGAAATCAGATCACTGGTATTAAGTAACCTACACTTATTTGATTCTCACGTGTATATAGAAAGTAAAACAGCCTACATTACATCCTGTTAAGTGTTGTATTCATTAGATGCTTCATTGCGTAACCTGTGAGAATATAGACTGATAACAGAGTTGGGTCTAGAGGATTGAAATATCATTCTATTTGTTGATGCATTGCTGTATCAATTCCTTATGCTTACTAATTTGTTTATTGCACTCAATATCCTCCTTAACATCTCCATCTCGTCACAATGTCGCAGTCATTATTTCATTATTCACTTCTTTAATGAAAGTAAATTTATCTTGAGAAGACAGTTTTTTTTCTTACCTTTTTACCATAATTGATGGTTATTTAGCCTAATGTCTAGTTTATCCATTGTTTATTTGCATGCGTAATTTGTTTCCATTCATCATCACTTACTAGTATATATATTTATCTTCTCAAAGGTTTGTGTTCACTTATTGCTTTCTCAAATCTGACTGCTAAAACAAGAGGGTTTGGGTAGTTGTTTGACGTTTTCAATATCTTCAAAATGCTACCGTAGCCGTAGGTTAGAATTACCATAGAACGTCATCATACTAGCTTAAAGTACATCGTATTAGTCAGATGAAGAATATAAATAAAAGTAAGGTATATTTGCGTATAATTTTATTGTAACACATTTTAAAACAATTGGTTTGACTATTCACACGTTTTGTAAAGCCCAATGACGATGGTTACCATAATAAATTGTTCGCTTAATGCAGATATAGATATGTATTGCATCTGTTAAACTATACAACCTGCTAAAAAGAGTTGTTTTATAACAGAAGTTGAAAAATATTACAAAACAAAACTGGTGACCAAATAGGGGTTTATAATACATTTACCAGTCATAAATAAATGTACACAGTAAATCGCTATTTTATATAATATTTAATCAGTAAATTTAGATTCTTATAAATAATCATATTGATTCTGATATTCTTGAAGTGCATTTATCCAAAGCATGAATTTTCTGCTAGTGAGGATAAGTATTAACCGATGTTTATTTTACTTTGTCAAACGATGAAAGATCGTACCAGAAAGCCATATACAAGTAAATTCGTAATAATATAGGTACAGTACCCAGGAGTGGAATATACCTAGGAGTGAAACACAAACTTATGTTGTCATGTTCCAAAACAAATAAATTGTAATGGAAATCTGTTAATATTTCTAAAATTCTCATTTCATTATATGTCTGTGGTTGACATTTTACAAGGATTTTGCAAACAATGGTAAACGTCTCGGAGCAATACAATTATTTTAGAAAATACAGTTCTGTTGAGTAACACTGTGAAATATAACATATCTTTACTATCCTGAGGCTTGTGAAATATTGTCTTGTAAAACAGATGTTTGCTAAATAATTAATCATATGTTTTCTTTTCCTGAAGGTTTAGTTTCAGTTATTGCTTAATTAATCTTTACTACTAAGAACAAAAGGTGTAGTGCAGTTTCATGCTGTTTTCGATATCTTTAAAATTAATTTCGTTGTTGAGTTTTAACCTTGATGAAGATGAATAAATAAAGGCAAAAGTTGTATGCCGCTGAAACCATTAATTTTTAAAATAAGAATTGAGATTGAACTAACCAATAATATAATTTTACACCACGGCAACTGAACGAACAGCTTACGTCCAGGTAGGTATTAGTTGTTTTTTCTAGAATTTAGTTTTTTTTATTTCTGTTTACTGTTTGAATAACGTCTAAATTTTGATTTTATATCGGCTTGATAAAAATAGTAATGAATAATTGAAATGATTTAGAAGTATGCATATATATCTTTACTTGTATGCCATAAGGACGTATTGTAATGATATATATAGACATGTACATTTAAGGAGATAATTAATTAAGCACGTGTCAATAAAAAAGATACTCAATACAAACAAAACATGTTCAACATTTGCTAGGTTTATTTACAAATATGGCTAGCTCTTATACACATCTTTTCTAGATAGTATTAGAGGTTAAACATATGAGCTGCAATTAATATAATATTCCAATGCATCTATTTAACCTAATACTACTAAGACTTAGATGAATAATCTTTCAACGTAATCCCATTCAAGCTTATTATTTATCCTTCATCTAATATGAATAACAAGATATGGTATGTTTGCCTCAATCCAAGTCCCAATGTATAAAAAGTTAACAGTTATAGGTAAAAGAATAGCCATTGACACAAAGCCCTGGATCACACTGAACAGCAAGCTAGAAAGGAACCCGAAATGACTTTTGTAAATCAACATCAACAGGAAAACAAATGTCAATTCGTCATTTAATTTTGACATTTAACTAAGGACTTTTCGTTTTGAATTTTCATCGAAGTTCAGTGTTTCTGTGATTTTTACTTTTTTCTAATATATATGAAAAACGGGAAACGGGAAACACACACATACATATATATATATATATATATATGAACCATACCATGACAACCACTGAACAACAGGTTCCTTACGTAGGTCAGGTGCATACAATTACAGCGGGGTAAATTAAACAACGTACACAAATATAATAATTTGTTGGTAGGAGTACGAAAGTAAATATTTTTTTAGTATCAGTTGATTGGTCGTGATTGAAATGTTTAGTCAATTCGCAATTGACATGCATAATTACACCGCGTAAATATCTACTTTTCTGTCATTCACTATCACGAGTTTTTACTTGAATGCAACACTTGTCATTGTTTTAATAAGTTAATTGAGTTTTTTTGAACAATTTTGTTTAAAAGAGGGGCAAAAGATACCAGAGGGACAGTCAAACTCATAGATTGAAAATAAAGTGACAACACCAAGGCTAAAAATAAAAAGACAAACAGACAAATAAAAGTACACAAGACACAACATAGAAAACTAAAGACTACGCAACACGAACCCCACCAAATACCGGGGATAAATAGTCTTATTCGGTACGTCCCATTCTTGAAAAGGGAATGGTATTGTAGATACGACATAAGGAAAATATCCGATATCATCTGTGAAACCATTATTCCATTATGGTCAACCATCTCGTGATGTCGTCTGTAAAATTTACGAATGGGAGATTTCAACTTCACCATTTGGAACACTCGGTTTAATAGCTTCCTGGTGAGCAGCAACCCTCTATCAAGGAAATCATGATTGAAAATAAAAGCCCGGCAATATCGTATTAATTGGGAGATATATACTCCGTATGTGGGTATAGGCGCTGCTGGAATGTTGCTACATAGAATTGGTACGTTGTCAATTGAGAAGCTGAACTAATCTCTTTTGTCGTAAAGTTTTGTATCCAACCGACCCTCCTTGTCAATTTCTAGATGTAAGTCAAGATATGAGGCAGACTTAATGGGATCTATAGTATCCTTTATCTCTAGTTAGATTGGATAGATTAGTTCAACAAAGTCACCAAAATTTTGTATTTTTGGAAGGAGAGAGCATCATCTATATAGCGGAAGCTAAAATTAAAGGATATTGCTGACTTCTTATCTTTCGTCTCTTAAGTGCGTGAATAATGAACAACAAGAAATAAGCTTTCAGAAAGTAGAGTCAGTTTACGGACTCATTACCCAGACTTGAAAAATAATTAGTCTGCGTACACACTGATTTCCTAACATAATGAGTTCGTCTTCCGCATAATGCTGAGTGAGTGCTTAACTTGCATGATAAATGTGATTATCAATCCAATTTAATGCAAGTATGTCACATATTTTACTGAACGTATAAAAAAACAATGACATATCTGCGCATTCAGATCGTTTCATACAATGCTAAGGGAATACAATTACTTACCAGTATGTTACCATTACCTATAGTCTGCACAGTTTCAAGCAGCATGTTAATATGAATTTAAGCGCAAATTGAATAATTTATACGCAATATGTACAAGTGAACGCCATGCAAACTGCATCGTTAGGGCTCACCTGATAATAACTGTAATAAATTCAATGTAAAAAAAGAAACAAGTTTTGTATTCTATATATATAGTTTACATCTAATAGTGCATAACATTACTTTTAGATTGTATTGTTTGTTTACTCCATGAAAACTATTTGTAAAACGAAAGGTTAAAAGATCTTATTTTGTTGAATATTTGCTTTAATGAAGTTTCTGGATAAACAGGAGACGTTTTTTTTTAAACGACTACAGATGGAAGGCGATAACGACCACCATGCGATTGCAAAAGCGAAAAGAATAGGATACATAATCTGAGAACATTGCATCACCAGTCTTTATATTTAACATTTTTATGCCAAATATTACTGGACGACACATGTACTTTTGTTTGAATTAGTATTGCCTTATATAAAAAGGACTAGGAAATAAACCCGATAAAACACCACAATGTACCAAAACTGTTCCTAATTCGAATGCAAAGACACATTACGCATTATATCATCACATTAGTGGGACAATTGTTTTTCAATAAAGAACGAAAATATTCTATATTATTACATAAAGATATCTTATTTCACTATTACAGACATTTGTATGCATGTATGCTTGAAAGGCAAACAAATATATGACTAATAATGGTGGTCTTGTGACATTACATAATTAAAATAGAATTGATGATACCTCTAAAAGAGGGGCGAAAAATGCCACATCAATATGCAGATAAATATTTTATAAAAAACAATCAGTATTATCTTGTTCAGTTCATATATCGAAACAGTAAAATTTATAAAGATTGTAAATTCAAGCTTTATTAGAAAATTGAATACATTAACGTCTCGTCTTTCCTTACCGTCGGAAATCATTTTGATAAATATACGTATCAGATTCACCTGATATACATGATGATCATGAAGTATAGATTCTAGGTACTGACGTGGTAAATCATCTTAATTACGTGTGATTATTTGTCATTATAAAAAAAGATGTGGTATAATTGCCAATGAGAAAACTCTCCACAAGAGGAATTTACAGCTATAGGTCATGAGAATAATCATAAATATTTTGATCTTAAATTGTATTCTTAAACCTATCAGTCTAAATTTCAAAAATGGTTGTCCAAATATGCACCTTGACCGCGGCCTTCTCTGGTCAAGTTTTCTCCCTGAAAAAAAAGTGTGTGCAACTATGAAAACTTTCATGTTCCCTTTCTCATCTATTAGCATAGGCCAGTACGGTGCAGAGGTCCACTCAGGTATGGCTAAAGTAGCATTGCTTTTTTTTGTTTTAATTTGTTTAACACTTTAGGAATCAAATTTGGTGGTGGTACAAGCCAATTATGTTTTACCTTTCCAGTCAACTGTGAAAGTGTCAATACGTAATGTTCCTGGACACCAATATTTTGAATTGAAATGCTTACACTTGGTGTTGTAGTCATGTGCAAACCTATCGGCGTTATGAGGTCCCCACAGGTAATCTAGATATATAAATATTTCGTCCTGTACCTCGAAATCATCACAATCTGACTGTCGACTTAACATGTTAGCGTGTGTGTTTTGTTCACGTGGAATCAAAACAGAACTTAATTTAATTGATTGATTCTTGCAAATTTCATGTATATGCATCACGTTTTCATGTAGTGACGCTTTTAGGCTTCAGACTCTGAGTATGTGCGTTACGTTTTAGTTATCTGTGTATAACCGGATAATGTTATCACATTAACGGTACCAATTTTTCTGCACCAGATGCGCATTCCGACAAAACATGTCTCTTCAGTGATGCTCGTGACCAAAATATGTAAAATCCAAAGCTTATATAAAAGATGTAGAGCTATAATCCAAAAGTTCCAAAAAGTATAGCCAAATCCGTGAAAAGAATCAGAGCTTTGCATGAGGTAGATACATTCCTTAATTTATAATAATTTTTAACATTTGTAACAGGAAATTTAATAACACAAAAAATCCGTATTTTCATTACAGTACCGGATTATTGGCTACTGGGCTGGTGATACCCTCGGGGACTAACAGTCCACCAGCAGAGGCATCAATCCAGTGGTAGTATTAACATTAACGGTACCAATTTTTCTGCACCAGATGCTCATTTCGACAAAACATGTTTCTTCAGTGATGCTCGTGGCCAAAATATGTAAAATCCAAAGCTTATATAAAAGATGTAGAGCTATAATCCAAAAGTTCCAAATCCTGCATTACATTTGTAAAATTGTTTAATACTCTCTTTACTGCTACTAGCTCTCGCCAAGTTGAGCTTTTGTTTTGTTCATTTACTGACCAACTTCCAAACATTTCCAATGGTTCGTCCCTTGAACCTGCGGTCAAATGACCATAAAAACCCTTGTCAGATGCATACAGAACAAGTGATAATCTTGAATGTCTCATTTAAACTACTTATGTTTTGTAGCCAAAATGTGCACTCTTTAAGTGCGTCTGTACTAACTAGTACTTTAACATCCCAATTTGCTCTATACAATATAGATTCATGTAAATATCTAGTTCTTAATCTTGCCTGTTCACCTAATACTGCCTGCATAGATATGATTTGATCTACAATACTGGCCACAAAATTTACTCTGAATAGCCTAATACCACTTCTAAACTGGTAAATGAAAATAACCAAAGTGCCTTTCAATTTAGTTATGCGCTTCTCTGTGAGTCTTAAAACCCCTTCCGACATGTCCCATAAAAAACCTAACCTTTCTAGAGTTTGAACTGGCAACCAGTTGCATTTCTCATGTGCCAAAACAAATCCAAACCTTTCTAAATCGGATTTGATTGTTATACTTGATTCTATAGCGTTATCAAAACCGCTACCTCCACCTAGGCCATCGTCCAAATACATAACGATTTTCATGCCTCTACCTCTCCGATGTTTAACGATCTCTCTCATTACTTAGCTAAATATATATCCACTAGAGGATAACCCAAATGGCAAAACATTATACTCAAAGTATCCATTTGCCCATTTGAAACCTTAAAAGTTGTAGCTCCTTGAAATATTTTTATGTGGTGATATGCACTGTTTAAATCGTAAGAAAATACACAGTTCCCTTCTCATACAACTGTCTGGTAGTTGTTGCTTCTTCATATTTGTGTTTGAATTTTACAATATGTGGGTTTAAATGCCACGCATCTAAAACTAATCTTAATTTTGAGCCTTTATTATTTGCTACAGTTAATGGATTGACAACGTAAGGTTTACGTTTCCCACTCGACGTATGCAACCTTCTAAAAAAATTCTATCTCATCGGCGACAAAATTAGAGTTGTCGCGTGCAGTATTATTGTTTTCTAATTCTGTTTCTCGAGGTACTGTGCTTAATAGTATTTTATATCCGTTTTCTATTATCGAACTAGAGATAAAGGATACTATAGATACAGTTCAGTCGGTCTCATATCTTGACTTACATCTAAAAATTGACAATGAGGGTCGGTTGAAAACAAAACGTTACGACAAAAGAGATGATTGCAGCTTTCCAATTGTGAACTTTCCATTTCTGAGTAGCAACATTCCAGCAGCACTTGCATACGGGGTATATATCTCCCAATTGATACAATATTCTCGTGCTTGCATTTCCTATCATGATTTTCTTGATAGAGGGTTCCAAATGGTGAAATTGAAATCATCCCTTCGTAAGTTTTACGGACGCCATCACGAGTTGGTTGACCGTTATGGAATAACCGTTTCAGAAATGATATCAGATATGTTCTTTATGTCGTAACTACAATTCCCTTTCCTTTCATGAATGTGACCTACCGAATTAGACTATTTACCGGATTTGTTATCACATAAGCATTACGACGGGTGCCACATGTGGAGCAGGATCTGCTTACCCTTCCGGAGCACCTGAGATCACCCCTAGTTTTTTGGTGGGGTTCGTGTTGTTTATTCTTTAGTTTTCTATGTTGTGTCATGTGTGCTGTTGTTTGTTTGTCTTTTTCATTTTTGGCCATGGCGTTGACAGTTTGTTTTAGATTTATGAGTTTGACTGTCCCTTTGGTATCTTTCGTCCCTCTTTTATATCATCAACGAAAGTTGTAGAACCTGTCTCTTTCTATGCGTTTACCTTTTCTTTTAAAAACCCAACACCTGTACCTTAACTTGACATATATTAGTGTGTGTACTTTTCATTGATTTAAAATCAGCTGATATTTGTTTACACAACAGAGGTGCGCTCGATTCTATGTGACTAAAATTGTAAGTACTATTTTTACTAATCTTATTCTTTTGTTCTGTTGTGGCTTTTGGACACTGCCTTATCCAATGCCCACTCTCGTGACAATAAAAGCATCTTCCAGGTCTTCAAAATCCACTGCTGACATTAACAGATATCGACTGACTTCCCGTAGAATTTGATGTAGTTGTTTTGTTGTACGGTGTTGTCCTTTGGTCTGTACGTTTTTCAGTTTTTTTATTTTCTTCTCGGTATCTGCCCGTGACTGCCTTGAACATTTTCCTTTCGTGCTGGGAATTCGCAGCCAAAGGATGAGCAATATATTCAGCTAATACCCGCCACCCTGCGTCTGACGAATAGGCTAATTTGATTACATTTGTCTGTGCTTAATAATATCCATACCTTCAGTTATATTCCGTTTCGCGTTGTTAATATTCGTCTGACTCATGTTGTCCGCTTCCATCTCAGTAGTGGCCTTCATCATCTTCACGAAAACTTTGTGGTTATGTTTGTACTGCTCTTCATAACCTCTTTTGCGGACTTATATGACTTGTGTCGAACATATTTTCATTTGTCTTGGCTATCTGTGTGTCTGACAAGGATTTCTGGTTTTCCTGAGTTCTTCTTTGGAAACCGTCTAAACGAGACTCTAGTAAAGTTGTCATATTGTCCAATAACTGTTCTTGTGTGTTTTGTACAGCATTATGCACTTCAGCACGTATAGTTTGTTGAATATCGGTGTCCATGCAGCTTACTATGTTGAACGACGGCTAGAAAGTGAAGCGCTTGAAAAACACCAATATATCGTAACACAAAATTCGACTTCTGATTGGTCAATTTTGTCAAGCCTTATGAATATTTATAAAAACGTAACGACAATACAGTATTTTCCCGCTTTACTATACGAACCACGGGAAAATACAAATATCCACTTCCATTTTCTATATATATATTTCTTTCTCTATAAGTAACATTATACATAAAATAAACGAATATCACGGCCCAGACCATGTGTAAAGTTACAACAAATCTATGGCTTCTATGAATTATTGCGATTATAATTAGACAAATATGATCATTAAAACTGAAACGAGGGTGGGTATACTTTGTGTTGGCTGGTTTAACTCCACGTTAGATAAAGTTAAAACTTTTAAAAAATATGTAGCTTGCATGAATTATTTCGTTAATACCGCTTTAAAAAAAAGCTAAATTCTTTTAATTCTCAAACCCAACATTTGCCACTTTTATTTTACGTGCTTTTCTCGTTTGCTACCGTCAAAACCAAAGTTGGATTTTCCTAACTAAGAAACCACCCTGTTGATTTGTTGAAATTAGTAAATAGCCAGCTGAAGGACACCTCCGGGTGCGGGAATTTCTCGCTGCATTGAAGACCTGCTGTTTTCTGTTCTATGGTCGGGTTGTTGTCTCTTTGACACATTCCCCATTTCCATTCTCAATTTTTAATATTCTCATACTACGAGCTACGAATTTATTTATTTTGTAAAAAACATCTGTACTTCTTACAACAAAATTATTTGTATTCACCTGTGTCCGCTATTTTATTTAACGGTATTTTGTTCAATGTCATAGTTGTGTTTCAGGTTTTGTTTTATATCTCATTCCCTTTCTCTTTTTTTGACAATTTTGTATATTCCATTGTGTCAAAGATCAAATTTATGTTTAGTTGTTTCTGTTAATAAGTCTTTTGATGTTTTAATGTTGGATTTTGGATTTGAGCGTCACTGATGAGTCTTATGTAGACGAAACGCGCGTCTGGCGTACTAAATTATAATCCTGGTACCTTTGATAACTATTGTTTTACTGTGTTGTGATGTTACACTTTTGTTTCGGGTAAGGGTGAAGGATGGCGCCTGTCAAAACGATTACACCCACTGCAATTGTTTGCTCATATCCTAAGTCAAGAAACTGTTGTTCACGAGTAATTTGTTAGGCTCATTATAGCTTGCTGTTCGGTCTGAGACAGGTCTCCGTTTTTACAAATTGTAACTTGGGTATAGAATTGTCTCATTTGCACTCATACCACATCCTCTTATATCTATATGCAAGAGTGGAAAGGCCGTCAATTTATTGAAAAAGGTTCCTAAAATGGTAAACATTTTAATATAAATACTCCCAAATACCCATATAAGACCATAACAACAGAAAAAGAAGCATTGAAAATAATATAAGGTGATATTTTGCAGGATAAAAGAGAACTGATTTTTATAGTTTGTTTCTTAGTTTTTCTGTTGGCACACTACCAGGTATGGTGGAGGGTTGAAATTTGAAGCCACGTTAAATTTGTTAAATTGTGTTAAAAATAAGGCGCCAGTTGTGAATGATTGTAGTTTGTTGTTGTTTACCATTTTTTGATTTTCGTTTGTTGTACTGCAGATACAGCGGACCGTTGTTTTTCGAACTGTTTATCATTTTGTCATGGTAGGCTATTCATAGCTTGCAATGCAGGTCAGGGTGGTTAGTTTTGGTCTAATATTCAATAATATCCCATGTTTTTAATTAACATTGTCTCTACTATGAAATTACAATATTGGACAATGTACAGCCCCACATGTGAGTAATTCAAATAAGGTACCAATTGCAACCCATTCTAAAGATAATTAATTGTAATACATTAATGAACAATCTCTATGTGAAATGGTATTTTACATTTGACTGGTATATTCTTTGAACTTTAAAGCCGAATACTTAAGAGCCAATGTTATATATGTACCGAAACAGTGGAAGAGCCTATATGATAAAAAAAGGATCTAACAAAATACATGTAAGCTCATCGTGTGGTTTTGTGTGTAGTAATGCTTGATTTTAATAATTATTCCTTTTCCTTATAAGAAATACTGTTGAAATTTCAAAGTTATTATTACAAAACAAATTTGTGAAATTGTCTTTTGATTTTGCTATTGTTGGGTACGTTTTGTTTCGATATATCAATCCTGGTTAAAACATCAAAATATATGGAAAATATTGCAATACTGTTTATTGAACGTGCGTCCGTATTTAGGAACAAGAGTACGTTAGAAGATTTCAATCATATGTGACAGTGTGACAGCAATCATGATGTCCGCTTGTTCACTTACCGATAGTCTGATTAATATGGGTATGATCACTTTGAGAACACTGATAAGGAACCATACATTACGTTTATGTCAAAATTGATCATCAAAATAAAACATAATAAATATAATGATTGAAGGTTAATGGATAAAGGTTTCACACAAGCCTGAAATAACAATCGTTTAAGATACTGTAGTCAAATATAAACCGTCACGAATTTTGATTTTTTTTTCTCACTTTATAAAATATTGATGTGCATGTTTCGGGTATGATTAAATCTATTTTAATTAAATTATGTCATCAGGCCACTATTAATACTCATGTGTCAGTCTTTTAAATGTAAATGCACTCAAATTTCCGCAAAACTAAAACAAGATATCTTTATGTAATTATCTAGTATGTTATATATTTATTGAACCAAGTGTCTAACTTATGCAATATTGTAATGCAATTCGCATGATTAATGTTCTACAAAAGGCTATATTTGTCTCAAGTTTCCCTTCAAACCATTAACATCAGTTAGCACAAAGCATGTTGCAATTTATAAACAGTCAATTCAAAAAAAGATTGGTAATTAATCATGTCAGTAACGAGGTACTGACGGATTAGCTGGCGATACCCTTTGGAACTGATAGTCATCCAGCAGCAATACCGTTAAATGCTGTAAAAAAAACCTTTTGGAGTTTTGTATATGCAGTACGTCCTTTTGTTTTGTTTTTGTACAATTGATCAATCCTCCAATATTTGAATTTCTAATGTTAAGGGAACAAAACAAAACTTTTGTTATTATTTAAGTAGATTTCTCTAGCTATATCTGACATTGACAGCATATTTAAAATATAAGATGTGAAAAAAAAACATTCAATGTCAACGAATCTTTTCAGCCACAATTTAAGTGTAATGACATGTTGCAACAAACAAAATAGTAAAAATGAGAATGAAAATGAGGAATGTGTCAAAAAGACAACAACCCGATTAAAGAACAGACAAAAGCCGAAGCTCATCAATGGGTCCTCAATGCAGCGACCTCTTCGTCTCCGGAGGCGTGCTTTAGCTGAATTAAAACAGTAACTAATCTAGCAGAAAAAGTATAAAACGGGTAGGAAGTATAGATGTCCGAGATGACAAAATTATGATAAATAATTAACATCCTCTTACAATGCACAAAACTGAGGAAAATTTCAAATTTGTTCGTGGTAATCAATGGTTAATGTGAATAACAAGGCTACAACGTTGTAGCCATTGCACCCTTACCAGGAAGTATAACATATTTTTCATGATATGTTGTAAAATAATATTGATAAAGGCATACCTGTCATTTTTTCAGTTTAAATTTCATCTGTTACGCATATATTTCTTATTTTATCGTTTCCAAAACTTTTAGACGTTTCTTTTTTACATAAATATTGTTACTTACTATCTATCATAGTTGCAAATAACCCGAAGAAGCATTCAGATGAACATTTTGACCAGGATCACTTATGTGTAGACATTATTGTGCTTAAAACTTTGTTATAATACAAATTTTCTTTAAATACTACCGTTTATGCAAAAATAGTTTCAATGCGGCAAACCGAGGAGTCCATTGACGATTTCGGCCTAGTCGACTTATAATTACTTGTAGATCAAATTTTGTTGAATAATTATTACGGAATCTCTAGGAAAAATGGATAAAAAACATCTTTACATGGCACATACTTCAATAAAAGTCCAAAATAGTTGCATATGTGTAGATCTTATTTTGATGAAAAAATGGTATTTATATTTTAATTTTGATAGCTTTTTCCGCAAAATACACACAAATGGGTAAAAATCCTATTTCAGGGAAACGAAATATTAAAAAAGGCAAATTGAAATCACCAAAATGTGCGTGTTAACTGATTTTAATGATTTGTATATAAACTTGACTTGATTCAGAATCATTCATGTCTTTTGCATTTCGAAATAAAATTAGTTTGAAATAAATATACGATAATTTATTACATAAGTATACAAATCCTTTTTCATTTTTGCTTTCAATCGTTAACCTTCACATTTGGAAGGCAGAAAAAATAAGTAATAACTGTGGTCTGGTTACGCAATACAATTAGTAAGATTTGACAATACCTTGAACATGTACATTGATAAGCAGATAAATATTCTATTCAATTATGACAACTCCGTCTGGCTCATGAGGAAAACAGCGAACACCGCCACAATTCCTGACAGTTTGACTGTCGTTACAATCTCTGACAGATTTAGATTGAAAGCTTTGTAAGAAAATTGTATCATTGTGCCCTTTACTAGAAGATCTATCGTTTTAACATTGCTTATCATATTTTACCAGGACAATATGAATGAGTCATTAATAATGTACCCAAATTCGATTATCACTATACTTGCTAGTTTTTTAATGAACAGCCATCACAAATTAAAATAATTGTTGTCATAAACGATAAAACATTAGCCTTTTCATGTTTTTTGTCTAGAACTAAAACAATCCTTGGAATAATTTTCATGCAGCTTTGGTGAAGTCTTTATTTATACTGACACATCAATCACAGACATCTCTTTTTGTTAGAATCCTAATTACATTCATGTAGATATTTATTTATTTTAGTCTTTTTCTTTTTAAAAGTATAAAGAAATAAAAAGTTGACGACATTCCAACTTATTATATGAAACGTTTTCTATTTCAGACACGATATGTCAGACAGTAATTCTGTTGATATGGTAGTCTTATATGTAAATAAAATCAAGTATTTCTACAAAAACAATTATTTTCTAACAATTTGAATATTTGTTCTATGTGTCGCCTTAGTACTTTAGTTTATTTAAATATGTAAATGCAATCACCGTGTGGCATGAGTTTATTCGTACATGTATATAAGTTTTTGATTAACAGACATTACATGTTTAATCTGTGAAACGCATTCGTTAAATGAACAAAAATCCAAGAAACCAATTAAGTGGGTTCCAGTTGTGAACATTTACAATAATCAAAAGGTATTATTAGTTCAAAAAATAGTACTTTGAAAATATATGCACTATAACTTTGAATTTGAGATTTCATTGAATGATAAAGTAAAAAATATATACTAGTATTGGATAATCGCTGGACAAAGAGGAAAAATGGTTTCATCTTTATAAACAAATTTAAAACATTCTATGAACCATAAACGAGGTCCTACATTATGAATGGTGAAATTAAGAAAATCTACAATTTGAGACTGATGCTTTAAAAATTAGAAGCGCATGAGTGTTGGAACAAAATAAATTATACATTTTGATAGGTTATGGAACCCCTTTTCACGATATTTCAAAGTTTAAAAATGGCGGACAAAGGCTGACTCGGATCTGTACCTTATATTTCGCATTGTCATAATTTGGGTCTCAAATCGAAAAAAAAAGGAAATCTAGACTCTACTTAAATTTTGATAAATGACATTTAATGAGGTAATCAAATCTTATATGAATAGACAAATGGGTGTTATGGGTTTAATTAGTTTACCCTGTATTGTAGGAAACAACCCAAGAAGACCGAACATTTGACAAAAAAAAAAAAACATTCTAAACCTGTAAAAGTACATCCTGCAATTTCTTTCAAATATTTGCAACACAAGGTTTTTTCTATTGCAGTTGGACATACGTTTGGTCAGTTTTCACTTATTTGATTATCTAGGCGCAATACTCATTGATTTTTGACTTAAACTTACTGAAAACATTAAAATATTGATGCTTCAAAACCAAACAACTAAACAGCTGCAGTACTATTATATAACATAAGATCTGAAAAATTAATGTGTTAAGTACAGGGTTTTATAAAAGTTGTGCATCCACATACATTGATAAGCGCAAACAAATCACAAAAACAAAAACGATAAATGTCCGGATTAGTTATAACATCTGCTTGTACTTATCTAGTGTAATATCAAATTATCCTTAAGCTTATTGTGAGATTTATTATATAAATCTTAAAGAAATAATTTTGATATTTATTACGTTACCCTAATACAATTAATTAATTATCAACGTTGACACATTATGGCGAAAAGCTAGTTCTTTATCACATTATAAACTAGAAATATGAAGATTTGACTAAAAGTCCAGTCTATAAATATCAAACTAGAAATAGAGAATACAATCAAGTCTAGAAATTGACACTGGATGTTGGTTTAGAACCAAAATGGACGGAAAGTAAGATGTTTTAGTTTAACCTTAATCCGTTTTAAAAGCTAGCTAAACATCTTACTTGTACGACAGACGCGTCAACTTCAATTATATTGCAAACCATGGGAGAACAAAACCAACAGACAGGTAAAGATGTCAAAATAGGGGTATAGCAGTTAACACTGTGTTATAATCTTAATCACTTTAAAAACAAACAGATATATAACAAAGAAGTTCAAGAGGCAAATAGACAAAGCACATTAGCAAAATTCAAAGACAAAAATGTACAATAGCACAAAAACACAATGACGAGATGTATAAGTACAGAGTCACGTCATATGTATTAAGAAACAATTAAAGTAATATTCATAAAGACAAATGACAGAATGCAAAAATGAGTTTTTAAACTGAGGTTTAATAGGAATTGCATTGTCGTAAACTGTTTAGAAGATTGTTCATAAGAAGTGCCGCTGGTGAATCACATTGTCTTTCTCTGTACGTCTTCATCTGTCCCTTTGAACGGTATGTAGTTCTGTACAGCATTAGACGGAGAGATTGATATGGCACAATTTCCTAACGTATGCAAGGTCGGTGCCGTTAATAATTTTGTATTTTGTGGTCTGTATTGAACGGGTGAACACTATAAATTGGCAAGTTGTTAATATTCAATTTTCAGATGGTTACGTTCCCTTGTGACCATTTTATGGTGTTTGTATATCTCTAACTGTTCGATTCGCTCTTGTATGTAACAACGTTTTAGATTTTAACGAAATTGTTTTTATGTTTTACTGAAAAATTATAACATAGGATTTTCGATATCACAAACTAGTAAAAACATTTACTAAATTTTATCATCGGTACAAGGACATCATTCGTAAATATGAATTAACATGAAGACATCTTATATTTTTAAGTAATTCACATCCAATATGTTATGCTAATATTCTTTACAAAGCACAAGAATATCGGCATTCACCTCAAAAGATAGTCAAAACCTTTAACAGACTTACTAAGAAAGGATATAGTTACGATGCTGTTGTCAGGTCATTAAAAATGGCATAGTTTGGTTTAAATATTGATTCACTTATAGGGTCTGTGCATGGGAAATAGACACATCTATTCTAAAGCCAGTTGTTGGCATGAAACGGGTTATGCTCTTCTCGTATATTTTATATTTTGATATTCATAGGATGAAGACATAATCTTCAATCAGTTCAATTGATGTCTGGAGCTAGCATGTCAGTAACTGCTAGTAGGCATTTAATTAATGTATCATTGTCATTTTGCTTATAGTTTCTTTCGTTATCTATTCTGACATCGGACTCGGACTTCTTTTAAATTGAGTTTTACTGTGCATATTGATGTATGTTTGTTTTTTTCTACATCGGCTAAAGGATGACGTCCATTATCACTGAACGAGTACACATTTTTGTTTAGAGGCCATCTGAAGCACGCCTCTGCGTACACTTGCCTTGAGATATATCGGTATGAACATAATTTCAAATTTCTCTAGACTAAGTTTTAACATACATTTTATATGCATGAAATAATATCTGAAAGACAGAGCTTGAGTTTTGAAAATACTTCTACCAACGGTTTGATAACCATGCATATTTGGTCCGCATAGCAGTGATATGTCATACCATGGACGACGGCATATTTTTACCTATTGGCTTCGGACAAAGATAGTAAAACTTCTGCGTTAGCACGGACCTTTGTGGAACACGGAATGTAAGATGACATTTCCTCGATGTAGCTGTAGTAAAGTAATGCTTTACTAAGAAAATAACAGAACACTTTAACACAAAATCAAGATAATAAACAACGTCAGTACCATATTTTTATTTTTACGATCAGCATGTTTTTATTGTGAAGTGGATACGGAATATTGATCAACAAGGTCTTCATATCTTCCGATGAACTATTTTTGAAAAGGACGAGACGTCCTTTGACATAATCCTGGTTCATCAAATTTCTGCTCTAACATATTGGTAACATTTTGACCATTGTTTTCCGTAATGGAATGTCAAATTTCCAACCCATTGTTGTTGTCGGTTCACGATGCAGAACCTATGTACTTATACTCTTTATTATATTTTATGCAAATTTCTTATATTATTCATATATTTATTTCATTGGACACTCGCGCAATTGATTGTTTCAACTAACTATCAATAAGCCCCGCTCACGTGTAGCAACAGGTTATAATACAAGAAATGGGTGTTAATTCCTAACAAGTCCAAGGTTTGCTAATTATAAAAAATTAACACCTGCTACGGCCGATGTTTACCGATTGTGATTTCTACACAATTGTCGTCTTTTTGTTGTTGGTATTGAAATAACTTGGACAACAAACGGTATAACGTTACGTTACGCACAATTAAAGTCATTACACTTAGTAAACTATCTTAACTCGTGACTTTATTTTTTACAATTGTCCTCCTACAAACAAAGTACACACTCAAATCATAAGGCATTCAGTATGATAAAAAAGCAAACTGCCCTTGGATGAAGGTGTGGGATAATTAACACCTTCGGTAAAAATTATTACCCGCGACTTTGTCTTTTGTTGGTCCTAAATATGCTGCAGAGATGTTGTACCCCCATTTTTTAATAAGTTTACCTATTATTAGTATTGTTGTCTATTTTGTTCAAACATCGTTGTTAATATAATGAAATTTTATGCGACAGTTATACAAGTGAAGGTTTAGCTAGCTATAAAACTAGGTTTCATCTACATTTTTCTACGTCTACCAAAAGTCTACCAAGTCATGATCAGGACAGTTATTATCCATTCGTTTTATGTGTTTGAGCTTTTGATTTTTCCATTTAATGAGGGTCTTTCTGTTTTGGGTTTTCCTCGTAGTACGGTTATTTTACTTTTTAGAACGTTATTTGTCATATACAGCAGGTGCATGAACATTTATTTGAGTTCAACAGTTTTAATTCATAAATAACAACAGTTGTTCCTTATAATTACTTGCATTTCGTTAGGGCTTGTGTGATGATTACTTCGCACGCCATTTCAATAGGCTTTGCCGCAGTTATGTATAAAAAGAAACTATTGGGGGTTATGGATCACACAAAAAAATCGATATAGCATGCTATGACACAAATGAGTAACACAAGGAAAAGCTATAATCACAATCTATACATTTAAGGATCCCCTAATAAATATGTGTGAATATAAACACGCCCATTTGAGTAAATAATAAAAGAACTGTTGGTCCACGAATGACACAAACTAGAAACCCTTTGTCTTTTCCAGACAAAGGATAGAACGCAAAACGAAGTACACAGTGTCCTACACGTCCTCGCGCCTCTGGAATAGCAGTTAACAAAAAATTGAAATAAATTCCAACAACTTTTCGGGTCTGAAGGAAATGAGACGCCTAAAAGTTGATTGTTTCTTAAATCACGGTATTGTGTTCCTAATAAGAAGATTTGTTGAAAGTAGTTGCAACAAGTAAACATACCTCTAGACGTGGCCCGGTACTTATACATCTCGACACAAAAAGACACAATGAACAGATCAGAGAGTACTCGCAGTTATCTGACAGCTAGTTCAAAGCCACTAACAACTAATAAAAAAAATCCTGCAACTAAGACTAAACTATCAATCCGTACACATTCAACATGGATTTAGTGTAAAGACGTCAAAAACAGCCAGAGAAAAACATGATCTTGTGCAATGCCAAGTTACAGGTATCGACAGATTGTAGATCCATGAATATGCATATAACATACTAATAATATTTAATTAGCTTTTAATTTACTGATAACGAAATCAATATTTATACCAATAAAAACAATATTCAATGATCTTATTACAGTGTTGAATAGGTAACCTTTTAGAATAAGTTTATTTAAAGGAGCGACAAGTTTACATGTATCATTTCTAAATTTCCGGGCACGGTTAACAACATTACCGTAAAAATGAGGATGTGCTATCCCGTTTGAAATAAGTTTTCTACAGGTACAATCAAACTTCAAAACCAAATCTTTATATCTATGGAAAAATTAAGTAAAGGTTTTAAGTAATTTATGGTAACGATATCACTGGTTAATAACTTACCAGTTATACATAGGTTGCGTTCGTTAAAATCAAAAACGTCACAACAGACACGGGCATAGCGAACAAGTTGTGAAATATAAACACTGTAAGATGGTGGCACCGTGCCAAAGGAACATCACCATCTAAAAATGGAAAATTAACAATAGGGAACGAAAAATCGTCTCTTTTGTCGTAATTTTAGTGTGGAGTTTCTCGTTTAAAACCGAAATATCTAAATCCTGTCTGTATTCTGCGTTAAGTTATGATAAAGTCATAAAAATGACTGTGTTGAAAAAATCTTAGATTGTTACAAGACTGAGATATTACAAATGGCTACGAATATGTTCCAATTGTATCCAAGATTTCGTCTTTTCTTTTTGTGATTGTGACATCATTGTATGAGACACATTACATAGCTCACCAGGTGTCACTAGTACAACAAGATCTACATACCATTACATAGCATCCACAATAACCCACAGTTTTTGTATTGGTTCAAATCGCTCAGTTTTAATTTTCTATAAAATGTTGTCTGGTAGTGTTTGTCTTTTTATTTTCTAGTTTGCCATGGCGTTGTATGAGTTTTGTATATCCTCTTGGAATCGCCCATTTTCTTTTTAAAATATTTGAATTAAAAAAAGTTTTTCAGTTTTTAAATGCATATAAAAAAATGTGTTGCAAATAAATAATGGCTTGCACAAATAGCTGTCGTCACGTTCGTCAATAGATTAAATCGTTTCTACTGTAGCATTAATCATTTTTATTACATAACCGAAAAAACAGCCATTGCATAATACGGAATATTTGTCATATAGATGTACAATGATTTTACTTCAACGTGAACTTAGTAACTTACATAACTACTTGTACTTAAACATAACAATGCTTTTAAAATCAGACTAGCTTCAGGATTATCATACTATGATAAAATAACGGAGCATTTTACGATACAACAATCGACAGAATGCTTCCGTTATCATCCTTATAAAATATCAACTATTCCATTCCTCTTTTGAAAAGCAAGTAAACGTTACTGGTAGGTTATAAATAATATAAGTAATATAAGATTTTAGTGAACGTTTTAAATTTATTGAGATTTGTGAATTTAATACGAGTAAATTTGTGAATATAATGTGTATACTGATGCATTGGTGGCACCAAGTTGGACTCCCCGTCATAATAAACCAATATACTATGATTATATCCAATTTTATCTAACTAGTTATATAGTTTGACGCAAAATTATGAACAATTTGTATACATTCTGGCTATAATAAATGTTTTCGTCAATCATTAGAATCACATTTCTCGTAAGAAACCACTATAGGTGGATACAGTACAAATAAGCTAGACGAAAATTATATATTAATATGTGTATATGGTAGTGATTATTTAGATTTGAGTTTATCTGTTTGTCCTAAGACTCGTATAATTGATGGTTAATACAGCTAAACGGGAAAAGGGCAAATACAGACACAAACAGTTGATAGCATCTTTATCAAATTATTTATGCGAGCAAACTACAATAAAACAAAAATAATCGTTCAGCAGTTTCTAGATTTCGATGCGTGATTTCCTATCGTAAAAGATCATTGATATTTGGGTAATTCAGTGACAGAACATCATCAACACACCTGAAATTAAAAAAGTAAACAGTAATGTTGTATAAATCTTATCCATAGGTAAACTGACTGTTCGTTAATTAATTTACTAAACTCGACAATACATTGTCGCCTGGAACGTCCAGAATTTTTCTGTCATAATTGGAAATTGTGAACTATAAGTGATAATTTCGTCTAAGAAAACATGTTTATTTCAATATGAGTATGGTTGTAACTAGCTTTGAACCACCATTAGGAACTGCGTAATTTCTTGATAGATACTCTAAGTCCTTTATCTTTTCCACAGATTTTCGTTTATCCTCGTGCCAGCATGACTGTCAACTTCTTTCAAACTAATTAACATTGCGTTCTTTTTTGTGCAGTTTAAAAAAAATGTTCAATACATATTTTAATAGACTTTCCCTGTTTAAAAATTATTATGCGGAGCTCGGTATTATATTTTTGTATACTTGTGAGAGCTGTAGTCCAATGAACAAAGATGCTTAACAAAGATGCTTAACATAGACGATTAACATAGATGATTAACATAGATGATTGACATAGATGATTAACATAGATGATTAACATAGATGATTAACATAGATGATTGACATAGATGCTTAACATAGATGATTGACATAGATGATTGACAAAGATGATTAACATAGATGATTAACATAGATGATTGACAGAGATGATTAACATACATGATTAACATAGATGATTAACATAGATGATTAACATAGATGATTGACATAGATGATTGACAAAGATGATTAACATAGATGATTAAAATTGAGAATGGAAATGGGGAATGTGTCAAAGAGACAACAACCCGCCCAAATAAAAAACAACAGCAGAGGGTCACCAACAGGTCTTCAATGTAGCGAGAAATACCCGCACCCGGAGGCGTCCTTCAGCTGGCCCCTAAACAAATATATACTAGTCCAGTGATAATGAACACCATACTAATTTCCAAATTGTACACAAGAAACTAAAATTAAAATAATACAAGACTAACAAAGGCCAGAGGCTCCTGACTTAGGACAGGCGCAAAAATGCGGCGGGGTTAAACATGTTTGTGAGATTTCAACATAGATGATTGACATAGATGATGCAAACCATTGTTAAACGAACTATTATACAACTTCTTCTCATTGTAGTAAAAGGACACAAAGATTAACCCAATGAACAGTAATCCTTCCTACGTGCTACGAATACTTTTTAACTAAATTAATATACTTGTGACTATGATATAATTAAACCCTATGCTTTACGTACGTATAAAATAATTCTGTTTTAAAATGCATTTTTTCTATTACATTTACACTTCTGTCTTTTGAAATGAAGCACTGCTTATGGATAGAAAGGTTGTTAATAATTAAATGTCAATTAGTATACATTTTTCGTTTGATTGGCAATGCTTTGAACTGAAAAAACATGTTCAACTGTAAATTGAAAATGACATTTCAAAAACAAGAAACTTTCGTAATTGCTTCATGGGGTTTTATCAAATAAAAAAATCACAATGATGTGTCTTATTGAATCAGATTTCTAGTTTGATGGTTTAGGCTTTAGATGATTGACTTAAGAAAACGATTTCTTCACGACAGATGACGGATGTTAAACTTCATCTTCTGAAATAATGTAAATTAAGTTTCAACTGTCATTGTCAGTTTGTCTAGTTTTTTGTATCAAAGTATGTGATTTGAATAACAAGAGTGTGGGAACATTTGTATATATGGTAACAGCGTAAAGCTTTCGTTGGCTTATTTTCGTCGTTATAGTTTGTGAACAAATAACTTAATAAAGATACCAGGCGCTTGTTCCGTTCACTTTAGATTAATCAATGGCTAGCATAGTCCAATAGTAAGAAAACATGTTTTTGCATGAACCCCCTGAGGGGTTTATGCTTATATATTGGCGAGTTTTGGATGTGTCTATGGGCCACTCGATATCTCTCGGCCGGAAGTCAGAATGAAATTCTCGGAACGTCTCTAAAGTTTTCGGTCATTGATACAGGTCTTAGGTTGTTATCTACGTCTTTGATGTGGTCCCTTGGTGGCCCTTGACGACGCAATTATATTTGTTTAAAAACGACCACTGTACACTGTGTGTATCTGGGTCAATTATAACGTGGTATTGTCTGTTGTTTCGATAACATGTAAACTAATTATGTTTGAAGATTTAACCACGGCATTACTTTGTATTTCATCATAGACTCACGGGAGAGAACATTGTGGTTAAAATATTAATATTTAGATCAGAAAACAGAAAGATAATATTCTTATCAAAAGTATTTAATACAATCGGAATCAAAGACATATATACAAAATATATACTGTATTATGTTTCTGAAGAAACTAACAATGATTGAAATCAGAATATTTTCAGAGTTGCCATTAAGAAATAAGTATTTCATATGACAAGATACTAAGCTTTGGTATTTTTAAATATTCGTTTGTAAAGGAAACATAAAAATTAAATCTAAATAAATTCTTGCATCCTACAAAAAAAATGTGTATAAACAATAATCATTATACTTCTACGTCAAATATTTAATACCATTTTAGTATTAAGGTTTATGAGTAATTAGGTCTTTCCACTTTTCCGTGGAAAGACCTATTGCTTTTCTTCTGATTATTTTTTTTTTTTCCTTCCGCCTAATTTTTTTCCTTCGCTGTTTTTTGTTTCGCAATATGTCGCTTAGATATTTGGAATATGATATCGAACAGTTTATACGCTTTTACAACTGACACCGCTTAAGTGAATAATTTCCCATATAAGAGTTATCTCCCCGAACACTGTTTTTCTTGTGATTCCTTAGGCTTCGCAACCGTATAAGAAACCGACAAATTTATTTTTCCAAATTGCTCGTTATATCCTCAGGATGTTCTGTTTTATTTTGACAGAAGCCGTATAGAGATTCCATATGAGAGTTTTCCCCCTTTTATGTTTGATATAAGTAATATGCATTTCTAACTGGTGAACCATAAGTGATAGAGACTTAGGGTCTTTTGATTTGAGATCCTTGGTCCAAAAAAATGAAAATAAGGTCAAGGTCAAAGGTCAAGGTCATATTCTAAATTTTTATTTTGGCTTATTTTCACGTATTTTCAAAAACTATCTAACATATTGACAAATTATTTTTATCAAATTGTTAGTTGCGACATGTCGTTTATCATTTATTTGGGTTAAAGGTGCGTATACAATAAATGGGAGTTTTCGCCTTTATCATATCTTGAATCATGCGTAAAGTGATATAACTTATCAATCATACATTTTAGAGATCTAGGGTCTTTTGATTTGAAGTACTAGGTAAATGACCTTGAAATTGAGGTCAAGGTCATAGGTTAATTGGACGTTCTAGATTTTGACCTTTGCTTCAAATTCATTTCTATACATGATTAAGCCATTTGACTCAGTACTGTAGGTAACGAACCAAATGACTTTTCAAAAAGCAAACAGGAAGTGACCTATGTAAACCGGAAGTAGCTCTTTTTAGACTTATTCCATTTAAAAGTTTATAGAAACCATATATTTTTGGAATCAGCTAAGAATTACCTTTCATTTGACACTTGACATTACATTTTTAAATTAACCGGATTTTAATATTTGCATATGAAAATAAATCGTTAGAAGTGGAAAGACCTTCAATTGTTCTCTGAACAATTGGTATTTAATTATTATTTATTTTGTGTATTATAATATATAATAACAAATAATCAATGGTCAAAGTTTTTATTCATGTTCTTCATCTTGATAGTTGTTGGAGGGTCTTCAACAAAAAAAAGGAATCATTAATACCGTTAAACAAGGTAAAGATCTGGTCTCCAGTGTTGAATTAATCAGTACTAGTACTTAAAGCATAATACTGCCCTGTGACTATATTTAAATCTAAAAAATCAACAAAATCTTAGCACAATGCAAGACAAGAACAGACAGACAGACAAATTCAGTTTAATAATTATGAGATTTACGATTTTTACTTTATCCTACATATCGGTCTTTTAATGTTGTCCCTAAAACCTGAAAGTCTTAAATTACAATGAATCTATGTTTTTGCTTTGAGACCAGAATATTGTCGAAAAATTAGCTAAAAATCAATTGCATTTCAATGGATATACTCAGAATGCACGATTTTGCGTTAATTTTCTCAGAGCTTCTGGGGGCCTTAAGCGGCCCCCAACCCCCTCGTCATTTTTTTTTCGCCACGATACGCTCGGCGAAAATATAGTTTGCCTCACTATCAAAAGGGTCTAGTTACGGCCCTGTTAACTACTTGCATGTAATACTATTAAATTCACTCGTGAAAGCTTATTTTCGTTTTTGTTATCTGAATTCAGGACACGGCAGAAAGAGCTTTACATGTGACTTTCAATATAAAAAAGAAGACGTGGTATGATTGCCAATGAGACAACTATCCACGAGACCAAAATGAAACAGACATTAACAAGTATAGGTCACCGTACGGCCTTCAACAATAAGCAAATCCCATACCGCATAGTCAGCTATAAAAAGGCCCCGATAAGACAATGTAAATCAATTCAAACGAGAAAACTAACGGCCTTATTTATGTAAAAAAATGAACGAAAAACAAATATGTAACACATAAACAAACGACAACCACTGAATTACAGGCTCCCGACTTGGGACAAGCACATACATAAATAATGTGGCGGGGTTAAACATGTTAGCGGGATCCAACCCTCCCCCTAACCTGAGACAGTGGTATAACAGTACAACATAAGAACGAACTATAAAAATTAGTTGAAAAAGGCTTAACTCATCAGATGGACAAAAATACAAGTGGACGTACGTGGCCGGGAACTTATACATCCCGACACAAAAAGACACAATGAACAGATCTGAGAGTACTCGCACGGTCATCATTACTAACGGTATTCTGACCTCAAGTTGTTTCTCTTTTGTTTCTTTTTTAATTCACTGTCCTACATTGTATTATAATCTTTGACCTTTTCGGAAAGCTAAGGATTGTCTACCCAAGGAATAGATTAACTTTGTAATGTATTTAGCCTTTTATCTTTTTTCATTCGAGCGTCACTGATGTTTTTTTGTATACTTAACTCGTGTCTGGCGTTTTTTATATCTACATACCTTTTTATATACATTGGTTATTTTGAAAGTGTGTACAGGTATCCATAAACTTCTGAATTCAGAAATTATTCGGCAAAACTAAGTTTCCCTGTAGAATGTTTGAATTTATTTAAGTAAAATCAGGAAATCCTTAAAATTTGAGATGTTAAATGAATCCAAAATAAGAGGTCCCAATCATGCATGCCAAGACAGCTTCAAATAAGAGTTGAGAATATAAAGGCATTCATGTAAGAAACAAAATATAAAGATAAGATAGATGAAATAAATGCATCCAGAATTCCAGGTTATAAAGCAAACTGAGTGCATAAATTTATATTTCGATAGGTTTGTGCAATTTGCATAAGTCATCCGTTTAGTAGAAATTAGGATTTGCTGAAGGGTTATAATCGGAAAAATTATGTACATTCTCAAGTATTAAATAAGATAGTCGAGCTTTAAAATAACTATTCAAATAGAAGCTGTAAATATATACTTTCAACTGGCTTCTTCTATTCACAGTCAATTATTTCAATTCAAAAGCAAACACAAATTCAGCAACAATCTTTTGGTGACCCGGCATTCAGCAGTCTTAGGTTCATGTATTGCTTTTCTCTTTTTAAAGAAAGCAACTTGTTTCGTAACTGACTAGAAAACTTTACGTTTACAGTGTTTCACTATATATATGTTGTGTTGTTTTTTTACAGTAAACACCGTAAACCCAATTTGCTTTATAATGTCTTACTATCTCGTGGTTCCATATTTAAGGTTTAATTAGAGCTTTCTTACAAATTGACGAAAGGTACGTATGCTTGACGAATCATACGTAAGACTCGTTTCAGGGATCCTTTATTTGGGCGTATGACATTTGCGCCGATTTTGAAAATTTTCATTCTTTCATTTGCGCCGATTTCATGTTTTCATTTGCGTCGATTTTATTTTTTCTCCTAATTGGATTTACAGGTAAGTTAATACTTTTACATGAGCTGAGCACAGAGTATAAAGACAAATTAAGCATCATTGGTAAATGGCTATCTCATTTTGTCGGGTTACCATTCCTTCCCCCAAATGAAATCAATGACTGCTTCACGTTTAACAATATGTCTGACGCTCCTTCTGATGACAAATGTCTTACATGCTTAGCCTACAGAATAAGTACACATATATGCACACAGTAACGCTATCCACCTCATTTCTGAGCAGCTGCACCCCAACTTTTATGTTTTTACAGATTTTATCAAGAAAATCCAGGCCGTAACATATGTTAAAATGCGAACTCTATAGAAATGCTCGCATCAGTACGTAAGCCAGACAGAGAAAAGATGGACCCGTTTAGCGACAATTATAGGAATATCTTAGATGTGTTGCCTATACACACTCGACAAGAACAGATTTAAGATTTGAATGTATTCCGTTTTAATGGATTTGAATCCTTCTTTTTAGCATTAACAGAGTGCTTTTATCTTAGGTTTTTACTTCTTGATTTTAAAGTATGTAAATATATAGCTTTTATATTGATTTATCTTGCTCGAAACCCTACTTCCACCTCCCCGTAGTGATCGAGCAGAGGACAACAGTTATATACATGTTATGATTGACAATTCATAACATTTGTACAACTGGCTTACGGAAGAGGTTGATAAATGGTAAATGAAAGAGGGACGAAAGATTCCAGAGTGACAGTCAAACTCATATATCGACAATCAACTGACAATGCCATGGCTAAAAATGAAAAGGACAAACAGACAAACAATAGTACACATAACACAACATAGAAAACTAAAGAATAAACAACTATAACATGACTGGGATAGAGAGTTGTCTCATTGGCACTCATACCGCATCTTCTTATATCTTTTCACCTGTAATTTACCTGTAAAAAAATCGGCGCAAATGAAAAAAAAAAAAAAAAATCGGCGCAAATGAAAAAAAAAATCGGCGCAAATGAAAGAAAAAATCGGCGCAAATGAAATGCAGATCGGCGCAAATGCAAAACGCCGCTTTATTTTGACATATTTAAATAATAGTCGTGGAACTTCGGACAATTATCGCGCATGCAACGACACTTATTAAATTGGATTTTTCTTGAGATATATTTAGGATTTCGGGACGTTCGATAGGTTAGAATATGATTATTTATACCACCATGTCGGAGGAGATAACACTACAAAATATTCTAAATATACTGTAGTCAGACGAAAAAAATGCCCCTAAACGACTAAAAACCGGCCCCTCCCCCACTCTTCAATGTTACAATGTTGCACTGTTTAACCTAAGAAAATGTCTAAGCAAATACATTGTCTTCTTCCCTAACAGAAACACAAATACTTCCTTGACTCAAAATTTGCAACGCTCAAAATAATAAAATGAAAATGAAATAAAGAAAAGATGATCTTAATACTATGCCATATGCTGGTGCTCGTTTCATAACTTTTGAATCATCGCCTCTCCCCTGGTCATATTCATTGCCCCCTATCCTAAATGTGTATATATGATAACCCGGAGCAATGGAACGGTTATTTTAGCGTACAACTGCGTTTTGCCTATAATCCTGAACATTCATGAAATATTAGCCACTGGACGATAAGTGACAATTTCGCGTCTATCTTCCAAACATGTGTACTGTTAAATCGTCATTATAAAATCCACAATTTATATGGTGCAAAATTGTAGATTTATTTTCTTTATATACAAAGTCTTTTTTCTAGATTTATTCAACATTACTTTTTAAAAACATTGTAGCATCATTTTTAGCTAATCTCGATATTCCATTTTAACAATTTGCTGAAAGTGTACTGTAACAAATAAAAATAAATGTGAATCTTGTCGTTAAATTTAGACTAACGTACTCCAATAATGTCATTGAAATGTTAATCGTGAAACTCGTGCTTAAAAAAAATTCCCGCGGAAATGTGTGTACTCGTGGTTTACGCAAGTAACGTATCGGACGTAAGTGTATTTGACACTATTTTTCTCTTTTTGATTATATTAAAATCGTGTATTATTTGCGATATTATTATTTTTTTAAATAAACTTGATTTAGAAAAGAATGCTGTTTTACTGGATAAAACAAAGACTCTTTTAACTGTTATTGTAGAAATGAAATACGTGCTCCCTTTACGTTCGTTCGTACCTTTCGTCTATTTGTAAGAAAGCTCTAATAAAACTTTATACAGGTGTGTGATCCTATTTTTGAAATTATAAAGGTGTCAGAAGATGACATGATCTGAAAGGTTGTTTCACTCTGATTCTGAAAATATATTATTTCGATGTACGTTTACATAATTATGATAAGTGTAATCATCGGAGAAAGGAAGAAAGACCATTCACAATTTGTCTTACATTTGTTTTTCTCTTAATTAAATAAAAAAAAAAAATAAACCTTTCAAATATACATGTAGAGTTCATAAGATACAAATATTCCCTGTGGACACCTTCCCCCCTTTTATTTGTGCTCTCTATTTTCAACCCTCGAATTAAGCTTAGGAATCTAATTTAAATTAAAACCTTGCTTTCTAACCAATTTATTCATTTACCGGACCGGCAACTTACTTTATTTAATACGAAAATCTACAGTGCCGTTATACACATGCATGTTGTTTGCTTGGAGTCCCCGCCCGGAAAGAAAGAAATAGCCCAACTCCAAGATACTACATGTATATTCCTGCATCACGTGATTTTTACCACGTGGAGCTTACATTTGAATAAATACCGAATATGGAAAGTGAAACTACATTTCAAAACATAAAGTCCGAAGGCACAAATAAGAAAAAGAAAGGTTTTTTTGGCAAAGGGTGCGGGTAAATTCTCTCTGTGTTCAAAATATACATGAAATATTTGCCACTGCCCCTTTTCAGTTCTGTGAATTCTAACCCTGAGTTTTCTATCTGTTACTCCATGCCAAGAAATCCTCGCTAAAAATTCCGGTCGACCTCCTACGGCAGTCATTAGTAGCTAAAGATTTGATTTCATTCCAGAAATTAATTTATGACCTTCATGTACGTGTCGCTTAGAACACGGCCATATACCGAATGGTCAATATTAATCATCCATGTAATTTGCTCTATGAGCTGTTTGCAGAATTTCAACGGAGGCAATTTCTTGGCATGAAATGTACTTCTGGTTTACACATGGTCACTTGCGAGTGATCATTTTCAATGTGATATGTCGTCCTTAATCCTACCAACGTATGACATTATCATATTCAATTGATAAGTAATAGCAAGGTTAAATCTTGAACGTCCAAAACACTTTCACCGGACATCAAATTCAAGGTCCCAGGTCCATGGTACTAATTGTTAAGAAGTAATCATACAAAACAGCATATTAGGATTATTTTAAAGAAAAAATCGCCTAAAAAAACACAAGACCATTACAATCCACATGCACATGTATTGGCGAAGCGTCATATCGCAAGTTACATTTTGCCAAATATATTTACTAGTATGAGATATATAAAATGTTGATGATGCAAATATTTAAACAGGTAAAAGGTATGTAGTTGGACAAATATCCCTCAGACATATTAAATATACGGATGGAATTTTTATTTTCTAAAAGTAGACTTATTTCATACACCAACTTACACATTGTAACATTGATAAATGAAATTACTTTTTTCATCAAATATTACCATTAGACAACGTGCTTTTATATCTTCAGTTCCTGCAACATGTGAAATACAAATTGTAATCATTGCTAATTATTTGGGAAAAGAATTATTATCCAAATGTCAATTTCTGATGGTAACTACATCTTTGTGCTATTGTTAATTGCATCACATCGATTTTAAGTAGCAGGTGTATTCTTTCTGATCGATCAGCGAATCAGACTTCGTGGTTCGCTATGGTGACATCTTCATTGATAACCAACTGAGAATAAAGAGTTGTTTTGGGAAATGTATTCTCAAAATAATAGAACGCTATAAACGGAGGAATAAATAAACACTACAGGTAAGAAAAAATAATATACATATTAACGTTTAAATATTTATTTAATCGTTTGTTTAAACGATAACTTAATACCTATCTATAAAATAACTTACTGCTATAGCACCAAAGTTCACATAACAAATGGCAAAGCTTTGAACTAACGGACGATACATAATTTCTCTGATTTATTTTTTTAAAGATTAAAAAATTATATTAGTTTAAGTTCTCTGTTTGACATAATTAGCTGAGGTTTCCTCATACTGAACAAATGCCATTAAAGTGTATCGGTTCTTTTTCTTTTCCTTTTTGCAGAAACTCTTAAGTATTTTAAAATCTGTTTACACATTAACGGCCTAAAATGTGATAAGGAATATATATATATATATATATATATATATATATATATATATATAGAAGATGCATACGATAAAGTATCCCCAAAATACTGAGTAAAGTAAATAAGCAAATGAAATGTTGTACGCTTCAAGGCAAGTCAAGTTCAGTTGACGAAACTCAAATGCAAAATGATACGCGTTATCTGTAGTTGGTATTTATAAACGTACATAACAATTTCTGTTAATGTACATGGTATTCGTACTGTAAAAAACACATTGATAGTATTTAGAATAACGGTTTACATAAGAATGACCAGTACCACTTTGAATCTAATGAATTTATAATTATACAATACATACAAAAAGCCGTTAGTCTAGATAACATAAGTACATGTTTTACAAAAAAATCATTTGATAAATTTTGTACATGATATTAAACTGATTTGTATAGTACTAATATTTGCGTCAACTTAATGTGTTGAAAGAGTTATCTAAACAATGCAATTGTCATCAATTATGATTTGTCCTCAATAAAGTTGACAAATCGCACTATTTTAGTCCAAGTTACTTGTACTTTATTATTCATTGTAAACGTAAATACATGTCGAAGTTGAAATTATGATGGTTTACATTTGTAAATGGACAGCATCAATCATAAGGTTCTAAATATTATAATTTCGAAACATACGAAGAATAGAATAATTCGTTCTAATCAAGTAGTTCTTAAAACAAATATATTTTTTAAATTTATGTTTGATTAAAGTGATAAACATATCACATGCGCCTCTATAATATTTCAGAGGGTCGCTTAGGATAAGGCATTTCGATACAAATATGCAGTCATCACAATATACTCAACATTAATGCAAGGAAATTGTACAAATAGGGACACAGCTTCATATGTCTCATTTTTGTACAGACATGTATATCTTGAATTCTAAAATTATGAATTTACATCATTTTTGAAAATAAATACTAACATCATCTTCGTATTGAGTATACTTACAAGGGCTTCGTAAAAACTAACATGACTTCGGAATACACAAATATTGCTAAGCTTGTCCAATAACATGACGTTGCTCTGCATGAATGCATCCAGCTTTTAGTATATGCTTTGGGCGATTTTTGTGCCGTTGGATTTGGAGGTGCGAATCGGATGCATTAATTATTGTGTTATTTTCATTTTAAATACCCTTGTATTTATATTTTACTTAATTTGATGTTATTTGAAGTGTGAATGTGTCAATGTTCTGTATATGCATGATAAAATTGAGAACTGGGATGGTGAATTCGTCAAAGAGCCAAACCGAAACGGCAAAAAGCTACCAATTGGTCTTCAACACAGCCAGAAAATCCTGCATCCGGATGCGAGTTTTCTCTGACTCCAAACAAAAATGTGCACCAGTTAAGTGACAATGAACGTCATATTAAACTTCAAAATATATACATGAACTTAAAAACACAAAGAAATACGCACAGTGAAATCCGGTTTAGAAATATTCTGAGTCCGATGTAAGAATAGGTAACAAGAGAAATGAAGCAAAATGACAATGCTATTTGTTTTCACAGTTTTGGCTGCTGGATTCCTATTTATTATACCTTTAAACACTTTATGCTAAATAAGTGATATTTGAATTTGGATAATTTGTCTTCAATTTCCTTGTCTGTACTGAATATTTAAAAATTTTCTATTTTTATACTGTATATTAAACACTACTATACCTTTGTTATACGTTCATCCACTCTCATAATTTTTTTTTTTTACTATTCATACTTAAAAAAAAAACAAAACACTCTTTTGAATATTTATTGCAAAAAGGGGTTGAAAAAAATCATAATTTTGTAGGCATACAGTTGTCTAAGCTAATTGAAGTATAATTTGGCTATTTATAGGGTTACTAATTACATGACGTTGGTTAAAGCCTCTCTGACTGTCACAAATAATCCAACATGTTTAATGTCTAAGTGTCTAATGTGTAGCATCTGCTTGGTCGTTTTTTTTTCTTTTTCCTTTTTATAATAAATTAGTAATTAGAGTTTGATCGCTTATGGGTAGCTTATATTAAATTTGATCGTATAGTCGTAGAGTACAGATATACTGAAGAGAATATTTTGATTTCTTTTATAGCACTAAAATAAAAAATATCTCACATACAAGGTAAAATCAAGTTGAGGTTTTTGCTAAGCAATGACCTTTGTCGGTAGATATTTAATTGTCTGGCTGACAATATGAACAAGATTTAGCTTTTAAAAAAGCGTTCACTTGTAATTATTTGATAGACCTAACCTGCCAACTGAAGACTCGTAAGGACGTAATGATGTAGGAAAAATTTTATGTCATTAAAGATTGCATATTTTGGCGTTAATATTGATTCACTTATAGGGTCTTTGCATCGGAACTAAACACATTTATTCAAAAACCAGTTGTTGGCATGACACGGGTTATGTTCTTCTCATATATGTTATGATGGTATGATACTAAACCCCTAACGGGAAGGATTGTGCCTGATGTTCATATGATGAAATCATAATCTTTCAGTCAGTTTAATTGAAGTCTGGAGCTCGCATGTCAGTTAACTGCTAGTAGTCTGTTGTTATTTATGTATTATTGTCATTTTGTTTATTTTCTTTGGTTACATCTTCTAACATCAGACTCGGACTTCTCTTGGACTGAATTTTAATGTGCGTATTGTTATGCGTTTACTTTTCTACATTGGCTAGAGGTATAGGGGGAGGGTTGGGATCTCACAAACATGTTTAACCCCGCCGCATTTTTGCGCCTGTCCCAAGTCAGGAGCCTCTGGCCTTTGTTAGTCTTGTATTATTTTAATTTTAGTTTCTTGTGTACAATTTGGAAATTAGTATGGCGTTCATTATCACTGAACTAGTATATATTTGTTTAGGGGCCAGCTGAAGGACGCCTCCGGGTGCGGGAATTTCTCGCTACATTAAAGACCTGTTGGTGACCTTCTGCTGTTGTTTTTTTCTATGGTCGGGTTGTTGTCTCTTTGGCACATTCCCAATTTCCATTCTCAATTTTACCTGAATATGAAGTCCGTCAACGATCTTCTCCTTTGAAATTAAAGTACAGAACCAATTTCAACATAACTTATTGGAATTATCTTTATTGTATCTAGTCAAATAAATAAACCAACATAGCCGCCATGGCTGAAAAAGACGAACTTCGGTCTAAAATGAAGTTTCTGACTAACATTCCAAAAACGAAACATAAAAACGAAACTGACCTATTGCAAAAATTATCAACAGGTAAAACTCTGAAAGTGTGAAAGTTTTCAGACGATTCGGACAACCCAATTTGCAGTTAAATAAAATTGTTTTCACGAATTTTCTCAGTTTTGGATTGTTATCTTAAAAGCTATTGTAAATACAGAAAACATTTAAAATGCATAAATGATCAGCAAAGTGGAATATACCAATACGTTGACGAAGGGTCGTCTGAGTTATTTCCCTTGAAAAAAAGGATATTAAAAAGAAGATTTGTTTTGATTGCCGATGACAACACTCAACAACCATTTTCGGTTTTAGAAAACTATGGTAGTTAGTATAAGAGAGACACTTCTAACAGCATTTTTTTGTAAAAGTAAAACCTGCAAATATGTCACTTGACCGGAAATGCCAATTGATTCGTAGATTCATTGGGCTTGAAAAATGATTCATACCAATTTTGTTAGGTTTTTTTTTGTTTGCAAAAATAGGAAAAATCATTTACAGGCATGTTTAAACACGCAAAATACAACAAAATAATCATGAATGCAAGATATACACATACAATTGCATGTGAGCAGATTATGCACTTTGGAGCCTTTTGTGCCAAGTTAAGAAGTATACGGGATCAAAATTGATAAATAAAAATACAACACCTTATTTTATTTTCATTTCAAATATATCATTTTTACACTTGAAAAAATTTACTCTTTGTACTAAAAGCCGTTCAAAATTTTTAATCATTCAAAAGTTTTTGCATCACTTTAGTTTTGAATGACTCTGAGTTTTGCATAACAAGAAAGTTATTTCGTTTTGTTTAAGTACCGTCTTGTCGTTAGTAAGTCAAAAGTGTTTGGCAGTATTTAGCGTTCATTTGACCAGAATCTTCTAACAAGTAATTGGCTCTCCAGTAAAGAGATTAAACAATGCAGTAATCAGCCTCGTCTACAATTATTTAGATTATCATCTTCGGCTTAAAAAACTTTGCTTCAATTTTTTTTTACGACTTCAAATAACAACCTAGTAAGTGATTGTAAATCCTTTGATCTTTTCGAATCCCCCATTTAGCCAAACGGAAGACTATTATTTAACACTACAGAAACAGAAAGGAGTATTATTGATCACTTAGTTTTTGTTGGAATGTATATTAAAAACACTTTTTTTCAGAATAGAATAATCGTTTCAATTTAACAAACATTTCTGTTTTTATGGTGTACTTGTGGTCATATGCGATACTAAATGGGAACTTAGCGTGTTTGGTGCAGTTTTGGTAAATACATTCATTTCTTTAAAGGATTGAGATTTTCAACATAAAGCATTTACAATGTATTTATTAGTGAAGTCGGAAGTAAATTCATAAATGTTGTTGTGATCAGTTGATTGCTTGATTATTGAACTTTACTTCACACCACCTTTATCTACGTGTGAAGGTTTCTATCGAAAGCAAAAAACGAAATTGTTAAATTTGCACTAAGTGTAAGGTTATATCAATTATAAGCAAACCAGTGACGGAATCTAACTGTTAGTCATTCAGTTTGGGTAAATAAATTTACACACGATCGCTACTTTCTGTCCTTGTCATGAAATCTACATGGGTGTTAATTTGTTGAGAGGCATGATTTTCAATTAGCAGGCGTAAGTTAAATGTTCTATATATAAAGAAAAATAGATATGGCCATATTGTCGATGAAACAATTCTTTACCAGAGGCCAAATAACAAAAAGTTGACAACTCTCACCATGAAATAAGACCAGACTTGTTATCATACAGTATAGATGATTGGTGATTTGCATGATCTGTTTTGTTTTGTTATGTTTATGGTTGTTTTTATTTTGGAACCAGTATCAAAGAGTTAAGTATTTTATTATGTTCTTTTCTGTACCGTTTATATTTCCGCCAATCGATATAAAATAAAGGCCAGTTGAGTGCTTAACAATCTTATTTGACCCAGTTCTTTGTTCTTTTGCGTGTTTATAGTTAGAAATCATCTCAGTGCTTCACTGTCCATTGTAGTTAAAACTGTATTGTCTTTGTCATTACTTGATTGCTAGTGTTAATGTCAAATCTCTGATTTTCTCTGTTGAATATGTCCAGTTTGGTAATACTCGAGGCGTTATAGTTCTAGACTGATATTGTAGAAACTTGACTGTAGCTAACAGATATGTCAAAAATTAACATTGAGATTTCGTTTGGTTTTTATGTAGGTGAGTTGCTGTCTCATTGATATTTCTAAACACCTTTTCACTCAAGAAATTTTACGGTCGCTATCATGAGCTGATTGGCCGCCATTATGACAAAAATGTGTCAGAAATCATATCTCATATTCTTCCTCAGTCATAATAACCTCAAAAAAGAAATAACACGATGGTGCCGTATACGTTGCATGAAATGCTTACCCTTCCGGAGCACCTGATTGCACTCCCAGGTTTTAGTGGAGTTCGTGTTGTTTCTTATTTATTATTTATAACTGTTGATGTTGAACTTTGGTAACTTTGTCTTTGTTTACTCCTCGGTTTTGATTGATATTGTCTTATCCGTGAGTGTAAAACTCAATGCATGTTAACAAAAATGTAGTATATGTAGTCGATTTTTATTTATCATCGCTGTAAATTAGGAAACTTCCTGTCATGTATAGTTTTGTATTGGTCGGTCCTTTATTCCCACACGCTTCCCCTGGATTATTATAAGCGCTTAAAGTTCATAATTTCAAATTATAAGAATTAAAAAAATGCGTTTTACACGACACGATAATCGTTTATTACACAATGTCAATAAATTAAATTTACCAGTCGTGAAAAGGACAAAATCTAGTATTTTTTTTCAAACGTAATTTAATAGAACGTATATTTTTTCCAGCGAAACTTTAATTCTTTTCTATCAGGCACCTACGGAATAAGCTAAAATTTTTATATACTTTTCTCCTACAAAACTGTCATTCTTATCTATCGAGCGCCTTAGGATTAAGCTAAAGTATTTTACTGATATAAATCAACCAATTCTCGGCGGAATGTGTCAAGTACATTTTGACATGAATTAAGGTTTACGAAAAAGGAATTATATTTCGGTTTTAAAATCGCAAATTTTATTATATTAGCCGAAAGATTATGTAGTAGTAAAACCACATAAACATTGCAAAGTACTACACACAACGGTTGTTAAAAGACATAAAGACATGCATCTGATATAAAACAATAACATTTAATAAAATAAAAATTATTGTGTGGTGAGAGTTAAATTATTTTTCTAATTCCCAGAGTTATTTTAAACACTTGAATGTCTGTACGCGCAGTTGAGATGATAAAATGTGTATACTACTATGTTTAACTACAAAATTTGTTTGGTGGTTTATAAATGGTAATGCACATCAATTGCGAACATTTTATAACACTATTAACTTACCACAGGACGTCAACTAACTAACAACCAATCAATGAAGAGCATTTACATCGGAAAACAATTATAATAACATGTCTTCTATAATATTGAAGGACAATCCTAACGGATTATCAAGTTAGTATAGTTAATTAGTTATCTATAAATCAATGTAAGAACAGTCTGCCTGACATTATTTGTTTTTTTAATTCAGATAACTGGGAATAGTTATCGTGGTATGACCGGGCCACTAATGGGTCATCACCACAGCGAGAAAATGCCGCACCCGAAGGTGTGCTTAAGCTGGCCTCTAAGCCAGTTGATGGTTGTTCACGTTCTGGTTGGGCGATCTTTTCATCCTATCTTATTTTATTGGGGGAAATCCGCAATGAACATGACGTATCGGGTCATATATCAACTTATCTAATATTTTCATATTATATTCTTTATTATATAAATTGTGCTGTTGGAAATTTGTTTCAATTAGTCTGGTTTCTATTATTGTGTTAACCCTTTTTCATTAATTGACAATGTTTACCTTATCATACACATTGCAATACAACTATATTACCCTATAGACTCATTTGAAATTGTGAATATCTACAATATCAGTATCAAAATATGACACGCAATTACTTCAATCAAAATTTAATTGTATTTGAGCACTATAACAGACAGCTATTGCAGATAAACAACGTAATAAAATGTCTATGTTATGTATCAGTTTTCGATTGAATAAATAACCTTAAAGGCAAAATGATACATTTAAGTAAAAGAGGTTAATTCGTGCTACATGTACTGCCTTCAGTCTTTAGTAACCTTGTGTTTGTTGATAATGGACCAACACCATGAATTTCCATTCATTTAGGAGTTGACATTATTTTCGGTTATTAACAGTTGGTTGTTGTTTTGTTGTGTGGTTAGTGCTTAAGTGACAAGCAAAGCCCTTTCAATATGATATTTAGTGTGTTTTGATATTTTCTCGTACACCTTCACACCTGGGTTTTGCTAGATGGTGAAGGCTGAACGGTAACCGTTAATTGCACACACCTTTACTTTCTTTTAAGTAGATACTTGTCGCGTGGGAAACGTATGAATATCGGATGTGCTTTTGCTTATGCATTTAACAAATACATAAACAGGCGTTCTATAAACTAGTATTGCACCATTCTGATCATCTGATCATTGAAGATGTCCAAGTTTTTAATTTAACTATACCATCGTAAATGGTGTTCATTTATTTTTTATTACAAATAACTTGCTTAAATTGCTGCTCATTCGCTTAAACAAAACAACGGATAAAAATTAAGTTCCTCACCTTTTAATGAGATGCGTACTACATTTTGATCTATAAATATAGAATAGGAAGGATATCCTTCAAAAATCTTACTCAGTTTTTCACTCTTTTCCTTCTACTTTTTAACTTCCAGCTAATTCTGTTGTTTATATGACTTTTTTGAATTGCATATTACTCCGATTTATAGACGAGTGTCTTGATTTCGAGATTATTACTAGTCGGTTTGTACAGCAGCCATTAACTAATGCCCTTTAATATGTTTAAATAAAGCTTAATTTCTGTTCATTAATAATGTGTTTATCGTCTAATGCAATACTGATATAATTGTTTTTGTTGTTGTTGTTTCATTTTAATGGTTTACGAAAAACTGGACAAAAGGGACTGTGTAATTCAACCTACTTCTATTATATTGCAAACTACTTTCAATTTGACAAAATAAAACGATGCTTGCTTTTAAATCCTTTGTTTCATAGGACCATGAACAAAATTAAGTAATAATGTAGATTTCTTCATGTAAACTAGTACAATGATGAATGCTTCCGTTATGATAGATATCTAGTTAGTCTCATTATGCTAGACCACTAACATATTGACATCGGAAAGATTTAACAATTAATTGTGTGGATGTTGTGAAGATTGGTGATAGATAGTGATGATGTATTGTTAACTACATCATACGACTTATTACAAAATGTACTTTACGTTTTATAACTATGAACAGCGTATATTAACCATAAGATAGCAGAATAGGTTTATAGCAAGAAGGTCGTGTACAAAAAAAAATGTATTCAGCAGTTTTATATGAGTAAGAGAAGAAAATTGTCTAGATACAATTAAACAGGGATCACTACAAATCTACAATAATCACATAATTTTCCGAAAGGCAACTCATTTAAAATTAAACTATATCGAACTACTAACGATGTTTCTGACTTCGACGCGACAAATTGACATGTAGTGGGGTTTAGCAATATCTAAAATGAGATCTCAACCTTGCTGTTTGTACTATTGATTATTCAGATATCATAAGGTACATAAATGAACGTTCAATTAAACCAATTGTAGAAATAACATTTAATTGTCACTTAATAATAACGATAATGTTAATAAATCAATAATCAACTTATACTAAATTACTTTTTTAATGAGGAGAGCTCAAAATTTATAATCCGTAATGAAAAAGTGTCATCCTACACTTTAATGTCGATAGCTGTACTTCTGGCATGATTTAATGCGACAACTTTATAAACGTAACAGGAAGAAATGATAGTGCAATCTCAAGAAAGAATTTGAATTCAAAGTGAATAAAGAATATAAAATGTTACAAATAAGGACATGCCTTCAGTTACATCTTGGGAAAGGGATGTTTAACCCCTACAAATATAAGACACAATGCATGAAAAACAATATCAAAGTTAACCTTTTCAAGTCAACCCAATAATAAATGTAATTTTTTTTAGCTTTTGAATAATACTACTGTTAGATAGCTGAGAACGTCAATCATGATTGAAGTCCTGCTTTTTAATCAAATAATTTGAAAAAAAAATCGACATATCTATATAAAAAAGTGTTTGTACTTTGTACTTGTTTGGCTTTCTTTACTATTTTGATCTGAGCGTCACTGGGGAGTCTTATGTAGCCCAAACGTACGTATGGTATAAAAAATGATAAGCCTGGTACCTTTGATAACTATTATCATGTCAAAATGTCCTATTGTAAAATTTGCTTGTATATTTCTCTGTCCGTAATGTTCTTGCATTTATTAGTACTGTATTCCTGTCATGTAGTGTAATATTTAACATTGCCATAAAAGCGCGAGGTTTGGCGCTAGCCGCAAAACCAGGTTCAACCCACCATATTTTCTTAAAATGTCCTGTACTTAGTCAGGAAAATGGCAGTTATTATCCCGTTCGATTCTGTATATGTTGCATTGTCGTTGTGTTTTTTTTTTGGTGCACTTCAGTATTTCTGTTCTTTCGTTGTTTTCCTCTTATAGTTAATGTCGAACAGAGGTATACTACTGTTGCCTTTATTTATGCCAGTTTTTATTCGTTTGATGTGTTTGAGCTTTTAAGTTTACCATTTGTTAACTTTCCGTTTTTATTTTTCCTTGGAGGTCGGTATTACCCATCGCAATAAACTGTGATTCTAAAAATATTGATATGTTCTATATTTAGATGAGCAAAGTTACAATGCAGTCACTCACTTGTGCATTTATATTAGAAATATGAAGCTCAACCGATAAACAAAATAAAAATACATGTAGAAAGGAGCCACAGACTGATGACGAACCATAAAGCTAACATGAATCTTAAAATGCGTCAAATGTATAAAGAGTAATTTTATTTTTTTCATCTCCTTAGCACTGGTGAATTTAAAACGATTAAAGACAATACTATTGTGTATGGTTAATAAACAATGAAACCACTAAATATAACAGATAAAGGACAACGGTAAACAACAACAGTTCACCTTGATCGACATCAGAAATGTGTTAAACCTATTGTATTTTAGGCGACAACATTTGAAATAAAATAACAGAATAATCTAGTAGTTTGACTTAAGCTATCAACATTAAAGAGAGAAAACAAAAGACAAATACTAACAATGACATTCATATCAAAATATGTGGGAGGTAGAATCATAAATGACGATAAAAAGAGTTAACAAAGTTTACCGAAATTCAGAATTATTGTGCCAAGCAAAGCTTAGAAAATCCTCCAAGAGGGTATAAAACATATTCGAACAAATAACCTCGGCTTCAATATAACTTTTGTAATATTGTAAATAATCAAAAGAGAATTTAAGAACAGTTTGTCAAAAATCAATGTGTATAAAATCTATCATACCAAATGTCAAACTATCTGTGGGAGTTGAGTGTGAACTAGTGTAATAATAGCATCGGAATGGTTGTGCTGAATCATTAAGACATCAGTTGCATAATATCTTGAATTTCAATAATTTTAAACGAGAAAATTAGGAAGTAGATGCAATTCATTTCTGGTTCGTCAATTGCAATTTGAGATTGGTTGATGTACTTTGAGTGACAAGAACTGGTTTGATAGTATTAAGCAGATGTACTTAGTTTTTAGGACATAAGACAAAGACTTAATTAAACACATTCCTCAAATTGCATATTTCTTCGCAAAGATGACATTTGGCTTAATTCATGCAATCGGCTATGACATTTAAATGATTAACTTGGATTAATATGGTATAACACTTCATATACATGTAATTATACAAAACAATCATTAAAGATACCAAGCTTACAATTTAGACTGCCAAACGCGGGTTTCAACTAATATTTTCGAAATACATTAAATACGATTTGAAGAGCTGCAATAACCAAATACCGCTTAAATCATATTTTCATTTGGTCGACAGTTCTTATTGTTAACAGTGATTTTAATAATTCAACATTTAATAAACTGTTAATTTACCACACTGGTCATGTCGTGATGGTAAGTAGAGTTAACAAAGTTAAATGAAATTCAGAATCATTGTTCCTGACACAGCTTAGAAAATAATTCAAGAGGGTACTGAAACATTAGTGTTTCGAATAAATAACGTGGGTATTTATATACATTCCGTAATTTTGTAAATAATCAACAGAGAATTTAGGAACAGTTTGATAAAAATCAATGTGTATAAAATCAATCATACCAGATGTCAAACTATCTGTGGGAGTGGAGTGTGAACTAGTGTAATAATAGCATCGGAATGGTTGTGCTGAATCATCAAGACATTAGTTGCTTAATATCTTGAATTTCAATAATTTTAAACGAGAAAATTAGGAAGTAGATGCAATTCATTTCTGGTTCGTCAATTGCAATTTGAGATTGGTTGATGTACTTTGAGTGACAAGAACTGGTTTGATAGTATTAAGCAGATGTACTTAGTTTTTAGGACATAAGACAAAGACTTAATTAAACACATTCCTCAAATTGCATATTTCTTCGTAAAGATGACATTTGGCTTAATTCATGCAATCGGCTATGACATTTAAATGATTAACTTGGATTAATATGGTATAACACTTCATATACATGTAATTATACAAAACAATCATTAAAGATACCAAGCTTACAATTTAGACTGCCAAACGCGGGTTTCAACTAATATTTTCGAAATACATTAAATACGATTTGAAGAGCTGCAATAACCAAATACCGCTTAAATCATATTTTCATTTGGTCGACAGTTCTTATTGTTAACAGTGATTTTAATAATTCAACATTTAATAAACTGTTAATTTACCACACTGGTCATGTCGTGATGGTAAGTAGAGTTAACAAAGTTAAATGAAATTCAGAATCATTGTTCCTGACACAGCTTAGAAAATAATTCAAGAGGGTACTGAAACATTAGTGTTTCGAATAAATAACGTGGGTATTTATATACATTCCGTAATTTTGTAAATAATCAACAGAGAATTTAGGAACAGTTTGATAAAAATCAATGTGTATAAAATCAATCATACCAGATGTCAAACTATCTGTGGGAGTGGAGTGTGAACTAGTGTAATAATAGCATCGGAATGGTTGTGCTGAATCATCAAGACATTAGTTGCATAATATCTTGAATTTCAATAATTTTAAACGAGAAGTAGATGCAATTAGTTTCTGAATTATCAATTGCAATTTGAGGTTGGTTGATGCCATTTGAGTTTAAAGAACTTGTTTGATAATATTAAGTTAAGGTACTAAGTTTTAAGGACAAAAAGACTAAATTAAACGACATTTTTACTACTTATTTATAGCCACAATTCATATCCATTTGAATATACAAAACATTCATGAAAGATACCAAGCCAACGGTTTAAACTGCCAGACTGTCGTTTCAACAAAACTATTCGAAATACAACATAAAGTACGATTTGAAGATGAAGAGCTGTGATAAACAAATTCCACTTAAGTGACATTTTCATGTCGTCGACAGGTCTTGCTTTTAACAATGAGTATAATAATTCAACATTTAATAAACAGTTAATTTACAACACTGGTCATATCGTGATGGTTCGGGCCAACAGAGACGTAATGACATCTGGAAGGGCGATTCCTTAGAAACAGAATGTCCACTATCAGGCGACACGAACCCAGTGTTTGTAAACATTAAAGCGTATTCGTCATATTACATAGAATATTATAATCTATTATTTGTTTTTCTTTCCCATTCACCTATTGCAACATATTAAAAGGCTGTCCTTCAGAATCGTTTTAATTTTGGAGACATGACAATACACATGTGTTTATCGTATGGTATACATTTATTTGCTCTAGATTCATTAACCGTAATTTTGAAATAAATAAACATTACATATTTTTTTACATTGTATAAATAAATTAGTTGTAATGACCAAAATCAAAACGTACATTATTTATGTCAAAGACGGTTTAAAAAAGAGGGGCGAAAGATACCAAAAGACAGTCAAACTCATAAATCTAAAACAAACTGACAACGTCACGGCTAAAAATGAAAAAAGACAAACAAACAACAGCACACACGACATAGAAAACTAAAGAATAAACAACACGAACCCCACCAAAAATCTAGGGGTGATCTCAGGTTCTCCGGAAGGGTAAGCAGATCCTGCTCCACATGCGGCACCCGTCGTGTTGCTTATGTGATAACAAATCCGGTAAATAGTCTAATTCGGTAGGTCTTTTAACTTTATGTAAATCATCAATTCATTCAACGTTACAATAATCTCAATTTTGCTTAAGTTGTTTAAAGTAAGACAATATAAGGCTGTTATGCAGGCTTCAATGCAATACATTTTAGCAATAGTAAATGAGATATTTGATTAAAACCTCTTGTCATTACATAATGTTTTAAATGTCAATCTCGAGCGTAAATTGAAAGAAATGATAGTAAACCTAATTACAGATGGGAGCTAAGTTACTTAAAGATAAATGACAAGTAATCTATTAAAACAAAGTTGATATTTATTTCATTTGAATAGAAGATTAACAAGTCCTGAAATACGAAATACTGTATCGAACTGACGAAGTTAACATGAACTGGCATGTCTATTAATTAATAAGTATTGATTTGAAAGTTGTTAGTATACCGTTTTGAAGTTTTAAAGTTAACATAGACATTTTTGAAATCTTTTATCTTTAAATTAAGTCTTGAAATTTAATTTAAATTTAAAAAAAAAATGTTTCTTTACAAACTAATTTGCACATTGTGTGTTTTAATACATGTAGTTGTAAATTATGTTTATAATACCAGAAAATAATTAATTTTGGTTGCAATCCAATAAATAATTGCAGTATATTGTGTAAGTCAATTCCCCTACCCCACCCCACCCACCGGTGATGATGCATGATAGTTTCAAAAATAAGATACTCTGTTTAGAACAAGAAACGAGTTGGAGTCAAAACAAAAGCAAACAACATAACCATAAAGGAAAAACAATTGACCAACAGATGAAGCACTGTTCACAAAAACGCAAAAAAAAAAACAAAAACAAAAAAAACAAAAACAAAAGCTAGAGAAAATTTCAATTATCTGTAAGTGTCAACGGATTATTTTGATCATAGTATTATTCATAGAATTTAAAGTACCGATAAAACACTGAAAATGTGACTGCCAAAGATACTAGAGGAACAGTCAAACTCATAAATCGAAAATTAACTGACAATGCCATGACAATAACAAACCCTTGGTTTGATATTAAACTTGAAAGCCAAAACCGTTTATCAAAGATTTAAAACAATAACGTTTCAATTAGGAGAAATATAAAAAAAATATAAATGTAAAAACCACTTGATTTGAATAAAATAAAATATAAAAGTTCAAAGTCTTTATATATATATATATTAAGCTTCATCAAGAACGCCAAAAACACAAATGTGTGTAATTCAGGGATGCAAAAATAAATGAAACATAAGATTTTTTTGGAATCTTAATTTCCTAAAGTCTAAATATTGTTGTATGTCGCTCTTCGAATTTTGATTTCAGATTGACTTCTTATTATATTCTTTTTTTTTCTATATTCAGTAATAGTTATCCCATGAGGACGCAGTGTATCAGTGTAAGATCTTATGATGGTCGGAAGCCAGAAGGTGATCTAATACTGACACATCAAGTCCGAATGGGATAACTATTTGACATCCCAGCTGTTATTCCTTAATATATACTTTATGTATCATTATATAGTATATACCTTTTGTAAGCCCATACACAATGTTTTAACACGTTAAATTAACAGTGAGTTTGTATCCAGTTGTCATGGTGGAGAGATTTGAATCGTAGGTCTATATGCTAAAGGTCTTAAGATCGTATCCCAGCATAGACACTGGATTTTTTCTACATACATTTTGATAGTTAGTCTTTTCCGTATAAATAATTTTATTGTGGATTAGGCATAACCGACAAAATATACAAAACAAAAGGAAAACACACAAAACAAAGAAACTGGGACGTTATATTGATTATTGTACATTATGGTTTGTAAAGGACACAAACAAGTTGTACCTAATCTACTGTATCTCATTACGACATCAGTTTTTATACTTAATACATGAATAAAGGATTGATCAATTATACCTGATAATAGACCAATTCTACTCAATTATCACATAACACATGACATAAACTATTAACATGACTAATTCGTATTCAATCAAAAACCTTTCCAGAAATAACTGAATTTCATTCAGAATTAAAGTATTTAGTGTGAGGGAATAAAATATAGTACTGAAAAAATTAATGCAACAAGAAGGTAAGTCTTAACATTGACAGTGCAAGTGAAATAAAATCCTTTTTCATTGTTTATAAAATTTAAAACATTTATTTGTATTATTTATTAAAGCAAAACATTTCTGAAAACAACTGTTTTATTAGTTTCACAGGGCGACATCGACAACAAATAACCAAAAAAAAAAACAGTATTCTTAACTCAATGCAAATTGCAAATATACAGTATACAGGAAAAGTTCACAAATTTCGAATTGTTTTGTTAATTGTTGTTAGTTCAAAGAATAACGGAGCTAACTTCTTTTCTATACTGGCTATTACAGGATATCTGAATTAATCTATAAATACATTGTTTTATAACCAACACTTTGATTTGCATAACATTCAACATATTATTTCATTACTGAATGTATAACGTAATCATGCCACCAATAAATTTCTTTAAAATTATTCAATGCATTGAGAGCTGTAAATCTTTTGCAAACCATAAAGTAAAAGCATTTCAATGCGTTTCCTATCGGCAATTGTTAAATTTTATATTACTATGGAATTATTATTCACCACTTCATGTTTAAGACAATACCACGAGTTGGTGTGAAATTGGATATAAAAGTATTAAGAGTGTATAATAATTTACTTAAGTTGCAAGCATAGCAACTTTGTGAGAAAGAAATAATTACAGGGACAGCGCAGTTTACTCGATATTGACTCATTTGAAATGGTAATAAGGTTCTAAACATGTTTACATCGCTTAACAGGCTATACATGCAAGCCAAATTATAGTTCATCTTGTAAATGCATTTTGTCTGATTCGGATTGACCCATTGACTTGAAGCTAATTTTTCTATGTTTATCTTTTGAATTTTGATGCATTTGATTATTAACTATTTTCATGTATACTTACAGGTGAAAAAGATGGATGGGTTCAATGCGTCATCAATCATCAATAATGTCAGCACGAATGTCACCGATGTCAATAGGTCTCTGGCACCAGCAGAAATTTTATTGATTTACATACTTCCGATTATAATATTTGTTGGACTGTTCGGAAATGTTGTGTCTTTTGTGGTATTTTTGGATAAAGAATTACGTCATATTTCCAGCAGTGTTTATATCATGGCAGTTTTATGCTCGGATACTGGAATGCTTCTTAACCAAACATTAGTATGGCTGGAGGCACTACGAATAAGTCCATGGTTTGGCCAAGGCATGTGTAAACTCTTCGTATTTAGTGGATTCGTATTTGCATTTCTGTCAGAATGGTATGTGGTATGCATAACAGTGGAAAACTATGTCACTTTACGCCACCCCACTAAGATTACAACATTGTGCACCATTCGCCGTGCCGTAATCGTAACGGTATCACTAGCCACTCTAGCTGTTTCATCATACTTTATTTACCTATTTACTACAGGTACGGATCTCGGCTATTGTAACAACAATATGTCAAGCAAATTAGAACAAATCTACTTTTATGTAGACAATATAGCAACTCTGCTCCTGCCAACAATAGTGGTATTTGTTCTACTTGCTGCAATAGTTCTACAAGTAATAAAATCGATTAAGTCAAAACGACGGATGAGTTTGTCTAAAACAAAAAAGAAAAAATCGAGCATACCACAGGTTCGGGTTGCCAAAATGTTATTTGTATTATCAATCAGCGCATTCGTTCTATCAACCCCAGACCATGTTGTAAAACTTTACTTTAGCATGTCCGGTTTAGTTTTTCTAAAATTGTCGGAATTACAGAAACTTACATTCTTAGTGTTTATGTTTTTGTACTACACGAGATTTTCTACAAAGTTCTTCATTCTAATCGCCTTCAGTAAGAACTTTCGAAAGAAGCTATTATCGAAAATCAGATGTGATAAAAATATGTATGACATGGTACAAAGTAAAGATTCATTGTCTGTACACCATGTCGCCACAAATACATCACCAACATCATGATTTATTGCGTAAGCAGCTTTAATAAGGCAATTTGAGAATGTTCTAGACAATATTTATAACGCATCTATTTGACTGTGTTACAACATTCAAAGGGTGTAAACAATAAGAATCAAAATATTACGTGTTACATCAAAGTATTGCTGTGCCTTCGGAACAAGTAGAAGTGTCTTTTAAAACAACAACGGACAATTGAGATGAACGTGGAATGCTCATACTTTTGCGTTTCAAATCAACGACGCTAATGAATTGTTTTTTTCTGAGTGTAAAATACATCATTGTAGTGATTAATTACTATTGACTGGTTCTGATTAGATACTATGAATGTTACTTTTATTAAAAATACTGTTATGTCTGAGTGGTATTTTATATATAGAAATAGTAAGACAGATTATGTTACTTAAATGCAATACGTTGGTACTATTTTCAATTACGTATATACAATACCCTTTTCACACAATGAGCACGTGCTTTTAACATGAAGGTCATCAGCATTGTTGTCTAGATAAGTCAATACCTCGTATTATTATCTATCGATATTGGAAGATGCATGTCGTTGTACACGTGTACTAGTAACTGGTATAATTTGATTCGTACTCAATTGCCGCCTAACAGTCAGCCATAGACTATGTAAAACTCTGAATCATAAAATTTAATAAACAACGTCCCTACCTAGAATCTATCCTTTCAGAAGATTATATATTATTTGTGAAGTTGATGCGAAATATTTATAAGCAAGGGGTTGGTATCTTCCGATTAACTTTCGTAAGAAAAAAAGAACGAGTCGTTCTTTGACATAATTCTGGTTAATCAACTTTCTACTCAGATACTGTTGACGCTTATCCATAAACTTTCAATCTGTTCGGAAGCGAGTTCTTAGTATTGTGCTATTTGTGTGGTGATAAAAAAAATTCGATGATGCATACTTTCATAGGTATAGAAGGATCATGGTCGGTTTGATTAAAAGGACTATAAGGAACCCCGAATTGTTGTTTTTTTTATTGCTGTCGATTCTTCCTATTACGCAAAGTTTCACCATCATAAAGTAGCCTTCACTCTATTAAATTCTGCAAACGACATTGTCCGTGGAACAGTTAAGAGGCTCAAAAGTTTTTGTGTAATATGTTTTCAAGTTTTCAGTGCAATCTGGAGATGTGATTAACATAAAAATAAAGGCAACATTAGTATACCGCTGTTCGAAATTCATAAATCGATTGAGAAAAAAACAAAACAAATCCGTGTTTCAAACTAAAACTGAAGGAAACACATCAAATATAAGAGGAGAACTATGACACAACAGAAACATAACACTAAAATGTAACACACAAAGAAACTTCCATATTATCCTCTAAACGGTTCATGGTTTTAATTTTGGAAAAGATATCAGAATTTTTAACCTTAACTCAGGTGTATAATGTAGGATGTTCCTTTAAAATTGCTTCATACTACAAAGAAGGAAATTAATATTGTCTCCAAATTAAAAAAAAAATAATAAAGTGTTAATTTCACTAATTGGGAAATAAAAGCTTTAAAGTCACGTGAAAAGACACGTTACTGATTTTTTTTTTAATTTAAAAACACATGTAGTCATCGTGAGAACACGTTAGAACTATTGTTTTTAGCCGTATATATTATGCATAAAATGAACATGAAATAGGGGAATATACCTTTAAATCTTAAATTTGAAACACTTGCATGCACTTTTTGCCTATTTTACTGTTCCATATATAGAATTATCAAGTTCACCAATGAATATATAAAATTTATCAAAATTAAAAATTTGCAGATTGTATAAAAATGTCGACAACCGTAAAACATTACAAGACACACTCTTTTACTAACACACATAGATGACAGCCGGAATTCATGTGGAATGTTTATGCAAATGTATGTCTCAAAAATCGATTTTAACAATGCTTAATTAGTTTTAGCCTCAGTGTTAAACTATCCAAAACTATCAATTCCACAATATTTGACATAAGGTACTAACAATGAAATATTTTATTGAACCGTAGAATTTCCAATGTACAAAACTACATAATCACTTGAACATGCAATAAATCATAAGGTCATGTTCCGTCTTTTTAATAGTTGTCAGACAAATCGAATACGGTAAAGTCAGTACTGTTCAGACAAATTTCTTATGGTCATATCAGTACTACATGTATGCAGTAACTTTTTTAAACAATTAAGTATGTTGGTAATGTTTACTGATAAAACTACTGAGCATTCTGAACAGATCGTAATTGAATGCAAGGGAATTGTCTGAACAGTACTAGTACTAAAAAGTAAAATCACAAAAATACTGAACTCGGAGGAAAAAATAATCGGAAAGTCCATAATCACATGGCAAAATCAAAAGACAAAACACATCAAAAACGAATGGACAAAATGTGTCATATTCCTGAGTTGATACAGGAATTTACCCCAGTGATAAATCTGAACGTATTTTTAAAAGGAAGAAATACAGTGCTCTCATTGTTTATTGTAGATTGTATAGGCGCTGCAGAAATTAAAACTTTGATCTATTCAGATGAAATAAATCTTGTTTTTTATCTAAAAACCAGTGTGATGTGGTATCTTGCATTGTGTAGTATTTTTTCTCGATTCAGTTATCTCCTTAGTATCAACACGTATGTTATATACAACAGACTTCATCCGAAAACTAAAAAAAAACTCTTGCCAATTTCTGAAATTTTCCTTTTAAAATACTGTGATAATGTCGTGACAGGCAATATTCCGTCAATTTAGGGATGCTTACTTCTCATATCAGAACTTGTTGATTTAAACTTTCTTAATGTCAACTTCCCATGTCTCTCAAGTTTCATGCCCTATGTCCCATCGTATGACTTTAAATTATTTCAACTGAAACGCAAGAACAAAACAAAAACGTCACCTTAAATGTCTGGCCAGTACGCGTACCGTATTAAAAATAAATGTCTTAAAAAATAATTCAAAATGATGTAAAAATAGAGATGCCGTTGAAGACATTATTAACTAGGAATTAACAAATCACAAGCATGCTATTGAACCAAGTGTTCCAAGTGGTGTAGTTGATATCATCCCTTCGTAAAAGAGGTACGAAAAATACCAGAGGAACAGTCAAACTAATAAATTGAAAATAATCTGACAATGCCATGGCTAAAGAAAAAAGACACACAGACACATAATAGCACTAAAGACACAAGTAAGTTTTACCGTTGACATCAAGAGTTGGTTGATCGTATTATAAAAATTCGCTTTACAGATGATAACGAATATCATCCCAATGTCGTGATTACAATCTCGTCCCCTTTTTCCAAATTGTGACCTACCGACGGGTGCCACATGTAAGAGATGATATCCTTACCTTTCTGGCACACTTGAAATCATTCCCAGTTTTGTAAAGGTTTATGTTAATCAAACGTTAGTTTTCCATGTATTGTTAAGTGTATTATTGTTTGTCTGTTGGTCTTATTTCATCCATGGTGTTGATAGTTTATGTTCAACTTGTGTTTAAAAGTCCTTTTCAGTATCTTTCGCCTGTCTTGTTCTTACATTAAGTATCATCATCAGTAAGTAAAGCATCCAGGTATAGGTCATTATTGATTAATCTTTCAATAAATTTAGTGAATTATTATAGTTTATTTCTGTGTTAGTTGTTTTCTTTTCTGTAATTAGTTAAGACTCCAGTTTTATCATGTATATCTTTTATATTCATTTGATAAAATTTAATGTATGCAATAGCATAAATTGTTCTAAATAATAAGGATGTTTTTATCACAAACAGAAAACCCTAGCCGTATTTGGCACAACCTTTTTCAACTTTTGATCCTCAGTGCTGTACAACTTTGTACTTTTTTTTGACTTTCGAACTTTTATATCTGGGCGTCACTGGTAAGTCTTGTGTGGACGAGGCGCGTTTTTGGCGTATTGAATTTTAAAACTGATGCCTTTTGTTATCTATTATTCATGTATTTCTTTGCCTTATACGGTCTCCTATTTATTTGTATTGTAGTCCTGTAATATTATGTTGTCATTTAAATGTTATATTTAACATTGTCATTAAAGTGCGAGGTTTGGCATGCCACAAAACCAGGTTCAACTCACCATTTTTTTCTTTAAAAATGTCCTGTACCAAGTCAGGAAAATGGCCATTGTTATATCATAGTTCGTTTCTGTGTGTGTAACATTTTTACGTTGTGTTTCCGTTGTGTCGTTTGTTTTCTCTTATATTTTAGTGTGAATTCACATTACTATAAGGCGTGTCACGGTACTTTTTGTTTTATCCCAAATTCATGTATTTGGTTTTGATGTTATATTTGTTATTCTCATCAGATTTTGTCCAATGCTTAGTCCGTTTCTGTGTGTGTTACATTTTAATGCTGTGTCGTTGTTCTCCTCTTATATTTATTGCGTTTCCCTCGGTTTTGGTTTGTTACCCCGATTTTGTTTTTTGTCCATAGATTTACAACAACGGTATATTACTGTTGCCTTTATGTAGTTACATTTTAGTGTTGTGTTACTGTTGTGTCGTAGTTCTCCTCTTATATTTGTTTCCATCTGTTTTAGTTTTTTTTCCCGGATTTGTTTTGTTCTCAATCGATTTATGAATTTCGAACAGCGGTATATTACTGTTTATTTATCACAATTTGTTTTTCACTTTCGAAAGTCGTTCAATGAAAGAAAATTCATAACAATAATAGTATCTGAATTTAGAAGTTCACAACAGCGTTTATTTGTGATGAGGATTCCATACCAAAAAGTGTATGAAAATTACAATTTATAATATCATTAATTCTATCAGTGAAATTATAATCATCAAATGTATGAACTGATGAAACGAACTCTCTAAAATAGCCTTGAGTTATAGATAACTATATACAAAAACACATTATCCACATATTTACACCTTCTATGTGTAAATCACCAAAACTATGTAAGACATTAATTTTTAATAAATATAAAACAAACACCTGTTTTGCTTTTTCAATAGTTAACAGATAGATTACAAGAAGAAAAACAAACAGGGAATATAAAATTCAATGCCTGTCTATCACATCTTTGTATTTTGAAGATGTCTCAAAATAAATATGTACACACCTCTGTTCTATATGCAACAATCAAAGCTACTTATACAAAAAAAAAAAAGGGTTTCTGTGCCGCAATCAGATGTGTCAAGAATAGCATTGGCTTCACTGCTATCGCTTAACAAATGTTGAATTAATTTATGTAAGTATTCATATTTGCATAGTAATTGTCAATTCTTCATTGATCTTTCGTTATATTGAACAAATATTATGTCACTGCTGCAAAGTCCTTGAACTGCAACCCATTACAAGACCAATTTTAGTTGCCGAATAATTGTTTAAGTCACTAATGTCTGAGTAGAATGTTGATGAACCGTGTGTAAGTCACAGAACGTCTCGTACTTTTTCTAAAAAAGATCATCGGAAGGTACCAATTTAGACCTTGCTAAAAAATATTCCGTATGAACTTCACAAATAATGCACGATGGTCTTAAATTTTCCTCGTAGTACACTTTTTTGGTGATTTTACTTTTCAATAATTTCTGAAACGCCATAGCTACTGTGCAATTTTGCCTTGCGACTTAAATTGCGAGGCAGTTGAGGCATGCATGAAAATATAACAAAAATATTACATTGTCGACCACACGATCCTGCTATCTTTCAGATTATTGGAAATCAGCGGTTATTTTGCTCTTGGGTTTTTTGTTCAAACTGGTTTACAAGATTTTTAAAAACATTGGTTTACTACTATTGCACATATCTCTTATCAAATCAAAATGTAACACATCATTAAGTCGGTCAAATCATTGAGTAGAAATCATCCCTCCTTTAATAATGTCAATTTGGATTAACCCATTATTGTATTTCCAAGAGTATCCTGATGTCCTTATTTTGAACATATCATGTCATGCAGCATTTCCTGATAAGTAAAGAATTCCTCATATGATGTACAATCAATAGATTTAGAAATTTTAATAAGATATGAACATTTTTTTGTAACATTTTGATCATTTGTTGTTGTTATAAATAAACATAAAATAAGACTTAAAAAAGATCCAAGTCATCGTTTTAATTAAATTTCGATTGATTTTGCTGTCTGAGTGGTAATTGAGTTACTTTAAAAATAATAAGTTTGCTTGTCGTCTCCAATTTCATCTTAAAGTAATATATTTCAAAATTGCTTGATTTTTACTTAAATAACAGAATCCTAGCTTTACTTCAATTAATTTTAACGATAGTGCTTCCGGTTTGTCGTCTATTTACAACAGTTATATAATTTTCTTGTTCGTCATTAAATTGAATTAATTTGATTCCACGTAATTATTTATAATTTACTGAGCAGTCTTTCAGACTCGACCGGAGGGAAATGTCTCAAGTCAGACACATTTCGAAGAATTAAAAACACATTTCATTACTGTTAAAAACCATAACTACCAGAAGAAAAATCTGAGAAGGGAAATAAAAAAAAAAACTTGCACTTTTTATTACAAAAAATACCAATGTATAGGAATTATTTCTATAACATATTATATAAAGAAAAGGTGACATCCATTAAGTTTTGCCTGATATAATGTTTCTGTGGTTATCCAAGCAGACAAGTCATACGGCAAATCTTCGCCGATTACTATGACATTATTGCTTTAAACTATCACCTTTTGAAAAATAAAAGTGCAAACTGAATTATTTTTATTAGTATGAAATTATGAAGAACGTGTAATAAAATATTAACCTTGATATTATTATTAATATTAATAAATAGATGAAAGTGGTTGCACGCCAAGGAGAAAGCGACATAAACACAAGAAAATAAAAAATGTAAGGAGGTAAACTAGATAAACAACACCCGATGTCATATATCATGCTCTTATTAAAACCAAGACTCAAAAATCTGCCATCAACACAATTTTTTAAAAATACAAAACTATACTAGTATGTAAAAGCACAAAAATTTTAAAATACAAACCATAAGAAACAACCAAACAAATATAAACAAAACAAGAACATAACACATACAACTAATTACGATGATAGTGATGATGATAATTGGCTGTTGAACGTCGATCGGCAAATTAAACTCAAATTTAGAACGAAAACTTGAAATATTGTATTTTTACTATCAATAATGCTTTGTGTTTGACCAATTCGCTGAACCGGAATTTAAAGGTGTTGGTTCACCAGGTAGCAGAAACTCCAAGCCAATTAGTCTTTAGTCATACTTTTTCATGCCGTGTGCTTATTGAAGGAACAGCAAACACCATTTTTAAGTCTTTTGTCTGACCCACCTTTGGTTCGATCCCACGTTCTCCCATACTCAAGGCAAGCGAGCTAACACTTGACCACTGAGACGGTTCTGTGTCAGGCAAAGAGTGTTTAAAATCAAATTTTGTTATTGATAATTAAGTTGGTTGTAATTGCAAAAGACATGCACACTTCTCGTGCTGTATTTGTAAGAAAGTGTTAATTGTTGGAAATCAATTGCTGGCCAAATTTAGTTATCATGTCCGTCATATTTGATTTTTGTAAAAGGTTTTGTTAATACATTAGGTCGTTGGTTTTTTGAATGAGATCATTTTATATTTTTCCTATGAGGGCTTTTTACAGTTTACTGTTCTATATTCGTTTTTTTTTCTTTTTTGAGGCAGTATGATTGCCTATAATTGCTCAAAACCACTTCATTTAACTTTGGTGAAAACTTGTCTCATTGGAAATCATAACACATCTATTTAGTTTTAGATTAGTATCCTGGGCTGTGAGGGGTAATCCTTTGGAGGTTAAAAAGTCTCTTTTTAGGCTGTTCCAAAATATTTGCGCTGTATTTTAATAATTATTGATCAGTTTGAAACGACAACTTTTCCATTTCGGATTATATTGTATGACGTGGTTTGGTACGCATACACACCTCCATTGTGTTATTGTGCTTTGGTCAATTTTGAGTTCCTATCTTTATTCTTGCTTTACGTTGTCTATATAACACTTTGTATTTCTTTCTTATGTGCACCGGAAGGGTAAGTATATAAACTAAGGGAATGTGGTTTGATTGCAAATTATAAATAAATTAAACTAACTTTAGATCTTCAACAATGAGCCAAAACCGTACTGTACAGTCTTCTACAAAATATGAATAAATATTTCAATCAAACAATATGCACGGTCTGATAAACCAATAAAAAAGTGATACCCCTGCACTTCACTCGGAAGTAACTGTATTATAAGAAAGTCAATGTAGGACTTTCTTTGAGATACTATTGTTTTTGGGATACATAATTGATGCCCCTACAGATGCAGTGTTATTTTAGAATAACATTTAGAACATGTAACCGGTTATACGCACACCATGACAAATTATCTCCCAAAAGAGCAATTGATATTAACCCAAAAAAACTTACCAGATGCACACCTCCAATATATGTGCAAACAACCATCAAAGTTAGTATAAAAGTTCTAGAATTCAAACCGTACGATGAGTTATCTGGGAACGCTCTACGTTCTGCAAGTAAATACTCCTAAAAATGACAAAGCAACTTTTCCTAAAAGAGCAAATATTAATAAAAAAATAAATCCCTGACCACATACCCACATTCAATTTATGTACAAACAGACAGCTATTACTTCCTAGGATTTTTGTAAGAGAAGTTATGCGGATAAACTATATACTAATAAAGGAACGGACAAACAGGGGTAAAACAATGAGCCCAACTGTTAGTTGCGGGGGTATAAAAACAAGGAATTTACATGCGTTGAAGAAACGCTAGCTGAATTTTACACTAAATTAGTGTAGGGACATACACATTGTGACGGGTTTTAACATATGTGAGAGTGTTTAATCATCCTCAAACCGTGGACAGTGGTGTACCAGTACAACATTATTACAAAACAAACAACTCATTTGGAATAGTTTAACTTATCGGATGTATTGTTTACCATCCCTTATTTCTAAACCGTACAGGAGTATACTATTAGGAAAATAATTATACATATAGTATAAATGTGTTTATTTGCTTAATTATTGGGTTTTTTTTTTCAAACTTTATCATGTTTATTATAAAGTTTGTCATGTATACTTACATCATAATTTATGGAAAGGCCGTGTTATGTTATATAAAAATCTCTTGTCTGATAAGGTTATACGGTTTAATGATTCACAGAGTAGACATATCATGACTGTTAACGGACACAAACCATCTTTCCTAGACAAATAAAAGTTTTGTACACTCTAAATACACAAGCAATTGATACTTAAGTAAATATGCTTAGTTTTGGCGTTTAATGTATCACGAAAGTAGTTTGTTTAACAAGCTATAATAAAATATCTAAATTACCTTTTTTGTCCGGTCGTTAAATATTTTTATGGTGTAATTTTGGTAAAAAATTGATTATAGCCGAGGCATAGTTACAAATAGAACAAAATACGATCTGCCTTTCATCGATCGATCGTGGCCAGTTTTGAATAAGCTTTGTCTCATTAAAGTCGACGTATTAATTTGTTGAATGTAACAAAGCATGATAAATCATTTTACTGCATATATTGTTTCGGTTTGATTTTGAAACACTATTTTCAATTTTGTAAAGCAAAACTTTTTTTCATATTTTCTGTTAATTGTTGCATATTTGAAGTTTCCCAACAATCTTTCAAATTTACTCAAGGCATGACTTTAATATTTTTTCCGTCTTTGCAGAAATAACATAAAAAATGTGGTGCACCACATTTTTTATTTTATTTCGAATAGACAGATAAAACATTACAGTTATTTCTTATAATTTATAATTCTAAATTCCATTTTAAACCTGAGTAAATCATGAAAAAACGTTGATGAAGTCACGGTCATATGACTAAATTATGTCTATGAGTTGATAAACAAAACGACGTCAGCCAATCAGAAGACGCGTTACTTCCAAAATTAAATTAAAAAAATATAGTGTAAAATTAACCAAATTATGGACTTTATTATTAACCTTTTGTGATGTTAGCACGAAAAACCTCTTATCAGCGCCTAAGGGGTTCTTGAATTTGCTTTGTCACGGTGTGGGCAACAAATCCATTTAATTCAAATAGCTGACTGTAGGAAATGCATCCGGTACAATGTGTTTGTTGAAAACGATGTCTGTCTGTATACTTACAGAGCCGGTAATATGATTCTATCATTTACGTATGTAGTGATTTCAAGTAATGTCAACTTTAAGCTTTAAGTCAGAAATGTCATGAGTTAATCTTATTGAGGAGTGGACGTTATTGTCGTGCTAAATGAATACATAATTGTACAGTTTTAACCGATTTGATGTCGATGACGATATGAATCTGAACCAAGACAATGTTTGTAAAGAAAAGTATTGATAATTCAATTTTCTAATTGACCAATACATATATTAGCAGAAAATACAGTGCCATCCCTTTCCCATTGATGTTCCTTAATATAAAATAGTGTTCACAATTGTATGTTATAGTGTTGCATATGAGTACCAAAGCAAGATCTGGATTAATTATTCAGTTTATGGGTGTAAACTTGTGTGCTGCAATACCATCTTCATTAGGAATGTTAGAAATGACAGAGCTCGAAGTAACAACTAAACTCAACTTGCATAAAATAGCTGATATAAGTCTTCATCAATATGCAGATTGGTTTTGTTAGCATGACACAAAATAAGTTGAGCTATTTCAGTGTTTTATTATATAATCTGGACGCTGTTCACTGTATAAACCTTTGAACCATTATATCAAATGTTTACATTAATCTGCATATCAGAATAGTTATAATGCCCAATAGGGTCATAAAAATTCGTGCATTATTATAACAGCTTTGTGAAAACCTGACACGTTATCAACTTAGCAAACTTAGCCTCTCATTTCACTAGAAATTAACTTTATCTGAATATAGGAGCGATTGTGTTTATAAGTACTTTTTCAGACAGATACACAACATAATATAACTAACCCGTATTATAGATAATCATTAATTTTCATTTTTCAGTCAACAAAGACTTTCTTTACTGTATGGATTGTGGTAATTGTTTAAAAGCAAAACGGTGACCGGATCTTGTTCAAATTATGCGTCTTTTGGTCTTTGGTGTAATGTTTACCATGGATACTACACCTCTTGTTTTATAACATGTTTTCATTTTCCCGAATGAAAGACCTCGTAAGATTTGGTAGCAGATCAAAAATACATTCTGTATGATTTCATATATAATTATATTACGTAACACGAAGCCCGTCCGTCTGTTAGTCTGTTTTGTATAGATTCCTGCTCCTGAACCGATTGACAGACATAATTTTGTTAACAAACATTTTACTGACATTTTGCGAAAAAAAACCAGCCGAATAGAGATATTCATAAATATATAGTATATAATTAGTTTAGATAACGTTATAATCAACTACTAAAAAAGTAACTAAGCATGGAGTTATCCTTTGTCATCAGCTTTTGTTAGTCTTGTATGATTTTTAATTTTAGTTCATTTATTTATTTCGGAGTTTAGTATGATGTCCATTAACAGTGAACTAGTACACATTTATATTTAGAAGCTTCTCTTGTATTCGTATAACTTTTGTATGTATGTACATTTATATCATGTAATATTTTATTCTGTGTATTGCTATGCCAATGTTATTTGGTTTGTCGAGAAATAAAGATCTATAACGTTGGTATAGAAGAAGTAGGAAGCGTGTAGGAAAGGTACACATACCACTTTTTCGTGAAACTGCATAGGAGTATAAGCAAGGATCTATAACGGAAACAAGCTGGTGGTACTTACGTCATTTATAATTCACAATGATTAATATCTTCACTCCATCGAGTGTGATCATCTGAAGTCGAACACGGTATGTGAAAATGCATGCATGTACTATATACCGTTATTGACTTTGGCTGGAAATATATTTGATAATTACAAAAATATCATTACGGGTATTGATTCATTGATTCATTTCCATATATGTAGCACTTTACCTAGACTATTTAATTTGTTTTGGTACATATATGTACTTTTGCTTATACATAGAACAAACTAATCACAGAACTATAAGATGTCTATGTACAATGTATATATGTTCACGTTTTTGCTGCATCGCTGTGTTGGTGCATACAATACAAGTGCGAAGATTTAAAATTATTATTAATCATTTGGCAGGGTTTGTTGGTATTCGGAACAATACTGTTAAAAAGAACATCGAATTCTTATTTAAACAATCAATAGGTTGACCGCCAGTATCAAAAAACAAAATACAGATCTAGTAGGGAAACGAACAGAAAACGGAAATAAAAGATAAGAAGTTGAAATTGTGATTATAATGAGTAGGAAAAAGATTCTACAGTATGATGGTTAGTGTAATATGTACATGTAACACAGTTTAGGATTGACCCTTACTGCTTATCTAGTTGAATAATGTTTAGAAACCACGAATGATTTGTGTTATACTTGCCTTTATAGTTTTATGAATTGCAATAAAACATGTTATTTTGTTGGTTTTGAAAGTGATTTACTCAATAGATGGATCTTTTCCACCAGTAAATCTTCAACAAACCATTATCTCCAAACATTAGAGATCTCGGGAAAGTGCTTTTTCCGAGGTATTGAGTACAAATAAATGAATAAATGAATCCCATGAAAATATAGTACAGTAAAAATCAGTTCAATATAAATAGAATGTATTAGTCCAGTCGATTTGTGCAGATTTTTGACAAAATTGCTCAGATTGTGGTAAAAGCATGAAATTTGCCATAGTAGTAGTATATGTCATGGACAACATTTTAAGCTATGGACCCAATCTGAAAGTCTAAATTGGCGGAAGAGGCGGCCATTTTAAAATGGCGACCGTTTGATCTCAATAGATTAATAACAAATATCATGGAAATGATATAAGAGAAGATATTGACATGACATCAGGTTAATAGAATAACAGTGCTGAATCCAATTGTCTTGTAGAACAAAAGTTTTGGAAATATACCCATATTGAATGACGGCCATTTTGAAAATCTTTTTTTTTAAAACAAAATATGTAGTCAGTATTCGATATAATAAAAAAAAATGCATTGTGGAATATATACAAATGTACTTGTTAGAGCTATATAAACAGAACAACATGCGAGCCTATCCCCTCCCAGAGTTATTCTTCTGTTTTTGTAGCGGGTACAAAAGCATTAAAACGCAGACACGAAGAGGATCATAAAATGAACGACTACTCTGAAAGCAATATTCGTGCAACCACTTGTTTAAAATAGAATAACAGGAGAATTTTATTTTATACGTACAAATATTGTTGATATTGTTCATTTGAAACAACTTTCAAAAACCTTGATTGCAGACATAATAAATTTCATACCATACAAGTAATGTTATAAGAACATAAACTGCTCAAATGTTCTCAATTGACATTAAAATTATCTAACAATAAATGAAATGTACATGTTTTGTCAAACCACACTGTGTTTATCATATTCTATCGCATTGTCCTCCACATTAACATAAAGTAGTACAACTTAATACTGCCTGTACACATTTGCATTTCCTTAGTAACCGTGTTCACTTTGACTTATAAGTTAAGCGCTTGCTGCAGGAAATTATTATATAGTCATATGGTATATTCATCACAGATGACTAAGGACTTCATATATATTGATTTTTTGGTAGCCATTTTGAATGATGGCTATTTTGAAAACATGAATTTCCAATATATCATTATTCGCTAATCTTATTAATTCACTGTTTGCATTCATACTTTTTTTACTTATTATATTGGATACTCACAAAGAGGTCAGATAAGGCATGCACAAGTTTACAAAATTAAGATATCAGTATCAAAATTTCTGTTACTTACAGTAACTTTTTAAAACAGAAATTACGTATATATTGTATAATTTATGACCGAAAGTTTTTTTTTTTTGGAAAAGATCAAAATTGTAGATTTCGAAAACACTGGACCTCGATATCAGAAAAACATAATAGGCAATTAGACTGGAAGTAATGTGTGAAACGGCAAGAGAGGACATGTAAGGGTTTGCAATGCCAAGCAGATACAAACAGAACAGTCATAGACATTTGAGCTGGCAATCACTCTTTTGATACAAGCATACGAAGATGTTGGGTCTTGAATGAGGGCTATGGAATTGAGAAGCACCCCAGAATCACAAGTCAAAATGGCACAAATCATATCAAACAAATTTTCAGACCTCAAAATATTTCATCAGCAAAAGGGAAAACATACTTCTGATGTTGAAGATAAGTTCCCAATTGAAAGGAAACAATAAGTAACCAGACGCTGTTAAGTGGAACTGGATCAAAAAGAACAATGTATTTTTTTCTGCGGTGATGTATCTGAAGATCTCCCTGATACATCGACATTTTCAAATCGACAAAAATAGGGCATGACTGTGCACTTGTACTACAAGACATATTCCCTTAGCCAAAGTAAGAGCTGGAGATGTCAAATCACTAGTATCATGCTTGATGATTGATGGAACTTGACAACATAGCAAATAGGCAGAATAAAAGACACAGAAAGAAAGCCAGGAATCTTTTATTCTTGGATTTGTGCTTTCCTAAATAATAAAATACATTGACGGCACACGGTCTGGAAGAGATATTGTATCAATCTCCAAGCTTGCAGATCATGCTAAATTGTACAGTAAACGCCTGGAACATCTTGGAGTTATCATGGAAGGAAAAAGTGATACAACGCAGTTAACAAAATTAGAATGTAGCTGCCATAGGATATCTATAAGCATACAAGCAAGATAAATTAGTGCTCTTGATTTTCAACAAATGTAATCGCGAAACTCTGAAACAGACTCATAACAAAGGCATCACCATAGCCATAGCAGACAAAATATATATACTTGATACCAAGAATAACTTTACAGGAACACCCAATAATAGCTATTGACACGAATCAGTTCAACAGACATAAGTTTCCTTAGTAAGAATGATACAGGATGGCCAAACATCGAGACACAGTCCAGTAATATCGTTGAGTGGCAGATAAGACTTACCATTTCTCAGATATATTAGTTCAATTGTGCAATTCGTCGTTGAAAGGATACAACTGCAACTTGTTGGTCCTCAGGTAGAGAGTAAGATGTCTCAAAGATTGTGGAACCGATTCTTTTGGAAAGCCTACATTGAATGTCCCTGTAAAGCTCTTTATAGTAACAAGCTTAACTCTTCAAACTATTCTAGTTACTTTGACTATGAAGAGGCCTTCATAATCACGACTAAAAGACAATGCTTGTTCCAGAACTTCCCCAACATATTCGTTGAGAATCCGGAGAAAGACGCAACCTTTCATGTGTGCTTGCATATTATCTATAGCAGCTAGTATTCAATTTTTCAGAAGTGTTGTATTAATCATTCCTTCAATGACAACTCATATTTACTATGAACGTTTAGTGTACAATTTACCAATATCATCAATTTCAAATATTAAAACAATATCTGTTCCAGAGTGTGAGCTGTCACTGTTTTCTATCAATTTGGCGAGCCCCATTCCATGGATTCCACAGATTATTGATTTTTTTTCTGTTTCTCGAATTCTGTCGAATTGCCTTGTCGTGCAGCTTTAACAAACATTTAGCATGATATCTGCTTCTAAAATCTGGCTAAAAGAACAATGGTTAGTAGTTCAAGTGACAGTCGTATACTCTATTGTCGATAATAATTGTCGAGGCTTCATGATGATAGTCAGATACCTCATCACAATGAAAGGAAAAAATCCCTGCAATCATATTGTTCTTGTTAATTCATCACAACCGTGGCTGGTTATTTTACTGGTATTTTCAATCCGTCATTCATCTTAGACTTTTTTCGTTTTTCCTGACAAAATTTATTTTGATCTTAAGATTTGCTTTGACAGGATAAGTACCTTTTGCCTTGTGATTCTCCCATTACATGGCCTTCATCAATTTGGAACAGTTGTATGCTTACAAAAATGACTGATTACATGTACCAGCTCAAATGTCTATGTCTGCTCTTTTTGTATTTGAGTGGCATTGTAAATCCTCATGTGTCTTCTCTTGGCGTTATGGAATTCTTTCCAGTCTATTTATTATTTTTTCAGCTCCAGTGACTTTAATACCTACGTATTATTCCTTTTTAACATACAGTGGTCATAACTTATATTGTATATACTCATTTTTTGGTGGTAAAAAAGTAACTAAGCCCTACATGCTAAACTGCAATTAAAAGAATTTACGCGTATTTTTAAATACATTTATTTGTTAACATATGCATGTCTTATTTGAGCACTTGGTGAATATATCCTATATGAATAGCAACAGTCATAAATAAATGATTAGCAAAACTAGTTGTAAATGCATATAAAACGTAGTATTAATTCAAAAAACGATTTAGGATAGCGAATAATGATTAACTGGAAATTTACGTTTCCAAAATGGCCACCATTCAAGATGGCCACCTAATACTTCAATAGTCCTCAGTTGATATTCTTTGTAATAAGATATACGAAAGTTTATAAAAATTGGTAAAGTAATATATTTTTCATATTTTTTCTAATAATTTTTATTAATTTTTTGAACATGATTTCAAAATGGCCGCCCAGAGCCGCCATTTTGATTTTCTGAATTGGATCCATAGCTATAAATGTTTGTTATGACCTCAACCAACACTCTACAAAATTTTATGCTTTTACCACAATCTGAGCAATTGTTTCACAAATCGACTGACTATATGGTATATCCATTTAAAAATTATGATCTCCGTAATCAAATATTTAAGCACTTTTTTGTCGTAATAAATTGCTTCACATTCAATCATTTTCCTCTACCTTATAATAAAATAATGATAAATTCTTGATTTTCAGAAGGTTACACAGTTAACAAAACAGTTAGATCACCCCGCGGCCTTCTGATCTACGTATTAGAATACAAAATTTTGAAAAGAAAATAATACATGAACAACAGGTCAATAAAGCAAAAACATACTACACTGAATACAAGAAGACATATATAGTATAGGTTAACAACTACAATTAACTTTACAATTTACTTAACTAAATGTATATTTGTGGTAAAATTGTTTCATTACAACTGCGATAAGTTATCATCTTGTATTTTCAAGAGATCTATAACTGTATAAGCTTGATCTTTTGTTTTGAAAACATTTATACTTTTACTATCCTTTAAAGTCAGAGGCAAGGAGTTTCACAAGGTTCCAAAATACATAAATATTCGTATTGCTTAGCATCACGGTGCGGAGCTATTAGTTTCAGTAGACATACATGCCACCTTGAAATAATTACTGATCACTGATCGGTTACTTGATAATGCGGCTGAGAATGGTGTCTTCCTCGAATGCCAACATTTTAGATGTTACCTATTCCTCGAATGCCAACAAAAATATTTCAATGGATGTTTATATAATAACAAAAGATGTTTTTATAAGTATTTAACTGTTAAAAATAATTAATGAACTTTATAGAAATGCAACATTTTATCACTTTCTCATAAGAAAAAATAGTAGATTTTAAGGGTAAAATTATTATGAATTTTAAAGATATAAAGAAAATTAAAACGTTTTATTACTTTTTATCAAAAATATATGTTTGGAATAAATATGTTAATAACATAAAAAATATTAAAAATTTTAATGAAATTTTAGTTCAATACAATTATTTAAAACAAAATAAAGAATATACGAGATTTGTTTAGTTCCATATCAATTTAAATATTTTATTAGTTAATATAAAGTATATGAAGATTTCAGTTGTACATTTAATTAAATTAAAAAAAATAGTTAATTTAATTTGATAACTTCTAAGCTGGAAACTCTACAAAAGTTTCAAGAAAATTCATGAAATATGGTAACAAGAATTCAGATGAGTTACGAACATGACAAACAACTAATCAACGTTATTTAACTAGTCACTTACAATAAAAATAAAAACAGGGTGTAATTGTATAACCAAGAAAATTATCCTGAACAAACTGAAATAACAAAATAGTAACCTAACACGAGATACAAAGTTTCAAGGATTGTAATCAGTAATATGGAAGGATATTACAGCACACACAACTATAGCCTATTGAAAAATAACCTTCAAAGCCCAAAGAGTCTATTGTAGAATTTGTGCAAACTGGAATTCTTGTCCTGACAATATGCACATATTGACTTTGTGATGCAACACTTTTGAAAGTTTCATTTTTTAAAAGAGAATCCATCTTTGTTCAAGCAGGAGCACCAACATATGATTTTTAACAAATTGACAAACATGAACTAGATTTAGTTACCTGTTTAATTAGTATGATTGTTTTGATAAGCATGCACTTTTGTTGTGATAACTACTTGCATCTATTCCTTGAACGCCAACATAATTTTACAGGTAAATTGTCGGTAGATCAAAGGATGTTGGCATTCAAGGAATAAACCCTGAGAATCAGCAACAGCCATTGGTTTAAATGAGATAAAGAATAACAGACTTTTCTCGTTTAGGATAAGTCACTAAAAGCTGGGAAATTAACTATGTGTATATTAGTTGCGATCAACTGTAATTAGTTCATGTACTTTTTATTAAGCATATATTGAACACTGAAATTCAATATTGAAATATCAATTATCAATACACGTTTATTTGCTTTATTTTGCATGTTTTTGAAGAAGATATACAGCTTGCCAACTAGAATATCGTCTTAAATCATTCATTAAACGCATCTCCTAACACCGCATCTCGTTCAGCACTGTAGTTTTCGTACAGTTAAATTAAATATTTCAGTGTTTATAGGAAGATTGTCGAAAAAGTATTCGATGCAATGTTAGACTGTATTTTTATTACTATTATCGTACTCAATAATATGCCAATATAAGCATGACTATTCCATTATAATATTTAATCGTTTGTCATTAAACGCAAATTGGATTATCCTTATGATTTATAGTAATTCAGATAAAGCTGATAATTGATCACGGTTATGAATGGCAGTGACTCACATATTTTAAGGAGACATACATGTTTACATAAGATAATAATTTAATTGTCGTAGTATGTCAGCACACGTCAAAAAACAGGCGGGTCGGATATTTTAAAATTAACAACTCTTAAGACAAATCCATTAATTGAATCACCAGTAAAGGTGATACATGATTGTGTAACGAGGCGGGGATGTTGTATGAATGCCAAATGAAGCAGATAAAAGTAAATATAGGTCACCATGAACCAACGACTCCAAATAGTAAACTCTACGGAAACGTAGACATGCGACTTCAACAAGAGGTCATTTAAAAAAAAATAAGGCATACATTTCTGTAAAAAATAATGGTAACCATGGACTATTGTCAAATTGTTTTAAATATTTAAAGAAATAAAATAAAACATCAGTTATTCGACTTTGTATAGACATGAATGTAAGCATAAATGTTATTTGGGTACTCTTCATTGGAGAATCATGGGTCGTTCGGAGGTTGGGTCAAATCCATTTTGCTATTATCCAATATTGATTCAAAATTTAATTGGTTTGACTATATAGTAAATGCGATATAAACATGTACATAAGGTCAAACAAATTTCAACACAGATAAAATTTCGGTATCCTCACGATGGATTAATTGTGCTTAGCGGGGATGTGTATTATTTTAACAGAAAAAACAGTATAATGTTTCATTTACTTTTTATCTTGATGATAATTAGTTTAATCATTTTATGAATGGAAAACAAGAACAATTTTTATACGCTACTACTCTGATGAAGATTAAAGCCAAGTGTATGCCATCGACCCTCCTTTTCATAAGTTAGCAGTGCTATAAAAATGAGAAATACGTACATGTGTATCTCTATCTACACATTACAAGTACCAATTTACTTCTACGGAACTCTGTGGATGACAGGAATCAAAAATACGAGGTCAACGTCATTGTTTATTTTATGTTCAATTCATTTCAATATCTATAGTCAATCAGAAATACATGTTGTACAGGGCGGATTTAGTGATTTAATTTTAGTAGAACTAGCTGGTCACAAGCCTCTTTTGTAGTAGAATTTATGTGGAATAATACATATTATTGAATTTATAAATTCTTTGCCTTTTTTTCTTAACCAAATTTTAAAAACACTCGTTTTTTTCACTGTAATACCTATAAATCTGTATAAAACTATTATCTACTGTGACAAATATTGTAGCATGATATCTAATAGATTATGAGTCCCCTGTTCTCGGTATAACAACAATTTACAAAACTCTAATAAATCGTAATACTGCAAGGGTACGGTTAAATGTTTTAGAGCAGAAAATTATCATTAGATTATCAAGGATTAAATCTGATCAATATAGTTACATGGTTTGTTATTTGTTAAGAATATTTAATATAATCCTTCGCTACATTACAGATACAAACTAGAACTAGAGGCTGTGTCGCTCACCTTCGTCTATGGTAATATCAAACAAAGCACACTCTTCAACATTGTAGACGAGAATAGACCATGACAAAAATCTCTATTTTGTTGATCTTGTATTACTGATTTTTTAGTCTGTTAGTTTCTTTGTCTTATTAAGGTGGTACCTAACATTACAGGGAGATAACTTTGTAATATCAGCTAAACGTTTTAATTACGTTGAGTATTAAAGGCAATATAAAGATTCTCAATGATCAAAATTAGTGTTTGTCAAACTGCTATATAACCAGTGTAATTTTTCTGACAAAACGCTTGGCTCAAATTATTTTTTTTTTATATTTTTGTAAAAGGGTCAAAGTAAATACTTTGTCAAAATTTTATGGAAATTAAACGAGCCAAATTAATTTTAGTGAAAGTGTTGGGTATCACCTAAATAGATCTTGCCTTGTTGATAATTTTTGTGATTTAGAGTGTTTATTTATTTATCATAATGAGGTATAACAGAAAAAATATAGTTTTCATGATAAAAGGTAAAAATGAAAATGCAATCAGCATGTTAAATGTTCAATTTTAATGTTGTTTTTCCAGGCAGAGTTGTGTCTGAAACTTGTAAATTCATTCTTTTTAAATGTTGATTTACAAATGTGCAATGTCATTCATGTAAATTGTTTTAGAAAAATTCTCAAAAACTTGTGATTTTGTGTCAAATTGTTTTGTTCATTATTTTATATTTTTGTAAAGAATGAGTAACATAGACTCCCGGGTATTTCTTATTTGATCTGTCGAGCATATCACAAAAGAAGAACATAATTATGCATTCATTTCTCGACTAACAATTCTTCATAGAAGAACCCCAACAATTAATAGCATGAATAGAGCATTCTAAGTACCTATCTTTTATAACTGCAAATATATCAATTGTATACGCTTATAAATGAAATGAATTCCTGATAATCAACATTTAATGGTCTTTAAATATTTAGATATTTTCAAATTCTCTTACATTTTTATATGAGACACATCAATCATATTGATTTTTTTCTTAATGTTCGTGATTTGTACATTTGTTTTGCTGTTTCCAAATATGCATATTAATGACATTGCTAATTATTTGTGTAGCCAGAATAAATTATAATACTGATTCAAAACATTTGATTAAACATATGTGTGTAATGGTGGAAGAAGAAATTTTATTAGGAAAATTATCCATGTTCAATAAAATCCAACAGCTTGTTTTGAATCAGTATTACATTTAAAATGAATGTTGCAGAATGCTTTAGAACACATTTATTTGTAACAAGAGATGTCAGAAAGGCTTTATTTGTCCCTAGCCAATTATTGTGTTGAAGTAAAAAGTTATTTTTTGATTGCCAGATGGAAATGAAAAACAGACAAAAGACTTAATGTATTATAAATAACTCAGAAAATAAATATTGAATATATTTATAAAAAAACAAAAAAAAAAACAAAAAAAAAAAACGTAAAATTTGTCATTTATGGACAATAACTCCTAATAGAATTTGTCTAACAGTTTTGACGTATACATGGACAATTGATAGAGCTCATTATTCTGAACATATTTTTTTCCTTTCAGATTTTCTGTATTTATAACGGTTAAAAAACAATAGACAACTTGTTTTTTTTACCTTTTAGCGATGCCAGCCCTGTATATTGGTAGGCAGTGCTATCTGACACATTTTTTTAAAACTAGATACCTTAATGATGATTTGGATCAAGCTTGGTTAAAATTGTCTCAGTAGTTTCAGAGAAGAATATTTTTATAATTGATTACAAATATTTACAAAAAAATGTCAAAAATTTACTATGAAGGACATTAACTCCTAATGGGGTCAATTGGCTATTTTGGTCATGTTTGACCTTTTGTATAGCATTTTCTAAGTATATGTAAAATACCATTATAATTTGACAGCATATTAAGATATTCAAATACTTCACACACCTCAATATATTCTCCATTAATGAACAATTTTCTCATTATTCCTTGCATATGATCAATATCACTGTAAAAAAAAACCTCATAAAAATCCTCATGTTTAAAATCACACGATTTCAATTTCAATTTCGATTTAACAATTTAACAACCCATCTTTTAAAATGAGGAACCCTGTCAAAAGCCTGTTCATAATCAATAATGCAGCAGTATAACCTTTTCCGTTTTGAAATGATAAAATGAAGAGCAAATATTGCATTACGAGTTCCGCGGCTAGGTCTAAATCCGAACTGTGCGGGTAGGTAATAAGTGTCCCTCAGTCTGGTATCAAGTCAGTAGCCCTATACGAGACATTACTGGTATACCTTGATAATTTCCAAGGTCAATTTTGGAAACGAAGATTTTTTTATTTAATAACGGCATTATATAATCATTCACCCCGACATTGCCCTGTGCATTCAATTACATTGAAAGTTTACATAATAATGGTATTACATGTAGTACATGTTGTACTGACTTGCTTTCAATTATATATTCATCAACTCCAAGTTTATACTTTTTCAATTTTCTTATACTGTCTTAATGTTCTTTTTTGCAAATTATCAAATATACACGAGTTATTGCCTTCTACATTGACCCTTATCCTCGATAGGTCTTATTCTTCAAAATATACAAAAGTTATCGCTTTATACTTTATCCTAAGAACTGGTATCAATGTCATCTTTAGACATTAGAAGTTTGTGAATTATAATATAATACAGAAGGTCCTATAATGTGTTGATATTCCTTGCAATCAAATAGTATCTTGTGAAATATAACGACGTTGCTTACATGTAACTTAAAAATTATCAGTTGATTTCCTATTTTCAGACAGACGAATAAATAAGGGGTAAAAAAACCCTGATCGAAATTGCGTGAACTCCGGGTTTAAAATATGATTTGGAGATGTGGTATGATTGTCAGCAACCAAAGAAAAAGATGGATGGATGAGTGAATAAATGTTTAACGTCCAGTTGTAAATTCAGTTCATATTAGGACGAGTTTTAAAGAATATTGAAATATACGCATGTCACTGTTTGACCTTCAACAATATGAAACATAAAAGACACCTATTGCCATGCTACCAACACACTTTAAAGTTAAGGTAGTAGCTTTGTACTTGAGAGATAAAATATTAAAATCTTTTTTCTTTGACAGTGAGGTTATATGATTTGATTGCTGGCAACAATTTTTCATGTGCAGATATCTTTCGAGAACAAATTTCTATAGCATAAATGATTGATAAAATTCATTTGGGAGGTATATTAAATTGCTTCAAAAATCGATTAACGGTTACACAAAGTTTAATTTTCTTAAGCAACGTGTGAGAAATCTTAGGCAAAGCTATCATTTCGGAAGACACAACTGAACAAAATATGGTAAATCGTATTGCAACATACTGTTCGAATGAGATACATAAAAACAACCTCAGCAACATAATCAAATAAAATTAAAAACCAATTGTAAAGAACAATTGAAGGTCTTTCCACCCGTAAAGATCTTTTTTGATATGGAACTATTAAAATGCGGTTTAAATTGTCATTTCCAGTGTCAAATGATTACTTATTGTACGCTGATTCCAAAAATTTACGGTTTATACATTTTCTTCTAAATAAATGGGATAATTTGTCACATCCGGTTTGCTTTTTCAGGGTCATAATGGTCTGTACCATAATACACAAAGTCCTATGGCTTTATCAAGTAAAAACATGAATTTAAAGCAAAGGTCAAAATCTACAACGTTGAATTGACCTATGAACTTGACCTCAATTTCAAGGTCATAAACTAAGGACCTCAAATCACTAGACTCTAGGTCTGTATTATATATGAGTAATGTATGATATTACAGTATGCATAATTTTAAATATGAGAGGGGCGAAAACGCTTGTTAGATTTCAGCGTACCCTTTCAGCCAAAGTAAATGACTCTCGACATGTTCTAACTAACAGTTTAGCATAAATATGCTGTTGATATGTTTTACGATTTTTTAAAAGAAGTAAATATAAGCCAATATCAAAATTTTAAATACTTTTCTTTCTTTTTTTTTTTTGGATCAAGGACCTTAAATCAAAAGACTCTAGGTTTCTATCACTCATGGATTACAGTTAGAAATGCCTATCAATTAATATATCAAATGCAAAAGGGGGAATAACTCTCATTTGGAGTCGTCATATATCTTTGGCCCAAATAGTCATCCTAATCTTGATGTAACGAGCAACTTGGTAAAATAAATCTGTCGTAATCTTTTACGGTTGCAAAGGAGTAGTGAACAAAAGAAAAAGAGTCTTTGGGGAGATAAATTTCACAAGAAAAAGTATTTGGCTAAACAGGGTCAGTTTTAAAAGCGTTTGTTTGATATCATTTACCAAAAGTCTGAGCGACATCAGGTGAACCAATAATACTGCGCTGGAAAACAAACTAGGCAGAATTTTTTTTTTATAATAATCAGAACAAAATCAAAAGGTCTTTTAACGGAAAGTTGGAAAGACTTAATAATCAGAACAAAATCAAAGGTCTAAATATAGAAGTGTATAATTAACAGAATATTAAATTATACATTGAAGTTAGCAAGTCACACTTTATTGTCAATAGCAAATATAGAATTATGCAATATATATAATTACCATATCTCCAAACTGGTCTTAGTAAACTTTATGATTTGAACGAAAAACGGCAATTGTGGTACTCTGCTCTTGTATATCTCCTTTTCTGCTCATCATTACAATGACCTATAGTGCCTAACAACATTTTGTGAGGTAGACGAAATTGACCTTAAAACGATCGTATTGACTTTTTTGTTCCAAAAATAGGTAAATCGGACATATTTTGATTTATTTCATGACTTCCTTAGTTTGGGATTAATTGTTATAAGCATGTTCCAATTAGGCTGAAAAATGTTGGGTTTTTTTTGTAAGATGAATAATAATTTTACCTGGCGTAGCCGTGTGTAAAGTGCATTTCGGCATTTCTCTCTGAAAAATGACTTGTTGATTGGAATAAAACGTCTTATTTGTAAACTTTTTCTGTTTTTCTCCGCAATTGACTATTGAAAAATAATCTATTAACTGTGTATTTTGAAAATTTTGTGAAAATAGAAGAATTGGCATTTCTTACCATCATACCTATACTTTCATTGATAAAACATAACGTGGACTCATCCAGTGTTCAGTTTGAAGGTCGTGTTAGTTACTGTCACATTCATGCACGTACTGATTTAATCTATAGTCATGTATGAAAAGTTAAACAGTTTGAATGTAAACTAATAATAACTTAACCCAATCAAATTGCGTAATATTTAATAACAATGACCGGTCCACATTATTATAAAAGAGGGACGAAAGATACCAAAGGGACAGTCAAACTCATCAATCTAAAACAAACTGACAACGCAATGGCTAAAAATCAAAAAGAAAAACAAACAACAGCACACACGACACAACATAGAAAACTAAAAAATACACAACACGAACCCCACCAAAAAACTAGGGGTGATCTCAGGTGCTCCGGAAGGGTAAACAGATCCTGCTCCACATGCGGCACCCGTCGTGTTGCTTATGTGATAACAAATCCGGTAAATAGTCTAATTCGGTAGGTCACATTCATGAAAGGGAAGGGGATTGTAGTTACGACGTAAGGAACATATCCGATATCATTTGTGAAACGGTTATTCCAAAACGGTCAACCAACTCGTGATGGCGTCCGTAAAATTAACGAAGGGATGATTTCAACTTCTCCATTTGGAACTCTTGGTTTAATAGCTTCCTTGTGAGCAGCAACCCTCTATCAAGAAAATCATGATAGGAAATGCAAGCACGGGAATATCGTATCAATTGGGAGATATATACCCCGTATGGAGGTGCTGCTGGAATGTTGCTACTTAAAAATGGAAAGTTCACAATTGGAAAGCTGAAATCATCTCTTTTGTCGTAAAGTTTTGTTTTCAACCGACCCTCATTTTCAATTTCTAGATGTAAGTCAAGATATGAGGCCGACTTAACTGTATCTGTAGTATCCTTTATCTCTAGCTCGATTGGATAGATGCGTTCCACATAGTCACCAAATTTTGAATTATTTAGTGAAAGAACATCATCTATATAACGAAAAGTAGAGTTAAAGGATATTGCTAACTTCTTATCTTTCTTCCTAAGAAGTTCCTGCATGAAGTCAGCCTCATAATAATAAAGAAACAAGTCGGCAAGTAGAGGGGCAAAGTTTGTTCCCATTGGAATGCCGACAGTCTGTTGGAAAACACGTCCTCCGAACGTAACAAATATGTTGTCAATCAAGAAATCAAGCGTCTTGATAATATCAGTTTCAGAGAATTTCTAAGTAATAGGGGTAAACTGGGTAGGGAGAAAATGTAAGATATTCAAAATTTATTATTTTGCGATAACGAATAAAAATTTGTCAACCACAAGTTTTGATATAATTTCATAAACATGTCGTTCTGTATTGGTACAGTTTTTTTATCATCATTTGTGTATTTAAGGCCATACAAAAGTCCACATAATTATTGACTTCATACAGAACATTTATCCTTTTAAAACATAAAATGTTTCCAAAACAATACGTTTCTACAAAGTAAAATCATTTCTCAAAACACTGAAAAAAATTTCATTTCGATTGGTACAGAAGTATTGTCATAACGTGCGTTGAAATAAACAGTGGTATAGCAAACATCGAATTCCCTCACAAAATCGTGTTAGGCACTATAGTGAAGCTGTGGTAATTTAAGAAAATAACAATTAAACACCACTAATAGAACTATATTGAACGTTGCAATATATATTGACGAAACTAGTTATGTCGTGCATTTCAATGTATTTATGCTTGGTTTGCGTATGATTTTTGAAGTATGTAATTTATTCCATTGTGTTTTTACAATAGTTGTAAATCGGTTTTGGTGGTCAGTATATAATAAAGTTTGCACGAAATTTAACTATCGAGGTTTGGGCAGTGACAATGTCGGACGTTTCTTTAGTATTGAAGTCTTATTTTCATTAAGAGTTCTGTTTTTTTAATTTATCAAAGTTGTATGTAAAGATGTAATATGTATTTTGTAGATGTTTGATTGTTGTCTTTTACCGATATTGTGATCAAATTGAGATTGTGTAATGTTTATGAAGGATTTCTTTACGTAGATGCATTGATCCGTATTCAAAACATGAACTGTTAATTATGGTTGATAAATTATTGTTATCTCTGGATCTTGTTATAAAAATTGAAATGGTCATTGCGCTTGACAGTACCTAAATATGTATTTAGTTTTCTATTATGCCTTTATCGTATAAAGGTACATATATTTTGTTTTGTCTATGATAATTATTTGTATTTACTATTTGGTTAGTTCTTGGTAATTCGTGATTGTGTTATTGTGCTAATGGTAATTTTTTTTATTCTTGACTCTTATTTTTTATGAACTTTGTCTAAATGTCTCCTTTGTTGTTGTTGACATAGTTGTTTGTTTTTATAGGGATGAAGATTATAACACAATGATGACTGCTGTACCCCTATTTTTTACATTTTATCGGTTGTTTTCCATTTGTTTGTTGTTTGTGTTAAGCTTTTGAGTTTGTTATTTGATTAGAGACATACCGTTCTGAAATCCATTTGTAGTTTGCTATTGTATTTTTTTTTACGACATGAGGGAGCTTCCATACAAATGTATATGTTGGAATCAAATTATTCGTGTGTTAGACATATTTTAAAGATCATCATTTGTATGAATTAAACAAAAGTTTACAATTGTATATACACATTAAAATGTAAAGCACACTTATGATAAAATATGCCTTTACCAGGACTTAAACGTTACATAAGACGAAACCGTTGATATTATGTAGTACATGTGTGCTTTCCGATATGTCAGCAAATACATATTTTATTCCCATTCTATCTCATTCTATAACACATGTTAGTTTAGTTTATTTTATTTGAAGAAATTACTACTTGAATAATTACGTCTTTCTGATTTATATTTATGCCATAAGTACTATCCATTTCGTTGTCTCTTCGTGAATCTGTGTTTTCAAAGATTACTCTCATATTTGTATTGAACACAACTAACCAAAACCTAATTACTTCAATCTATGAATACAAAAGTTCACCCCGTTTCCATTTACTATATTCTCATTTTTGTTAGTTTGTTTGTTCATTTGTTTGATGTATTTCTGAAGATTCAATGGAAATATACCAGCTGATATGAAGTACATAACTTGAGAAAATTGATCTATATATGAAAGGCTATCACAAAAATATAAAAGATCAAAGCATTTTGGAAAAAAAAAAAAACACTTTTCATGATTTTAGATTAATGTTCTTCTACAATGTTATTTTGTCATATGCAATGTTTTAGTTTTATGACATGCAAATACGTTTGGATTTATTTAAAATTCCATAAACTAAGATTTTAATGATATTGGTGAGGATTGAATAATATACTGAAATAATGAATTCTAAATAGATTATAGACAGTTATTAATGTGTTAGAATGTGCAGACACGATGTATGTGATTTGTACATTCAAAGATTATTAATAAACTAGTCTAAGAGAATATTGGGATCAATGCAGCGCGGTTTGTTATATGGGGGAATTAAACTAGCTAGCATTACCAAATTGTACACTAAATCTGAATGGGATTTAAATTAAACTGCGCATATAATTTGATATTCACATATATTTTTTATGATTGTCAATACGACAACTATCCACCCGAGACCAAATGAAAAAAACTAGAGGCTCTCAAGAGCCTGTGTCGCTCACCTTGGTCTATGTGAATATTCAACAATGGACACAGATAAATTCATGACAAAATTGTGTTTTGGTGATCATGATGTGTTTGTAGATCTTACTTTACTGGACATTCTTCTTGCTACAATTATCTCTTTCTAAAATGAACTTGGCCCAGTTATTACAGTGGAAAAAATATATTCTAAAAATTTACAAAAATTTATGAAAATTGTTAAAAAATTACTATAAAGCGCAATAATTCCTTGAGTGGTGAACTGACAATTTCGGTGATTTGACTTATTTGTAGATCTTACTTACATTATTGCTGTTTACAGTTTATCTCTATCTATTATAATATTAAAGATTATAACCAAAAACTGCAAAATTTCCATAAAATTACTAATTCTGGGAGCAGCAACCCAACAACAGGTTGTCTGTTTTGTCTGAAAATTTCAGGGCAGATAGATCTTGACCTGGTAAACAATTTTATCCCATGTCAGATTTGCTCAAAATTCTTTGGTTTCAGAGATATCAGCCAAAATCTACATTTCGCCCCTATGTACTATTTTTAGTCATGGCGGCCATCTTGGTTGGTTGGCAGGGTCACGCCACAGATTTTTAAAACTATATACCCAAATGATGATTGTGGCCAAGTTTGGTTAAATTTGGCCCATAGTTTCAGAGGAGATTTTTTAAAAGAATACCAAAATTTTAGAAAAATGGTTAAAAATTTACTTTAAAGGGCAATAACTCCTTAATGGGTCAACTGACAATTTGGTCATGTTGACCTATTTGTAGATCTTACTTTTCTGAACATTTTTGCAATTTTTAGTTTATCTCTTTCTATGATAATATTCAAAATAATAAGCAAAAACTGCAAAATTTCCTTAAAATTACTAATTCAGGGGCAGCAACCAAACAACGGTATATCCGATTTGTTTGAAAATTTCAGGGCAGATAGATCTTGACCTAATAGATTATTTAACCACATGTCAGATTTCTAAATGCTTTGGTTTTAGAGTTATAAGCCAAAATCTACATTTTACCCCTATGTTCTATTTTTAGCCATGACAGCCATCTTGGTTGGTTGGCAGGTCACGCCACACATTTTTTTAAACTAGATACCCCAATGATGATTGTGGCCAAGCTTGGATTAATTTGGCCCAGTAGTTTCAGAGGAGAAGATTTTTGTAAAAGATTACTAAGATTTACGTAAATTGGTTAAAAATTTACTATAAAGGGCAATAACTCTTAGAGGGGGCAACTGACCATTTCGGTCATGTTGACTTATTTGTAAATCTTACTTTGCTGAACATCTCTATCTGTAATAATATTCAAGATAATAACCAAAAAACAGTAAACTTTCCTTAAAATTACCAATTTAGGGGCAGCAACCCAACAACGGGTTGTCTGATTCATCAGAAAATGTCAGGGCTGATAGATCTTGACCTGATTAACAATTTTACCCCATGTCAGATTTGCTCTGAATGCTTTGGATTTTGAGTTATAAGCCAAAAACTACATTTTACCCCTATGTTCTATTTTTAGCCATGGAGGCCATCTTGGTTGGTTGGCTGGGTCATCGGACACATTTTTTAAACTAAATACCCCAATGATGATTGTTGCCAAGTTTTGTTTAATTTGACCCAGTAGTTTCAGAGGAGAAGATTTTTGTAAAAGTTAACGACGACGGACGACGGACGCAAAGTGATGGGAAAAGCGCACTTGGCTCTTCGGGCCATGTGAGCTAAAACTAAAGGTTACCTTACGACCTTCAATAATGAGCATGTTCATGTATATCGTCCAAGTTAAATATAAAGTTCGCGTTTCTCTCTAAACATGCGATAGTTGTTTATTATCATTTCTTACAAATTTTAAAACAATAATTCTTTTATTGACATATTGCAAGTAGAAAAATATATGCTTTTATTTTTTATAGTTCGTTCTTATGTTGTACTGTTATACCACTGTCCCAGGTTAGGAGGAGGGTTTGGGTCCCACTAACATGTTTAACCCCGCCACATTCTGTATATATGTGTCTGTACCAAGACTGGAGCCTGTAATTCAGCGATTGTCGTTTGTTTATGTGTTACATGTTCGTTCATTTTTTGTACATAAATAAGGCCGTTAGTTTTCTCGTTTGAATTGTTTTACATTTGTAATTTCGGGACCTTATATACCTGACTATGGGAAATAGACTTTGCTCATTGTTGAAGGCCGTACGGTGGCCAAAAGCTGTCTCTAGTTGAAAGTTGTCTTATTGGCAATCATGCTACATCTTCTTTTTGATACATTTGGTTTTGAATGTCAAAATAAATGAAATTGGGGTACCCTCGTTACGTACGTTATGTGTGTTGAATTTGATCAATATAGTAATATTTTTTGTTATTTACGAGAATATATAATATTGCCCTTCGCTAAATTACAGATACAAGCTTGAAAAAGGTACTTTTTAAGTCTCAAGATGGCCTTCCTTCTCATTCAGGTTGTCTCTGAAAAACCAAGACGTTTTAAATGTTGCTCTAGATTCATGATTGAAACTATTATATACGCGAAATAAGAGTAAATGTTATCTCTGATCTGATTGATCTGATCGCATGTAATATCATTCAAAAAGAACTGATATACATTCGGGAAAAGTCGACCGATTCACTCGAATAAAAACACAATCTCCACCTCAACCTGTCGCTGTATTAAAGTAGTCTTCTTAAATTGTACTTAATAAATTGAAAACAGCTTTCTTTTATTTTTTATTGTTTGAATGCATTTTCAATGCGTATAAGTAAAAATACTATCATAATTTAACATGCTGAGCATACTTATATTATATAAAGTTATTTAAGTACATCACACTCAATATTCTCTCCATTATGATCAGTTTTCTTCTGGTTTCTATATGAAACAATCTTAGTTTTTAACATATGTAAATGCAAATTATTCCCTTCAAAGAGTATAATACACTAGTAATTTTTGGGGCCCTTTATAGCATGCTGTTCAGTGTGTGCCTATGCTCCGTGTTAAAGACAGTACCTTGACCTATAATGGTAAATTTTACAAATTGTGACTTAGATGGAAAGTTTTCGCATTAGCTGTCATACCACATCTTTCTATATCTATGAACAACAGCCATCATTTTTTGAAGATCATTTATATTTCTCTGAAAACAACAGTATCGTCAGCTTGTATGATTAAATACAGAGGAATTATTTTCATGTCAAATGATTGACAACCCAATATGTATAGTTCAATGTCTTAGTCAATGACATACATACAATAAAGTGATAAGGATTCTCCTTGTATAAGATCAATATCACAGTTAATAAACCTCATAAAAATCCCTTACGTTTAAGAAGACATGATTTTAAGTTAAAATTAGATTTAACAAATTAACAACCCATAATTTAAAATACTTAACTCTATCAAAAGCCCTTTTATAATCAATAAAACAGTATAGTCTTTTTCCGAATCGCAAAAATTCTGATATGATGGAATGAAAAACGAATATAGCATCGTGGGTTCAATGGCCAAGTATAAATCCGAACGTTGCGTCTGAGTTAATAAGTGTCCTCCGGTCCATTTCAGAAGTCTGGTATTGATAGTAGCCCTATAATAATGGTATACCACGATAATTTTCAAGGTCATTTTCGGAAACGGAATCATGTTTTATTTAATAACGGCATTATACAATTATTAACCGCGACAGAGCCATTGATTAAACCCAGAGCATACAATTACATTAAAAGGGTGGTACACGTAGTCCTGCCATGCTTTAAATAATTTGTTGTTAAAGGTATTGTCCACTCCAAGTTTATTCTTGCTCAATTGTCTTATACTGTCTATATGGTCCTTTTTTAGTGAAAGGTCTAACTCTTCAAATATACCAAAGTTATCTCCTTCTAAATTATCCTTATCTTCAATACTGGTATCAATGTCATCTTTACACTTCAGAGGTTAAATTTGTGGTAAAAACGTTTTGGATTCAATATTCTCATTGCATAAAATATGGTTCCTTGTTTGGCTTTATAATTTGGCTTCTATTTATTTTCAATAACTTTGTATTTTTGTTTTGTCGAAGTTCAGCTTGAAGATCTTATACACACATTTACAATCGTCAAGACAAATGCATTCCATGAGCTGAAATGTTGGAAAAGCTGATCAAATCACTGATTCTTTCGAGAAATTTGAATTTTCAATTTGCTGCATTCGACCGTTGTCAGAACTAACATCAACCAGGAATTCTGATAACAAAACTTTCTAAAAACCAAAGATGAATAGATATGTTAGAAACTAATCGATAGCAAATACAATAAATTTCCTCGACGTTCGGTACTTTTATGATTTTACTTTTCACTTAATGTTGATAAATAAACTAATCATAGATACCAGGATAAAAATTTTATATATACGCTAGACGCGCGTTTAAAGACTTTTTCCTTGTTTTTAATTTGTGAATTGTAATTATTAAATAGAAAGTCCTGTTTTGTAACTATTGAATGCGTTTTAATCCTTTGTGTCCTTCGGCTGTTTTCTGCATTTTAGTCGGGTTGTTGTCTCTTTAAATCATTCCTCCTCTCAGTTCTCAATTTTATTATATTCCCTGCATTCTAATAGTATTTATTCTCACATTGCTTAACTATAAATGTTCAGTTGATATCCAATTTCAAAATAGTCAAATAAGTGTTAAAAAAAGTCTAAAATATTATATATGGAGATGGTATGATGACCAATGAGACAGCACAAAAGGCCAAAGAAAAAATATTACTAGATAGGTGACTGTGTAACGTCCAGTGGCAAATAAAATAATGAAATAAATGCGAAATACTGTTTGACCTTTAACAATGTGAAACATGAAAGGCACCTATTGATATGCTACCAACACACCTCAAAGTAAAGGGTGAAGCTTAGTACTTGAGAGATAAAATCAACATATTTCTCAAGACACGGAGGCTTTCAACTCTGATTTCTTATTTCTGATATTCCCACTGTTTTGTTTTATTTCTTTGTAACGGTTGGAATATTGTTTTTTTTTCATCTCACTTTATAATGAATCATATTCCATCATAATATAGCAATGTTCGTTAAAATACTTTCACTGTATTCCCAGTATATACATGTAATTTGATTGGTAGCAAAAATTTTTCATGTGCATATCTCTTTCGTGAACATATTTCTATAGACTTATGATTGATGGAATTCATTTGGGAGGTTTATTAAACTTCTTAAATCGATTAATGTGTACACAAAGTTCAATTCTCCTAAGCAACGTGTAAAAATCTAAGGCAAAGCCAAAACAGAACAAAATATGGTATATTATATTGCAATATATCGTTCGAATGAAATACATAAAACAAACATCAAAAACAGGATTTTTTTTAAACAAAAAGCAGGGATATAGTTTACAGTGTATTAAATCATGAAGTAAATAGGCCCAATTTGACATTCGCAAATGATTGAATCATGTAATATATATAATTACCATGTGTACAAACCTTTCTCTGTAAACTTTATATGTACGAAAACGGCCATTCAGGTACTCTGCTCTTGTAAACATTTGTTCTTCTTATCATTACAATCACAAGTGACATCTGTAGCACTAAAAGATAATATGAGATTACTCTCACGTCCAACTGCTGTTTTGCCAGATATGGCCCCAGCTTGTCTGGCAAAACAGCCGTTAAACGTCAGAGTAATCTCAGACTAGTAGAACTTAACGTGGCAAAACATATTGACAAAACATAGTTAACTCGTGCATTTCAATACATTTTATAAGCCTTAATGTTTTCTCTCACTTAGAACAATATAAGCACAATTCAATTAGTATCATTATCTATCGTTTTCTGTGAATAAAACGAGATAAGTCAAACCTGCATGTAGACCAAGGAAAACTACGCTTCTTTAAAAGATTACCTTTGAATCAAAATGAGTCAGTATTACTACAGTGACACATGACGATAATGACTCGACATGACAGGTTTTTGCTTAATCGCATAATCGAGGTGGTCTTTGTTGCAAGTTTTAAGGTGCTTCAGAAGTGAGTACATACATGAGTTTCTATATTGTGTTTATAACGGCAGTTTAGATAATTATTTCTACGTATGGACCTTAATTCATATCAATTGAAGGTCATGAAGTAAAATAATGTTATTTTTTTATTCCATGAGTTATATTATCGCAACTACGAGTTGATAAATGTGATAAGTATTCAAGTAATTAAACTTGGCATTGTGCAACTGTCCTCATGAAAAACTTGGAAATTTTAAATAACTATTAATCGAAGTATCTAAAAATACGGAGATTAAGTTAAATTACCAATGAGACAACCACACACGAAATAATATTGGTGTATTGTACACAACTTTGTTGTTTTGCAAATGGGTCTGTAGTATATCAAAAGTTAATTAATCAATTTGCTGAATTATTGTCTATCATTTTTGTTTCTGTGCTTTGTCTAAATGCTTTTTTGTTGTTGAAATATTTGTTTGTTTTATAGTGAAAAAGATCATTACACAATGTTGACTGCTGTATTTTTGACATTTTTTCGTTTTTTACGATATGGGGTAACATTCATAAAAATGTTTAGAATGGAATCCAATTCTTCGTGTATTAGACATTATTTAAAGATCATCAGTTGTATGAATTGAACTTAATAATTGTACTGTAAACATTCATATTCAAAGCACACTTATAATAACATAAATGTTAGATTAGACGGAACCGTTTACGTTATGTAGTACATGTGCGCTGTCTGATTTGTCAGCAAATACATATTTTATCCCCATTCAAACTCATGTTGTCTTTATAGTATGTTATTGTAGATCATTTCATTTGAAGATATTACTACTTTCTTTTAATTTACATTTAATGAAAGAAGTACCTTCCCTGTCGTTGTCTCTTCGTGAATCTCTGTTTTCAAAGATTACTGTCATATTTGAAATGAAAAAAAAAACAACTAATTACTTCAATCGATGAATACAAAAGTTCATCCTGTTTTTTTGTTGTTTAATTTCATTAATGTATTTGAGAAGATTCATTGAAAACATACCAGCTGATAAGAAGTACGTTTCTTTAAAACATAATCTATATATTATGAAAAGCCTCACAAAAACGAAAAAGATCAAAGCATTTTGGAAAAATCATATTATCTGGGTTTTTTTTTTAAGATTAATGTACTACTAAAATGTTATTTTTGTTATTTTGTAATATGTAATTTGTTGGGGTTATAAAACGCAAGTATGTTTTGTTTATTTAAAACCCCATAACAAGGCATTTATTATGATATGAGTGAGCATTGAAAACTATACTTATATAAAGAATTCTAAATAGATTATAGATTATGTTCTAAAGAAATGTTCTTCATATCAGCAGGTTAATATTCAATGAACCTTCCCTAATACATCAATGAAATTAACCAACAAACATATGAAATGAACCGGGGTGAAATTTTGTACTCATAGATTGAAGTTATTAGTTTTTTATTCATTTTAGATGCAGATTTCTTATACGTTCAGGTAAAATCATTAAAATACTAAACTGAGAAAAAATCGAAACGAAAAGTCCCGAATCTAATGGCAAGTCAAATGATAAAACATTTCACATTCATTTTTTATGGATATATTCTTATCAAAGTACAAACGTCGGCATTTACCTCAAAAGCTAACAAAACCTGTAATCAAACTTTCAAAGTTAATCAAGAATGGATATAGTTACGATGCTGTTGCCAGGTCATCAAAGATTGCATATTTTGACTTTAATTTAGATTCGCTTATAGGTTCTTTGCATCGGAAATAAACACATTTTTTTCTAAAACCAGTTATTAACATGATACGGGTTATGTTCACATATATTTAATGATGGTATATTACTAAACGCCTAACAGGAAGGATTGTGCTTGATATTCATATGTTGAAGACATAATCTTTCAATAAGTTTAATTGAGACATAATCTTTCAATCAGCTTAATTGAGACATAATCTTTCCATCAGTGTAAAAGAGGGACAAAAGATACCAAAGGGACAGTCAAACTCATAAATAGAAAATAAACCGACAACGCCGTGGTTAAAAATTAAAAGACAAACAAACAAATAATAGTACAGAAGACACAATATAGAAAACTAAAGACTAAGCACAACGAACCCCATAAAACAGGGGATGATCTCATGTGCTCTGGAAAGGTCAGCAGATCCTGCCCCACATGTGGCACCAGTCGTGTTGCTTATGTTATTACAAAGATGGGTGCAGTCGTAACCTGTACAGCTAGTTAACTTAATAAGCAGACTTTATGACTGATTAAAGTTAACTTAGGACAAGTTTTATGACTAGTGTGACCGGTTCTAGGACACAATTTGTGTTAACTCAAAAAGCGGACTTGGTCCTAGGAATGTTTAATTATTGCCCGAAAAGTTAACTTTTGGACAGGTCTATGGCCAGAATTGTAGATAATGTTGTACGAAGTTAACTTTGCCACAAGCAGTCCTATACACAAGGTAAATTATGACCAGGTCTTCTATCAAACCTTTTTTCTTTATAAAAGTTTACTTTGGTTTGGTCCATGATAACACCATGATCCAAAGTTAACTTGTAAACAAAACTGCTTTTATTGTATGTATCAACGAAGTAAAGAATATCCAAGGGACCGATTAAAGGCAGACATTTCACCATGACTGACAGGACTGCTCTGTTAAATAGCAAACTTGTCCACATGTCTGGTCAGGTCAAGCAGACCTGTCTTCAGGTCTGGTCCGATCAAGCAGACCTGTCAACAGGTCTGTTCTGGTCATGCAGACCTGTTCACAGGTCTGGTACGGTCAAGCAGACCTGTCTACAGCATGTCTATCTGACCGGTCCTGGGAACAGTTTATCTATATCTATAAGAATATTTCAAGATAATAACCAAAAACAGCAAAATTTCCGTAAAATTACAGATTCAGGGGCAGTAACCCAATAACGGGTTGTGTGATTCATCTGAAAATTTCAGGGCAGATAGATCTTGACCTGATAAACAATTTTACCATGTCAGATTTGCTCTAAACTGCATTTTACCCCTATGTTCTATTTTTAGCCGTGGCGGCCATCTTGATTTGATGGCCGTGTCACCGGACACATTTTTTAAAAAAGATACCCCCAACATGATTGTGGACAAGTTTGTATTAATTTGTCCCAGTAGTTTCAGAGGAGAGGATTTTTGTAAAAGATAATTAAGATTTACGAAAAAATGTTTAAAAATGGACTTAAAAGGGCAATAACTCCTAAAGGGGTCAACTGACCATTTCGGTCACTTGACTTATTTGTAAATCTTACTTTGCTGAACATTATTGCTGTTTACAGTTTATCTCTATCTATAATAATATTCAAGATAATAACCAAAAACAGCAAAATTTCCTTAAAATTATCAATTCAGGGGCAGCAACCCAACAACGGGTTGTCCGATTCATCTGAAAATTTCAGGGCAGATAGATCTTGACCTGATAAACAATTTTACCCCACGTCATATTGCTGTAAATGCTTTGGTTTTTGAGTTATAAGTCAAAAACTGCATTTTACCCCTATGTTCTATTTTTAGCCATGGCGGCCATCTTGGTTGGTTGGCCGGGTCACACCACACATTTTTAAAACAAGATACACTAATGATGATTGTGACCAAGTTTGGAATAATTTGGCCCAGTAGTTTCAGAGGAGAACATTTTTGTAAAAGTTAACGACAACGGACGACGCCGGACGCCGGACGCCGGACGCAAAGTGATGGGAAAAGCTCACTTGGCCCTTTGGGCCAGGTGAGCTAAAAATAGAATACTACAACTCGTAATTAAGATAATAAACAACAAGGAATTATCCACCATTTTCTACAAAAGAAATATAATAGAAATATGACAATTGTTATCCCTTCGTTTGAGGTTTTGATTTTGCCATTTGATTAAGGTCTTTCCAGTTTAAATATTCCTTGGCTTTCAGAATTATTGTGATTTTTCTTATTACATGCATATATGTCAGAACGTCGGGGTCATTTATTGCAAAATTAGATCAATTCGGAAATTTAGAAAATGGGAGATCAATAACGAGAAACTTAATTTCATAAATTGCTTTTAGAAGAATTTTTAAATTTTGTTAATAGTTGATGACCATATAACGTTACCAATATAGACAAAAGAGAGGGGAACAATAGCAAACACGTAAATAAAAAAAATCTGACAACCCTTTGATAAAAAATAAACGGACAACCCTGTGATAAAAAAGAAAGCAACCAAAAGACACACAACAGTACTCGAAACAAAATAGAAAACTAGAGAAACACAAACCCCACAACAAAATTCGGATGATCGCATGTGTTTTGAAGGTGTAAGTGGATCCTACGCCAAAATTGTTGTAATAACAAACTTGACAATAAGGCGGAACACTCTTGGAAGAATGCTTAATAATATCAACTGAGAGATTATTTGCATAAAGAGTAAAGGTCTAGTTTTAATTATATCATACTATATATAAATAGCCTTTGAGCTTTTTGGTAATGTAAACTTTTTGTTTGAAGTCCGACTTATGGCAAATATAGAATGCAGAGCAATTTCCACTGAATACATTTTACACGGAACTCCTCATATAGTAAGGAAATCAAAATGATTTCGGTCCCTATTTCTTATAGCTCGTTAGTTCGTTTATTTAGGAAAAGGTTTTTGTGTTATTTCACACCCTTACAATATGATGCCTTATTGAATCAATGAATGTGTATGAAGATATATGTTTTTGTGTTCTGTTAAATTGTTCCCTTTTAAAATTGTTATACGATGATGACTGTACCCATATTTTGACTAATTTATTTATTGTGTATGTTTATAGCGGAATTTGATGAGACTGTCATCAAAGTGAGAGGGTTAGCGCTTTACAACCAGGTTTAATCCACCATTTACTAAATTTGAAAATGCTTGTACCAAGTCAGGAATATGACAGTTTAGTCCATTTGTTTTTTATGCGTTTTGTTATTTGATTTTGCCATGTGATTATGGACTTTCCGAATTGATTTTCCTCTAAGTTCAGTATTTTTGTGATTTTACTTTTTATTTTTGAACATATAACCAAATCATATCTTTAAATGTTGAACAACATGTTTCTAATATCACCTTTTTAATGTTGATCATGTAAATGAAACAAAATACATGGGGTATTGGACCTACTTATCAAACCATATTTTGACCGCGACAAATATTTGACCAATCTGTACGGTAAGAGCAAAAGCTGAAATATATTCTGATTCTTTTTTTGTTTCTCAGAAATATCAAAATTGTAATGACATGTTGTCATTATCTTGTATTTGTTATGCATTAAGTAGTGTTTATTATTCATGTATAAACATGAACATAGAGGCAGTACGTTATACAACTGCCAATCCAACAGATAATTTCCATTCATTGTTTTATTGAAACCATGATAGAAAATATTGGTTTTAACGGGTTTCGTCGAAGAGATATGCATGTTAATTAGGGTGTGTTGAGAAGATAAAGAAGTCGTTATTTTTAATACAAACATAATTACAAATTAACACCACTAAAATGTTGCAAAACATAACTACTAGTTTGATGCGATTGCTACAAAGGAACAAGGAATTATTAAAAATATATTAGTATAATTTTTTGTCATAAAGAAATAACATATCCAAACAAAATTACGAATTTATGTATTTTGATAGAGATCACTCCTTAATAAAGTATATGGAAACCACATGAGAGCCACCACAACGAGAACTCAACAACTATCAATTTGGTTGTGTCATATTAAGGAAAAATCTACCAATGGTGCATTATAAACAGAGTTATCACGAAACTAAGAGGCTCAGAGTAGTACCCTAGTCGTTGTGTTATGATGAGGTTGCCAATATAACTGTCTTACCTGTAGCACATCCAATTCCAAACAAAAACAAACTGACTGATATAAACGAACATGAAATATAAAGAAGACACTTGCACATTTATATTTATCTAATAATATATTACATTTACAAAATAGCTATCATAAATACATTTTTGCATTCTGGTTCATTCGAAAACTAGCTCGTCCGTTACTATAAGTGTTCATAAGAAAAAGATTAAGTTTGAACATGTCACCAATATCAGGTTTTCTTTGACCTTTCGTTAATATTTGCAATTTTGAAGCAAAACATTTACTCGTGTCGTTGCATAATATGAGTTTCGCTATACACATTTTGACATCTTAAACCTTTATTGATACTTATTGTCCTTAGAGTGAGTTATTATTTCCTGTCTTCCAGACAGATTGTATAAAATCTTTGTCATTCATATGAGAACATGTCAGATATATACGACTGAAAGGAAATTATAAAAACAATCATGCATTTGTCTGATTATCAAAGGAACGATCTGACCATTTAAACTGCATATTAGTCAGTTACATACATATTAAGCTGCTTTGGCGTTAGCGTAATATTACATAGTAACTTTTCATTGAAGTTGTAAAACTACGAATGAAGGTTTGCCTTCCCTTAATGTAAATTATGTCCAGTTAAATGATACAAGGTGATGTTTTATATCTAAGAAGACTCATAATAACGTCTTTTTTCTATTTTTCTTTCAAGGTTCCTAGTCTTGATATTGAGGCCTTTGAAAATTTATTCGCTTTTCGTTGAAATAGCCACTGAAAAAGATGATTATAATGACAAAAAAATTGTAAACTTCGGTCAATAGCTGTAAAACATGTACAGGTACAAATTCATTGATAGTACGCGAAACACGCAAAACTCTCACTTGCACTACTAACTATAGAATGTTTGTGATTCGAGAAAAGGATTCTATCATTATTTGTTTATTAAGAGCAAACATTTTTCAGAATATGTCCTCACTAATGTACTTAATTGTGTTGCCTTTCCAATTTCTGTAGGTTTCAAATTCATCCTACATACATTACTTGTGGTTTTGTCTACTTGAAATATATTGGATTCCAATGTTCGGTTCTTTTGTTTTAATTGGCAATTTATGAGTAAGTAATTAGGTGTATTGGTCCGACACTTAATTAAAATGATTGAAATACCTCAATGTCTTGAAAACGCAACATTTTATACAGGAAATATACAGATAATAAAAATATTAATGATATTTTATGTCAACATAAAAGTTATGATTACTGGACTAACAAATCTACACTCAATAACGTGTCGTCTACCAGCAGTTTCATCGAACTAGTGATGGTAAAATCTTATCAAAGATCCCAGGCCTGTAAACTGATGTATTTTTAAATTTTGTTTCTTTTTTTATAGTTTGGTCGCTGTAAAAAGAATAATGCATTGAATTCTTTATTTATAAAACTACGGATGAGGTTTTGATCGTGATGGTCAGTTTGTTGATTTATGGATATAATTTTAACTCTTATTTATTTTGGTCGTTTTACTTTTATTTTATGTTGCCATGGCAGATATACCGAGTTTGTTTTCGACTGAATTTTAATATTATTAGTATAGTATCTTTCGCCTCTGTTGTAAAAACTCCAATGAGAAATGAACAAGCCAATATGATTGATAACTGAGTAGAATTTCTTGTCAACTTTTTTTTTTAAACTGACTTTGTGTCGTCGATTGAACACACAAAAGACATAAGAAGATGTGGTATGAGACAACTCTCCATCCAAGTCACATTTTGTAAAGGTAATCCATTATCAGTCAAAGTACGGTCTTCAACACGAACCCTTGGATCCTCAGCACCGAACAGCAAGCTATAAAGGGACCAAAAATTACTAGTGTAAAACTAACTAATCAGAAAAAACAACGCTTTTATAAAAATAACGAGAAACACTTATGGACCACATCAACAAACCACAAACAATGAACATTTAAACATAGTTGCATTGTACTTTTCTCGAACACATTAACATAGAAAACCCGTTCATAATTTACCACATTATCAGTTCTTCTTTTCACTGATAAAACATTCTTAATTATACTGATTGAAACTGTTTTAATGTTATCGTTCCCCGCGTTGAAATATTAGAGAATGCATCCTAACAACACAGCTGTTATCTCAGCACATGATTGACAATATCATTATTTTTCATAGATTTAATCCAAAATTGCACTAAAAGATGACAAATTAACATTGTTTTATGCATAAATAAAAACAAAATGTGCGAATGAAAAATAAGTGCTTTACTAAACGGATATTACAACATATAAAATATACAGATTATCCGGCGACAACTTTGAAAAAAAGTAATTTTCACCTCAGCAGCTATTAAAGCTGATTCCATTATAAATCACTAGAATAAGTAACTGTTTTATAGTTCATGACGTTACATTTATATATACTCATCTTTCTAATATCTTTTACATGAAAAAGGCAAACAAATAGTAAAAATGGGATAATTCCATTTTTGCTGTCTACGCAGAACATATGTAATAGATTATGATTATCCATAGATTGTCTACCTGATCGGAAAAAATATAAACACAATCAGCTTTTAAGCGAAGTTTTTGTTAGAGTGAAACTCAAATGAGTTTTATTTATTGGTGATGCACCATATGTTCTGTGTGTTGCTGTTACACTAGTGTCTATCAACATAACTCAACGTTGGAATGTTGCATGTTATGATAGGTGCCACTGGTTCCTGTTGATCTTTTTAACAATGTGTTGTGGAACATTTGCATAGCTTATTAGTGCTATATTATTTTTTTTCATTTAAAGGCATTATTGCCAATGGGACGACTTTTCAACAAATGAACGAGCAATAACATCTACAGGTCCCTAATAGGCCCAAAATGTATGTTATTCTACTAAAAATGTATTTTCAACTGTTAGAAAGAACTTAATTAGATTGATGTTAGATTTTCAAGTTGTCTATATAAAAAAGGTGATGCGGTATGACTGCCAATGAGACATCTCTCCGCAAGAGACCAAATGACACAGAAATAACAACTATAGGTCACTGTACGACATTCAACAATGAGCAAAGCCCATACAGCATAGTCAGCTATAAAAGGCCCCGAAATGACACATGTAACACAATTCAGGCGAAATAAACTAACGGTCTAAGCACAAAACATTATCTTCCTAATCAAACAGTTGTCGCCTCAATTTAATAAGCGAATTCATTTGATGCTTTAACCACTGTTCTTGTTCTCAGTGGAATAGATAAATAAATTATTACTGACATTATAATTTTTATATATCTTGTTTGTAATATGTGCAAATTAGAGAAATCAAATTATGTACAAATGCAGCTTGTTTCTTGTTAGTTTAAAAGGTATTTATTTGGCTTTGCTATATCAGTCTAAATGATGTTCACTTGGCTTTTGCTCTGAGTGTTTCATTGTGTTGAATCCCCTACAAATTGAGGAACAAGAATTAACCATATCACAAATCGGTAGCGAACTCAGGTACACTGGATAGAAAAGCACCTTCTGAGTCAGTGTCACTCATCCAGTTACAAAATATGACTACTATCAAAGAGAAGAGGTACGATGTCATTGTTATATTACAACGGGTTCAGTTTTCATCTTAGTACAAAAAATAAGATGTGGGATGAGTGCCAATGAGACAACTTTCCATCCAGGTCACAAGTTGTTTTAAAAGTAAACCATTATAGGGCAAAATTCAGCTCCCGACACGGAGCCTTGGACATATATGTGTCCTATGGTCTTGTAAAAGTCAACAAAAAATAAGTTCACAATCATAATTATTGATGATGTTCTTTCCATAAACAATCCTTAGTTTTTGATTGGGTTTCATAAAATTTATGTACTCCGCAGACTTAATAATTAAAAAAACAACAGACACGGCTTTGTCCGGCATAATTTTAGTGTTATACTTGAGTTTGACATACAAGGTCATCTCAGTACTAGAATCTATATAAAAAAACTAAAAAAAAACGAGTCTGCTTTAATTTTGAAATTATCAATTTTCCCCTATCTTATTATTGCATTATACCAGATTTACCTGCATATGGGATATACGTTTCCCAACTTATTCAGTTTTCGAGAGCATGCAGCAACTACTCAGACTTTGTAAAACGTCACCAGTGTCAGAGCAGAAAGTTGATGGCCCAGGGGTAAGCAATAGAACGTGTTGTCCTTTTTTAAAAAAAGTAATCATCGAGGGTACCAAGACCTCGTTCTTGATAAATATCCCGTATCAACTTCAAATAATACACACGGGTCTTGATATATAGATTATGGGTGCTGAAGTTGTATATCAATCCAACATTTTCTACATACTAGGAATATGAAAATTGTTGTCCATTTGTTTGATTTTTTTGCCATTTGACTTTACGTTTTGAATTTTGAATTTTAAGCGTGGTATAAAGCAGTTTGTCGCATCGGTTAACTACTTCGTCTGTACTTATGATTTCATTGTTTATCGTTTAAGAAAAAAAAAAAGCGTCTGGCTGTCATTTGTATTTTTTTTTTTGTACACTAATTTATTTAGTTTTAGGCATGCAACAACGGGATTATAAATGTATAATCCTTATAGCTCTGGAAAAGATGAATAATAACTTATTATTTGCTTTCGTCGACCCTGCGCAATAAATCTAATATTAAAGTACATTTAACGTTTGAAGTTTGCACATCTATAATTAGCCATATTTTTCCAGTTTCTTGTTGATTAAAATAATACGAATCTCGTAAGAAAAGCCTCGGGTTTCAGGAAAGTACATCTAACCACCAATTTATATATTACATAATGTTACTGTTAGAAATTCTTGCCAGAGAAATTATTCTATTAAGCTATAGATTGACATTTATTTAACACATTTGATAAATTTTTGTCCCATAACGAAAAACCTATACCTTACACCTAGCGACTTACAGGTATTTAAGTTCTTGTTAGTTATTCATTTAATTTACAAGAATGTGTCCCCATTACAAGGATGCCCCACTCGCACTATCTTTTTCTATGTTCAGTCGACGTGAAATTGGGTAAGAACTTCAATTTATATTGTAGTTAGAAAAATCATAGCATAGGGAACAAGTTTCAAGTTGATTGGACTTCAAATTCATTACAAATTACCTTGGCAAAAAAAACCTGAAACGGGACAGACGAACTGACCAGAAAACATAATGTTTCCCTCTACGATACATTCCTGACTTGGTACATACATTTTCTTGTAGAAAATGGTGGATTAAACCTGGTTTTAAAGCTAGCTAAACCTCTCATTTTAATGGCAGTCGCATAAAATTAGCATGACATCATTTGCGACTATGGTCTTGAGAAACGATGATAGTCCGTTGGAAGGGGACAATAAATGGCTGACCCGTATTAAGAGAGAGCTTTATTTCTTGGACGGGGAAAGGGATTAATATAAGTTGCAATATCTTGTTTACCAATCCACTGTAAATTAATATGTTAAAACTAAAATTAGCGAAAAACAGTATCAGTATCGGCCACGCTCCGAACCAGACAACTATTGTCACTTCAACCTTGTGCGCTACTGTTTGAAGATATTATTAAACGGATACGCAAAGAACCGATGAATGATTATTGAATGATCAATGATTGATGGTTAATCGACGAAGCACAGCATACTTGAGAAATAATTCTATCTATAATATGCATGGATCTTACGGAAGCACAAATGTAACTAATTTTATAGGCGAAAAACGCGGGTTTCGACAAAAGTCATTTTATCTTGCTAAGTATTACAAATAAAACGAACATACAAAGTAGTTGAAGAGTGTCATGTTTAATTATTTGGCAGCAACAAAACTTACATACCTGCAACATATCAAATTGTCCTTTAATTAATTTTGAATAAGGCTATTACTTTTAACAAGACTTATCATTTAATGACACATTTTTTGCTTTTTTCTTAATTCAAAATCTAGATCAAGTATTTGAAATTAATAGTAGCTGTACTTCAGCATGTTTAGGATGTGTTGATTTACTATTTTAATCAACACACGCTATGGTAAACCAATTAATCCCAACCAAATGGGTGAGAATGAAAAAAGTATTCAGGCACTTCCTGTTAAGCTTTTCTGGTTCAAAATCAGTTCAATGAACTAGTATTATTTGTGGTACGCATCCTAAAACCCAGGCAGAATTGTTTTTGCTTCAAATGTACAATATATAAGAATGTCAATTTTGCATTATGTCATGTAAGCTGTTAATAGCCGTGATCGTCTAGTCGTTGGCACCGAAAGAAAAAACTGTGATATTAATTGTGCAAAGTTCAAGCCCAGTACCCGGAATGATTTTTTTGTAATGTTTTTCTCTACTAAAATATTGTTTTTAATCTTAGAGGTATCTATAATATTTCATTTTTACTCTAAAGTTGACGATTTTGTTTCTAATTTCACAGTCAAAGAAAAAGTTTTACAGTCGTATTTAATCACACTTTATTCACATAAGAGTCAGTTAAATGTTGATGTATATTTGGACCATTTATAATTAAACAAATATTAAATGATCATAGTATGATATCATTATAATCATTAAACCAAAATATGATGAAAAAGGGAAAGTAGTTATCAGAGGTACCAGGATTATAATTTAGTACGCCAGACGCGCGTTTCGTCTACATAAGACTCATCAGTGACGCTCATTTCAAATATTTATAAAGCCAAAACAGTACAAAGTTGAAGAGTATTTAAAGGCCTTGTACCTTTAAAGGGATAAGTGTAATGTGTACGTGGATGTTTATTTTATCAAGGAATTGTACTAGTAAGTAATATCTACAGTTCCTTGATTTTATAGTGTTTATATATTTCATTAGATAACAAAAAGACAGAAATACAGTTTATTGACATGCTTTGACAGATATACGCTATAAGAGTGATATTTAAATAACAATTTATATCAGTACTCATGGTCTAGTGGTATCATGTATAGACTACAGACTTAACTGTCGAAAATACGCGCGAGTTCGAACCTATAAGAGTCACTCGTTTTTGAGAGGACAAAATATCGTAAGTTAAAAGTAATCATATAAGTTATCTTAAGTTAACATGGTGGTCAGTGGATTCTTGAAAAATAATCCACCGTTAGAACAATAGACTGACGTCAAAGAAATGGGTTAATGTTGAGATATTCTGGTATCGATTGTGATATTCTGGCCAGTGTTGAGATCTTCTGTTGAATCAATCTTTCAGCTAGTTAGGGTAGAACATAGGTTTATATATTTCTTGAGATAGAATTTTCTTATACTTTGCCAAAGTGAAGATTGTACTATGATTTTTTTCAAAAATATAATTAAAGGTATCGGTCACCGTGCTTTTTAGCAAGCCAGAGTCGTTGATTATTGCCTAGATTTGATTAGATCAGGAACATATATAGAATTAATTTCATAACAGTGTGGTCGACGGTAAAACGTTTGTAGGTTGTAACTTGTTTGTCAACGGCTATGATTTTATGCTCACGCAGTCTGTCAGAGGCCTTCCAGTGGGGATTGAAATATTCACTTGTTACACATTTCGATACATAAAATGCAACTTTCTTTTACAAAGCTTTGAAGGAATTTGTTTTAAATATTTGTTATATCATCACATACAACTGTTTCATTTATAAGAATAATAATGTTCAGAGATGATATCATTTAATAATAATAAAAAAATTGGTTTATCCATTGTAAAAAAAACTATTAAGTTGATGGGGTTAATTCACAAAATATCTCATTGATTAAGAGCACAACTACTTCTACGGTGTGATCATTTAAGAATGGCCTACTATTTATTCAATGCATATACATGTGGGTTTTGTTTGTGAAGAGTTCTAGATAATTAAAAAATCATTTAATTTCTTTGTTTAATAACATAAAACGATTCATTCACTGAGATATTTGTCATTTTGCCTTATCTTCAAGTCCAACACAATTTCTCACGTTTCTTACAACTCATATTCTTGTGATGTATTCTTTTGTTGAAGAATGAATGTTGCACCTTTTTTTAATTTATTTTTTCGTTTATTTTTAGTGTGTCTCGTTGCGCATAAGACAAACTGACTACCTCTTTATTCATATTTAAAAACATACGAGATGGCATCAATACAAATTCATGACACAAAAATAACAAAATAATTTCAAGTTCCCAACATACAATTTGTTATAATACATTTTACCAATACATTAACGTAAATTCAAATTTCACAAGGTTTAATCCAAATAGCTTTTTGACTTTCCAATAACTTGCAAGTACGCAGATAGGGCAGAAGTATATTCTGTTAATATTTTTTATTTGCACAACTTTAGAAGGTGGACTATATATATATGCACTCGTTTTTAAATAAAACAAAGACCAGATAAAAGTTTAAAGATGAGTTAATTCGTCAACCGCAGTTGTTAAATCGCTTTGACGTCCGCAAAAAGACGATCACTGTGATCAACACATAGATATAGGAATTCAAACCATTCAAACGGGAAAACCAAAGAGGAACGAAAAACACATATGAACTACATAAACAGACGACAACATGCATTGTAACTTTTAAAGCCAATTAAGTAAAAAAATAATCTGAAAAAACGTGCGATATCATATTAGGAAAATTGATGGTTAAATTTCTATAATAAGTACGTCGTGAGCAGTGGGCATTACAGACGAACGTTCACCTAATTTTCCCCAGTCAATGAATGGCCGTAGCTACACTGTTAATAATTTCATTCTATTGACTTTCCAAGATTAGAGTGTTCATGAAAAAAAAGGGATTTGTGTGCAAAAAAAAAATCTATGAAATAATAAATGAGAAGATATGTTATAAGAAAGAAAAAAAGAAAAAACGGTGTCAAAGAACTTGTTTTCTTACTACAAGTGAAAAAAAATCCCTTTTAATCCAGTATTCTTTTCACTAGAGTTATCTCCCCTTAAATGGTTTATTTGAATATTTTGAATATAAAATACACAAAATTTGAAATTTGTTTAAATATTTTGAGTTATATAATAAAATCAGCATGTTTTCTTTATATAAATGAATCGTCTTACTAATAAATTGCAAATCTGTCGCTAAATTTGAAGATTTGGGCAAATAACTAGGCCGATTTTGTACTGGGATTGTACAATCCAAGATTGGGGTATACCATGAATCCACCTAAAGTGTCAACCACATACAGCCGTCAAAATTCACAAACTTGCCGTCTATTGTTGGACATTTCAACTGCCATTTTAACCTTGTCTGTTGTTATTATAGCAGCTTGTAAAGAGACCTTTTGTTGTAATACGGATGTTTTAAGTATAGATCACAGGCACTTGTCTCAGAATTTTTTTTATATACCTTAATATTAAGGGATATGGGAACTTTTTTCCGAGACAAGTGCCTGTGGTCTAGATTAAAGATCTAGCGCTGAAGATTAATAGTCTAGCATTTGAGATGCAAAGTTCAACACAGGCGCTTTAAAGTCAGTAGTGTTGTAATCGAATTTCAAGCGCTAGAATTTATTTCTACAGCACTTAACTTGACATCTCAATTATTAGCTTTTTATTTTATCTACAGCGCCATACTTTACATTTGCATCGCTTGGGTTTGCATCAGCGCTACACTTTTAGTGATCTACATCACTGAATTTCAAAAAATGTTAGCACTGGACAATTTGTATCTCCTGCGCTTAAACTTTATTTACATTATCAGAGCTAAATATTGAACCTTAAAAGAACAAAATCTTTATTCTGACATCTTCATATCGTGGTAGGGGTTCCCTTCCATATTAACATGATAAAGGAATACATGAACATGCAGCAGGATTGGGTCTCTTTTTCATAGTCAATACTTATATATCAACGAGTAGCAATTTCAACCAGAAAAATCTCAATTGGTCAGTTATCGTTCGATGATATATTTATATCAATGCTGTTTTCAGGTGCGGATTATTTGAGGGAGGCATAGGGGTCCCGCCCCCACTATTGGAGAAAAATCTGATTGATTTTATAAGGAATAACTGATGCTGCACAGATTAAGGAATTGGTGTCTAAATGAATCATAAAAGTCTATTGTCTTGCTTAATAGAATTTAATTAAATGAAAATTAAATTCATTTATTGAATTAACATATACATGTATTGAGACTCGACAAATCGAGTCGTCCTTTACTCTTATTATGCTAATTTGAGCATGTGACAGCCGAGTAGTAAAAGTCCGTGCAATTTAACGGTCTCTTTTACCTTGAAAACCGAACTGAGTGGACATTAAAAAATTAAGACCCATCCTCTCCCACCCTTAAAAATCGAACTTTGTTTGCTGCTGGTTTTATTCATTTTTCAGATGCTCCAGTCTTCATACAAATATCCGTCATGGTAACATGCTGAAGCATTCACACAACCGGAGCGAAATTTACTTCATTTTATGCAGACTATGGATAGCCCAGCTGCTAATTCTGAAATATTGCTGAATGGACCGCCCTTCAGTACACCAGCTTTGGATCGCCCAGCTGTGATACAATGATAAGTTCAATCGTCATCAACATTTTATTGATTGACAAATATTTTGGTTGTGTACTGTTGTAACAGTTGTTGTTTTATGAATGAATTTTGATTAAATGTTGCCATGACAATTCAATATCCAAACAAAATCAGTGTTTGTTATTTGTTGTAGTGAAATACAAATCAAGGCATCAATGGCGTCTGTTCGTCAATTCTGATAATTGGTTTACACCAAGTGATATTTTTGATCAAATGATATATTCAATAATGCATATTAAGGACGATTACATGAACGTGTTACATGTTTAATATAAACCCTCGTTACACTAAACATCGACACGTCGAGTGTGCTTTTGACGTGCTGGTTCACAAGGTATTACCCGCAGTAAAGATTTGTCACTTTATGAGAATAAATTATTCTGACTCCAAGCCTAAAAGTTTTTACTCCTCACTAACATTTAGCGCATGCTTAGCATGGACACACAAAATAACATTTGTTTCTAGAATTTGGGTTGACCTTGCCGGAGTTCAAACTAACCATCTCCTACACTGAGCCGAGTACGCTCCATCGAGACCAGATTTAGAAATTTGAAAAAAGAAACTGAATTACTATTTAAATATGGATAATCCTAATTTTTCATAAATTCATACATTTCATCAAAAGTTATTCTCATTCAAATCAAATAGATGTAAAGGAGATGTACATTCATTGTAACCTTTGCCTTTTTTAACAATAAGTTCTGTTATAATGCGTAATGATGTGTGTTTGTTTATTCTGCATTAGCTAGATGTTAGATGTATACAGTTGGGGGGGGGGGGGGGGGGGTGAAAAATCACAAAACATGTTTAACCTAGCTGCATAATTGTGTCTGTCCCAAGTCAGGAACTTCTGTCAATGGTTAGTCTTTAATGTTTTTCAGCGAGGGCCATTATGTTTTTGGGTCTGTGCGTCCGTTCGTTCGTTTGTTCATGTGTCGGTCCCGCTTCAGGTTAAAGTTTTAGGTCAATATAGTTTCTCGTGAAGTTGAAGTCCTTGACTCCCTTCTCGTAAATTTACGATCACAAAAATTACAAACCGACTCCAGTGGTCTGTCCAAAATGGGTGATGGTAATGTGCGATTTCAGCCTGTTTTGTTTTTGTAGGAAAAAGATTTACCAAACATAATTCAATTCAATGTCGCCTGTTCATTGTATGCACAGTCTATCCAAATCTAGGCAATTTTTAACGACTCATAGCTTGCTAAATATCACGGTGACCCATACTTTTTATTATATTTTTGAAAAAAAGCATAGTACAATCTTCACTTTGGCAAAGTATAAGAAAATTCTATATCAAGAAATATATATACCTATGTTCTACCTTAACTAGCTGAAAGATTGATTCAACAGAAGATCTCAACATTGTGCCAGAATATCACAACCGATACCAGACAATCTCAACATGACATACTATATAAAATATTCAGCTTAATGAAATTATATTCGTAGAATAAAAGAACAAACTGTAATTTTATGTTTATAAGGTTTTAGAATTACCAATTTACTGATATATATGTTAGCTTTAACGATGATCGCACTGTCATTTTGTCAATAACCGACTGTACTGGCGACATTTACCTGCTGGAGAAAAGTCATTCCGATGTCATTTTAAATTATATTGGTCCGTGTTATACACCAGACAAATCCTAATTCAATTATCTATGGCATGACATTCTCCTATTTTACAAAAAACTCATTGATTTTCAGTAAATTAACGAAAACTCGACCTACCTTATGTTTATACCTTCATCGGAAGGTACCAAGACCTTGTTGATAAATATTCCGTATCAGCTTCACAAATAATACACGATGGTCTTGGTGTATAGATTCTGCGTACTGATGTTGTTTATCATCTTAACAACGTGTTTTAGATGTTTTATTTGTCTCTGTTCTATTATTAATATTACTTCTACTTCTACTGGTTGAATGGTTTTATGTGATATCCGTTTGACGTGGCTCGGTACTTGTACATCTCGTCAATGTGTTTGTATTGTCTTTCAATTTTGGTGGTGTGCTTTGTATATGCGACTTTTTGTATTTCTTTAGTTCTTATAACGTGACTCTGTACTTTAAAAGATCCCGTCAGTATGTTATTCGTCTAGTTTATGTCATTATGATATATTTCTATTATGAATTATAAAATACGTTGAACCATAAACGTCAAAATCACAGGCACTTGTTTCTGTCAATGTGGGGTTTACTATCCATACCAGTACAAAAAACACAAGGTAGCTAACGGAAATTTTCAATGTGTTCGCTTCAACCAATATTTTTTTTTAATTTCCCTTGATTTTTTCACAAATAAAAGTACACCAGTCTGTCGGTAATTGATTTATCTTTACAATGAAACAACTTTCACGTACATTGAGAATACCCCTCAAACAGAATAACACACTTCAGATGAGAATTATTGACCTTTTTCCAGACTATTGAATTTGTAAGGACTTAACTTCCGGTAAACTTAGGAAGTTTATATAACTGTGCAATCCCATTGGTTTAATTCATCTGGTTACCTGTTTATTTATACTAGTTACCAGTAACCAGAAAAATATGACCAATGGGATTACACAGTTATATTAACTTCCTATATGCTATCATTGCTATGTAAATTTTAAAATTGTTTGTATGCACATTGAACGACAACTCTATGTGACGTATAACATTTTCTGACGTCAGACACACAAATCAATGAGTGTGTTTGTAGATAGATGATTTTGTCTTCTGTTAAATTGTTCCTTTTAAAATTGTTATACGATGATGACTGATAGTGGAATTAACTATTTGTGGATTCTTCTAAATTCTATATACAACTTTTGGACTATTTTCAATCTCGTCTATTTCTGATATTTATTCTTACATACTTTTGATTTTTCAACCCTATATGGTAACATTGCCTATGTAAATTTTAAAATTGTTTGCATGCACATTGAACGACAAATTTATGTGACGTATACAATTTTCTGACGTCAGACACACAAATCAATGAATATGTTTGTAGATATATGTTTTTTCTGTGTTCTGTTAAATTGTTCCTTTTAAAATTGTTATACGATGATGACTGATGTACCCATATTTTGACTATTTTATTTATTGAGTCTGTTTAGTTAACGCATCAATGTAAATATAACGGAATTTGATGAGACTGTCATCATAGTGAGAGGGTTAGCGCTATAAAACCAGGTTTAATCAACCATTTTCTACATTTGAAAATGCCTGTACCAAGTCAGGAATATGACAGTTCGTGTCCATTCTTTTTTGACACGTTTTGTTATTTGACGTGATTTTGCCATGTGATTATGGACTGTCCGAATTGATTTTCCTTTAAGTTCAGTATTTTTGTGAGTTTACTTTTTACCAGGCGTGCAACAGAAAGATTAATATAATTCTTATATGATGTGCACACTAGTATCTATACAGATACTTGAATTGGATTGGTCCTTTTAGACATTTTTATCTTGGTTTACGCTTCGATAGACAATGTTTCCGAAACTATTTTCGCATCCTTCATTGTAATCTATTCATGCGCGAATCAGATGCATGTGATCAAGGGGTTCAAGAAAATTTAGAAAATAATTACATAATTGTTATTTCTCTAATAATGAATAATAAAAAGAATTAATGCATTAAAGCTAGGAAAATGTATAAATTTACAATAAAAAAAAAAATACAGCGGTCAATATGGCGGCATACACCTTGGGTACGATATGTCAGTATTGCATTTGAGGTCAAAATGTAGCCAATGTAGCAGAAATGATAACGAAAAATGGAAAACGTTTACATAAAAATGTTAAGTTTGTGAGTATATTGCTTCATTTGATATAATAATACCCTCCAGAAAAAATTGGAAAATAAACAAAGCAGATGAAAACCAATAGGAGACAATGACCATATTACAATAATAAAATGACGGGATGTAAAAGTACCGAGCCACGCAAAAAGGATATTACTAAAAATGGATTCAAAATTAAATTTTAATTATTTACAAGGACAATACTTAAAAACGTATTTAAGATTTGAAGCAGCGTAGTACTTTACTTTAAGAATATCATGTTTAATTATGAAGTTGATATGGAATATCTATCAACACGGTGTTGGTATATGCATATCAACATTTGTAGTAAAATGACATAAACCGGATTTTGTTTTTTCTCAATCGATTTATGAATTTCGAACAGCGGTATACTACTGTTGCCTGTAGGCTATAACCCTGGTTCTCGTCACCTTATCTCTCGGATTGAAAAAACAACGTCAGCAGTCAAGTGGTACAGCCTATAACTTTTTTTCCGTCAAAGTACCAATATATGTGTAACTATAATCCCGTCGTAAGCGTTTATTACGTAATTAAAAACAAATTTATAGGTAGAATTAATATTAGTGTTATAAAAGTGGTTTTGGGTAAAAATATTGACTATAGTGTGTATACCTCTGGAAGATTACTGCTTATGTAAAAGTATTTTACGCTCGAAATCTGAATGACCTTGCAGCACAAATGACATTTTATCTCGAATTTATCCGTTACCTGATGGTATTAAAAGGGAAAGACGCTACCAAATTAACAATAATTTGCCATTCATTATCCGATTGTATTTTTGTAGCTGTTTCAGCGTTTTAAGCAAAGCGTTATTACAACAGTGTTTACAGACCCAATAAAAACGTGTCTAGTAAATAACATCTTTATGTAAAGTAGGACACGCCAGTTTTGTAGTATATAATTAAATGACAATATACCTCAGATAAATAGGGCTTGATTGAAGGAGCTAAATACATTCCTGTTAAATCTTTCGTCGACTCTCAATCAAAAGCTATTCAAAGAATAGTTCGAAGTGATTGGAATAATTGAAGAAGCCTTCATTTTAAATTAGTTTTGTAAATTAATGTTGATTGTAATGCAGTCCAATCATAGAAAATTCAGATGTAAGTGTATATAGGGCTTTAAATCATAACAGAAGGTAAGCGTCAATGAAACAGCAACTAAATAAGATAAACGGGGAGAGAGCGCGATTTAACGCTTTAAAGTATTAAATTACATCTGACGCGACTGACGAGTAAAACGAAATTTAAAAAACAAATAAATACCGACCTCTAAGGTCAGCTTAATAAAGAGAAGTTCGATAAATCTGACAAAATCCAACGTTATAAATTAACACAGCGAGCGGAAAACAACTTATATCATGACTTGGATTAACACAGCGAGCGGAAAACAACTTATATCCTGACTTGGATTAACACAGCGATCGATAAACAACTTGTATCCTGACTTGGTTCAGTCATTGTCTGGGTTTACTTTTATCAGAAAGTAATATAAAATAACAAAGATAACGAACTCTAATAAAGAAAATGCAAAACGGAAATTCCCTTATAAAATGCAAAGCTCAAACACATCAAACCACGGCCTCCCTTTTTCACCATTCTGATTATTCAATTCGTCTTAACTTTAACCTGATATAAATAACGAGTATATGTGCAATTTAGTAAGTTAACAAATGCCAAGTAATCTATTGAATGTAATGTTCAACAGGGATAATAATAGTCCCCTGAACTAATTCATAGTATTTAAAGTATTTGTATTAAACATTTCCGTTACATATAAAATATCAGAATACCTTATAATTGATGGCCTCTAGACGTTATAATAAATATATTTTTCTTTTAAGTTTTGCACGATTTCTAGATACCCTTGAAGATATATTTTCTCTTAAAGAAAGTTTGTGTTGAACCTCTAAAATCAAGACATATGGATCTTTAAGAAAAACATTAATTTCAGACTTATGATCTATAACCCAATGGATATAATTGTATTGGTGAGTTTACATTTCTCATTAGTCCTGTAGGTGTTACATTATTTTTCTATCTATTCTTCAATTAACATAGGCACACAATTGACGATATATAAAATAAATGAGACAATCGCCTTAGAGAATGTATTAGTGGGCAAATTGTATTAGCTTGAGGTAATAACCTAAATGTCTAAAAAAAGACTTATAGTATACATAAATTGTGCTTTTTCTTCTTTTTTTTAACAACATAAATAAATATTTATTTCAAATATTGGCTTGTTGCAATATCCTTCAGGAGTCCAGGCTCCTCCTGATGTTCCCTGTTACAAAAAAAAAAGTAAGATCACAAAAATACTGAACTTAGAGGAAAATCAATTCGGAAAGTCCATAATAACATGGCAAAATCAAACAACAAAACGCATCAAAAACGAATGGACAAGAACTGTCATATTCCTGACTTTGTACAGGCATTTTCAAATGGAGAAAATGGTGGATTAAACCTGGTTTTATAACGCTAACCCTCTCACTTTGATGACAGTCTCGTCAAATTCCGTTATATTTCCATTGATGCGTAAACAGACACAATAAATAAAATAGTCAAAATATGGGTACATCAGTCATCATCGTATAACAATTTTAAAAGGAACAATTTAACAGAAAACAAAATCATCTATCTACAAACACATTCATTGATTTGTGTGTCTGACGTCAGAAAACTTTAAACGTCACATAAATTTGTCGTTCAATGTGTACAATCAATTTTAAAATGTACATAGGCAATGTTAGCATATAGGGTTAAAAATCAAAAGTATGAAAGAATAAATTTCAGAAATAAAATGAGATTGAAAATAGTCCCAAAGTTATACAGAATTTATAAGAATCCACAAATAGTAAATTCCACTGCCTGATTGAATGATTTTGACGTTTATGGTTCAACGTATTTTGTAATTCATAATAGAAATATATCATACTGACGGGATCTTTTAAAGTACAGAGTCACGTTATAAGAACCAAAGAAATACAAAAAGTCGCATATACAAAGCACGACACCAAAAATTGAAAGACAATACAAACACATTGACGAGATCTACAAGTAACGAGCCACGTTGTTGTTGTTGTTGTGCTGGTAAATTCCTCCGTTGACTTCGGAGCACACTGTCGTAAACAGGTATACGGTTACCAATTGAAAAGATTGGTGGTGGTGTTCGGAAAAAAAAATATTTATATCACAAAAAGTTCCTTAATTGTCTAAACTATTGTCTCACACGATATAAAGTTCACAGATTGATATTATAATTTATTAAGGTTCACTGCCCTAATATTGTGCAATTCATAAATTAAATTTCTGCTGATTTCTTCAATGTCTCTGATAATGTCACTTTGTATTTCTATATAACCCATTCTGGTTAACATTGAGCAGTCCAGAATACTGTGCATGAGAAGCTCTTCGTCGTTACATATTTCTTCTGCTGTGTCAGTGCTGATTTTCCTAGCCAAAATCTGCTTTAATAGAGCTAAATGCTTTGAACGTGGTGACTTTAGTACTGTACATTCAAGGATGAAATGGCATCTGTCCTCAGTGTGTGTTTTACAAAGAAGGCAGGTTTCAGACACTGCATGTTGATTGAATCATTTGCGATCAGCTTGGAGAGTATAGGTACCTGTGAGAAGGTGAGCTTTGATTGTAGCTTTTGAGATATCCCTGATGTTGTTCTGAGTTGTTTTCAAGATATTGTGTGGATGTTTGGTAGCCAGTTCTTGTAGGTTCAGATATTTTAATAATTTTTTCTGTTCAATCTCATCTCTTCAGGACTCTTCCCAGTATTTGTTGATAGCTGAATCGATTTGCTTCTTCCATAGGGTTTTACTAGGTGGATTGTTCATAATTTCGAATGCTGTTGGAAGGCTGTATTTCTGTAGGATGATCCTTATATGTGAAAACCAGCTGTTACTTGTTTCATCCTTCATTGCTAACTGCCGTCTGGCAATCTCATGTTCTATGAACTCTGGGTGTGAAGCAATGTTGAAAAAGGTGGTCAAGGAGTTTCGCTCTATATGGACTGTAATTGGAGTTGTCTCTAGTAAAGCATACACTGCAACGTTAGCACATCTATCAGGGAGCCCTTGGATCTGTTGAGTTCTTTCTGCTGCAATTTTACTACTTCAAGTCCATATGTTATTCTGGGCCTGCTAAATGTTGTAAATATTTTATTCGTTACTACAGGATTGATACCATTTTTCCCGTGTAAGCCAGCTCCTAGTAAGGCATACATTGTACGTCGTCATTTCTCTATTCTGCTTTTGATATCAATTTTCTTGTTGGCATTTCTCACTATCCCAATATCAGTTGTTTCCTGGACTTCTGCTATTGTTTCGTTTCCAATTTTCCCTTCCTGTGGCTCCCTTCCTCTTTTGGTGTTAAAGATCACTGCATCGCTTTTGGAGGAGTTTATTGTGAATTTGTCTAATTTGGTTGAGTCGTTCACTATATCAACTGCACACTTTAGATCTATAGGGTTGAAAGCAATCAGAGCAATGTCATCAGCTACTGTAGGTGCCCCAATAAATGTTGTTTCAATTTTTGCCCCAGCATCATGTAGTTGTAAGGTTTGAAGAAGTTGATTGTTGTATCTTTTATACAGGGATGGTGAAAGTTTGGCTCCCTGTCTAATGCCTTGTCTGGACTGGAATATTTTGCTCAGGTTGCCTTTCCATTTGACCTTGGTATTAGCTTCTGTTTGTAGCAGCTTAATGAGTAACCATCTTGTATCCTTAATTCCAGAGTGGAATACTTTTCTGAAGAGTATTTGGTGGTCGAATTTATCGAATGCCTTTTCTGCGTCAAGGGTTACCACTCCAGCAGAGATGTTATGGTCACAGGCTTCATTAATACCTTCTGTTACTACCAGCCCAGCATTAACAGGTGATGTCTCTTCTGTAAACCCCCGCTGTAATCTACTTTGTGTGGCTTTGAGTCAAACTAATCACTCAGGGTAGTGACTAGTTATAAAATACATATTACATTTTGCACATCAAATATATATTAAATAATATCACTTAATCACTAATATGACAATTCATGTGTTTTCTAATAGTTGCTAAAACATTACTTTTAAATTTCAAACACACTCTTCTATTTAACTCATTGAGAAAAATTGAGAAAACATTGACATTTTTTGTCTTTTGATCAGATATGTAGTAGGCTTTGAAAATTGAAACACCCAAAATTTTTAACGTTTGAAAAAGACAATCAGCTACAATTGTATACCTCTGTATTGTAATTCTGGTTACCGGAAATGATTTTATGTTATTTTACGGGACTGTACTTAAAAGTTTTGTTCTTTTACCTTTTTTTAACATCGGACTCGGACTTCTTTTAAACTGAGTTTAACAGTGTTTATTGATGTGTGTTTGTTTATTCCACATTTTCTAGAGGTAAAGGGGAATACTTTTTATAATTGTCGGCGGCTAACAGTTAGTGTCGGCTACCATACATGTGGTTTGTCAATGACATTGTCATAAAGACCAGAAGGGTTAAGCGTGACTTCAACTTTATAATTCCTAAAATGTTCTTTCTGTAAACAAGAAAAATATTTTCCATATCACCATCTAACAATAAAGTATGAATATCACTTTTTTTTGTTTATTTTTATTATTGTATACTGTTTAGCAAGATAAAAGTTGCATGCTGATAAATGCGTTGCACAATAAAGGCAATACGCCATCACGAATTGGCTGACGATTTTGGAATATCCGTTTCACAGATGCTATCGAATATGTTTCACAATTACAGTTTATTTTCCTTTTCACGAATGTAACTCACCAAATTAGACTTTTTGCCTGGTTTTAATAGCATGGGCAACACGATGGGTACCAAATGATGAGCAGGATTAGCGTTCACTTCCGAAGCACCTCTTTTTTTTGGTGTGGTTCGTGTTGCTTCTTTTTTATGTTTCTATCTAATGTCTTGTGCACTTTTATTTGTCTGTTTGTTTTCCTTTGACAGTTTATTTCCGATCTATGAGTTTGAATTTACATCTGGTATCTTTCGCCCCTTTTTTATTATACCACTGTTCAATATACCTGCATTATCTGCAAATTAAAACCACCCTTCACACACTTGTTTAATATAGTCCAGGCAAATGTTGTGAGCCTCGCATTTTTTTAAGTCTGAACCAACCTCTGGATTATGCATGATTATTCTTTGAAAAGAAGACAGAACGTTATCAATTAATACAATGAATACTCATATACCAGATTCACCAACCCCGGGATATTTGTTGTTCCTTGGATAGGTTAATTCTGGTAGCATGACACTTAAAAAAAGGCCTTTAGTCGCGGTAAGTGTGTTGTTCCCACAATACTGAATCACTATAGATACTTTAAATGAATCACTATAGATACTTTAAATTTTGATATAAGTTGTCATAAACAAGCTCTGATAATTGCAAATATTAATAAGTATCTGACATGGAAGATAGAAGTTGTGAGTTTATTTTTCAGTTAACGCTCAGTCGTAGTAGTTTTCTCCAGGCAGACAGTCTTAACTGAAGATGTAGACTGCAATAAGGTAATGTTTTCATTTGCTTTATTTCAAATAACCCTATTTTTTTAATCAATAATTATTCTCGCCGGACTAGCTCCTACAAACTATACATCTTTATCAAAAACAAGACTGATGTTTTAAACTTTAAACTTATCTTCAGCCTTTTGTTGTGTATATGTTAGCGACAATAAGTAAAATTAGGCATTAAGCTTAAATCCTAGGCAATAATCTTATATCCTAGGCAATAAGCTAACGCCTAGCATTAAGTTATTGCCTAAAAATTTCAGGCATTTAGATTATTTCCTGAAATCTGATGATGATTATTCGTCCTATTTGCCAAACATAATTTTAGGCAATAAGCATATTTGGTGATTTATTCTTGATATGAAGTCGTTTCTTAATTAAATTTCCAATATTACATATAAATATACATTCTTTTGACAGATCTTCAAATTAAGTAAGTTTATTGAGTAGTTTCAGCAATTAAAAGCAAAATTAACTCATACTTTTTTCATGTATTTGTGGTATTAAAAATAGTGATTGTATCTAATTAATAAAGGGGGTTGGAGATTCTACAGAATAATTATAATAATTTTTTTTAAGCGTGTACACTTCACTAGTCAATCTGGTTTTTAGTGGTGAAAAGAAGACAAAATTAAGATATGATTTTGTGCTCACACCATTTTCAATTTTTTTTTATTGGATAAGTAAACTTTCTTTGTTAACAGTACCGAACATGTAACTTGTGTAACAAAATGATTTAACACACATTTCCTTCAAGTTTTTCATATTTATAAACCATTATTTGAAGCATTTTAACATGAATAGCATCTTATATTAGTGATTTTATTTCCGGTATTTTGAGGGGATTTGGTCTCATTGGCAATCAAACCACATCTTCCTCTTATATTTAGGGTGAAACTGGGCCCTGTAGTTTCGCATCGCTAAAATTAGAATTTTGTCTTTCGCTCATATTTAAACGTATGTTATTTGCAATAATAAAAATAAAATAGCTAAAGGACGCAGTATTTATATGAAAGATGCACGAGATTTACCTTTTAACTTTTAAGATGATGAAACCGTGACACTTCGAATTCAGCTCTCTCGCAGCATATTATGATTTTACCGATTTAAGATTTAATTTTTCAATGTACAATTATAATATCAAAATTATTTATTACCTTTGATTTAAAACTAATAATTATTTTCTAATAATTAATTGGGTTTAAAATAAAAGTTGTTGGGTAAATTTGATACAATATTTCAATTTTTTTATTTGCTATTTTCTTTTACGCCAATACTTAGGACACCCTAGCTAAGATATAATCCTGACATAGCTTAGATATGCATGCTGAGACATGTCGTAAGTCGGTCATAATTTTTATCATAATTTCTGTCCTAAGAATATCTTATAGGGTCGATCTTAGGACAGTTTCGATAAACAGGCCCTAGTTATCATAATGTTATAATGTAATAAATATATTATTATTTAAATGAATAAATGTCTTTTATTTACTAGCATTTATATTTTAGGCATTAAGCTTAATGAAGCACACATTTTTCAGGATTTAAGACTAATGCCTAACATCATTTACTGTCTTACTGTATTACTGACTTACTGTCTAGGTCTAGCTTATTGCCTAGGATTTAAGCTTAATGCCTAATTTTACTTATTGCCGCTAACATATATACTTGTAATGTTACTATTTCTTCTCTTAGTCCAAGTCTAGCAGCTTTTGCTAACTCTGCAGACACTTTACAGTAAATTAATAACTAAATGGATGACAGTTATTTTAAGATTTCATTTGTAAACAAAGGCAAAAAAAAAAAAAAAAAAAAGTTGAGAGTTGTAATTTTTTTAGTTTTGCTATATTTTGAAGATAATTGTAAATGATGTCTTTTCTTTTTCAAATTCCAATTTTGTTCTGTCTTCTTCTACCTTTTTGATTTTGTTTCAATAATGTTTTCTAGCTTTTTATTTATTATACAATGTCATACGTTAGAAGCGTTTTTCTAGATTCACTATCATCAGGAACGCTCCAAGGCAAATATTTGAAAGTCACGGATTTATAACATCCGAAACAATTGAAGAGTTGTATGACTATAATGAACCTATAATGGCCAATCCATTAAAGGCCAATTTTGCCCTAGGCAGTTGAAACCTAAGTTTCTCTATAGTTTCATATCAACGTAAGTTTTCTTTTCCGTCTGTCTGCTTTCAGGTTTTGATTTTTGGGATGTTATTACTATCCAAATATTTTTGTTGTTCAATCAAAAGTTTATTGAAATGGTAGTCTGGTGTGGTATGTGTGATACTTTTTCATATAGAGGCTGACCATCTTTGACCACGATTAAACCGAAGCGATGCCCCTTAACAACTTGTAAGTAACAGTGGTTAACATTCTATTTTCATCAAAATTAATCGTATGTCCATCCAACCATTTGCTAGGTTAGTGGATAAGCTACATAGTAAACTGCCGCTTTTCTTAGAAAATGTTCTGCACCTACTTTCACTATATGCATGTGATGATTGGTTCATAATATCAAATTCTAATTGTTCGGCTGAGTTATCTTTGTTTTTTCTCTTGAGATTGCTTACTGATTGCACATCGTGATGTTGTGATTTTTTGTCTTTTGCAACATTTCCCTTGTCCTTTATGTGATGGACTCTCAGAACCAGCTTCTCTAAAGTTGAATTCAGACATTTGCACGTTTGATTTACATATCAAAAAGAAGATGTGGTATGATTGCCAATGAGACAACTGTCCACAAGATACTCGATTTTAATACGTTTTCCCCATACGGACACCCTCTGGTGTATTTTAGCGACAGAAATGAGTCCCTATCACTAATAAAATTCATGTAGCGTATTCCATGTTTTTTTGCTTTCAAAAAACCTTCCACATTAATGTCTGCTTTCATTGACTGACTGGGTTCATTACAGTTTTAGTAGCATGCATGTTGTTTTGCATCAAATTTCAAAGGTTTTGCTATGTCACAAACGTAACAAAATTTATTTCGATCTTCCACATGAAGCACTTTGTGGGTTCAACTCTAATAGTTATTCTAACTTCCCCTAATGCGTTGTACGTATGTTTGTGTGATCCTTTAAACCACCCCCATCACATATGTCACTAACTGATGATCCATCTGCAAAAAGTACCAATTTTTGATGTAATTCCAACAGTAAAACGGAGAACCCACCTTAAAATCCGTTTTACAGTTGGAATTACACCTTACAAAAATACCAGGTTAGGCAACTATTGTAGTCTTCAATGGCATATAGTTCTAAGTTTACTTTCTACAACAAATTAACTAAGCAGCTTGGCAAGAAACATATTGCATATAGAATTCGAAGGTAGAATTACATGAAATATCAGAAGTTATTAAAATGGCTCATTAGAAAACTTGCATAAAGATAACCTTAGAAGTATAAATATGTTGTAGATTATGACTGTAAAAGTCCAATAAATCTGGAACGACAAAAAAGAAATTGTTTAAAATGGAAGGTGACTCGACATGCATCAATCCCAACCACAGTGTAAATATGGTTTTTATTAATCTGACAATCCATCATTCTAGAATTAAAAATCACAAAAAAAAACGTTCAAATGAAAAACGACTTTTAACTTTTTTATTTTTTTAATCCAAAAAATAGTGGAATGTTTGTGAAAGCAAACCAAAAATACTAGAGTCATACCTGGATGTGAAAAATTGCCTGACCAGATGTCAGCCAATTTTTCACATATAACATTTAAGTCACGTATTACTTGAACAATACATCAAGAGATTATAAATATCAAATAAAGAGCTGATAACATTGGTTGAAAACTTCTAGACAATTTGTTTAATATAAATATGTGAAAAACGTCATCATATCGTAAAATATGACAGAGTTATACATGTTAAAAATAATTTTAAAAAAACGGGGTAATAAGGTTAATATTTTTCTTCCTGAAAGTTGTAGGAAAACTGTAACAAACAATCAATCAAATTAGAAATGTGGTTTGTATATTATTGCAAAAGAAACTAAATTAAATCATTACCAATTGTCCTATTAGTGCTGAATTGACCTGATATATTCCTTACAAAAGTGCAGTTGAAATATTTAAAATTGGTTTGAATATGTATCAATATGGTCCACATAAACATTAGTTTAACAAGTAATATTATCAAAAGAGTCTGTCTTACTTCCTATCTTAATATATATATACCGACACATTTCTCATGCACCCAATAGTTATAATTTTCTTCTCATTCATTCTTATTCTTTTGAATTTTAAAATCATACCCCAACCACTTTGAATAATTCTTAATGTCTTCCTTACTTTCATGCTCTATCCCACACTTACGACACTTATCAGGCCAATTTCTCCCTGTTCATTGTCATCCTTTCTCCTTGTTAGTGTTTGTTCGTCTATCAATGTTTGAACTGTTGTTGTAGCCCTTCTATTGACCGAGCTGTTAATATATGCTATTGGTGGAGCACTTTTTTCTGCAGATTGTTCACTTTATTTTCCATTTTCAATTTTTGCGATTGTTTGGAGTTCATATTTCTGTAAATGTAAACAACATTAATTCTTTAAATAAATAATAATATTGATGTATGATGGATTGATAATTAATGAATAATATAATAGGTGAATGTTAAACTCTAAAATTAATTGCGTCTCTCAATATAAACATGAGAACATGTGGAACGAAAACGATATACGTATAATGAAACATACTAATAGGCGACACTAAATAATAGGATCCACCAGAATAAGTACATGCAGTTACATTGTATACAAATACAAAAAATTAATCCTGTTATCTGTGAGTAGTTTATTGACAAAGACGTGGTCAATGCCACTGCTGGTAGAGTTTATATTCCCGAGGTTACCACCAGCTCTGTAGTCAGCACTTCTGTGTTACCATGAATTATCATTGATATGGGTAATTTTAATATAGGTTAACATTTTACAAAACTTTGAATTTTTGAATGTTGACCTGTTTGGTGTGTTTTATTATTTGATTTTGCCGTTTGATTAAGAACTTTCTGTTTTGAACTTTCCTCGGAGTTCAGTATTTTTTCGATTTTACTTTGTACTGCATTAGTTATTGTACAGGTGCTCTCAGTTCAGATAAAGCTTCACACCCAATAGCCTTGACTAGTTCTTTTTACCTACAACGTTAATATTTTAATGAAGGTTAGAAACAATTTGAACATCGTATAAGGATTTGGTGTTTGCGAAGATACCGGGACGTATAAATACCGAGCCATGTCAAAAGATTATTGGCGAAATAAATGTATTATCAGTAAAGATGAACATTATACAGACAAATCATAAGAACTCTTTAAAACGTTATTAAGATGATAGACAACTTCCATAACTATACTCCAAAACCATCACATATTATTTGTGAAGTCGATATATACGGATAAGTTATCAGCAGGGCCTTTGAAGAGTTAAGAAATTTATATCCTATATGCAGGTATATTGCTGCTCAGGTGAGAGAAATTGATAATGTCAAAATTAAAATCGTCTCGTTTGTCAGAGTGTCTGGTACCACTGATGTCAAATTATAAATTAAGGTCTAAGGGGGAGGGGGGATTATAATCTATAGTTTTTCTTCATAATTTGTCAAATTGTATTTTATATCATGTCTTTTTCTAAAATATAATAAATAGTATTGGTCACCGTGCTTTTTTTTTTTTGCTATAGGTTGTGCAATATTGTAGAATTTTGTATAGAGTATGCATGACAAATCTAATTTGTGTGATATAATGAAATCTATGCAATAAAAATTAAATTAGAAAAAAATCATGGGGGGTGACGCCGCTATGGTCGTAGGGGATAAGTAGTTAACGTATAACGAATTTATCGCACTCTGGATTTTTTCTGCTGTGTTATGTTGAAAAAAACAATGAAACAAAACAACATTAATAGATGACGTCACCATTAACGCGTCATGAACCCCCTATGAAATTTACTACCCCCTACGGTCTCATAGGGGGTCAATTCGTGACGGCGTTAAACAAATCACAACGTGATATTTTACCCACGGTGCGATAAGACAAAATGTAACCAAACTTGTCCACAATCATCATAAGAGAATCTTTTAAAAAATGCCCGCGACATGTCTAAAAATAGTACATAGGGTAAAATGCAGTTTATGGTTTATATCTTTGAAACTGAAGCAATTAGAGCAAATCTGACTGGTGGCAAAAATGTTCATCAGAGTTACATATATCTACCACGAAATTTTCAGACAAATCCGACAACCAAGTGTTGGGTTGCTGCCCTTGAGTTAAATTTTATAGAAATTTTGCAGTTTTTTGCTATTATCTTAGATATAATTATAGTATCTAATGATATCTTATACTATAAACTATGATTTTAACCTTATTTTACGTGATTTCCAAAGCATCAGTACATTTACAGGTGAGCGACACAGGCTCAAAGAGCCTCTAGTTATGTGAAACGCAGTTGAAAGTATGATAAAAGACTCGGACTTCTCTTGAATGTGCATATTGTTATGCGTTTACTTTGCATTGGCTAGAGGTATAGGGGGAGGGTTGAGATCTCATAAACATGTTTAACCCCGCCGCATCTTTGCGCCTGTCCAAAGTCAGGAGCATCTGACCTTTGTTTGTCTTGTATTATTTTAACTTTTAGTTTCTTGTGTACAATTTGGAGTTTGGTATGGTGTTCATTATCACTGAACTAGTATATATTTGCTGAAGGGCCAGCTGAAGGATGCCTCAGGGTGCGGGGATTTCTCGTTGCATTGAAGACCTAGTGGTGACCTTCTGCTGTTGTCTGCTCTATGGTCGGGTTGTTGTCTCTTTGGCACATTCCCCATTTCCATTCTCAATTTTATAAATATATATGTACACGAAAAGTCTTAATCATGAATTACACACTATACTCTCAAAATTTGCACTTTTCACGAAAGATCTGGATCGATTGATATCTGCTTTTTCCAATCAAAATGGAGGAAGACACCCGAGCAACCGTAAGTCTAAAAACTAGGATGTCGGAGGATATATAATTTAAACCTATTTAGAAAATTGTGGATTGTTAACTGAAAGCACGTTATCCATATTTCTGAATGTGAAACAATGATCTGGATGCTTCGATCTTTCTGTTTTTGTCAGGTGCCTGAAATAACTTCCAATCATGTGATGATAAGGAGAAGCACACATGGCTTTCTCCTAGAAATGTTGATAATTTGTTGAAAAAGCCTCCCTCCAAATTCATCAAATATAGAGTGAACAAGAAACATGCTGATCACTTGTTTCTTGGTTTCGCACGTTTTACCTTTTTGTCTCTTAATAAAATACGGCGTATGGTATCAAAAAGGAATACATTTGTAGCAAGTGATATCGTTTGTTTATTGAATGGCATTGTGGATTATTTCTGTGATTATCAATATGACATGGGTAGAAACTGGTTTGAAGTTAAGCAATATGCTGGTATCATATTCGTGTTTTCAATTAAAATTTCTTGGCCAATTTAAATAAAAATAAATAGATTCTACATGTTCTAAGTTTACTATTCTTCTCACTTTAAATTAGGGTAAAGCTTGAAAGTTTCAATTTAGTTCATAAAATTTGTGTAAAGATTATAATGAAAGGCTGGCGTGTAAACGCCAATATAGAATATTTAGAATAACATCCTTATTTATAATCCGATTATCGTGTTACTTATATATTAATTATTAAAGGTCATTTTTTAAGAGTTGGAATTATTTTAAATTTTGACTTTAAAAATCACTCCGAGCTTTCGTATATATTATATTTTTGTAAGTTAAAGTTGTGACATTTTAAAATCTGAACATCGTCTTCCTTGTCCTCACTCTAATGATTTTGTCTAAGAATTAACATACTTTCCGTGAGAATGTAAAAACAAACATCAGAAGACCTAAGTAGTAAGTATCGTAACTATAAGACACTTTGTAAACAAACTACCGAGGAACATGCATGTTACATCTTCTTATATCCATTAAAACAGACAATGATCTAATGATATTTGTGATAATGATCTGAGTGCCGCCAACTATGGTAAACTATTTTTCGATAACGGCAGACAGATAAACAGGACGTGCTAAGTTATTATCCTTGTTTGCGACTGTTATTCCCTCGTGTGTACAACTTTAATGCTATTCGTTCAAAATATTGTATAAATACGTTTTAGCATGTCATAACTGTGTAATATGTGAATGAACAACAATACTGTCACTGTCATACATTACCATTTAATCATAAAACGTAAGTATATGTGTATCCGTTTGTTCTACTATTTGTCAATTTAAAATAACTCGTGTATTTTTTTATACTTTTTTTTTGTCTATTGGTTAAGTTAGTTGAACTTTCTTTCGTAAACGAATTTACCAATAACGGGACAATTAATTCAAAAGAAACGCTTGGTCTTGATTGTTGTGTAAATCTATACTATTAAACGAGAAGACCTCATTTTTGGTGTCGCTTCTCCTCTTTCCACAATAAATTAATCAACACGCCTCTGTGTCCTATAGGTACAGTGTATAGTCGCATTTGTCATCCATTCATATGATTATTCAGATTGAGTTATTTTGGGAGAAAAACGGGGAAAAGACATCCGGATATTGTCCCGTCATTGGACGAAATTTTAAGTCAGATTATACTTCCGGTTTGCGTTTTTCTGTATACTTTGAACATACACATACTACGAATAAAGTGTATTTTCAGAATTTTATCTGCTATCATTTTCAAGTTTACTATCCACGGCGGTCACAGAGTTTATTTAATAGAGGGTCTGTATACTATATCAATGACCACCATGGATCGATTAGTAAACTTAGAATTGAAAGAAAATACACTTTATTTATATAGTAATGAATGTTCATAATATACAGATGAGCGCTTAAATTATTCATGTGAACTTTTGATACCTTTTCTGAAATTCTCCAGTCATTAAATCTTTTACAAAATTCATTGATTACAAAAGAAAGAAGATGTGGTATGATTGCCATGTTGAGACAACTCTCCACAAGAGACCAAAATGACACAGAGATTAACAACTATAGGTCAACGTACGGCCTTCAAAAACGAGCAAAGCCCATACCGTATACTCAGCTTTAAAAGGCCCCGAAATGACAATGTAAAACAATTCAAACGAGAAAATTAGCGGCCTTATTTATGTACAAAAAATGAACGAAAAACAAATATGTAACACATAAACAAACGACAACCACCGAATTACAGGCTCCTTACATAAATGTTCATAACATACTAAATGTATGTTCATATTGAAATTGATAGAAAACCAAAAATTGTGAACTTTGGAAATAAAGGTGGAGGGTTAAAAAAAATTTCCTGTCCCCAATAACTTATGATACTTTTGCTGAAATTCTCCAGTCATTCGGTATTTTACAAAATTCTTCTAACAACACATTACATACTTTAAACTACGCTCTGAATGCCCGCGATTTCCCGGGTGTGTTCTAGTATATTATATATAAAAGAAATGTTATGCACGGAATATAAATTGAACGAATTTATGAATTATGTGTTTGTACTTTACTGGAACCTACTATTTCATGATACACTTATCGATCGGTAACTGTTATTAGGTTATGTGCAGATCAGCAAGATTATAAGATCCCCCTTGGATTTTCTAATTTGTTAATATCATTTGGTGGTTATAATTAGAAAAGTCAACAGTATCGTTGACCATCTACAAGCAAATCCTAGACATAACATATCAATCGACCTCAATATTAAACATTATCAGTTCACACGGGTTAGACAAATAAATAAACTTTTCACTGTCACCCATGTCAGGTCAAAAACTAATATACTTTCTGTTCTTTCAATTACGTGAGTTGTCAAGGGACTAATAACACCATTTATTGTAAATCACTACGCGAACTGTCATTTGCAATGCATCAAGAATAATCTAGTATGCTCAATGATCTATATATCAATGAATCTATACTTCACTAGAGAAATTTGTTAGTTAAGATAAAAAACAAAATAATGTTTTATTTGAGTTATTGTAAAGTGAGGACATTAAGCAAAAATCAAATCAATACTTTCAATGAAGATGTTTTTAGAAGATAACTTTTAAAGCCGTGTTCCGAGTATCAACTTCTGGTTCATAAACAAGAAGTCGGTGGTCTCTAGTTCAAAACATAACACCAATGATTGCAAATACCAGTGATTACAGCATTGTGAATGTAGGGATAATGCAGACAGTTTATTAGTATTACTAAAGATAGATAGTTAAACATTCTAAATTTTATTACCCTGTTTCATCCATCTGCATATAAAAAAATATCAATACTTTAACAAAAACAGGTTTTAATTCTGACTAAATATAAAAATATCTAATCTGTAGCAATAAGAATGACGAAAATAGTGATTAATTGAAAAATGTCTGGTAGCTTCAAATTGTTATATTTGATTTAACGCTACGATTTAGAAATTTTATAACATTACCTTGAGCTTGTTAGCTGACATCATATACTGTTTATATGTGGTGTTGCAATGAAGTGATTGTTAACACTATGCATAAAGCTATTTAAGTCATTCGCTTTTTAATCCAATTAGTTATTCCTTTTATCAGGATAGGTCCGTTTTTATAATCTCATTTTTTGTTTCGAGGGTTGTTTTGTTTTTTGTTTCCCTTTTTAATCTTTTTTAAAGGCTGTTAGTTCGTATTCTTTCAATTTAGTGTGTACAACTGTCTACTTATATCTTTTGTTATTCATGTGGAATACTACATGTCTTGATATTATTTTAGAACTGTAAATAACTAAATGTATCTATGTATCAAGGGTCTCAAGGGACCGATATGGTACAAATAAGTAAGGTGTGTGTTTTAAACAGAATACTTTTAATATCTGTCGATGTCTGATGATTATTCTCAGTCTAGCAGACAGCAATATTACAAAACATGTGAACGGAAGTGGAAGGAAATCTCCATGACGTCAGTCGTCAAGAGGTATACTAAGGGATAGTGTTCGATAAAGCCTGGTTCTTCTATGTTTACATAAGCGACACTACATCCGTCTTGTAACATATGTAAACTATAAAACTTAAAAACAAGATAAAAAAAATACAGACAAATATAAAATGCCAGTTCAAACTCTCTAGTGTTGTAGGTAATAGTGTAGGATGCAAATTAAAACATCCTATATATATATATATATATATATATATATACTATCCAGTTGCTAAAACTCTCTCTCTCTATATATATATATAATAAAAACGCACATACAAATACCTCGAATACCTTCCTGGTTCTGACAAAACTATCCATCTAAATCCATCAAAAACTCCTTATCATTCAAAAATTGCTATCGGGGCGTAGGACCCAAGACAGCTGGCTCTTGTCATGGCTTTGGGATACTGTAAAATTGGAGGGCATTATCATTAGCCATCCAGTTTAAAATGTTAAACGGCATGTTTCGTCGCTGACTCACTGCCACAGCAAGTACCATCAAATTCCAGGGATGGTTTACCGCACAACATGACCTTGGCGAAAGAAACGAGACATAGGACTCAAGGATTAACTGATGTGGTATGATCCTTGAGATGGCATCGCTGTATATTGTCATGTCCTTCAAATCTTTCCCGTTACACAACACAACATTAGAAAGGGTTTTTCATTCTCTCAAATCCTCAATACTATCATCAAAGCAATGGCGATGATACTACAACTCGGCAAAAACACTGCGAATGAGGGCCAATACACGTTACCTTTGATGCCACTTGCTGAAATGAAACTTGGTGTTCAAATACGCTCTTACATTGCACGATACATGCTTCGTCATTAGCAGTAGCCATTTTGTCCAGCCGTCTTTCAAATGCATTACACTTGTCAGATGTTAATTCTTCTAAACACTTACCGTTAGCATCAATCTTCTGTTCTGATCATTGTTGGACTTGTTTGGATATTGCTCCAATATTTTTCTAAGTTGGTTTACCATTGCTTCCTTTTGTTCCGCTGGAATATTCAACAAACCGTGGAAAATTTGATCAATGCGTTCCTCGCTTTTTTTAAACTCTGCTATCCATCTCAGCAGCTCTTAGTGCATTTGCCTTTCTGTCTGCCTGAAATTCTTAGTATAGCTGCTCAAACGAAATTTTTGTGATTTCTGTGTGTTCAGTTAGAATGTTATCAGCTATGTGTTCTTTTGGTTAATATCTGATTTTATTATACTTCACGTTAAAATACCATATTTTGATTGGCTAATACGAGGGTGTTCATTTACTCTATCACATGGCTGAGAGGGGGACAATTTTTTGGAATGTTACCCTCTCGTCTAGACCAATCAAAAATCGATAATTTAAAAGACAAGGAATTGATTTTACATAAAGTAATTGAATACAATATCAATGCGTATGTTCTACATTTTCCCTCAGATTTTATTATTTGACTGTCAAAATAAAAAAAATAAAACATCTTTCTTTACTTTTTAGCTAACCTGGCCCTTTTAAGTGAGCTTTTCTCATCACTTGGCATCCGGCGTCCGTCGTCGGCCCTCGTCCTGCGTCCGTTGTCGTTAAGTTTTACAAAAATCGTCTCCTCTGAAACTACTGGACCAAATTTAACCAAACTTGGACACACATATCATTGGGATATCTAGTTTAAAAAATGTGTCCGATGATCCAGCCAACCAACCAAGATGGCAGCAATGGCTAAAAATAGAACATAGGGATAAAATGTAGATTTTGGCTTATATCTCTGAAACAAAAGCATTTAGAGCAAATCTTGGGTAAAATTTTTCTTAAGGTCAAGATCTATCTTCCCATAAATTTTCAGATGTATCGGACAACCCGTTGTTGGGTTGCTGCCCCTGAATTCGTAATTTTGAGGAAATTTTGCCGTTTTTGGTTATTATCTTGAATATTATTATAGATAGAGATAAACTGTAGACAGCAATAATGTTCAGCAAAATAAGACCTAATAATAAGTCAATGTGACCACAATGGGCAGTTGAACCCTAGCATTAAGGAGTTATTGCCTTTTATAGTAAATTTTTAACATGTTTCATTAATTTGGTAAATTTTTGTAAATTTTTACATAATATTTTCCTCTGTATCTAAAGGGCCAAGTCTATAGATAGACAAATTGTAAGTAGCAAGAATGTTCAGTAAAGTAAGATCTTCAAACACTTTACCAACATCAAAACACAATTTTGTCATGAATTCATTTGTGTCCTTTGTTTAATATGCACATAGACCAAGGTGAGCGACACATGCTCTCTAGAGTCTCTAGTTCTAATACCCCTAACGTAGTTATGTACGTGACACTTTTATAAATTCAAATTGCAGGCAACAATAAAGAATAGATCTGGAACAGACACTTAGTTGACACACTGTATTTTATTATAAAGTGTAATATGTGTTGTTCATAAATATTTATGAGTGTACACACCTTCTTTAATATCAAATATCAGTCTAAATTCAGTAAAACAAATATAATATGAAACCAATTTACTGAAATGAAGACTATTTAAAACTAAGTAAATATCGCAAATATTTCTTGTTAAATATTACCTTATTTCTCGAACATATACATCTTTATTCAAGCTTAAGACTGCCTTATTTCGGCGATACATTATTACTACTTAATACAAATTTTCTCAATATAAAAAAGAAATTTATAGGGTGAATTTCACTCTGTATACGAGTGTAGTGTGTAAGACAGTAATTGAATTTATTCTTTCTGTATATGAGTGAAGGGTATATGACAATAACTGTGCTTTACCAAACATACTGTTGTCCTGACATTTAATGACTTTTTACAGATTGAATTGATTCTCATCAATATTCTGAACAAGAAACAATAAATGTCTTAGACTGCGACGAACAGTGCTCTAGTTGATGAAACTAGTCATTAATATAAACAAGAGACAATAAATGTCTAAGAATATCAGTAGCAGGGTTCTTGTTAATAAATCACTGATGTCATTATTAGTCAATTATCCAACACTACACGGCTTCTCTGAAAAATATATTGGTCTTTTTGCTTTCAATTTCGCATCAACGAAACCTTAGCTGACATATCTTATTTTAGAATATCTCTTTCTCACATAAATAATCTTTTATTTCTTGCTTACAAAGCATTTATGGCTAAATGCGTCTAACTTCATCAGACATGTTTTTTATGATTTCTATAAATTATTTTGTAAGCCAGTGAAGTATGTTTGAGAAATAGGTAATCAACTAGGTAACTTAGTGTAAACATTGAAGATATAATGAACAATCAATTGATTGGTTACACCTTTGCCATGTAAATGTTTGAAATATTTAGATTACCGCAGTGTCCCAATTTATGTTATTTCTTTTCTATTTGTTTTTGTATTCACATTGCAAAATAAAGGTACTTAAAAATAAAACAAATAGCATATTATATTGATACCAGTGACATAAAACATTAAAATCTCAAAAGTATATCTTTTTGCCCATCCATCACACAATTCTCAAGATGAGATACCGGAATTTGAATATCCTCGTCCATTTCTCTTACATTTTCGTCATTAACGTCCTTCTTTTTATTTCCATCTTTTGGCTCATTGAAATCTTTAACATGAACGTCTCTACCAGGACATATGATACTATCAATGAGTTTTGTCACTGGAATAGCGTTATCTCTAGTTTTCGCTATGTTGTAATAGCTATTTGAATTTGCAACGGCGTGTTTAATATGTGCCGCTAGGACTTCACGGGACTCTGGAACGGCCATCCGGACTGCTTTTGAAGTGACTTTTCGAAGCTTAGTGGTCGTAATACGCTTTTTAGAAGAACTGCTACATACTTCTGCATTGCTCTAATATAACATAATATTCGATGAAGGCATTGTCGTAATTTCGCCCGATTCGACGGGTCAACTGACAAATATGCTGCAATTTCCATCTGGGACGAATTTTAAGATTAATTCACAGTTATTTGCCTCTTCGGGTAGATATGACCCCCTCTTGTGTTCCCTAAGTTACCACAACGGTAATGGACTACTGAACAGCGGCTAAAGTGTACATTGGCCAAAAGACAAAGACAAAAATATACAACCAGGAAAATTAAGAATGCGAAAAAACAAAAAAAAGGAAAGATAAATGAACAGCCAATAGTTGTGGTAAAAAGAGATGCCAGGGAAAACCGGTAATTGACTACTTGACTACCACTGCGGCAAATGGCTACTTAAGGGCATACGATATAGTTGCAGGGGAGGTAATGACGTTGCTAGCGTAAATTGTTATTTTCGCGACGTCAAACTATTACTTATCGGGAAAAGATTCAGTTTTCGACTGATTTTTATCATTCAATCTTATTTAACTTGAAAACGAGTTGATGGATCTCTCTTTTTTAAAATGCCAGTCGGTTTGATTACGCGAGAAGATTATTTGTGCCAATTTTTTATGAAAACGTAAATAGTGCATCACTATTTGTTATAAACTTTGGTTGAATATCAGGTACATTGATTGCAAGAGACTGACGAACCTTACGAAAAATTTAATTTGAAAATAAGGGGTAAGAGGGGATGAGCTATAAAAGACCCCCTTCTCTTAAATCATAGCTTTCTTTCTTTATATGAAAGTTAGTGTTCTTTGTAGCAGTCCATGTATATTTTTAATCTTTACTGTCCGTGGTCATTTTTGGTAACATCATTACAGGTGGAAGACCAGTGTACATTTAACAAAAGAAATGGAACTCTTTGTTAGAGAAGGTAAGGAAACAAAAATGGTATATTTGAATTGTGTACATCTGTTTCTATGGAGTTTGAAAATTTAATAAAGGTGCATAATTAACTATTTTATGCATCTTATATACGTGTTTTTACTTGAATTAAAGTATGGAGCTTCAAGACATTTCTTAACTCTTGAATTATACATATTATAGACAAATTTTCATAAAACAGTCGATTGTGGCAGGTTCAAATCCAAGAAGATCCTTGTGTGCATCAGCATAATTGTTACCGAACAATTTCTACACAAAGGTAATATATTGATCTTTTTAAAGGTTGCATTTCTGTAAATATTGACAATGCAATTTCCCATAGGAACTCCTTTTACGGCTAAAACTGTACCACTTTTACTATGAAGTTTTGAAAACTAGAATTGAAAGTTCATATGCACCACAATTTTTTTCAAAGGTCAAAATATAGGGCTGTGCGGCATATTTTCAACGTTTATATGCCCTGAACTTCTCAGAGTTTAAACTTACACTAATTTTCTTAACTACCCCTACCTCGAATGAAAAGTTACCACAGATTTCAATGTAAACAATATGCACGTGTTTATTTACTGGTAAGATACCCAATTTCTGTCTCTGCGATATGGAACACAGATAGCATAACTGGGAACCAGTATGTAAACAAAATTATTTTTCTATGAATATTCAATTACTCCCCAAAAAAGGCGTGTTTTGAGAAACAGCTGTATTTACAAAGTGCAACCTATACAGACATTTATTCAAATAGAAAACTCTCTAAAATCAGTTTTTCTCACATTAATACTCATTTATCAGAATTAAAGTCTTAAAGAAATCACTGTGTTTACTCTAAGTTTTTCTTTACTATACATTTGATACCCCCTCCCCTGTTTCAATTTTTTAAAGAATTTGAAAACAAGACTTGAATTATTGCCAGCTTACCCTATTTGCATATTTTCTGATAAAAAATGCCTAGAACCTGTTAAAAACTGTTTTGATAACATATTGAAAGCATATCAGAATATCATAAATGTAATGTTTAGCAGTCAATCATTACAACATTCAAGATTATATAAAGTATCCAATCCAGCCTCTATCTCCAGTCCACATCTTACTGTATGCCTATTTGTCAATTAAAGAACACATTTTCTGCCTCAAATGGTCAATTTAGAATTCTTGTCACAACAGTATCATCTGTAACCATATATCTGACACAATTTAGCTACTATATATACTAGAAGTGTTCAAACAAAGCCATATTTGCAATAGTTGTATGTATGCAGATACCAGTCTGAGATATAAATTCACTTAAAATGTTGTAGAGATGACTGCTAACATCTGATTTTTGCATAAATTCCAAGCATAGTTATTGTTTTCTATATCAAGAACTTTAAAATCATAGAATCATAGCATTTACAAGTTAAATTATTTGTTTTATGACCCAGGGGGTAGGCAATTTTTCTATGTTTTTTGCCCCTGGGGCCTCAAATTTCCTAAATCATTCTGCTGTTTCTAGCAATTTGGAATATTTAGTACATATTCAGGATAGAACACACTATTGTAAGTTTTCTTGAGATATTTTTGTTTTTCTAGCTTGTATTTATTATGCCGTGGTGACAAAAAAGCAGATTTAGGTGTTGCGGCTTACTTTTGGGTTATCGAAAGGACACAAATACCCCATAAATAATATTCAGGAAGGATCTATGAGTTTCAATGACTGCGAAGAGTAAATATAAGCACTTCTTAACAATTTAACTTACAAATATGCAAATATTATGATTTAATTTTGTATCCAGGACTTTAAGTAAACTATGCATACTGTAAACTGTGAATTTATGCTGAGTCATCATATTTAAGGCCCAGGATTCTATCAATCTTCATTAAATATTTATAAAACTTCTTATTTGAGTTAATTTCTTTAAAATCTGTGAAAAAAAAACACATTTGGTTAAATTCTGAATGTTCCCCTTTTTCACCCTATATAGGTTGCATTTCTGTAAATATTGACAATGCAATTTCCCATAGGAACTCCTTTTACGGCTAAAACTGTACCACTTTTACTATGAAGTTTTGAAAAAAATCTTATCCTAGAATTGAAAGTTCATATGCACCACAATTTTTTTCAAAGGTCAAAATATAGGGCTGTGCGGCATATTTTCAACGTTTATATGCCCTGAACTTCTCAGAGTTTAAACTTACACTAATTTTCTTAACTACCCCTACCTCGAATGAAAAGTTACCACAGATTTCAATGTAAACAATATGCACGTGTTTATTTACTGGTAACATTCCCAATTTCTGTCTCTGCGATATGGAACACAGAGAGCATAACTGGGAACCAGTATGTAAACAAAATTATTTTTCTATGAATATTCAATTACTCCCCAAAAAAGGCGTGTTTTGAGAAACAGCTGTATTTACAAAGCGCAACCTATAGCATTAATTTGTACTTCTGCATCCCCGGCGATGTTTTAGGGGGAAAAAAGCAATAATTGCATCAAAAAGAGAACGTCGAGTGCTTCTTTTTATGTTCGTGTGTGTTTGAGTTGACCATTCTGTCTTGAAAACACATAAACTGAACATATTTGATATGTAACTTTCTTTAAATTCTATTAGTCTATTTATTAAGGCTACAGTGTGGTCAATAACATCAAAAAGTCACAATAGGAAAAGTAAAATTCCTTTCAAATGAATCATAACGAATATATATATATATATATATATATATATATATATATATATATATATATATATAGGTACACATGTGATTTTCAATTCAGGGCGACTCGTTTATGACCCCTTCCGTAGCCATTTTTGTACGAACTTTTCAAACTTCAATAGTTAAAGAAATACAGATAAATTGAATAATAGAGAAAGGCCATTTTGTACATATACCCAGAGGAAACTTGATGCAAAGAATTATTTTTTACTGTTTCTTTACATTTAATAGAAAAAGAGGACTTTGTGGCAAATAAACCAAGATTTTTATCGAAAATCCACAGCCTTTAATACAGAGATTTTTGTTATGAAATTTGAAACATAGATTACTTACTTGCTTTTCTATTATGTGATAGCGTTTATTTTTTACAAAAGTTCTAAGCAACCTGTAAATTCAAAAACACCTCGTGCTGAATCACTAAAGTCGAGTGCACCCTAAAAGGTGTACTTGATTTGGTTCATATTTATATTTGTTTTAACTAATAACTACATCAATTAACTTGTATGGAAATCAATGCTAGCACTGCATGCAATGATCCTATATCTAGCAGTCACCAAATTTCCAAATATGAGAGTACAAGGATACAGGCCGTGGATTTTCTATAAAATTTCCATATGTTTAGCATTGAATCAACATAAGGATACATAATCCTATGTTCAAATCTATACACACATGAGTTAAATCTGGCTTGTTTTAAAAGTGTATCGAAAAGTTCAAATGCATCTCAAATATTGTCTCTTTATTGTAGCGATATATTAACAGAACACATTATAAGTTTCAAAAGTTAAAGTTTGTGTCTATCATCATTTTTTAGTAATTCATTCCGAAAAATGAGGACATTTGTTTATATCTCGATCCTGACAACATAATAACTATCAAAGGAATTAATTACTTATAAAAGTCAATTATATATAGTTTGCATTTTGATCAAGACAATTAATGACCTTTTACTGGTCATTATTTTATATCTTGAAGAAAATTTAAGTGAAACTTGGTATTCTGTGGGTTGGTTAACAAAACAATTACCTGTCGCTTTAAAGGTTGCCCTTTATAAAGTTTCTCAAATATTTAGAATATTCATAGATAATTGATTTTGTTTACATACTGGTTCCCAGTTCTGATCTGTAGGTTGCAACTCATAGAGACATAACTTAGAATTTACCAGTAAATATACATGTGAATATTGTTTATTTTGAAAGAGGGACGAAAGATACCAAAGGGACAGTCAAACTCATAAATCTAAAACAAACTGACAACGCCATGGCTAAAAATGAAAAAGACAAACAGAAAAACAATAGTACACATGACACAACATAGAAAACTAAAGAATAAACAACACGAACCCCACCAAAAACTAGGGGTGTATATCTAGAAATCTGTGGTAACCCTGCAGTCGAGGAAGGAGTAGTGTAAACTCTTAGAACTTCGGAGCATATAAACGTTAAAAATATGCCGCATAGCCCTATATTTTGACCTTTGAAAAAAATAGTAGTGCATATTAACTTTCCATTCTAGGATATGATTTTTTTCAAAACTTCATAGTAAAAGTGCTGCAGTTTTAGCCTTAATGGGAGTTCCTTCTGGGGAAATGCATTGTCAATTTTTACAGAAATGCAACCTATACATTTGTCATTGAACATTCGGCAGACAAAGATTAATCACTTATCAATAGATAAACGTCTGAGATCAACCTCTGACAAAAATATTTCTGACCTGCATTTTGGTTTTCTTGTAATCAGAAGTGAAATTAAAAATAAATCAAGAGTTCTGATAATTTCACAGATTTTGTTAATATCAATACAATAATTGATGTGCTTTGTTTGTAAGTTTCCTGCTGATACGTAGTCAAATAAATGTTCGTAAATATATATTTTTGTATCTATTGTTATATTTGTGTACTTATAATTTCCAGTAATTGTCAAGGACTCTTTCAAAATTGAGAATTAATAGGAAGTACTCTTCACTTCGGTCGCCGATTGAACTCGATATGCAATTTCATTCCGCTGTTTTGTTGCAATCAATCAGTTTAAATACATAAAATATATATTGTATTCCAGAATAAATATGCACTCGAATTGGCTTATTTCACGAAGGTTTTTGAATTATAACGCGTTATCCAAAAATATTAAATGGAAAACAACGTTTTTACAATATAGCAAATTGTTCTGTAGAGTAGGCTAATTGGATATCTGTAAATTGAAAAGTCTGTGTATGTTCCCGGAGAATTCTAAATGCAAGTAAAGATTTCGATATAATTATCAAATGTTTTATTATGATAGAAAAACAAAAGAAAGATCTTATGGAAATTTCGACATGTTTTTGTTGTCTGAATTACTTTATCACATGTATGATACAAAATATATTTAATTATCAATATTGTCGATATAGTTATTTCATATCATATTATGAAATGCTTTAATCTAAACAACGGACAATGCATGTCGGTGAATATAAGTACCAGTTTCCGTGTTGATAAATACTTATGTTATTATTAATCAAGCATATCACACTACACGACTTCTTTGAAGACATTATTAGTCTTTCTGTTTCCAATTTCGCTTTAATTTTTCGATGCGTCTTTCTAATATGAACAATGTTTCATTTAATGCTTATAGAGCGTTTTGGCTGTATAAGTTTGAAATGTTTTCATATATTTCCTATAAGTGATATATTTTGTATACAAGAGAAATTTGCTATTGCAATAGAGCTGCTAATTTGGTATGTAAATACAAACCAGCAGCACTCATTACGTTCATTTGATTGACGAAAAGTCCCTTATCATGTTTATAACATGGCAAATCAAATTCAACACATTTAACGAATGGAAAACAATTGTCATATTCATGACTTGGTATTTGCATTGATTCATATGGTAAATGTTGAGTAAATTTGGTTTTCTACCTAGCTAAACTGCTTACTTGTTTCATAGTTCGTAGAATTCAATTATATTGACACGGGTGGCCAAAACAAAAATGACTTAAAAGGTGAAAACGTAAAAAAAAATAGGCTACATTGTAATATAAACTTATTCACTAGAAAGACAAATAACTGTTTCATAAAATGCAACACAAAATGGCACAAAGACAAAGCTCATATTAAATACATATGAAAGACAAGATATGAAAATTTACGATATCACAATATCACAATTGTTGGATGTATCCAAGTCATCAGTATATACTCAAATATGGATAACCATTAAAGGTTAAAACTATACAGACAAAAAAGGTGGAAATTAAACAAGTAATTAAAATGACAAACAACGTAAGTATATATATAATCTATACTTTAAGACAATTGTGTATTATTTGTGCGGTAGATAGGAAAACAAGGTCTTCGTATCTTCCAATGAACTTTTTAAGAAACCGGACGAGACGTACTGTGACAAATCCTTCTTTCATTAAGTCAGTCTTAAGTCAGTATTAAAACGTTGACTACTTTTCCGTCTCTGTCCTTCATTCTCTTTTTCATGTCTTTCGTTTTTTTATGCCCCACCTACGATAGTAGAGGGGCATTATGTTTTCTGGTCTGTGCCTCCGTTCGTTCGTTCGTTCGTTCGTTCGTCCGTCTGTGCGTCCGTTCGCCTCAGGTTAAAGTTTTTGGTCAAGGTAGTTTTTGAAGAAGTTGAAGTTCAATCAATTTGAAACTTAGTACACATGTTCCCCATGATATGATCTTTCTAATTTTAATGCCAAAATATAGTTTTGACTCCAATTTCATGGTCCACTGAACAAAGAAAATGATAGTGCGAAGTTCAGGTTAAAGTTTTTGGTCAAGGTAGTTTTTGATGAAGTTAAAGTTACATCAACTTGAAACTTAGTACACATGTTCCCTATGATATGATCTTTCTAATTTTAATTCCAAATTTAAGTTTTGACCCCAATTTCACGGTCCACAGAACATAGAAAATGATTGTGCGAGTGGGGCATCCGTGTACTATGGACACATTCTTGTTTTCTAATCATTATATTCCGGTCGACCTTCTTTAGTATTTCTTTTTCCTTTGATGAGACTGCATATATATTTCTCATTGGACAATCATATACAAACAAACATCACTCTGGATAGATTATCATTTAGACTAAGTAAACACTGATTATCAAATGTCAAGATAATTTCAATCATTCGCTCTGTTAAGTGCAGAATTACAGATTCTGAAAGAAATTAAACAATAAAGCAATCTTGTTTAATCTGCCCCAAAATATTTCTGATTTTCGTAAAAACATAATTACGCGTTAACTTAAATATTAAATGGAAAACAATTTTTTATTCAAATTAGGAAATGTCAGCATTTATGGAAAAACAAATTCGTTTGCAAATTGTTTTGAAGAGTAGGTTAATTGGATTTCCATTAATGGAAAAACTTTTTGTTTGTTGCAGAAGAATGCTGCAATAATCAGGTTCACGGTACAAATACATTATTAACTATAATTATTTGAAGGTTTCTAACTGATAAAACACATAAAATGTATTACCTTTTGGAAAATGGAACACATTTTAAGTTATTTCAATTACTTTGTGAGCTTGAAAATTAATTATATTAAATTATTTTTATTTCAATGCTAAATATTTTATATTATTTGATGGAATGCACGTATTTGCATCAAACTCACAAGAATATTCTTTCCTATCAACATTTCTGATGAACTACTGTAAAAGTTATGTATGGTTGACATTAATATGTTGAAGTGCTGCACATGTTTATGCCATCACAATAGTTATATATAATGAAGATAATAAACAGATGATCAGATCATTTCACTTCCCATATATTAACTAAACAGTTATGGGAACAAAGTTCATATCGCATCTTCTTTTGTTAATGGAATAAGCATTGTCATATATGACCGCGTTTTAAAAGGTAGTTTTGCTAAATAAAAGAGAAAACAAGGGAACAGCTTAAATCTCAAACGGAGTTCATCCATCTGGTCTAAGGGCTCCAATCTTCTGCATTGTATGATTAACTCGTCTATAACATTGATCAGTTTATTTTCAATACTGAGAAGACCATTTTTATGATCGGTTACCTGAATTATTTTATTTCGAGGTCTAGCAAGAATGAATGCATGTCCAGGACGACATTATCAAAAAAATACAATTGGTGTGGATCCAAAGGGACGAAAGACGTAAATTTGATTGTCTGGTCTAATAGGAATAAGATAATAGTTACAGGATACCAGTCCAGAATCCACGAATGAAGTCCCTTAATGGATATACCTTTTTTTAAATGGCATATTACACTTAAATGAAAATTATGCAAATATGATAAATGTGGTAGTATATCTAAAGGTTGTTCATTCAACTTAAAACTTCTGTTTAAATCTTAGTGATTTTTGAATGTAAAGGATGAATGATTGTCTGAAAAATAAGTCCTATGTTAGTTTCGATCTTAACAAGGAAGTTAATATAATGACCAAAGTATACGCAAAACAGTACTGCTCTCTAAAATTCTAGTCATGACCCTTCATGAATTCTCCAAGACACCATGAAGGGGGCTAATAGTATGAGAAAGTAATTGACATTTTGGAGTCCAATGTAGAAAATACAAATTTGCTCGTCAATTTTGATTGCTTTGAAGTAAAGGGGGGAATATTTAAGTCCACACTCCTGTCACAAATGACACTCCAACCAAAATCGAAAGCTCAAACTCATCAACCGAACTGTCATAATCCCGACTTGGTACAGACATTTGTTATGTAGCAAATGATGGATTAATCCTGGTTTTATAGCTAGCTTAACATATCTCAAATAATCGAATATGTGTTTCCTTATTTCATAATCCAAGTGTATTCCTTAAAATTCCTTTTACTTCAGAAAAAAAAACATGAATGCAGTGTTCAGTCAATGGCCTTAATACATTCGACTTGTTATGAAACGTTCAAAATGTGTGTTTTTCACTTCCAAAAATTAAATCACAAAAACAATGAACCCTACAAATATGTAAAGCGGATAGTCCTTTATCAAATGGCAAAATCAAAAGCTCAAACACATCAAACGAATGGATAACAACTTCCTGTAAATATAGCAAAAAAATGTTTATTTTTATAACAAATTATACGCTATTTTAATTTTTCACACGGATAAATTCAATCGCCATAAACGATACATTATTAGATCTGTCAGATAAGTGCACTGTAGAAGCAATCAAATATTTTTGAGAAATTTAAGTATTGTCAATTTTCAACGTGAGTTGCTAGCGTATTGTAATGCACCTAGTTGAGCATACAGTGCACGTTTTAGCTGTCATTCAATTCGTTTTCATTTCCTATCCTTAACTATAAATAGTTTGCTTTGTACCGTAACACGTTTGTTTTTATTTCGTGTGGTTTTGAGTAGTTTCCTGGTGAGAAGCAATCCTCTTTTATATTCTGCTATCTACCAATTGTATGATGTTTATCTAGTTATTAAAAGTTCTTTTCTTAACTACCGGCGATTAACGAAAGAAAACTGTATCCTTAAAAGAATAGAATTATAGTTGGAGTTCATTTTCTTTCTAAATCAGCAAATCTGATCGTAGAGTACTTTTTGTATAAATGATGTATAAAGGTTGATGACTGTAGTATCATGTCACTGTTTATTCTTGTTCCTATCGTGTTTTTCCTATCATTCACTATTACTTATGAATTGCTTAGCCTGAGTTGATTGTCTGATACAAAGCTTTTTATCTTTACAAGTTGTCAATTATTTTACAAGAGCACATTGATTACTTTGTCCTCTATAAAATCATTTCTAATAGGAACTGTCATGAATATAGGAATGAAAGTAAACTCGATATAAATGGTAATTTTTTGTTAATTCTAGTCATAACATTAAACAGTCAAAGCAAATATAGATGGTTTTGTCATTGTATGTTAAACTGCCTCATTTTTATACCTATAACTCGAATTTGACATACACTGTTTAATTTTTGAAATGATCAATTTCGCCCACCTTAGTAGTAATATACCAAATTCCCCACCATATACCATACATTTCTCAATTTATACGGTGTAAAAGAGCTTGCAGCTCCTACTCAGACTTTGTAAAACGTCACCAGTATCTGAGCAGAAAGCAGAACCAAGGATATGTCAATGAAAGTTTCGTCATTTTTCTAAAAAAAAAAAAAAGTTCATTTGAAGGTACCATGGCCTTGTTGATAAATATTCTGTATAAACTTTAAAAATAATACACGTTGGTCTTGAAGGATAGATAATGGGTACTGACGCTATTTATCATTTAAATAACGTGTTATAGTATTCTTTTATTTGTCTTATTTTACTTTTAGTCTGTTCGTAGTGATACCCATTTGACGTGACTTTGGATTTATACATCCCGTCAGTGTGTTATTGTTCTATGACAATTCTCTAATTTTGTTTTTCATTTTTTGGTGGATGCACTCTGTCTTTATGCCTTTTGGTGTTTCTTTGATAGATATGAAGTGGCTCTGTACTGTAAACATCTCGTTATTGTTCTATCGAAAACATTTTTGAATTCTTTATTATTTATTTTTGCTAATATGCTTTGTCTATATGCCTTTGTTACATACCTGTTTGTTTTTATAGTGATGACGAGTTTAACACATCGTTGTCAATCAATGGAATTTTATGCATGCGACAAGTGAGAGGTTTAGTTAGCTTTAAAACCAGGTATAATTCACCATTTTCTACATAAGAATATGCAGGTACAAATGTACCAAGCGCGGAATATGACACGTGTTATCCATTCGTTCGATGTGTTTGAACTTTGACTTTACCATTAGATTATGGAATTTCCTTTTCGAATTTTCCTCAGAGTTTAATATTTTAGGATTTTTCTTTTTATCTCACCTGGCCCAGTGGTTCAAGTGAGTTTTTCTTATCACTTGCGTCCGTCGTCCGTTAACTTTCACAAAAATCGTTTACTCTAGAACTACTTAGTCAAAATTTAACCGAACTTAAAAATAGTTTAAAATAAAACATAAGGGTACAATCTAATTTTTTTTATATCACTAAAACCAAAGCATCTAGGAAAAAATTGACAGATTAAAAATGTTAATCGTGTCATGATCTATCTTTCCTGAAATTTTCAGACAAATCAGACAACCCGTTGTTGGATTGTTCCCCTGAATTGATAATTTTAAGGAATTTTTGGAGTTTTGGTTATAATCTTGATTATTATTGTAGAAAGATATAAACTTTAACCAGTAAAATCTTTAGCAAAGCAAGATCTACAAATAAGCCAAAGATCTCTTAAGGAGTTATTCATGAAATGTTTTAACATTTTTTTGTAAATTTTTGAAATCTTACAAAAATGTTCTCTTCTGAAACAACTGAGACAAATTTAACCAACCTTGGTCAAAATCTTTATCATTCTATCATGTTTTAAAAAATGTGTCCGATAAAAACTTGTTTTACTACTATTGATCATTGCAGTGTATTCTCTGTTTAATAGCCAATCTATCAATGACAAATACTTTTGAACAAATCAAAACTAACCTGTGAGAAGCAAGTTGTGGACCCTTAGTGAATATAAAATGATTCTTTAAAGAATATACTTCCGAAATTTATATTGTTGAACTATATTTATGGATGTATTTCTATCAATATCCAATATTGTATTCTTTTTTTTGACATCGAGAACAGTTAAATGAGGCATTTTTTTTTACCATAGTTAATGATTTATGGAAAGACTTTTCTTTGCCTTATGACATCTTTCGTTTCGTTTCTTTATGATGATGATTTGTAAGCTCATTTATATTCCACTTATATTATTTCAGTTGATTAGAATAGCGTGTCAGATTCATTCAAGATATGATATATAAAAAAGGGCGAGAAAAAAAGTACTTAAAAAGAACGACGTATAGCCTGGGCCTCAAGTTGACCAACATCTGTCAAACCTCTTATTACCATTATTGTTTTATGGGAAACATGACTTTAAGAAGTATTATGGTGAGTTGTATTCAAATATCGGTGTCATTGGAATCAGATGTGAGTTCTTAAAACATAAAAAACTGGATGGATCGTTTCTTCAACAGAAATTTGGATTCTTAACAGGTAATAACTATGTTACCCCACTGAAAGACTCAAATAATCGTATACAGCAGATTTAAAATAGATTCTTTTCAATGTCGAAGCGTTCTTTACTTTCACCTTCACATATATTATAATATCCTGTCACTCAATAATCAACTAAGTTGAACATGACAGCGAGTAATTGCATCTCAAATATACAATTTTTAATTTTAATTATACTTCCAAAACTTACGGTTCTGCTGCATATATTTATCGCTTTCCTCGATATTAACACGATTGGACGACTTCAAACTAGCAATAACATATTCTCTGTACATGTTGTTGAGCTTATATATCTCGGGTAATACGTCACGCAGGTTACTTTACCACTGTGACGTGGTGCAAAGTTAGCATTTAGTTTGAAAAATTGAAAAAAAATCACTATTTCAAAAGTATATCTACTTAACTCCTGGTTATAATATTGAACGTGGTCCGTTTACAGGTTTCAAATCGCCAGAAAGTGATATTTCGTTATTATTAGAAGAAAAATAAAACGAGAAACAATACGTTAGTTAGATCAAGCAAAAAGGCATGCATAATGCCACAAAAATTGGAAATGTGAAAGACATTTCTCCCAAAAAAAATATTTATCTGGCTTGCGACAAAGAAACTACTGCGAGCTCATCTACAAAAGAAAGATGGAAAATTGGTCATTAATGCAATTAAAGTGGTTTGCATAAGTAGTGTGAATAACCTGTCATTCAATATTCAATTGAAAAACTTTGTGTACATTTCAGAATTAAAAGCATTCATTAATGTAAACCGCTGGCTCAGGAAAGTTTTTAATTATTGAACTGAAAAAATGACAATTTTATTTAAACTTGTACTCATTTAAAGATATAAATAAGATCTAGACAATATTATGTAACATTAATGAAATTTTACAAATTACCCCTAACTAACCGAATTCAGGTAAATATATGCATTACAATTAATTCGAGCTTGATGGGTTTTCCCTTTGACAAAATTCCTCATGAAAATATTTGTGTTAAATATTTCTCTGAGCTGATTACCGTCAATGCAATGATTTGTTTTTTTATAATCTCTTACAGCTTTTAGCGTTTCCTGATATAATGTTTGCTCCTTGAAATTTATCTTTAAGGGAACGTTTGTTAACTCAGCATCACTTTAAGTTGCCGTTATTTTGTTTGCTTGGTAGATTTCTTTTTGGTTCTTGGAACATTTGAAGACACATCACTAACGTGTACTACTTTGACCGTTATTTACACATTTATAACATGTTGGTGATCACGTGCATTATGGTAATGGAAATAATTCAACCAAAGAATTTGAAAGTGATATTTGCTGCTTCTTTCGGGGATTTAGTAATCATAATAAAAAATAGTTGACATTGCTGAAATATGTTGAATAATAACATGTGATTATCATATTATTGTATAAATCAATCGATCATTTCCCGGTCTTAGGACTAACATCTGTATATTGAAATCTCCACGTTTTGCGATTACATCGTCCACTTGTCTTCGAATGAACAGATTTGTTAATTCTTTGGTATCTTTCGCTACCAGACATTCTTAGGTATCAAATAGCTATTTTATATCAAAAGCAATTCACAAAATCCTTTTCATGAAAATGTGACCTGTAGTATTTAGAAAGTTAACATGAATTCATGTCACGATGTACCAATGCTAGACAAGTAGACTTCAAATTTAATCTGCATAACTTGTATTGCAAAAAGAAGCTACTAATTTAATATCTTCAACAAAATGAAAGAATATTCAAAATCTGTAACTAACTGGATAAAGACAAAACAATTAATGTATTGTTTAAAGCAGCCTTGTTGCGTGCCTTGACTTAATATAAACTCATTTGTTTCTTTTTTGTATGGAGAAGGATGTGAAGTATTTTTAACATTTTGATGTTATTTTGTTGTATACATTTTGGAGATTTTTCACAATGCAAATTTGATTTGCGGACGTTAATGTAATTTTATTGTGATGTGCTACGAGTAGTCTTTCATAAAAGTCAGACTTAAGGAAAGTTACAAATAATGTATTGTAGCATATTTAAATCGTTATCGGCATTGCAATTCTATAGAACTGAAACTAAGTCAAGGTTTACCTACCAAATACAGAAAAGTAATTACCGAAATAGACAAACACAAACATTGCCAGTGAATTTTTTCAATCATATTATAACAGACATAAATCAAATTTAGTTTCTACTGAAATTATAAAGTTTAAACTCTCGTAACATAACAGTATCATAATTTTATGATGATGAATATCAACAACAATTTTGTAATAAATCAGGCCGTCGGTTTTATCGTTTATTTTATATCACATTTTGTCAGGTGGGTGCCTTTTATCTTGAACAATACCTTATGGGTTTGCTCATTGATCAAGGCCGAACAATGACCTACGACAGACAGAGGTGAAAGATCCCAAAAAAGTGGTGAAAACAAATCAGAATGACAAAAAACGAAAAACGTTCATAAAATTAATAACAAGACTCAGCAAAACGAACCACACCAAAAACCGATGTTGATCTCAGGTGCTCTGCATGGGTAGCAGATCGTTTAACTTCTTAAATTCGCGTCACTTGAACTCATTGGAACTATTTTACATATATATAGATGCATTAACATTTTTTAGAAATCTTTTTGTCAAATATATGTTTTATAGGAGCATTAGCTGCAAAACAACATGATTTTTGCATAATAATAATTCTGACAATAATATATATACTTTTTGGGGTATTCACGACAGATTGTAGATTTTAGGATCAGGAATAAATGGAATTTTCCCAGATATATTCATGACATAAAACCCGTTTTCAAAATTATAAATCATATACGCAAGTTATATTTTACGTGTTATGACAACTGTAGCTTATGTTATTATGAATATATTAAAGTATTCCTAAGCTTCCCAAGTCATGCTCATATGTCTGTGTTAATGACATCTTCATGTAATCTTATATGTTTAAATCATTGAATACAATGACTGTTTGACTTAATGTGAACGACGCTATTTTTAAAGTTATGTATATTCTTGTCTGACAAAATTGTGCATGCGATAAATCAATTCTTTGGAAAGTGTCATGTTTATAACCAATAATCTCCCGATTGACAATGATCGGGGATAATCTTGACAAGTTCAATATTCATTCAAATACGAAATCCTACTCTTATTATTATATCCTTGGTTAAAACCTTCTATAACAATATAACAGCTGCGGTGACACAACACTGTTGTCTGTCAGAACTCTTCACTATAGAGAGAGGCTGTAGACAGGGGGATCCTTTATCCCCATATATTTTCTTGCTATGTGCAGAAATATTAGGCATCTTGGTAAGAAATAGTAAGGAGATAAAGGGTATAACTATAGATGATAGAGAATTTGTACTTTCTCAATATGCAGATGATACAGAATTTGTACTTTCTCAATATGCAGATGATACATCATTGATATTAGATGGCTCGCCAGAGTCGATCGATGTATCTCTTCGTGTTCTCCAATTGTATGCTGAAATCTAAGGACTTAAGATTGATATAGAAAAAACAAGTGTTATCTGGATAGGTAGCAAAACATATAGCCAGGATCAAATTTGTGTAAGTGGGGATTGAAATGGGGCTCCAGTATAATTAAGCTGCTTGGAATTACGTTTTCAGTCGACCTAGATAGAATGATTAATTTAAATTATAGGCCAGTTTTAGATCATATAGACAACACTTTGAAAAAATGGTAAAAACAGTATCTCACATCCTTTGGAAAGATTACCATTTTAAAAACTTTGGTCATAGCTAAATTAAATCATCTGTTTCTATCTATCCCTAGTCCAGATGAGAATATGTTACGTAATTTAACAAATAAAATGTATGCTTTTATCTGGGATAATAAACCAGATAAGGTCAGGCGAGATCTTTCATGTCAAGATTATTATAAGGGTGGTTTAAAAATGCTAAATTTAAAAGCATTTACACAGGGATTAAAACTTACATAGGTAAGAAATCTGTATACTTCGAATTCAACGTGGGTGAGATTAGTCTCTATTGTGGAGCAAATAAATTTTATTGAAATAATTTATATTGGGCCTATTAAAAGGTCATCAAATAAATTTTGGCAAGAGGTTTTTGATGCTTGAAAAACCCTTAATCAAATAAGAAAAGATGTATTGATGAAATTCTATCATATTCTTTATGGGAGTTAGAAAACTTGAAAATTGGTGGTTCAAGAGTCCACTATAAAAACTGGGCAAATGCTGGAATTTGGACAGTGCACGATTTGTTAGATGACCAGGCTAAAGTTATGTCATTTCAAAATTTGCAACAATTAAATCAATTCAGGCCAAATATTTTACACTATTATGGAATAGCACACTCATTTAATGAGTGGTAAAACACGATCAATATTGAAGTAAAGGAGAAAAAAATTCATGCAATACTACCTTTTAACATAGGTATTTTCTTTTGATAAAAAAAGGTTTAAAAGGACATGTACAAAGTATTGAATGAAAAATATGTAGCATTTGCTGCAACGGAAAAATGGGAAAAACCATCTTAATATGACTGGTATTAACTGGAAAAAAATACACACTTGTTGAGCTGGTTCCAATATAGTAGAATTATCCATAGAATTTTGGAAACTAACTCACTACTTTACAACATGAAAATAAATAGTGATAACATCTGTTCATTTTGTAAAGAAGAACCAGAGACCATAGAACATTTATTTTGAAGCTGTCCGATGGTCGCCAGTCTCTGGCATGCACTAAACATCGGGATTTTTGAAATGACAAATATTGAACTACCTTTGAATATTATGATTATCTTATTTTGGTATCTACGAAAATTATAAATTGAATTTTGTTAAAAATAAGATTATTCTACTTTCAAAATACTATATTTACCGAACAAAACTACAAGAAGTTTTGCCTAATTTAAATGCTTTAAAAAACTATTTAAAGGAACACTTGAACTAAGAAAAATACATTTCATTTAAAAACCTCTCTGTAGAGGAATATAACAAATACTGGAGTCCCTCTGCCCTATCATAGAATAAATCATAAATGTTAAATTTTGATTGAAACACCACTTATATATATTGCAACAACAAATAAGATTTCAATGTTATAAGATATTTATTAATTTTCAACCTATTATTGCACCATCATATATATTCAATTGTTGTTTTATTTTTTAATACTTCCTTTCTGTGAAAATGCCATTCTGTATACCTTTGTTCATACATGTTGTGCCAGTCTATTTGTTACAATAAAGAAAATTCACTATAAAAAAAATTAAGTTATGAGTGGAATGAACTATACTGACTAGTCGTTGTTTTGCATTCCACTTAAATCAGTGACGAAAACAAAGTTCAGTCACAAGTGTTCAATATAAGTCTGTGTCGTTCGTTATAAGTTTTCATTTAAGAACCCTTCATCGTCATAATGTGGTGTGAAGAGAATCACTCAATACTATAAGCACATACGTGGGTGGTTTGTTTTTAACCAAATACTAGATTTCGGTAGACATAATGCGTACTTTTGAATTTTTTTCATTATGACGTGGGTTTTTTTACAACACAATTGCTTATCTTTATACAAAACTAATAACACTGAAGAATTGTTAAGATGTATATTTTTGGTAACTCGTATTGATGGTTTTTAGTTTACCATAACGAAACAGTAAGAAACATAATGAAGCGATATATTATGTTATTCATATGGTCATTAAAATAGTATTATAAGTAAAAAAAAGAACAGTTAATATTTACCCAAATATATGTTTTACCGAGTCATAAAGTCACTTACTGTTTCTACCATACTGGCAAAAAGTAAACTCACAAAAAAAAACTCCGAGGAAAATTAAAAACGGAAGGTCCTAATCAAATGACAAAATCAAATGATAAAACATATCAAAAGAATGGACAACAACTTTCATATTCCTGACTTGGAACAGGCATTTTCAAATGTTGAAATGATGGATTGAACCTGTTTTATAGCGCTTAACCTCTCACTTGTATGGCAGTCGCATCAAATTCCATTATCTTTACAACGATGTGTGAAGAGAACAGTCACAATCTGGGTACAAAAGTCATCATTGTGTCACAATCTCAAAACAAACATACATTTAACTAAAAAGCACAAATAAGCACATACATTGCTTCCCGTGTATTACGTCATAAATGTAAACGTCACATAGGATGAAATATTAAATAATTTTATTGTTAAAAGTTTTTTCAAAAAAATTATAATAAAAAAAAATCCTTACAAAAAGGTGACTGTGATCTCATGGGCTCCAGAGGAGTATGCAGAATTTTAACGATTACCTAAATTGACACTTTATTTATATTAAGAATATAAACTATTATTCTATTAACTTGTGTCGTTTACATTAATGAAATTTTTAAGAACATGTTTTATTTGATAAATTTATGTTTACGCTTTCGCATATTAAATTCAGAAATCAATTCTGAATTGAACCTTTGTCACAACCTTTCATGATATGTTTGTTTGCTTGTAAATGATTCCAAAGCTTGTTATTTTAATAGCCTGTAATCGACTATTCAACCCTCATGTTGGGATGGTGACTTATGTTTTTCGTGAATTTGAATTGATAAAATCGCATCAATCAATTATCTCAGTTGTTCCTACAATAAATTATTTAAATTCGATGCCACAGTACAATAAATCAATCTGTCTTTCTATAATTAAATAATTGGAAACACAGTGCTTACTGTTTACATTGTAATTCCAAAGTCTAATCGTATTTAGAAAAACATTGCGATAGTTTTATAAGAGTTGACCGAACAAGAAATAAAACGTAATTAATTCAATTACCGAAAATCGTTTACATGTTGAAATTATCACAAACTATTTTTTGTATGGCTTCAGTATGGTTGTTTATCCTGTGTATAATTTAAACAGTGAAATCTTTAAAATAATTATGAATATTTACGGATGATTCATGGTCAAACGATAGCAAAACAATTGATTTGCTAAGAAACCATATAGAGCACATACAAGTACTACACATATATTTATGTGTAAAGTGATGCTCATCAAGACGAATATTGTGCTACGCTATTCATATTTCACATTGTTCATGTCCGGACTTTTTATAGCTGACTATACAGTATGGATTTTATTCATTGTTGAAGGTTGTACGGTGACCTATACTTGTTTTAGTTAAATTGATTCAAAGTCTAAGAGGAAATATATCACACAAACAGATTTTTTATCAATAAATGTGTATATAATCATACATCATCCTTGGTGTAAACTATTAACCATCTGAACTTAACTCTGGATCGGAAGATCAATTCAATAAGTTTTGCAATGTTTCGTTATATTCTAGTTGTCCTTATGTTGAGCTTCGCGCTACTATCCCAAGCGGAATTTTAAGCGATCGTAAACATGATAAACCTCTTACCATAATATCTGCCTGTTCAATTCGGGAAGATGTAGTTCCCTTTTAGCAAATCAAACGCACACGCGACATTATAAAAAACCGTTATAAATTGTTCTCAACATAAGCAGGTATATTGTACATTAAAAGTGAAGTAAGGATATGGTTCATAGGCAATGCAAATCAAAATGTCTTCCTACATATAATTGATAATACAACCTAGATACTAGTACAAGAATATTGTCTTATCGAGTGATATATTGTAAACTGTACTTCGTAAACAATCAGTCTTATTCAAACAAAAAATATCTGTGAAACTGATTTATATCAAGATGCTTGATTTTTTCATTTACAAAATATATAATTCTGTTAATTGCCGTGTTTAAAAAAAAAACAATCGGCAGTCAGTCCTGAGACGAAAACCAGCTGTTTTCTTCGTCTTGTCGACTTGTTATTTAATGTATATTGAGTTGGACTTCCTATCTGATATTCTTTGAAAGAATAAACATAATTATGCATTGTCCTTTAACTACCCTTCCCAATATAGAGACGGTGTTTTCTCACTATATATGTGTCATATATTGGTGACTATATTGAACGTATATACCCCATCGAATTTATGATAAAGGTTACACTAGATCCAGAAAAAATTGACGATGAAGGTTGACATTTTGTATGCATGCCGTATGCAAATCTGATGTTCCAGAGCAGAATAAAAACCATCATATCACATATTTGGGTGACGAGTATTACAGAATTCTTGCTCACAAACGTTATATCATTCACAGTTATCATATCAATAATCGATTTGCATAATTTTGTAAACAAGGAAAAAGTAAAATCACAAAAATACTGAACTCCTAGGAAAATTCAAAAGGAAAAGTCCCTTATCAAATGGCAAAATCAAATGATAACTAACCTTTACGACAAAAGAGATGATTTCAGCTTCACAATTTGGACCTTTTCATTTTTAAACAAAGAGCTCTCAATGGTAAAGTTGAAATCAACAAATCGTTAATTTTACGATTGCCATCACGGTTTTGTTGACCGCTATGGAATTATTGTCGATTTCAAGATTTAAGTCCTAATCAAAATGGCATTATCAAAAGCAAAACACATAAACTGTCATAAATTTGACTTGGTACAGGCATTTTCTTATGTAGAAAATGGTGGATTGAACAGTCGCTTCAAATTCCATTAAATTTACAACAATGCGTAAACAAAACAGACATAATGAATAAAAGTGTCAAAATAGGGGTACAGCAGTCATCACTATGTCACAATCTCAATTAGAACAAAAACAAACAAATATTTAACAAAGAAGCACACAAAAGCATCTTTAAAATTTAACAACCACATTCATTACTTACTTATATATGGATTTTATATCAACCCATAACGGATTAAAATATTTGAAGTCCTGTGACTGAATGACAAGGTTCACATCAACTCTAGTGTAAAGTTTTGTATATGCGATAACATCTTTCTTCCGGTTTTGTAGATTCAATATAAACAATCACAATAAATATGTATATCGAAGTGGATCTCCATCATTGACCTCTTGACAAATTTATCAGATACAGCGAGAGAAGATAATATTCAGACTTTCCAATTGTAATTTAAATCACTGCAAGAAGAGATAATATTCAGATTTTCACATTGTAATTTAAATCACTGCAAGAAGAGATAATATTCAGATTTTCCAATTGTAATTCAAATCACTGCAAGAAGAGATAATATTCAGTCTTTCCAATTGTAATTTAAATCACTGCAAGAAGAGATAATATTCAGATTTTCCAATTGTAATTTAAATCACTGCAAGAAGAGATAATATTCAGACTTTCCAATTGTAATTTAAATCACTCCAAGAAGAGATAATATTCAGACTTTCCAATTGTAATTTAAATCACTGCAAGAAGAGATAATATTCAGATTTTCCAATTGTAATTCAAATCACTGCAAGAAGAGATAATATTCAGTCTTTCCAATGGTAATAACAGATCACTGCAAGAAGAGATAATGTTCAGACCTTCCCATTGCAATCACAGATCACTGCAGAGATGTATATTCATGCACATTTCCCACAACAGAGATAGGGACACTTACACAAACATCGGACGACTGAAAAAACATGTTCTGTAATTTTTGTCCTATTTTCACATTTCCTGACCGGTGTGAGAAAAATATTTCTCCTCACTAGTGAAAAATCTGTTCTCGGCAAATGATTAGTGGAAATTTCATTGTGACGTTAAATTTTCTTATTGTGACGTCATGAAAAAGGCGACCATGCCTGATGACGCCACATCAAAATTACACACCTTTCCTCAAATCTTTGAAAAGTAAGGATATAAAATCATAAGAGAAACAGATTCCACCACTGTAACTCGTGAATTACGATATTTCTCCACTCTCAACAGTTGAATTTCAATTATTGAAAATGCTCGGTAAGCCTCGCGCTTTAAATATTTAAATTTAACTGTCTCGAGTGGAGAAATATCGTAATTCACTTGTTGCAGTTGTGGAATCTATATTTCCACTATCATTAATATTTCCCTTTTACTTATCCATAATGCATTGGACACAGAACAAAACACAGGCAAGGGAGTGCCAAAAACCTATAGCATATATACAATTAAGCTGTTACACGGACGCAACAAATGATTGCTTGTGATTGTTATGAAACAATGTTTAACCAGAAAGTATTCACACGTCCACGCTTTTATACATGTCTCTCAATAACCGTTCATGTCAAAAACTCCAGAATTCAATACGATGCATCTAGTTTATTTGATTCAACTATAATATCTTAACGAAACATTTTTAAAACCTTTGATAACAGCAAAATCATAGATGCACCCTTCCAGGGCCACTAACATTTTGATCTGCACCATTTAGGCCAACAACGAATCAAAGCATTTGACAGTTATGATTATCATCATTTATTTAATTTTTATTATACCTGACAGCTTTTTAGGCATATTTGAAGCTGTAACTATTGGCGTCATATAACTATAACTTTTTATTTGTGGCGTCAGCCATTTTATCTGTTACTGTCAACATTTTAAGAAGACGTGTACAACAAACAACGGACACATACGATGTATAACATAACTTTGAAATTCATTTATTCCTTATTTTAGGTACCTATATTGTATAATCAAAAATTATTGGTGAAGGTCAGAAAGATATGTATCATACATGTGACCGTGACAGTCTCATTCTTATCCAAGTAATGCCACGTTGTAATGAAATTCACAGTTCAAAATTAGATCAGTTTTGCTCTTTTGCCGAAAAATTGGTATCAGCTTATTTCAGTTTACATATATCTCTCGTGCATATAAATTATCGTTCATGTACGCATTGTTATATTTAGATTATAACTGTTTTATAAATATTGCGAGTTTCCACAACCAAATAAAGAATGTCGAAATTTGTAAGCTTATATATTATACAGAGTTTTACATACTCAATGTAGAGAATTATGATATCAACTGGGTTTATAATGTTAATGTAAAATTTGTTGTTTTTGTCGCTGATTCTACAGAATAAATGTTATGCCCTTTGGTTTTACGACTATTTAACACACTCAATATGACAACCGTTGTGACATATTTTGAAATACCTCTAGGTTTTCTTTCACCTATCAAATCCGAATCACATAAATGAACTACAATTAAAAACCAAGAATGTGTCCATAGTACACGGATGCCCCACTCGCACCGTCATTTTCTATGTTCAGTGGACCGTGAAATTAGGGTCAAAACTTTAATTTGGAATTAAAATTAGAAAGATCATACCATAGGGAACATGTGTACTAAGTTTCAAGTTGATGTAACTTAAACTTCACCAAAAACTACCTTGACCAAAACCTTTAACCTGAACTTCGCACTATCATTTTCTATGTTCAGTGGACCATGAAATTGGGGTCAAAACTATAATTTGGCATTAAAATTAAAAAGATCATATCATGGGGAACATGTGTACTAAGTTTCAAGTTGATTGGGGCTAAACTTTTTCAAAAACTACCTTGACCATAAACTTTAACCTGAAGCGACCGGACGAACGGATGGACGGAGGCACAGACCAGAAAACATAATGCCCCTCTACTATCGTAGGTTGGGCATAAAACATAGTAGACTAACAAAGGCCAGAGGCTCCTCACTTACGACAGACGCCAAAAAGGCCTTTCAATTTTATCTGAATTGTCATCGGTTGTTTTACTACAAAACGAATTAAGGGTAACCAGGCATTCCTATCATTTTGAAAATAACAGCAGTTATATTTTATTACATATAATACAATGCAGTTTTTAATAAGGCGTACACATCTTTATATATCAAGTGTTTGGTCCATTTAGGATACAACAGTGTATAGAAGTTCATTGGAAAAGTGTGATTCTGTATGCATCAAGCGAACCATTGAATGTACCTCTGTAAGCCTGTGTATGTTATGTACTTGTATCTAAGATGTATCTTTCTAATAGCATTTTTGGTTGATGAGTGATTTTTATCAACATCCAGTGGCAAATATAACATGCCATTTGATAACGAAAACAATTAAACACGTATTACTGGATGAAGGCAAGAACGTTAACTTTCAAAAAAACCAATGGACATGAGAGCAGTTAAAAAAGAAACATGCTATCCTTGGACACTTCCAGAAGTTGTTTGTAAGGTTCTGAATTTTCCTACAATTTATCATTCATCCTATAAGCGGTTTTATGTAAACATTTTATTTGTGCGTGTATGTGTATTTATATTTCCACCTCTCTTTGAAAATATGTGTTTTGATAATCAATGAGTCTTGTCTCCAACAGTGTTAAAACGACGTACAAGTTTCAAATCGACTTCTGAAATATGCACACAGAATATGAAAATTTGCCAATATGATACAATTTGATACTGACTTTTCGTTTTAAAGCAACGCGTTCGGATCATTTGAAAGTTTTATAAACATATTTACAATTGCATTACCAATCAAAATGTTCATTCTACGAATATCAGTTGGATCAACTCATCAATTTAGGATTAAAACTTATTAATGTGGATTTCTAACATTGCAACCTTCTAACATGGGAATCAAACTCATTAAATTAAGCGTAATTAATACTTTGATTGGCATCCTAAACTGGATTTGATTATATTATGTTATCCGACCTGACATATTGACATATTTAGATTGTTGAATTTAGCATTTTAGATATTATTAAAAGAAGATGCATTTTATATGATTAGAATTCCAATCGATCAGAAACGCTATAGAAACCTTGTTATTGACTGCCAACGTATGCTATTATCTGGGGTTTTCTAATCTAATTAGGCATTATCACATTTCAACTAGTTTTTAAGTATCATCATCTACGATTTTAACATTCATTATTGGCACGTACCCTTTTAACCTTTCGTCTTATTGGATTTATTTTAACCATTCTAATTTAATATAACGTTGACTTTGACAAATAATGAAACACGAGAGGTCTTCCTCGTCTGTAAATACAATTAGGGTTCTGTTTTCTTTTTTTAATTCTACATTTAGCATATACTGAATCTTTGAAGACTATAAAATGCACAGTACAATTATAAAAAAGATACAGAACATTCAAGTCCACAATTTCCACGTGCATCGATAATATTTCATAGTTTCCAACATTTGACGGATTCAAATATGTACAGTACATACTAAGCAACAATTCAAAACAGGAATTTAAACAAAAAATGACCAACAGTACTTTGTTGCTAATAACAGATCCAAGGTACGGCTAATGAAATAAAAGATACTTGAAAATTACTATATCTATATTAAATTTCCTTTTGTAAATTCTTTTTGTTAGCAATAACATGGAATCTACTTTTAACGTAGTTTCAATCAATTCTGTATGATATTCATCAATAGCAGATCGGTACTAGTTTCGTAGCTAGATAATACTGTGCGAGGCGGAAATTAAACGTTTAATAACAAGCAAACATTAATTATCGCTTGATTTCAACCTGGGCTATTCAGTTTTTATGTTATAATAAACAAACTTTTGGTGAGCTTATTATTATTATTGAAACATAATTATGGGAATTGATATTGTGCGATATCTTGTTCAAGTTTTTAGATATGTTTCTCTAAAAACAAAGGATAAAACCTATCATCTGTGTGTAAAAATCTTATGGAAATGCCGCACAATATATTTTATCGTTTTTTCCCCATTGTTTTTGACGTTTTTAACCTACACAAATTCACAACATTATTGTATTCTTTGAAACTTTTACGCAGAAAGCCTTAGATTCTCGAACGGCTTGTTACTTATTACATTACCTCGAACTGAACATCAAGGCTTGTTTTCTTAATATGCCAGCGATAAAGGTCGAGTTGCTTTTTGTATCTTTGTAAATGTGTCAACTGTAATGAAGAGCGAGGTGCATTTGTTTCGGCAAGTATTTTATTTAAACTATCATTGTTTCCGTATTTGATAATTTATTTTCTTTAAATAAGCAAGACAATCTGTTGAGTGCTCAGCAACCGTGTTGCTTAAACTTGTTATTCTTCGAACACAATACTTAGGTCTATAATTTTCTACAAAATAATGAGATAAATATTCTGATTCATTTTTATCGCTATTCTACTAAAAACATAATAAACCCCTTTAAAACTGGTCAAACATGTAAAAAGGCTGCTAAAGTTTTCTTGCACTTATGATTTAGTGATAAACTGATCATCAAACAAGACAGAAGTCGTGGCAACTATCGTTTTTCTTTAAGTTTTACTTTCATTATGTACTAATTCACCTTGGTGAGTAGAATCTTCAGATAATAGAGGCAAGCTTCCGTTGTTGGAATCGCAGTCTGCTTTCTTCAAACTATTATTTGATTTAGTATGATGTTCGTTTTCTTCTAATACATTTAGTAAAGCACTGTTTTCATTGTTCACATGAGTATTTGTCTGTTCATCATTCTTGCCAGGTTGTTTGTCTAATTCATTATCAACATAAAGAGTCTTATCATACATCGTATCTTTTCCACCATACATCTGGAAAAAAAGAATTTTACTTGAGATGTTTCATATTACCTTTTTCTTGTGTGTTGTTTGTGTATATTATCTAGCGTTATTTTAATTATAGTGTGCTATCTATTCTAGGAAAAAAGTTATAATATTAGAAGTTTTTAACAGCAGAATTAAACAATTATAGAATAACTAATCGAAAAATACAAGTTCAATATTTTGAAAATTAGAATTCTTCGATTAGGTATCTTTTGTTGGCCATCACATCTTAAATGGAAATAAAGCAGATGTAAGAGTCGTGTAATTATCGGCTTTATTTCACTTTTGAATTATCATTGCAACTTTGTTTGTTCATGAACATCAAAAACATTGCTAGTTGATACATGTCTATCTTATACCGTACAATAAACTTTTAATCGTAAACCACTAGTTATTTTTTCACAATGTTTTCAGAATGCATTCATAATGTGCAAAAAAATCATTTTAGGGATAGATTTTAACAATCAAAGTCGTCTTAATATTTTTTGAGCAGTCGATCAGATTATCTATATTGGTTGAAAAATGTACAGAAGATATAGTTTACATTTTAGGAAAGGTGTGCTCTAATCCAGACAGATAATCAGGTCTAATCAACACCAGATTTGCTGACATGTTTTTTTCAATGATACACAGTTGTCAAAACACAAAATAAGACCTTGGGTTTGCATTTTTTTACTAGGAAAATAATATATATCTGATAATGCTTATAATTTGTTTCGCAGGTGTGTCTAATTTTCATTGGACATTCCATGGACATTAAACCGTGTCTATATTATAATATGTTTTATTTCATAAATAAGAAATACAAAAGGTTTGTCTAGTTCAGTTCCAACAGTACGGACCAAACGACAAAAACTGACAAAACAAAATCATTAGGAAAAATTTTAGCACCATACACCTTTCAAGAGAGGACAGACGTGGACTAAGACTCCTATAGCTATGATAGGTTGCATTTCCGTTAATATTGACAATACAATTTCCCATAGGAGCTCCTTTTACGGCTAAAACTGTACAACTTTTACTATGAAGTTTTTCAAAAAAATCTTATCCTAGAGTTGAAAGTTCATATGCACTACAATTTTTTTCAAAGGTCAAAATATAGGGCTGTGCGACATATTTTCATTGTTTATATGCCATGAACTTCTCAGATTTTAAACTAACACTAATTTTCTTAACTACCCCTGCCTCGAATGAAAGGTTACCACAGAATTCAATATAAACAATATGCACATGTATATTTACTGGTAACATTTCCAATGTATGTCTCTATGAGATGCAACATACATATCACAACTGGGAACCAGTATGTTAATAAAATTAATTTTCTATGAATATTCTAGATCTCCCCAAAAGAGGCGTGGTTTGAGAAACAGCTGTATTTACAAAGTGCAACCTTTATCGGTACATAAACTGAACACGATGTAAAAGTAAAACGGCTCGAATGTAAATATAATTATATTAAGTAGAAGCAATAAAACCACTTTACACAAAACCGGATTATCTTGGAGGTAATGAGTTTCTGTTCTACTAATTACATCCGCCACCTTGTTTATGAGAGGTTATTGTCCAGTGATTATTTGTATTCTACGTTTACCGCGATAAGGAAGTATACATAGTCCCCAACGCGTTAATTGGAACATAAACATGGTAATTTGTAACACAGGTTATTATCACGGTCAAACGTAAATACATGACTGAAACCTGCAGAATAAACATAAAAATATATGGTTGCAAAATTCTAAATGCTCTAAATTTCTTACCTCTGGTTTTTTATAGTTATAACCTAATCTCATAGCATTTTTTACGGACTCCGGTAAGAAGAAAAAAAGTTCATCTACGATTGATATTAAGTACATTGGATTGGATTCTTCTGGTTTTGTATAACCTGAAATTATAAAAAATAAATAAATGCAACTTAAAAAACACACTTTTAAAATTGTAGAATGGCCGCTATTTGAAAATATTGAAATGTTATGTCATTAGTTTAATCATTTTTAAACAGATGAATTAAGAAACATAGAAATCCATTTGTTTAGTTACAAACATGTAAGTGCTATCGTTTGTCAGATTTCTTTTGTGTGATTACTTAAAAGTAACATCCGTCGTTATTCTTATGTGAAGATATTCAACAATTAAAATTGAATTTCAATGATAATATAATCGAGAATCAGAGGACGTGAGAGAACTACCAAATCTCATAATTCAAACTAACCAGGTGTACAAACGTTGATTTTTAATTTTGCTATGAGATTAAAAACCATTAACTCATTTATATGTATTATTATAAGCCTCTGTAAAAGTCTTATAAAATCTTCGTTATTTTTAATAGCTTTTGAGAACTTTAACTTGTCATAAAAAAGCTATGAGACAACAAGAGAGAACATTTTCCCCCAAAATGGCTAATATCTCGAAAAAAACACATTGACATATATTATTTTGCGTTTTTGGTTCCTTTATTTCACTCCTATCAATATTTACTAGTGTTATGAAAGCTTGTTATTTTGAAACTGAGTAGCAAAATTCCTTAACCTCTGTGTTATTTGGTCTTTTGTGGTGAGTTATATCATTGGCAATCATACCACATCATCTTGTTATTATATCATCAATGATGTTTCATTCTTGTATATTCGCCGTTTATTTTGTCGTTAAAAGTAAAATACTGAACTCCGAGGAAAATTCAAATAGGAAAGTCCTTGTTCAAATTGCAAATCAAGAGCTCGAACACATCAAACATATGTATAACATCTGTCATATTCCTGACTTATTACAGGCATGTAGAAAATGGTGGATTAAATATGGTTTTCAAGCTAGCTAAACCTCTCACTGGTATGGCAGTCTCATCAAATTCTACTACATTGACAACAATGTGTGACAAAACAAACAGACATAAAAGGTAAAAATGTCAAAAAGGGGTACAGCAGTCAATTTTGTGTTATAATCTTAATCACTATAAAGAAAACAAGTAATTCATTAAAGGAATTTTACCTGTCAGAAAACTAAAAATACTGCCAACAATCATCACAGCAAATATACCAATCACACCGAACCATGGATAGGCAATGGAATAAAAATAATCTAAACCACTCCTAAAACAAGACAAACATAGCTGTTAATCTCTACAAAAAATAAACCAAATAACCCCCGATCACGAATTACTAATAAAGGGGACATACAATATATCCTTCCTGAAAGAAAATACCAGTACTAAGAATTAGTGTTACATCAAATATATCAATTAAGAAAGTATAATATGCGGTAAGTCAATCTAAACCAACATTTAGGCTGGACATTTATTAATTTACCGTATTTCTTACTTATACTGTTTTATACAAATATGATATAGACTGAACTTTGCACAGAAATTTATCTAATATTATATTGTTTACGTTAATAAAAAGTAGAAAAAATCGTGACATTAGTGATGATTTTGCAAAAACATGTACAAGGACTAGTATATATATGAACTATAATTGTTATATATTAATAGCATATATTCTTACGGTATGTGGTCAATCATCGGAGATTCTGTGGTTAAAACAGTGGAATGGTAATCATATACCGGAGACGACATCAGTGTTGACACATTGTACAGTGATGTTATGTTCGTCAAGGGTGCATAACACTTGTCTATGGGAGCTGACGGTAATGGTACAGCTTTACGAACATTTGGAGATATGTACTGGCCCGTTGTTATCCACGTGATCAATACAATTCCCGAAATTGTTCCAATAAACGCCCCCTGTTATAAATTTGTTAAACAAACATCATAAATTTCAAATTTATCTTCATAGAATTTCATAACTAAAACTTGGAAACAATGATAAGTCACGGTTTAAGGTGGTATGGGTGTCTTTCGCCATGTTGGATTGTGAAAAACAGAGAATCTAAGGTTCATATTTTCTATCAAATTAGCAAAATTTGATGCGGGAATGCAGATATTTAATGTGAATTTTCATTTAAAAGAACCAATTTATAAGAACATAACTGATAAGTATTAATATTTTTACAAATGTTGATTATTTTTGGTTGTTTCTAAATATTTTCAAATTAGCATTTTAAGAGGAGGTAACTCTAAAACAATGCATTTTCTGAAGGAATCTACATGAAATTTTCCTATTTGGTCTTTTAGCCGGAAAAAACGTACGGTGACCCTATCTTTTCTTTTGATATTCTCAAAGTATTGTCTGAAAGCTATCTTTTCCTAATTTATTTTACAATTCTATCATTTTGTTTAGTTTCTATTCACAAAATTGTGTTTTTTCCTGTATAATCCATACAAAATGTGTCATTTTGTGACAGCCTGTAGCTTGATAAAATGCGCGGTGACCTATCATTTTTGTGATATTTTTGAACATGTATCAATAGATACTACATTTTGGCAAAGTATGAACAAATTCTATCATTTTTGTTTTAGACTCCCATACCACCTTAAATACAAATATGATTCAAGATTCCTACCTCAGGTGCTTGAACATTAACCATTGAAAGTCATATCACAGTTGAAAAATTTACGTGTTACCATTGATATTTAATTTGGTTCAAGGAACATTATGATTGTTTTTGCAGGTAATATCATTGCTAATATTTATAGAATTACATTAAATGCCACAGCAGGTTTACCTCTTAACCAATTTGTTTAATTACTCTTGAATTATCAAACAGATAACGAAATTCAAATGGTAAGGCTTTTGCATACACCAATGATACACAAGAAATAAATTTTACAAAACCTTCTTGAATGTTCATAAGTTTTCTCTCTCATACCTATAAAGTGTATTAAACGTGTAACGAACGTACTAGAACGTGTTGTGCAAGACAATAAAATCATTAACAATACTGACAACAAAACTATTTGAATTTGTTTGAAGTTAAATTTGCATTAAAGTTATTGAGTCACGATACTTATTAATAGATGGTTATATACTTGTTGTCTGGCGATTGCTCTTTCAAAAGATGCTATGTTTATACATAAGGGATATTTTAGTAAAGAGGTATTGGACAAGTCCGTTTAAATCATATGCAAAACATGTGTATACTAACCTTAGCGTTTGCCCAGGGGCAGAAACATCCCAAAAGAAATAAACCAGTAAGCGGACCACCAACTGCTGCTAGAATGGTTCCAGTTATCTTGAAATATAAGAATTACTTTCTATTTAACTTCCAAAGGGGAATTACAACAAAATTTTTGAATATGCAATCAAACTTTGATTGTGTGACTTTAAGCAGAGGCAGCTGGTAACGATTCTCAGTTCTCTCTCGTAAAGATCTTGATTGACTCCATTCGTATAAAAAGGCCTCTTTGCCTTACATATCTATGCCAGTGATCATACAATAAAGTTAAAGATAGTCTATAGAACAATCCTAAAAGATAATTTCTAATTATATGTCTTAGTCATAATAATAACATCCATTTTCCTGGCTCATTGTAAAAGAAAAACCAATATAGGTCAAAGTACGGTCTTCAAGGTGCCAGACCACCAATTAAAAATCTGTTCAACCAAATTTTGCAACTTTCACAGCTTTCTAAATATTTAACCTTAAATTAAACTTCATAGAAACCAGTTATATCCTGAATTGTACAGGTTTCAGTTTTCTACAAGCCAATTTTCAACATACCTTTAAAGCCTTCTAAGAAAAAACTGACCTTCGAATAGAGGTTCTCCAAAAATAACCCATGGTTTTCTAGAAATCTTAAATTAGTATACAATGGAACGTATTAATCTTTAATTTTTCAGGCAAACACAAAGACAAGTAAATTTATGCACAAAATAATCTAACTATATTTCTCAAAGTTTGATTTCTACAAATTCGTTGGTTAGTTTAAGTAAAAAAGGACATTAACGATTTTGTGTCAGAGTACGTAGGGCTACGTTTACATACGTTCTAAAAGAGGGACGAAAGATACCAAAGGGACAGTCAAACTCACAAATTCAAGCAAACTGACAACGCCATGGCTAAAAATGAAAAAGACAAACAGACAAACAACAGCACACATGACACAACACAGAAAACTAAAGAATAAACAGCACGAACCCCACCAAAAAATAGGGGTGATCTCAGGTGCTCCGGAAGGGTAAGCAGCACCTGCTCCACATGTGGCACCCGTCGTGTTGCTTATGTGATAACAAATTCGGTAAATAGTCTAATTCGGTAGGTCACATTCATGAAAGGGAAGGGGATTGTAGTTACGACGTAAGGAACATATCCGATATCATTTTTGAAACGGTTATTCCATAACGTCAACCAACTCGTGATCACGTCCGTAAAATTTACGAAGGGATGATTTCAACTTCACCATTTGAAATTCTTGGTTTAATAGCTACCTTGTGAGCAGCAACCCTCTATCAAGAAAATCATGATAGGAACTGCAAGCACAGGAATATCGTGTCAATTGGCAGATAAATACCCCGTATGCAGGTGCTGCTGGAATGGTGCTACATAGAAATGGAAAGTTCACAATTGGAAAACTGAAATCATCTCTTTTGTCGTAAAGTTTTGTTTTCAACCGACCCTCATTGTCAATTTCTAGATGTAAGTCAAGATATGAGGCCGACTTAACTGTATCTGTAGTATCCTCTATCTCAAGTTCGATGGGATAGATGCGTTCCACATAGTCACCAAATTTTGAATTATTTAGTGAAAGAACATCATCTATATAGCGGAAAGCAAGAGTTAAAGGATATTGCTAACTTCTTATCTTTCTTCCTAAGAAATTCCTGCATGAAGTCAGCCTCATAATAATAAAGACACAAGTCGGCAAGTAGAGGTGCACAGTTTGTTCCCATTGGAATGCCGACAGTCTGTTAAAAAACACGTCCTTCGAACGTAACAAATGTGTTGTCAATCAAGAAATCAAGCATCTTGATATCAGTTTCAGAGAATTTTTTGTTTGAATCAGAGTGATCCTTTACAAAGTAGGATTTATCCCTTCCTAAGACAAGATACTTGTATCTACGTTGGCCATTCTTTTTTATGACGCAAAGCAACACCAACTCTTTCAATTTATCTTTTAGTTTGGAATGTGGAATACTTGTTTAAAGAGTAGAAAAGTCAAATGTTTTAATACTGTTGCAAGATGAAAGAGAGTTAGATTGTATGTACTCTAAAAGATCTTTGGAATTTTTAAGTATCCACATCTGATTCACGCCACCTCTAAAATAGGCAGGTTCACAATAACTTTGAAGCCCGTCGTTGATTGCTGATAAAATAGATGTTGATAATTTAGAAAAAGGTTTCGTGGAGCACTTGGAAGACCAAGCAATATACTGTTGTTTGTAAGGACACTGATGTAGTTTAGGTATCCAATACAGTGATGGGAGATCCAGTTCTTCATCTTTGGTTGAAATTCCAAAGGAACATAGAACAGACCTATGATTATCCAGAATTTCCTCTTTGGTAAGTGTCGTGAGGGTATATGTTGAGTTTCCATGTGAATTGTCAATACCTAATTCGTTTATCAAGAAGTTAATGTAATGGGTTTTACACACAAAACGATGTTGTTTGGGGCTTTATCTGCGGGGACAACAACATATTTGTCATGGAGGTAGGATAGGTGTTTTGCAACATTTCGGTCTTGATTGACGTAGCATGGGCATTGATAGACCCATTCAGTTTCTTAATTCTGATTTGTATCAACGACCTTACTGCCTTTATCCATTTGGAAAGAGTGTCTACGTCTTCCTTCTCGCGATTAGCCCATTGCCTGGCATAATCCTCGACTGAATCCATCAAAATTTTAAAGTTGTATTTCCCATTGATGGATTAAGGCTCACGATATTTAGGACCTTTCGATAACACATTTCGTAGAGAAGTGTTATTAAAAGTGTTCTAAATTAGAGGGAACAAGTGGTGGTCTAACACCTTCACTACAGAGCTTTGGCGCAAACCGAACAGCACGCTATCAAGGGCCTAAAAAACTAGTGTAAAACTATTCAAACGGGAAAACAAACGGTCTAATCCATATAAAATAAGCGAGAAACGAGAAACACTTATGACCAACATAAACATACGACAATTACTGAACATCCGTTTCCTGACTTAGGACAGGTGCAAACAAATGCAGCCGGTTTAAACGTTTTAAAGTACCAGCCTTCAACCTTATCCAAAACAACAGTTTAATATCACAAAAAAAAAGACATACTATAAATATCAATTGAAATGGCTTACCTCAATCAAAAAACATATTACACAAGTGAACATTCAATGAACGAATAATTTGATCTATGACAATAAAGTTGACATTAACAGGTTTTCTTTCATTTTTGTTGTTTTTGGTTTTTAGTTCTTTTTAGTTTTGTAGATTGACATTGTATTTTATGTATGTCCTTATCTTTTCTGCATCGCAATATGGTGATTTGACTCTTAAAGTTTATGCGGAAATACACGTAATTTAACTCATATTTGTATTTTATCTACACTGCAAAATCTAAATAAAACGGACTTTAAGTTTAGAATATTCAACTTTTACTTCACAATCCTGCTAGATGACTCAACAATGATGACCTCAACATAATACACGAAACTTTTTCGTCAAAGGGCCGATATACAACTTAAGATACTAACGAATTTATTTTAGAATTATGCCGACCAATGGTAAAAAATGAAAGAAGGAAGTACGTACGTACACATTCAGTATTGCGTAAGAGATGAGGTCTTTGATACAAGTCAAAGTTACAAACGTTGATGGGTAAGCCGATGCTAGAATGGTTACTGCTGAAAAGAAATTTATTGCAAAAGGCTTTTGTTATAAAAAAGTCTTTCTCAAGTGTATGTGGCTTCCAAATTGTATCCATCGCAACTCTAGAGAACAATTGTGTCAGCAGGAATTTAGTTTTTACTAACTATAGTGTAATGATTTGCATTGTTACGAAGTTGCCTAGTATGTTTTTCGAGATAGCATCATTGATGATTAACTTAATCTTACCGTTTTTGTTTGATTTGTTTTGCAGAATTAAACCTTGTTATTCATGTACCTGTGTTAATGTTCCACCAATGAGAGACACCACAAGTGCTACACAAACAGCCACAATTCCAAACACTATGACTAATATATAAATGAAAACATTATGACTAATATATAAATGAAAACATTATGACTAATATATAAATGAAAACATTATGACTTAAATGTTAGTGAAATAAATTTGAATAAGATTAGTTGGATTTCATATTAAAACTTAAGAACATATTTATAGTTTTCATCATTCTTATTAATACCCTTTGGCTTTGCATTTTCGGAAAGGAAGTTTAAACGAAAGATCCGAAAACATGAAACAGAAAGAATTGACCTTAGATGAAATTGGCTTTCTTGTTATGAAATGTTTTGTCAAATATCTCTTAAATGGTTTCTGTTTATATACATGTACATCCTTGGCTTCCAAATATTTGTCTTTGCGCATGTCTGGTAAGGTAAATCCAGACAAGCACGTAAGACGCATGAAATTTATAACGTGTTGTTTTAATTATTTTGTTAGTGAAATTATTCGATGTTCTATTTGAACTCTACTTATAAGTAAAACATGTTATATACTGGAAATCGTTTTATTTCTTTGTATCGTGTTTTTCATTTTAGTTTATTTATCTTAAAATTCATCAAATCATGACTATTTAGATTTCTAAATATCAATTATTATCATCCGTGACTTCTTGCGTAATTGTTTTATATTTTTATGAATTGTATAGAATGATTAAAAAAGCTTTAAGTTAAAAAAAAATGTTCCATACCTGCAACTTTAGAAACGATTGTTCCTTTCAATTCTGACATTGGCTGTGTATGAGGCTTAATTAAATCCTGCCAAAAAAGAGCTGATAAACTGCTGAGACCAGATGACAACGTACTGTTAAAAGATCATACATTAAAGTGTTGCTTTAAGCATTGTGAGATTTAAAAAAATATGCATGCATATAAACAAACAGACAGACTTATCATGCGTCATTAAAGTTCATCGTTATTTTTTCCAAAAGATCATTGATAAAATATTCCATGAAAATGTCATATCATTTTTATTTTTTTTTTGTAACATTGGGTATATACAACGTAAACAACAATGACATAAGAAACGTATCGCGAGCTGGGATAAGGGAAAGTCATTTGGTAATCGTCAATATAGTTGATTACATAGAATATGTAAAAAAGTGTAATGTGAAACGGTTAAACTTTTCTGAATGCGTCTTTACATAAGTACCCAAGTTTTTTTTTATTTTTAAAGTCATAATTCTCATCTGTATTACGATTGAGAAAATTCAATTTAAAAAAGTATACAGAACAAAATTATATTTTATTAAAATACAATAGTGCGCTAACAACTAGAACTATATATTCCTTTTAGTTTCAGACAAGCGTTTTCCTAACAATCAAAAAAATTTCAATTGCAAATGATGTTCCATTATATTTTAATGTACTTCAACGTGTATAGCTAGCGCTTAACTTTTAAAACATCCCAGTTCCGATGGCGAGGAAATTTAAAATTAAGCCCGTATCAATGAGATGTAATTCCTCCCATATCCCGTTTATTTTATTTAAGGTCAATATAAAAACAAGAATAATCCCAGAAACAAACCTTGGCCGTATAAACAGTGATATGTCACTCACGGAAAAAGATAATTCAATGTGCAATAAAAACTAAAGAATATTGCTTCAATCATGATTGCCAATCCGTTTTCAAATGGCAAAAACAAAAGCTTAAACACATCAAACGAATGGATAACAACTGTCATAATCTTGACTTGGTATATGTTTTTTCCTATGTAGAAAATGGTGAATTAAACCAAGTGTAACAGCAAGCTTAACCTCGCACTTGTAAGACAGTCGCATTAAATTCCAATATATTGACAATGATATGTTAGGCAAAAATGTCATAAATTGGAATATAGCAATTATTGTGTTATGATCTTAATCACTACAGAAACAAACCAATATGTCACAACGAAACACTTAAAGTCATATAGGTAGTCTTCCTTAATCTCCCAACTGGCGATATTTTTAATGTGTAAATTAAAACCATTCACGACCAACTGGTTATCTTCCCTTACTGAAAAAATGAAATCATTCACGCCCCACTAGTTAACGTCCCTAACTGTGAAGTGAAATTTAAGCCCCACGTGAAATCATTCCTTGCTGTAAAATGAAATCAATCGCATACCACAGGTTGTAAAATAATTGTTTTTATATATTTTCATGAACTGACAATTTCCTGATGAAGATATGAGTATTCTGCATAAGTACTTTCTGTGATGTCGTCGTTGTTTACCTTAGTGATGCACTGAATAATGAAGCCATAAACAACCCCGGCATTCCTGGTATACCATCGAAAATATCCATTACCATAAACGGAACTATCTAAAAACAATTATAAATAAATAAATAAATAAATAAATAAATAATCTTTATTTCAAGAGGATGATCCCATTAGTTAAAAAACTAATCTTCCTAATAAGTGATTCAATCAATTACAATATTTAGTATATAATAAAATATTTGTATTACAATGGTAACTTGTTTAGTTGTTGAGTGTTTTTTTTTTAACTTAAACACAATATTAGTATTAACATTCTACAAGATGTGTTATGCATTAAAGAGGGACAAAAGATACCAGAGGGACAGTCAAACTCATTAATCGACAATAAACTGATAACGCCATGGCTAAAAATAAAAAGGACAAACAGACAAACAACAGCACACATGACACAACACAGAAAACTAAAGAATAAACAACACGAATCCCACCAAAAATTAGAGGTGTTCGCAGGTGGTCCAGAAGGGTAATCAGATCCTGCTCCACATGTGGCACGCGTCGTGTTGCTTATGTGATGACAAATCCGGTAAATAGTCTAATTCAGTAGGTCACATTTATGAAAGGGAAGGGGATTTAAGTTACGACGTAAGGATCATATCCGATATCATTTGTGAAACGGTTATTCCATAACGGTCCACCAACTCGTGATGGCGTCCGTAAAATTTATGAAGAAATAATTTCAACTTCACCATTTGGAGTTAACGAATGTATCTCCCTCATGCAAAGCTCTGATTCCTTTCACGGATTTGGCTATACTTTTTGGACCGTTTGGATTATAGCTCTTCATCTTTTATATAAGTTTTGGATTTCAAATATTTTGGCAAGGAGCATCACTGAATAGACATGTATTGTCGAAATGCGCATATGGTGCAGGAAAATAAGAACCGTTAATGTTATTACTACCACTGGGTAGTTTCCTCTGCTGGTGGACTGTTAGTCCCCGATGGTATTACCAACCCAGTATCCAGTACTTCGGTATTTGCATGAAAATACGGATTTTTTGTGTTATTAAAATTTGCTGTTACAAAATGGTAGAAATTATTATAAATTAAGCAATGTATCTCCCTCATGTAAAGCTCTGATTCCGTCCACGAATTCGGCTATACTTTTTGGACCGTTCGGGTTATAGCTCTTTATTTTTCATATAAGCTTTGGCTTTTAAATATTTTGGCCACGAGCATCACTGAAGAGACATGCATTGTCGAAATGCGCATCTGGTGCAGGAAAATTGGTACCGTTAATGATATTGGAACTCTTGATTTAATAGCTTTCTTGCGAGCAACAACCCTCTTTCAAGAAAATCATGATAGGAAATCCTAACATGAATTTGTTTTTTGTACTTTTACAGGTCGACGTCACTTGACAAGAAACCAGAAAGAGATATACACCTGTTTTATGACCAGATTGTAAGCTGCTTATCTGCACGAGACAAGACAAGTTGTTACTAAGTTAAAGGGATCTTTAAAGATCTTCCAGCAAAATAAGACGACATTTAGTAAAATAACATCATTTATGTAGCTTTTTTCATCCTTCCAATGTATCGTCTTACTATTTCTATTTTCAATATTCCTTTGCAAAATTGAAGATTTCTTATTTTCCATGATGGCGCCATAAAATGGTTGTCTATAACAAGTCAGATTTGTATCATTTCGTTTTACAGTGTGATTGTTATAATGCAATAAGGAGACAGTATATTAAGCCATATTGTTATAAGCGTCCATCGTCATTTAAGCTTATACAGTTGTTGAGCACAGAAAATGTAAAAGACATATGTAACCTTTGTAAATTTCTTTTCCATGCATTTAAACGTAGAACAGACATGTTATAAGTTACCAATATATATTCATTTATCAGTTATGATTGATTGATTGATTGATTGATTGATTCTCTTTATTTCCTCCATTATACTGAAGATCTACATTTTATAACACAAATATACTAATTACAAGAAATGAACAACATATAATTACAGACTACAATTAAAGCACACACAAACAAACAAACAAAAGTAATGTTACTTATATATATATGTATATCTATATGTTACATTTGTTTAGTTCAGATAATTTAGTGACCATAATTAAACCTATGCTCAGATAATTCGCCTTTAAATTTTCCGTACAGATAAAATATATGATCTGCCAAGCAACACATCATGTTTCTCCAGTTGTCAGAGTTCACAGATTGCATAAAATCTGTAATACATTTCGAACTTCAATTAATTTTTAAAATATATAAGATAAAAGTTAAAAAATGTATTAAGAACATACAAGTCATATTAATCTTGAAACAGTTGTTCAATAACTAATAATTTTTCTAACTATACCTGATTTGGATTTGTGATTTGTTTCGATTTGAGTGGGTCACAACCTAGTGTGTGGTAGTATGAGTAAGCAACGATTCCCTCGAAGCATGCCATGGCTATTGTGATGAGGAATGCTGGCGAAACAAATATCATCACTCTGAAAAAAATCTATTGTTTAGAATCATTGCATCTAAGAAAGTCAATACGATTAAATGAAATCCGTCATTGCTTACATTCATTTTTTTAAAGATAGTTTTCTCGTTTTAAATCATACAATATAATCTTAATCTCATTTAATACTATTATTATAATAACTGGTAGACTTAAAATATACATCTTAACTAAAATGGTAAAAGTTTATATCATTAATAGTAAACAACTGCAATTACGCTGGAACAAATTTGTGACACAACTAAGTGTGACGTTTCATATGCCGAAACACATAATGAATACTATGATAAAAAAGCCGGGTTACAAACTAAAACCGAGGTAAACACATCACATATAAGAGGAAAACACTGGAACAACAGAAACCATGTAGTGCAACAACAACAAACAAATAAACATAGCAAAGGGCAATTTGATAACAACTGCCATATGCCTGACTTGGAACAGGACATTTTTAGAAATAATGGTGGGTTGAACCTGGTTGTATGACTATCCAAACCTCCCGCTTTTAGGACAATGTTAATAAAATATTGATTGAACGCCAGTACTATGTGACAGAAAGACAGTAAAACAAACACAAGAACACTCAGCGCAGAGACACGCATAAATAAATAATACAATTGTAAAGTTAACATGAATATCACATATTAACAACGGACATCTTCCATACACGACACCACAGGCAACCCTAAATAGTTACGTACTTTTTTTATTATATATTTTCAAACTTAGATTTGTTATATGAACTGTTTACGTAAGTATAAATAGACTTATCCACATGTTTTTCAGTTTCATGTATTTTTTGGTATTCAAAAAATGTAATCTGAACAACAACTTTTAACTAAAATTATTTTTTCAAAGAAAACAAAACACACGACTTTCTTTTTATTTTATTAATATATAGAATGTGATCTTTCCAAATTTGTCAATGACAGGTCATAATATTGTTGGTCTTGGGAGATAAACAGATTTAAAATTTAGGTGTTTTTGAAATTTTTCATTGTCGAATTTGAACACATTTTTAAATGGTTGCTATGGAAACAAACTAATAAGTAAATTCAAAATGTTAACGTTTTTTTTTGGGGTTTTGTTTGTTAATACAATAAATATTCATATTGTTTGAATTGATTAACTTTATTTCTATGGGACTTTAAATTCCCTTATTTTTCACATATTCAGGCAAAATGTTGATTTGATGGTTCCATGGCAACGGGCATAATACAGGGAAAATAAAGACAGAATTTTACTCATTTACCAAAGTTCTTATGATATATGGCAAAAACAATTACTTCTGTGACATGTCATGAATCACCTTCTGCATGATTTTTACAAAGACCGGTACTTAAGTGAAAAAAATATATAATATTGTTATAAAAGTTTATGTTTCGTACTTAAATGTTTACATATTAAAAGTATTTTAAGCAGAAAATAGTAAGAAAAACATCTGAAATAGAAATCTATATGATTTAATGTGCATCGAAATCCAACCGTACTTTCTGGCATCTTTGAGAGTTGGTGTAGAACAGATCCTCTGAACAGATGATTGATTAAATATTAATCCAGTTCCTCGAATCATACTGCCAACAAATAAATTCCAAAACGTATGTCGTCTTGTGATGTCTGTGTCCCACCTAAATGCAAGCAGATATCGTGCATGACAAATCAAATATGTATATTTTAATTTGGATATTGCTGATGCTCGAAACCATCAAAAGGACACCAAGCAATCAGTCTAGAATATTGAATGTTTTACAAATAATGGTTTTACAGTGTTGATTTAATTTTGTTCACACTTGTATTAATAGTTACTTATTTTCTACTTTATATAGAAAGTGAATACTATATACGGTATGTACTATTAAGGACAAAAACTTTTTTGGTTGACGTTACTGTCAAACTTATGTCACTGATGAGACTTTCGAAGACATCTCTTGTGGGAAGTTGTCTCATTACCACATCTTACTTTTATATAGAGCGCGTACAGCGTACAAAATTCCTATCATGTATGGTGAGTTGATCTACTACACATTTTTATTGGCACTTTTGTAAGATTAGTGTGTATGATACTAGTAGTTTGAATTTTCTAGTCAGTTAAGTTGTATGTTTGAAGTATGTTTACACAGTTTCGGCTGTCGCATTATCATATAATGACTGTTTTGGGGTTGCCTACCCAAATTGGCAATATAACGTAGCTTTAAACAAATATAATTCTATTAGGAGCTATATAACAGGGTTTATTCCACCGTTTCTTTCGGAAAATGCCTGTACTAAGTCTCGAAAGGAATATTGCAGTTGTTTTTCACTTCATCCCTTGATTTCTGGCGGTAGATGTTTATCTGTTGTTATGGACTTACCCTTTTTAATTTGGCTTGGAGTTTGGTATTTTTGTTACACTTTTTTATTTATACATTTTAAATCGTGTAGTAGTGGATTGGTAACGGAACATTGACATGTCCATGATCCTTCTTGTAGTTTTCTTTAGTTCCTTATTACAAGTTATAGGTAATAATGCATTCGACTTTTAGTGTAGAAGTGTGTTTGTTAAACATTAAAATTATACTAGAAAATAAAAAAGAACAGTACAACAAACAATAACGACATCTTCACTCAACTTCTTCCAAAGAAAAGGTGTACACAACACATGTTTCACTAGGTCTAATGTGGTACATGTGTTAAACCCTATTCATGTTATGTGCGTTTTTATGTCCGAAAAATATTACATATAACTAAAGCTTACATTTGTTTTATGAAAGAAGTAAATATAGCATATATTGCATCAACGTATATTTAAAGTTGAGAATGGAAATGGGTAATGTGTCAAAGAGACAACAACCCGACCATAGAGAAGACAACAGCAGAAGGTCACCAACAGGTCTTTAATGCAGCGAGAAATTCCCGCACCCGGAGGCGTCCTTCAGCTGGCCTCTACACAAATATATATATTAGTTCAGTGATAATGAACGCCATACTAAACTCCAAATTGTACACAAGAAACTAAAATTTAAAATAATACAAGACTAACAAAGGCCAGAGGCTCTTGACTCTTGGACAGGCGCAAAAATGAGGCGGGGTTAAACATGTTTATGAGATCTCAACCCTCCCCCTATACTTCTAGCCAATACAGAAAAGTAAACGCATAACAATACGCACATTAAAATTCAGTTCAAGAGAAGTCCTAGTTTGATGTCAGAATGAAGATCTGTATATGTTTGGAATGTTTAATGTCCTTTCGGCGTATAAATCAGCTGACTTGGTGTCGACACGATACATAAAAACAAATCACAAAACGAGAAAACACAAAAGAATCGATCTAAGATAATTATAACAATTACTGCAACATAGTTCATACTCAATTACAGCTAAAACATAAATTGAACATGTTTTCCCAGACTCTAGTATCCATCAGTACAATTCCTATATAGATTTATTATAAAGAACTTATAAACTGTCTTAAAGCATGACATTGTCCAATGCAAAACACATAAGTATGACAGAATGTGAACCACAAGTTTACACAATTGTACAGCAATAACACTTAGATATATTTTGTTAAATTTTAAACAAAAAGAAATGTCAAGACAGATAAAATAATACCAAATTATTTTTCTACAGTGATAAATTGACAATATTAAAACAGAGTTAGTTTTTTCTCAAATATTCATCAAAGACTTTAGTGAATTTGTGATAACGATATATCTGACTTAATAATTTGCCAATGTTACTCATGAAATCATCTATAATTCATTAAAATGGATCACAAAAATATTATTAAAGAAAGGAAAAAAAACATTTTTTTAAGTCGTAAACGTTTGTATTGGTTTTTCCGGTGTGACAAATATTTATTCCTACATTTATTAAATATAAATGATAAAATTGAGAATGGAAATGTGGAATGTGTTAAAGTGACTACAATCCTACCAAAGATCATAAAACATTGAAAGACAACCAATGGTTCTTCAACACAGCGAGAAAATCCAGCTCCCGGAGGCTGTGTATACTAGATTTATTCAAATTCAGTTCCGTTAATTTATTAGATTAACTTTCATGTTAGAAGTAAGGAAACAGAAAATGAACTGTCAAAACAAGCCTAGTTATTACTCTAGTAACTCTTCATTGCTTATAAACGTCTTTAAACAAGTGAGGAATTTATTTAACAACATACAATTACCTAGATAAGAAACATGATTGGATTTTACATGTTTTAGACGACATTAAACCCAGATGTGTTCAAATACATACATATTCGATTTACTTACACGAAAAAGTTAAGTCGTCCATTGTCATTGGCAATCGTCCAAGTTGACTTTACACCTCCACTGACAATGGTACCCTGAAAACCGAAGATCGAGAATAAGTAAAGGACATCAATAAACTTAATGTTCTATCACGAAACAAATGTTTTCAATGATTAAAAAAAAATGAATCAAAACAATTTTAACATATACTGATAGTTAGTATGTACCTTTATCAGAATTGCCATAATACCAGTAATCATTACAAAACTCTGGAAGACATCGGTCCATATAACAGCTTTTATTCCACCCTACAAAGAAATTGCATAAATTGCATTCAATTAGCTACATATAAACTATTCAAATACGTATACATTGAAGACTTTTCGTCTGTTTCATTTATAACTTGATCGTGAGTATACTAATTGTAGTTTTTTGTTTTCTCTCCGGCGTATTTTTATGTTATTTTATAATTGTTTTACCTTGTTTTTGGAATGTTCTCCTTGGTGCTAGTTTTGGTTGCTTTCAAGCGAAAACAGTCGTACTTACTTTCGGGAGTTATGAATAAATCAAACTGAACAAATTATAATACAACCATTCGTCGACATTAGTTATCTACGGGTATTTTAACAAGCATTTCAATCACAGGAAAGGAAATCTAGCTATCATTATTATCACATTTTGAAAAGGGTACACTGCTGAAGGCGCCTGAATATCTGCCAATACCTTGCTCGTATATTTGTTTTAACTTTTTATCAGTATCGAGCACAGACCTTAACATTTTTATAATTTTGTTTGTATTTGCTGTACAGTCGATCGTTAGATTGTCCAATATGAATTAGATTTGCTCAAACCCAGTTGGACAAGGCATTAATTATTTCCAGTACCTTCTTACAATTCAGTTAACACGGACACTACTTTTAGTCAGTATAAACTAGCTGCAGTAAAACATTTAAATTATCTGACAAAAATTGGATATCCTATGAGACTCACTCAATTGGTTATATTCATTTATAACATGATTATTTTTCAATTGATCAAGATCGAACCTTATTGACTAAAGCTTACAAAAAATATATTGTTTTCTTTTTAATGGAACATAATCAATTTTGATAGATACTGTTGAAACAAATATAAGACGAACAAATGACAAATATAGAACAAGTGAGTGTTTCATTGTTTTGTGGTTGCTGATTTTATTCACCTATGACAAATGTCTCTTGTCAAAATAATGTATAAAGTACATGCAGTTGTGAAGCACATGGATATATTTGCGTTCCTACATTTGTTAAACGAATGATGAGCATAATTATGTTCGTTGTTTTGCTTTGTGTCATAATGGGCGGCTATTAGATTTGGTCAATATTTACTAAACATGAAGGTATTTCAGGTATTCCTTAATGGGTAAGATTCTACTGGCTTGATTGAGTTATAAAATTGAGAACACGCCCGTAAGGCGAGAAGCAATGTAAAACGAATTTTCTGACATCACGGGTATTCGAGACGCGATCAATGTAATTTGCAATAGGATCGCATATAGTAGGATTAGCGCTGATAATCACAATTGATACATTTATTATTACGCATTTCTTTCGTTTTGATCTGTACTAGAACACACCCGCGAAATCGCGGGCATACAGCTTGTGAACTGTTGTAGGATGATTTTTTGTAAAAGATATTATGTATGAAGAATTTCATAAAAGGCACCAAAAGCCCTCTCCCTTTTTCCAAAGTCTGATATTTGTTTCCTTTCTGTTAAATTCAATACATTTTCATGTTTCTGGCCTCAGACCACAATTATTCTTCTCCTTTGCTACAATGCTTCGTTAAATCAAATTAAAAATTTGCACCGTTTCAAACATGTAATAAATGTAACTGCTTATATATAGACCATTATGAGTCTAACAAAATATGCTTTTAGGACAACCCATCAGTGCTTTTTCTTTTAAGAGCATTATTAACATGCCATTGGTAGGATATGAATCATGTATAAATGACCGACTAAGGCTAATTTGAGGGGTGGTCGGAGGGGTCCTGATCCCAAAATCCCGGGCTTATAAGCATGAAATCCCGAGAAGCAGAATTTAAAGAAATTCATATACCGAAATCGAAAAATATATTCCCTGATCCCGTAAGCATCAATCCCCAAATCTCGAGCTTAAAAACACCCGATCCCGACGTCCCGAAAAAGGTCATGCCTCCCTCTTATCTCTACCTTACTTTCATTTTTGCCAAATCACTATTTTCCCTTTCAACAATATTTTGTTATGCCCCATTTATGGGTATCATGTTTTCTAGTTTGTGCATCCGTGCGTTCAGTCGTCCGTCCGTCCGTCTGTCCCGCTTCAGGTTAAAGTTTTTGGTCGAGGTAGTTTTAGATGAAGTTGAGCATGTTTTACTTATTTTAATATATATGCAAGTAGTATAACCCCTTAAATAGTAAACATTTCAAAGAAAACAGTAGACAGAATCAGGGACTTTCTATACTAACATAGAAAGTCCCTGACAGAATACAGAGAGTCTCTATATATTAAAGTAGTATAATCGTAGTTTACATGTAGATAAACGCGAAAAATAATTGTCCTCTCTAAGGAGGTATAATAGTTGTGGTTCTTGCGATTCAAACACCATGATATATATGAAACGCGAAAAATAATTGTCCTCTCTAAGGAGGTAGAATAGTTGTGATTCTTGCGATCTAAAATTCATTCTGATGATAAATGCGACTATAGGACACAGAGGCATGATTATTGATTTATTGTGGAAGGAAGAGAAGCGACACACAAAATGAGGTCTTCTCGTTAAATAGTATAGATAACACGGTTAGTTTTATTAGCATGAATTTGTATGTATAATGTGTATGTTAATATTATATCAACCGTCATAACATGTGATATACGAAAATGATAGCTATATATGTTAACTGATGTGATTGTTCGATACTACCCGATTTGTAATAATTAGATACTTATTTATTAAAAGTAATTTGTTAAAACATCATATTATACAATTTAGATGTATTATCGGGCTAAAACGGCACTATAAAAACAGTGCAACGTCAAGGTGTGGGAGTAAACGTCGTAATATGTTTAAAATAAAGCGTCAATATATAGAATATTCTCAAAGTGTACTTATGTGTAGTCACGATTATCAAATTACTTGTATCTGATAGAAATTATTTACTTCATTGGAGAGATAAAAAATATTAAAGGTATCGCGTGTCATTCTAATCAAGAAGGTCCGAACACGACCTTCTTCGTCTACAATCGATATAATTTATTAGTTTTAATGTTTTATTTTACATTTTCGTATGGAAGTCTCTTATTTTTTTGGGAAAGAGCTTCATCTAATTGGGATTTTATATCATTAGGCAGCAACCATTTGATTTTCTGGGGGGGGCTATGGTTTTTTTTTCTGGACAAATTATTTTTTTCGCCTGCGGCGAAAAACAATCTATTTTTTTCGCGACAAATCGAAAACAATTTTTTTCTTTCAATTTTAGCATTACATATAGTGGCAGCTGAGGGTGAAACAAACAATTTTTTTTTCTCAGAATCAAAAACAAATTATTTTTTTCTCCAAAAACTGGAAACAAACTTTTTTTTCCAAAAAAAACCATAGCCCCCCCCCCCAGAAAATCAAATGGTTGCTGCCTTAAACCAATAATGATGAAACGGAAATACAAATACGAAAAAAAAATACTACTGACAAAAGTATTGTTGTATCGAACATTATCAAACAAAATCACACATAAAAACAAAGCTTGCGTTTGCTCATGGAACGAAACAGTCCATACCTTTTTGGAAATGTAAAACTTCTGGTATAATTAAAAGTATGACTAAGACCTTCAAAATTTCAAACAAACAAGGCGGAACCCTAGATGAAATTAAACAAAAGAAATTGAACTCTTTGCTAGAGAAGGTAATCTCGTATAAGTTTGTTTTACCATTTTTATATAATTAAGGATACAGTTTGATTTAAATAACTTTAAAAAATCACACTAATAAAAAAAAATATGGGTCAAATGAAATACTTTTCTCATTAGTCTTTAAAACAGTGTAGGTGCGTTCGAATAACAAATTTTCACTTTAACTTCTACTTGATGACATGCTTCTCAACTGGATCTCAAATATGCATAACTTTTAAAAAAAAACTGAATTTTGTGTGTGTGTTTTCTAGGTTTATTTGTCTTCAACCTTTGAAAATGTTTAGTCTGCCCTTCCACGAAATATTTAATTAAACTATTTTAAAATGTTTTTGAACTTTCGAAAGTTTCACCTGACAACCGGTCAGTCACTAGTTTTAAGATTCTAAATGCAGATAAATACTAAAAATGATGCTCGATAGATAGAAGATAAACTTTTTTTTTAAATACAACTGGTATTTAAGGATCGTAATAGCGCTATTTGGATAAAATTATCGGTTTACAAGAGCTTAATAGGCAGCGCGTCATCCCTATAATGGCTTCCATTTTTACGATTGTAAAATTTGACTGGCCTAATGGGAATATATTTTGACGGAGTAGAATCCTGAATGAACACAAAACAAGATCTAGATATCTAATAACAAAACATTATAGAGAAGCATAACTATGAAAATGAAAACTGAACTGAATCCATTGACGAGCTCTTGATAATAGTACCCACAATAGCACTAAGAGAAATGACATTGTAGAACAAAACATACTATGTCAAAATAGCAGCAAAATAGCCATTTATAATAAAACGAACAAACAAATTGAATTAAAACAATGCAGTAAGAATTTCATCATCTTTCTTTATCGGTCACTTTCTTATAAACTGTTGGTTTATAAATGTAAAATATAATTATCAAGAAGAATAAGACGTTCAAATCATACAATAAGCAGCATTATAATCTGATTAATACACGTCCATTACAGACGCCTGTTGTTAACTTCAGCTTCATTTGTCAGGATAATGATGGTTATTATTAGACAAAACGAGGAAAGACGCACAACATGTATTTACAAAATACTTTAAAACAAAAATAATTCCACTTAATAAGAACATTAAAACAATTGTTTACAACATTTTAATTTTACTATTTATCAATTGACGTGCAAAACAGTGGTTGACGATTCCTAGATATTTAAAACTCACAAGTCTTAGAGAAACTGACAATGCCATGGTAAAAAAATGAAAGACACCAGTATTTCAGTAATTACGATCGTTCCCGTCATTTCGCAAATGTATATATTATACTAGAATTTAACTTATTAAATAAAACATCCATAAAATTTAATGTTTGTTACTTTCAATGGAAGCATACTAGTTTATACATCCACAATATTTTGATATTTACCAAAGTAGTATATGTATTATATTCATACATGTTACATTCTTCCCATTGAAGTATATATACATCCTCAAATGTTTGATACATACCATAGAAGTATATATACATCCATATATTTATGTTACTCACCATAGAAGTATATATACATCCATATATTTATGATACTTACCAAAGAAGTATATATTACAGCAGCTATTGCAACTATGATGATTGAAGCAAACTGAGGGAAACCCATTACTAAAAATGAAACAGAATAGCATCAATCGAGTTTAAATGTAGTACGGTTCCGTTAAGCTAGGGTCACACTGCCGATCAGATCAACTCGATCAAGCCCGATCAAGCCAAATTACGTGATCGAGAGGCTGGTCTGACTCAATCGACAAAAATGTTCGCGATAATCTAGCTTGATCGCCATCGATCTGACTTTCTAGCCGAGAGTTTTTGACATGTCAAAAACATTCGAGTAAGGATCGAAAAGCAAGTCACTCGAAAAGAGATCGAGAATTCGTCGAGTAGCGATCGAATTGATCGTGAAAGGATCGTGTAAAGATCGAGTTTGGTCGGAATACAAAAATTTTACCGATCAGTACTCGATCATATCGACCTTTGCTCGACTAATGTCCGATCATTTTCAGATTAACTCGACCAATGCCCGATCGCTTCCAGATCACTGCGACTTGTAAATTTTTGTATCCTAGACCAACTCCACCAATACCCTATCCCTTCGCGACCACATTCGACCACTCTTCGATCTCTACTCGGCGATACACGATAAGTCATGACTGCTATACGATTCTCTAAAAGTATGTGCAGATCTGATTAACTCTCATAACTCTGTTTCCGCAAAACTATATTTGCAACATTATTTTTAACTGTACAAAAATTCCTCCATGTACAGTACGTGTCTTAACTTTTGCAAGGAGAGGTAACAACTTAAAAAAGAGGCCAAAAACACCAAAGCAGCACTCAAACTCAAAGGTCGAAAACAAACCGATACAGCCATAGCAAAAACGAGAGGACAAACAGCTGTTCAGCGAGCACACGTTTTGATCATTTGTTTCTATTAAACATACTTTTGCAAGTTTGCCTAAACTTTGACAAACTATACACTCGCTGAAAATGCGTCTAGAGTTTGTCGTTCGTCGTTTGTTAGTTCAAACGATGCATTTCATTCTAACTTTAGCATTAATTCAATTATCTAAACGTGTTCTTGCTTGTCATAACTCAAAACATTGTCTAAAATTACTCAAAATTTCAATCCCCTCAAAATGATGTATTTGTTTCTAGTTCTGAAACGTTTAACAAAACTATAACAAACGGCACACAAACGGCACACCAGGGGATTGCAATTCTGTTTTGGGGCAAAATTTGGGGAAATATGTGACATCTTTGCCCTCTTTTTGCAATATTTTTTGGCAAATACAAACAGGTTGTTGCCATACAGCAAAAAGAAAATAAATATCTTTAACCATTCAACTACTGGATTATCAAATCTATGAAAAATACTGATTACATACTTATGCACATATACGCTTTATTTGTAAGAAAGCAAGGAAATGTGGATGGTAAAGTTTATGTATATTGCTATCTAATATAAATAATAGTCCAGTGACAACTCCCATTTTGTGGTTTCATTTAAAAAAAAGAGCAATAAAACTACCATTTCATATCAGTGTCCACTATGAAGAAGTTTTTATAACAATTGAGTTCCTCTTTGTTGAGTTAGTGCAAGTCTCTCATACTTCCCACACAGTGGTCGTCGTGTCAGCTACTGCCTCACCTAGATTTCCCAGCGCCCGGTGCCGTCTACAACATCTTGTTCGTCTTCTATGCACTCTACAAGCTGCGTCACCTCTGTGCTTCTATGTAGATATTTCAAATGTATGATTTTACTCGGACCTTCTTCTAAATATAACCAAATAAACGGAGAATGTGTCCATGGGAAACTGATAATGCCCCAGTTAGCATATATAATATTATAAAGGGTCATGTTGGGACGTACGTGGGTACGGACGGACAAGGGTGACACTTAAAGCCCACTACGAAGCGGTGGGGAATAAACAATTCGGACGTGTTTATACCAAATATGTGCATATTCCCATATACGATCAGGACGATTTAGTCTGATCGAGATCAGGCTGAGATCGTGAATAGTTGATTTGGTCTAGCTAGTCGAGTAAAGATCGTGTAAAGATCGTGAACTGGTCGGAATTATCGAATAAGTATTCATTTTGTTGTCGGGCTGGAGTCGTGATGGAGTCATTACGGAGTCGTGAATGGTCGAATAAGGGTCGTGTACAGTCGGATGGCGATCCGGTAGAAGTCGTAAACAGGCCCGATCAAGAATTTGGTTGAACTTGGTCGTGGAAATTTGGACAATCGGGATCATCGAGTTGATCTGATCGTCAGTGTGAACCTAGCTTTAGGGGCATGTGTATAGGTACAGTGATATTTGACCTGTAATGTAGTTATATACACGCAAAAAATGAGGTATCTACCCATGAACAAAAGCAAAATGTGCACAGCGCTTGTATTGCTGCTTTTCATTAAAGTCAAAATGAGGCCTTCACAACGGAACAAAAAATTTAGAAATAAAATCCTTGATTTATTGTTTTGATGACACAGCTGAATTCATCGGCATTCTTGTTAAATAACGTAAGCACTTCAATAATTGGTTACATTTCTTTCACATTTATATCCTTCATGCAAATTTTTACAACTATACAAAAAATTAAACCTATAGCAACAGCAGATCATTGTGAAGACCCTAAATCTGAAATGTTTGGAGATTTTTTAGATTAAATGTATTGTTCCTATGAGTGTACAAAATTAACATTGGGAAGCCCTTATATGTATATTCATACATTTTAAAATGATCTACATATATGTGGAATACTTAATATCAAATATGTGAAGCAATAAAAATTCAAAAGTCCTAAATAGATCATAAAAATAGACATAATGCATATGTTGAATCAGTGTAAAAATAAAATTGCGTCCATGTATTGTAAGTGACCAAACCAGTGTTGCACTGAAATGGTTCTCATATATTGAGCATGATCAAACGAGTGTAGCTGTAAAATATCTGCATGTAATGAAAAGCACTTGAGCGCCTTCAAAATATTTCAATCTGCCACAAGTCATCAGATGCCAGTGTTTTTGGTAGCTATAAGGACTTTGTTTGGTCTCTTGCTGAAAGTTGTCTTTCCTTGCAAAAGTATACCAAATTATCTGATTCATATATTACAAGTTTGGCAATTAAATAATCAGGTACGTTCAAAGCCGAGAAGAGAAGTTAGAAAATATCCAAATATTATGTTCATTGCTGCGTGAATAACTTCTAGCCACATGTAAAACTGATAACTACATTAATTGTAAACATACCCGCTTCTAATGCAATCGCTGGTCCAAACAGTACAACGCCCATATACAAAGCCTACAAACAAATAGTATAGCATTCATTTTTTTTCGAATAATGAGCGGGTAAAAACATTTTATTTACAGGAAGCATAGCAAAACCAGAATTCTAGTAAGGAAATCACATAGAAATTTATAAAAAAAAATCTTTTGTTGACATGATGACAATTTGAAAATTGTCTGTTTACAAAGTGCCTTTTAGAATAAAGAAACAGCTAATAAAACCGTTGTTTTAATTGGATTTTTAACTTAACAAACCAATACGTTGCTTAAATGTTGAATACTTAATTAAAATCAGTTTTCACTTTGAGATCAAAACATGCTTTTGTTTTGTTACAAATTAAATTTTAAACATATTAAGAGGGACGAAAGATACCAAAGGCACAGCCAAACTCATAAATCTAAAACAAACTGACAACACCATGGCTAAAAATGAAAAAGACAATCAAACAACAGCACACATTACACGACATAGAAAACTAAAGAATAAACAACACGAACCCCACCAAAAAACTAGGGGTGATCTCAGGTACTCCGGAAGGGTAAGCAGATCCTGCTTCACATGTGGCACCCGTCGTGTTGCTTATGTGATAATAAATCCGCTGAATAGTCTCATTCGGTAGGTCACATTCACGACAGGGAAGGGGATTGTAGTTACGACGTAAGGAACATATCCGATATCATTTGTGAAACGGTTATTCCATAATGGTCAACCAACTCGTGATGGCGTCCATAAAATTTACGAAGGGATGATTTCAACTTCACCATTTGGAACTCTTGGTTTAATAGCTTCCTTGTGAGCAGCAACCCTCTATCAAGAAAATCATGATAGGAAATGCAAGCACGAGAATATCGTATCAATTGGGAGATATATACCCCGTATGCAGGTGCTGCTGGAATGTTGCTACTTAGAAATGGAAAGTTCACAATTGGAAAGCTGAAATCATCTCTTTTGTCGTAAAGTTTTGTTTTCAACCGTCAATTTCTAGATGTAAGTCAAGATATGAGGCCGACTTAACTGTATTTGTAGTATCCTTTATCTCTAGCTCGATGGGATAGATGCGTTTGATACTATCTGTTGTTAAAAGTTTGATTAATTTTCAGTTTCAAGCTTTATTGTTTACAGTTCAATATAACATACAAAAATACCGAATTCCGAGGAAAAGGGCACGTTTTGGTCAACGAAAATGAGCATTTTGGACATCTTTATTCAAGTTTGTACATTTTGTATGAAAATTTAGAAGATCAAGAAATAACAAATTACACATAATTCTAAATGTTATGACTTCACAATTACGTTATGCATGTCATAAACACATTTATAATAATGTCGAATTTATGCAGTTCCTCGCGTATATTTCTACTGTGCAGTCAAGATGCAACAAAATATTTTGAGAAAGCTTTGTTTACATAACCGTATCAAATGCAAAGTTGTATTTCTGATGAGCGAAAATTTACTCAATCAAACATACCGGTACACTTAAAAGTTGACGTACAGAAGAAAAATCAGGATTTTATTAAACAAAATATACAAATGTAAGCACAGTCTGGTGCCATGGTAACTTGAATTTATTATGTGAAATTTGATTTTATTATTACTCGAGTATCAAAAGGGCAAATTTAAGATCACGTTTTGTAACTTTTAAGAAGTTGGTTTACGTCATCCCCAAGGTTTCAAACTAAATAATTCTCTGTGCAACGGGCGACAAATCAATTCTTTTAATTTACATTAATTTTCTGTCTAATTGATTGTATAATTTTGCAGAATTACGTACCCATTTACAGTCCCAACCCCAATTGTCAATCCCAATCACATAGTTTAATCATCCTTTACGCGTCCATTGTTCACTCTCATATATTAACAACAAAATTAAGAATCAACCAACAATCAATAAAGTTCAATTATTTCCGTAGATTTCATTAGTGTAGCTTTATATTATAAAAAAATTATTTTGAATTTAAAAGGCTGAAGAAAAGCATCAGTTGATTCTGAGCTCAGAGTTTGATACTTCTTAATTCTTTTACCTTACCTGTTTAATGTCTACAAAAAGACGTTTTTTATGAAAAATTTCTACTGGTAGATAATATTTACTAACAGTCAACTGTTTAACTTACGTAATTCAGCATTCCAAGAATTGTACCTAGCATTCTCACAGCATGGGAATTAAATCGCAATTCTAAGTACTGCAATCATACAAAATTAAATATAAGTTAGTATTATACATTTGTAATTACATTTAAATCGATAAAGAACTAACAAACACTTTCAATTACTTTGTTGGGATAACATCGGAACTGGATTGACCTTTGAGTATACTAGCTCCTGAAACACGGTGAATCAAAGAATTTGACTTAGTGATTTATTTGAAGTTTTCAAAGAATAATGCAAATCCTACATACATGTAAATGTGCGTATCAGGATCTAATACCATACAAGGTTTCAAATCTCATTTTTGAGAAGTTGGTCCATGTCCTTTGGTCTTTGGTTGATAGTTCAACTTGTTGTCTCGTTGTCAATCATAACACATCTTCCTCTATACACCAAAACATAGCTTATTGCTTATATAATTGTCGTGATTTTTATACCCCACCTACGATAGCAGATGGGCATAATGTTTTCTTGTCTGTGCTTCCGTTCAGGTTAAAGTTTTTGGTCAAGGTAGTTTTTGATGAAGCTGAAGTCCAATCAACTTGAAACTTAGTACACTTGTTGCTTATGATATGATCTTTCTAATTTTAAAGCCAAATTAGACTTTTGACCCCAATTTCACGGCCCACTGAACATAGAAAATGAAAGTGGGAGTTTCAGGTTAAAGTTTTTGGTCAAGGCAGTTTTTGATGAAATTGAAGTCCAATCAACTTGAAACTTAGTACATATGTTCTCTAAAGTATAATCTTTCTAATTTTAATGCCAAATTAGATTATTACCCAATTTCACGGTCCATGGAACATGGAAAAGGATAGTGCGAGTGGGGCATCCGTGTACTTAGGACACATTCTTGTTTTATGTATTTGTAGGCTTTGTGAAATGTCCGAGACTTGATGTAACATATTGAATAGAAGAATTGATAAAGATATATACGAAGAGTTCTAATCAAAATATACCTTACCTCATAAGCACTAGTAATCTTTAGAGGATGGATCAACGGTACCATTATTTTAATTGCGAGCAAATTAGCAACAAACCAACCAAAATTGCCCATAATATTCTGAATCCCAAACACGTATGTTTCTGCAGGAACTCCAAGCATCATGATTGATGATTCAAACGACACTAACAATGAAATGGCAACCGGTATGATTGCCATCTTACGGTTTCCAAGATGAAACTCGGATGTCGTTTTTTGTTTCCCACCGGCAAATGCATGATAGAGGCCAATTCCGACTGAGAGCACGATGGTAATGGCAAATATAATATAGTCTGCCAAGTAAAACGATCGAGATGCCATAGCTCTGTTAATCAATGATCAAATCTTTTCCTATGTTATCCACATACGTCCCCTTATATTTCGGAGAAAGGTAATTCCTGAAATAAATAAAGAAATTCATACAAATGTAATATAGAATTGTCGAATATATTAATTAAAAGTGTTTCTTTTTCTTCTTCTCATCTAATGAATTTGTCCTTATTACATGATATCGGAAACATGATAAAAACGAAATACACAAATTACTATAAATACCATAATTTAATGCTTTAATTTAATTACAAGAAAGACGCATCTTTGCTATTTCAGCGTGGAAAGTAATACACGATAGTGAAATGAACTGATCTGTGTTACAAGATTACCACGGATATGTTCCATCATTTTGTAGTTTTCATTATAAATGTCATTAAATCTATGTATAGCAAATTAAAAACATGTGTAAAACTTAATGGAAAATTTTCTGAAATTTTTTAATGTACTGTTGGTCTAATGCAAGGGGAATCCTTATCTCCTCTGTTGTACTCATTAAATGTCAATGATATGGAAATAGAACTTATTACACAAAATTGTAAATCATATGAACTTAAAATGTTAAATCTGTACTTGTTAATGTACGCTGACGATATGGTTTTATTTAGTGAAAGTATTATTGATCTACAAAAGATGATCGATGCTGTAAATGTTTATTCAAATAAGTATGATTTGTACATAAATTTGTCAAAAACCAAAATTGTAGTTTTTAGAAACAGAGGGAAAATTAGACTAGATGAGCAATGGTGTATAAATGGAAAGGCTATTGATATATGTAACGAGTTCATGTATTTGGGAATTTTATTTTATTATACTGGTAACTTTGCAAATACTCAAAAGAAACTATCAGAACAGGGTTAAAAGGCTGTGTTTAGTATATTCAATAAAATACATGATGATTATTATAATCCTTAAACTTTGTTGTCATTATTTGATACTTATGTAGCAAGTATACTGAATTATTGCTCGGAAATATGGGAATTTCATATGGCACCAAATATCGAAAAAGTTCATTTGTATTTTTTAAAACGTATTCTTAAAGTCAAAATGAGTGCTGTAACTAATATGATTTATTGCGAATTAGGTAGACTGCCAATGTACATTGAAAGGCAGTATAGAATGGTCAACTATTGGTTAAAAATTTTGGGTACAGAAAATTGTATATATTTAAAGAATTGCTATGATGAGATGTATGACAGAAGTTTTATTAAAAAGAACGATAAACAAAACTGGTGTTGTAAAATTAGAGATATTTTGTTTAGATATGGATTTAATTATGTTTGGTTAAACCAAAGTGTAGTTTGTAAAGATATTTTTCTATCGCAATTAAAAGAAAGAATGCTTGGTGCATTCATTAGTGAAGTAACTATGTTTTTTGAGAATTCAAATAAATGCCATTTGTATAGATACATGTATAGTACACACACCTTGCAATTTTATTTAGATAGACCTGTAAATTATATATACAAACCATACATTTGTAAATATCGTATATCAGCTCATATATTAAGTATAGAAACAGGTAGATATTATAATGTTGATAAAAATAATAGACTATGTACAAATTGTAATACTAGCTCTATTGAAGATGAATACCATTTTATACTTGAATGTAAAAAATATAGTCAAATTCGAGAAAAGTATATAAAAAAGTATTATTGGAGAAATCCTTCTACATACAAACTTATCCAGTTGCTATCTGTCAGAAATATTAAAGAATCGAATAACTTGGGTATATTTCTAAAATCTGCAGAAAAACTTAGAATTTAATTGCAGTAAATAATATTTTTGTTCTCACTTTATTTAAGTATTATATCATTCTCCACTCGTATTTCGTATTTTGTATTAGGTATTAGGTATTATGTATTATGTATTATGTGTTCTTTCATGCATACGTTATATTCATATATATATTATAATTATATCTCTTGTAAAATTCTTATATTGGTGTAAAATTGTGTATATGTATCCTATAAGCTGTATTGCTTTTGGAATAATGTATTATTATTATACTGACAGCGCTATCTATTCTTAGTACTCGGTTTAGAACAGTCGATAAATTATGGAAACAGAACTGTATTGTATTTCACATTTATTGTTAAATTTTTGTTCTAAATCTAGTTAAGTCCCAGAGATGTGGAATACATATAATTATTCCTCCAATCATAAATACTAACATGTCAGATACATGTAAAACAAATACGCCTTTAATACATTACCGGGATATTGCTTTGGTCCAAGGTTTATATAAACATATTAAACATGAGGCTGTCTCAGTGGGTTACATATTTTTTCTCTACTTGATGATCAAAATGACTTCCATAAGGGACGACATCAAAAGATCAATGTAAGATAAAAAACTTAATTCAAATAGTTTGGGGGTGGGGGGGTTGAACGGCTGCAAGATTTGGTTATCCGACATTGATTTTTACATATATCCATATGGGTCAATCAATTTTTCCCAAATTAAGTTAAGAGGGGGGTGGGGGGGTCAGTGAAAAAACTATGTGAATTAAGTTTTTTATCCTTCATTGAACTTTTGATGTCGTCCCTAAGGGAAGGAGTACAATAGCTCAAATATCTTTAATTACAAGTTTAGTATATGTTCGTAAAGAAACTACGAAGATAAGACTTTTTGCGCATACTGATTTCAAGAAGGCGTATGACTACCAGGACACTCACATCCCTGGGGTAGATGACAAAATGTGTATGGTTATTACTTTCCTTTATAAAAGGGTTTTATAATAGTATTAACACTCATTTGTTTACTTAAAACCTTGGTTTACAACAGGGTTGTCCACTTTCTCTTCTACTATTTAATATTTTCATAAATGAATTAGCTATGTACAAATGTATAATCATACTTTATTCCAAAAGCAATACAGCTTATAGGATACATACATATAATTTTACTTAAAATTTGTACTTAAAATCTTTTGATTTTGGTGCTAACATTGGATAAAAAAACGGTATATGCATTTTGTTGTATGCTGATGACGTTGTACTGTTAGAAAATACTAACAATGAGTTACAAAACCTTTTTGAAGCGTAATATCATTGGTGTTCAGACAATAAACGGCTATCAACAAATTTTAGTCGATTTAAGACCGGCCTTATTTGAACGATAAAGTCGTAAATTTAATTGTGAGGATAAACATTTTGCTACCAACAGTTTTGAATGAAATGCTTGACTTTAGTATTGGTGCAAAAGCTGTTGCTAAGTCAGCAAACTGAGTGTTATGTCTCGTAATAGCAATTGGTGGTATTTCATAATATAATGTCTATAAAAACTCATTGATTCCCTTGTTAGGCCAATTGTTGAATATGTAATCGCAATTTTGGGCTGAAAGGAATTTTATTATGTGGTTTAGATGAGAGCTTGTAGATTCCATGAATATATTAATTAATGAAGATGAGTTTATTAACTGCAAATTATTGAAAAGGTCTGATGAGGTCAGTCTAAAACATAAAATTGCCAACAAAAATGAACACTCATGTTTAAAAACATTTCACTGAACTTGAATTGGTTTACTTTAACAATACCATCACTTATATTAATAAAAATATGTTTGTTGTCAGTTTAAAATGTTTGATTAATATATTTATTTTGATGAATGGAAAAACATTGCTAATTCATCCTCCTCCAGACGGGAAAACATTGCTAATTCATCCTCCTCCAGACGGGAAAACATATACTCTTTTTAAGAATGATTATGTCGTTGTAAACTACAGTACTCTGTAAACTGTCTTTTAGTGAAAAAAATGTCTTTGCAAAATAAAGATGTGGGGGCTACTACTAGGCTGGAAACTTGGAGGTATAAAAATTTGCAACTTGAAGAGATATGTTGTTTTAATTGTTTAATTATGCTGAAGATGATTATCATGTTACTAGTATTTAACATTGTCCCTCTTCTAATGACCTTAGACGAATTCTTTTTACTTTTAAACTCTCTTGATATTGATGAATATTAGAACGTCAGAAAATAGAATTTTATTTTTTAATCAAGATATTATTAGAATATGTCTGATACCTGTAATTTTATTCTGAAAAAGCGTTGAGAAGTTTTATATTGTAAATAATAAATAAATAAATATGGTGTATATCTTCTCCATTCATGTTTGGTATTTATTGATGTAATGTTGTTTTAGTTGTTATCGTCTCTCATAAATCTGTATCGATAGATTTAAGTAAAAAACAATGGGTTTTTTGTAATTGTTTCATAAGGTGAGACGTAAATAAAAGTCAGAATTGCATGGTATATAAACACACAGCGTTTAAGATCACTCTCTTTTATATATATATATAGATAAAAAAAAAGAATCACATGCACACACACACACACACACACAAAGCTGAAAGCGTGATCTTATGCTAAAAACCAAAATTGAGAGCAAGGTAGTGTATGTGTACTGTCAACATAAACAATTACTTCTTTCTTCTTCAGCTAATCAAAATCAGGCATGAAAACGTTATCCCAAATACTATCCTGATATATGAACTTTGAGTTTATTAATCAATGTTAATGTATATAATGTATTCTATTAAGTGTCTTAAGTTAATCTAATGCCACTACTTTTATTTCCATACAACTGATTACTGAATAAATTAGATGAATGTATTCTAAGTCACACGAATACTGCTTGACCATTGCTTCTATTTACTCATCTATCTAATGAAGATTGCTATCTCATTGATAACGACTTCTGTAAACATTTCAGCATACTTAGTTTGGTGTATATAATTTATTAACCCTTCAATCTGACACGCTTGCTTCTTTATAACATCATCGTTTATATTTCAGTGAAGAATTAAGACTGAATATACACCATTAAAAATAAATAGTTTCCACTTATAGAAAAACGGTAAATTCTTGAAAAAGTTATGCAAGATTCAAGATTCAATTATTATGCATTTGGAACAGCATTCGGAACATAATTTTAAAATTTAAATCTGATTAATAAAATTGTGTTTATTCAAAGCTAAATACAGAAGAAATACCTTATTCCAATTAACACCTCTTCTTTTGAGAGCCTTGAATATAACGAAGGCATCAACCTTTTTTTGGTATTTTCAATATTTAAATTTTGTTAAGGGTTACCAGTTTGAATTTCAATAAAACTATATAAATTCTATTTTATGCCGTTTTTTTTTTCAGTCAACTATTAAAATATTCGTCGCATTAATCCACCCTCTTTCAGGTTCTAGAACACTGAGTAAATGATTCATCATTGAAAACCAAGAATGCTTATTTTGCAAGCATAGGAAACTTTAAAGATTTACAGCAAAAAAAAAGGAACGCTGGCATAAAAATAATTGACAATGTTATATATTGCAATGCCCGCAACAAAATTACGTAGGAAAGAAAACAACGAATATCAAAAAGATGGTATTACGACTACATAAATACATTATTGTTTAAGAAAATTTATTCTGACTTTTCACTAAAAAGTGTATCTTTTTTGTCAAATGAAATCAAGTTAAAATAACAACAATACACATACCTTCAACTAGATTTGTTCATTGGACATCAGATCACAGGTTTGGTCTCTTGGACATGCATGCGAGTCTGGTACATGTGTGTAAGTCTAGTACATATATGCATTACATTACAGAATAACGCTGAATAAATTAAGTTAACGTAATAAATTATCAAATTGATATATTCAAACTCATTCACAGTTCGTAATGAACATCACTGGATGTATTAATACTTATCTATTACTTTGCTGATTTTAATTCACTGATGACCTAAGTTTCAAGGTTATTTGACGTTCTAAATTAAATATATTCGTTGGTATATTCTTCCAGTATGAATGGATTTTAGGGCAATTCATTAACAGTTATAGTATAGGTGTTTTGATTGCAACTACCAACTGAAAGTATTTCTGAAACGGGGACCCTGTTTAAGTATTACACACTTTTGGAATTACTTACTTTAGAACTGAAACCGTGACCCTTTGAATTAGACTTAAATTACACATCTAACTATGGTACTTGCACTTGCAACAAATTGATACGCAGGGCTAGAACATCGGGAGTCTTTCCTTTTCATGCTATACACTGACGTTTGCAGGTTTTTTTTTTTAATTTGATTTAACGATATATATATTCAACTCGTCTAAACACCAACCCAACAATGTTAGATCTGTAAATTTGCTTTCGCAAATTTTTTGTTCTTACCTCGCCGGGATTCGAACCCATGCTACTGAGATATCGTGACACCAAATCGCCTACACTTTAGCCTTCCCGCTAGACCACACGACCACCTGGGCTTCATAATAAAGCTTTCGGAGGCTGTGTGTTACCTTTCCTCGTCAGTTTTAATCTAGCGTCGTACTACAGTACATGATATATAAAGCATGGAGATGTTATTGTAACAGATCAGCTATATATAAGTATTCCAATCATTTTGATAATGGTAATTCCAATCATTTTGATAATGGTTATACTTTCATTTGTTTTTTATACGATAATTTGGTGTTTTCGGTATGTCAAAACAGTCCATAGAAAGATAACATTCCAATATCTAAAGAAATGAGGATGTACATGTTACGTACTACTTTCAATCCTACTCAGACTCGTCGATATGGCTAAGGGAACAATCATTTAACTTCAAAAGTGGGTAAGTGTCTTTCTTAAAAAATATATTCTGATCCCCAATTTGATGCAAAAAATAAATTGGCCAAGCAGGTGACAAAAATAAATATTCTGAGTCCTGAATTCCCCCATACCATATAGTGTTAAATATTATAAAAAAAATAATTTGGTTGACAGCGTTGAAAAATTGAATAAATAAGTAATCACAAAGCGCGAAAAAAAAATCTGACTCAGACAAAAAAAAACCATATCCCCCTTTCTGAAGTGAAATGGTTGTTCCTTCAGTTATTTTAAAATATACTGTTACATCTAAAACAATCAAATCAAACGACTGTGGTAAACAAAGATATATAAGTCCAAATCCGACACATTGAAAAAAGGAAATTTTGTTTCAGCTAGTTCATAATAATTCTTGACAATTAGATGTGATAGTAGTTTATAACGGTACTAGTTTAAATAATTGACCTATCTGATATCATAATATAGAGATGCACTCGCAGTTTACTGCAAATAAGTACCATAGGTATGGCCAATGAAGATATAGGAATGACTCATTATGACGGACACCTTAGCTAAAGTAACAAAAAGACAAAAAGAATATCAACTTTGGACCATCTGGACATAAAAATTACAAACTGAGACTGATAAACTTTAAAGCCCACGTAAAAATATTTTATTTATTTTAAGAAATAAACATCCAGTGTAAATAATAACTATTAATCATAGAGGTATATCCAATATTTTTGACAGTAGAACAACACATTTCTTCCTTGAGAAAGGTGACATATAATAGCAAATTTACCTGACGATATCTGGATATGGGTATTTAGTCGGATCTTAACACGTACTTGTGATTTGTTTAAAATCGGTTTTAACAAAGAAATGTCGAAATGTTCAGAACTTAATTAAATCTGTTTTTGGGTAAGATGGTGCAAGCATACGATTTATTGCGTCTATACTGAAATGCAGTCGACTTTAGCGTTTGATAGTGCATTGATAACATTCTGGCGTATCACAAACAAACAACTTGTTACGTCTCATTTCATTGGCCGAAAGATTTAAATACAACAACAATGTAATAAGTGTGCACGTGAATTGACACAGGTGACCGACAATGGAATTTACTATGTTAATACGAACGTAAAAACAATGATTTGTATAGTTTACAAACCTTTGATCAAAAGAAATAAATAAATGTTTTATTAACTTCAAAAAGTGGAGTCGAAATATTATACTGATAGTTATTAACTTCAAATAGTGGGGTCGAAATATTATACTGATAGTTTGTTTTAAGTAATATTCTAAGTTCTTTGCATGCAGCAACTCAATTATCTTGTACCCGGCATGATGAGAAATATAAGGATAAAATAAAATGCATGTGCCGCTTTTATACGGATGAATATATTATGAACCACTTTTAATTTCTTTCATACTGACGATAGGTTATAATCCTAACAATGTCGTAGTCACTTATAATAAGTATCTCATAATACTGATCCATTACAATCATTAATCAGTGGTTGCACTGACATTCCTCTTTTATTATTTTCATGCTATAAAACATACACACAGTACAAAAATGTAGCTATAAGCGTACCATAAACGGAGGAAATTGTCCCCCAAAGATAGAAACAAAATAACTTTAATCGTATCATTGGTGCACCTGAATGAATTCAGTGAAGGCATGTTGTTGTAATAAATTGAAATGTTACATCGGCGAAGATTATTTCTTATGCATGTGTGGAACTAAATAATAAATTAATACTTGTGAGAAATCGTAGTTTATAAGGAACAATTCTCTTGTTTGAATTAGGGGCCTTTTATAGCTGACTATGCGGTATGGGCTTTGCTCATTATTGAAAGCCGTAAGGTGACCTATAGTTGTTAATTTCTGTGTCATTTTGGTCTCTTGTGGATAGTTGTCTCATTGGCAATCATACCACATCTTCTTTTTTTAAATATAAATGTACTGTTTTCGATTTTAAATGGACATTTATCTTTCAATTTTATACTGTAAGAATAGAGCTGCATAACATTGTTGAACTTTCCGCTAAAGTATATGTAGTATGTATTCGTATTTAAAATGAAATACAAAAAGAAACGTGTATGATAAACTGATAAACAAAATATCAAGAAATTAAGGATGACTAAATGCATGCACAAGAAGAAACTCACCTTTCTATCGATACATTTGAATGATTTAATGAATAAACACTTTTTTAAAAACTGTTTGTGTCTATTCACATAGATATAGGAGGATGTGGTGTGAATACGAATGAGACAACTCCCCATCCAAATAACAATTTATAAAAGTAAACCATGATAGGTCAATGTACGGCCTTCAACACGGAGCCACTGAACAACAAGCTATAAAGGTCCCCAAAATTACTAGTGTAACACCATCTAAACGGGAAAACCAACGGTCTATAAATATTTACAATATATAATTTACGTTCGTTTTTCAACCGAGAATAGCAAAACCTAATGAAGTATATCGTTGGAGTTTATAAACTACATTTAATCATCCCCTGTGCCATGATTGGCCATCTCCGTTTTTTCTTAACAAAGCATGGTTGGTTACATGTTATGAATTTACTTACAATTTCGGGATTTTTTTTTCTTCAAGTAAACGGAATCAGAAAAAAATCGCTATCCTATGTCGAATACATAAAACTTGGAAAAGAATATGAAGTGTTTGTAGAAAAGTACGGTTTCATTTTTCAAGTACAACGTTAATTCATCGAGTCCACTGAGTAAAAGAAAATGCAGGATAAGCAAGGGGGAGGGGGGGGGGGGGGGGAGGAATAAATGAAAAAATATGTGAATTGAGTTTTTTGTTTTATCCTACATTGAACTTTTGATGTCGTCCCTTGATCTAGAGGAGACATTTAAATTGAATATTTAGATGTGAAAACTGTTATGATTTTAAAGTTTAAACTTTACTACCAATTGCAGAAAACTATAAAACCAATGAATTTCACATGCACATTTATAAAAGCTAGAATTGTGATTGGAATCATGTATGAGAATATGTCGATGGAAGCTTTAAACGACCTTGACCAGATACGTGCAAGGCCGTAGCATCCATTGAGGCAAGTTAGACAAATGCCTCACTAAAAAAATGACCAAGTATGGTATTGATGTGTTTAAAAAAAAATCATTTATATATCCAAATAATGAGCGATGACCAAAACTAATCCTAAAAGACGAAGGGTACGTTATTTGAACAATCATCGTATATAGCCCGGTAAATTAATTGATTGAATTCTGAATATCCCGAAAATTCTAATCGTGTCCGGAATTTATCAGTGTCAGTTTTAGTATCCGAATCAATAATTATCAATAGGTCATGAAACGCAAAGCTTAATGATACCATACAAGACGAATTGCTTAAAGTTTATTCCCCGGATCTTTCAGATGTAAATACATGGGAACAAGAAGTGACAAGGTGGAAGGTTAAATTTTCTGACATCCCTAAGGCCAAATTACCAGGTACACTCAAATCTTCTTTGAAACAGGCACATCAAGACTTTTATCCAAATATCAGACGGATATTTGTGCTACTGTTGACAATGCCTGTTTCCAGCGTTTGTTGTGAAAGATCCTTTTCAGGACTTTGTAGACTGAATACGTGGGAAAGATCCACAATGGGCGAGGAACGCCTTGGTGGACTGTCAATGCTTCACACTCACAGGGACAAGGATGTTTCACGGGAGGATATTCTACTTAGATTCGATAGAACTGGACACAGACGGATTGGAAAGCTGACATTTGACTAGAAGATTGCACTTAATGAAATATAGGCCCTTATAAATGTGTGAAAATTTTGATTTTTGGAAGAAACAGTTTAATGACCACAAGTCTTGTCTTTTAATTATCTTTTTTCTCTGACAGTTTTTCTATTTGCCATAATCGCCGATAATATCAACATATGACATAAAAATGCACATAACCGTGCATTTGCAAACAGTACCACATTTATTATTTACCAGATAAAAAGGTTCCAATTTATTCATTTTACACATAAGTAACCATATCCCTCCAACCCCCCCCCCCCCCCCCCCCCCCCTAAAGAAAAAAAAATGCTTTATCACTTTTATGGCACCTGAAACCCATATGATCGATATCACTAATATAGGCCCAGGAAACACCCAGATAGCAGGATTTTGCACCATTTACCCCAGAGCTTCTGGGGGCCTTGAGCGGCCCCCAGACCCCCCTGCCAAAATTTTTTTCGTCTCGCTCCGCTCGGCGAAAATGCGCTTGCCTCGTTATTTGAAAGACCCTTGCTACGGCCTTGACGTGAATATTAATCAGTCCATTCAACGTTATAGTATGTGTGTTCTATTTTCGAAGGTGTGAGGTCGAAGGTTTGAATTGACCAATGGAAACGATCGTTCCTTAGAGAGTTAATCTAATAAAGTTTGTTTGACTGATTACGTCGCACGTACTACCTTTCGCTAAGCTAAGCCGCATATGAGTGTAACACTTTGAGAAGCGAATAATCTTTAGCTACTTTATTTAAATATTGTGTAAAAACGTTAATTATGAGCTATGAAAGTCAAGTGGCTCAAGCATTTTACTGAGGAAGTTTTAAAAAAATGCAAAGAAATATTTTAACAGTTGGTTAGATTTCATTAGTCTTTACTATCTATAGATTAACACCTTTTGGTTATATTTATAATTTAGAATCATCATTGAAGGTGGAGCGCGATTGCACAGTTAATTAATTATATTGATGTGCCATTTGTATGCAAGAGTGACATTCCGTTGTATTATGTGCCAATTCGAAAAAGTTATGCGAGTATTGTCTCCCTTTAACAGGTTCATTATTTTATAATTAAGTTTAGGTTTCTGATATAAATTGGAATAGTAACAAAATGTATCAATTCAATATATTTCAGTTTTTGTTATTGGTGTATCAAAAACATTGATGTACGAATATAATTTCATAAATTTGAAACGTTTAAAATGATTACATACCAATATAAAGAACCGTTCATCATTTTTGAAAAAGACTATGATTGAAATTGGTTACATTTATCTTCCCTCCATGATATATTGATAGGGAAAAGATGCAGAGTTTTCTAAAGGTATTATCACATACTGAGAAGGACTAGCAAGCAATTTTTAATTGTAGCTTATTTAACGTTAAAACAACTTTCCACTATAAACAAATAAAAAGGACCTTGTTAGCTAAATCTACAAATGTTATTAGATGTTATGAATTTTTATTACAATAGATTAATATGCTACATATAAATAAAGATATCAGTAAACAGCAGATGCAGGTAGCCGACTATGTACAGGCACTAGGGGTTTAAACCAGTGTTACGTTTGTCATGTTTAGACCAAATGCCGTAGAAGTGAAACGTACAATTAAAAGCCAGCACTTCATGTATTAGCACCACAAAAGTAGTAACTATAATGAATTATAATGGATTGGTGTTTAACTTCCAGTGGCAAATATCATATGCATATAATCAATACACCTTGTTTATGTGATATGACAATATGTATGAAACCTGCTTTATATTGGCTTTGCTTGTTGTTGATGGCCGTGCGGTGACCATTAGTTGTTAATTTCTGTGTCATTTGGTCTCTTGTGGAGAGTTGTCCCATTGGCAATCATACCACATCTTCTTTTTATATATATATACCACCATACCGAGGTACGGAGTCTGATTTTAACGTCCCATTCACCAGGGAAACATATCACCCTACCCGAACACTTTATCCTGATTGATCGACCCGCTCTTTGCTCTTACTTTTTAAAACCACATAGTACAAAATGTAGTATGCGTAGAAGTAGAAAATACCAAATGTAAAGTCTTTGGTTTGACCCGAAGGAGAATCGAAGACACGCCCTCTAATAGATTATCGAGTCAACATTAAATAATTTACGTTGACATATAAAATAAGATAGGAAAATATATCCAAAAAATATAAAATAATATAATCTAATTGTTTGGATGTCCCTCCCGCTATGGAGAAACATGGAATACTCGACCTTTATTAAGAAGTTTCGACTACTATAATGAGCTGCTGTTTTTAGTAGTACAGTGTGCATTTTTCCTCAAAAGGGCTGTTATTTAAATGCATTTCTGGTGAAAACATACGTATCTACATGTATACACTAGGTATCGACTTATTCGTTTCAATGTAGTTGGCCCTTTGAATTGTCAATTTGAAAAGTATCAAAATCTTGAGGAATTCAAATGACATTTAGTAGTCGGTCTCTGTTCGAAAGCAGATTTTGCGTTGATTTTTGAAATGTGTCTAACATTTTTTTTATGGCTTCAAACGTCTTACAACTATTACAACAAGGTTGACACAGCAATAAGTTGGTATGTTTTAACTGTAAAATTTAGTTGTTGAGCATTAAATAGAAAAACTTTTAAATGCGAAAAATGCAGAAATTTCAAAGTCAATGAACTGAAGATGCAGAGTCACCAATTCTCCATCGAAACGAGATGGAACAATTGTCAAATATCATTTGCCTAACAAAAAAGACTGCCCTTAAAATGACATAGGCATTACAACTAAACTATGAAAAATAAAAAATATAGTACGGTTTAAAGAACGAAGTCGACGAATCTTCACGAATGTGAGATGGTACATTGTTCATACAAACACGTACGAAAGATCAATGACTCACTATGATTTGTGCCCCCCTATCATTATCAATAACCTTAACATGTTGACTATACTACATTTTGAAGTCAATTAACCATGACCTAGGGGAAGGTGGAGGATGTCAAATATTAATCAAATAATTCATTATTTCAAACTGACATCATGTAATGTATTTATTAACAAACTTTTATCTTAGTTTATCCTTCATGTCTATCACATTCTATAGATAGTAAAGGTATATTTCCATTTGTTCTGTCTGAATTTCTATGATTTGTACTATTTTCTGTCAATAAAGCTGTATTCACATTATTTAAATCATGTTTCTGTTCGACGTTGTCATGTTTATTCATCGAATTATTAATCAAAGCTGACGTATGACCTTGGAGTGAATTTTCATTTTCCTCTTCGTGTATCTGAAACGACAGTAAAATCACAGAACAATAATACAAAAAGTTCAATTGAAATATTTACATAAAGTCAGTACAATTGGTAAGGAAGTTTAACTAGTAAACACATGATTTTAAATAAGCATGCATTTATCTTCAGCTAAATTTTAATAATGTTACAATGAAAACAAATCATATATAGTAATGTTTGACAGCAACAATGTAACATACATGATCTTTGCTAAATCAATAAAATCTAAACCCTACTTGATCCTCCTTGTAGGATGAAGCACGTTGTAATGGTATAAGAACTATTATTATACCTTTTTGAAATGACGAACACGTTGTCCGATTTGGTCGGCACTTAAAGTTAACCAGCGAGAGACGTTAACTACCGAGGGTAGTAATGTCTGATTTGCTGTGAGTGCACGTGTCTCGAAACTTATTATAGACATGTTTAGTCTGTTTTGGATCTTACGACATAAAAAAACGTCGCTAGATTTGTAATATATAGTTTTATGTAATGTTGTATTATATATTATTGAGAGATGAGACTTAAATAAGATATTGAATTGAAAAATTGAATTGTAACCTAACTATGCCCTATTCCATATGTTTTTAATTATTCCGGGAGTTACTCCATGATTAGTGACGAATATATAAAGCTGGAGACTTTTTACCAGGTCTATGGTTTCCGTCTTACTCAGTTTGGAAAGCATTAAATTACCTACGGAATAATTTGAAAGCATTAACTATGTTCGGATTTTGTTACACTTAACGTCTTGTCTTATGTGTTGTTGTTTTTTTTTTTTTTTTTTTTTTTTGCCTTTCCAACGTTTTTTAAAGTATTGTATTTTCAAACATTTTGACCTCGAGCATCACTTAGACGACATATATTGACGAAATGCACATCTGGTCCAGAAAGATTGGTTCCGTTAATGTACAGTAGTATATAATCGTCACACGAAAGAGACCAGGGTTATTTGAAAAGAGTCGTTTATTTGACAGAAACACATTTTATATTATTTTTAACATTTTGTACTATAACTATTTACTTCTTTATGAGCCTTGCATAATCTACCATCCATTCTGTTTTGGTATATATTTATACAAAATATAATCGATAAATAAGTAAGAGAAGAAATACCATATACAATTTGATTGAACTAATTATCATAAGACGTATTACAATTGAATGCTTCGTTTTTGTGTTTGACGGTTGTTACATGTCTCATTCAAAATCCTGTCATGTTATATGTTACTAGAACACACCCGTGATATCGCGGGTCCGTGACTGAATTAAAGTATATAACTATGCGCAAGCCTTATTTTAGTATTAGTACTGTCATCTGATAAAGTCATGCCGATTATAAGATACACAATTTTCTCTGCTTTCAAATCTTTCTGTTTGAACCCGTCGAACTGGAACTTATCAATTATTGGTAATATTAATTATTTGGAAAACAAAAGGTCCTGGAATGGAATATTTTTTAATCAACAGCATTTTCCTATATTAGTTATAAATAAAGTTGAATTCTTTGATTCGCTGTTTTACGTCATGCCCGCTAACAAATTGAAACTTATTTTTAGTCCAGATTTTTAGTATTCGTATTGTTATCTTAGAAAGTCTTACGGATTAAAATACTACAATAGGTAACAATTTGACAATTAAGTAGTGTCAACCCTGTGATTATGACCCGTGTATATTGAATACACCGTTTGGTGGTGCGCCTGTCAGATGCGGAACGTACAGATAAGGTAATAGGTAACAGGTGATTATACTATTGGTATCGGTATCGGACTCGACCCGGAACTTCCTAATTATTGGCAATATTAATTACGTGGAAAACAAAAGGGCCTGGAGTGGTGTAATTTTTAATCTACACCTTTGTACTATATTAGTTGTATATAAAATTGAATTCTTTGATTCGTCGTTTTTACGTGATGACGGCTGACAAATTGGACCTCGTAATTTTAGTATTATAGATAAGCAACCTTTTACCATTTCTCTACTATAATTAAAAAAATTAGCAAAGAAAATGATGCTAAATCATAAAAAAAAGTAATAACAAAATTAATCGAACTACAAGGTATGTTAAAAAAGGGTACATAAGACATAAAGCTTTATTTATAAGCATTGCAAGTACAAACATAAGCTCTGAAGCGCTTGTAAAACCGACAAAAACAAGTAAAACAAAATATACATATCAAGTGATGCACAAGTCCATAAACATTGACAAAGTCAAACGGTTAGACTTTATCAACAATCGGAAACAACTTGCATGTAATATATATTTGGTAGTTTGAAAATAAAATATATTAAATTATTAATTCTTACCTCTGTTTTTTTATAAATATATCCAAATTTCATAACTTTTTTAACAGATTTTGGCAAAAAGAAAAAGAATTCGTCCACCGCCGATATCAAATACAATGGATTTGATTCTTCTGGTTTTGTATAACCTACAAGAAATAAATTCAAAACATGAGAAGGTAGTTAGAATAGTTCATATCTAAAACTTAAACAATGGAATGGTTCTGAAAAAAAATATACACATTTGGTTTGCTAACTACAATTACAAATGTAATCTCTTAAAAAAGTCGTTACTTCTGCAGAAGTTCTTTGATACTTACATGGGAACAATCAATTGACCACTTAGAGTTTGTCCATCATCTGAACAAAATCGTCAATTATGCGCGCCTTTATGATGTTATTTACCTGATAGAGGTGCCTGTATCCCTGCACTATTAACGTTCATCAAGTGTTTTAGTGATCGTAATTGTGCAGGGTACACTAGAAATAATGTTTGTTCCGTAGGAACTTAATCCCAATTCCCTGATAACAGCAGTGCTGATTGTCAAATAATTCATGCAATATAGCATAATAGTTTTCCAACCACTTGCTCAACATTGGAACGGAAGTGACGATGCCCCTGAACCCACAAATGTGTTCACTAAAACCAAAGTTTTTGACGGAAACCCATCGAACTCGAAAGTTGTCTATAACATTTTACTGTTATGGACAGTGTGTATCACAGACTACCGCTATATGTTTGGTTTGTCCTGCAAGTCTTCCATTGCTCATCACACTGTCGATATAAGGATTCTTATCTGTTTTGGGCAATGTGATGAGTACCGTGCATGATTAACAGAAAACATGAACGCATTCGACGATCCCGAATTTGTAATAGTTTTTAGTTATCCAATGTGTTTTAGTTCGCAGTGCTTATTTTTATTATTGCCCAGACAAAAAATTCTCACTTCCGATTCTAACATGCATGCATTTTCAGGATTACCTGGCAATGTCTAGTGAAGCCAAAACTGCTAACCCGTTTATATATGACCTTTTTTCACATATGTATTTTATGTTTGATTTGTGGTTCTTAATCAATGGTTTTCTAGATCGTGTTTTAATGATGTTGGTGGTATTTGTTTCCCCTGTTCATTTTTTTCTTTTCCGATTGTGCAGTGCATCTTTTTACTTGTCTTACAATAAAGACAGACATATACTTTACCTGTCAGAAAGCTAATTATACTACCAACTATCATTACAGTAAATATACCAATCACTCCAAACCATGGATAGGCAATTGAGTAAAAATAGTCTATACCACTCCTACAATACAAGTTCTACGATATATCATTACAGAAAATACTAATATTTGAATTACTAAAACACTAAGTAGGTAATTGCACGAACTTATATATTTCACCTGAACCAAAATACCCCGGTACTAGTTCCTTAGAATGTATTGATGACAAAACCAGGGGTATTTTATCGAATAAAAGTATAATAAAATCTTTCCAATGTATAAAAGAACAACCTAGCATATACCATTCACCCAAATAATAAAACAACGATGGATCGGAAAAAAAAACTATGCCAATGCAGAATTCTAAGAAACATTCTACACATATCCGTAATAGTAAGTTATGAACACTTTTAAAGTACTACATCCTCTATTTCCTTGCCTTTTCGAAGACAGTATATGACGGCTTTACAATAAATCTGTTGAATCTACGCTTAGAAGAAATGATTTTATTGTAAGGTTGTAACAAGCTTTGGATAAGCTTTCATGTCGATTGACAGCGGTGCTATCATATCAGTAGTTTAAGTCGTAATTAGATTTTTTTTAATTTACTTTAGAACTTCGTGCCGATATGATCAGTCAAGTCCTCTTTAACTGATTTGTACAGTTCTTATGTTGTCTAGTTAGTAATTTCTCACAAATCAAGAGCCATAAATGAAAGGATCATCGTTGGTTGCTGTCTGTCATACTTCTTTTTTGTGTATTGTTTTGGTCAATCTCGTTTTAACGTGTACATTTTGTCGCACATTTTGTCATGCAGGTGCTGTTGATAAAGCATTAGGAAAATTATAGTTTTCAGTTATATTCATTTTGAAAAGTAATATGAGCGCGCCTTAAGAGCATTATTGATATGTGAATTTAACCTATGCAATTTTGTATGTGTCCTTGTCAGTTTTATCTCTTCTAAATTGTTCTATTAATCATCCAAAACAAAACCTATACCTACGGTATATTATCTGTTTCAGGAATGTCTGTAGTTAATATATCAGATTCTACATAATAAGGCATCGAGACTGGCGATGTCATGTTGTACATTGCTGATATGTTCCTTAGAGGTAGGTAACACTTATCAACAGGTGCTGATGGCAATGGTACTGCTTGCCGTACGTTTGGTGACGTGTATTGGCCTGTAATAATCCACGTAATAAGAGCTATTCCAGATAATGTACCAAGGATAGCACCCTGCATCAACAAAAAATTGAAAAAAAATCCTAGGTAATAAAAACAGACCTTCTCATTAGAATCAACTGGTTTTGTCAAATTAATACACACCTTCCAAAATGTTAAGGCTGAAATTTCATTGTATTACTTACTGACACGAGAGTAAATAAACTAGAGTTCCTAGACAATTTCAGTGATGAATTTGATATTTTAGCTCTCACAGAGACTCACTTAGATCCAAATATTTGCGACAAAGACATCGAACTTAATTCATTTTCAAACAAAATCATCAGAAAAGATCGTAACAATTTTGGCGGCGGCCTCCTTATTTATGTAAAAGACGATATTCAATTTGACATTCTCCGTAGAAATGATCTTGAAAATCAATTAGATGAAACTCTCTGGGTTGATATCCGTGCGAAAGGTCAAACATTCTTACTCTGCAATACCTATCGACCTCCCGAATCGAACGACGGTCATTATTGGACACGCTTAAATCATGCAATAGGATTGGCTTATGAATTCAATGAAAATATTGTAATTACGGGTGATTTGAACAGTGATTTATTCAAGGCGCAAAATAACAAATTAATTGAAATCTTAAATATATTTAATTTACGAAATGTTATTGATAAACCAACTCGAGTGACAAATCACAGTAGCACACTACTTGATCCAATTATTTTAAGTGACACTTTGTCGTACTTTATCTCAGATGTTTTACCAACGCCAACTCATATACAAGGGGGGAATCTACGTCATCACGCAGGGTGTCGGCGATTGAAATAGGACCACCATTTTGTCGCTTCAAGGTAAGAATTTTACTTATTATGCCAGTTATATGAGGGTTATGATTATACAAAATAGTCCACCAAAGACTATATAAAGTAGGAAAATAAATGAGCCATCGCTCAATATTATTGGTTATCTCAATTTTGCAAACACTTTGATACCAGTTTTAGGAATTGGGTCAACATGCAGGATATCGGCAAAATTTTTCATAACAACATCTTGATTATCAAGAACCGCCTACTTTATCAACAAATGAGCATGTCCGAATTCTTTATTGTACTCGGGAAAATAATTGTTACTCACAAATATCCGTCATTATGGTCGAAAAACGTCTTATTTTAAAAAAATGGAAAAAGGATGTCGGCAACACATCGAATATAGAGGGATGTCGGGGACACACTAATATATACTATTTTTAACACATATGTTATTCAACATGTGACTAGATCTAATTTAAAACTAATGGTCATGACAAGCCGCAAATCAAATTTAAACTTGTGCCGGCGGAAACGATCGCGAATACAATCCGATGTTGAACAGCCGACCAGATCGCCCACTAAATCGCCACCCGTAAAAAAATCAAAACCATGCAAATCCTCATTTGTCATCAAAATAAAAACGCCTGGCAAAAATATTAAGTTTCCCCAATGTCAATTACTGAAGAAATTTCAACAAAACCGCCAGTAGACTTGAGCAAATGTCACGATAGAGGACCAACAGGGCCATGCATACGATTGTTTGTAGATCAATTTCAAAACGACATGTTACATGAAATGGAACATGAAATAAAGGATCCCCAAAAAAATGACAAACTGCAAGAATTGATAGCACTTGCTCCTGCAGTTCTTCCGTATTCTAATGTGTGGTTGAACAACGTGTAGTTATATAAGATTGCTTTTTTAATCTGGTGTCTGGGATGACATTGCATAATTGTCTGGGTGGAATGCCTTTACCAGCATAGTTTCCCATGAGATCTTTTTGTACTGTAGAGACATGAAAGTTCGATTAAAAAGCCAAATTAACTACGGTATCATCTGCAAGTAAAAATGTAACGAAACGCACGTCTGGCGTATAAAATTTTAAACCTGATACTTTTTGTTAGCTTTTATTAGTGTATTTCTCTGTCCTATATTTTCTCCCATTTTTTTGTAATGTAATCCTGTCAGGTAATATTGTCATTTTAATGTTAAATTTATCATTGCCATTAAAGTGGAAGGTTTGGCATGTCACAAAACCAGGTTCAATCCACCATTTTTTTTTTCTTAAAATGTCCTGTACCAAGTCAGGAAAATTGCCATTGTTATATAATAGTTCGTTTCTGTGTTTGTTACATTTTTATGTTGTATTTCTGTTGTGTCGTAGTTTTCCTCTTATATTTGATGCGTTTTAGTTTGTAACCCGATTTATTTTTATTTCTCGATTTATAAATTTCGAACTGCGGTATACTACTGTTGCCTTTACTAAACATCCGGTAGATGAAATGTCATATATATAAAATAAACTCATCATAGATACCAGGACTAAATTTTATACGCCAGACGCGCGTTTCGTCTACAAAAGACTCATCAGTGACGCTCGAATCCAAAAAAGTTTTAAAAAAGCCAAATAAAGTACGAAGTTGAAGAGCATTGAGATCCAAAATTCCTAAAAGTGTTGCCAAATACAGCTAAGGTAATCTATGCCTGAGGTAGAAAAGCCTTAGTATTTCAAAAAATTCAAAATTTAAAACAGTTAATTTATAAATAAAAAGACTTGGTCCAATATTTGACCACTGTGGGAACCTGGCTTAACTGAAACGAAATCTGACTTTCATCTTCTAAAACTATTTTTTTTCTCGAATATTTACAAAAATTGAATCCTGAAATTGAGTGCATGAAATGAGAGCAAGCAAGGAACACTTATCCTTTTTTTTTATCGTATCTTTATTATGGTTGATATAATCAAAGGACACTTACATTAATATATTAGTGTGTCTCCGACATCCCTCGATATTCGATGTGTTGCCGACATCCTTTTTCCATTAAAAAAAAAAATAAGACGTTTTTCGACCATAATGACGGATATTTGTGAGTAACAAGTATTTTCCCGAGTACAATAAAGAATTCGGACATGTTCATTTCTTGATAAAGTAGGCGGTTCTTGATAATCAAGATGTTGTTATGAAAAATTTTGCCGATTTCCTGCATGTTTACCTAATTCCTAAAACTGGTATCGAAGTGTTTGCAAAATTGAGATAACCAATAATATTGAGCGATGGCTCATTTATTTTCCTACTTTATATAGTCTTTGGTGGACTATTTTGTATAATCATAACCCTCATATAACTGGCATAATAAGTAAAATTCTTACCTTGAAGCGACAAGATGGTGGTCCTGTTTCAATCGCCGACACCCTGCGTGATGACGTAGATTCCCCCCTTGATATAAGTGACCACGATGCACCAATAATTTTTCTCGAGTGTCCGAAAACTATTACACGTTCGTATAAAAGAGAAATTTGGATTTATGAAAAAGTTGCAAAGTTAAATTCTCTGAACAAATGGACAACGTTGACTGGAATGCACTGCTTCCTGATAATAAAGACGTGGATGAACTATCTGGAATATTTCCGGAAACAGTCTTAAATATCGCGAGGGAGTGCATTCCCACTAAATTAGTTACTATACGTAGTTCTGATAAACCATGGTTTAATGGTGAATTAAAAAGAGAAATTCGAAAACGAGACCGTTTTAGAAAATATGCCCTGAAATTTAAAAGAGAATCGGATATTGCGAAGTATAAGAAACAGAGAAACAGAGTTATCAATTTAAAAAAAACTTGCTAAGGAAAGATTTGAAACTAATGTAGATAACATCATATTGAGTAATGCCCCAAAGTCAAAAAACTATTTGAAAATAATGAAAATGCTGATAAAGTCGAATAACAGTTCAAATAATATTCCTCCTCTACAAAACATAATAAAAGATGAGGAGTTCAGTGACATAGTTTATGAGGATAGTGAGAAGTGCGACTTGTTGAACAAATACTTTGGTTTGATATCCAAACTCGAGGAAGAAATTGTTCCTATTCCAGAGTTTAAAGAAAAAAACTAATACTTATATTCAAGATATATACATAAATCAAAATGAAATAATTGATATTATCAAAACTATTGATCCGAATAAGGCATCAGGACCAGATTTGATTATTCACAGAATGCTGAAATTTGCCCCAAGAAAGTGGCGGTTCCTTTACAAATAATATTAAATAAATCTCTTCAACAATATAAGTATCCTTCTAGCTGCAAGATTGCAAATGTTATTGCTATTTTTAAAAAAGGTGTTTCGTCCTTACCTTCAAACTATAGACCAATTTCGTTAATAAGCTGTGTAGGTAAAATCATGGAACGAATTGTTTTTAAACATGTATATAATCATTTACATATGAATAAACTAATTTATGAATATCAGTCTGGATTTTTGCCAAAAAATTCAACTGTACATCAGCTACTAGAAATGTATAATTGTATTCTTAACTCACTAGAAAAGAAGGAAATAAATTGTTTTCTTTTTTGTGATTTCTCGAGAGCTTTTGACAAGGTTTGGCATAGAGGACTCTTGCATAAAATGAAAGCTTACGGAATACATGGTAATTTACTTAACTGGTTTGAGAGTTATCTTTGTGATGGGCAACAAAAAGTTGTGATTAATACATCATCATCCTCATTTTGCAGTCTTTCAGCTGGAGTACCTCAAGGCTCAGTACTTGGTCCCTTATTATTCATAATATATATATAAATGACATTACAGAGAAACTCACATCTCTAACTAGACTCTATGTGGATGACACTTCGTTTAATTACTCGGGGAACGACCAAGAACAAATAAAAACTGTTATTGGTCGTGACCTCGAAGAGCTAAACGAATGGTCACGGAGGCGGCTAATGTCTTTTAATCCAGACAAAACAGAAATAATGATTTTTTTTCAAATAAGATGCACCCGTTCTAAAATTCTGCTTAAATGATAAAGAAATCTATATGTCACAAACACCTTGGGGTAACGTTTTGCTCTGATGCTCGATGGAACAGTCATATAGACAATCTGATTATCAGTGTTACGAAACATTAAATATCCTGAGAAAACTCAAGTATCAACTTTGTAGGAAAAACTTAGAAAAACTCTATTTAGTATTTATAAGACCAATTTTTGAATATGCAACTGAAGTTTGGGATATTTGCGGGATAGGATATGTTAATAAACTTGAAAGTTTGCAGCTAGAAGCTGCTAGAATAGTTACTGGTTTGCCTATATTTACAAAATCTGAAATTCTGTATGAGGAAATTGGGTGTGAAACTTTAGCTGACAGGAGGAAAAGATGAAAATTACAAATGTTTTATAACATTCAACATAACCAAGCTCCGGATTATCTATGCAAACTTGTTCCACCTAGTGTACAGAGCACAACTGCATATCCCTTGAGAAATGGCAATGACATCATTGTTCCTTTTTGTAGATTATCTCTTACTAAAGAATCTTTTATACCATCAACTATTAACCTTTGGAATCATACCGATTTGTCCTTTCGAAAATCAGACTCTATATCAAAGTTTAAAATCCAATTAAAAAGGTTAAATACCACAAATAAAGATGTACCTAAGCACTATCTATCTGGACCGAGGAAACTAAATATGATTCTAACACAATTCAGATGCTACTCATCTTTCATGAACTATGACTTGTTTAGAGTCAATATAATTGCTTATCCATCTTGCTTTTGTGGATGTAACATTGAGACTGTACACCATTTCCTTTTCGACTGCTCTTTATATACACACCAGAGAGAAATTCTGATGAACAATCTAAGATGGCTTCCTGATGACCTTATACTGAATATTAAGTTACTTACATCTGGTAATCCGAATCTCTCGTATGAACAAAACGTGAATATATTCAAACACGTATTCGAATTTATCAAAAGGTCTGAGAGATTTCTTGTTATGTAGAAAATGTATTTACGGTACATCCATGTCATCATTATCATCATCATCATCGTTTTCAATGTTTACATTTATTTCTGTTTAATTTTTTTTCTCAATTGATAGACTCGTAAAATATTGTTTATTTTGATATTGCATGGTCATATTTATATTGTATTGTAAATTATTGTCATTCGGAGCGGACTTCATAAGTATGGCTTACTTGTGTCCAATCCATTTTACTTTGAGTAAATAAAATATGTTTAAACTAAACTGACACGAGAGTAAAACGTAGTGTTGTCAGATCCTTGCAAGCAAACCTTCGACACTTGATATGTATTCTTGGGTATTGTTATGTATTTACTTTCTACATTGGCTAGAGGTATAGGGGAGGGTTGAGATCTCATAAACATGTTTAACCCCGCCGCATTTTTGCGCCTGTTCCAAGTCAGGAGCATCTGGCCTTTGTTAGTCTTGTATTATTTTTAATTTTAGTTTCTTGTGTACAATTTGGAGTTTAGTATGGCGTTCATTATCACTGAACTAGTATATAATTGTTTATGGGCCAGCTGAAGGACGCCCCCGGGTGCGGAAATTTCTTGCTACATTGAATACCTGTTGGTGACCTTCTGCTGTTGTCTTTTATATGGTTGGGTTGTTGTCTCTTTGACACATTCCCCATTTCCATTCTCAATTTTATTATCTTATCTTTTTTACATGTCTATGTATATGATTGATTAAAAGCAACCGCGTGGAGACCGTGTATATTTCATAAGTGATTAGTAGGCGGGGTTTATTTCAAAACATGCTTAATAGCGATGTTACGTAAATTGTAAAAACACCGCGGTTTTGAGGAAATCTGTGAAAGGTTTCAACAGACGATAATGAACAATTGAAATAAAGTCATAAAACACATTTACATCTGACAAGTTATAACTGTTGTCATTTTTGCTGTTCGTTCTAACCCCATATGCACTTTACTGTTTTCATATATATTGTATTTGGTCACACTATGTAACTTACATTATCAGATTGGTTTCATACCAAATAACAACAAGGGCCCAATCATGATGACAGATTTAAACTGACTCTTAATTTGAAATGATAAGTTGTGATCCCAATATGTCAATTATATATCTAAGCATTAACTACGTCATTTAATAAGGTATGCGTTAGGAATACATATTTAAAGGTTCAAAACTAATAATTTAGCATAAAAATGTAATTCATGTTTGATTATAAATAGGCGTTCTCCATATTTGCAATAATTATTCATTAAAATTCTGTCATAACATGAATAATAGAAACAAACATTCTTCTGATGTCACTAACCTTAGCATTAGCCCATGGACAGAAACAACCAAGAAGAAACAATCCAGTCAATGGACCTCCAACAATTGCTAATATAGTACCTCCTATCTTAAAATAAATTGCAATCTTTAAAATTCACCAATATAACGTGGCATCAACCTTTAAAAATACTGTGAAACAAGTTTTTAAATTTCACCCGATCAAGGGTTAACGGTTATTTTCAAATGTCAATGTAATATTACGAAAAAAGTAAATATTTAATCATTGATACACAAATTGTGGCATCTTTTACAGTTACAAAATCTGTATATTCGTGGACACCATTTATAAATTTAACACCTCCTGAAAGATAACATGCTCATATAGGTTGCTGTCTTTTTGACATATTCTCCATTTCGATTCTCAATTTTCTTATAACTTATTACGCGTTTTGTATACATACGATTCATCAGTAACTACGAAGTTGGAGTGCACAGGAAACCAAAAAGGTTATATATGAAGTAAATAAACTCATCATAGATACCAGGACTAAATTTTGTATATACGCCAGACGCGCGTTTCGTCTACAAAAGACTCATCAGTGACGCTCAAATCCAAAAAAGTTTAAAAGGCCAAAATAAAGTATGAAGTTGCAGAGCATTGAGGACCAAAATTCCTAAAAGTTTTGCCAAATACAGCTAAGGTTATCTATGCCTGAGGTAGAAAAGCCTTAGTATTTCAAAAACTCAAAATTTTGTTAACAATTTATTTATAAATATAATTGATAGAAGAGCCGACCATAAAGACATCATTTCTCTATTCATTGTACAATCTATTGTTTTTACTTTATCTTATTGGTTTCTACAAGACTCACGAATATATACATTGTTAATCTGTGACCTATACTTTCATCCATTGATTGTATTTCGTGTTATCATATTACTGTCAGCAGAACATACTTATAAGTAGGATATTTAGTCTTAAATTGTGTATTATTGCAATTTATATAACTGTTCCTAAGTATTAGGTTCTTTTAATGTGTTTAAGTGTGTTTTTTCTAAATGCTTTGCTTTTATTGTATATACCACATGTGCTATTTGAATTGGAATAGCCAAAACCATAGCATTATTACTCACATCCAATCACATACACAGAACTGGTAAAGATAAATGTGTCTGTTGGTCCCTACCTGTGTTAAAGTACCTCCAATAATAGAAACCAATAGAGCCATAGAAATTGCAACAAGACCAAATACTATTACTGAAATAAAAGTTATCCATTAAATGCATGTATTTGTTATCATCATATCAATATCAGAGATTCTACAATTTTTTAGAAGTTATCCAAGTTGTTTCACAAGAACCTACAAAACTTAATAAGTCGTATCATTTTTAATTGGAGTTAAAACATAAATAAATTGTATTTGTGAAATAATCTTTCCAAAGTAAAACAGTAGAAAATGCAATAGGCATTATACTATAGTTCTTATCTTCTATGTGGTCTTGTCTCTGGTAGAGAGTTTTCTCATTGGCAAGCATCTTCTTTTTTTTTATATTTAACTAATTTAGGTATGTTATATTATTGAGTAAAATGCAAAAGGCAAGACAAATAACAAATACAGATTGATATAACAGCAATGTAGTGATCGATGTTAAAGAAATCGGTGTTACGGTTATTTGCATACATTACAATAATAAATTACCTGCAACTTTAGAAATAATGGTTGCCTTAAATTCAGACATTGGTTTCGTATGAGGTTTTACTATATCCTGCCAAAAGAGAGCTGATAAACTGCTGAGACCTGACGATAATGTACTAAAATTTAGAAACAGATGATAATATATTTTGTTAATCAGGGAGAGACTAAATCCGACAGATTATGTTTCTGTCGGGTTTGAAGAATGTACGAAAGGATTGTATCGCTTCACGAGTAAGCCTAACCATGGACTATAAATATAAAATATAATGATAATTGTTGACATCATAATTCTCTTTATCATCAATATTACATAACACCGGTTGCATGCAATGATTCTTGTAGGTTTAAGATTATACAGTTAGTTATAGAAATGTGTCTCTGTTTGTATTGCTCTGATCGTTCCTGGGCAAGTGATAGACTGCCAGACTATGACTACAGAGGCGAACACACCATAAAGGAAGCGTAAACGCACTGATTGATGTTTCTGAGGGTCTATGTAAAGTAAGGAAACATGGCATAATTGTCAATAAGACCACTATTCAACAGTCAAAATAACGTGGAATTAAGCTATGTAACGATATTAGATTTATGTTTTGAGACTTTTTTTTCACTTGTTTTTTTTTTTTAATTATAATACAATTATATTATATATTTAGTACAACACCAGTTCCTTATGTCATTTTCGTAAGCTCTTAAGATGAATGCATCATTGTTATTGATTCACGAATGTGTATGACCCGACACAAAACCCCATGCTGCGTAAGCGATATCTTAAGAACTTAATGAACCAAATGTTGATGCCAGAATAAAAAGAACATTGTATGAAAAATTCGTTTAAGGGATTTGGTTGACCATTCTTCTTTCAAAGAAATGATATTGCAAAAACAATTGTATTCGAAATACTCAATGAATTGTAAGTAAGCATTGTATGCCAACAAGAGCGAAAGTCATTTAAATGATGAGCATTTTCATTATTAAAGATCTTTAAGCATTGGTTTAGATAACATAAAAACACAATCGTTGTTTGTATTATGTATTGTTCTTTCCTTATATTTCAGAAGATGTTTATCAACACCCACTGTGTGTATTTCTTGTATAATCGATTTTGTTATTTACCTCAGTGATGCGCTAAATAATGAAGCCATAAATAATCCGGTCATTCCTGGAACCCTATTGAAGATATCCATTACCATGTAAGGAATTATCTACAAAAGAGTTAAATGACGCCATATATTATCCTGACATCCCTAGAACCCCATTAAACATATACGGGATTATCTACAAATAGTAAAATGAAGCCATGAAAAGTACTTGCATCCCTTGGATCATAATTAAACCTATACTTTACCATGTACGGGATTATTTATAACCCAGTTACATCCCATTAAGAACTTGTACTTCAAACATAATTAAAGATGAATTATTTTTTATAGGTCTGCTTTTGCTCGCTGTTAAACATTTTGCAGTAAATTGTTCTTTCAGGTATTGGTTGTAAATATTGTTTCGAAATGTGTAACTATAAATACAAATGTATGGACATTTTCTTTAATGCTTTGAAATAAAGTAATTTGTTTATATCTGTGTCTTTTAATTCACTCGAATATTTAAATTCAGTAGTTGGTTCTGTCATCAAATCATTGGGAAGACCAAAGTATTGGACATTGGCATAATGGTAACTTACAAACAATTCTATTACGATGATAATGTATTGTGTTGTAACAGTTGTTTAGGTCGCAATGATAAATATCGAAACTGTAATAATGTATTGTGAAATAGAAGACAATAGTTTTGTTAACTCTGAGGATAATACTTTACGTCCTCACTTCCTTGTCTATGACTAATTATCAAATTATGCATGTCCAGCATATATTCTTAATGTGGAATAGAAACTGAAACGCCTCATGTGCAAAGAACATTGGAAAGCAGGCAAATAAATGACATTTGAAAAAAAAACCTTACTAGGGACAGATTATTATTATTCAGTTCTAAACAGGGTTGTTTTATTTTGTTTTGTAAACGCTAAAATCTTACCATTTTTCCCTCAGTTTAAAATCTTTGAGAAAATGTATAATGTTTATTAATTCTAAATATCCTTTGATTTCTGTTTAATTTGTCTGACAACTTTTTAGATTCATGAGTAAGAAATTATTAATATTTTTTTCTGTTTTTAAAGTCCATTTGAATATTATTTGTACATCAGTGTATTATGACATCTGCAAAGTTTTCAAAAGAAGTGTCGATACATGAAAATTTTTAATTACCTTACCTGGTTAGGATTTGTAATTTGTTTTGATTTTAGGGGGTCGCATCCTAACGTGTTGTAATAAGAGTAAGCAACGATCCCTTCAAAGCAGGCCATTGAAACTGTTATCAAAAACACCGGAGACACAATCAGCATTACTCTAGAATAAATGTATTTCAATATTAGTGAAGAATTATATAATGAATTTAGTATAATTTATCATGCATACTTTGACTACCTCCTGAGCAAATAATGGTTTCTTGAATAACATTACCCCCCCCCTCTATTTCTTTTGTAGTTAACTATCGATTTGCACAGCAAGACAATCGTTCATGAAAAATCCAGATCATCACACAAGTGTCCATAAAGACGTCATTGAAGTCACTAGGTTCTGATGGATGACAATAACGTTCATTACTATTTTCAACATGAACATTTTGTAACGTACGTTACTATCACCAAATTCTATACTTTGTAACGATATGACGTGGCTGTTTACCTATACATCCTGTCATTGTGCTATGTCTGTTTGTTTTGTTCACACATCGCTTGCAATATACTGGAATTTTATGCGACTGTCATACAAGTTAGAGGTTTAGCTAGCTATAAAACTATATTTAATCTACTATTTTTTAATAACGAAAATCTGTGTACCAACTCAGGAGTATGACATGTGTTATCCATTCATTTGGTATTTGGCCAATTAATTACGAATTTTCAGTTTCAAATTTTCCTCGGCGTTTAGTATATTTATTATTTTACTTTAAGGTACCATCATTCATATCTTTTAAATCAGAATTTTGCAACGTATATTTTCAGTAATCAAAATCGGAATGTTATAACGTGCGTTAATAACATCCCAAAATGACAGACACCAAATGCACTCATATATATTTGAATATGAAAAATAAACGATCTCTTTTATTATCTCGGATGGGGTTTTGTATCAATTTTTGTAGTTGCCAATTCTCTTTGGTAGGACATTTGTTTGTTTGTTTTGTTCACACATCGTTGTCAATAGAATGGAGTTTTATATGCGACTGTCATTTAAATGAATGGGTAAGCTAGCTATAAAACCAGTTTTAATTCACTATTTTCGACAAAAGCTAATGTCGGTACCAAATCAGGAATATGACAGTTGTTATTCATTCGTTTGATGTTTTAGCTCTTGATTTTTCCATTTGATTAGGGACTTTTCGGGGTTTTTTTTATGATTCTACTTTTTACGCGTATTTCCAATCGAGTGAGGCAAGTTATTTACAAATGATTTGCTCAATTTGTTCTAGAGAGACGATTAGATGCTCACAAACAGGTTTAATTCTGCTTCAACCTGTTTGTGTCAAAGGGTTACGTTTGGTAAACGACCTTTTATTATTTCTTGACGGGAAAAGATTTGAAATAGCACGACGATGCACAGCAAGCACAGATGTTACAATAAAAACAACCACACAGTGAAACTCACAATTGAAAGCAATGTTCATATAGGCACAGATATTGTTGATATGATCCCGGAATTCATACAGAAAAAAGAGTTCATTGATAGATCAAATATTTTTTTCATAAACTTGTCTATACCTTTTAGCATCTTTCAGGGTTGGTGTAGAACAAATTCTTTGTACAGATGCTTGATCAAAGATCATTCCGGTACCTTTGATGATACTGCCGACAAATAAATTCCAGAATGTATGACGTCTAGTTATATCAGTATCCCATCTGCAAACATATTGCCATTATTGTTCTCGAAAAAAAATACGTATACCTTCATTATGATTTTTATATAAATAAAGCTAATACTAAGGGGACGACCATTTGATATTCTGGGGGGGGGGCAGGAGGATTTTGAAAATAAATAACTTGGCCTTGATAATCACAAAAATAAATGGTTTGTTCTGTGGTAGTTTGAAAATAAATTACCTGACTTGCAAATAAATAACTCAGCAGGTCTAATCGAGAGTATGAGATGGCACCAGATTCTTCATAAATTCATCTTTTTTCCCCGAAAAAATCGCGAAACTCTTCCCAATTTTTTTTAATAATAAAAGTAGAAATATTATTTGAATATACTTGAAATGTCTAAAAAAAATGGTTTCATTTAACTTGAGGTACATGTATATTGTCTCAGGAAACCTTTCCTCACTTTTTAACAGGGCCGTAACTACATTGAGGCAAATCCCTCATGTAGGAAATTTCAAAACCAAACGCTTGTCTCCATATCAAATTGTGTTCACGGCGAGTGCCTTGCAAGAAGCAAGTTCTGTTTTCCCTCAGACGTAGCCCTGATTTTTCGGGATCAATGTTTCTTATTTATTTGTCTTTTTTTCATTGATTGTCCTTCTGTATTTTGTTAGTGTTGCATTCCTTTTGTACAGTAATCTAGTAATTTTGTTATGAACTTGATCACGAGTTTAAAAAAAACAGCAGCCACAAACTTAACTACGTGAATTCCATTTTTGCTTTATCATGCACATTGGTCTTTTGATGCTACTAGAAACTTAAGTCTTACACTGAATTTATACATTTTGCTTTGAGAAAAAAATATTGTCAAAAAATTATTAAAACAAAACTTGCATTTTCAGATTATAAAAGGGTTTTTCGGAACACCCAGAAAGCATGATTTTGCATCATTTGTTCTATAGCTTCTTGGGCCTTCAGTGGCTACAAAACCCTTCACAAAAACATTTGACTCGCTCCGCTCAGCCACATATGTTTGCCAATACTTTTAAAAAAGGCTAGTTACAACCAAACTTTAATACTATGTATGTATGCAATACATGGGTATGCAGTTAGAAATATAAAAGATTCATTTCTGCAGAGGATGATTATTAATTCTGATTAAATGGTACATAATGACTTGACTATACATGTATTATTTATAATAAACAAATCATTTAAAAATTGTATGTTTTCCAATATCATAAATATAGTTATGAAAATGAATAATCAGTCCCTTGCTTTAATGAAATGAAAAATCTTGCTTCAATAGTGCAGAAAATGAATAATCTGTCCTTTTAGTTTACGAAAATAAATAACCGATCAAAAACAAATCCTCCTTCCCCCCCCCCCCACCCCCCCACAGAATATCAAATGGTCGTCCCCTAACAATGAACGCCGTCCTTTTCTGTATCTTGATATCTTTATCTTTAACGGGAATCTTAATACAAACAATTATGATAAAAGAGATGATTTTTCATTTCCTATTGTTAATTATTCATTTTTAAATGGTGACGTTCCCCTTTCACCATCTTATGTTGCTTATATATCTCAAATTGTTCGATTCGCTCGTGAATTTAACAAAGTATATAATTTCAACGAAACAAATTGCTGTATTCCTGAACAAATTTTACATCAGGGTTTCCGATATCACAAACTAGTCAAAACATTTACTTAATTTTACCATCGGTACAAGGACATCATTCGTAAATAAAAATCAACATGCAGACATCTTATACGTTCAACTATTTTATCGTAATATTCTTCACAAAATGTCAGCATTTACCTGAAAAGCTTACCAAACCTCAAAAAGTCTTATTCTGAAAGGATATAGTTACGATACTGTTGGCAAGTCATTAATGATTGCATATGTTGGTATTAATATTGATTCACTCATAGAGTCTTTGCATCGGAAATGAACACATTTATTCTAAAACCAGTTGTTAGCCTGATACGGGCTATGTTTTTTAATATAACTTATGATGATATGATACTAAGCCCCTAGTGGGAGAGATTGCACTTGATTTTGATATGCTGAAGACATACTCTTTCAATCAGTTCAATTGAGATCTGGAGCTTGCATGTCAGCACAGTAGTCAGCACTTCGGTCAATTAAATATAAAAAAGAAAAAAAGATGTGGTATGATTGCCAATGAAACAACTCTCCACATGAGACCAAAATGACACAGAAATTAACAACTATAGGTCACTGTACGGCCTTCAACAATGAGCAAAGCCCATACCGCATTGTCCGCTAACAAAGGCCCCGCAGTGACAATGTAAAACAATTCAAACGAGAAAACTAACGGCCTAATTTATGTACAAAAAAAATGAACGAAAAACAAATATGTAACACATAAACAAACGACAAAATTACAGGCTCCTGACTAGGAACAGGCACATATATACAGAATGTGGCGTGGTTAAACATGTTACATGGTCATTTTTATAAATTTACTGTCAAAAAAGGTATGAATTATTCGAAAGACTGAGGATTGTCTTATGCTAGGCAAAGATTACCTTAGCCGTATTTGGCACAACGTTTTGGAATTATGAGCGTCACTGGTGAGTCTTATGAAGACGAAATGCGCGTCTTGTGTATCAAATTATACGCCTGGTACCTTTGATAACTATCAGTAACTGCTTGTAGTCCTCTGTTCATTTATGTATCATTGTCATTTTGCTTAGTTTCTTTAATTACTTAATCTGACATCGGACTCGGACTTCTTTTAAACTGAGGTTTACTGTGCATACTGTTATGAGATTCTTAATTTTACATTTGCTAAAGGTATAGAGAGAGGGCTGAGATCTCACAAAACATGTTTAACCGCGCCGCATATTTCAGCCTGTCCCAAGTCAGGAGCCTCTGGTCTATGGTTTGGTTGTTGTTTCTTTGACATACTCAACATTTCCATTCTCAATTCTATATAGCAAAATATCTCCCTTCTATTGAAAATAAAATGGTCAACTAAATAATCATGTTTTTAAATGAGCATGTATTTCTCATTGTAATATTAGTTAGGTATATAACTTAATTCATAATATCATTATCTTTGTCTTCAATATATATAACTTTCTTAAATGTGCACAATAAAAATCATCTTCTTAATATATAGTTTCATGAACACTAAAACACCCACACAAGGTTATCATTCACTATCGACTACATGTAGTTATAAAATATTTAAAAAAAAAATTTATACATTGATTTTAATTCATCAATGGGAACGTAATAGATTTTGAACTTGGCCTTCAGTAAGTCATATAGTACTTCAAGTATTTTTAGATATTACCCAACGCGGTTAAAAATATTTTTCAGAAACTATCAATACAGTCACATACTTTTTAGAAACTTACTCTACATAGTAAGTCAAGTATTTTTAGATATTAGCCAACGCATTTAAAAATATTTTTTAGAAGCTAACAATACATACTTTTAAGAAACCCAATCTATGTAGTACTTCAAATATTGTAGATATTACCTATTGCAGTTAAGTAAAACATTTTTTTAAAGAGAAGGAAATTGCATTCTTTGAAAAGAAAAAAAAAATATGATTTAAAAACAAAACAAACAAAAATAACAATTTGATGCTGTTGTCATTTAAATACTTGATAATTGGATATTCAGATATTTATCAAAATAGGTAACCGTTCATTTGAATGAATAATTTGTATTCCTATTGGAGCAAATCGTGTTCCTTCTAACACCAACATGTTTCTTACTTATATTGTTTTTCATGCCCAGCGTTGTATTTTTCCCGGATTTTGATTGGGGCTAATGAACGTCGTAAAATAAAATCATAGCACCGAGTGTTGTTAACCCATACACCGGAAGTTGCTACCATTAACCCAGGGAGGCTTCACTTCATTTTCCTGAGCCCCATGGGGTTGTTCACAATGAAACATTGAATTATGTAAATAATCTATGATAACTGTAATTATTTATGTAATCACATAACGATTGTGTTCTAATGTGTCTATGATTTGCATTCATTTCTGTAAATGTATCACTTTGCTACCATATCGTCAATGCATGGGACTATGCCAGATGACCCACGTTATGTCACATCGTCTATGACGGAAAGCGCGCATCATAACTTATAATATCTTCCAAAGTTTTTTTAGCCATATTTTAGCGATTGTAAATTTTGACAAATAGTTTCAAATGTATTACATTTTTATGATTGAATCTCAAAAATCATGTCATAAAGTTATCATACTATCAAACGCGGTAGAGAGTAGAAATCTTCCAGTGGCACAGGTGTGTTATAAATAAATTCCAGTACCAACAACACTGAAGACCTGCATTATAATACTGTTACAGTAGTACAAATAAGATAGAGTACCATATACTTACACGAAAAAGTTTAGTCGGCCATTATCATTGGCTATACTCCATGTTGATTTCACCCCTCCACTTAATATTGTACCCTGAAATGTAAAACGAGTTTATGCTCGAAAATGGGCCTTTTGATTGGATTAAATAAATATTCGTATTCTTATTCTATTGGTATTTCTGTAACAAGGGTGCCAATGTTTATTCAAACTATACTACGCTTACTTTTGCAGTGTGGCGACCTTGAAAAATACTTCTATATTAATCTGAAAAATCAACAATTTAATTCAGGTAAATAATAATCAAGGATACGAGGTTTCATAACTATGTATAACAGACGCGCCTTTCATCTACATAAGACAGTGGAAGCGGTTTCAAAACAGTTTGAAAAACAAATCGAATAATCATTTGATTAGTTACAGTTACGGAATATATACATTGTGGTAGTTATTCCAACATCCTACAAAAAATATTTAAACTCCTAATGTATCAAAGTAATTTCTTTCATTACTGGAGTGCATTTAATTTTTTTCTTATTTTCCACATCAGAAATTACTAAAGAAGGAACTATATAATACTTAATCGTAATGTGTGAAGATTTGTGTTTCTAACAGTTTCCAAATAATATATACCAAAAGGCAGATATGTCTAATTATATGTTTTGCTGTTTGTTTGGGAAACATATGATATTACATGTAATTAGCATTTGGAATTTGAATAATGTCCACGTACTTGGATCAAAAATGCCGTTATACCAACTACCATTATTAAACTCTGGAAGACATCTGTCCATATAACAGCTTTTATTCCACCCTACAATAAGAAAAATATCATCATATCAAATATAATAAATATTTACTCCAAGGTGGCCATGTTTAATCCTGGTACCTTTGATAATTATTTAAGACATGGAAAATCGAAGTCCTGATAAGATTGCACTGTATCAAATAAAAGATAACGTTAAAAATCACTAAGATAAACGTGTTTTGTTGCCATTGCTCTAATGAATTTTTAAAATGATAGTATTAATAATGATAAGTGTTATCTACAATCAAAATTGGTAAAACTCTATATCACAGTTGAATATGACAGTTGGTTTCCGTTCGTTGGATGTGTTTGAGCTTTTGATAAGGGACTGTCCGATTTTAAATTTTCTTGGAGTAAGGTTTAACTGTTATTTTCCCTTCTTATCAATAAATTTAATAAATCATACCACTGACGTATATATTACAGCAGCAACGGCTACAATCACAATCGAGGCAATCTGTGGAAACCCCATTACTGAAAAGAGGCATTATTCTATAGTATGTACACACATATTGATATCTATATGGCAATACTTTTATGAGAACAGAGGAAGGAAGACAATTACGTTGAAGATAAACAGTCGAAAAAAACAAACGACAGTCTACAAAAAAATAAACAGAAAACAAAAGATTGAACAAGAAGAATCTAATTGAAAACTGGAATGAGCTCATGTACTCCAAGCAGGTACTCTGCCTCATTAATTGTAACTGTTTTGTTGATGATTTCAAGCAATCATAAGAAAAGGATTTTTAATTTTATACATCACTTTACAATATTTTGATCAAAATTCTTTTACACTATGCAAGGACTGTATATATTTTGTTTCTATGATTACCTACCGATAACAACGTCTTTGAGCAAAAAAAGATGAATTAACGTTTATAGGAAATATACGTTTCAAACAAAGCGGGAAATTTGAAAAAAAATAAACAAATGACTTTTATATATAAACATTGAGATAACAATGAAAAAATATTCGTAAAGATTATCACTCCTCTTCAAGGTCAATTCTGAAAATATAATGACTTTGTATAGATGTATGTAGATACAAGTGAGAGGTTTAGCTAGCTATAAAACCAGGTTCAATCCACCATTTTCTACATTAGAGAATGCCTGTACCAAGTCAGGAATATGACAGTTGTTATCCATTCGTTTGATGTGTTTGGACTTTGGATTTTGCCTTTTAATTTTGGATTTTCCTTTTTGAATTTTCCTCGGAGTTCAGTATTTTTGTGTTTTTACTTTTTGTTAGTCTGAGTGGTATTTTATTACATGTATAAATCGTTTATGAACAGGAGACATTATTTCGATAGTGTCTTCGTTGGATTTACTTTTGTATCCAGATCTAATAAATATCCTTATATCTTACATACACATGACTAGGAACACTCTGAGGAAAGGTTAACTACATATAACTTTTCTTGCTTTTCTTATTTATGATCTTAATGGTTATCCCCACATATCTATACCTTTGGCATCCCCATTGAATCCCTATGCGTTCAGTATGAAGTTAGATGAGATGAATTAAATATGGTTAATAAAGTAGGATGTTTCTCAGCTTCCCTGTAATCATCTCGCTATGTCTTCTTCTCTAATAATATTGGCTCATAACGTTCTTGGTTAAAGAATATTATTCAAAATAAAAAGCTTACATGTTCATTCATTCATATTATACCATTTATTTTTCTATTATCTTACCAACTTATTTTTGGTGATATTGAAAATGTGAGATGATTTAATGGAATTATCTACATTTGCATACGAACCTGCCTCTAATGCAATTGCTGGCCCGTATAATACGATCCCCATATATATAGTCTGAAAAGTGAATACTAACTATTAACAAAATAAATCGTATAGTAACCTTTATGCGACTACATTGTTTTAAACTGTGAGCTTCTGATTAATTTATACATATAAATGTTTACCCTCTGGTAGTTTGCGTTGGTTGCAGGAGGATAGCAAAACACATAATATTGATAAACTATCCGTTGAATTTAGAAATTATCAAGAAACTAAAGACAACTTTTAACTTATATAGATTTGGCAATTACACATGTATAGATTACCTTAGCCGTATTTAGAACAACTTTTTGGAATTTTGGGTTCGTAATGCTCTTCAACTTTGTACTTGTTTGGCTTTATAACTATTTTGATCTGAGCGTCATTGATGCGTCTTATGTGCTTCTGGCGTAATTAATCATACGCCTGGTACCTTTGATAACTATTTAAACATCTGGGTCGAAACCACTGCTGGTGGACGTTTCGTCCTCGAGGGTATCACCAGCCCAGTAGTCAGCACTTCGGTTTTGACATGAATATCATTCATATGGTATTTTTTTTTTTTTTATAAATTCCCTGTTTACAAAAGTATATTTTTTTTTTTTAAATACTACGAAATTTCTGATCCCAGACATAGATTACCTTCACCGTATTTGGAATAACGTTTTGGAATTTTGGGTCCTCAATGCTCATCAACTTTGAACTTGTTTGGTTTTATAACTATTTTGATCTGAGAGTCACTGAAGAGTCTTATGTAAACGAAACGCGCGTCTGGCGTTATCAATTATAATTCTGGTACCTTTGAGAACTGTATACATTCAGTAGATACTTACGTAATGAATCATTCCAAGCATAGTACCGAACATGCGCACAGCATGTGACTCAAATCGTAATTCCAAATACTGAAAAATAGATAATGGTTCTTTGATTGTTAACTCAAAATTCCCTTCAACAGAGGCATAATATACCAAAGAAACAATAACAATGCAAAAGTCGAAATACTTAAAATAGATAATTAAAATGATATATAGATAAATATATATCATAGGGAGAGAAATACTAGTAACAATTTTAAATACAAATCGAATTCTCATAAAAAAAAACTACTATAATCTACATTTAAATAAAACTTTAATTTTAACAATATTTCTATCATTTTTGGTTATTCATTTTAATAAAACAGCAAGTGTTCAATCTAGATATATTTTCACAGAATATACGTGAATGGATTGTTTTGTCGAATTCTTTGTTTAAAGGCATCAAATAGTATAAATAGTCATCTTTAGAATGATACAGCTTACTTTCTAGAGGAAATGAGGAAAATTACACTCATTAAGTTTTGTTATTTTTTGCACACGAAAATCGTTTATGTGTAATATTAAAATACTGCAAACCTCATAAGCGCTCGTGATTTTCAGTGGATGAATTAAAGGCACCATCAGTTTAATCGAGAGTAAATTGGCAATAAACCATCCAAAGGCCCACATAATGTTCTGTATACCAAATACATATATTTCTGCAGGTGTTCCGAGCATCATAATAGAGGATTCAAATGAAACTATTAAGGAGATGGCGACAGGAATTATTGACATTCTCCGGTTTCCATGATGATATTCTGAAGTGGTCATTTGTTTCCCACCTGACAGGGCATGAAAGATTCCGATGCTGATTGATAACACAACAACCCCAGTAAACACTATATAATCTGCCACGTGGAAAAACCGAGACTCCATATTTGATATGTTTCCTGAAATAACACAAATCGAATTTTCATGAATAATTTATAAAACATCATGTAAATGTGAATCATAATGATTTAACTGAAAGTAAAAATTTGATCATTAAAACTCAGTATATTAGAAACTTAAAGAGAGAAATTGTTTACATTGATCATTTAATTATTGGTTTGCTCTATGGTTTTAGTAATATCATAGTTTTTAGTTTTAAAGATGTGTTGATGGTGAATTCGTGTATTGAAAATAAAATGCTAAATAATCAAATGAAAGGGATGTTGGAATTTATTTCAGTATCTGTTATATAAACTTTTTGAAGCAATACTGCAAATGATTCAATTCTAGTTTCAAATCTTTATATAGCATGTGTACTTATTGATAATTTAGTCTTAGGTGCAGAATTCTCTACATTAATGGTTGTAAGAATGTACAAGTACACGGTAACCCCACCACATTCTGTATGTATGTTTCTATCCCAAATCAGGAGCCGGTAATTCAGTGGTTGTCGTTTGTTGCTGTATTATTTATTTGTTTATCGTTCATTGTTTGTACATTAATTATGCCATTAGTTTTTTTGTTTGAATTGTTTTACGTTTGTGATTTTTGGGCCTTTTTATTGCTGATTTTGCGGTATTGGATTGGTCGAAGGCCGTGTGAAAACATTTGCGTATTGAATTTTCTTTTTGTTTTACATTTTAGTAGTCAAGAGTAACACAATGGGTGACATTTATAGAGCAATATCTGTTTCCCAGGGTTTGTCTTTTTTCAACTTATGTTTTTTTTCCCTTTTGTATCTTTCTACCTTTTGTATATGTAAATGTTTAATTTCGAGTAATGATAACATACTATAACTTTGGTTTGCTTTCCATGGAGACCTGTTTGTAGGTTTCGGTGCAACAAAATGCTATGACTTATCTCCCTATTTTGTAGTTGTTTGAAAAAAGACCAAATATGTTGGGTTTTTTCAGTCACTGAATTCTGAAACCATATACTGAAAGTTGAACACAGTACGTTAGGCTTTCTTTAAGTAACACCAAACACTCTTTATAAAGTCATTCGTTTTTGTTATGCTTGTATATTGTTTTGGTGATCTATTATTATAGAGCCAATATGTTTCCCTTTACTAATTTTTACTATGTATTTTAATATGATTGTAATTCCACTGATCGCGCGAGTAAGATGATTAGGCGGGGTATTAGGTCAAAACAAACTCGGTTAACCTCGTCAGATCTTCATCTCCTGTCCAAAGCCAGGAAACTTTCTATGATTATCTTGTGTTGTATCTAAATGCTGTTCGTCATTTTAAGAATCATCCATTGATGAAAATTTATGTTGTCTCTTTAAAATAATGTAGGAATTATATTTTATGTTACTTCCATGGTTAGATAATCGCAATTTCTATGAGAGTATGGGTGAGTAAAAGCTTGTTTGGTACATAAACAGGATAACAGAGGTCACAACAAAATATCATTTTCAGTAAAAACAAAAATATTAAAACTACTTCTCATAAATGATAAATGTATAGGTACCAGATTCTCATAAATACATAATGTCCATATGTTGAATATGTACTAGTCTCTCACTCAACGACTATACTAAATCAACCACCAGCACCCCACTATTCCGAGAGAAACGCAGACGTACAAGGAATGTGCTTATCTTTAAAAGGCAGAAGGCTTAAATAAATACGTTATGTCCTTGTCAATAAATCGAAATGAAAACTTGACTTTTTTTCCATTATGTAGCATCATAACGGTTCATATTCCAAGTGAAGGGAAAATTCCATTTGTATAGCTTGTACTACATGAAGGCGATGTGTTTCGGTTGTGGAAAGATGGCGTGTAATTGACAATGTACAACTCGAACTGAGTAAGTACTTTCTGTAGGCGAATTGTATCTGTTTTTAAATGATGGCAAGAAATCCATTTGGACAGCTTGTATATAAATTGTGTGAAGATGGATTATGTATGTTTTTTAATAATAACGTGTATACTATTTGTACAGCATGTTGTATGAATACGAGTTGTGTCTGTTTTCTTTTTAATAATAACGTGTATACTATTTGTACAGCATGTTGTATGAATACGAGTTGTGTCTGTTTTCTTTTTAATAATAACGTGTATACTATTTGTACAGCATGTTGTATGAATACGAGTTGTGTCTGTTTTCTTTTTAATAATAACGTGTATACTATTTGTACAGCATGTTGTATGAATACGAGTTGTGTCTGTTTTCTTTTTAATAATAACGTGTATACTATTTGTACAGCATGTTGTATGAATACGAGTTGTGTCTGTTTTCTTTTTAATAATAACGTGTATTCTATTTGTACAGCATGTATTGTATGAATACGAGTTGTGTCTGTTTTTAAATAACTTATTGATTGTTAGTTTTCTAACATCCCGGTGCAAATGATTTTGAAATAATGGCGTGTATTCTATTTGTACAGCAGCTATTGTTTGAAGTTGAGTTTTATCTGTGTTTGAATGGTGGTGTGTAATTTATTAGCTCGGTATGTACTGCATATTGGTTTGATTAATAGCTGATGATGAAATGTTTTCAAGCGTTATGCAGTAAACCACTTTTACATATAGTTTTAGAGCTCCTTTAATCGTTTCAATGATAATTGATGAGTCTTGTGTAGACGAAACGCGCGTCTGGCGGACTAAATTATAATCCTGGAACCTTTGATAACTATTTAATCTTTCTTACAGTTTTTATTTCTACTTTTAAGCAGATCGATTGTTTGACTTATTAAGATCACAAGTAATTATATTTAAATCTGTCCATTAAACTTTAATAAAAACATGGTCTTATAAAGTGAATGTGAAAAGAAAATCAAAACCAAAGTAGCATATAGTATTTGTCTTGAATACACTAAATCCACAATTCTTTGAACAGAAACGCTCACAAAAAATAACATATTCCCCTTTCTTAAACACTTTTGTATCGACATGAATTCTTCAAATCATATAACACATAGCTTTTCACATCCCGCTGTATACATGGTATACATGATATATACGAAAATAGAGCTAATAATATTAATTCATAACACATTATTTATCTATCACATACCTTTTAAATATTCAGCAAATTATAACCACTAACAGCAAAATTGAAATGTCTTGAAATGAAACTTGATCTGTAGTTTCGAAATTGAAGCGTCTTTGTTGTCATAATAAAGTTTTGATTTACATAATTCCTACCAGGAATTTTAATATACCGAGAGTGCAAAACCCAATTATAAACCCTGGTTCACAGCTAATTTTATCGATTCGTCAGTCATGCATTATTCGGTAAAGTCTATACATTAAAGGCCAAATTTCTTAAAACAATATCGTGTTATTTAAATCTCACATTTGAAAATAAAACTAATAGTTAAGGAAATCTTTAAATTTAAATTTAGACTTATGTTATTGAGTAGATATATACAGCCCTATACATGTTATATGTATGTCTTAAATACAGCCTTACATGTATTTCGTAAGTACTATTTTTTTTCAAATAAAAGATAATATACATTTGTGTATTTTGTTTAATCAAATTCTTAACATTAATAACTTTGATATAAAACTGTATATACATATAACATGTTTGGTTTTTCTTCTTTCTTTGAGAAATTAACGACACAAAACCAAATTTAAACATATTTGGGGTTGTATAAACAAAGTACAGACAATCTGGGAAATAAATCAAACACATGTATTGTTCATATTCTTCGGCAGTCTCATTGTAAAACAAACAATTATAAGAAAACCACGGGATAGTCTACTAGATAATTGTGTAAGAAAAATAGACGAATAGGACAAATCTTTCGGCAATACTGAATAATGATAGAAATAATATTCAGAAAACTATTTCACGGATAGAAGCACCATAATTGTAGCTTATGCAAATTTCTGAGTTCGGGCTATCTGGACGATGTATTTGTCTTACTAAGAAGTATAAAAAAAATTGAAAAAAATACTCATCTCCGAGGAAAATTCAAAACGCGAAGTCCCTAATCAAATGGCAAAATCAAACGACAAAACACATCAAACGAATGGACAACAACTGTCATATTCCTGACTTGGTACAGGCATTCTCAGATGCAGAAAATGGTGGATTGAACCTGGTTTTATAGCGCTTTAGTTGTACGTCTTTGTTTTCTGATGAGTCAGTTGGTGATGGCCGACGAAGTCTGTTGAACTGTCAAAGTTGATTACTGCTACTTTTGTAATATATTATTAGATTATTTGAGGATTTGTTAGAGTGAGGATTTTTTTTACACAAAGTGCAAAATACGATATATTATAAAATTATAAATCATAGATAAAATTGTCATGTAAGGTCAATAACTTTGATAAACTGTCAATTAACAGGTTTGCATCTGTGTAACATAATTGTCGAACTGATTTCGCTCATCATTGTTGCTGTTAATTGCATCTGTTTATATAACAGTTTACATGATGAAATGAAAAAAAACACTAATGATAGGTCAGCAATCGCCGTTCAATGACAACAACTCATGTAAAGCGTCAATTGGTGTTTTAATAATATTTGTCTTTATATATCTAAGTCTTTATTTATAAGTCTTTATTTATATCTAACTGCTGGTCATTTATACTATTTTGAAAGTGTCAATTTTAGTTTTTAAGTTATGAGAAAATAACGATAATATAAACATCTTCATTTAAAGACTTTTATTGCTCATCTGTTAATGTAAAATACTTTACCCTGTAAGATATGTTATATCTATAATGGTGTTTACTTATCCTGTATTTAAACAAATGCTGGTGACTAAAAATGAAGTTAATATATGTGCGTCATTATTAGGAAACGAATGATAGTCATATATGCTTAAAAGCAGACAAGTTCAACAATCGCCTTAATATCAAGAACGAATATGAGCTATGGTGGGTTCTGTTTAGATGACGCAATACAATGGTTATCAAAGGTACCAGGATTACAATTTAATACGGCAGTGACGCTCAGATCAAAAATAGTTATAAAGCCAAACAAGTACAAAGTTGAAGAGCATTGAGGACCCAAAATTCCAAAAAAGTTTTTTTAAATACGGCTAGGGTAATCATTTCCTGGGAAAATCCTAAGTTTTTCGAAACATTCAAAGCTTTGTAACAGGAAATTTATAAAAAATAAAATGACCATATAATTGATATTCATGTCAACACCGAAGTGCTGACTACTGGGCTGGTGATACCCCCGGGGACGAAACGCCCACCAGCAGTAGCATCGACTCAGTGGTGTAAATAAGTCTCAAATAGTTACCAGGATTATAATTTATTTCGCCAGACGCGCGTTTCGTCTACATTAGACTCATCAGTGACGTTCAGATCAAAATAGTTATAAAGCCAAACACATGATATGGCTTCTTTGGTGTTCATGTTTTCGACCAAGTGTCTAAAGGACAATCACCGAATTTGAATTCCACAAAGAACTCATTTAAATACAATTTAATAAACCATTCCAACCCATATTCTTTCAATTTGGCATAAATTCAGACTCAGAACAGCATATGTTCAGGGACCAAAGAAAACTAAATCGCGCCTACTTCAGTTTTGAAAGTTTATTGTTAAACCTTGTTCAACCCAATGCATTCAGTGACGAAGTAATTTCACAATATTAGAATTAGACAATCAATGTGGTTTGTGAGAGAATTTCATTAAATTGGACAGTGTAGAGGAAAATATTTACATCTATAATATAATTACTGGGGTTATCCAGTCTTGTTGGCCACATGTGGAGCAGGATCTGCTTACCCTTCCAAAGCACCTGAGATTACCCCCAGTTTTTGGTGGGGTTCGTGTTGCTTAGTCTTTAGTTTTCTATGTTGTATCTTGTGTACTATTATTTGTCTGTTTGTCTTTTTCTTTTTTAGCTATGGAGTTGTCAGTTAATGTTCGATCTATAAGTTTGACTGTCCCTGTGGTATCTTTCGCCCCTCCTTTATAAGAAAAACAAAATGTATTAAAACACGATAGTTTATAAACATAATTTTCATCGCGATATATGTATAAGCTGTTTTAGTTTTAATTTTTATATTTATTGAAACAAATAAAAACAAGAATGTGTCCCAATTACACGGCTGCCTCATCCGCACTATAATTTTCTATGTTCAGTGGACCGTGAAAATGGGATAAAATCGCTAATTTGGCATTAAAATAGACAGATCATATCATAGGGAACATGTTAACTAAGTTTCAAGTTGATTGGACATTTGTTGGACTTCAACTTCATCAAAAACTACCTCGACCAAAACCTTTAACCTGAAGCGGGACAGACGAACGAACGAACGGACGGACCAACGAACAAACGAACGAACGAACGAACGAACAGACGGACAAACGAACGGATGCACAGACCAGAAAACATAATGGCCGTAAATGGGGCATAAAAATGTTAGAAATATCAACAGTTGTAGCTTATCTTATTCAGTATACTGATGAAACAAACATTTTTTTTTTATACATTCCTGGAAAGGAACAATAATATAAACTACAAATTTTTTTTTCGAAAAGGTAGATGAATGTAAAGGCCCAAGGATGTAAATAAAAAAAATAAGAACTAAATAAATGAAAAAAATAAGAACTAAAAAAAATCTAATGAAATATTCATTTATAAACTACATTGATGAAATTTTAGCCAAATGGTATAATATTTTTATATTAAGATGTTACAGTGTATAGACAATGAAAAAAAAATAGTTGATTAAATCGAAGATTAACATTGAAATGAACAATTAAAATGAGAATGACATTTGTATATAATTGTTTAACAATATTAATATATTAGAATTGCAAATTGGGTAACTGATTCTGGACAGGTATGGAGGAAGGGATAGAACCATTTTATGTAAATACCATCCTTCTCCTTTTTATAACCTATTCGCTACAAATCTGAAAATTATTAACCTTAGTAGTAATATACCAACTTCACCTGCATATATGATTTACATTTCACATCTCATTCGGTATTCAAGAGCTTGCAGCTGCTACTCAGACTTTGTAAAACGTCACCAGTGTCTGAGCAGAAAGTTGATGAACCAGGGTTTGAATAATCAAAGAACGTCTCGTCCTTTTTCTAAGCATTTCTTATTAAATATTCCGTATCAACTTCACAAATAATTCCGATGGTCTTGAAGTATAGATTCTGGGTACTGCTGTTGTTTCTTAATTGTGTTTTATAGTGTTCTGTTATTTGTTTAAGTAAATATTACTTTTGCTATCTATTTTTTTTGTAAAACTCATCTGAAATGGCTCGGTACCTATACATCCCGCCGTTGTGTTATCGTAAATTTTTGTATTCTTGTCATTCGTTTTTGATAATGTTCTTTGTATATGTGTCTTTTTGTTTTTCTTTGTTGAAATATAAAGACTGGACACTTTCAATTTGCAAAGCACTCATTTGCAAATCCGCCGCCCCCTCTTCTTAGAGCTACAGTGATGTGTATATAACCAAAATGTGCGGAATTACATGGGATTCAATCATTTCATTGCTTTTCTGTTGTTATTATTATATATATAGAATATCCGATGAGAAAGAGAAAAATCCCATGGGATATTTTTGGGTCCCATGGGATAATTGTAGTCCTATGATCGATAAATTCACACTTATTGATAAATATACTCTTTCATTTGTATTTTGTACTGTACCTCTGCTATGTTCTAATCCATGATAGTCTGTACTTATATTTTGCTTGGTGTAAGTTTAAGTAATGGCATCCCTTTTTGTTCAGATGTCTTCTAATATCAATGACCTTATTATCAGAAATTTGTCTTAAGTTTTCTGTTAAGTATTTTGTAGAGTGTTCTTTTCGTCGTTTTCTATTTTGGACATGATGTTGTTTGGGTTTTTTTTCTGTGACTTGTGTTTTTTGTCTCGCTTTCGACGAATTCCAATCATTGTAATGTCTACATGTCCTGCGGTCAGGATTGACCTGCTCTTGGCACCATTTCATTATTAAGTTGTCAACGTTAGTTTTCATTGTTAGTTTCATTTCTAAAATATTATATATTTACAAATGATCATCTGTACTTGGTGTATGGATTGCTTTTTTGGCAGGGTTCTCCTCGTCTTGATCTTATTTTCAATACCCATCTGTCAACGTTATGTTTCTATGACATTATCAATCTTAAAGTAACTGTAAGAAATATGTCATCTATATATGATGCACGGGACGATTGTACTTGTGTGTGTGTTCGTATACAAGGGCTCACCTCATCTTGACCTTGTTTATATGTATCATTGATAAGGTTAGGTTTGTGTGTCATAGTATAACCTTTTATCTTAAATTATGTCAACATAAAATTAAATAGTAATTAGTAAAGTAGGCGAAACATTTCGGCGAATAATTTGTTTGGAATAAGATTAAGGCTACAGCAGGCAGGATGAAGGACGGATCTCAAAAAGATGTGGTCTTGGAATGAATCGTCGGGTGTGAAGAGTGTAATTTTATAGTTTTATCACCGGTGGATTTGTCTTTGGCTATAAGGTATATTTTTTGGAAGGTTTGCGAAGCTTATTGGGTTAATGCGCGCAGACATGATTTATGCCATTTATGTTTCTTTGTTAATTGACGTGTATCTGGTCATTTCTGTTATTGTCCTATGGTCATTTTTTGTATTCTTGTATTTCATCTTTTCTAATGTGCTTTGTCTATATGCCTTTTTGTGCTTCTTTGTCATATATTTGTTTATATTCATAGTAATTTAGATTATAACACAAAACATGGCTGTTGTACCTCTATTTTTTTTTAAATTTTAACCTATTATGTCTGTTTGTTTTGTTCACACATCGTTGTCAAAATAATGGAATTGTATGCGACTGTCATACAAGTGAGAGGTTTCGTTAGTTATAAAACTATATATTATAAAAAAAAAATGAATGCATAAAGATGCGATTATTCATCTTTTATTATAACAATGATAATTTTGATTTCCTATATAAATCTAACATATTTATCATAAATATGATATGATATTTTTTGTTTATTGTATCAGTTAGTGCCTTACCAGTCTTAGCCATTTTTTAATTTGTATGTGCTTAATTGTTTTCTATAAATCAATGAAGAAACTTCCATTCAAACTTTGATGCATGGGTATTATTTTAAAAGTTGATTAACCAAAGTTACATGAATTTTGTCGGGAGTACATTACTTGAAATTAATGGCAATTTCAGTTCTCCCTCTCTCTCTATATATATATATTAGATATATGAAGTGGAAACTTTGGTCTATTAATTGCGCCTTTTGGTTACATTAATTCTCTAACAGTTCTATTTGACATTCAATATGATTGCAATTTTCTCTTATGTCTTGATGTCTAAAATATATACACTAAGTTTTCATAAAATCAAACAATGGTGTTAAAGAAGTAAATTAAAGACTAAAACTTTGAACGAATGTGGGCGATTATAACAAATCGAAAACAGTGAAATCACATTTTAAGACCTCAAGGGCTTGGATTCAAAATCAATTTCTTTTTAGTCGTTACTTAAACGACCAATATGTTAGAATTAGTACTGCATGTACAATGTTTTGTATCCAATGGCTTGTTTGCTTGTTTTTGTTTAACGCCTTGGCTGTAATACCACATACCGGTACTTTCCGCATGAAAACTGGATATCTTTGTCAATTGAGATCGAAGTCTAATATACACACATCGGTGGTATGGGTTTAAGGGCAGAAATCCCACTGTTGCACTTGGATCTCCGGAAAAATTGAAAATGGATATCGGTCTCATGATACAATTGTTCTTTCCCAAATTACATATGGCTCAGTCTGATATTGTATAAATAGCGACCACCAAGCATGTATCAACATTTTCAATATATAACTTATTTAAGTGTATAAACTATTCACTGAATCTATCTTAGGGAAAACCTATATTTCCTGCTGTAAGACATTATTGTAAGAGAGATAACTGCAAAGTATTTCGCATGTCTCCACGGTCTCGACTTATGAAAGCCATGCGGTACTTACACATATAAAAATCAAATCAAATCAAATCAAATATTTTTATTTTCCAATCAGGGTCCCACAGGGGGCATTTACAATTAACAATTATGGTACTATAAGCAACAAACATGAGACATTGAACAGTACATGTATATTTGTACAGTAGTTGTCGTTTGTTTTTGTAATTTATACGTGTTTCTCGTTTCTCGTTTTTTATATAGATTAGACCGTTGGTTTTCCCGTTTGAATGGTTTTACACTAGTAATTTTGTGGCCCTTTATAGCTTTTTGTTCGGTGTGAGCCAAGGCTTGGTGTTGAAGGCCGTACATTAACCTGTAATGGTTTACTTTTATAAATTGTTATTTGGATGGCAAATGGATGGAGAGTTGTCTCATTGGCACTAACACCACATCTTCCTATACTCTATATAACGTGACAGATATTCAGTTATAATAGACAGTCAAATTAATAACAAAAATACATTACAAGATCTTTTTGTTTCCTTTCTTCCTTATTACCATTATTATTTATATGTCCAGCAGTGCACAAATAAAAAAATATTATTGATAAAGTTTGAACAGACTTAAATTATTATCTATAAAGATCATATGGGAAATTTGTTCATCTGCAGGAGACACCAAGGGACGGTGCTCTAGGATATACTGTTGATTGCGATAGGCAATTACAGCAATACTCCCCTGTCAGAAGCAGATGAACAAAATAAATAGAGAAACTGAATCCTGTCAATTATCAAATATTTTTTTAAATAAAGTTTAGTTCTACAATTGCTAATTTTGCGAAACATGTAATATAAATCTGCTATTTGCAGTGTTTAACAAGGATTATACACAACTCTATAAACATAACTATGTCCCAGATACTAAGAAGGAAATATATTTTTTTTTAAGTGATTCCTCAATAATGATTATAATTTTCAAATTGGATCAACACCATTAAAAAAGGCCCAAATTTCGTGGTGCCGAAAGTACCTTCCTTGCATGGCAACAACAACTTCCGGTCAGTGCGAGATTGATTAAAAATGGCGGATTGTTTGCCTAGAAGTTCGCAGTTTGCTTTTAGGCGGTAAACATGAGTTAAATGTACAAGCAGTTGAGTTGAAAATTTACGAAAAATCGACAAAGTGGATTTTTTCCGAAACAGGTATGAGAAAGTGTTAGAAAGTGAATGCAGTTTCTATTATTTATAACAAAACAGGACAACAATGAACCGTTTTCTCTGTTGAGTGTTTACTTTCAAAAATACAAATCTTAGGTTGCAAGATGTTCGGATAGGTTAGCCTCCTATGATACGTGACCACTTTCAAGGATATGAGGCAATCCTCAATCAGGTGTTAATTGTGTCAGGGGGTGTCAAATCTTTTGTGGGATTAAATATTGTCTGCCATGAAATCATGTCCACCAAACTCTTTTTCACCACAAAACACCACCAAAACTAATTTAAAGAATGTGAACAGATTTTAGGTGCGAACGCTTAGGTTGCAAAAATGAAAGGGGAACGAATGAGAATGGGCTCAATCATGTTTTTGGGCAAACACCGAACCACCCCACACCAACAAACACCACTGCGTTGAACACTACTGGACAGCCCCAAAATTAATGGGTACAAGTCAAATCGGCACCTGGTCAAATCGGCACCCATAGAAAAAGTCAAATCGGCACCTGGTTAAATCGGCACCTGGTCAAATCGGCACTCAGTATAGTCAAATCGGCATCCAAAAATATTTGATATAATATATGTATAAATAATTTTAAAATGTATAAATTCATGATCTATTTAGGGGTTTGGATTTTATCATGCATTTCATCATTAAAAAGCATCAAGCAGTTAAAAAACATAGGTTAATTATTTAAAGTTTTCCCAACATTCTATGACTGATGTTTTGATAAGTTTTCTTTTCAATTAATTAATAACTTTAATCAAGTACATATAGTGAATATGTTTGTGGTTTTAACTCAACAGTAGAATGTTAAAGGTATTTATTAATGTTTATTCTTCAAAAACTTCATAAGAAACAAAGAAGCCCTTACACAAGCTAATGTTTAACAAAGAGACAATAGAAGCAATAAAATGGAAAACTATGAGTCCCTTTCAATAATTCAAACTTTCATGCAAAATAATTAGCAATTCAAGGTGTTTTTTTTTCAGGAGAGTTTAAACAGCATTAAATCAACAATCCTGCAAAATGTTCAACTGTTAAAAAGTGCATAAAAAATATCCAGTACCGTACCTCATATATCATTGCAAGGATTTGTATAGTGAGAACTATATAAATCCTTAATCATTGTATATATAATTAAAATACGCATTTAGTTAAGAGAAAAATATATATACATCAACTCCCAAAAATGTGAATAAAATCAAGTGAATATTTCTTCCTTATTTTTACTGTTTTTGCTTAAATTACTGTTAAAATATATGTATATTAAACAAATCTAACATGGGTGCCGAATTGACTATATAAAGTGCCGATTTAACCAGGTGCCAATTTGACTAGGTGCCGATTTGACTATACTGAGTGCCGATTTGACCGGGTGCCGATTTAACTAGTTGCCGATTTGACTAGAATTCAAAATTAATACACCTTATCGCTATTTGTCCGCCATTACTGGATATCACACAGGTTCCCGTAAAATTTTGACGTCATAAAACAAAATATCTGACGTCACAATGGAAAAGTGATTGTTGTATGCGTCAAAAGTTCAAGCGGCCGGGTCAGCTGGGATTAGCGATAAGGTGTATTTGTTTCTATATTTTATCATTATAAATGTGACCTCAATAGAATAATTAAGTTATTCATTCATCATGTCCGTCTAGTTAACTTTTAACATTCTTTTAAAGTCATATGAACAATGATGAAACTCCAAATTAAAAAAAGTTACAGATATGTTTTTTAAAAATTAATCATATAAACTGCTAGTTTTTATTATGAAACTTATGTTCTCATACTTTTTTCTCACGAAAATTCTATAATTTGTTCTAATTTAGAAGTTTACTTTTTTAATTTCTTGCTTCCAGCAAACAATTTGCTGACACTTTTTCTGCATGCAGAGTGACCTTTCTCGTAAAAATCCAGTGCTTGCAATATGCAAGTGCAAATGGAAAATCAAACGTAAATATTGCTCTGTCATCAAGATAAACTATTTTTTATTTAACCTGTTATACAGGTGCTTATCTGAATATACATGCTTCTTTGTTGATTGTTTACAAATGGATGACAATCGTTAAACTTAGGCTTCAAAACACAACCATTAATTAGCTACATGTATATCATACATGTACCATATTTTTACAACAACACTAACTGAATGATTTTTTTTTTTTACTATTATATGAAATTTATGCAAAAAAATGATAAAACCACGCACAAAAAACTAAGTTGATGATATATGTATGCATTGGATCAAGAATTGGATTAACATTATTTTTCACTGGTCACTCGTTTCATATGACTTTAAGAATCCAGTCCTTAGCAAGGAAGGAGAAGAAGATCATGATCAAATAAAAAAATGTCTTCGAATCAGACAGAAAAAGGGAGTCTATATTACCACAAGACTGCAATGCAAACAACACTGGCAGTCTGGACACATCAAATATATTTTTTAAAATTTTTTCTTCTATAAAATATTTTTACCAATAGTAAGGAAAGAGACTAATATCAAAATCTACATGTAACCGATGAATAAAGGTCGATGGAGGATTCTTGAACTGAGTACTAAATTAATTATGAATTGATTTTGTATTTACATTGTATCATCAGATCATAGATCAAATTTATTAGTTTGTGTATGTTCAGTTGTGTTCACATGTATTTTAATTGAGTCAATTGATATTTTATAGTGTGTCTTTCTATATTGTGATGTTACACTATTTTGTTCGTTCAAACAGTGACTAAAACAGTGTTATAACAAAATAAAGTGTCAATTTATGTGACATATTGTTGTTTCTGTTCAATAACTTATGATCTCTTCTACATGAGCATGACCAAAGCAAAGGTTTAAAATTTTTAATATGTTGTGATTGATCATTAAATTGAGGTCAAGTTCAGTATTGATTTTCTCTTTAACTCTTAATACATGTAAGTTGATACTTCTATAACACATTTATGTATGCTGAGAACACTATAAATACAAATAAATCTTTATACAAATATCCTCATACGTTGATATACATATATAAATGTACATTGTACATCTTTTTTGTGAACATACCATTATATTTTAATCAAATTGTATAATGGTTACTTGTTGCTTTCTATTGTATTTTCTAGCCATGTCAGTGTCAAGTGGTCCTTTACCAAAGTTACAACATGCCAAATTTGAGGAATTTGATCCAGATGAGATAAGTGTTCAGTATAAAAGTGGAGCTATTTTTAAAGGAACAGTCTGTGACCATAGACGGGAAGGTTCTGGGAAGTTTATATGGCCTAATGGGGCCCAGTATGAAGGAGAGTACCAGGACAATCTCAGAAATGGAAAAGGTATGTTTATTTGATAGGAAAGCTGTGAAGTTTAAAAACCAGTTTGTACCACTAAGTTCATGAACAAAAATTTATAGTTATGAGTTAATCTTCAACAAGTTATTGATGATTGTAGACAATTGTCAAAATGACTGTGAGTGTCTAAATTTTGAGTCCTCCCATGTTTGAAGCCCTTGCAAAAACGCTTCAAGTGGTTCATTGGTGGACTGTTCCAACTTGCAGGGCTTGCTGTACATATCAAATAGACATTAATTTCCAGTAGCTTTCCAAATATCTTACCCTCCATGCTGGCTGACCCTTTTTGAAGGACTGGCATATTGAATTAAATGTCAATTTGTTCTAAATCCTTCAAACATGCATTTTAAAAATGATCTTCTTTGATCATTCTGACATCTTAAAATATATGTTAGCGCTGGAATACATTGATGGTTAATAATCCATCAAAATATTAATCAAACTTTGTTCATGCTCCTTAATTAAAGTGATAAGTGTAGATTATCATTGATTATTTTGATTAATCAGAGAAAATATAATTTGATAGGACTACAAGTATGGCAGGATGGTAGCCAGTATGATGGAGATTTTGTCAATGATAAACGACATGGAGAAGGAGAAGTCAAATGGTCCAATAATGAGGTAAGTTTGTATGTTATCACAAATAGTCCAATAATAAGGTAAGTTTATACATTATCACAAATAGTCCAATAATGAGGTAAGTTTGTATGTTATCACAAATAGTGCAATAATGAGGTAAGTATGTACGTTTTCATAAATAGTCCAATAATGAGGTAAGTTTGTATGTTATTACAAATAGTCCAATATAATGAGGTAAGTTTGTATGTTATCATAAATGGTCCAATAATGAGGTAAGTTTGTACACTATCACAAATAGTCCAATAACGAGGTAAGTATGTACATTATCACAAATAGTCCAATAATGAGGTAAGTTTGTATGTTATCACAAATCATGCAAATGCTTATCTTATTTTTTCAAGTGATTGTACTTGCAAGTCTTTAGATTAAACAAAAGAAATTGCATGCCCACTCCTACAGGTGGGCAGAGTGGACACGGTAGAAATTTTGCCCACCCGGTGCCCACTCCCATGATGGGCCGCTGAACAAAGCAAAATCCATACGAGCTGTAAGTTTGTACTTTATCACAAATAGTCCAATAATGAGGTAAGTTTGAACACTACCACATGTTTGTGACTGCACTTGTCAGTGCTAGTCTGTGGATACCTGTATTTAGCACTAACATTTGTCTATATTGTAGTTAAGGAATATTTTAATTTGCATTTACATTTTAAATCGTGTGTTTCTCTACAGTACACAGTTGAATATAAATCTGTGGAAAGGTGGCTATTTTACAATTATTGTAAATTTTGCATTACTTTAATCTGGAAATTTGTTTACAATATAGTACACACATTACCAGTGTGTTAAACATGTCTAGTTAGTATATTTAATTCAGTATACATTGGATTTTGGAATAAAGAAAATTTGAAAGTTATAATGGATTTAACATGTAATTGTTGAGAACTATGAGAACTTCATCAAGTCATATATAACTTCCTAAATTAGCAGACTTCATTTTACAAATGGTAACAATCAGTCGATATATATCACATAGAAAAAAACATTTACTTTATACAATTATTATTTTATCATCTTTAATAACAATGAATAATATGAAACTTTGACCTTAATATTGCAAGATTTGTATACAAGTACATTAAAGTACAGAATATTTTAATCTCTTTTAGTCAACAGTGATTATAATCTGAGATCAGATTTTAAATAATTAATAAATATTTAAACTACAGCATTAATAATGCAGATGTATTGATTCAACCTTTAATATATAGATCAGAATCAAGTTTTTAAATGTTGTATATTTATGTCATTTGTGATTCACCACTGCAACATTGTAAATGTCTATACAGCTTTGTTGAAGAGTATTTTGATCTTAGTCTGCTCTTTTGAAGTTATTCAGACATCTCATTGGCAGTTGTATATTAAACTTATGCATGTAACACTTTTGTCAAATCAATAGTCTTTACATGGTATTTTATCATTAAATCAAGCCGATTAGATTTAAGTTAAGATCAAAATTTAAACAGTAACCTTTTAAGAATTAAATATTTCATGGGTCATTGCAATTGGTATAAAACTTTGTAAACTCAAATATGCCTGTGTTTTAAAAGGTTTGAAGTAGCATTCTCTATTATTACTTTAAAACTAGAAAATGTCATACATATATATTGAATGAAAGTCAAAATACTGAATAAAATTAAAGAAAAAGTGATCACTATTTCATTATTTAAAATCTGTTCTTTAAAAAGAAATATGTATGCCTGAGAGGGGAACCAGTTTGTACAGAAGACATTTGAAACAAATCTTGATAAAAGTATTTGTTAATACATGAACACTTTTGTTAACATTTTTAAATGACTGAAACCATTCTTGACACCCTTTGAGTACACACCATTAACTTTCATATACTGTGCATACACATGTTCTTAGATTTATCTGTTTAGTGATCAAAAACATTCACATTTATATATAATAACAAAACAAAAAAAATGTTTCCAAATTAAAGTTTTATCATCATTTGTGGTGTTCCCTTTATGGCCTTTTCTAAACAAACGGAAACAAATTACAAAAAAACGAGACATTTATATGTTGGTTTTGTTTGGCTTGCCATGTAAATATTTACCCAATTTTTTTTTTTTTATCAAAACTAGTGATAATTATTTGGCCACAGAAAGTGCAAATGTAGTTTCAGTTCTTTAATCCATCTAAAATTACCAGTTAATAAGTTTTAGTTCTAATGATGAAAATTACCAGGAAGATATGATCTCAACTTTTGAAAATAAATTGTATTCAAAATGTGACTTATTAAATGTTGAGACTGATATCTGTGACCAAAAATGACCCATTTTCACATAGTTTTTGACAGAAATGAAGATGACCATGTTCAAAATTACCAAATACATAACAGTTACCAACATTGAATGTTTTGTAAAAGTCACACAATATCTGTTTTGGCAAGGTCTTGGCTCATGTTTGAATATTTATGATAAGTACTTAAATGAGATTAAATATTTGTCAGTATTTGCATTAATTAAAAGCAACTAGTTTGGAGCTCTAATCCAAAGATTTTTATTTTAAGTTGTTATTATATATAAATAACATTTTCATTTCTATAGAGATAGCAATGAACCACATGTTAGTTTGTCTCCATCTCAGCTTTCTTCAGATGCAATTTGACTTTTTTCATATTTTCTTATGTTTATTTCGAGTAGTTACACATTACATATGACTTTCATTTTCTTTTGATCTAATTACAACATCAAATATAAGCCAAGGCCTAAAACTTACTATTTTCTTTAGTTATTAACCTTCATGCTCTAGGCAACTGCAATTTAGCCAAAAAAAGTATTGCCAATTTAGAATGTAGGAATAGCTTTTAGCCCTTATATTTGGCTAGTTTTGTTGTGTACACCTTTGATTAGATGTTTTATTTCTTCCTTTACAGTCATACAAAGGACCATTTTATAAAGACAGAAGACATGGTAAAGGAGTATATAACTGGCCTGATGGATCCACTTATACTGGTACCTTTTATATGGACAGAAAGGAAGGATATGGAGTGTTTAAATTTGCCAATGGCAATAAATTTGAGGTACAGTATGGTGTTTATTTTGTTTTTGAACTAATAAATCTTAGAAAAGGATTAAAAAAGGAACATGTATTGAAGATCCATTGGTAGCCTTCGGCTGTTGTCTGCTCTTTGGTGGGATTGTTGTCTCTTTGACACATTCCCCATTTCCGTTCTCTGTTTTATGTAACAAGAAAGCAATTTTGAAAAATAAGTTCAAGGAAGACCACCATTGGCATTGCCAACAAAGAAAAAACCTACTGAAAATGGTTCACAGAAAACTAAAGATTAGGCAATGCCAGACTTGGGGTAATTGTAATTGTAATCGTTAATCAGCTGTAATTGATTACAATTTTTCAAGTAATCAGTGTAATCATTAATCAGCCAAAAATCTGATTAATGTAATTTAATTTAATCAATTACTTTTCAAAATACCCTGTAATCATGATTACTTTTTGATTACATTCTGATTACAATGAAAAAATCTAAAATTGTGTTTTTGGTCATTAAATGAATCTCTTTGTTATTCATATTTGATAAACTTTAAACATACTAAAATGGTTTGGTTACTTTAAGCATGTCTACTTCAGTAAAAAAAATAAACTGTTACAGTATTGAAAAGTCACCATTAGCCTAAGCAGAGACATATAGTACAATTATATACCTTTTATCTTGGTAAAAGATATTGTACATACATGTATATTCATCGTTTTATAATGATCTTCATATTAATATTTGATAATAACTGTTATATATTCATGTAATACTTTTCTTTAACCCTGAATTATATTCTTTTGTTAATTTTTGTGATTTTTGTCAACTTTGAATTGACAGGTAGGGGACTAATTAAGGTTTGTTTTTATTGCAATTACCAATTCAGTATAGCTGTAGGGAAATATATACATGTATGATAAAAGATAAATCAGACATGAAAATTTATCTAATTAGCACAAACTAAATTAAAAGTTGGACAAATATATTGTTTAATTTTTTTTTTTGTATTTGGACTGGACATGTAAAATGCAATGATTTTTAGTACTTACATATTGTTTAAAATTTGATTAAACATTTCTATTAAAATTAAACATAGTTTTAACTGGTAACTTTATTTCATCCATATTTAAACTTCCATAAACTGCAACTTGGAATACATATACATAAATTATGAAAGAGGTCAGAAGACAAACAAAAAAACTCTTATGATATATCTTTATTAAATTTAATTCAAAATAATTCAGAGATCATTGGTGATAAAGTGTAATGTATATATACATGTATGTAGTGAAATTTGGTGTTTATTTAAATAGATGAAGTTTAATTTGAAGTTATCATTTTATAATTTAACCAAATGAAATACTTTCTCAAAAATGCTATAGTTATATTGAACATTTATTCATTCACATCATTCAAAATGTTTTGTTTTTAAATTCATTGTAATCAGATGTAATCATGATTACTTTGCCAATGTAATCATTAATTTAATCAGATACTTTCAGAAATGATGTAATCATTAATTTAATTTAATCGTACAAATGAAAAAGTAATTGTAATTTAATCAATTACATTGAAAGTAATCGGACCCATCTCTGGCGTAATTGCCGCAATGCACACCTACAAATACTAACCTTATGTGCTGTAGACTGATCAGTAGTTCATGCTCTACTAGTGACATTAGCTACCATTAACTACTCATCATGGTGCTCGGCTGATACAGTTTGAGAAAAAAACTAATAAAAGCATTGTCAGTAAGTTTAAGTCTCAGTAAATATCAAATAATCTTGTTTTATTTTAAACTTATCACTGATAAAGGTCACATAAAAAATAATGCAATTAGTAATATGGTATTAAGAATTTATTATTGATTTTCTCATCCTACTCTGCTTCCTCCTCCAACAACAAGAAACTGTCTACCATGAAATAACCAAGCTCACTGAAAATGACATTGTTCCATTGATCACCAACAAAAAAACATTTTAGATTTAAAAAATAATTCCATCAACCTTTATTCTGAACTGTATTTTTTATTTTCTGCCCATCTTTAGGGGTTATATAAAGAAGATGAGAGAGAAGGACCTGGAGTCTTGACTTACCATGATGGCAAACAGGATGTTGGTCTATGGAAAGGAGAGAAACTTGTCAAATTATGTACTGCAAATTCAGATGCTTTTACTATGGACAGTCATAAAGAATTAGATTTTAACCCAGAAGAACATATTATGTATTTAAATACAGATGACCCAACAGATACTGCAGACACTGCTAGATCTGAAGATATACTGGAACTTTTACCTGACAGTCAAATCACAGAAAGAGTTACAGATCTTTATTCTGATTCCCTGGATCCTCGTAGTCTGGCAATTAATAGGGAGGAATTTGATAAAGAATATTTTAGACAGTTAGGACAAGAGAAAAATGACAAAAATGAAAAAGTTCTAGCCTGGAATAGAACACCATCTGTTATTAATTTACAAAAACATGTTCTGAAACATAAAGGAAGTCAAAACACTGTTTCATTTAAAGTAGATCAAGTGCTTAAAGGTGAGAGGTCAAAGTTCAAAGCTAAAGGACCACTAGAAACTGCATCAGAAGAGTTGTTAGGAGCTGCTGCTAAAGGAGAACTACAAAAAGTTGAAGACTTATTGACAGGGGGCAAAGTTCATCCTGATGTTGCTGACAACAGTGGACATACTGCTCTCATTGGAGCTGCTGTAAGCTTTAAATGATATTGACAGATAGAAAAGGGGGAGGGGATAGTGGGGCTGCTCCTGAGATAGATTACAAAGATCTCGATATCAATGTGTGAATGTCACATTATCATTGGTTAACAAACCAAAAAAGTTAGGATATACATTTATGTGACAATAAGTCAACAACACAAAAAAAAAAAACACAGCTATAGGGAGCAACATATAGTCATCAACAAAATACAAGTGTCTATACTATCATGATTATGGTTATGTATATACAACAGTTTTTGGATGATATAGCAAAATTAATCACTTTCAATATATGTAGAACTTCATTAAGGTTTAGAAAAGTTTGTCGACTGATTCCTGTTTGTAATGAAATGCTAATTTTTAATACTTTAAGAATTTACCTTATTATTGGAACATACCCTGAAGTACACACAAAACATGTTTATCTCTGACACAACTATTGAGATGTAGATTACAAGATATGAACAGGTACATGTATACCAACATTTCAAATTCTTTATTTATTATAAATTAATCAAACAATTTTTTTTTAACTACAGGTCAACTGGCAAGTAGATGTAATCACTTGTTTATTAAATCATGGAGCCGATGTAAATAAATTGAATGATGAAGGTTGTTCTGCCTTGTCAGCTGGAGCCATATTCTTCTATCCATTAGAAGGCTTCAGATATAACATTGCAGAGAGATATCTAGATAGACCTGCTGTCTATGAAGAAAAAGACAGAAAGGCTGTTAAATCTCAAAAAGGTAAACTTTTATGTTTATATCCATATATAGTTAGAATCAAAAGAGGTGTGTGTATACTTCAATGAAACATCAACCAAGGAACATAAATAACTAAAAGATATATTTACAGGGGGAAAAAATAGTCTTCAGCAAGAGACATGTGACTTAATACAATACACTTTTTCACTACCAATATTTGTTTGCCAGTAGTGTATATGAAAGCATTCAAGTAAAATTTTGATGTCACAATAGAAAATATCTACTTTACATACAAATACAATTGTTGTACTATAATCATAGGTCAATTGTTTCTATTTTTTCAGCATAGTGTCACAGATTTCTAGGTAGCAATAAAGTCTAAGTGTCAATCCAGAAATCAACTAACCATGCTAAAAAAATAAACTGAAATTTGTCTTTTAAAAGACTGGTAGTTTAATTTTTTCAGTTTCAGTACAAAAAAGTCTTCGACTAAGAATTTGTTATAATTTCAATATAGACGTCTCCTTGGCAGAGAGAAGGTTTATGATGTAGTAGAGAATGCATTCATTTATTCATTAGAATAATTATTACTGTGATCAAAGTCAGTGAAAATGGTTATAATGGGCACAGAGCTTAAACAGCTTAGACAGAAATATGACTTTGCAGCTTAAGGGAAATTATTTTACTTTAACTATGAAATGCTGGTTTAAAAATTTGAAAATCACTATATTATTATTCTTTTGTCTTTAAATTGTTAGGTATTCTAGCTACAAAAAAGACAACAGGAAGCACTAAATCTACACCAGCTCCCCCTAAACAGAAAGGGAGAGAATCTCCTGCACTTAGTAGTACAGATAAAAAGGTTGCTCCCTCAGGTACCAGTCTAATTAGTGCTGACAGTGGCTTTGCACAGAATGATAGTAGCCAGAACCTAGCTGGTAAACAACAAGTTAGAATAGTTGAACCAGAAGTTAATAGTTCTAAGGAAAATATAAAAGAAAATGACAGTGATTCAGTATTAGGAGATGCCAGTAAAGAAGTGAAGTTTTCTTTAGCTGGTGGTGACCACAAGACAGAAGAAAGTGAATTTGAGTCTGTGGCTACATTAAGGGACTTTGAAATAGAAGTGTCTGAACAGTTGTTAGATAGATGTGCTACACAGCTGAGTACCAATGAGAAGATTGTTGGTGGAAGACGGTCACGTAACAGTGCAATGTTGGGAACAGTTAGACATATGGCTGTCATCAAAAATGAGTAAGCTTAAACAAGGATCATTGAAAACTACACATTTAATTATCCATGTTTACTGTTTTTTAAGGCAAAATTGACAATTGCTTTCTGCGTCTGTTTTTGTACATTGAAATTTTGTTGTGAGTTCATTGACACAGTTTAATTTTCCTTTGTAACTTCTCATAAGAAATATTTACTATAATAAAAAGAGAAAAAGGGTTTTATTTGATAGTGACAGGTACCCCGTTATAAGAGGTACAAAGATGTTTATTATGAGTTGTACACTCTTACTATTTCTTCATAGGAAGGAGAGGATGAAGGCTACTTTAGATTTGTTACTGAAGAGAGGAGCTGACCCTAATGCCTCTGGTGTTCCCATGCCTATCTTGTTCTTTGCTATAAAATCAGGTGATGTAGAAATGGTCAAGACTTTATTGTTTAGAGGAGCTTCTACTGCCATTACTCTTCCTAAGGAGGTTTGTACTTTTCTCAGTTCCAATTTATAAGAAAACATGCAAGAACATTTTAAGTTCTCTTTCTAATCGATCTTTGAATTCCAAAAGCAATGGTTGTATTTTATTGATTAGAAACATAATTCCAAAGCCCTATTCATATAACATCTCTGTTATTGCATGAAATACATGTACCAGCTGATGGCATAATATAACTGGTCCTCACCACATAATCTGCACTAATCATAAAGTTCTAGTGATTTGTAGCTTATTAGGGTCCCGCCAAAGGCGGTCCCCTATAGTGATCAGTCTGTCCGTCCGTCCGTCCGTCCGTCCGTCTGTCCGTCCGTCCGTCCGTCTGTCGTACCGTCCGTCCGTCCGTCCGTAACACTTTGTGTCCGCTCCATATCTAGAGAACCATTATGATTTCATACTTTATACTTTACATGTTTATTAACCACCACCAGAGGGCGTGTCATGATGTATGTACAACTTCCTAGGTCAAAGGTCAAGGTAAAAAAACTTTGGTTTCAGTTGACAACCCTGTGTCCTGTGGTGAAGATCGTGTCCGCTCTATATCTTGAGAACCGTTATGATTTCAAAGTTTATACTTGACATGTATATGAACCAACACCAGAGGGTGTGTCATAATTTATGAACGACTGCCTAGGGCATAGTTCAAGGTCAAAAACTTTGGTTTCAGTTGACAACCCCATGTCCTATGGTAAAGATTGTGTCCGCTCTATATCTTGAGAACTGTTATCATTTCAAAGTTTATACTTGACATGTATATAAACCAACACCAAAGGATGTGTCATAATTTATGTGCAACTTCCTAGGTCAAAGGTCAAGGTCAAAAACTTTGGTTTCAGTTGACAACCCCATGTCCTATGGTAAAGATCGTGTCCGCTCAATATCTTGAAAACCTTTATCATTTCAAAGTTTATACTTGACATGTTTATAAACCAACACCAAAGGGTGTGTCATAATTTATTTACAACTTCATAGGTCAAAGGTCAAGGTCAAAAACTTTGATTTCAGTTGACAAACCCATGTCCTATGGTAAAGATACAATTTTTTAATGCACATTATTCACAGCGGGGCCCACAGAGATGGCTCCCATCTCAATGATATCTAGTTTCTACTGGGATATGTACAGCAACCACATCTTGATCATAATCTTGTGTAGGAGATACACAGTGTGTACTTTATTCATTCAATTTTATTAACTAGATCTGCATTAAATATTTCAAGCAACTGACAGATGACACTTTGATGTTATATATGTCCTTCTCTCTTGGTTGTGGACTTATTTTTTTCTTGCATGCCAGAACAGGACATATTCCCATAGGCACTAACTGCACCCCTTAAGTAGCAACTTAATTCCTGTATTATTATGAATCTAAGTTTATGACCAAACACGTAAGTAAAGATACATCATTGTTACATTTGGTTGATACATTCAATAATACCTACCGTGAACTTGATGATATTTTATCGTTAAATAAAAAATAGAGATTTTGTCATCAGTAAATTAAAACTTTACTAAATTTGTATTCTTTTCAAATGGGATGTATAAACACACAACCATATTCTTTTTCTATAGAGGTTAACTATCCTACTGCCTGTCGATACTTTTATTTTCGGCATTGCACAAGAAATGTCTTCTTTGCCTGTTCATGATGTTATAATTCTAAATTCCTGGGATGTATTTTAGTCGATTTTAATCTCTGATGCATATTTTTTTTTTATTATTTTAAAATTGTTTTTTGGCTTTCAACTAGCTTTTAGAAACTGTGAGTACTTTCAAATTGTTGTTAATTTGACCAGTTGATACAATTTGTAATGTTTTTTGTTATTGCATGTTTACTTATTTAGTGTTATATCTCTTCTTTCTAATTTTAATAAATACAAGCTTTGATAAGTATTTGGTATGTCTATTTTCACTTCTGTTCTTATACTAAGATCAACAAAGTGATTATTTTATAAAACAAATTCTGTCCTCCATTACTGTATATCTTACAACAAAATTATTTTCATTGACCTACGTATATTAGTCTATTTAGCGGTATTTTGTTCAAGGTTATGGTTTCCTCTCTGAAAGTAATTAACATCTCACCCCTTATTTTCATTGATCTTGTATTAACATTGTGTCAAAGATCAAATTTATTCGTTCAGTGTATGTTCACTTGTTTGTGTTAATATGTCTTTTGATTGAGTTAAGCCATTTCAAATGATATTTTAAACTGTCTTTCTATGTTGTGGTGTTACACTATTGTTTCAGGTAAGTGTGAAGGTTGGTACATATTAAAATGTTTAAAACACGCTGCATTTGTTTGAAGCTGTCCAAAGTCAGGAACATGATGCTCAGTGGTTGTTGTTGTTTGTTGATGTGTTTCATAAGTGTTTCTTGTTTCTTGTTTTTTATATGTTTAGTCCGTTGTTTTTCTCGTTTGAATGGTTTTACACTAGTCCCTTTTTAGCTTGTTGTTCAGTGTGAGCCAAGGCTCCGACTTTTAGACCGCTCTTTGACATATAATGGTTTACTATTACAAATTGTGACTTGGATGGAGAGTTGTCTCATATGACACTCATACCACATCTTCTGATATCTAAATATACAGACTGTAAAGACAGAGAAATGGCATGTGAAAATTAAAAGACTAGATCAAGAACAAAATGTTTACAATAGGTTAATAACTCATCACAATTAGATATACATAGAAATTTAATAAATCGAGTTGATAGCAAGCCTATTCAATTCCTACTGGTGACGAAACCTATGATAATCTGAACATTGTTGTGTAACATATTTACAGAAAGGAGGGTTAGCTCCCTTACATATAGCCTGTGCTATCCCTGGAGATGAAGGTGTACAGATTACAGAGTTATTGTTACATGCTTCTGCCGAGCCAGATGTCAGAGCTACTGTGGATGATTCATTTCTAAACAGAAATCTGGTGTGTATTTATATACTTCATAGGTTTTAATGTTGAAACTTGCACAGATATTGTCAGTAGAGAGTAAATGTTTAAACTTACTAGACTAGCGGTAGTCAGTTTAGGTTGAAGTGCTTTTCTATTTGATATATTACCAATTTGTAGTTATAAATATATAGGAGACTTCATATTTTAAATGAAATGTCAGAAATAAACCTCTGTCTTCAGGGTACATATTAATGGTAATTAGATAGAAACCAGATGTATTAAATGTAAATATGTTGTTGCAATGGTACTTGGATTATTCATGTTTTGTAATACTTTCATGTTGTTTACAATTAGCTAATCAATATGGTAAATGGCATGTCATAAACTTTTATAACAGAAGAATACCAGTTACTACTGTGAGGCACATGACACCATCAATATTCAATGGGAAAATTCAACACAAATGGTGATTTTTCATTTAATATTTTTGGGGTACATAAATGTGGAAAAATATGTTAATATTGTATGTTATCTGATTGGTGACTATTATTTACAGGAAGAGGAGTGGAATAAGGACACCATATCTCCTGAGAGTGAACTTTTACTGGGTGGTAGAACTCCTTTACATATAGCATGTGCTAGAGATGATAATTATAAGGTAGGTTATCAGTGCATACATGTATTTCCTTTAAGTTATTGGTGTATACTAGTATTTTCCTTAAGTTTAAATGGATCTCCCCAAATTTTTAAAATACTGCATTTCATAACTTAAATCATATTAAAGGTTATGTATTTGCTAATTTTGCATAAATTTCTCACGCTTTTCTCTAGACTTTCTGAATATTGTCTATTTAACAAGATCAGTAAGACAAAAAGATAATGTTTGCTTAATACAAAAATGTAGATAAATATAGTTTTAAAGCAAATTACTGATGAATATTTGTACAATATTTGTAATTGTTCTCTTTTTTTTCAGAATGCCTGTAAAGTTGTTCATCTGCTTCTTGAACACAAGGCCAATCCAAACTTACTATGTAATGGGTTCTCTCCCCTTGCCCTAGCTATAGCTAGTGGTAATGATCAGGTAGGTCATCAACTGAAACAGAAAACATTTAACTTTATTTATGTACATATAATAATTAAAAGACCACTGATTACCCGATCCCAATTGTATTGCACAGTGTATTAGTCTAAGTAACAGATTTAAGTTTGTAAAGTAGACATATTTTTTATATTTATTTTCAAATCATGATAAAGTCTTTTATTCCATTAAATACATATTGAGTTTTGACATACTTATGTAAATGTTGTGTTTTGTTAATGCACATGTTTAAAGCATTTTTCATGCTAAATATGTATGTTGGTGTTTCATGTATAATTGTGTGTGCGTTTTCATTACTAGATAAAATTTGAGGTAATCTGATGGCTTGTTATCACTGCAGTGCAATATCACAAAGAGTCTTGATGAATTGTTAAATGGATATCTACACATGTTCTTCAAATCAATTTCTGGCTTTTTATATGTGTTTTAAATGCTTTAAAAATGACCAAAGTTGTGAAAGATCAGGTTATATGTTCAATTTATTTTTCCAATGCATATTCAATATTTTGGAATTTGTATTCAACTTGATATATCCAGCCCACTTTGACATATTTTTTTTAATAGCCTTCACTATTATTTTATCCATATGATTCCCTTAGTGGTTTTCAGACTTTTTAATTCTGCATTTAAATATTTCCCTATTGAATGTAAGTTTGAATTTTTTTCTCCAGGTGAGTAAAAGCAAGTGCTATATACTTCACAAAGTAAAACAAAAGTGTGAAATACACTACTAATATCTCTGACAATTATAATGCAACTGAAAGAAAACTATTAAATCATACATTTTGAAAATCATCTACGCAAGGTAAAGATGTGTGCACAATTTAAGACCATCAATTATATATTGAATTGAAGCTTTGAAATTCAAAGCATTATTATCCAACTGAAACTAATGTGACAAAATATGTTGCATTTTAATCAAGGTTTACGGGAGCATAGTACATACCAGGATCACATGAATAACCAATAATTAGATTAGACCGTAAACAGAACACACACACACTGTCAACATCTGAATACTAAAATGTACAAAAAAAAGACCCAAAACAATGAAAAATACATAGTCCAGATGGCCTTGACCTGGTCCAGCTACAAACCCTATCTACCATTTTTTGAAAATAAAATAACAATTGAGTCAACCTGATCTCTCACTATATGTTGGTTATTTTGCAGATCATCAGTCAAGGAAATTAAATGTACAAACATCTATCATAGTAAATTAATTTGGTTTGCTAGAAGAAGAGATACATTTTATTTCCATGTGAATTATATGCTTAATGTATGCCATACAGAGAAAAGAGGCAATCATGCTGTGTTGTTGCAGATGTACTTTGTGTATTTCTTATTCTTCACATCTTTTATTCACTCTCAACTTAAGTGATGAATAATAACTAACTTTGCAGTGTAACACTGCACTATTGTATACTGTTTTGGGGATTTCTGGTTATAATATTTCACATTTTCATTAATTTTGAACATTTTACTTTTTATTAATGATCATTATTTATGTATGCATATACAAATGTATCGTGTTTATTAAAAAGAAGAATATCTTTAAATTTTACATTGTTTGATACTATTGCAGACTATTGCTTCTTGATTATGCCTGCTTGTTCAATATCTTGTCTTCTCTAATTTTTGTGCTATTTTCACATTTCCTGACCGGTGTGAGAAAAATATTTCTCCTCACTTGTGAAAAATCTGTTCTCGGCAATTGATTGGTTAAAATTTAATTGTGACGTTAAATTTTCTTGTTTTCCTCTGAATTTTTTTATTGTGATGTCATGAAAAAGGCGACCATGCCTGATGACTTCACATCAAAAGTACACAACTTTCCTCAAATCTTTGAAAAGGAAGGATACAAATCATTAGAGAAACAGATTCCACCACTGTAACTCGTGTATTACGATATTTTTCCACTCTCAACAGTTAAATTTAAATTATTCAATAAGCTCGGCAAGCCTCGTGCTTTAAATATTAAAATTTAACTGTCACGAGTGGAGAAATATTGTAATACACTTGTTGCAGTTGTGGAATTTATATATTTCCTATTCTTAAACCATTTAAATATAACGTTGTCAATATCAAATTCATAATCTTGAGTTTAAAATTATATCAAGTGACAAACTCATCAACCATAATGATACATTCAAGTGGAACATAAGAGTATAAACCATGAAATGTTAATTCGAAAATCATGAAAAATTAGGTTATTGAATAGACGTAATAGCTGACAGTTATGTGTATAAGATTTATTTACTATTCACTAAAAGAAGTATGGTTAATGACCTTATAACTTCTGCCGTCAAATATGGTCACCACCTTTTCTTAAAAAAGCTTTTCAACAAAAAAGAAATTCAAAGAAAATGTCAGGCCAGCAAAATTAAGAGACTAGACTTATAATTAGTGAATGCATTACAAGACAATTAGCATACATTTGAACTTCATACTTACATTTTATTGATGTCTGGTCACAGATAATCAACACTTTAAGTCAGTTGGTACTTCTTTTATAGATATGAACAATGGGTAATTTATTTTTTAATTAACTTTGTTGTATCATAAGATGAATAGAATGTTGACTACTTCATAAAATTCACATTTTGTCATTTTATTTTCAACAGGCAATAGATGTTTTATTAGCATTCCTTGCTGATCCTAGTTTAGTTCTGACTCATGGTGTTGGCAGTGCTCTCTGTGTTGCAGCTTCTACTGAGTATGAGTATAGAAGACCTATAACTACAAGACTTGCATTGGTAAGTGTATATATACTGTCGGAAATTAAGACATCATACATGCAAATGTTGCTACCTGACACTTATGTTGTATGATGTTAATTAGCAATGGCTAGACATTGAATAAACACGATCTATGCACAACACATTTATCTACTTGAAACAACGTTTTTTGGGAGATCTTGCTTGCATAGATCTAGACACGTATCACATTGGTCAGTGTTACTGTAAGGCATGTACCACTATTATTTTAGGAAAAAAATAGATTGGAAAATTGAAAAAAAAATCTGTTTACACCAAAAAAGTGCTTAAAAGTTCCATTCATGTGTCTACACTTATTTTGAAATTAGGGCTTCTTAAGTACATCTTTGTCACTTCTTGTCATTTAATATCTAGATAGGCATGGTTTACATTGGTATTTATAGATAGTAGTATCATTGAGCAAGAAGTACAATCATCAGAAATAGTTCAATAAACAACAGAATCATAATTAGAAAAGGATAAACATGAATACAGCTCAACATTAGGACACAATCTAATTCGTCTTTAAATACAATGTTTACTTTATTTAAAGGTAAACTTTTATAGATTCTTTTGTTTTATAGATTGACAAACTTGTTAAAACTGGAGGCAATATATTAGCTCCAATACCAATAGGACCTAAAAGGATCATGGGAACTGCTGTAGACTATGCCTACTATATGTTTAATCAGGTTTGTTTATATATTAAAGGGATATTTTATCATGCCAATAGATTTATACTGTGGTTATATGCATGATAACATTTCAGTCAATGATTTTTATTAAAAATTCAAATAATTATAAAAACATGTAAATGTTCAACATGTTCAATGATACTTTTATAAAAATTTGTTGTTTTTCCACTTTGGAGAATTGATTTTGCTTAATATGGCTTGTCTCATTTTATTGTTACTAGAAGATATTTCTGACTTTGTATGGTTTCAGAGAAGTTGCAGCTCAATGAAATTGGTCTCTTCCTTTAGTAGTATAGAACTAATAAGTGTTTTGAAATTTCTGTATTATATTTTATTTAGCTGACAATATAACCTGGATCAGGTTTATATGACTTGCTTGAGGAATGATGAATAAATGTTGATTATTGTATAAAAAAATATTGGGAATGCTTCTTACCACTTAATGTCACAGTTTTGCATGTACTTGTATATATTGAATCACCCATGGAAAATCACTAAAGTTGTTGTGAGAGGATTGCTGTAGTTGCCCAATAAGAATAGACCATTACCAACACTTCAATGCATAGCATATATTATTCTATAAAACAAAATGTTTAAATGCTGTAAGAATAGGAAAGAATTGTCATAAAAATATTCTTTCCACAATGTACTTTAATAATTAGCAAAAAATCTATGATAATCTCTATCAAAATTATTTTAAAATTGTCTCGACTCAAGTTAAGATAATTAAGAGCTTGATATATTTAATCCTTTATTAACCAAAGAAAAAATTATATATTATTTATGCAAAAAACATTTCGTTGAACTATCTAAAGTAGCATCAAACTCTTGTTTGACAAAATCACATAGTCTCTGTTTAATAACCATAATATGTTCTTTATAAACAGAATGTTGTGAGTACCACAAATCATTTAATTCAAGATGGAACAATTTCTTTTGTATATTACAATCCCAGTTATTTTTGTCATATGGGTTCTTCAAACACATATTATATAAATAATTGTAACAGTCAAGTTATATACAAATGTTATTTTAATAACTTAATCCAATATTTAAGTATACACAATTTCCCAATTACTGACATCAGATTTCTGCCTAGTTCACAATAAACCATGGACATTCTGTGTAGGTGTTTTAACATTCAAAATTCTTTTACAAAAATCTTTATGTATTTTTCTACATCTTGATCTTTATATGGAAGCCCTATATTTCAGAACCATAACATGCTCTATCTATGTATTACATTATACTTATTTATTTTATCTCCTGACTATCCTACTATCTGTTAATACTTTTATTTTTGGCATTGCATAAATCGTGGCTTCTTTGACTGTCCATGACATTAAAATAATAGATCCCTGGGATGTGTTTTAGTTAATTTTAGTCACTGATGCATCATTTCTTATTATTGATTGTTTTTTGGCTTTTGACTAGCTTTCATTAACAGTGAGTACTCACAAATCATACTTTCATGTTAATTTGAACTGTTAATACAATTTGTAATACTGTTTTGTTATTTAATGTTTATTCATTTAGTGTTATATCTTGTCTCTCTATTTTTAATATATACCTGCTTTGATAAGTGTTTTGTATAACTATAAATTTTCACTTCTGTTCTCATACTATGAACAACAAAATTATTTATTTTTTATACTTTTTTCCGTATTCCATTATTGTATACCCTGTGGCGGATCCATCCATTTTTTAAAAGGGATGGGGTGGGTTTCTCAACCCAGGAAAAAGGGGTAAATTTTTATTTACCTATGTACATTATTTTAGTTTGACATTTTGTCCAAGGTTATGGATGTCTTTCTGATATTTTTAACATCTCCCCCCTTATGAATTTGTATTTACATTATGATATAGATCAAATTTATTCGTTCAGTGTATGTTCACTTGTTTGTGTTTTAAAATATGTCTTGTGATTGAGTAAAGGCATTTCAATTGATGTCTTTCTATGTTATGATGTTACGCTATTGTTTCAGGTAAGGGTTAAGGTAACCATTGTTACCTATTTAAACATTTAAACCCTCTGCATTTGTTTGCACCTGTCCTACATGAGGAACCTGATGTTCAGTGGTTTTCGTTTGTTGATGTGGTTCATAAGTGTTTATCATTTCTTGTTTTTTATATAGATTTATAGACTGTTGGTTTTCCTGCTTGAGTTGTTTTACACTTGTCCATTTTGGGGCCCGTTAAATTGATAGCTTTCTGTTCGATGTGAGCCAATGCTCCCTGTTGAGAACCGCACATTGACCTGTAATGGTTTACTTTCCCAATTGTGACTTGGATGGAGAGTTGTCTCATTGGCACTCATACCACATCTTCTTATATCTATTATAAATAAATAAAGATCGGTCTGAAATACTACATGTATTTAAATAGAACTGTTTTGGTTTCAGCTGCTATGTTTCAGAACTTTGTACTGGTATATTCACTTATACAATGTTTCAAGTTGATTGTTGATTGTTTAAAAGTTTGAGATATAGTTTGAAAAATAATACAATTTAGGAAATTTGAAGAACAAATGTAATTGGGAGTATTTATGAACTGTATATTAATTCTATAATATAAAAAGTATGTATTACCATTTCTGCTTTGTCAAATAATTATAGGATAGAAGAATAGCCCACATGCCTTACCATGCACTAACACATGCTGAAAGAGACACATACAATGCCAGGAAAAAGTTGTTAGAACATCTGGGTGATATACTGAGGACCAAGGCTGTAGAGAGAGAAAGATTCAGACTAGAAGATGATAATAGTCAGGGAATAAGAAGTAAATCACTGTGGATTACTGTTACTCATATAATTGCTTGCTTTTGAACCTTATATAAAATATATAGCAAATGCATGTTTTGCTTATTGCTTTTTGAAAATGTGTGTAAATACTTTTTAAGTCCTCACTGCTTACTCCCCGGCATACACTTTTGATATGAGCCTTGAATCTATTGATGATTTGTAGGTTTTTATCAGTGATATTTAATAAATAACTTTCGTTTTTTTCATAAATAGTTGTTTATTTTTTTAATATGTGATATTGTTTTATGTGACAATAGCAATACTCGATATAACACTTGTAAATAGCTTTTAAATAATATTTTATTTCACTGATTAATAGGTAGAAGTCCTAGTCCTAACTTTGTCTACACTGGAGCAGGAGCCGAACTACCTCCAGGCCACCGAAAATCTAGGTCACCAAAATCTCCTAAGTCACCGTCAAAATCACCTGATATGGCGGGGGAAAGTAAAGTCAAATTTGAACGATCAGCAAAAAGTCCTCGTAATGTGGGGAGAGGTTACCCTGAGAAGGAGCCAGGAACATTACCACCAAGGTATATCTAATGTCTTATTAATTTATGCTAAAAATTTATGCTTTTTTTTCCAGTTTGTATATACACGTAGAAGTTTTTGTAGATAGAAACCACACCTTTCATAATACTACACTGCAAAAAGTTAATTTGTTAAATAATCATTGGTAATCACCATAAGAAGGTTGTAATTTTCAATACATTTTAATAAACAAAAATTTCCTTTAGAATAATAATTTTTTGGTCACAAAGCTAATGTATGTATGTTTTTATACTAAAGTCTTTTCATCTGTCTTTTCGTCTGTCCTGTTTTTTAATTCACACTCTAATGGAGTTATATGAAACTCATACACCAAGAACTGATATGCTAAAAACCAAAACTCTCAGACAGAGTTTCAAATTTGGGCAGCGATTCACTTACTGTTCTAGAGTTATGCGTCTTTATAATTTAGATAACAAAAATTTGCTTTTTCCCCCACTCTTACACTAGTTTTCCTCTTTTAAATATGAAACTCATTTACACTGCAAAAAAACACAACATTACAGGCATTGCAGACAGAGTGCCAATTTTGAGCAGTGATTTATATACCATTCCAGAGTTATAAGACAATTGTAACAAAATTATTAAAAAAAAAATACAAATATATTGAAGTTTCCATTAGTTTGTTGTTGATATTTATCCTTACCAGTCTGTTAGATAAGAAATAAAAAATAAAATAATCTCACACACTGATTTTTGGTGATTAATTTGATGAGGTTGTACATGATGTGTTTTGTAGGTTGTACATGATGTATTTTGTTTCAGCTTACAATTTTGGCATGGATCACATTCCTCACTTCACAGTTCTTTCCATTGGAATCCTATGCACGTAACTCTGTTTGCACAAGAAATATTCAAATTTTGCGTTTGTGTATTAATAGGAACAAATACTTTATAAAAGAAAGGAGTAGGTTCGGTAAGGTCCTAAAATGGCCCCTTGTTTTAGCGTAAATTTCAATTTAGGAATTTTTTACCAATATCACAAGAAATTATAGCTTATACAATGATAAGAAGGGAAACAAGTCATTTTGTTGAAAATTCATGTTCCTGCGTTTTATGATGACGTCACAAGTTGTACTCGCATTGATTTTCCACGAAAAAATCAATAAAAATGACTTAATTATTGGACAGTAAACATAGATTGCATACGTCGACAACAAAGATCTTTTAAAATAATGTTTGTGAAGATATTTGTCGATGCCTGCGCTCTATGTTTCCTGGTCTTAAATATGGTTGAAATTCATCCGATTTTGTCAAATTTTACCAAAATCTCATATTTTGACCTTATTGGGATGTAAAAATCAACGTGTTAGAATTAAACTTTGACAAAAATAGTTATAATTTAACTCTCTTACACGTCTTAAAGTCATCTTGAAACATTTTTTGTCTTGTAACATTGAACTTTATAATCAGGACCAAATAAGGCCCTTACCTAACTTACTCCTTTACATCGTCATAAAGATATATTTGATATCAAACATCCATGTGAAATATGAGTTGCTTTATAAATATAATACTGATTTATGATGTTAGTATGCAAAGCTTGTTCAGTGAAAACAGACAAAAATAATTTAACATTTTGTTAATTTTCTCTCAATCCAAAGCATTTAGATTTATTCTAACAGAAGTATTTGTTCTGTGTTAAATTTTTGCTGTTATTTCTTAACAAAGGGTTGTATTTTGTTTTGTTTTTTATGCCCCACCTACAATAGTAGAGGGGCATTATGTATTCTGGTCTGTGCGTCCGTTCGTTCGTCCGTCCGTCTGTCCGTCCGTCCGTCCGTCTGTCCCGCTTCAGGTTAAAGTTTTTGGTCAAGGTAGTTTTTGATGAAGTTGAAGTCCAATCAACTTGAAACTTAGTATACATGTGCCCTATGATATGATCTTTCTAATTTAAATGCCAAATTAGAGTTTTGACCCCAATTTTACGGTTCACTGAACATAGAAAATGATAGTGCAAATTTCAGGTTAAAGTTTTTGGCTTCAGGTTAAAGTTTTTGGTCAAGGTAGTTTTTGATGAAGTTGAAGTCCAATCAACTTGAAACTTAGTATACATGTGCCCTATGATATGATCTTTCTAATTTAAATGCCAAATTAGAGTTTTGACCCCAATTTTACGGTTCACTGAACATAGAAAATGATAGTGCAAATTTCAGGTTAAAGTTTTTGGCTTCAGGTTAAAGTTTTTGGTCAAGGTAGTTTTTGATGAAGTTGAAGTCCAATCAACTTGAAACTTAGTATACATGTGCCCTATGATATGATCTTTCTAATTTAAATGCCAAATTAGAGTTTTGACCCCAATTTTACGGTTCACTGAACATAGAAAATGATAGTGCAAATTTCAGGTTAAAGTTTTTGGTCAAGGTAGTTTTTGATAAAGTAGAAGTCCAATCAACTTGAAACTTAGTATACATGTTCCCTTTGATAAGATCATTCTAATTTTAATGCCAAATTAGAGAATTTATTCCAATTTCACAGTCCTTTAAACATAGAAAATGATAGTGCGAGTGGGGCATCCGTGTACTGTGGACACATTCTTGTTTTAAATATTAGGTTGATGGTAATTTTTAATTCATGAAAATCTGTCACAATTTAATCTTGTTTAAAACCGTCCTATAAAATCATTTTTTATAAATCAATGACTTAAGCAATAATTATTATGATGAAATTTTGGAATATGATCAGGATATTTTGTTTGTTTGATAATTGACCAATCAGAATGTTTCCATCTTTTAAATTTGTTTGTTTGTTATATTGTTTGTTTGTTGATGAGTTTGCTGTGATTAACGTAACATATCATTATTTTAAAGTAAAACTGAGTGGTGGAAGTTATTCAGTATTTTATGTTATATTAGGAAAACACTTTATTTATTATTTTATTGAATTATTGATACAGAATTCAGACAATAACATATTCCTATATCTAATAACATAGTGAACTTTATATGAGAAAATGCCTGTGTCTACTATCTACTGTTGCCTTTTGCGTTTATTTTTTACATCTTTGATTTTCACTCAAAGATAAATTTCCTTAAAAGATATTTAAAAGTATAATTTTAATGCAGGTTAAAACAAGTTGGAACAACCCTCATTACTTTTTAGAATTTTCATTTTTGAGTGAATGCTTTTTTGGACCTGTCCATTACATTTTTATTTTAATTGAAAAAAAGAATGCCACTTTGCTTTGAATACAATGATAAAAGGAGGTACTGCTGTGCATTTTCAGGGAAAGAGTATTTTCATCTTCTGTACCTAGCATTGAAAAATAACACATTTTATTTATGTAAAGCTGTCAGTTAAAAATGTTTAAAGATCTGTTTGGTGTGACTTTTAACCTTGTAACTTTTTATTTTATAGAAAGCCACTGTTTAAATACTGTTACGAGTGTGGCAGATCAGTAGGTGTCAGACTGTCAGCTTGTACCAGATGTAAGGAGGTATATTACTGCAGTAAAGCCTGTAAAATCCATGCCTGGGACAAGAGGCATAAACAGGAATGTGTCAGGATAGGAGGTAAGATCTGGCATAGGTTGTAAAATTTAATATCCAACATTGACATAAGGTGAGGGACAGACAACCTGCCAGCTGCCAGGAATGTATATAGATGTTGTCCCTAAGAGAATAAGAGTTGCCCCCCTTCACTCACTACAAACCATTAAAAGTCTGAAATGGCCTATATCTGTACTCGACTGTACTGATTTTTACTCGACCAGTCTGAATTCGTCTGAGATTTACTTGATAATACTCGACTGTAGTCTGAACCATACTTAACAGTCTGAATGTGTACTTGACCAGTACTTAACCATTTTATACGAGTCTGAACCGTACTCGACCTAGTCTGAACCGTACTCGACCTAGTCTGAACCATACTCGACCTAGTCTGAACCATACTCGACCAAGTCTTAACCAACCTAGACCTATTCTTTGTATCTATCAACTGAATTTTATCAATTTAGGAATTTTTTAAATAAAAATGAAATTTGAACAACAACTTGAAATCAAAAATGTAACGTTTCACAATAATCAATCATAATATAACTTCAACTCAATATTAATCAATATTTACATCATAATATATATCAACTTTTAAAATATAAATAAAACAAGCTGATCAAATAATCTAAAAAAAAATGAATTGTGACTAATATTTTCAATATTATTCATAATTTTATGAATATTTCGGAAGTATTTTATGGTAACTGGACTATTTTCACCATTAACTTAAGCCTAGTATAGATTTATGGTGTCAGTTGAGTTCAGGTAATAATGCAGTGAATGTTTTTTTTTTATTAAGATATATATAAAATAGTATATAAAACAACTTAATTATTTTTTAAAAATGAGCGCTTAATTGTTTTGTTTTATTAAACCAAGAATTTAATATAATCATGATAATAGAATTTCCAGAGCAATCCTTGATAACCTTTTTAAAAATGGAAATGTATTCCAAAGTAACAGTAAAAAAAAATTCAATTAATTTAAGTTTTTTTGTCAAATTAACATGGCATACATAAAGCACTTTAATATGTTCTAATTACCTCAGTACATGTGTGTTTTACAGGTAAAAAGAAAGCCCTATTTTCTTAAATTCGTGTATTACTTATCTAGTACATACATGTATATTCGAAAGGCCTTGTTATTTAATTTAAACAGGATGTTGCAATTTTGAATCAATGTTATTTAGAATTTAATACCTCTGACCAGGTGTGATCTTATTTATGAGTTTGCCCCCAAGCACAGGTTATACTTTATATTTCACTACTAATCAGAAAAACAATTTTATTTATTCATTTAATTTTATCCCTTTTTGATATAAGTTATATATAATATTTTTTTTTATCCTAAATATGATCAGAGATATATTTCTTTTATAAGGTTAATTTTTTTTATAAATTTTGTTGGCTGTTGTTATATATGTCAGTTAAAAAGAAATTTATTTTAAAAGTTAAAAAAAGTAGAGTTTTTTTGGTCTAGTATGGTTCAGACTGGTCGAGTATTGTTCAGACCTTTGGTTAAGTATGGTTTAGACTGGAAAAATAGGTCGAGTACATGTCGAGAACGGGTTAAGACTGTTTCAGACTGGTCGAGTAATAGTTCAGACTATTTTCAACGACAAAGATAAGGGTCAAGTACGATTCAGTACAGTCAAGTATGGTTCAGACTGGGGTCGAGTAATGTCAAGTAAAAGTCAGACCAATTCAGACTGGTCGAGTAAAAATCAGTACAGTCGAGTACAGATATAGGCCATTTCAGACTTTAATGGTTTGTAGTGACTGTTAATTTAGATTTTTTTGTAAAGTTAATCCTTGCATTTATAAGTAAAATGTATTGCATAAATGCTTGTATTGAACATTAAACGTGAGGCTATAAAATGCTGTTTAGATTTCTCCCAGCTTTGACTCAATGCAAAAGTAATGGGAAGCTAAGAAAAAGCTTACATATGTATAGCAACTGCACTTTTACCATTAGTCATGTAAAAGGTATATTTTAGAATTGTTATATTCTTCTTGGGCTTTTCTACCATATATTAAATGTATATGTATATTATAAGGAATATTTGAAGGAAGTTCTCTTATTTCTGGTAGAGATCTTGTTTTTATGTTTTTTTTTATCAGTTTTAAAATACTTAGTTTTGAACATAAAAGTCTCCTATTGAATAACAAATAATCATAAGCAATTGCACAGTTTATATTCCACCCTTTCTTAACACTGGAGTTTTGTAAGTTTTTCAATTAATTTTAAATCTTGCTGTAAATGAAAAGTGAAGACCCATCATATAAGTACTATTTCTTTCATATATTATTATTCTCAAGTGTAGAGAGCTTCTTTCTTCCTACATGGGTAAAAGGATCTGTACAAATATACTGCCTATCAACCTTTGCTTATAATATATGATATTTACTGGGAACTTTACAAGTATACTTTGGTCAATCTTTGCTTATTATATATGATATTTATTAGGAACTTTACAAGTATACTGTCGGTCAATCTTTGCTTATAATATATGATATTTATTAGGAACTCTGTACAGTGCTAGTCCAACTTGGACAGAAGGTAGAAAAAATACTAATGACAAGTGGATAACAAATAACGGGAAAGGCAAGACCGCTCTATCATGCTCACATGACTCACATATAAAGCTTATAAAACACAGCGGTCACTTCAGCTTGATTTTAAAGCATATATAGCATTTAATATATATACTTTGGCTTGCTATAGGAAATGAATAAATATTAATCAATCAGTTGTGTGTAGTGTTTGTTAGACATATATGTGTTTTAATGCTTGGTGTTCTTAAGTTTGATATATAGCCTCCTCAACTCTTAATATCATGCGGTGTGGTTTTTTTTATACTTAATTGATCCCAAATTGTACATGTAATTAGATGTGTTGTTTTGAGATAGTTTGTTGCCACTTGGTCCCAAACTGTGTGTATCATTAGCTCTGTTTTTTTTTAGATTCTTTACTGAGCCCTGGAGGTATTGTGGTTCTTTTGATTTGGTCCTTTATATCATTCTTTTTTTTTGAGAAAATTGCTTGGTATCCAACTGTACATAGCATAAGCTCTGTAACCTTTCACTGATATTTCACATAATTGCACACATATATTTTTTACATTAATCCACTTTCCAAGAAAAAATATACATTATTAGTCCCAAGGCCAAATACCAGATTGTATAATTCATGGAAATAAAATTTGAGCCAAAAGCTTGTAGAATAATAAAGCTTGTTGAATTTTTTTATGAAGATAGAAATCAATGTTTTTTTAAAGCAATTGCTTTTATGCCATCGTGTATGGCCATCTTTGTGACCCAGATCAGAGACTCCGCCCAGATCAAGCCATAGTATTTTGTTAAACAGGCTCCTGGTCTGTCATTCTTTAACACCTATGTATGTTTTCTAATGCAATACATAGCTTGAAACTTTAAAAAAACGTTAGTGGATTTAAGAAGTTTCAGAATATGTTCTTGTAGATGTATTTTTGTATTTAAAGGGTCAACCGTTTGACTATCAAATAACATAGAAGTCCGAGTGAAAAAGTACATTTTTTATAACTGCGATTCCGTTTTCCGCCGTTCGTACGATGTTTCAACAAAATATGAGGGGGAGGACAGGGGTAAGGGAGACAGGGAGAAAGGGGGGAGGAGAAAGGAGAGGAAGGCTGGGAGAAAGGAGAAAAAGTTGGAGAAAGGAGAAAAAATAAAATATCTCTCCTTTTAAAAAATGATCTAATATTTCTAGAAAAAATATCTCTAAAGGAGATGTTTTATTCTAATGGGAGAAAGGAGAACGAGGGTAGGAGAAAGGAGAAGAGGGGTGGGAGAAGGGAGAAGGGTACCCCCCCTGTCCTCCCCCTCAAATATGGATTCATTTCAGTTGTTGATTTAGTATTGAAAATTTAACTGAATTATCTCCTATTAAATACGGTTTTATATGTTTAATTTGTGTTTCTTTAAGAGGTCAGGTGCTCTTGTTCATTCATAAAATTATCGTTCATTCATACATTTATCGTAAAATCAAAATCACTACACAGGTTAATGCGTAGTGTCAAATGATTACCTGTAATCTAAAAATAGACAAACTTTGTTTGCGCAAATAATTTAGCGGAACGAAACCCTTGTTGAAAACACATAACAATAAGTTCGTTCTCCTTTTCTGTCAAAACTCCGTAATTTTTATCGATCACCTTACTAATGAAATGGACCCGTCCAAACGTAGTAGATGCCAAGTCGGTCCAGATGAAGAGATATTTCACATTTGGAATTTTCTAGTAAAAAAAGTACGTCTTTTTAAATATCATGATCAAGACTGGGTATGCATAACAAATGTCAGATGAAACCATTATCCTCGTCTTTTCAGTGAACAAATCTACTACGTTTGTTGACACTCGACGGTCCACCGTGTTAGCAATTTTATTTCACATGTTTTCGAAACTTTGAAGATCATTTTTCGCAATGTTTCCTGAAAATTGATAAATATCAAAGCAACGTAGATCTGTTTGTTCTTGTTCGTATAATAAAATTGAGAATGGAAATGGGGAATCACGGTGTCAAAGAGACAACAACCCGACCATAGAAAAACATACAACAGCAGAAGGTCACCAACAGGTCTTCAATGCAGCGAAAAATTCCCTTCAGCTGGCCTCTAAACAGTATATATACTAGTTCAGTGATAACGATTTAATGTCATGTTTGTCTGTGATGACCCCCCTTTTCGGGATTGCATGAGAATTATAGTTATCTCGTACCCACATGCACTTGTTTCTATCCATAGGAAGGTCGACTATCCATATAAAACTATTTTTGGATAGAAACAAGTGCCTGTGCTCGTACCGCATCAGAAGGACACATATCAACTGAGCAATAATGTGTGGAACTTAGTTTTAAAAATGATGACAAAGTACCATTATGAAAATATTTTTATTAAGCTGAAATATATATTTATTCTTTACATGTTTATGTCTTGTAAGATATTTTATTTCTTTCCCGTTTTTTAACATTTGCGTCTGGAAAGTTGAAATGTTTTAACTTAATCATTTGTGTTAATGGTTAAATATAAATTAATAATGAAAATTGTTAAAATTAAATCAGTAAAGGAAATTATTGCCCAGTTACAAACACTACCAGGGGATAATCCATGATGATTTCTTTTTGAGTTATATGTTTCAGCACATGTATATTTGACCCCAACTTTAGCCTGGTAAACGTGTTGTCTCCTTGTGAAATACATGTATAAAACATATTAAAAATGACTTTCGGCTAAAGTCTTTTATTTATATAAAGCTAAAACCTTCTTACTTCTAACTAGACAACACTCATGTCAGGTTTAATTATTATATATATGTGGATGAAAAATAAAAGTCCCCAAACATTAACATGACAGCAATTGCTTTTACAGCCTTTAAGGCTTTGATTCATTAAGTTAAAAATCATTTTACAAAAGAATTTGATAGGGTAACTGATACGAGAATTGGTTCACTTATCAAATTGCTAGCCATTGCCAGTAACATTTCAGTGTTGTAGAGACAGTAAGGATTTATCTTTCCAAAGTTTTAGCTGACTTTTATTATCTCCTGGTTGTATGCTTGACTCAAGTGCAGAGTTTTTGGGTTAAGTTCCTGGCTAGAACAAACCAAAGACTTGAAAATTAATATTTACTGCTTCTCTGCAAGGCACACATCATTTAGATACTAGGCTTATTACCTTCTAAAATCACATATTGAAAATCCAGCTTAGTGTCTTAGTCTTGTACATAGCATTGGGTTCATATTCATATCAGACTAGCATGTTCTGATATTTTTGTGATATTAACCACTAGCTATGAAAGACCAATCCACCCATCTACGCATTATAAGTTTTACTGATGCCGTCATGATTTGGTTGACTATTATGGATAGATAAGTTCTATTTGGTAACTATAATTCTGTTGTTTTCTGACTTTGAGTTATGATGAGTAACATCACAACAGGTGCCACTGATGGAGCAGAAATTACTTACCTTTCCTTTTACCCCAGTCTTTGGTTTGTTTTTGTTGTTTGATCCTTAATTTTATTTGTAGGGTTTTATAACAGGTGTTTGTAGTTTCTTTATAATCAAATGCATGCTGTTTTTTTGTTGTTGCACTTAGTGCCTTTTAAAAAATAAGGCGTGAATAAATTTTACACTTGATTGTCTTGAATATTTTAGCAATGTAATTAGCTATGGACAATCTAGAATTTCAGGATACCTCTATTTATTAAAACTACCTTTTTACTCCATCATAATAGCTGTAAGTACAATACATTTGCAAGCTGTTTATTCTGTTAGATTCTCTAAAAGATCTTAAAGTCCAGAAAAAGTGGGAAAAGACGGGCAAAAATGTTGTGAAAATGATAAATGCTGTGAAATTACTGAGTAAGTTAGTGTGCGCCCTCCAATTAACAACAAATAATGTAATAAGATGTGTCCAGCACAGCACCCAAACATTCAAAGATATTTACCAAGTGTGTTGTTTATGGGGAATTCGATAAGTCATGTTTTTATTTAATTGTTTGTTTTGCATACTTTCTCAATAGAATAGATAAAACAATATTGTAGACAAGAACAAATCATATGCATATTGCCATTTCACTAATATTAAAGATATGAATAAACAATGCAGCAGAAAATTGTTGTATGGAAAATCATTTTCCCATTATAAATATTTGCATTTATCAGTTTGTATAGGTACAAAATGTAGTCTGTGTACTGAAATAAATAAATAAATTAATGGTGTTATGAATTATTAATCTATGATTCTAACATAGAGATACATATTTATTGTTTATAATAAATGTTATCATTATGTTTCCAAAATGTAATTTTCATTTATTTTTATTGTTTTGCCATAAAATTAAAAATCACCCCTGTTTTTAGAAAGCTTTGAAAAAGTGTACATTGTAAAGGTAATTTGCATGAGAATTGAGAACTGTTACTTTAAGTCTTGTGTGGTGTCTTAATGCAAAAAAAAACCAACAAAAATACAAGTTGAACAAGAATCAGCTTATATTTGATATCTATGAACAGATGCATTGCACTTGTTTATATATAGTTTAAGCATGTAGAAATGGTTTGGTTAAACAAATACTTCCTAATAAGATTGGTTTTTGTTTTGATTTATTAACTTTTATTAAATGTGTTGAAACTAAAATTTAATATTGGATGTTTTCTAAACAGTATCTTTTTTGTTTACCTATAGTTAGGTAGTTGAATCAGCAAAAATATTTTCATTCACTTGTCCATATTGCAGTACTTCATATGATCATAATAAAAAGTTTCTGCTTATGACAAAGTCTGTGTTAAAACAAGGGTTTACTGGGATAGAAAATTTAATAGTGTAAAATCATTCCATTCTCAGGTATATGTTTGAAACCTGTGACAAGATTTTTTTGTAGATGAGACTTAAAAAAAATGTATTTTTTCTGGCTTTTAGGGGTTCTTCAAATTGTCAAGAAGAGTGATGCTTTAAATGTTTTGTTTAATATAACAGTCAGATATATGTATATATACCCAAGGTGAGGTATATAGGTTATGTTTTTCCTGACTTAAAAACACAATGAGCCTGACACTTTTAAAAACACAATGAGCCTGACATTTGTAAAAACACAATGAGCCTGACACTTTTAAAAACACAATGAGCCTGACATTTGTAAAAACACAATGAGCCTGACATTTGTAAAAACACAATGAGCCTGACACTTTTAAAAACACAATGAGCCTGACACTTTTAAAAACACAATGAGCCTGACACTTTTAAAAACACAATGAGCCTGACATTTGTAAAAACACAATGAGCCTGACATTTGTAAAAACACAATGAGCCTGACATTTGTAAAAACACAATGAGCCTGACACTTTTAAAAACACAATGAGCCTGACATTTGTAAAAACACAATGAGCCTGACATTTGTAAAAACACAATGAGCCTGACATTTGTAAAAACACAATGAACCTGACATTTGTAAAAACACAATGAGCCTGACATTTGTAAAAACACAATGAGCCTGACATTTGTAAATGTATCAACATAACCATCATGGTAATGGCTTCAAATGATAATATGAGGCAGGCATAACCTGTCAATGGGGACCAAGTCTGTATGAGTTTTTTTTATAAATCAAACATATTAAAAAGAGAAACAGAAATACCGTAACGTTTCCAATTTTGGTTCTGTTAGGGATTTAGTTGTGACGTTATGATGTCATATTCAATGTAAACAAAGAACGTAACGTTTCTGATTTTGGTTCTGTTGTTAGGGATTTTAGTTGTGACGTTATTTAAGTTATGACGTCATATTCAATGTAAACAAAGAAACGCTGTCATCAGGAAACGTTTTTTTTTTTATAACAAACAATTTTTAAAAATGAATTAGTATTGAGTTCCTTTCTTAGACTGATAAATATACATTTTATTCAAAGTCTCATGGAAACAAGACCGACAACGTCAGTAGATTTCTGCGCAGTTCCGGAAATTCAAAAACGCGACAAAAAAAAAATTGAATGATTTTGAGTTCATTAGTACAATGAAAATATCGGGAAAATTTTCCAGATTTTTTAAAAAAAAATTTTTATTGAATTTTCTACTGTTATTGGGGACTTTGTCCCCATATTATAACTTTCAAACTATATATCATAGGGTCTTATGTTTAAAACATTTTATATAAATAAAAAAACATTGGACATTTAAGATAGTTATAATTATCATTGCATATTGGGAATACCTAACAATTATTTGAGTTGCACGTTTTGACATAAACACATTGTTAATGACTAATATATGTAAAAAAAAAAAGTATGAAAGCTGTCACATTTTAATTGTGTGGTTTAATATTAAAACAATCACTGTTTGTTAATTTGTGGTTTGATTATTTTAACATTGTTTTTTCCATACTAGGCAAGAGTGAGTATTGTTTTAACATCTCTTGTTTCACAGCTCTCTCAGTTTCTTCATTTTTTTTTTGTAAGGATAAGTGCAGAATGTATTTGCCTGTAATATCTTTAGGAGAACAACAATTTTGGTCCATTATATAGTTTTCGCATATATATATATATATATTGACATATGTAAAAATTTAAAAAGGAGATTAAGATCAACCAGCAGTCAATATGGTTATTAGATGCTAAATCAAATATTTTATATTGGATTGCCACCATACTAGAATATATAAGAACATATGATAGGAGGGACCAAAGTTGCATATATGGTCATATATCATGAGCTAAAATCAACCTAAATAAGTTCATGCAAAGGTGGTTTCTTAATAACAATGAAATTTTTTCTAAGACATTTCTGAAAGTTTGAATTATGAAAACAGGTAATGAACAGGCTGTCTTATATACCTTTTGTACATTTATTTTAATGTGCATTTTTCTTTTCAGCTTTAATCTTTTCTAATTTAACTTCAATAAACACACTTTTGTTTTATTCTGAACACTGTAGACTAAATCAGAGTTCTGGAAACACCTTTTTCTAAGCATGTTTTTTAATTGACTACTCTACTCAGAATACTGGAGACATCTCTCTTTAATTTACTACTTAGTTCAGAGTTCATTGGCACCTATTGTATACCAACTATTTTATTCAGAACATCAATGACACTTCATCTAAATTAGTTCTTTTAGTTAAGGAATTGCAGACATCTCAATTATTGATGTGTACTATTTTTTTCAGAATGTTATTTTATAATTCTATGTTTTCATTGAGGTCATTTCTAATGAACCCTTCCCTTTCATGAATGTGACCTACCGAATTAGACTATTTACCGGATTTGTAATCACATAAGCAACACGACAGGTGCCACATGTGGAGAAGGATCTGCTTACCCTTCCGGAGCACCTGAGATCACCCCTAGTTTTTGGTGGGGTTCGTGTTGTTTATTCTTTAGTTTTCTATGTTGTGTCATGTGTACTATTGTTTTTCTGTTTGTCTTTTTCATTTTTAGCCATGGCGTTGTCAGTTTGTTTTAGATTTATGAGTTTGACTGTCCCTTTGGTATCTTTTGTCCCTCTTTTAGAGTTTAAGGAGAAACTAAAAACTGAAGAGTTTAGGATGACAGTTTTGAACATTAGCCTGAGGCATATCATGTTACTCGTGGCTACCATTCTGTCATTCTATTTGTCTGTCATTATTGAATCAAACAGCTGTCCAACTGTGTTTGTTATGAATGTAGATGTTGAGGTACTTTTCTGTATAAGGATACAATTGCTGATGAACCAATATTTACAAAGGAATTTCTTGTTTCCAGTGTATGTTCCTGACATTATTATTAAGTAACCTTACAAAGTTGGTGAAAACAGTATTTCAAATAAGGCAGTATCTCTGTTAATTTGAAATAGAAAATTCTAATCATCTAAGCAGGCATGAGATTTCATCAAAAGAACTCTTGCAGTTAACCATGCAAATTTATGTTTTAATGTTAATTGTAGATTTTTTATTTTGACCTATATATTTATATATTACCTATATATTTTATTTGTTGTCCAAGTTCTTTTGTGATCTGCATCTAGTTTTGTGTCTTTGCAATGTTTCAGGTAATGATATATTTTGTTTTACTAAATTAATTTACAGGTACAGTATCTAGCTTAACAATGAATATTTCTCTTTTTACATCACCATGTAAAAAGAAGGATTCAAATATATTTTTTCTTCTTTCAAATCTTTTTGATGCATATTTATATCATAAATCAGATTTATTGACATATTCTTCAAATTTTCATTTTTATGAATACATTATTTTATCTTAACACACAGAGCAGAGGTTAGCATCAGCTTGTAAGAAAAAAAAACAAGCTATTACATTGTATTAAAAAGTGCCTCATAACTAGGTCTATGTTCAAACTACTGGTATTTTATATATTCTCTTGTCAGCATCTCCAATCAAGTCTTGTCACTTAGGTGTAACAGTGAACAAATGAACTTTATTTTATGATGTAAAAGTTGAATTGTTATGGGATGGTAACAATTTCTACTTTGTTGTTGTGTATTAACCCTATAGTCGTTAAACTACTATTTTATGTATTATGAAAGTTTGTCTTATTGACACTCATACCCCATCTTCTTATATCTATATAGGGAGATCCAGAAGTCCTAGCCCAAAGAATGGCAGAAAGGGAAAATCAGACAGTCCAACTCCTAACACAGACCTTGGTAAAGGAAAACTCACTGTTCATGACATCAATAAGGACAAAAAGGCATTGAGGATCAGCGTAAGTTTCTATGTAAATGTGGAATAGTTAGATTGTTGATTCTGTGTTAAGGGTGTTCAATGATAGACAGTAGTTTGATTTTGTGTTAGGTGATGGATAGAAACTATAGATTTTTTTTCAGCTCACATCTCCATTCCATGTTGAGTGATGGTCAGACAGCATGGGAGATAAATCTGACTTTCACTTCTCCATTCTGGAAGAAGTGATCATCATATTTTGTCCATATATGGTTTAAAGTTTACATATAAACTTAATACATGTACAAACCCACAACAGTCTAGTGATGACAGTTTGTTGTCCTTTAAATGGTTTGTTTTTGTCATGCTGTATTTTTTATTTGTTCTCTTTCATTTTCTTTCATGTACACATGATGCTATTATGAATACTGAAATTGTGCCATTTATATCACTTTCCTGTTGGAAGTATTAAGTTTTATACATAAATAAATGTGATTGAAATATGTATAAAACTTAATACTTCCAACAGGAAAGTGATATAAATGGCACAATTTCCTGTTGGAAGTATTAAGTTTTATACATAAATAAATGTGATTGAAATATACAAAAAAGGAAAGCATGTTTTTAAATATTTTGTTAAATTGACATTGTCACTACATTTCTGATTTCTCCTGTGTTCTGTGCATTGCTTGTACCTCTTCCATTGATGTCTACCCAACAATTTCAAACATGATTTGGACAAAACAGGAAATTTGTGTATTTTGTATGTATTTGGTATAGAACAACGATTTATAAGATGGTGATAACATCTGGGAGTGTTTTCTTGTCTTTGTCATAAAGTTTATAATATCCATCATATTTTATGTATTCTGAATAATATTTATAGATTAAAACTAGGTTGTATTATTTGAATTATAAACATGAAGGGTTTTAATAATGATTTATTTTAAAATTTCAGAAACAAAAAGTAAATGTTATTATGAGTTTTTACTATCTGTATCCTGCCATTTATCAAAGCTTTCTTTCAAATGTTTTGCCTTCAGGTTTTATATAATTAGACTTACTACCATATAACACTATATAATAATGTGTTCTGTCTAATTTGTTGAAATGCAAAAATAAGATTAATATATTACCTGTGACAACTATTAAGGATGGAAGGTGGCTATCTTTTCCAGTCTTCTTGATGGCATTGTTACCTAATAAACCATGAACTGATATTAGTATAAATACTATATAGTGCATTCCAAATAAATACAGCATTAATATAGGCAACAGTAGTATACTGCTGTTCAAAATTCATTAATTGATTGAGAAAAAAACAAATCCAGGTTATAAACTAAAACTGAGGAAAGCACATTAAATATAAAGGGAGAACTAGGACACAACAGAAACACAACACAGAAACGAACTACAATATAAAAGAAGTTTCAACCTCTTCCCTTCTCAAAGTCACCACTCAAATGTCATTTTTTTAAGTGAATACAGAACGTTGTAATGAGCCATTTTAGGAATAAATTGATCAATGCTTAGTTTTTTAATCAGATCTGCTCATTCATATTGCCACACTGTCACAGTTCATATTATAGATCTTATTCACTTGGTATGTGCAAAAAGTCAATACAACTTTTTTTCTAATTTGAAAAAAAGATAAATATGTAATCACCTTTCAATGGTTGTTTGAAGTTCTGTATTCATCTAATTGATATATTGGTAAGACAGTAATGAATCCTGAATTCAAAACATTTATGCAATAGCCTTTGTGTCCCAAACTTATTCCCATTCCATGTAGATATATATATTATCATTATTATGACTTTTGTGCACCAGTTGCTTTAATATGTGGTATTAAACTCCAAATTTCTTTTTTTATAATATCTTTTAAAAGTTAAAAAGATTTTTTTCCTTCTAAATACTAAAAAATGTTACTTTTCTGCATTAAGATCCAGGACAAAATGTTTTACTTAAAAGGTTAAAAGCAAAGTCATGTTTGTTCTGTAGAATAATTGTTATTACATAGCCACTTAATAAATGGGTATATTGACTTCAGTTGCCATCTAAATAGGAACTGAATTAACCCAAGTGAAAGGATTGGTGCATTGTAAAATTTGATTCCTCTGACAAAATTTATTCATAGGGGCATCTACTAAGTCAAGATTATGACAATTAGTTGCAAGTTATACCTGTAAGAGATTTCCAAAACTGATCGATATAACTTATGTCTTCAGATTATTTCAATGGGTAATCTAAAACTAATATTTACTTGGGTCTACAGCAAGCTTCATAGAAATTTTTCTTGGCCCAATTTCTTTTTTATTAAAAAATTATTTAACTTCGATTCAGTAATGTTTTTTTTTCTTCACTTTCCATCATTTTATAGGAGTAAAGTTTGACACTGTGAACAAACTATACAATATTTCCAAACCGTTAAATCAACTTATCATACATATTAAGTTACTTTTGGCATCCTTTGACTCATCCTCTTTGACATTATGAGTGAATATTGCAGTCAGTGTGACCAGCTCTCTATTTTCAATGATCTGATATCTAAATTTAGTCATTCAGGTATTCCTCTCTACCTTTTTAAGTATACACAAAATGCAGTGTGTTGAACATTTTAAGATATAATCAATGTCAAGCAATTTACATGTATTCTCAGGTATTTGAGTTACAAAATAATGAGTATATACAATGCAATGTGTAAATTTAAGTTCAGAACGCAAAGTGATATAAACTCATCATAGATATCAGGATTGCAATTTGATATTTGCGCCAGGCATGCGTTTCATCTACAAATGACTCAGTAGTGAAGTTTAATAAAAAAAAGTTAATGGCCAAATAAAGTACAATGTTGAAGAGCATTGAGGACCAAAAATTCTGAAAATTGACTTTACCTGTCCATGCTCACAAGCATTTTATGATATTTTGATGATGACATTTAGGGATTACATGTAATTGATAAACTGTATTTCAGATCAACGATAACAAAACAAAAAATATAACGGCCTAATTGTAGGTGATATTTTGTTTATTACACAAGCTTCCATCTCAAACACTTGACCTACCCTATATAATCAAGATTATTTCCTTCGCACAATTATTTGCAGAGTGGAAAGTGTGATTGTTACTCACATACTTTAACAGTGTTAACATTTTTATCTATTGCTACGTATACTTGTGTTGGTTCTAATATCTATTTGACAGAATGTTAATACCTTTTATTTGATATATTTAATGCCGTTTAAGGGTTTGAAACTCACCTTAGATTTTAAAGACACCGAAAGGTGATCATACAAAGTAAAATACATTAATTAACATTTCATTTTATATTTTAAATCCATCATATAACTTTTTAATTAAATTTTTAGAATATGATTCCCTTATTTAATTTGATTTTTCTGATTAGAATCCAATTATTGTTTAATTGTACTTGCAATATTAGTAGCCCAAGCACGCAACATCATTTTCCAGATCTTTGAAAGTTTAGCTTATGGATCTGTGTTTAGTAGTGTTCTATATTTTTTTTCTCTTAATGAAATGTATGTTAATATGAATAGGAACTTTAAAAATGTATTACACAAAATAATCTACTTTTTCTTCAATATCATAACATGATTTTCAATTACTGATTATCTTAAAATTTAAAGAATTTCATTTTAATTATTTTGACATTACAACATGTATTTTTGTGCATATATTTAGATAAAAAAAGATTAAATGCAAGTTTATATTGATTTCAAACCAGTGTTAAAGAAAATATCATCGAACTATAAGATAAAAATATTTCTCAAAATTTTTTTTTTTAACATTAACTTTTTTGTGATATTTCCAGGTTCCCAATAAAGGATTAAGTACCAGTGCTCGAGGAAGGAAACGAGAAGTTACAATTCTCGGTGTTGATCCACGGAAAATTACATCAGAAAAAGGTCAAAGAAGGCGACCTAATTACCCACCATGGGTTTATGTAGATAATTATAGTTATGTATAATTTGCATTTTATTTAATTTATTTTTAAAATTTATAAATTTTTTCAACAGAAGACATTCTTGTAAATAGTAATAGATTTTTAATAGAAGTTTTACTATACAATTAAGAAAATGTGCAATGTTTAAATGTTAAATATGTTCAACAGTACAGATCAAGTTTAATTTTGATGCTTTCTGTAGATCACAAATGCTATTCGATTGAATATTTACATTCTGTACATTTTCCTGTTTTTATGTTTATAGACTAAATTTCAGGGACAACTGTTATTCAGTTACAAAGCACAAAAAGACAAAAATATGTTCAAACACTATGATCATCAAATAAGAAACAAAATGTATGTAGTTAAAGCTTTCTGTCTTATACGAATATTTAAAGTCATTTTAGGGAATGGTTGTGACTAAAGTATCTTATTTATAGAATATAGAAATAGGATTTTAATGTTTGTTTATGCTGTTGTGTTTTCTATTTTCATTTATGTGCCAAACATTTTGTTCAGTATTAAAAGATATACATTTCTATTTTATTGAGGTGAACACTAATTTAGGTTAAACTCCTATATTTTACTTTAATATGTCCATGCATTGTGTGACATCCATTACAGAATCAGTAAGCATATTAGGCTGAATTACACTTCAAAAGGAAATCATTTGTTGAAATCAAAGGATGATTTTTGTCCAATGTGGATTTACATGTATACTAAATGAAGCAGGCTATATTGTAAAAATGTTTGATAAGAAACATTGATATTGAGATAATTTAGATGATGATTCAAATTCTCTTGGGGAAAGGTGAAAATCAGCTTATTATGTTATATATGAAATACTTTATTTTCAGCAGAACAACTTTGCTTTTAGATGTTTTCAATAAAAAGATATTTATGTGTAAATTATCTCCAATGGGGTTTTTTAAGACTGCCCTTTTTGATATTTTCTAAACGAATTTTGAACCTTTATAAATGATTATTAAACATGACTAGTAGTACATGAAGGAGAATCATGTCTTTTGTGCTGTTATTTAGTATGCAAGTAAAATACCTTTAAGATTCAACAAAACTGCTGTGTATTTGTCTGTGCCTTGTGATTTGTTACAAATTTTTAATTATTCCAGAACAGAAATATTTTAGTTTATAGTTGTTCATAATCTGTGATATTTTATTGAAAATTTATTTTTACATGACATTGTCTGTTTTTTAAAAACAGTAAATAATTTTACTTAATGTATGAATTGTAATTTAAAAGTTTAACATTATTTATTTAATGTTTAATCTTAATACATAATAATTGTTATATTATAATCAATTTGCGTATGTTTCTTATCTATAAAGTAAACAGAGCTTCTTATTATGTACCTTTTTTATTGTTATTTTATTAGAGGCTTTCCCCATAATGATGAGCACGTTTAAATGACTTTAGGATATACATTTCTTTTTTCAATAATTAAATATTAAGTCAGAATTTCAGAATTTCATTGGTTTGTTTGAATGTTTGAAAATGCATTTAGAATTATATGTTTTTGCATTTAATGTGTATGAACTTTTGACTATAAAAGTACCTCTTTCAAAACATATTACAAATGTGAACCAGAAAACAGATAGATGTTTATTTGTAAGGATTTATACAAGTACAATTACTGCTGAATCACCTCCATATTTTTTTATAACTTTTACAGTAATGATAGTTAAGTTTAGAAATGAAGTTTATGCACTTTGAGAAATAAAAAAAAGGTAATCTATGTTATCTTTATCATTTAATAGTTTTCTGTCTTTAATGAATTACATGAACAAGTATACACACACACACACACAATATATATATATATATATATATATAAATATAAATAAGTGCCTCTGAACCAGCGACAACTGTACCACAGATTTTATCCATTTAAATCACTATCATATGTTTGAACGTTGTTTTCAATTTAGACTTGTTTATATTATTTTGTTTGGGATTGTAATACATATTCCTTTGGGTTTGTATGATCCTTTCATCCAATGTTGACTCTTTAAAATTCAAGAGTATCCTTAATTGAGGTAAATTATATAGCATTCCAAATACTGTTTCGATCCCTAACATCACTGAAGAGACAATAATTGTTGCAATTCAGATTTGGTGTATAAATATTTGCACCTCATGTTTACAGTATAACATCTTTTTCACAAGTTTAATGTTTTCTGTTTGTTATTAAACTAATATTTAAGTTCCATTTTGTTACATCTGGTGATCAAGTTATTTGGCAATTTAGATCTCTGGTCGAAGGATGATTGCCAACAATTACATCTTACTTCACTGAAAATATTTGTATGACTCAAATTTATGGTGGGCTTCAAACTTATGGCAGATTCCAATCTATAGTAAATGTGAACTCAGGCCATCCCAAATCTAGGGCAGAATTTTTACAAACATTTATGGCAAATTTTGCAATTTCTTTACCTATGGTGAATTTTGTTGCAAATTTCGTGCAATGGAAACAATACAATACATATACTACCAATAACTTAAATGTATTAAACAAGTGGAAATGTACGACTACAGGATCATGTCTATAAACATTTTGAAATAAACATTCCATAACCATAAGAGAGGGACGAAAGATACCAGAGTGACAGTCAAACTCATAAATCGAAAATAAACTGACAACGCCATGGCTAAAAATGAAAAAGATAAACAGACAAACAATAGTACACATGACATTACATAGAAAACTAAAGCATAAGCAACACGAACCCCACCAAAAACTAGGGATGATCTCTGGTGCTGCGGAAGGGTAAGCAGATTGGTCAACTAAATCGTGATCGCAACATTTTTGCAATCTGTGCATGGTACTTGTTTAAGTCTCCATAGATTTCTGTCCTACATATTTACTTTATCTAACATATCTTGTAAACGAGAAATTCTAGAGATGAAAAAGGTGATACTGCATGATTGCTATAAAGACAAATTTTTACAATGCAATTTTTAAATCCGAAGAGACGTTATAAGTCCATGAACAGATGAAAGTTATTTAACCATATAGAATAAATCTATTTTTAGCTCACCATTTGTAGACTTAGTTGGAACCATAAGCAATTTAATAATTTCTTTTTTCAACCCAACAGAAAATTTAAAAAAAGTAATCTTGTAAGTTATTCCAGTACCTAAGCACCGATAACTGGACAAGCAATACTCACAGTGACTAAGAGTAAACCAGCATCAGTATCATTCAAGTGTTTGAAAATGAGAATAATACTTTTTGAATTTGTGTTTCCGAAGGACTTTTTTTAATTACTTCATCGAAAGGATCTAACACTGAACAGGCTTTGTCACAAGAAAAATAGCAAACTCTTGACAATACTTGACTTATTTTGTTCAAACATTTTAGATGCTGATTATATCCTAACGACTTTCAGACTTAAAACTCATCTTCCAGCTATGCATATATTCATTCAACAAAAGATAATTACTCGATGAACAAAGATATTTGAGTTTGAACGGTACATATCTAATATGCACTCGGAAATTTAGGTTTAATGCGTTAACAAAACCAGCAGCAATCACATTGCACTAGTATTACCATTTACAATCCTCCGTAAGAAGACGTTCGCTTAAAGACACTTGTATGCGAGATCGATAACATACTATCGTTTCTTTGTAATATTCATATGTTTCTTAGCTTTATGTAATCTTATGATAATAGGATTTTATATACGACAGTGCCAATTCATTGATTGCGATATTGAAAGTCTCATTTAATTCATAATCTGTTACCAATCAGTTTTTACAGTACTAACATTTTAAAGAGGATCATAAATTTACAAGATTTATTTTTGAATAAGCATTAATTTATTTATAATCTGATAATGAGATTTAAGTGATAGGTTCAGTCTTTGATATTTGAACAAACTTAAGCTGGATGTTCGTGCTCCTTAGATATAACCGGTAATTTGATTTCAAATAGATATGTAAGGAGTCGTTTTATCAATAAATTTAATTGTCACACAGTAATATGTTTTTTAATATGCTTGATCTGATTAACCAACAAAAGAGCTGACAATGTGTTGACCTTTAATATAAAAATATTACAATCTGACATTGGTGTTCCAATTTTCAGACGTATAATATGGATATTTCATACGGTCGTTTACGGTGTATCGGTGTTCGTATGTCCATCTGTCCATCATCAACATGTCGAAACATATATCCAAAAAGCGTTAACCAATTTGAATGATACTACGATGTATTGTGAACATCTATTGACGTCAGCTTTCTTAAATTGATATCTATAAATTTTAGATTTTATTGTTCCAAGTTATGTTTTTTTTTTATATATTCTTTCCAGTTTTCGGACAAAAAACAATTAAAATCACCATCTTATTATAAACTTCATCCCCAAAAACAAGTGTTGATCAGCTTTTGGAAAAAAAGGTTTTATGAATATGTTATACGTATAAATATTAACCTTTAAAATGCGACAAAGTCACAACCGTGAAGTGGTACGACTAGAACTTTATTGTGCTATACAGACAATTATTGCCACAGGAATACATCTTTGCCCTAACCAATGTCTATCCAAAAAAAAAAAATGCAGAATGACCAAACTCCGATTGACTAACATGTCATCCTCAAAACATCATATGTCACAACTGCATGTATTGTCTACTACTCATCGATACCTTTGAAACAATCTGTTTGATCTAAGTTGAACTATTGGACTTCTGTATGTTTTGTATGATCGTAACGTAATAATGTATCAGTACTTTGAAACAGTTACTATTCACATTTTTTTTCCATATTGCAATAGTCTATTTTTAGTATATATCCAAGGCTTATTTGAAAATGTAGTAACATGTCCATAAAAGAGAGAAAACATGAGTTTGATGACAGTTAGAGGTACCTTACTAATATAGATTCAGAATTCTACTCAAGGACATAAAGATTCACATGGTTTAAAATGTGCTCCAATTTGAAATCGGCTGTCACATAAACGTGAAATGAAATGAGTGCAGTACGTTCAACATGTTGAAAGATAAAAAAGTATCTTATTGGATATTTTTGTAATTCTCCATATAATAAAAACATTTAATTCCGCTTGCTATCTGATGTAATTAGAATTGCAGTTTTGTTTCATTTTATATCAAAGGATCATACAGATATTTTCTTCATATTATCGCGCTTAAACTCATTTCAAATCAATTTATAATTACAAAAAAAGCATTTTAAATCAAATGTCGTCTTATTGGACATGTTACATGTTCATTATACTTTGTTAAATTTATCAGTTAACATTTACTCTCTTATCATTGCTAAACATGCCAGAATTGTACAAATCAAGAACAGTGTACTTTAGTATAGAACTTTTTTTGTCATTCTATTATATATAATGTTAAAAAAATTAGAATGAATAACGAAACAATAAAATTGAGAATGAAAATTGGGAGACAAATTTGATTTTGAAAATTATCATTTCTCCCAACTTATAAGCAATATACCAACCTCACTTGCACATGGTATATACGTTCCTTAACTCATTCTTATTCAAGAGCTTGAAGCTGCTACTCAGATCTGGTTAAACGTGTCTGAGCAAAAAGTTGATGCACTAGGGTTTTATCTAAGGACGTCTAGTCCTTTTTTCTAAAAAGAGAAAGAAAAAAAGAAGGTCATCGGAAGAGACCCTGTTGATAAAGAAGATTATAAAATAATTCACTGTTGTAGTGAAGTACAGATTATAAGTACTGACGTTGTTTTTATCTTAATTACGTGTTATAGTGTTCGTTTACTTGTCTTTGTAAAAGAAAAGAGGGACGAAAGATACCAAAGGGACAGTCAAACTCATAAATCTAAAACAAACTGACAACGCCATGGTTAAAAATGAAAAAGACAAACAAACAACAGCACACACGAGACAACATAGAAAACTAAAGAATAAACAACACGAACCCCACCAAAAAACTAGCGGTGATCTCAGGTGCTCCGGAAGGGTAAGCAGATCCTGCTCCACATGCGGCACCCGTCGTGTTGCTTATGTGATAACAAATCCGGTAAATAGTCTTAATTCGGTAGGTAACATTCATGAAAGGGAAGGGGATTGTAGTTACGACGTAAGGAACATATCCGATATCATTTGTGAAACGGTTATTCCATAACGGTCAACCAACTCGTGATGTCGTCCGTAAAATTTACGAAGGGATGATTTCAACTTCACCATTTGGAACTCTTGGTTCAATAGCTTCCTTGTGAGCAGCAACCCTCTATCAAGAAAATTATGATAGGAAATGCAAGCACGGGAATATCTTATCAATTGGGAGATATATACCCCGTATGCAGGTGCTGCTGGAATGTTGCTACTTAGAAATGGAAAGTTCACAATTGGAAAGCTGAAATCATCTCTTTTGTCGTAAAGTTTTGTTATCAACCGACCCTCATTGTAAATTTCTAGATGTAAGTCAAGATATGAGGCCGACTTAACTGTATCTGTAGTATCCTTTATCTCTAGCTCGATTGGATAGATGCGTTCCACATAGTCACCAAATTTTGAATTATTTAGTGAAAGAACATCATCTATATAGCGAAAAGTAGAGTTAAAGGATATTGTTAACTTCTTATCTTTCTTCTTAAGAAGTTCCTGCATGAAGTCAGCCTCATAATAATAAAAAAACAAGTCGGCAAGTAGAGGGGCACAGTTTGTTCCCATTGGAATGCCGACAGTCTGTTGAAAAACACGTCCTCCGAACGTGACAAATATGTTGTCAATCAAGAAATCAAGCATCTTGATATTATCAGTTTCAGAGATATTGTAAAGTATTCTTCTTACTGTTTAGTCTAGTTTTTGTTATATTCATTTGACGGGCTCGGTACATACATGTACGCACTACGTCATTGTACTATTGTGCAATGCTAATTTTTGTCTTTAATTTTAGCTGATATTATTTGTTTATATCCCTTTTTGTATTTCTTTGTTCACAAATTTTATTTCTTTTTTAGTGATTAAGGTTATAACACAAAGTTGACTGCTGTACTTCAAATTTTGACATTTATACCTATTATATAAGGTTGTTGTGTTCACACATTTTTGTCAATATATTGGAATTTTTATGCGACTGTTATACAAGTGAGAGGTTTTGCTAGATATAAAACCAGGTTTACTTCACCATTTTCTACATAGAAAACCCCTTTCCCAAGTCAGGAATATGGCAGTTGTAATTCATTCGTATGATGTCAGCTTTTGATTATGTCATTTGATTAGAGACCTTCTGATTTGAGTTTTACTCAGAATTTGGTATTTTTTTTATTATTGTATTTTATTTAAAAGTAACATTATATGGCTTTTAAAACTTTTTGGAATTTTGATAAGAAGACCAACGGGAGTCTGGCGTACCTTATTTTAATCGTGGTATCTACAATGAGTTTATAAATAAATCAAGTAACAAAAAAAAAAAAAAAAAAAAAGGTTTTGAGAGTCTTTTAAATACGTCTTCAAGCGGTTGTCAATTGGTTGACCGATCTCGAAACCCCTACCCCAAAATAAAAATTGAACCTGACAGTACCAAGAAGCTTGATTTCTTGATTTACAACATATTTGTTACGTTTGGGGGACGAGTTTTTAACTTAAGGATTCATCCCATAAGAATCAAGAGTGATCCTCTGCTTGCATACGTGTTCTTTTATTCATATGAGTCTATTATAAGAGCTACTCAGGTAGGATGGAAAGAAGCTAATATTATCTTTAGGCATCCGGTTCCGCTATGTAGTTGATGCCTATTCACTAAATGATCAAACGTTTTGTAACTATATTTGTTAAACACATTTATCCTATAAGCCTGTAAATAAGGTAAACAACAGCTACATTGTACATTAACGTAAACCATATATATCTAAACTTTCATCTAGAAAGTTACTATGAGTGTCGGTGGTTAACAAAACTTCAGAGGTGGATTTAGGGGGGGGGCAGGGGGCCCGGGCCCCCCATTTTTGGGAAAAATTTGGTTGCTTATATAGGAAATCATTGAAGCGTGACTGGAGCGGGCCCCCTCTTAGGTCAGTCAGTGGGCCCCCACTTATGTAAATTTCTGGATCCGCCACTGAACTTTACGACAAAAAAAATGATTTCAGCTTCCGAATTTTAAACTTGCAATTTTTATGTAGCAACATTCTAGTTACGCCTTCATGTGGAGCATATATCTCCAGTTGATACATTCCAGAGTTTGCATTCCCTATGATGATTTACTTGATGTCTGGTTGTTGATTATAAGGAATCTATAATATCAACAGTTCAAGCGGTAAAGTTGAAATAATCTTTTTCAATATTGTACGGATGCCATCACGAGCTGATCGACCGTCTTACCATTGTAGTGCGAACTTTTGTCTATCTAATTTTGTTTCACATTCGGTTAAGGTTCAGGGTTCGAAAATTTACAATACCGATGTCTCAGGGTATGTATATTACAAATCCGCTTTTGTGTGTATCCTTGATATTCCTTAATATAATGCATTTTATTGGAAGATCTGCTTACTTTTCCAGTGATCTCCCCGGTTTGGAGGATGTTCTTTGTTGCTCAGTCTTTCGTTTTCTATGTTATGTTTTATTTACTAGTACTTGTATTTGTCTTTTGATCGTTTTTCTTTTTCTTGCCATGGAATTGCAAGTTTCTTTTCAAAGTATGAGTTCGAATAACCCTTTGGAATCTGTCGCATCTTTCTTTTTTCTGGATATTAGATTTCGTAAAACTGAACCTAAAACTTATCAGAATATTGCTGATTATATCAAATTCTAATGAAAGTTTTATACTCCAATCGTAGTGTATCGGATAATGTATTTCAATTTAGGGGTACAGTACAGTACATTCAATTCAAGCCATTCTGGAAGTATATCAAATCCAGAAAAAAACAGATAACATCGGAGTATCACCGTTAAAAAACAAAGGGAAGCTGGTCAGTGACAGCAAAGAGAAGGCTCAAATACAAATTCAACAATTTAGATCCGTATCTACAATTGACAAATCAACATCAAAACCTAAAACAACAAAAAACATCAAAGAAACAATACCACAACTTATTATAACAACTAAAGGTCTCGAATACTAAACTAATGTGCATCAGAAATAGCACCAGGACTAACTGCCATCTTACAAACATCAATAGACACTAGATTACTACCCGAAGACTGGCTCAACGCAAACATCTCGTGCGTCTTCAAAAAGGGAGACAAACACGCCGCAGAAAACAATAGACCACTCTTATTGACATCAGTACCTTGCAAACTACTAGAACACATCATATGCAAGCACATTCTAAAACACCTTGATAAACACAGAGTCTTAACATCACTTAATCATGGATTTAGACCTGGCTATTCATGCGAAACACAACTGCTAGTCACCTTGCAAGACTTCATGAAAGCATTTGACGCCGGACTACACACTGACATTGCAATCCTGGATTTTTCAAAAGCTTTTGACACTGTGCCACATAACAAGCTATTATCAAAAATGGAAGAACATGGAATCCGAGGACCACTTAACAAATGGCTAAATATGTTTCTTACACAGAGGAAAAGCAAAGTTGTAGTAGAGGGAGAACAGTCGGTAGAAGTAAAAAGTAAAATCACAAAAATACTGAACTCAGAGGAAAATCAATTCGGAAAGTCCATAATCACATGGCAAAATCAAATAACAAAACGCATCAAAAATGAATGGACAAGAACTGTCATATTCCTGACTTGGTACAGGCATTTTCAAATGTAGAAAATGGTGGATTGAACCTGGTTTTATAGCTAGCTAAACCTCTCACTTGTATGACAGTCGCATCAAATTCCATTATATATTATCACCGATGCGTGAACAAAACAAACAGACACAATAGGTAAAAATGTCAAAAATAGGGGTACAGCAGTCAACATTGTGTTATCATCTTAATCACTATAAAAACAACAAATGTAACGAAGAAGCACAAAAAGGCATACATCAAATTAACATCCTCATTTTGATTATATTATACGATTTTATTTGTCTATGTAAAATGCACCCATCAAGGAAGGAGGGTTTTGAGTACTGGTGAAAATTGCGCGTTTGAAATTCGCACAGGTAGACATGAAATAATTTTGTCGTTCAAAGTATGACGGGATGCATAAATACAGTCACGCAAAATAGATATAACAAAAACTGGCTTAACAGTTAAAGTAATAATAATAAATAAAATAATAGTGCGGTTCAAAGTATGACGGGATACATAAGTACAGAGGCACGTCAAATGTATATCACAAAAACAGTGGGTTAACAGTAAAAGTAATATTAATAAATAAAATAATTTTGTCATTCAAGGTATGACAAGATACATAGGTACAGAGTCACATCATGAAATAATTTTGTCGTTCAAAGTATGATGGGATACATAAGCACAGAGTTACGTCAAAAGGATATCTAAAAAAACTGACTTAACAGTAAAAGTAATATTAATAAAGACAAATAAAAGAATAATATAACACGTTATTAAGATGATAAACAACGTCAGTACGCAAAATCTATACTTCAAGACCATCGTGTATTATTTGTGAAGTTGATACGGAATATTTATCAACAAGTTCTGGGTACCTTCCGATGAACTTTTTTAGAAAAAAGACGAGACGTTCTTTGACATACTCCTGGTTCATCAACTTTCTGCTCAGACACTGGTGACGTTTTACAAAGTCTGAGTAGGAGCTGCAAGCTCTAGAATACCGAATAAGTTGGGAAATGTATATTCCATATGCAGGTGAAGTTGGTATATTGCTACTAAGGTGGGGGAAATTGATAATTTCAAAATCAAAATCGTCTCGTTTGTCATAGATTCTGGTACTAAGATGACTGTGTATGTCAAATTCGAGGTATAAGTCTAAAAATGAGGCGGAGGAAGCCGTGTCTGTTGTCTCTTTAATTTCTAGTTCTGGTGGATATATTAATGGAACCCAATCAGAAAAGTTCGGATTGTTAATGGAAAGAACATCATCAATATATCTAAAAGTGAAATTAAATAACCTGGCTTCTTTGATCTTCTTGTTTTTGACAAGTGTCTGAAGGAACTCCGATTCATATGAAAACAAGAAGAGGTCAGCAAGGAGAGGCGCGCAGTTCGTTCCCATAGGAATGCCGACAATTTGTTGAAAAAGTCTACCTCCAAACTCAACAAATATGTTGTCGATAAGAAACTCCAGCATACTGACCACTTGTTCTTTTGTGTAGCATGTTTTACCTTTTTGTTTGTCACTATTAACGAAATATGCCTTATGAAATCCCAAAGTAATAAATTTATAGCGTATGCTACCATTTTTATGTTGAAAGGCATTGTGGATAATTTCTTTTAGGCGATTTTTCAATTTCACATGGGGAATGGTGGTATACAGGGTTGAAAAATCAAAAGTTTTGATAGAACTAATTTCAGAAATAGACCGAGATTTAAAATTGTCTAGAAGTTCTTTAGAATTTTTAAGAATCCACATATGGTTAATACCACTACGCGAGTAAACAGTTTCACAGTATTTCTGAAGACCCTCTTTCACTGCGGATAAAATTTTAGTCAATCTAATGGACAATTCTTTAGTGGAACATGAAAAGTGATTCCACAGGGAACAGTACCTGGACCATTACTCTTCTTATGTCACATAAATGACCTCCCGGACACTGTCAAGTCATCAGTATGGCTGTTCGCCGATGACTGCCTACTGTATAGAACCATCAAAACAGAAAAAGACCACAAACTGCTGCAAGAAGACCTAGCAAACCTAGAAGATTGGGCAAATAAATGGAGTATGCGATTTAACGCTAAAAATGCTACATCCTGAGCATCAAAAACAAAAGCCAGAGATTCTACACACCCAACGGCCAGATACTCCAACAAGTTCAGAACAACCCATACCTAGGAGTGAAGATATCAGAAGACCTGAAGTTGAGCACGCACATAACAAACGTTGCAAAAAAGGCAAGTTCAACCCTTTGCTTCCTCAGAAGGAATTTAAGATACTGCCCGCAGGAATGTAAGAAATTGCTTACATTTTCTTAGTTAGATAACAATGGAATATGCAGCAACAGTATGGGACCCCTACAGTATAGTAGATTCAAACAAACTAGAGCGAATACAACGACAAGCAGCACGCTTTATAACAGGCGACTACAAAACAAGAGAAGATGGCTGCGTAACAGACATGCTCGCCAAACTGGAACTTCAAGAACTAAAGGCCAGACGCACTAGCCAAAAACTTATATTTTTGTACAAGGTGGTTGAGGGTTTGGTACCTGCTATCGATCCAGACGACGTTTTAAAATCAGCCAGACCAAGACGAACCATCACAGCGAAAAAGTTTGAAAATTACCAGGCAACAAACATAGTGGAAAAACAAGTGAGGAACAATACTAGGTGCTTTGACATTCCCACCAGTAAAACTCAGCATTACTCAAACTCATTCTTTGTGTCCAAAGTTATTAACTGGAACCATCTAAGGACACTATTGTGTGCGAAACAAGCGTTGAGAGCTTTAAATCTGCTCTCACGAGACGTCAGTAAATCGACAGCGCCTTCTCCCCGTTGTATTAAAGCCAGAATTGGTAGCTACGACGTAACCATACAGATACAGACAGATACAGATACGTTATCACCAAGTGTCAAAACGATGCGTTATAAATTCTGTTTGCTTGACTGCAGACTGATACAAAAAACAAACTGAACATAACCGATGATAGAACTATGTATTGATTTTTTGGATCAAATGGTCTGGTCTTGGTTGCCGAGTGGTATAAGTAGTTCAACTATTGTAATCACTAGCCAGTCTACACTTAGGTTGTGAGTATGAACCCCGCTTGTGCAGGTTCACTCGACTCTTTACCTTAACTGGCTAGAGTTGTAAGTTTTTCTACCGAGTGTAGTTTTTACCAGTCACTCCACCGTCCACCACCATTAAAAAACCGACCGCCGTGAAATAGCTCATACGAATTGAAAGTTGGGTTAAACCCCTGTCTATCCATCAAGCTTTACCTTTCTATTGTGAATTGTTCTCCTTACTATATGAAAAAAAACACAAAATAATTATAATACAAATAACAATTATAATAATAATAATAATAATTGAACAAACATGTTTAGTATAAACCCTTGACCCTTGAATACAATAGTAGTGCATTTTAACCTTCTGTTATAGGATATAATGTTTACAAAACTTCATGATAAAAGAGGACCATTTTTAGCCCATTACCATGCACACATGGATCACTAGATGAACTTTTTACTTTATTTAGGCCTTCTTAACTTTTTTGTTAAATTGAGCGTCCTTGGCGAATCTTTTGCAGATGAAACCGGCGTCTGGTGTACAACATGTATGTCTGGTATCTATGATGTGTGTATTCACTGTAATCAATGGTAAACCGTATACATATACGTATGTTGTTTAATGAAAGTATTGTTTTCAGACATGCATTGTAACGAGCACACCTGTACTTTATGTTATCGGGCCCCTATCGCTTCATTTGTCATTACTAGGGAAATTCTGGTTAGTTTCTTTTTTCTCTGTTGAGAATAATGTACTTAGACCATATACGTATAGTGTCTTGAAATATGAAATTTATTTGTATGAGGCTTAGAAACGGGAAAATGCGAGGTTCTACCGAGCATTTTCCCGTTTCGTGCCGAATACAAATAAATTTCATATTTCAAGACACTATACGTATATTGTTTTTATACTGAAATCGATAAAAAAATAAAAAAAATAATGAAAATATGAAACAAATATTATTAAAAAAAAGTGTTTGGAATTTCCCCCTTGGGGTACCATTTTGGGGTATTTCCCTATGAGCGTAGTCTAGGCGGTAAGCATTGACAATTTAAGGAATTAGAAAGGGAAAATGAATTTAATTAATAACATTTGATAAACATGGTATATAAATTACCAATTTTAAGACATAACAGGTTTAAATTCATAAAATTTTGACCATTGTTACTACACGTTGTCATGGTTGTGACGTGACGTTGTAAGTAGGCGGGGCTTATAGGTGAGTTGAGGTCATTGACGTATAAAGCTAACGTTTATACGTATAGCTTTATCTGTATAGTAAAATAGCTGATTGCAGTATAAATGTTTATTTGAGTCAGTTCGCGACTAAGTAAGATTTTTGGAGAAGACCATTTACATGTTTCAGTGATCATATGTTAAACACATTCCAATGTGAAAATAGTGGCCACGAAAATAATTTGGCTATTTGTAGTATCATCTATGATATTAATAAGAATTCTTAGATCCCGATACTAATAGAATCATATTCAAAACAGTGTAGCTGTGGCCATTGATTGACAACCTTAAATTATCCCATTGACTGGGACAGATTAGGTGAACGTGTGTCTGTAACAACAACTGCTCACTACTTACTTATTATAGAATTTAAACTGTAGGGTCACCAAAGGTTCTTAACGCCTTTAATATTAAAATAATTCGAAAAATTAATCAGGAATAACTTTATGTTTTGATTTATATTATTGATATAAATCAAAACATCGTGTTATTCCTGATTAGTTTTTCTAATTTCTTTATTTAGGTGTTGAGAACCTTTTGTGACCCCACAGTTTAAGTGTCTTTAATAAGTACATAGTGAGCAGCGGTCGTTACAGACAAACGTTCACATAATCTGCCCCAGTCAATGGGATAATTTAAGGTCGTCAATCAATGGTCACAGCTACACTGTTTTGAATATGATTCTATTTCTAAGAAAATTGAGCTCGAAATAGTGAGATCCGTGTTCTACAGTAAATACGATATACTACATGCTCTAGTGAGAAGCTATTACAGTTAGATCAGTATGATTCTGTTAAAACAAAACAATTGATTAGCACAACCATTTAGAAATAAGGCTAGCAATGATGTTATAAGAGCTCATTGATTAAATAATGTTCGAATATTGAAAATAGTGTGATATTGTTTTATGATTTATTGTTAATAACAATTTATTTAACTATCCGTTTTATTCGGTTCTATATATTAATCACCCGAGAATAGAATCTGTGTTTACTTATATTGTGGTGTTCTGTGCTATAAAATGTGAAATTATTAAGCCCACATGTGAGACTCCCTGTAAAATTTGCTTCATGTGTGATTTCAATGTACACAAAGGAACAATGACAGAAATGATAACTTAAGGTAGCACAATCCACAGATTTTATAACTCCAACTCTAAAGTTTTAAAATGCAATAACTTTCTTAATAATGCTTGAAAATTTATAAAAGTGGTAGTTATGGATAGTTAACAAATTACTCTTTCAAATTAATTCAATTTTAGTATTATGCAATAATTATGTAACCAATTATAATGTTAACTGTGTCTAAAATATTTTTCACAAAATTTCCACTTTCAATTGAAATTAGCTTCTGCATAGGTATTCCTAGTGGGTTGATTTTATCATATGTTGTTCCTATGGCCATTATCTACAAAAGGGTGTCTCGGATAGAATGCATAGAACAAATTTTACACCTAAACATTATCTTCTTTCATGTTGTCGGGATGTTTACACTAATTAGAGAAATACCATAGGGACAATTTGAGACTCGCTTTTGAAGCCCATGATGTGCTGATTAAAACTTCGTTAAAATTTTCTGTATAGTTAAAGAAATGATAGAGCTAAATTCATTCAAGTGAACTGACCGAGATTTTGCCACAAATTACATAATAATTGATTACATAGTAATTGCATATCAAAAATATTGCATTCATTGAAAAGATTAATCTCTTATCTATCTATATATATCTCTTTTATTATTTTTTTATAAGTTCATAAGAAATTACAGCATTTTAACGGTTAGTGATTCGAAGTAAATATTTTATTTGTATTGTGCTACCTTAAATTCTTCCATGTGACCCTACAATTATGGTGATAGTTATAAAGCATTACATTGTCCATAATAATCAACAGTAACAAAAGATTTGGATATGTATCAACAAATTATGTACATATGTAACTCTGGAACAATACATGTATCATAGCTAGCAGTCAATTGAGGAATATTTAATCATGAAAATGGTGTAAACCTACATTGAACTAAATGTAGTTTAATTAAGAACAGTATATAGGGATACAGTGAACAGTGATATCATAATAAGAATATTCTTTCAGTGATATATAGAAGATTAAATAGAATGGGAAGTATGATAAAAACGTTAAATCATAAATGGTGCGATAAGAAAGGCCTACACAAATTACATAACTATTAGTTTTTATAATGAGTATGAAATAAAACACTATTAAGAAATAATGAACTCGAAGGAATATGATTAATCTAAATATTGAAACAGATGCTTCTATCAATTTGTTGAAAAATAAATTCCAATGTAGTGGGAATATTTATATATATATTTCTTTTATACATCAGTATCGTAAATATTTCTCCTGGTAGAAAATTTCGTCTACGCACTAACATAGTTCCTTATAATGGTTGTTTGAGTTTATCCACTTGGTCTGGTTTGAAGATGGCTAGATATCTGTCGTAGTTTTTTTTTGAAATACAGTACAGACCAAAACCAAACATCAGATTGCAGACGATGTGCTGCGAATAGATGATGAACAGCCATTGTGTACACCAATACCCGATCCCTTCGCGACCACATTCGACCACTCTTCGATCTCTACTCGGCCATACACGATTAGTCATGACTGCTACACGATTCTCCAAAAGTGTGTGCAGGTCTCATTAACTCTCATAACTTTGCTTCCGCAAAAATATATTGGCGACATTATTTTTAACTGTACAAAAATTCCTCCATGTGCAGTACGTGTCTTTACTTTTGCAAGGAAAGGTAACATTTTAAAAGAGAGACAAAAGACACCAAAGGAAAAATCAAACTCAGAGGTCGAAAACGAACAGACACAGTCATAGGTAAAAAAACGGTAACCGACGAGAAGACAAACATCAGTCCACATAACATAAAAAAACTAAAACCATAGCAACACGTAACCAAAAAAACCTGGCATGATTTCAGATGTTCCGGAAGGGTAGAAAATCCTGCAATTTTAGCACCGGCGGATTTTTCAAATATATAAGTAATTGTGCAATACTATTCATTGTTATACTGCTGATGACTAAGTTATCTTTTAATGTTGGTTAAAAAAACATCAAGATTATATTTTACCTGTTTAATGGGCTATTTTCTGTTTTGTCTGTCCGTATTGTCCGTTTGGAATGTTTGTAGCATAAAAAAAGAAGATGCGGTATAATTGTAAATGAGACAGCTCTTCACAAAACACGAAATGACACAGAAATTATTAATAACAACTATAGGTCACCTTACAGTCATTTTTTTTTTATTCGAACTTTTTGACGTAATTTCACACAAAAATGAGACGAAAGACAAATAATTTTTATTTGGTGCGAATTCTTTCTAACAGTACCGATACAAACTTTTCAGCGACCACAAGTTTTGATCATTTGTTTCTAACATTCTTTTGCAAGTTTGCATAAACTTTGACAAACTATACACTCGCTGCAACTGCATCTACAGTTTGTCGTTCGTCGTTTGTTAGTTCAAACGATGTATTTCATTCTGACTTTAACATTAAATCAATTATCTAAACGTGTTCTTGCTTGTCATTACTCAAAATATTGTCTAAAATTACTCAAAATTTCAATCCCCTCTAACCAAACGATGCATTTGTTTCTACTTCTGATACGTTTAACAAACTATAACAAACGGCACACAACGTTTTCCAAACTTTGGTTAGAAAGAAATGCACTAATGATATGTTGATAGATATATGTAAAGTTGTAAACTTTTTGAGAAAAGGTATCACTCATGGGGATTGAAATTCTAATTCGGGTCAAATTTTGGGGAAATATGTGACAACTTTGAGCTCTTTTTGCAATATTTTTTTAGCAAATACATACAGGTTGTTGTCATACAGCAAAAAGAAAATAAATATCTTTAACCATTCAACTACTGTATATCAAATCTATGAAAAATACTGATTACATACTTATTCACATATATTTGACAAACAGTACGCTTTTATTTGTAAGAAAGCAAGGAAATGGGGATGGTAAAGTTTATGTATATTGCTATCTAACATAAGTACTAATCCAGTGACAAATCTAATTTTGTGGTGTCATTTCCTAAAAAGAGCAAAAAATACAACCATATCAGTGTCCACTATGAGAAAGTTTTTATAAGCATTGGGTTCCTCTTTATTGAGTTAGTGCAAGTCTCTCAAACTGCCCACACGGTGGTCGCCGTGTCAGCAACTGCCTCATCTAGATTTCTCGCCGCCTGTTGATGTCTACACCATCTTCTTCGTCTTCTATGCACCCTACAAGCTCCGTCACAGCTATTAACCTGTTTCTCTGAGCTCTTACCACCTTGCCCACAAATCCAACTACTTTATTTCTATGTAGTTATTTTAAATGTATGATTGTACTCGGACATTCTACTTTATATAATCAAATAAACGGCGAATGTGTACATGGGACACCATTAATGCCCCAGCTAGCATATATAGAATTATGAAGGGTCATGTTGGGATGTAAGTGCGTACGAACAGACAATGGTAACACTTAATGTCCACTTCGAAGCGGCAAGGAATAAAACAATTCGGACGTTTTTATACTTAAAATGTGCATACCCGACAAATTCCCGATTATCCCTACGACCCATATACGATCAGGACGATCTGGTCTGGTAGAGATCAGGTTGAGATCGTGAAAAGTTGATTTGGTCTAGCTAGTCGAGTAAAGATCGTGTAAAGATCGTGAATTGATCGGAATTATCGAATACGTATTCATTTTGTTGTCGGGATGGAGTCGTGATGAAGTCATTAAGGAGTCGTGAACGGTCGAGTTGATGTCGTGTACAGTCGAATGGCGTTCGGGAAGAAGTCTTCAACAAGCCCGATCAAGAATTTGGTTGAGCTTGGTCGTGTAAATTTGGACAATCGGGATCATCGAGTTGATCTGATCGGCAGTGTGAACCTAGCTTAAAGTTCGTATTGCTTAGTCTTTTAATTTCTATGCTATGTATTGATACTGTTGGTATGAGTGCAAATGAGACAAAACTCCAACTAAGTCAAAATGTATTAAAAGTAAACAATTATAGATCAGAGTAAGTCCTTAAACACGACGCCATGTCTCATACCGAAAAGCAAACTATGCAAGTCCAAAAATAACTAGTGTAAAGCAATTCAAACAGGAAAAGCCAAATGAACAATCTGTTTAAAAATAAGAAACATTCATAAAACACTAGCAAACGACAATCACAGAATAACAGGCTCCAGACTAAACACAGGTCTATACAAATGCAGCGGGTTTAAAGGTTTTAACAACCGCCAACCCTCACCATAACACGAGCTAGTAATATAACACGAGCTAGTAATATAAAACGAGCTAGTAATATAACACGAGCTAGTAATGTAACATTTCAACATAAAAATACACACTATAAAGTATAAAATATCAATCAATCAGTCTCCTAATCGTTTTGTGTTTGCCATGGCATTGTAATTTTTTTTTTTTCTACTTCTAGGTTTAGTATCTTTATAATCTTAATCTTAATAAGATAATAAAAATGTATTTATAAATTCTTCAAATCTATATTACACAGTAATTTTGAGTCATACTTTCTTAAATTGTTCACATATATCCACGTAAATAGATAGCTATTCTTTTCCAGAACTATTAATATTACAATCCGCTCAGAGGCTTTCAAGACATTTATATTGAAATATTTGATGGTAACCAGTTCTAATGATTCTTACAAAAGTTTATTTAGCTGGCAGATATGTATTTATAGATGTCAATTATAAATCTATTACTTCAACTTTTATATAGAAAACTACAGTACTTGTTTGGGAAAATATAAACAATTGAGGTTTCGATATGATGCTTGTAGTTTTCTCAATCGAAAGGTTGTTATTTTTCTAAAAGTGAGCGAAATATCACGAGCTATTGACAAAAAACTAAAGATACAAAATGCTGACTTATAAAAAATGTGTCCTTATTTTGATTACATATACTGTTTATCGTTGAAAGGAAAAATTCTTTCTACGCTTTAATAATTCTTCCCTGATGGAAAGGATGTCAATAATTAGATTTAAATGATGAATAGTTCCAAGCGTTGGACAAAAATAACGCCAAAAATACAATTAACAAAAGAAAACAATCAAAGTCTTGGAATTAAGTAGACAGTAAATACTAGAAATGAACCGAAATAGACGATCTTGAATATAAAGTAGAGTTGGTAATGAGCTAAAACAAGAATGTTGTAACATTTGGAATAAGTCAACGCCCTTCAGTCTCCAAATGTATTAATGAAGATAAATGTAATTTACAGTATATTAAATAAGGTGAATAAGTTGAAAGTTTAATATTCTTCTTTTTGTATATTCATTTTTATCCAAGAATTTCTCAGAACCCTTTGACTTTAATCCACATAGCTGAATACTAAAAACTGTGTTATCATAAACTCGTAAGTCAAGAACATGAGGAAACACGATAATGTTTGCGGTTGAACTCCTGCTTCTTCTTTTTTATATCACATAATTTCATCACGACGGTAATCTAGTACTGCATATTTGAAATATGAACTATGCGGCAAAAAAATCTAGCAACGCCATAAAACATGACGAGTTCTTATGACGTTTATTTTATAACGCATATTTCTATAAAAAGATAATAAAAAAAGTTTTGAGTTTGTAATGGTGTTATTTTATTACTTTCGAAGCGTTACAATTTTATCAATATAGAAATTAGTTTTCAGGGTGTAATTAGTTTTATTTTCTAAACATGTCAAATTTGTTTTTAAGCTAAAACACACCTAAATGAAAGGGAGTGTGTACGACTTTCCAGAAACAAATTCACTGGAAAATCATTTTGCATAAACAAATGGAAAATTTGCTACAACAAATACAATAACAGACAAAATAAAATTCCCACAAAGGCATTGTTAAATCCTCATGATAAATAAAATGTCCAGTTCATGCTTATAAAGTGTAAAAGTCCTGAGGTTTCTAATCCTACTAATGCCTTGTAAATATGTATGCATGGAAATAAAATAAATAATAAGAGTATCTACAAAATTCAGTCTGTAGACATCAACAACTTTTGGAGAACTAATTATAAATATGTAAACTGCTTTAGGTGAAGCTATACCATTCATACATTTTCCATTCCGAGGAAATTAACTGATATATTGAGAGAGAGAGATACAACAGTATTCAAACAAACACAATTAAATCTTCTATCAAAGTACCAAAGGCTTATCAAGTCATTTTTCAATTTTAAAATATATCTGTCTAGAGTAGAGTTCTGTTTATGATCGTTATTCATATAGAAACGATATTTTGGTTAAATGTACTTTGAAAAAAAATTGATCGACCAAATAACTATCACAGAACAAATAAACACAAAGAATGAATTTAAACCTTACGGCACCATAAAAGCTCATAATCCGAAACAAATGTTTATCAAACAAAAATCGCGTTTGGCGAAAAACATATAATGTTATTTAAACGAAAAGTATGAAAAGGTTCATCTTGCATTGTTTTGAATGCTGTCTACCGTGGTCTTACGACAATTTGCTGAACACCACAAACTGAAATGGAGGCATTGTAAAGTTTACGAGGAAACTCCGCTAGGATTAAAAGTTGTACAAACGAATGACCGCATAACATACGCAAGAACAAACAGAACAAATTATGAAGTTGAATTGAAATACCCGTTTCGTGCTCATGATGAGTTAATAATTCCCAAAATGAAATAAAATGTCTGGTTTATATTTACTAGTATAAAGTGTAGAGAATACTGAAGTATTCAAATCCTGATAATTCATTGTATACACAAGAAAATATATGTAGTGCGATTGAAAAAGCTTTATGTGAAATTTTATTTCATACATATTCTTTATTATACTAAGATTTATAACGGTTTTCTATAGTATTAACCGATATACAATATTGTTTACAAAGCATAATTAAACTTTCGAAAATAAAACCAGAGGTTTAGAATTCTTGTTTGTAGTTAATTGTTAAGAGTAGCAATAAGCAAAATTTCATAGGGATTGATGATTAATTCCATACCATATTTCCAAATATAAAACAAAAAAAGAATGACAAGTACATGTCAATTTGATAGCAGCCTAACAACAAAATGGCTCGAGAATGAACAATAGATATGAATGACAAAAACTCGTTATAAATTGTGTGCGTCCGCAGCACTTTTCTGTGTTTACTTTCTTCACGAATGCTCCTAATTGCATACACATTTGAAAGCCAGTAATGTATACAAGCACAACAACGTTTTGAACTATATGACAAAAATGGACCGCAACCTAAGAGTTTATACATATAATAATATATCAATTTCTTATTCAATCAACCAACAAGGATTGCCTTTCAGATCTGTCACCAACAGCAAATTAATTAAACAACAACAAAAATTAACTATACGAAACCATTGATGTCATTTCCGACATGTTTTACCTACACTTTTCGCATGAAAGGTTTTATGTGTTCAACGCATACCGTGTCACGTATTAGATAAACTGAAACAATTCTTGTAATATTTGTTTAGGTTTCCGAATTATTAACACTAATTTCTTTTAATATTTGTTTGTTTGGCTACCTATCATTCGTCTCAATTGTAAGAAAATTTCAGTAGGTGTCATTGATTTCGTCCAATTTATTCGTTTTCTTATTTGTTTTCATAACGAATACCCAGAATAAGCAAAAAAACTAGAATATACGTGTACATTTCGTTGGTCATCGTACAGATTTTTCCTAACTTGCAATTAAGCCTGAAAAAAAAATACAGCTTTTCAGAAATTGTACACTCTTAATCCATATTATTTGTGAACAATGCGAATTATGAGAAGTTGTGATAATAAAAAAAGTTTAAAATGTAGAAATCGGCCTCTTTGCCATTTTACAGCTTAAAAACCAAGTGCCTCGTATCAAAAGACCCTTGGTCTATATGACATTTGAAGTATGGTTTATGAGTAACACAAACTACCACTTATGTCGAAAACAAAAAGGGAAATACAGGTTCTATATTCCGTTACAGTGCGTGTCTTACCAAGTTTTTTTTTCGTGTTTAAAGAGATTTTGAATTAAAAATGAAAAGCTTTCAAATAGTTAAAAAAAAAGACTAACTCATACTTTAGGCTATTTATATTTATCACCGTTGGGAATATGATCTGCCTGTTTCAAATGGCATCCAAGTTCTTTGTTTGTGAGGTTTTTCATTTGAGCGTCAGGGACGTCAGGATTTCGGCAAAAGCAAGATAGTTCTCAATAGAAACGTGCTAACCTTCGTGTTAGCTGTATTTGACAAAATTTTAAGGAATTTTGGGTCTTCAATGCTATTCAACTTCATCCATTATTTTTACCCTTTTTACTCACTGGTGAGTCTTTTGTAGACGAAAAGCGCGTCATGACGTTTTAGTTTCCTGGTTACTTTGACGACTTTATTTATTGTCATAGACAAGAGTTACTTCGAGTTGATTTCCAATTCAAGATACTAGTATCTAAGGTTCTTCTGCACCAGACTAATAATTTAAAATTATTTATAGAGTATTTTGTCCGTGACTTCCCGATATTTCTGTTCTTTGTTCCTCGTAAATATTTATCTAGTAGATTGCTTTGGTTACTTGATATGTCAGTTAGTACAGAGTTTTATCAATTTTAACAGAGAATAAGTGTTTGCGGAAACTTGATTGAAATCTTTGAAAAAACAAGTTGTTATTATTTTCCTGCTAGTCGGGTTCTTTGTTGTATAACCTCTTCCAGTTTTGAAAAGAAGCTTGTTTCTTTATCATTGTGGTCATTTATAATTTTTAAGGTTTCAATCATATCTACTCGTATTCTCCTATATGATAATGAAGGTAAACCTATCATTTTATGTGTAAAACCAGGTCAGGAATATGGCAGTTATTATCAAATAGTTCGCTTCTATGAATGTTGCATTAGCGTGTGTTTTGTTCGGTGTATCTGTTCTGCCGTTGTTTTGCTCTTGTAGTAGATGTGTTTCCCTCAATTTTAGTTTGTAACACGGATTTGTTTTCTCTCAATCGATTTATGACTTTTGAACAGCAATATACTACTGTTGCCTTTATTTAATTGCTAGACTTTCCTAACGTGGCAGGCCTTACCTATCACTATTTTTAATTATTTATAATATGCCTCATGCATATGATCATTACCTTTTATTATATTATTTAATTATTTATTAATAATTATTACTTTCAAAACAAGGCTTCTCTATCGGAAGACAATTTCCTTAGGAGACAGGTCTTGCCTATTTCTCAGATTATTATTATTTTTCTATTATTATTAAATTTCCTTTTTTCAATTTTAAGGACAAGTAACCTTTTGTCATAGAATGGATGGTCCAGTGATTAAAACAATGCTTCCCTATTTCATCAGATAAAGATTTATTTAACTTATACGTAGGACACAACTATAATTAACTTTTTCGTAGGACAACGCTTTCCTTTCCTCACAAATTTTAAAGAAATAACATTTGATATGAAAAAGGTTTCCTTGTTTTCCTCATTTCTGTTCCTCTAATTCGGTGAAACCATTTTTAACTCAATTTTACAGGACTTCCCTGTCTCATTCATCTCCGGTTATAATACAGGGCTTCCTTATTTTTAATATGTTTTTGCTTCCTTGTTTTCTAGACTACTCTGTCGATCTTTGATTGAAAAGGGCTTCCCTATCTTACCATGCATAGTCGTCGTCTAAATCAAATTTTTGAGGAATATAGATTATCGATCAGCTGCATTGGCCCTCGACTCCTTGGGTCGAATACAGCTAATCTCGAATCTATCACAGAGCCAATACAGAAACAGCCAGTTAATATTAATCTAACATGTATGTCTTCTTCCCTATCTGTCTGGTAGATCTATCTCTGGTTTTTCTTTTATAGTATTCTCAGTTCGCTTTCTTCAATCGGAATATTAGAGGAAATACATGTAAAATGAAAACGGACTACTACCAATTCATTAACGAAACAATTAAAAGGATAACCGACTAAAAGTCCAAAAAGAGGTTTATGTACCAATAAAAGAAGACTACGAAAACGCTGATCATTTCATTGCTGGCTCATCCTTTTCTATATCCAAGCCCCAAGGAAATTCTAGAAAGCAGACCAATTTATGTGTTAGACCAAAGCCTTCTGCAATAAAGTTTAAGACGCAAAAGTTTAGAAACAGAGGAATTGCAAGTCATAGATGTTGTAATAATTCATCAGTCATGGCATATGAAGTTCAATGATTTATACACGATATTGTCGCATTCGTCGGTCTAGAATAAGTGATATATGAATTTAAAAAAATAAGAACATTTTTTGCAATTAGTACAAATGAAACACTTATGTTTTAGCTACGATACAACATTTTCAATGGGAGATGATTTTTACGTATTGGTTTTCAATCATTGAGTCTTTGGTCATACCAGCACATGAAAGGTCAATTCCATCACGAGATCCTTAACGCGACATGAATTTTATCAAGCAAATCAAACTTGTCAAATGACTAATTTCTATGCACATGGAAGCTGGGAACAAATCATTTATCACAGTAATTCTAGATATAAATTGACAGTAGAACAATAAAGGATCAACACAACTCAGCAGAACTTGTTAACATAAAGTTCAATGTGATACAAAGCTAAACATGTATATTTGTAAAAAAAACACAACAACATCAAAAGCTGGCACCTTGCATAAATTGTTTTTGTCTGCAGATAACGTATATGTTGGATGGATGACGTTCTGCCTTATAAACATTAAAATAAAAAATTGAAGTGATATTCCTATTTGGTCTTGTTTTTTGTTAATTACAATTGACAGGTGTAGTACCATGTAAAATCAGAGTATGCACTCTGACCACATTTTATTTGTACCATGAAAACTTAAGTTCATATTATCTTTTTTTTAACATTTAGATTTCAAAAGTGACTGATTTATTTCTAACATTGAATGTTTGTGGCCACGGCGTTTTTAGTTTATTTTGAACTTCCATTTAGTATCTTTCGCCTCTCTTTTACTTTTTCTTAAATATTTCAAGAAATATAAACAACCCAAAAAAATGAATATGTTTTTTTAAGCTTTAATAATACATTTCTACTAAATTTAAAAGACAATCACATCGTTATAGACATTAACCAAATTTACACTTTAAACGATTTGATTGGAAAGGGTGTTTTAATTACCTTTTTAAAACGTTGCACACTCAAACATTTATCACAACATAATCTGAACACTTAATGTAATAACATACAATCGAAAACTGACAAGTATAACACCAAACTTTTCTAGAAATGGAATTATGTAACAAATGTCTATAAATTTGAAAATGTAAAGCAGTTAAAACCATAAATTTCAATTTGGACCTAAATGATCGCTCCTATGATTGATCACAATATAGTTAACTTGAATTTATTAATACGAAAACTCTTTAAATATTGCTTAACCTTTTAATTTAGATCACAATGGCATTTGAAACGAGCATTAATCTCTTTTCTACGTGGAAATTTATTTTCAATGATTCACTTTGTATCTGGTGATATTTTGAAAAATCTCCTAAATCTTCAATGTGGCTCAGGTTTTTTGTTTAGTTTCAAAATGTGATTTTAGTTTCCAAATTTTATCTCCTGGAAATGGCCAGTTTATCGTATCCAGTACTTTCCGGCGTAACTCATAAAGTTGACTTGACATTATTCTGTTCCATCAACATGGATCCAAAAATAATTATAGAACGCTGCCACAAAACCACTGATCTCTAATTCGCAAAAATTGTTTTCCTCGGAATGTCATTTGAAACGGCCTTGATGTCGGCATTTCGTTTAAAATTTGACTAGAACACACCCGCGAAATCGCGGGCATATATACAGCTTGTGAACTGTTGCAGGATGATTTTTTGTAAAAGATATTATGTATGGAGAATTACATAGAAGGTATACCTCCCTTTTTCCAAAGTCCGATATTTGTTTCCTTTTTGTTAAATTCAATTAGATTCGTGTTTCTGGCCCTACGACCACAATTATTCCTCTCCTTTGCTACGCTACAATGCTTCTTTTGGTAAAAGTCAAATCAAATTAAAAATTTGCACCGTTTCAAACATGAAATAAATGTAACTGCTTATATATCTATTAGTCTAAAAAATATGCTTCTATGACAATTCATCAGTGCTATTTTTTTTGAGAGCCTTATTAACATGCCAATTGTAGGATTTGAATCATGTATAAATGACTAATACCGACTAATGCTAATTTGAGGGGTTGTCGATCGGAGGGGTCCTGATCCCGAAATCCCGGGCTTAAAACCATGAAACTGAGATGCAGAATTTAAAGAAATTCATATCCCGAAATCGAAAAATATATTCCCGGATCCCGTAAGGATCCATCCTCAAATACCGAGCTTGAAAACACCCGATCCCGACGCCCCGAATAAGGTCCTGCCTCCCTCTAATCTCTACCTTACTTTCATGTTTGCCAAATCACTATTTTCCCTTTTAACAATAAATTTTTATGCCCCAATTATGGGCATTATGTTTTCTAGTCTGTGCATCCGTGCGTTCGTTTGTTCGGTCGTCCGTCCGTCTGTCTGTCCCACTTCAGGTAAAAGTTTTTGGTCGAGGTAGTTTTAGATGAAGTTGAGCATGTTTTACTTATTTTAATATATAAAACATGATAATATAGGCTATGCCTGTGTCGTTATTTGCGTGACGATAAGTGATTGAATGACAATAAAACATGATAATATGGGCTATGCCTGTGTCGTTCTTTACGTGACGATAAGTGAATGACAAAAATGATTGTGTTTATTTTCACACGGCCTGGGTCGTTGCTTACACTTGGGACAACATATAACGATCAGGCAATGTTAAAATGGTTTGCATGAATCTTAAATAAAACATGATAATATAGACTATGCCTGTGTGGTTATTTACGTGACAAATAAAACATGATAATTTAGGCTATGCCTGTATCGTTATTTACGTGACGATAAGTGTGAAAATGGCTTGCACTTGGGACAACATATAAGGCAGCAACCATTTGATTTTCTGGGGGGGGGGGGGGGGGGGCTATGGTTTTTTTTTCTGTACAAACTTTTTTTTTCGCCTTCGGCGAAGAACAATCTATTTTTTTAGCGACAAACCGAAAACAAATTTTTTCTTTCAATTTTAGCATTACATATAGTGGCAGCTGAGGGTGAAACAAACAACTTTTTTTTCTCAGGGTCCAAAACAAATTATTTTTTTCACCAAAAACTGGAAACAAACTTTTTTTTCCAAAAAAAAACCATAGCCCCCCCCCCCCCCCCCCCCCCCCCCCCCAGAAAATCAAATGGTTGCTGCCTAACGATTCAGGCAATGTGAAAATGGCTTGCATGAATCTTAAATAAAACATGATAATATAGACTATGCCTGTGTCGTTATTTAAGTGACAAATAAAACATGATAATTAGGCTATGCCTGTGTCGTTATTTACGTGACGATAAGTGAATGACAAAAATGATTGTGTTATTTTCACACAGCCTGGGTCGTTGCTTACACTTGGGACAATGAATAACAAAAATGATTGTGTTTATTTTCACACAGCCTGGGTCGTTGCTTACACTTGGGACAACATTCTTATATAACGATTCAGGCAATGAATCTTAAATAAAACATGATAATATAGGGTACATGTATGTCATGTGTAATGTAAAAACTTCTGGAAATTTAAACGGAAGAGGAAGTTGTCTATGAATAAAAGCCGGAGTGATGACGGACATATATCCGGACTTCATTTTTTCCGTTTTTCTCCCAAAATAACCGAAACTGAATAATCATAAGAATGGATGACAAATGCGACTATGCATGGTATCTATAGGACATATAGTCACAATGATCAATTTATTGTGGAAGGAGGAGAAGCGACACCAAAAATGAGGTCTTCTCGTTTAATAGTATAGATGCCGCAAGAAATCGCTGTTGCTTCCACTATTCACAATGTATAAACATCAGACGCCACCTGTATAGTACATGTCCGTTTACTAATTTTGATCTTATTAAGAAACTAAGGTTTAACTCCCTCAAGCAAAGTTGACTTTAGACGAATTTGGCAATTTATTTTAGGTATTTTTGTTATATAGCTCATCAACGGTTTCGGTACTTATACATCTTGTTATGATATTGTAATTATTGTATTTATTTATGTTGGCCTGATTTGTGTTGTGTGGCCTGATAGTTGTTTACAGAATAATCTTAGAACTGTGCAGTTTAGAAATCACTGGAACAATTACAGAATGATTGGAACTTTCCAGAATGATCCTAATAAAAGATGCGTTATATAAACTTCTACATTTTACTAGAAACTTCTGTTGTAACTTTCTAGGATGTTCCATTATAGACTGTTCTAGAATCTTCCATGACAACTATATATATATACAGACACTAAAGTTAAAGACTCACTCTTGGACTTAGACTTAGACTTCGATAGACTTTAGTATTCACAGCAATTTGGATTGAAACTTTAATTCTACAAACAACATCATACTGGGTTTTGACCTTCGTAGTGAACGTAATATTCAGATTGGATTCCTAGAAGATTTCCGAATACAGATAAAGATAAAAGATTGGACTCATATTTTGACAGTTAAGTTGACAGTAATATTTGTGTAATACTTCTTGTAAACTTTTGTATAATAAATATTGTTAAATTTTACTATTGATTTGTGTCTTTTGTTGGCTACAATTTAAAGGCGATTTCTGGCCGTAACAATCTTCGGATTTCAAATGTTTGGCTTTGAGCGTTCCTGATGAAGGTAAATCCAGAAAAGCGCTTCGGACGCTTGAAATTATTTACCGTGTTGTTCTCAATTTGTTCAATGCTTGAGTGCTTGTTCTGCAATTTCGCTTTACTCTGTACCATAACCTTCAAAAGGGCCCGCTTCAAGATAATTTTATTTGTCTTTAATAAAACATAATCGGCTTCATGGTTGGGAAGAATCTGAAATACATGTTTATCTCGATATTGGCTGGTTATTGAGGTGGTAGGAAAATATACAGCGGTCAATTCCGGATATTCTTCCTTCACAATAGGAATACATTTTTATTGTGATTAATGTTGTTGGATTGTGTTCTACAAGATCTGATACTGTGACAATGCTTTGTGACTTTTTTGAATTTGACCTTCTTAAAAGTACACTATCATAGTGTGTTATTAAACCATGGCTGTGTTATTATGTGCGGACTGGATTTCGACTGTTTACTTCCCTATCATAATGTTTCCGTCCCAGAGATTCTCTCGTCAACATTTTGTGTTGATAGAGGTGTCCATCCATTATTTTATACATTTATTTACCATAACAACAACATTTTGACATTCTTTGGATGTATAAGTACGCATAAGTACGCATCTACGTTAATATGTAGAACAGAGTTTAAGTTCTTAAAATCATTGAAACTGTAAAAGGCCATTTTTTGGTGACATAAAATTAGGATTTTTTTACCCTCTTTTGTGTATTGAGCAAAAACTATAGATTGAGCAAAACCTTAAGAAGAGGGACACTAGATAGACCAAACGATCAGCATTACAAGATCAACAAAACATATTTTTTGTCATCAATTCTGTCCTTTTCTACAGTTATTTATGTGCCTGTCCCAAGTCAGGAGCCTGTAAATCAGTGGTTGTCGTTTGTTTGTTTTACATATTTGTTTTTCTCGTTTGAATTGTTACATTGTCATTTCGTGGTCTTTTATAGCTTACTATGCGGTATGTGCTTTGCTGATTGTTGAAGGCCATACGGTGACCTATAGTTGTTAATTTCTGTGTCATGTTGGTCTATTGTGGAGAGTTGGCTGATAGGCAATCATGCCACATCTTTCTTTTTTTTTATATAGGGGAGTATCCTTTGTTGAATCTGCACATAAACCAAGGTGAGCGACACAAGCTCTTAAGAGTCTCTAGTGAAATGCAGGACAGATTTACATGTTTCCAGACTGTATGTAATTTGTGTGTGTTGATAGATTTTGGAAGATGAGTATGATGATAGGATTAAGATGATCTTCGATTTTTTTTAATACCTTTTCACAGCTCGTCAGTGGTCTTATTTGGGTTGATGTTTAATAAGTTGTGTAATTCAATTCATTTGTGCATGCGATGCAATATTTGTTATATTCTTTACTGGTATTGGGTTTGGAGATGATTCAGTGGTGGATGCTTTTTTGATTTGCTCATTTGGAATGCTAGCCTTATTTTTGGTGGACATTATGAGCAAGTAAATCAGCTACACCATATCTGTAATTGTTTTTTAAGCATGAACTTAACCGTTCAGGTGCCTACCATTGGTTGGTGCTACCAAGTTCTCCAATTGGAAGGTCTCGGATCATATTTTCTATGGTATGCCAATATGTTAATCGCAGCTGTTTGTCTACATTTGGTAGATTTTTCATAATTTTATTTAACTTGCATTGTCTCTTTCTTTTCTTTGTATTCAGACCATTGATTTGTTTGTTGATTCTTAATTGGTCTGCGATCAAATTTTGAGGCAATTGAGTGTTTGTTTTGTGGTATACAAGAAGTCTGGCCTCCTGATTAAAGGAACTGTAATTTTATTATATTGTTATTTATTTTCACTTATTTTCACACATGCGATACAAAATATGTATTATATATAACTGTTATTTTCTCTGTAGCTATGTACTAGTTTATGAGGAAAAAATCATTTAGAAGTGGTAGTTTTTTTAAGAGGGACGGAAAATACCAGAGAGACAGTCAAACTCATAAATCGAAAATAAACTGACAACGCCGTGGCTAACAATGAAAAAGACAAACAGACAAAACAATAGTACCAATGACACAACATAGAATATATGGTTCTCGTTGGCCATGGTTCGTTGGTGTTACTTTTTTCATAAAGTGTTTCTTTCTTGCTAGTAGTAAGTTGTCTTGATATTTGACAGTCTGTGTAAGATTTAACCCCTCCGCACATTAATATGGTAATGTTTTAATTCCCATTTGTACAATTACGTGATAAATATAGTTCTTAAAGGGCTGAACCAGTGTCTGGGCGTGGTCTCTTGCAGCAACCAATAATTAAAATTCTGAAGTGGTGTGATTTTATCAGATATGACATTGGAAATATTGGAAAGTGAAAATAGAAGCTGTTTCTTCATCTAGATATTACATTTAAGTAAGATATCTTCTAGTTCAGACGTTTTTGATTTTTATGGATTGAGAATTTAGGTAAAGTGTATTTTGGGTGTATTATTGTGAGAAATTTTAATCAGCAAAATGTTCAGCAAAAGATTTTCAAATGAGCCAATTGATCGATAAAAAGGAAGTATAGCCCTTGAAAGATGGTTGCAGGCATTTAGTTTTTGTTTTACCAGACTCTTAATTTGATCCGTTTAATGCAAGATACAAATAAACCTTTACCATTTAGTGGTCCAAGTCCGTCCCTGCTAATTGTACCAGTACCACTGAATGTATCCAAGATTTTATACATATTTTATAATCATTAGCAATCAGTATGTATGATAGATTGCATGTGTTGCTTGTGTGGATTTGTATGAACTTTGTGATTTATGTTGATTTATGTGCTCTATATGGGGCCGTTTATTGAGTATTAAAGATATTAGATTTGATTTACAAGAGTTTCAGTATTCTACTGATTCCAACTCGTGGCTAATCACATCGGTACAGAATTCTCCAGACATTATAATGTATCGCAAATATTTCCTAAGAGAATAATGATGATTTAACTTCTGTTAAACTTTTTATCATAAGAATCACTATTGCTTCATTGGAATCCCCAATGTCTAGTACACTATAAAATATACTCCTACATAAACTGATAAATAAAGCAGACTTGTTGCAGTTATACAAATATATAACCATGATGTTGCATTTATACCTTAAATAAACGTTAGGAGATATTCTAACTGATTATCAAGATCAAGCACTGGTTATCAAGATCAAGCACTGATTATCAAGATCAAGCACTGATTATCAAGATCAAGCACTGATTATATATTTAGCATCTTTAGGAGCTGAAAGAATATTATTATTTAATGGTTCATTACCATAAACATGGTCAACCGAAGCGGATGCAATTTTTGTAACTTTCGTACATGTAAGATCTGACATGACAAAAACATTGTGAAAAAAGGATATTTGACGGTCACATGTATGATATTATACTTCACAACATGAATATTAAAATCGTTTCCTTATCTTTAATGTCAACTTTTAACAACATGATTTAGAGCCGAGTAAATCTATTATCAAGACTATTCGGTGGTTATATATGTAACCATGGAATTATTATATTAACCAAGTAAAATGTGTAGTATAATCACATTATATCAAGTAAATACAAAATATTGCTCTAAAATTTGAATGTTGTTTAACATTTTAACGGTAAACATGTATGTAAATGTGTAACAATTTCTACAATCGTATATATGCATAATACATTATCAATTTGTTATGTAAATGCGGAATTGATTGATATAGATGTTGTATTTACAAAAAATGTGAATAAATTTAAGAAGAAAAGTTTTACGAAAACTTATACATCCTTTTATGACAGATAGGCGTAATAAAATGTATTCTGTGAACGCAGATATACAGACCGGAACTTATATAATACGTAACCACTTTACAAAAGTAAAACATAAAAGTCTTATACTAGAATTTTAATCAACACCAGATACATGTTGTTCGACAAATTACATCATCAAGTTTATATATGTCTTATTTTCAAGGATGGACTCTTACGTACAATTGTAAGTGTTCTGTACTAAATTTTATATAATAAATAGATACATCGCATTATAAACTTGTTAGTTTAATTACTCTTTTTGTGTGGATTATTATTTGCTTCAGAGAAAAAATGAGATATCATAACATTACTATTTCCGAATGGAATTCCGATTTGGCAAAACTGTTAATTCCAAATAGTGTTATTTTGACATTATATATGATTTGCGGAATAACTGGGAACATTTTGGTAATATTAGTTTACACTTTTAAAATGAAGAAACACTCTGAAGACAGATATTTCATTCCTGCATTGGCTGTGTCGGACTTATTAGCCTGCATTGTGTGTGCGTCATTTGGGATATTATTAAATATGATGCAGGCACAGTTTACAAACAACAGTTTATGTAAGGCTTATTGGTTCTTTGCCGCGTCTACGACATACATGTCGATATTATTGCTGACTATCATCGCAATCCATAGGTACCTAAAAGTTTGTCGACCGCTTAGAGCCCAAATGTCCCTTTTTTGGAAAAAGGTTGCACTTTTGTCGGCGCTTGTGTTGTCCATTCTGCTTGGATGTCCAACTTCGTTGTTGTATGGAACTGTAGAATTTTCTAACGCAAGTGGCAATCTTACTGGACGTCGCTGCAGTAGAATGAAAGATGTTAATAAGACAGGATCATCGATATATAGCGGAGTTGTTGGCTTAGTATTGCTCTCAACAATAACGGTTCTTGTAGTGTGCTACGGGAAAGTTGGACGAACAATTTTTGTTCATTTTAAGCGTATGTCAAAATCAGGACTTAACAAAAATGTTCAAAAAGGACAGTCTCCGAGTTCATGTGACACATCTGCCACACACTCAACAGACCTTCTCAATATAAATCCAGAACTTTCGTCTGTCCCAATGAAACAAGAATTACATACTGACAATAGTGGCATTGAAATCAACGATATAAACGTGATTGCTAAAGGCAAGACTGCAAAAACGAAAGTCAAAACAGGCAAAGTGTCAATGGATGCAGAAGAAAAAAATAGAAACATAATGTATAAGTTTTCTCTAATGTTTATGGTTATAACAATCGTGTTTCTTGTTTGTTATCTTCCTAAAGTTATACTTATGGTTTTGGAAGGACGAAACCCAATGTTTTGGGAGAACTTTTCAAGTGGACAGAGAGCTGGCGTTCTGTTCCTTTATCGTTTTTATATTGTGAACAATGTTGTTAATCCTTTGATTTATGCCTTTATGGACATGAAATTTCGTCAGGAGGCAAAACATTTACTGACTTGTAAATATTCTTAGAAAGTTTATACTATAACGAGAATTTATATGTCAGTTGTAAGTAGCACGAGTAAAAAATAAAATTAATATTGCGGTTTTCTATGATAGATGTTAGTAACGCAAGTAAAACGAAAATTAGCATAGTCTAAAGGGTTGTTAGTTACCTTATTTGCTTGTGAGAAAGAAAACAGGTATATCGGAAATAGTACGTAATATATTTTGTAGATAGGAAATAGTACGTTATGTATTTTGTAGATAGGAAATAGTACGTTACGTATTTTGTAGAGAGGAAATAGAACGTTATGTATTTTGTAGAGAGGAAATAGAACGTTACGTATTTGTAGATAGGAAACATAATTCTATATGTATTTTGTATCCTAAATACATTAAAACAGTTACTACTAAAATCCAGAAATTTCTGTTATTCAAAAAGGCTGGAATTTCAGACTGGAAATAAAAGGTTGTAATATATGTTGCCTTGCAATAGGTCACTTAAGTAGCCCATCTAATGTTGGTCTTTAGCGAGGAAAGGGTGTCTATAATCTCTCTCTGGTATTTAATCTGATCAATCCTTAAAGGTAAAGTTCATTGTACAACGAAAACAAAAGAGAAAGTACAACACATTTTAATGAATACAATTTATTTTCATTGACTTAGTATAACTGTGACTTCTTTCATTATTATGTAACCTCTACGTTTTATATTTTACTGACATGTTAGGACAATGACCTGTAGGAAATGATTGTATCCCGTCAGGGGGAAGGCAAATTAAACGTGATTCATGTAAAAATCTTTGTATTTTGAGTGTGTCGTCACTGGTTTGTGAACATTCTTGTGTGTACAACCGTTATGGTTCTATTTATTATTATATATGTAACAAGAAATAAGAAGGTTTGGTGTAATTGCCAATCAGACAACTCTCCACAAGATACCACATGACGTAGAAGTTAGAAACTATGGGTCACCGTACATCCTTCAACAATGAGCAAATTCCATACCGCATAGCAGTCTATGAATATCCTCAAAAGGACAAATATATAACAATTCATAAAAACCAACGGCCTCATTTATAATCAAAACAGAAAACAAATATAATGTACAGCTACAAACGACAACCACTAAATAACAAGCTCCGGATTATGGGAAGACAAAATGCCATATCCAGAATGTCTTATATAAAATTGGTATCATTTATTCTTGTGTAAAACACTAGTTTGCATGTCCTCAACTTAACAACAAACAATTATAGTTCTGTCATATCATTATTACAAACATATTGTCTACGAAAATTAAATATATATAATCGTAAATAAACCCATCTAGTTTACGGAAACCACACAAAGCCCTTGAACTATCATTTGTCAATGACATATACGATAAACTTATCCGACGAGACTCATTAAGGAGGTTCGCTACTCTGTTTAAAAATAACAGGCTTTTTAAAAGACTGTTATAAATTGATAGTACATAAATAAAAAAACTAAAAAAAACAGAAAAAAATGGAGGGTCCGTGTGCTTGTTTTCGAGATATAAGCCATTGAAAATTTGGCAGGAAATAATTCTTTCTAGATTTTTCTAACATTTATCATTGGCACCTTTTTTGTTTAAAACACTATGAAAAAATAACAAGGATTTTATAAGATTTTAAAATATGGCTTTTTAAACTATATGTAATAAAAATATGAAAAGAAAAGTAGGGGTTAGTGGGCAAATTTTTTTATTGTCAATACATGGATAAAACCAGAGGATTCCGAAAATCTGGCAAAACTTCAAAAAATAGAGGAGCAAACATCCTTAAAAGACAACATCTTATACATGTTTGAATCAATGCTATCTCAGTCACATAATTATGTACATCCATCGTTCATTTTTTTTTTAAAAGTTCATGCTTCAGTAATTTTTTTTTTTTTTTTTCAATTTTGATTTTCAAACAATAAATAAAAAGATACATATTTGTCAACTGGTACATTGTAGAGCTGCGAGTTATTGTATTCAATAGAACATCTGACGACAATAGTCGGTCACTTTCCAATCGTTGCACTTCATGAAACATAAGAATTAACCAAGTGTACCCCCCTTATAGAAGCTAATAACGTATACTGACCGATTCTTTGGATTAGCATAGACTGTTGGGCTACGTACTGGTCTCCATATAAGATTGCATATATCAAAAGAAGGATCAACAACAACTTGTCTGTGCATACAGTGACTGTAACTTTCGAAATACAGCTGCTGTTTCCCCCAAAAAGAACCTCAATACTTTGACTGCTGACCATGTGATACAATTTGCTCTCGAAAACTGGGGCACATGGTCCGAGACCACAATTGTCGTCCCTTGATTTTCGTACAAATATAGTCCCTAGTGTTGACAGTGGGTTACTTGCCATTAATTTTTATACCCTTCCAAATTCATTTCTCCATGTTTAATGCCTCAAATTGAAAGTAGGATGTGAAATTACACTGTAAAAAAATTTTGGTCCAGAATTTTAAAGGAAAGTAGTGATTTGGTCCAGCTGAAAAGGTTTAAAATTAGCATTCGGAAGCTGTCATTTGATTTCAAGACGCCCTAAACATAAAATTGTCCATATTTTGAGTTAGAGTCGATGAAGTTTTCTATAATTTTTCTATAATTTGTCCCAAAAGTAGTACAACACACTGTAAAAGTTTCTTTGAGAAAACGCAGGTTTGATTTTTTTTATTTTCATTTATGTTCTAAAAAAAATGCACTACGAAATAATTGTGGTCTCGGACCACATGCATTGAAATCATTGTGAACTGTTGCAATGATTAGGCCAATCAAAGACGAATTCAAAGAACCACAATATGAATAACATTACTCTATTATTTCTCATTGCTAGCGTGTGCCGACAGCCATTGCTTTCCCAGAATGAAAAAAATGTAAGGCAAGAATTGTCTTTAGAAATTGCAGGAAATGGCGAAGACATTCAAAATATGTTTACACTAAAGTAGAAGAAAATGAGAGAAAACAGAAAAAAAATAAGATTATGTTTTACGCAACCGATCACATAACAAAAATATCTCCATGAGTATTGAGTTACTGACTTATTATAAAAAAATCCTTTTGAAAGAGATAAGAAAAAAACCAGCCAGAAATGAGGGAATCAAAGATAATGGTTGCAAACGTGTATGTCACAGCAGTGGTACAACAGTTGCAGTTGCACACAAAAAGTGAATGTCGGATTAATTAAAAATAATAAAATAGTTACATGTAGAAAGAGTTGTATAGGACTTTCCTGTTTATTGAATGATTTGTTTGTGCTTTTGTTTATTCGTTTCGATTATAACCAACTTTTCGGCCGTGATCTAGTCTAGATTATTTTATACTTGATATAATTTCATACATTTTGGTCTTCCTTACCTTCTCGTTCATTTTAGAAACGACACTCACAAACAAAGCAATGGTCTTGCTTGTTATGATTGCTGCAGACTTATTGAGGAGGACAAACTAATAACTTAATTTAAAACAAGAGTGCATACGCTGAAATGATTCGCCTTCTTTACTAATCATCGATATTATGTTGATATTCCTAAATATAAAGCTTTATTACAACTGTCACATAAACTTAACATTAACCAAGAAAATTAAACATTGACCAATGAACCATTAAAATGAGGTCAAGGTCAGATGAACCATGCCAGGCAGGCATGTACAACTAACAATTCTTCCATAAAACAAATAAAGTTGACCCATTGCTAATAGTTTAAGAAAAACAGACCAAAATACAAATTTAACAAAGTAATGAGCCGTGAAATGAGGCCAAGGTCAAATAAAACCTGCGTGAATGACATATAGATCATAAAATATTTCCATACAGCAAATATAGTTGACCTATTGCATATAGTATTAGAAAAAAAGACAAAAAATCAAAATCTTAACTTTGTCCACTGAACCATGAAAATGAGGTCAAGGTCAGATGACACCTGTCAGCTAGACATGCACACCTTACAGTCCTTCTAGACACCGAATATACTAGACCTATTGCTTATAGTATCTGAGATATGGACTTGACCACTAAAACTTAACCTTGTTCACTGATCCGTGAAATGAGGTCGAGGTCAAGTAAAAACTAACTGACGAGCATGAGGACCTTGCAAGGTACGCACATACCAAATATAGTTATCTTGTTACTTATAAAAGAGAGAATTTAACATAACAAAAAATCTTAACTTTTTTTCAAGTAGTCACTGAACCATGAAAATGAGGTCAAGGACATTGGACATGTGACTGACAGAAACTTCGTAACATGAGGCATCCATATACAAAGTATGAAGCATATAGGTCTTCCACCTTCGAAAATATAAAGCTTTTAAGAAGTTAGCTAATGCCGCCGCCGCCACCGATGACTATCCCTATGTCGAGCTTTCTGCGACCGACAAAAACTAAAATAATTTAAGAATAAATATTTGCTATTTTGAGGAGATTTCTGGGGTTGGAAACAACGTCAATAATTGCTTAAGTACGCGTACCTTCACAAATGTTGTTCCCTTTTATTTCTCCCCTCAAAACCTGTCATAAGTGTTTCATTGGTCTGCTGTACACGATAACAAAAACATATTGACCAATCAAATTAATGCATGTAAATACGTACGTTGTAGTAGTCTTTAAAGTCATATATGAAACCTCAAATTAAAAAAAAATATGCATATGTTTTTCAAAACTAAATGGATAGTTTTCATTATACAACTTATGCACATATACTTTTTTCTGAGGAACATTCTTTAATTTGTCAACATTTAGAAGAAGTTTACTTATTTTTAATTGCTTGCTGCCAGGAAGCAATTCGCCGACATATTTTCCGTATGCATAGTGACCTAAGCGTGACATTCCTCGTAAAAATCCGGTGATAGCAATACGCATGAATCTGTCATTAAAATAAACAATTACCTGATTGTATATGTTAAACACGTGCTAAATACCCATGCTTTTTGTTGATTATTTACTATAAGGTGACAATTGGTAAACTTCGGCTTCAAAACACGGCATTTAATGAGTATCTATATTTGTTAAATCATAACAGACAGATAGAAAAAAAATTGACGATTATACGATATATTTGCGTAAAAAATGATAAAATCGTGCACAGAGGACTAAGTTTATGATATATACATGCATTGGTTCAAGAATTGGATGGACATTATGTTTCATCAGTAACTCGTTTCTGATGACTTTAATAGTAAGATATAGTTCTTCTTTGGTAAGAGGGCAACGAGTGAAATGACACACATATATAAATATATATTTTGATACAATTGGTCGAATATTTTGCTCAAATACGTGTCTAACTATGTTGCGCAAGTATAATGTGATTAGTGGTTAACATTTATATTTGTCAAAGAAAGGAAACAATCTATAATACTAAAATTACGAGGTCCAATTTGTCAGCCGTCATCACGTAAAAACGACGAATCAAAGAATTCAACTTTATATATAACTAATATAGTACAAAGGTGTAGATTAAAAATTACACCACTCCAGGCCCTTTTGTTTTCCACGTAATTAATATTGCCAATAATTAAGAAGTTCCGGGTCGAGTCCGATACCGATACCAATAGTATATTCACCTGTTACCTATTACCTTATCTGTACGTTCCACATCTGACAGGCGCACCACCAAACGGTGTATTCAGGATTAATATGCTATATACACGGGCAAGGACGTATATTAGAGAGGGAATATCCACCGACAGAATGACGAAAATCTTTTTGTAATCGACAATTCAAAGTTACCAAAGAGATAAACTTTACTTGTACCCTAGTGACATTGTCAACTTCAAAAAGTTATGAATAATTTTAATTTAGATTTTAATGTTTTCCCCCATTTTACCAGCATGCATGAAGACTTGCTAAAAGTACATGAAAGTTCAAAGTAAATACAATATTCTGGATGTGGATCTAATAAATTCTTGTTTTATTAGTATTTTATTGTTTATGATATACATGTATGATGTCTTTTAATATTGTTGGTAACTTAAATGTATATTTGCAAGTCAATTATCTAGGGTTATGTACATTTCTTCAATTTGTATATACAACATTTGTTATGAAAAAAGTTGTTCCTTTTACATGTTTTATGTTTGTTTAAATGAAAGTTACAATGTATATATAGTGTCTCAGAAGTTGATAAAGGCATCCTTTTACTAAATGTTATACCGTTCTTATGACTTTATGTGTAAATATATATGACACTTTAATAAAATAAATCTTATCTTATCTCATATAGTGTACATATTGTATAAAGTTCTACAAGTTAGTTATACGTCCTTGACACGGGTCATAATCACAGGGTTGACACTACCAAGGACGTATAACTAACACACACAGGTATGAGGGGAGGATTGTGAGCTAACAAACATGTTTTATCTCGCCAATTTCTGTACGTGGATGTCCAAAGCCTTCCGTCTGTTTTCAATGGCTGTCGTTGGGTTGTTGTAACTGTTTGGTACATATCTTTTTTTCTTAATAAATTAGGCCGTAAGGGTTAAGGTTTTGGTTGGTGTTTTTTTTTTTTTTTTTTTTTTTTTTTTTTTTTTTTTTTTTTTTTATATCGGCACATTTTATGAATATATGGTATTGTATTAGGGTATTGAGGAAGTCTGTACAGTGACCTATAATAGATTACTATATGGTATTGTATGTGGGTGATGTAGAGGACTAGAAGGTTGTATAGTTAACTTTTATTGAAAGGAATCATTTATATTGCATATTTTGAATGATTTTGTATTCTTCTTTTAAGTGTGTTAAACAAGTGAAATTTTCTTCAATTGCAGAATAATGCCTTATAATGATACCTGTGCTGCTCTGATATTTCTAAAAGTGTCCTTATCTTGCATTGTTTCTGTGACTGCTTTCAACGTTGTATTTGTTTTATCTCTGTTGTCTGGTCGCCACAATGTTACTGAATGTCAGTGGTTGTGTCTATGCTTTCTGTTGTCTCATTAATGGTTATTAAAAAATCTCTTTTATCGCTGCATTTCGGATTGAGGCTTTTGAATTTTAGATTTAGGGATTATTAATTACCTTGATCTGATATTTATGTATCATTACTTTATTTTCATTTCATTTCCTTTATTCGTTATCATCTTTGGTACTTCTATATGAGATTGTCACAGATAAATTAATCAAGGCTTACGAATTGCATCTTGATATTAAAAATTGTATTACATCAATTGTGAGATTTCTACAATATACATTTAAGTAATTTCTTTGCCTCTTTCTGAAACTTCATATCCATGAAAGCGTAAATAAAAGGATTGACGACATTATTTAAAATATACAATCGATACAGAAAAAGTAAACCAGCTCTCTCACTACTGGAGAGCTTTTCCCAAAACTGAGAATCTCTACCTTCCATAGCCATCAAAAATATTTTGGGAATAAAGCAAATAAGAAATATTATAGTTATTATCATAAACATTAGTGTGAATTTGTACATAATACTTCGATTTAGTTCCTCAGAGGTGAACAGCTTTGATGTTTTCTTATTCTCATTTCTTGAATCTGTGCCCCTGTTTAGTAATTTTGATTTTGTGCCAATGTTACAGGCTTCAGCTGGCAAGTCATTATTTGCAAAAACGAGATTTTGGTGAGGATCAGACGACGTTTCTTGTTTCATAGTTTCTTGATTTGTTGATGGAGCCGCTGCAACTTCTTGTGATTGAGAATTACCTGTGCTTGTCGTTTGAATCATGGCTTTTATTTCTATGTTTCTATGTTTAAAGTGTGTAAAATTGTGCATCCAATTTTTCCATACAGTACAATAAGAATACTGACAGCGCTCAATAAAACTACTGCAATTAGTACACTATAAGCGAGCGATGCAATCTTATTGACATCTTTTAGCTTGCTACATCGGCGTCCTGTAAGATTCATATCGGGACTAGAAAATTCGACAGATCCGTAGAGAAATGCGCTAGGTGCGCCTAATAGGAAAGAAAAACAAAATGCAAACAACAGTGCTGCCCTTTTGGTAAAAGTTGACATCTGTTTTCCAAAAGGACGACAAACTTTAAGGTATCTATTTATCGCTATAATAGTCAGCAATAATATTGACATAAATGTGGTAGACGCTGCAAAATACCAAAGAAATTTGCATAAAATGTTGCATGTGAACTTTGCCTGCATCATGTTCAAAGCAATTGCCATAGACGCACACACTGTACAAGCTGTTAAGTCACATACCGCCAATACTGGAATAAAGTACCTGTCCTCGGACTGTTGTTTCATTCTGAATCTGTAAACTGCAACTACCAAGCTATTTCCAATAATACCAAGAAATAAATACAATACTAGAAAAATAGAATTAGGAATCAGTTGTGTGGCTAAATCTCTGTTCCATTCGGACACAGTACTCGAACTATTCATTTTGTTTACTGATAATTGCAAATCGACATAATTGTTTGTCTCCAATGTCAACAGAATAGTTAATTCTTTAGTTGCTTAGTAATTAATCCCGGCTTCAAAACGATATAACCAGCTCTGTATTATGAACATGTGTTTGATATATTTTACGTAGAAAAAAGACGTAGTTGATATCGAGACTATTTGAAGGTGTGATTAGTAATCCAAGGTCATAAGTAAATTTTGTGGCTTCCTTTTAAAGGTCTCACTTTTATGTTATTGTCCTTGATATTGTTGGTTTATTCGTTGAAGTTCATGGCCATGGTTATGTACACATTGTATTTCATTCATAAGCAATACCATTGCATCTAGATAGTAAATGCATACCTCCATATGTATTAACCACTTGACATCTAGATAGTAAATGCATACCTCCATATGTATTAACCACTTGACAAATATATCTTGTTTCTTAAAAGTGTCCTCATTTTCAAAACATGTAAAAGCACTTCTTGTATCATATGATGAAAAGGTTCTTAATTTTAAGACGTGATTTTTTTTACTGAATGTTAAACTTTGGTAGATTTCACCGGGCATACTAACTCTGTCTAAGTATCACAACTAACCTTCCCAACAGTCTGTTCTTTATCAATTCTTTAAAATATTATAATATGCTCTACTGTGAATGTAAATATAATGCATTCTGACAGGTAAGTTAGATGACTACGGAAGCCCGATTGACACAAATTTGGATTACCATATTTATAAATTCTGTCAAAATTGGTTTGAATTATTTAAACATTTCTATAGTAAATGCTATCTTGTTGTCCGTTTAAACGGTTGAAATCTATGATGATAATTTGCTGTCCATCATAAGTACGTTCCTACTGACTGTTCTCCAATATTATTAAACCAGTCATGGAGCTCAAAGGGCTTTGATTTATATTGTATAAACTTATTAAATAAATTATGCCAGGCTTATGTTGCATCTTTTATTTAATTGTTGGATCTATTGTTTTGGAGGTTGATGTCTCATTGGATCTATTGTTTCTGAGGTTGATGTCTCATTGAATACCCCACATTTTCTTCGTATTGTGATACCAATTAGTCCGATATTTTGTTCTAATTCGTGACTAACTGTGTAGATCAAGCATAATTTGATTATTGTCAAACATTTATCAGAGAAAGGAAATAATTATTTCATAAGGCTGAATCCTTACATCAATCAATTAATTCAATTAAATCATTTTATTGCTGAACGAACCCAACAAATCAACCGCCGACCGGGTCTTTTCATATAGCCATGTTTTTTTAGTTATACCACATGATATAAATAACGCCTTGTACTTTTCATGTTCTTTAGAAGGTAGACTTTTCACCTGTCATATCTCTATGAGTTATTCCCATGGAAACGTCTTACATTTTTATCCCTGATTCTGTTCTCATCGGGAAATAAATAGATACCAGACGAGTATAAGAACAAAAAATATATAAATATAAAAAGACATGGTATATAAAAATGAAGATGTGGTATGATTGCCAATGAGACCACTGTCCACAAGAGACCAAAATGAAACAGACATTAACAACTTTAGGTCACCTTACGGCCTACAACAATGAGCAAAGCCCATACCGCATAGTCGGCTATAAAAGGCCCCGATAAGACAATGTAAAACAATTCAAACGAGAAAACTAACGGCATTATTTATATAAAAAAATGAACAAAAACAAATACTGAACACATAAAACAAACGACAACCACTGAATTACAGGCTCCTGACTTGGGACAGGCACATACTTAAATAATGTGGCGGGGTAAAACATGTTAGCGGGATCCGAACCTCCCCTAACCTGGGACAGTGGTATAACAGTACAACATGAGAACGAACTATACAAATCAGTTGAAAAAGGCCTAACTCATCAGATGGACAAAAAATACAAGTTGACGTGGCCGGGTATGATTGTCGAAGAGACAACTATCCACTAGGGTCAACATGCTGATGATTTAAGCAACACTAGGTCACCGAGCAGCCTTTAACAAATAGCGAAAATCTTACTGTAAAGTTAGTTCTTTAAATCCCAGACATGTAAAACACTTCAAATATAAACCGGATGGTCTGATTTATGATTGACGTACATAAATCAAAATCAAACTTGACCGACAACACCTTACTCAGAACTTGGGATAGGTGCATATAGAATGTGGCGGGAATACACATGTTTGTGCGATGTCCTCTTACCTGGAACAGAAATGCAACAACATAGAACGGCTGTTTAATTGCCCATTATTAAGGGTTTCCTATAGGTTTCAATGGTAAAAATAATTTATGTATGTTCCATCATTAATTTGTATTCTTATAAATTATTGACCAACGGAACGTGTATATATAATCATTCAGTTCAAACCCATTCCATTCAAATCACTATATTCTCCAACAAAGGTTTCTTTTTCTAGAATCATCAGGTCTACCATCTAAAAAATCGAGATAAGAACGAGTGGATGAGTGACGAAAAACCCTTAGCACATGACATGTGCAAGATCTCTTTGTTCTTACTGTATACAAATGTATAATCGGTGTAATGCCCCCAGTTTAGGTGTGCATAATTAACTACCTAAGATATACTGCACCCAGTTCGAAAGTACTCTGAATTAAGGGGCGGGTCCAGAGGTTTTCAAAGGGGCGTAATTCCATAAAAGAGAACAAATACCCCTCAAAGTAGCCAGGTGATAAATCAATTTTGGCGATGCAAAACATGTTACATTTTTTAATCAAATGATAGACGTATTCTTCGCTTCATCCCTCCTTCCTTTCCAACCCGGCATTGACCTTAAAGTTAAGGCATAGTTGATTAAACAACAACTTGATAGATCTATTGTTTCAAAATATGAAATAGAGAGTGTTTCACATTTCTTGAACTGGGAACATTTCAAAACAGGTTTGTGTTCTATGTAAATCTTCACTCAGATAATCAAACAAGTCAAACAAAACATGTTTTATTTTGTAATTTCTGTCAAAAAGAAATGTATTTTAGAATATCCAAATCAATGATCTCGGATTTGGATTAGTTCTGTGCTCAGTGGAGTTATTACGACTTTTTAAATATTATTCCTTTTAAGTGACTATTTTGGGAATGAATTTAACGAAGTTCAATTTTAAGTATGTGACAATGCATATTTACTAAAAATAGGCTGCAGATCAATAACTTCAATAAAACTTCGTTGAAATATATTTAAAATTAATACATTTAAAAAACTGTTGGGACTGAGAGCGGGGTGGGGAAGTGTAAAATATGTAAAGGTGGTTTTTTTTTTCTGTTTACTTTGCACTAAATATATAGGTGCATTGGTCATCGGTTTATCTTCCTCAAAGCATATCATTGACGGGGAGAAAAGCAATAAATCTATACCAAATAACTCGTTATGTTATGATTTGTCATAAACCGATTTAAAAGTACACAAAATGGACATAAAATCGAAGGAGATGCTGGTTATACGTCAAATAGACCGCAATCAAACGAAAAAATAATCCAAGAATACTTAGAAGGCAGCATATAGTTCTAAAAATGTTGGATGAATTTAACAGAAACTATCAACAATCTGCCATTTAATAGCATTTCTCGAAATAATGTAGCAGTTCGTGAGAAAACCTGGATAAGTTGCTACTTTAAATGATTCCAATATTTTACTACATAAAGGCGTAGTTTACCCTTTCTTTAACATACAACAGAACTTTTCTAGGAGCCGTCCATTGCGGAATATATTCATGTTGTTATAGATCATTGACGTTTATATGTTGCATCTTTTATTTCATTCACATCTTTACTCTTCTGTTTGCAAATTCGATAATGCTTAAATTGTTTATTGAATGACTTCTATTTACAAATTTAATTCCTATTTGACAATCACATGTGACATTACTAGGATTGTGACCTGAAGTCTACAGTACATTGACATACGTATTTGTCACTGTTATTTGTTTAAATTTTAAAATTTAACAGTTAAAGTTTGTTGTATTTTTTGTAACCTATCTATTATAGTCACGATCAGAAAATTTTAACTCTTAATATAAAAAAGAAGATGTGGTATGATTGCCAATGAGACAACTATCCACAAACACAGACATTAACAACTATAGGTCATCGTACGGCCTTCAACAATGAGCAAAGCCCATACCGCATAGTCAGCTATAAAAGGCCCCGATAAGACAATTTAAAACAATTCAAACGAGAAAACTAACGGCTTTATTTATGAAAAACAAATATGTTACACATAAACAAACGACGCCCACTGAATTACAGGTACCTGACTTGGGACAGGCACATACATAAATAATGTGGCGGGGTTAAACATGTTAGCGGGATCCCAACCCTCCCCCTAAACCTGGGACAGTGGTATAACAGTAAAACATAAGAACGAACTATAAAAATCAGTTGAAAAAGGCTTAATTCATCAGATGGACAAAAATACACTTTGTCTCAACTAATCACGCAAATCATAAACCTATATAACTTGCGATTTATAGTCATTCATTCGTCGTCGTCTGCACTTTGAATTGAGCAGTTAAAAATTGGAATGAGTACTAGATAAATAGCTGGTTTGTACATGATAAGAAAATTTTAACTCTTAACTTTGTCTCAACTAATCACGCAAAGCATAAACCTATATAAATTGCGATTTATAGTCATTCATTCGTCGTCTACACTTTGAATCGAGCAGTTAAAAATTGGAATGAGTAGATAAATAGCTGGTTTGTGCACAAATAGGAAATAAGATAGCTGTGAACATGTAAATTTCTCAAAATAACAACAAACCTTACGAAAATGGATGCAATATCATCATATACACTTCTATTTTTTGTTTTAAAATTAAATTTGATACTGCTTTTGTTTCCATACATTTCGTAAACCTATTCTTAATCGACAGGTAACAATTCAGGTTTAAAGCTACATACAAGTTTTTTCCTTGCAAGTTTCGAGCAATGAAATTTAGCTGTTAACTGCAGACTACATTGTGCCAATTTACGTCCTCGTAGACTAGTCAGAAGACTACTGCTGACTCGTAGGCATCGTGAAGCTCGGCATAAGTGGTCACTTGGTCACCGCAATAGTACTTTGAGACATTGGTGTCAAGTCCATTGGTCTGACGTGAGAAGATTTCTCCAACATCATATTGATGAGCGCGTGTGTGTATAGCGTCCTCAGAATACAGCATACAGGAAACGGCACATTATTGGAACTACAGCGTTTGGTGGTAGGGGTTTGACGATATGGCCATGCTTTTTATTCGACTGCAAGATTGACCTTTATGTTCTGGATAGGACATGACGGGTCAACAATATAGCGATAACATCATCCGGGATATCGTTGTGCCACATTTTGACTATCACAATCTTGCAACTAGACCAATATTCAGTGATTATAATGCTAGACCACGCAGAGTACGTATTGTTTCAGCTTATTTACGACAGGAGGTAACTCAGGGCCGTAACTAGACCCTTTTGATAGTGAGGCAAACTATATTTTCGCCGAGCGTATCGTGGCGAAAAAAAATTGACGAGGGGTTTGAGGGCCGCTCAAGGCCCCAGAAGCTCTGAGAAAATTAACGCAAAATCGTGCATGCTGCGTATATCCATTGAAATGCAATTGATTTTTAGCTAATTTTTCGACAATATTCTGGTCTCAAAGCAAAAACAGATTCATTGTAATTTAAGACTTTCAGGTTTTAGGGACAATATTAAAAGACCGATATGTAGGATAAAGTAAAAATCATAAATCTCATAATTATTAAACGGAATTTGTCTGTCTGTCTGTTCTTGTCTTGCATTGTGCTAAGATTTTGTTGATTTTTTTATAACTAGATTTAAATATAATCACAGGGCAGTATTATGCTTTAAGTACTAGTACTGATTAAGTCAACACTGGAGACCTGATCTTTACCTTGTTTAACGGTATTAATGATTCCTTTTTTTTTTGTTGAAGACCCTCCAACAACTATCAAGATGAAGAACATGAATAAAAACTTTGACCATTGATCATTTGTATTTTTTCGATGCATTGACTTTGTGTGTGATTAGCCTGTCCCGTGCACGTTTACCCCATATTCCTTTATTTTTTGTTAAAGGGTCTGAACACGACTTAATGCAAGTTTAATCCTTCAATGTAAAAGGTCATATGGCAATACATTATTTTTTTTTCAAATCATTTAATCTCAGGAAATTGGTGATCTTACTTTGATTAAAACTATATAGATTTATCTACCAAAAAAAAAAAAAAAACAGTTTTGTAATATTTGATTTCAAGTTCAATTCTCTATGCAGAAATGACAATTATTTTCTGTGTCCAGTAGCATCGTATCTTCTTAAAATATTTTCTGGCACAGTGTCTTGACATTGGTGGACATGCATCATTGAAAAGCCTCACGTTTACAAATTAAAATCAACACTCAGAATATAGTCATAAAGTAGGACAATAAATAAACAAAAGACAAACCCGGGACACAGAGGTTCAAACAATAGACCATCAACTCTGAAAACTAAAAGTAAAATAGAATATGGATCACGAAAAACATGCAGGGGCGACACAAGAGGGTGAAGAGAACTTGCTTCTTGCAAGACACTATCCGTGAAAACAATTTGATATGAAGACAATCTTTTGTTTCATTTTATTTTTTTGAAATTTCTAACATGAGGCATTTGCCTCACTTGCCTCAATGTAGTTACGGCCCTGTAACTGACTCTATTCCTTGGCCACCCATGTCACCGGATATGAATCCCATTGAGCATTGGGATGATATTGGTCGAAAAATCAGCAAAATGGGTTCCAGCTAGTAAGAATTAACAGGAATTACGAGCACTCTTGATTGAAGAATGACAAAGAATTCCTGTTAGAACATTACGACGCTAAGTTCAAAGCATGAGACGACGTGTGGATGAACGTTTCCCGAAGCGTGGAAGATACACTCGCTTCTGACCTAAATTGCAATTTAATGTATTCTCAAATTGTCACTCTCGAGTATTGAAAAGAATTTTGTGTATAGTGCAAAGCAATTTTTTTCAAAAACTTAAGTATAAATTGAAACTTTATCTTGTATTTTATTTTGCCATTTTACAACCATTTGCCCACAATGAAATAGCAAAATATTCAATCGTGAAAACAGTCCAAACTTTCACTTTTCAATTAATATTCTATATGTTATCTAACAAAAACACAAATTCAGTTCATTGTATCAATAATTCGATAAGTTATGAATTCAGTAAAAAAAACGGTTCTGGAAAATTATCAGGTGTTGCTTAACTTTTGGCGAAGTATATATTAATTTCTCAATTCGTTCGATATTCACATGCTTCCATCTATATGTCAAAAAAAAAAAAGGCGAATGATGCAACAGGTAAATTAAAACACTGTAAGATGATAATTCAAACATAAACTGACAACGCCATGGATAAAAAAGAAAAAGACAAATATAATGGTAAATTATCCTTGTACTTTTACTATAATTACTTATTTCACCAAAAGACTTATCAATACAAATGTTTTAATTGTTACCACATTTGACAGTCTATATTGTGAGATTACGACAACCTAATGTCCTATCTCAATATTAACCAAAATTATAAAGCTTAAACCTTTATTAAAAACGTAGTTTTTCTTTTTTTTTCTTTGGGTTCCTTAAAAAAATATATCAGAAGAAGCCATGTCATGCTTTTCACATAAAATCGAGAATGGAGTAAGTTAATGTGTCTACGAGACAACAACCCGACTAATGAGCATACAACCAATGGGTCTACAATAATGCAGCGATAAAATATCGCACTCGCAGGCGAGTTTCAACTGGCCAGTTAAGCAGGATAACTCTTTTTAGCGTACATTCTAAAGTCATCATTTTTTACTGCTAATATTTTATCCAAATATCTAATATTCGTATCAGATGCTGTTTCGATAGGACTTTGCTGATTTGAGTAAAAAATTGTAATTCATAACAATATAGCAACAGGTCTGTAATAAGTGGTGCACAGGTAGTCTCTGTTGAATTCCCGAAAACTTGACGATATGCAGAATCTAGATAGCTCCTTCATTGACATTACAACAAGAGTGTTATAACATCTTTAAAATATTAATATCCTGTACCACTTTAAATCATATTTGGCAAGTAGTGCGTAATGGGACCGGGCTCCTCAAGTAAAAGTGAGGAGCCTCTAATCCCCTCTAATCTTCTTTATCCAGCTTATGGTACGATTTAAAGCAGCTTATGATGCAACTTAAGCACATTATTATGCAATCAACTGGATAAAGATAATCCTTATCTTTTAATCTAGATAAGTGATCCTCAATGTTTTGTTCCTTTAAGCACATCATCATGCAATCAATCGGATTAAGATAATCCTTATCTTTTAATCTAGATTTGTGATCCTCAATGTTTTGTTCTTTTTTAATCCTGATTAGAGTAAACAATTGCTAATTATAATCTATTTGTTTTCGAATAAGAGAACCGAGTATTAACCCTTTTTTATCCTGATTAGAGTAAACAATTGCTAATTATAATCTATTTGTTTCCAGACAATCAAAATCCAATTGTTGTCGAACTTAATTAGCGGATCCTTTGTTCGAATAAAGGGAATTAATTATATTTGTAGATAATAATGTGTTTTGTAGAAATGTTTTTTTTTATAGTCTCTCATAACTCTTTTTAGAGTGGCTCATGTTGTTTTAAATATTATTGTTATTTTATTAATGTATAAATGTATGTCAATTTTGAGGTGAGACTCAAATAAAGTATTTGTCTTGTCTTGTCTTGTCTTGTAACGGAAGGAGAGACAGACTATTTTTATTTTTACAGGAAATACTCTACACAACAGATTTTTCTTTGTAAATTCTTGATATTTTTTTCTTTCTTTTCTCAATTAGTTTGTTTAAAAATAAAACACCTCGTTGTGTCATCTATCCTGGACCAAACTCATCAAGATATAGCTATCAAAATATTCAAATAGCTGGTATTAATGTTAATTCCTTACGTTATAAAACTGATTTAATTCATTCAGAACTAGGTGAATGTGATGTGATTTGTGTATCTGAAACAAAACTGAAAGCAAATGTTGGAAGCACTGATTTGGTAATGCCAAATTTTCATAATCCTGACTTATTCAGAAAAGACAGGTTAACTGACGGTGGAGGAGGAATTTTGATCTATGTAAGAGACAGTCTCCATTGTAAACGCCGTAGTGACTTAGAAATAGCTGAATTAGAATCAGTTTGTGTTGAAATTACAACAAAAACTGGTAGATTCTTAGTTGTATGTTTTTATAGACCTCCAAATGCACCAGTCACATCACTTGACCATTTTGAAAATTTATTAGATAATGTAATAGATACTGATAAAAATGTAATATTGCTTGGTGATTTAAACATAGATTTACTAAAAGCAAGTCCGACTAGTAGGATATCAAGAATCTGTGAAAGATATGGCATAGAAAATGTTGTTAAGGAACCTACTCGAATAACCTCCTCAACTGCAACACTCTTAGACCCTATATATATGAATAATCTTAGTTTACTAAGAAATAGTATGGTACTACCAAGTTTTTGTAGCGACCACTCTCCAACACTTATTGAGATTAATTTTTCCTCTGCTAGACAAAAAGCTTATTCAAAAGTAGTTTATGACTATGAGAGTGGTGACTATGCATCAGCAAACATGTATTTACAAAGAAAAAACTGGTGTGAATGCTTTAAAAATGTTCATGACATTAATAAGATAAATGGTCTAATTAACCAAGAAGTTCATCATGTCATGGACACATATATTCCCCAAAAAAAAGTATTGGTGAGACCCAGGGACAAACCTTGGATCACAACCAGTATTAAAGTTAAAATGCGAAAGCGTAACCGTGCTTACAAAAAAGCTAAATCAAGAAATTTAATTTCAGACTGGAAAAAATTTAAAGAACTTAGAAATGAAGTGATTGATCTAGTAAGAGAAGCTAAACGTCAGTACCTGATTAACTTGCATAATTCCCTAGTCGATAAATCAATCCCACCAGGGAAGTGGTGGAGAATAGCTAAGAGTGTTTGCAAATTTAAAAATAAAGAGAGTCAAAATTCTCCCATTAAGGTAAATGGAGAGATTCTTATTCACCCCATTGAGAAAGCAACAGCCATAAATGATTATTTTTGCTCAATATCTAGATTTGACACAGAACCTCAATTGCCTAATGTCCCACCTTTGGCACCATATGAGCTGTCTGACATAGTGATTACAGAGCAGGATGTAATTGACCATTTCCAAATTTTAAATATTAACAAACCAGCTGGACCTGACAAGCTACCTCCAAAATTTCTTAAGGCAATTTTCCCATCACTGGTTACACCTCTAACATTCATATTTAATAAAAGCTTACAATCAGGAACAGTTCCCAGTGATTGGAAATTGGCAAATGTATCAGCTATCTACAAGGGTAAAGGAGATCAGGACAATGTTTCAAACTACAGACCTATCTCTGTTACTAATTGTTTTAGCAAAATATTGGAGAAAATTATTTTTAAGTATTTACATAATTATATACATGATCATGCAATATTAACTGATCAACAGTCCGGGTTCCGAAACAAGGACTCTACTATAAATCAGTTACTTTTATTATATGATGAGATTGTAAAAAATCTTGACAAAGGAAAAGATGTCAGATTTATTTTTTGTGATGTGTCAAAGGCATTTGATCGTGTATGGCACATGGGACTTCTATATAAGTTAAGAAAATATGGAATAAAGGGTAATTTGCTTAACTGGTTCAAAAGTTATCTTTCTGATAGACAACAAAGGGTTGGAGTAAATGGGTTTTTTTCTAACTGGAATACTGTCAAGGCAGGAGTCCCTCAAGGATCCATCTTGGGCCCTTTTCTGTTTTTATTGTTTGTGAATGACATAGTAGATGCGGTTACAAACAAAATAAAACTGTTTGCAGATGATACTTGTCTATATTGTGTTGTACATGATGAGAGATCAGCAGCTGAATCCTTGGGTCAAGATCTAGAATCATTAGATCAATGGGCAGGGGAATGGGGTGTAACCTTCAATGCAGACAAAACAAAATCTATGTATTTTACAAGAAAAAGAAATATTGATGTCACATCACTATGCATGAATGATGCACCTCTAGAAAATGTCTCAGAACATAAACATCTTGGTATAACCTTATCTTCTAATGCCAAATGGTCTAGTCACATACAGGATATTTATTCAAAAGCTTGTAAACGTCTTAATATTATGAGATATTTAAAACATAAGATTGATAGACAGTCTCTTGAAAGACTTTATATTGCATTTATAAGGCCTATTTTAGAATATGGGAACATAATTTGGGACAACTGCACACAAGAAGAATCAGATCTAATTGAGTCTGTACAACAAGCTGCTGCCAGAATTGTAACTGGGCTTCGAAAGGGAACTCCTAGATGGAAATTATATAAGGAATTAGGTTGGGATTCCCTCCAGAATAGACGCCAGAAAAACAAATTATTGTTTCTTCATAAAACTATTTCTGGAGATATTCCTAATTATATTGCTGCTGATATCTTGTCATGTACAAACACTAATGACCAGTATGGTCTGAGAAAAAAAAGGGAATTTAAAACTCCTCAGTGTCGAACCACAGCCTATAAAAACAGTTTTATTCCACATACTCTTGAAAAGTGGAATTCACTTGATGGAGAAGTTAAAAATATTCTAAGCTTCACAGGATTTAAAAGAAAACTGAATGAGGACATAAGTCCTTGTCCTGTTTTCTTTTCCACTGGTTCACGTAAAGTTAATATAATCCACTGCCAATTAAGAAATGAGGCTAGTGATCTAAAAGATCATCTCTTCTGTGATCATTTGTCGGACAGCTCTATGTGTGCATGTGGAGATCCAGTAGAAGATAATTTTCATTTCTTTTATGTTTGTCCATATTACATTTATCAGAGATATGAGCTCTTTCGAAAAATAAGTAACTTTAAAAATGTCAATCTTGATGTCCTACTACAGGGTTGCTCAGACTTAAATATTGATGAAAACACAGAGATATTTACATATGTACAACAATATATTCATGAAACTGGAAGATTTTTATAATATTTCATGTGATATTATACTGTTTAGAATCCAGCCTATAACCACAGTGTACCACTCTTTAGTCTTAATTAAAGACAAACCTAACTTTTAACACAAAAAACAACCAATTGTGTTTAGCATCTTTTTGCAAATAAATTTATATATATTTTATTTTATTTTTTGTATTAGTAATTATATTTTCAAAAATCAAGAAATTAATAGTCATGTAATAAGATGGTACACTAAATTATTTATGTATTGCAAAAAAGGGCCAATCAATTCTTTTTATTCATATAAATAGAACAACTTTGTTGCAGTGAGCTTGTGAATTTGAGTAAAAATCACTTTATGATCTACTTGATTCCTAACCAACACTTATTATTTTGGTATAAAATTCGACATCACCTTCAGTAGGTCTTGCTTTAACTTTGTTAACATAGTTATTCATATATGTATACATAAAAAATACTTCAAGAAGTGGAGGAATTGCCTCCCTGACTCACTGCAACAACGTATGATCTATTACTTATCAGAAAATTATATACTATCATGCATGTTATTCAATCCATCTTGTATGGGAAAGGATTTGTATAGGCACTGCCTTTTGTCCAATCCCTTTGTTTAAATGTACATTTGATATTTGAACAATAAAATATTTTGAATTGAATTGAATTGAATTGTGTCATCTATATATAGTTTCTTAAAACACAAAATAATAACACATTTCATTTATTAATCATTTATTTAAAATATTCTAGATTGTATTTGTTTTTAGTTAAAACATTTAAATTGTAACCATGTTTTTCTCTTCTTTTTTATTGTGAATATACTGTTTATGTCTCGTTGAACATACCTTTTCTTTTGGGTTTCCAAATTAGTTTCTGTCTTTTTTTGTCTTTTTGTTCCTTTGGATGTATTTATTGTCACTATCTTCAATGTATCTCATCTGTTTCTTCTTTCTCCTTATTTTCTTCTTCTGTTTTCTTTTCTTTATAAGAGGTAGTCTCGAATCGCACTTTGTTTGTTTGTTCGACATTCCTAAACAAACAAAGTGGAATGCTAGTAGACTTCAGAAATTGGTAGAATTGATGTATACCAGCTGTTAGTTTTCTACGACCAATTGGAACTGTTGAATCACGTATCAAGTCAACGATATGAGTGTTTGAAATAACTTTTCCGTCAATGCATACTTCACCTTGTTCGTCCCACTTAATAGATGGTTGTTTTTGTAAGTAAAGCAAAAGTCGCAAGGCTTTGTCTTTATATTTAGATGGAATAGTGATATTGATTAACGATTGTAAATCATCAAGTAACGGTTTCTGGTCATAAGACAGATTGTGTTGGTCATTGTCTCGAGGTAGAGTGTCATTTAACACCACTTCCGCTTTCGGTTGATCTTCGTTTTGTTTTTGTAAGACAGCCTCGAATTTATGTTTAGGAATAAGAATCATTTCCTTCGTCATTTTAAATGAGCAAGCACAATCTTTACTACTATAGGAATGAGATTTGATCGATACTTTAAAAGAAGTCTCTTTCGGTGTAAACGTTGGGTGTCCTCGGCAGTGATTTTTACGAAGAACCGTTTTGTACTCCAACAGTTTCTTTTTATTTAACGGAGATAGTGTAACGACTCCATGTAAAATGTTGTATATACATTCTAGTAGGATCTAGAATTGTTCGTTATTCATCGTTTTTATATCATTGCGACTCTTTGCTGATCCCCAGCGGAAGCCAATAAGGATAGAAAATTAACGTGTCTAATCACTTGCTTACTCATAGCTTTTTAAGTATTATTTCGGAAGAAAAATCACACAGTTCTCTCCAATGAATATATTTGTTCTAAGTAAAGAGTGTTTGTCTGTGTGGGCACTCACATCAATCGTCAAGTATCCGTATTTTTTTTTTGGTGGCGAGTTCGTAGGCCGAAATATTTCACCTGGCCTGGTAAAATTTGTTTAGTAAGTACGGTTAACTGGTGTTGATCACGATGATTTTTCAGACAAATAATGTAAGATGCATTCAGGGAAATGGTGCGCATGAATTTACCCGGAGAATGATATAAATTCTGAGTAAGCATTAAAAGACTTATGTTTTGATGATGAGATTTTACCGTAAATAGATTTAAAACTTCCACATCGTTCACTGCTGTTGCGAGCAAATCGTCTAAAACCAGAAGCATATGTTCCCTTTTTTCTGAACATGTATCCACTTGAACAACAGATTGCAAAACTTTCTAGAAGAAAATTATTCAATTGTTGACGAACAGAACGGATTTCGAAAAGATCGATCATGTTTGGACCATGTCTATACATTAAACAGTATGATTCAAAATCGGAAGTCAACCTTTGTAACTTTTGTTGATTTGCAGAAAGCATTTGACCTCGTTGATCGCAACTTACTGCAGTACAAACTTAGATTGACTGGAATAGATGGTTACATGTACAATGCTATATCCAGTTTATATGTTAACACTGAGTCTTGTGTTCGTGTAAACGGATTCCAAACGAACTGGTTCCGTTGTGTAAATGGTGTCCGACAGGGAGACAACCTTTCGCCGACGCTTTTTTCGATCTTTATTAATGACTTAGCTGTTGAGATTAAAAAATTGAACATGGGTATCCCGGTAGAAAATGAAATAATCAGTATATTGTTGTACGCCGATGATATTGCTTTAGTGACTGAAAACGAACGCGATAGGCAAGTTGTTCTTGACGTACTTAATAAATGGTGTGAGAAATGGAGATTAAACGTAAATAGTGCAAAATCAAGTGTTATGCACTTCCGGAAAGGTCGAATTCCACGGACCAGTTCAACATTCAAAATTGGAAATGAACAACTACAAATCATTGAGCAATACAAGTACCTGGGCGTTATTTTTAGCGAGAAACTTAAGTATACTGCTGCAGCGGATGCATTTGCCAAAGCCGGTGGTAGAGCACTTGGTGCTGCTATTTCAAAAGTTCATTCATACAAAGAAATTGGATTTAAAACCTATGCAACTGTGTTTAACTTCTGTATCAGCCCTGTTTTAGATTATTGCTCTGGTGTTTGGGCTACAATACTTATCATGGCATTGATATGATACAAAACAGAGCAGTACGATATTTCTGTGCTTTACATCGGTTTGCACCCACTCTAGTAAACTTGGTTTAAGTAACCTCTATGAAACAAAACAAATAGTGGACATACAAGAAGCTAAAGAAAAACTTTCATGTTATACTGAAAGTGAATGGAAGTACAAATCTGCTTTATCACCGAAATTACGAACATTTGTGACGTTCAAAGAATATTACGAACTAGAACAGTATATTACATCAAATCTGTCTAATCAAGAACGATCGGCTCTTTCCCAATTAAGATGTGGGATTCTTCCTATACGCATTGAGACTGGAAGGTTCCGTAACGAAGCGCTACCAGACCGAATATGTATGTGTGAAAAGCAAGAGGTCAAAGATGAAAAACATTTTATGTTAAACTGTCCATGTTATGACAAACTTAGACAAAGGTTTCTACCTATGGCCGCATTAGACAATTTTAGTGACAATAGCGAAAAAGTTATCCATTTATTGAAATACTATCAAATTCAAACTGCAAAATTTGTAAATTCAGCTTTTATTCATAGAAAAAAACAACTTTACGTCTAATTCTGTATTTTTATTTTGTAAACTTTTACGTTTTCGGATATCATATTATATTGCTAAAGTGACATATAGGTCCAATGGGCCGGGTGTAAATATCAAATTGCTATGTATATAATTGTATAAATGTATGTTGTGATACACATGTCACTATAATAAATAATTACTTACTTACTTACTTGGACGTACTTCAGCACGGTGACGTAGCGTCAAGTGGAACCCATGCCCGTGTGACCCGTCAAATCTAATAACATCTAATAAGGACAGGTTGAAATATTTTTCAATCCTGACGATGCATATTCATAAATTCTTTTGGAAAAATCGACGAAAAACTTGATTTGAAAGCGTTCTTTTATTTATTTGCCCTCGTAAACAGTTTTGTTAAAATATCGTAATCGATAAATTCTTATCGTTAAAGAATGAGTCGGGTCACATTTCACCTTTTTACATCCAGGCGTGCTCAAGTTGCACTTTTTCTTCTCATTAAAAAAAAAATGATTTAATTTTAGCATCTATCTAAAGATTAGATTATTTACATATATGCACACACACACACAAACACACACATAGGAATAACTGTTTATTTAGTAAAAACAATTAATTCACATTTATATTCAACCAAACAGATCAGGCCGAGATCCATACCTTTATAAGTTTCAACAAATAATCACGTGCTGCTATATCTTTTAACGCAAATGCAAGTCTTACTTGTATTAACACATTTAAATTTACTAAGAAATATTATACATTATAATCTTGAAAATGTACTACAATGAGAATTCGGACAAATACACTTCTTCTGCCTTTCTATGTACTCCTTTAAGTTTAGGCCAAACAGCCTTCGCAACAGTCTTTTGTTATTTTTTTTCCGCTGTAAATAAAAAGTGTGATTGAATTTGCTGAAACTAAAAAAGAAATGCAATGTTATTTCAAAGAAAAACTAGAAAATTAAATCGAAACACAATTCACAATTTGTTTCTCCTAACTTTCAATGAAAACACAGTAAATTCTTAACTTTTCTTTTTACAAATGAATCATTTCAGAAATTAAAAAATTAAATCAATATATTTAACCCAATACATACGTTATGTGTTTGTTTGAAGTCTGGATCCTGTAGTTTGGTGGTTGTCGTTGGTTCATGTCTATCATACTTGTTGTTTTTCATAAATTATTTTGTTATGAGTTAAGCTGTTAGTTTTCTGGTTGAATCCTTCCACATTTTTCATGTCGGGGCTTTTTATAGCCGACTATAAGGTACAAGTGTTCGTTGTTGAAGGCCGTGAGATATATAGCATGTAATTTCTTACATACACTTTATTGGATCCTAATGGATAATTATTTTATTTGCTATCATACCACATCTCCACTGTTTATATTAAAAAAAAAAACAGCACCTACAAAATATGAATGATCGTTTTTCTGTTAATGAACTTACAAAATTTCACCCCAACAACAAATAAGACAATAGTTATAAGTAGTATAACAATATATTAATGTACTTAGGATAATATGGTTAAAAAAAACTTTTTTGCACAAAGTCGAATAGTGGTGACGTTACGCACGGTATTGGTGCCACTTATCGTTACACGACGTTCCCTAATAAAACGACGATTTTGACGTTGTTCCACGGAAAGTTTCAAACGTTAACCTTATATTCTACTCATGTGAAAATACCGCTTAAAGTAAAGAGATGTTCGAAGTTGCTTCTTTATACGGTTTTATTTTTTCAAGCCGGTGCAAATGCAAAATTCCATTGAATGAAAACAATATTTTAGATACATGAACAATTTTTAATTTTTGCGAAGAATTGTCTGCAACAATAGCACAAAATGACAATTTGATGTCTTGTAAAATGATTTAAATATATAAAAAGAGGATCTGGTATGATTGCCAATGAGACAACTCTCAACAAAAGATCAAAATGACACAGAAACTAACAACTATAGGTCACTGTACGGCCTTCAACAATCAGTTAATTATATTTCTTAAAATTAAGCAATGCTCTCTCTGCCAGAAGACGTCTCCTATCTTTGCTAGTAAAATTGTAAATATTTCGTTTCTTGTTTCTGTCTCTTTTCACCAATTACACGTTTATATATGTTTGTTGTAATTTGGTAATTTTTCTCCCTCAATTAATATTCAAATGCTTCTTGATTTGTCTTTGATTATGTGAAAGATGTAGGTAGTATATCGCAAGCTATTTTTTCTTTTCATAATCTTATTTTATCAACACTTTTATCCTGGGACTATTATACTAACGTTAATATAAAAGTCCAAGAATTTGGTTTTATTTAATTTTTCTTAAACAGTGACTTATAATTACATTATAATTCATATTATTTATTTTAACGTACAAGTAAGTCCACAATCTTAACATCAATCCCGATTTTATTGAAAATGTTAACTTTATCATTATTTCAAAAATCTCTAACAAAAAACTTTATAAAATGTGCATCATGTTTGAAAAAGAAATATGTGCTCTTATGCTGCCGTTGCCAACTTTCAATGATTTAAAGTTGGTCGGGGTCTAAATTATTTTTTTAAAAAGAAAACGTTTTCTTTGATTAAATTTTTTAAATCAGGATTGCTTTACCAGGCAAATAATTAAGAAAATTCATGTTATGTAGAAATTTACACATTTTGCACATAAATCAGGCCGTTAGTTTTCTCGTTTGAATTGTTTTACATTTGTCATTTCGGAGCTCAGTTTTCATAGATGACTATAAGGTATGGGTTTTGCTCATTGTTGTTTGCATATAGAAATTATTAATTGGTCTTATACGGCCGCATCTTCTACTTTATTGTGAAAATGAGAACCGTGATTTTTTTTTGTTTTTTCTTTCGGAAACATATTTTGCAAGCTATCCTTTCTTCTGATATTTTTTCACAAACTCAAGCTTCAAGAAAGGGTCGGCAATCAATACTATTTTTTTTTTAAATATTTGAAATTATAGAATTTGGCAAAGTATGGAAAACTTTTACACATACCAATACCTTAGCTACATCACAGATTACCAGCAGGTCGAAATCCGATTTTGAATAATACATTTTTTTTACTAGATGTGATTTTTTTAAGTAACTGCTATATGTCACATTTACATAGATTAGTGTTTTCTCAAGCGAACAACTATGGACCGTCAGGAATGCATTTCATGCATTTTTTATACTATACAATATGTTTGGTTCCGCGCTTCCATTTTCAACATATAACTGAGTATCGGTTTACACAAAATCTTCTTTGACATTCATCTGATTATTTTTATGTTTTCGGTTTCAATCTTTTTGGTTTCGTTTTTACATTGTTTTAAAAGTTTAATCAAAGTACTGAAGTACTGAACCTCGGATGACCGCAAGTTCTTGTGGATGGTCTCAGAAAAAAAATCACATTTCTATACCGGAAAACTGAGGTTTATGTACAGAGATATATTTTTTCTGAGACAAGTTCGTGCGTGGATGATGAATAAATTACAAGGAATTCAACTTCACTGCTTTAATATCTATTATATTGTGGTGATACAAATACGTATACTCTGGTTTGTTGTTATATATTATATTTATAATTGAATATAGTAGTTACATGTATGTATAATTTTCATCCAATTGTATATCATTCTATTCTACGATTCTAATAAAAGTGCAGTACAAGTGCATGGTGGACACTCTTCTATAACAATTCGATTTTTCCAATAGATTGGATTTGAGTAGACATTCATATTTTCCAAAAAAAAAACTTTCTTGTGATATTCGTCCGCATGCGTTACACAATTTTTCTGTACGTGTGCATTTTTCAAAGCATATAAATATTTGTAACGACATAATATTTTCGCATTTTTCAAAGCATATAAATATTTGTAACGACATAATATTTTCGTATTATAAATTTCAGAATCTGTTCTAATGAGTATTCATTGAAGAAGTGAATTTATAACAAGCGATAAGAAATGTTATTTTGCACTCGATGATAACCGCATATTTATACGATCGGTTACCAGTCAAAAACGAAAGTTAAATCTCTATGACAACAATACATCGGAATGCCCTCACGGTCATCGTGATGTAAAAATTAAAATCCAAGCTGTTTTGTGGCGTTCTGCGAAGAAAAAAAAAGATCTACTTTACACCGCAGATTGATTGGTTGATTTTTTTTTCTATAATGAGTTGGGAGTGTCTGTAAATTAATATACCTTGGAGCTAGCTGCTTCATGTTTGTGTGCCATCCATCATATATGTCGGACAACTACTCTCTCACTCTCTCTCTTTCGTTCTTTCTCAAATTATGGTAAAAGAAAAATTTCAATTTCAATATACTAGTTTCATCACATGCCTATGTACCAGGTACAATACTTCTAAATGTAATAACCTTATTTTTCAAACACATATTGCTAGGTAGATGACTAGGAATTGTTCTACTCACAGTAGATAAAAAAAAAAATGATCGTTAGCTATACTGAAATATTTATGACACAAGTATTTCTCTGATAAAAAGTTTTGTTAAATGAGTCGATGCGACAAAAAAAAATGATTGCACGTTTTACTGAAATGTTTACGATTAAGGTGTACTTTTTCTTATAAATTTTTTGTGAGAATTTTCATTCATGTGTTTAGCTTCGAATCTTTTGATAGCAACGCTAGGAATTACAGATATCTATCTGGCTTAGGAGGATAATTAAGAAGATCTCACTTTTGATCGCATTTTCTTTTTCAATGTATCTTGCTTTTATAAAGTGGGATTGTGGTCATTAGTAAGTTATCTCTTTGTTATACCTCCGGGGCTTTGTCTTTATGACGTATCCGAGTTAAATATTTCGACATCTTATATCCTTGAAACAATGCAGATCTATATGATAATGCTTACACATATTAAACGAGAACTTTATTTTATATAGATCAGACCACATCATGAAATTATTTTATGCCAAATATGCAAAAAAATTCGTATACAGTTTAACGTTATTATAACGCGAACGTCAAATTACGGTTACGGGGACATTTCATTGGACATCTTAGATCCTTTCGGATTTTTTAACTGCAACTCAAACAAAAGTACATATCATATCATTTTAAAGGAAATTAAATGTATTTTCCATTCATATCAGTTAACAGGTGTTAAAAAATTGAGATATAGTAGAATTTCGTTTGATAAAAAGCTTCTGAATTATTCTTTGTGTTATTTTGTCAATCGGGACATTTTATTGGACACGGGGAAAATGACGATATTTTTAAAATAAGACCGCAGTTACTTAATTATGTCTTCAGATAGCTTCTTCGGGACATGTATAATTTTTCTGATATTATTAAAATCCATTTTCGTCCGTAATATCTTATGAAAGTGAAGACAGAAAAAAAAATTACGGGTTGAGCTGCTAATTGGGACATTTTTTCTCTTTTTTATTTAAACTCTTTTGACGATCTTCCTTCCCTTAAAGTTAAAAACATCTGTTACTTCATTTTAAGTTAAATGTATACAAAACAATTGCAAAATTTTTAACCATTCTACTTACTAATGAATCCGCACTGGGATTTTAAAGACTCACATAAAACAAAATTGTAACAGCGGGACACCCTTGAAATGACGTTATAGGCATCGAAATGAGCAAAGTTTTTCATTAAAAAATAGACAAAGCACAAAATTATCTATGTTATTGATTTCTGTAGTTTATTTCCTTTCGAATGATATGCATAACATGGATATTTATTGTATAGGATAAGAGCTTGAATTTGAATAACCCGCCTTCTAACCCATATTTCCAAAGTGACACCAATATCGTGCGCAACGTCATTACGCAACGACTACTTCTGAACGTAACTAACGGCATATATTTTATAATATTTGATATATAGTTTATTTTGTATATTTTTAAGTCTGTAAAGCTTTGATATTTACAAAATATCGTCATTTGATATTATATAAACAATGATTAATTTCATCTTAAAATTACTATATATTGCAAGACGTCGTACAGACAAAAGTTGTTTTTGCAATTCGCCGTACAATTAACAAACAATGTTTTTGTCCTTATTCTTTAAAAAAACATCTTTTTGGTAACAAATTTCAGTAACTATGATGCCACACTATAATAATCTAAAAACATGTCAGGAAAAATAATGAAAAACAGTTCAATATCTTGACAATGGGGCGACAGAGGACGATCGACCTCGAAGTTTTCCGGTACTAAGTGGCAAGTTTTGGAGTATAACACCAAATCTTGTCTTATCGGCCTAATAATTTAAAGAATTATATATCAGAAAATCATTTCTTAAGCGGCACCCTCATTAAATGAGTGGAAATGCTTTAAATTGAATGAAATCTTAACTTGTTTACTGTTTTTTTTCTTTTTCTCTCCGCTTCGTTTAGTACCCAATTTCCGGTGGCGATGATGCACAGTAAGATATGGATAAATGAATTTAACATGCAAAAGTAATAGACCTGTAGGAGGGTTTAGTATCTAGACTGACCAGCATAATTCTTTTTTTTTGGGGGAAATACATTCTGATATCATTTCTTACAATATAAAAAGAGAAGATGTGGTATGATTGCCAATGAAATTACTTTCCACAAGATACCAAATGGCATAGAAATGATAATTCACCGTATGGCCTTCAACAATGAACAAAATACATACCGCATAGTCAGTTTTAAAAGGTATCATAATGACAAATATTTAAAATTCAAACGAAAAAAATCAACGGCATGATTTATAGAAAATAAGTAACGAAATACAAATATGATATACATATGACAATGACATATACGATAAACGTATCCGACGAGACTCATTAAGGAGGTTCGCTACTCTGTTAAAAAATAACAGGCTTTTTAAAAGACTGTTATAAATTCATAGTATATAAATAAAAAAACTAAAAAAGGAGAAAACAAGAGTGCACACGCTGAATTGTCTCGCCTTCTATACTAATCATTGATATTATGTTGATAGTCCTAGGTATAAAGCTAAGCTTTACTACAACTGTCACATAAACTTAACATTAACCAAGATAACTAAACAAAGACCAATGAACCTTGAAAATGAGGTCAAGGTCAGATGAAACATGCCAGGCAGACATGTACAGCTAACAATGCTTCTATACAACATATATAGTTGACCCATTACTTATAGTTTAAGAAAAATAGACCAAAACACAAAAACTTAACACTGTGCAATGAACCGTGAAAATGAGGTCAGGGTCAAATGAAACCTGCGTGACTGACATAAAGATCATAAAATATTTCCATACACCAAATATAGTTGACCTATGGCATATAGTATTAGATAAAAAGCCCAAAACTCAAAAACTTAACTTTGACCACTGAACCATAAAAATGAGGTCAGGGTCACATGACATCTGCCCGCTAGATATTACACCTTACAATCATTCCATACAACAAATATAGTAGACCTATTGCATATAGTATGAGAAAAACAGACCAAAACACAAAAATTAAATATAACCACTGAACCATGAAAATGAGGTCAAGGTCAGATGACACCTACCAGTTGGACATGTACACCTTACAGTCCTCCCATACACCGAATATACTAGCCCTATTGCTTATAGTATCTGAGATATGGACTTGACCACCAAAACTTAACCTTGTTCACTGATCCATGAAATGAGGTCGAGTTTAAGTGAAAACTGTCTGACAGACATGAGGACCTTGCAAGGTACGCACATATCAAATATAGTTATCCTATTACTTATAATAAGAGAGAATTCAACATTACAAAAAATTTGAACTTTTTTTTCAAGTGGTCACTGAACCATGAAAATGAGGTCAAGGACATTGGACATGTGACTGACGGAAACTTCGTAACATGAAGCATCTATATACAAAGTATGAAGTATCCAGGTCTTCTACCTTCTAAAATATAAAGCTTTTAAGAAGTGAGCTAACGCCGCCGCCACCGGATCACTATCCCTATGTCGAGCTTTCTGCAACAAAAGTTGCAGGCTCGACAAAAATGGGGGGTCCGTGTGCTTGTTTTCGAGATATAAGCCATTGAAAATTTGGCAGGAAATAATTCTCTCTAGATTTTTCTAACATTTAACATTGGTACCTTTTTTGTTTAAAACACTATGAAAAAATAACAAGGATTTTATAAGAATTTAAAATATGGCTTTTTAAACTAAATGTAATAAAAATATGAAAAGAAAAGTAGGGGTTAGTGGGCAAATTTTTGTATTGTCAATACATGGATAAAACCAGAGGATACCGAAAATCTGGCAAAAATAAAAAAAATAGAGGAGCAAACATCCTTAAAAGACAACATCTTATACATGTTTGAATCAATGCTATCTCAGTCACATAATCATGTACATCCGTCGTTCATTTTTTTTTTAAAGTTCATGCTTCAGTAATTTTTTTTTTCTATTTTGATTTTCAAACAATAAATAAAAAGATACATATTTGTCAACTGGTACATTGTAGAGCTGCGAGTTATTGTATTCAATAGAACATCTGACGACAATAGTCGGTCACTTTCCAATCGTTGCACTTCATGAAACATAAGAATTAACCAAGTGTACCCCCTTATAGAAGCTAATAACGTATACTGACCGATTCTTTGGATTAGCATAGACTGTTGGGCTACGTACTAGTCTCCATCTAAGATTGCATATATCAAACGAAGGATCAACAACAACTTGTCTGTGCATACAGTGACTGTAACCTTCGAAATACAGCTGCTGTTACCCCCAAAAAGAACCTCAATACTTTGACTGATGACCTTGTGATCCAATTTGCTCTCTGAAAACTGGGGCACATGGTCCGAGACCACAATTGTCGTCCCTTGATTTTCGTACAAATAGTGTTGACAGTGGGTTACTTGCCATTAATTTTTATACCTCTTCCAAATTTATTTCTCCATGTTTAATGTCTCAAATTGAAAGTAGGGTGTGAAATTACACTGTAAAAAAACTGTAAAAAAATTGTGGTCCAGAATTTTAAAGGAAAGTAGTGATTTGGTCCAGCTGAAAAAGGTTTAAAATTAGCACTTCGGGAGCTGTCATTAGATTTCAAGACGCCCTAAACATAAAATTGTCCATATTTTGAGTCAGAGCTGATGAAGTTTTCTATAATTTTTATATAATTTGCCCCAAAAGGCGTACAACACACTGTAAAAGTTTCTTTGAGAAAGCGCAGGTGGGATTTTTTTTTATTTTCATTTATGTTCTAAAAAAAAATGCACTACGAAATAATGGTCTCGGACCACATGCATTGAAATCATTGTGAACGGTTGCAATGATTACGCCAATCAAAGACTAATTCAAAGAACCACAATATGACCAACATTACTCTATTATTTCTCATTGCTAGCGTGTGCCGACAGCCATTGCTTTCCCAGAATGAAAAATGTAAGGCAAGAATTGTCTTTAGAAATTGCAATAAAAGGCGAAGACATTCAAAATATGTTTACACTAAAGTAGAAGAAAATGAGAGAAAACAGAAAAAAATTATGTTTTACGCAACCGATTACATAACAAAAATATCTCCATGAGTATTGAGTTACTGACTTATTATAAAAAAACCTTTTGAAAGAGATCAGAAAAAAACAGCCAGAAATGAGGGACAAGATAATGGTTGCAAACGTGTATGTCACAGCAGTGGTACAACAGTTGCACACAAAAAGTGAATTAGCAATTGTTTACTCTAATCAGGATTTAAAAAGAACAAAACATTGAAGATCACAAATCTAGATTAAAAGTTAAAGGATTATCTTAATCCGATTGATTGCATGATGATGTGCTTAAAGGAACAAAACATTGAGGATCACTAATCTAGATTAAAAGAAGGATTATCTTTATCCGATTGATTGCATAATAATGTGCTTAAAGTTGCATCATAAGCTGCTTTAAATCGTACCATAAGCTGGATTACGAAGATTAGAGGGGATTAGAGGCTCCTTACTTTTACTTGAGGAGTCCGGTCTCATAACACATTACTTTGGCAATTTTCGGTAATTTACGATTTTGGACAAGGGAGTAATATAAATGAATGTGACTGTTATCCTATCTCTTTAGTAAGATTTGAAGCTGATAGAAATACTGTACTACTGTTGACCTTTGCTGGACAGATATTTGTTTTGCCATTTTTGTGTCGTCAAGTTGCAATCTAATTCGGGTATTTTCATTACTACAAGTTCTTTCTTCAAAATAGATTGTTGTTTGGTGTTTTTCTTCTTCCGACCTTGTACTTTACTAAAGACGCTTTAATCATCGCTGTTATCCAATTTTGCGCTGTTGTCACCTCAACACACTAGTTTTTTTTCTACATGGGAAAACATCCAAGGCCAAATCAGATGAATGTATACCAACATCCATCCTTCACAAAGACCTTCTTAAGATCTATTTTCAAAGAAACAAACCTCATAAGTGTTATGATTTTTTTTTGTTAAACGAAGCAGTCAGCAGTTTTTCATACAAATTAGGGATGACAGAATAATTTTATTTCCGGTTTTTTGTCCAATAGAAGCTTTTTCATGTGAATAACCTAGCAGACGACGACCTTTTTGCAGCTATTTATTGACAAAAGTCATAAATGAAACCTTTTGGAGTTAATGCAAATTAATGTTCACTTCCGTCTACATTCAAACATCAAAACAATCAAATGAAATAAAATGATTCGTTCTTCAGATATAAACTTGATCAAAATATAAAGTTCTAGTCACTTACATGCTGATGATGCGATAAAGTATCAAGATAATATAGTGATAAAGCAACAAGTAGTTTTGGAATTCTTTTTTTTCGGCCTTGTATCCAGTTTTTTTTTTTTATTAATACTATCATTGTATTAATACATCAGATACTTTCTTGCTAGGCTTAGCTATGTTTTCCATTGAAATAAACATACTAATTTAACCCTGCCACTGACATTTTGTACGTGCCTGTCGCAAGTCAAGAGCCTGTAATTAAATGATTGTCGTTTGTTGCTGTATATCATATTTGTATTCCGTTACTTATTTTCTATAAATCATGCCGTTGATTTTTTCGTTTGAATTTTAAATATTTGTCATTATGATACCTTTTAAAGCTGACTATACGGTATGTATTTGGTCATTGTTGAAGGCCATACGGTGAATTATCGATTTCTATACCATTTGGTATCTTCTGGAAAGTAATTTCATTGGCAATCATACCACATCTTCTCATTTTTATATTGTAAGAAATGATATCAGAATGTATTTCCCCAAAAAATTGCGAATTATTCTGGTCAGTCTAGATACTAAACCCTCCTACAGGTCTATTACGTAGTTTTACTTTTGCATGCTAAATTCATTTATCCATATCTCACTGCGTATCATCGCCACCGGAAATTGGGTCCTAAACGAAGCGGAGAGAAAAAGAAAAAAAAGTAAACAAGTTAAGATTTCATTCAATTTAAAGCATTTCCACTCATTTAATGAGGGTGCCGCTTAAGAAATGATTTTCTGATATAATTCTTTAAATTATTAGGCCGATAATACAAGATTTGATGTTATACTCCAAAACTTGCAACTTAGTACCGGAAAACTTCGAGGTCGATCGTCCTCTGTCGCCCCATTGTCAAAATATTGAACTGTTTTTCATTATTTTTCCTGACATGTTTTTAGATTATTATAGTGTGGCATCATAGTTACTGAAATTTGTTATCAAAAAGATGTTTTTTAAAGAATATGGACAAAAACATTGTTTGTTAATTGTACGGCGAATTGCAAGACGTTGTACGGCGAATTGTAAAAACAACTTTTGTCTGTACGACGTCTTACAAAATATAGTAATTTTAAGATGAAATTAATCACTGTTTATATAATATCAAATGACGATATTTTGTAAATATCAAAGCTTTACAGACTTACAAATATACAAAATAAACTATATATCAAATATCATAAAATATATGCCGTTAGTTCCGTTAAGAAGTAGTCGTTGCGTACCACTATTCGACTTTGTGCAAAAAGGTTTTTTTTAACCATTTTATCCTAAATACATAAAATATATTGTTATACTACTTATAACTGTTGTCTTATTTGTTGTTGGTGTGAAATTTTGTAAATTCATTAACAGAAAGACGATCATTCATATTTTGTAGGTGCTGTTTTTTTTTAAATATAAATAGTGGAGATGTGGTATGATAGCAAATAAAATAATTATCCATTAGGATCAAATAAAGTGTATGTAAGTAATTACATGTCATATATATCACGGCCTTCAACAACGAAAACTTGTACCTTATAGTCGGCTATAAAAAGTCCCGACATGAAAAATGTGGAAGGATTCAACCAGAAAACTAACAGCTTAACTCATAACAAAATAATTTATGAAAAACAACAAGTATGATAGACATGAACCAACGACAACCACCAAACTACAGACTTCGGACAGACACATAAAGTATGTGCTGGGTTAAATACATTGGTTTATTTTTTTAATTTCTGAAATGATTCATTTGTAAAAAGAAAAGTTCAGAATTTACTTTGTTTTCATTGAAAGTTAGGAGAAACAAATCGTGAATTGTGTTATGAATTAATTTTCTAGTTTTTCTTTGAAATAACATTGCATTTCTTTTTTAGTTTCAGCAAATTCAATCACACTTTTTATTTACAGCGGAAAAAAATAACAAAAAACTGTTGCGAAGGCTGTTTGGCCTAAACTTAAAGGAGTACATAGAAAGGCAGAAGGAGTGTATTTGTCCGAATTCTCATTGTAGTACATTTTCAATATTATATAATGTATAATATTTCTCAGTAAATTTAAATGTGTTAATACAAGTAAGACTTGCATTTGCGTTAAAAGATATAGCAGCACGTGATTATTTGTTGAAACTTATAAAGGTATGGATCTCGGCCTGATCTGTTTGGTTGAATATAAATGTGAATTAATTGTTTTTACTAAATTAACAGTTATTCCTATGTGTGTGTGTGTATATGTGTAAATAATATAATCTTTAGATAGATGCTAAAATTAAAATCATTTTTTAATGAGAAGAAAAAGTGCAACTTAAGCACGTCTGGATGTAAGAAGGTGTTATGTGACCCGACTCATTCTTTAACGATAAGAATTTACTGATTACGATATTTTAACAAAACTGTTTACGAGGGCAAATAAATAAAAGAACGCTTTCAAATCAAGTTTTTCGTCGATTTTTCCAAAAGAATTTATGAATATGCATCGTCAGGATTGAAAAATATTTCAACCTGTCCTTATTAGAGGTCGGTCATTTACAAACGTATCGACCGTATCGTATACGTTGACGTATCCGCATCTGCAGTTGTACGACTTTGCCCCCCGCAGAGCTATAGAAAAACAGTACATTAACGGGTGTTACACGGACTCTTTTTAGACGATACACGGACTCTTTTTACTTGTTACACGGACACTTTTTATGAATAGAATCACTCGTGCATGATCAGTGAGTTCATGGGCACTTTAACTTTCAATTAGATTTGAACTTTTTGGTTCACCGACTTATTTCCTGTCTTTTTATTGAACAAAATATTTACGTTAGCATCAATATCTTTTTTCAAACATTTCCAGTTAAATACTATTCACATCAGTACACTTTAACTTCAATAGTGGGGGGGGGGGGGTATGGTTTTCTCCTAAAATAGCTATTTTGATCCCAAATTTTATGAGAAAAAAATCATTATGGTCAAGCAGATGACAAATTAATGTTTTGAATGATTCCTGATTTTTCAAATACCGTTAATAGTGCTCATTGGCGGATCCAAAAGGGGGGGGGGCGGGGGTTGTTGTTGTTGGAACCCCACTTTTTTGTTGGCGGAACCCCACTTTTTTGTTGGCCGATCAATGCATTTGAATTGGGACATATAGTTGGAACCTCCCTTTTTAAAATGACTGGATCCGCCCCTGGTGCTAATTTAAACAAAAACATTTTGGTGATGGCGTTGAAAAGTAAATAGTTATATACTAAAATAAGAACATACCGCCCCCTTTATGAAGCAAAATATTCGGTCAATAAATGTTTTCTTCAATATATGGACATGAATAGTATTTTGGACAATGCTGAAAGTAAAGAAAGGATGATACTGACGTGAACATTTCAATAAAAATAAGACAGGAAATAAGTAAATAAAAATCAAATCTAATATCAAAAGATAAAATCCCTATCAACTCACCAATGCACGATTGATCCTATAAACAAAAAGTGTTCATGTAATACACGTCCAAATAAGAAGCAAATCTAGAAGAAAATCATTCAACTTATGTCATCAATTTTGGGCGGTAAGCTGCGATTGGATCATATAGTAACACGTGTTTAATCCCGATCAACACTTGGAGATCTAGAGACGAGCATGAATTTTAAAAAAAAATCAAAGTATATTACTGAATATATATAATATTAAGACAAAATCCATTTTTTTCATAAATATTTCATTCACTAATGAAGTAGGAAATTCATTCTTTTGATAACTTTATATTGTTATCGAATTTATATCAGTGGCGGATCCATGTCTAAATCCAGAACAAAACAGGGGGGGGGGGTCCAACTTTATGTCCCCATTTAAATGCATTGATCTTTAAAAAAAGGGTTGTTCCAACCCCCGGGACCCCCACCACTGCATATTAAATTCATGTATTTGGCAACAAACGCGCGATTTTTACGATTTTTTTTTAAGGGGGAATGGGGAGATTGAATGGCTCATCCTGCATTTTTCATCAAAAATAAAGATCACAGCCTGTGTATTTTAAAATGAATTAGCATCCCCCCCGTCCACCTCCCGCTTTCCGTTGTATTCATAAAAATCAAACGTTATCTTACTTACCACTAAAATATTCCTTAATATATTACTTTTTTACGAAGTTGCATTTTAAAAAGACTTAAATGTGTACAACATTTATCTTTTACTTGAAACGGTTCTTTTTTTTTTTTTTTTTTATCAAATTATTAGATTCCTGATTTTTTTCTTGAAAAAAAATCTCGGTTGAAGGGAAATGAAAAAAAAATGTGTTTATACTATAACTTACATTTACTGCTTTATGGCTATCCAAGTTTCTCAAATGTTTAGTCTTGCTTAAAGTATTATTACTTGAAACGTCGTACAAGTCAGATAAAAAACAAAAGTAACAAAAGAAACAGGCCGGTTACAACCAGCCGAATAGTTTTTCTACACTTGTAGTCAGGTCAAGGTCCTCGGCTATCGCCTCGGACCTTGACCTGACTACTCGTGCAGAAAAACTATCCGGCAACGGTTGTTACCGGCCTGTTTCTTTGTTACCTTTGTATTTTATCTAATACATATATCAAAAAATATTATGTGATCCCGAGCTTAAGAATATTATACGTTTTGCTTATTTTTTTTTTACTAGTTGAAATCCGTGTTACAAACAATCAAACATTCACTTTCAATATTTGCGATAGTGGTGTTTTGTAAAAAAAAATAAGGGGGCCTATCAACTATTTTTACACCATGACCTTAAAAAAGAGCCAATGGAGGGCAGATTCACGAATATCGTACAAAAACTTTCAATAATATATTATATTTAAAAAATATATGAAGATCTTACATGCATAAACAAAAAAACAAATCAAATGTACTAATGATATACATGTAAGGAAGTCGAACTTTGAATATTGTTCATTTGCGACTTTATCATAAAAGGTAATAGAAACACGAGTTGTCTTCATATGTCATATAAATACATTTAAAAAACACGTACTGAGTATCACTCTATTTGTCAAATGATTCGCAATGACCATAAGAGGGTTTACGGAGGACCTAAATGCCACAATACGCGTAAAAATGAGGAAATAGCCATTTTGAATAATGAAATGGATATTTTGAAACCCTTCAGCCCCTAATTACAGATATATTATACCTCAATCGAAAGCTTATCAAGAGAGAAACAAAAGGTATATAGTCAATATGTTCCGCAAAGGATATTACAGGAGTAACAAAGGACTTTTAAAAATATTGAATTACGCGTACAAATAAAGAAATAGCCAATTTTGAATAATGAAATGGATATTTTGAATAATGGAATTGACTGGCAGGACCCTTCAGTCCCTAATTACAGATATATATTATACCTCGTTCGAAAGCTTATTGAGAGAGGAAAAAAAGGTATATAGTCAATATGTTCCGCAACGCATATTACAGGAGTAACGTGGACTTAAATATCGAAATACGCGTGAACATTGAGAAATAACTTATTTGGAATAATGGAATGGACTGCTGCAACCCGTCAGCTCCTAATTAAGGAAAAAAATATACACTAAATTAAAACTTATGGATAGAGGAATAAACTGAGTATAATTGATATGTGCCGCAATGACCATTACAGAGGTTACACAGGACATAAATGCCACAATACGCCTGAAAATTAAGAAATAGCCAATTTTGAATAATGAAATGGATATTTTGAATAATGGAATTGACTGGTAGGACCCTTCATATATTATACCTCAATCGAAAGCTTATTAAGAGAGGAACAAAAGGTATACAGTCAATATGTTTTGCAACGCATATTAGCGGAGTAACGACAGATTTAAATATCGAAATACGCGTGAACATTGAGAAATATCCAATTTTGAATTATGAAATGGACTGGCAGGACCCTTCAGCCCCTAATTACAGATATATATTATACCTCAATCGAAAGCTTATCAAGAGAGGAACAAAAGGTATATAGTCAATATCTTCCGCAACGCATATTAGATATGTAACGAAGGACTTAAATATCTAAATACGCGTGAAAATTGAGAAATAGTCAATTTTAAATAATGGAATGGACTGCTATGACCCTTTAGCCCTAATTACAGATATATATTATACCTCAATTGAAAGCTTATCAAGAGAGAAACAAAAGGTATATAGTCAATATGTCCCGCAACGCCTATTAGATATGTAACGAAGGACTTAAATATCGAAATACGTGTGAACATTGAGAAATAGTCAATTTTGAATAATGAAATGGATATTTTGAATAATGGAATGGCCTGCTATGACCCTTCAGCCCCTAATTACAGATATATATTATACCTCAATGGAAAGCTTATTAAGAGAAGAACAAAAGGTATACAGTCAATATGTTCCGCAACGCATATTAGAGGAGTAACGAAGGACTTAAATATCGAAATTCGCGTGAATATTGAGAAATAGCCAATTTTGAAAAATGAAATGGATATTTTGAATAATGGAATGGACTGCTATGACCCTTCTGCCCCTAATTACAGATATATATTTTACCTCAATCGAAAGCTTATCAAAAAAGGAACAAAAGATATATAGTCAATATGTTCTGTAACGCATATTAGAGGAGTAACGAAAGACTAAAATATCGAAATACGCGTGAACATTGAGAAATATCCAAATTTTAATAATGAAATAAATATTTTGAATAATGAAATAAAATGGCAGGACCCTTCAGCCCCTAATAACATATTTTGAATAATGGAATTGATTGCTGCGACCCTTTAGCTCCTAATTATTGATATACCTTATACCTCATTCATTCCTCTACTAATAAGCTTTCAAATAAGGTATAAGGTTTATCTATAATAAGGGACTAAAGGGTCACAGCAGTCCATTCCATTATTCAAAATATCCATTTCATTATTCAAAATTGGCTATTTCTTAATTTTTATGCGTATTTTGGCATTTAGGTCCTCCGTAACCCCTCTAATGGTCATTGTGGCACATATCGTTAATACTCAGGTTATTCCTCTATCAGTAAGCTTTAATTTGGTGTATAAGTTTTGCCTTGATTAGGAACTGAAGGGTTGCAACAGTCCATTCCATTATTCAATAAGCTATTTCTTCATGTTCAAGCGTATTTCGATATTTAGGTCCTTCGTTTCTCCTCTAATATTCGTTGCGGAACATATTGACTATACACATTTTGTTCTTCTTGTTATAAGCTTTCGAATGAGGTATAAGGTTTATCTATAATAAGGGGATAAAGGGTCACAGCAGTCTATTCCATTATTCAAAATATCCATTTCATTATTCAAAATTGGCTATTTTTTAATTTTTACGCGTATTTTGGCATTTAGGTCCTCCGTAACCCCTCTAATGGTCATTGCGGCACAATCGACTTGTTTTATCTATTATCTATTCAAGGATGAAGAATAGCAAAGGTCCAGTGAAAATTAAAAAAGAAAGACCACGTAGAGTATTTCAATTTTGAAAAATATGTTTTGGTATTCAAGTCGTCTGGACATACATTGAACCAAGGAATTTCTGTTAAAAATAGTTTAAATAGTGGGAAATCCCCCTAGTTTATCCTCCGAATCTAGGAACTAGATAAATATATCAACTAGGAACTAGATAAATATATCAAATTAAAATTTAAAGAGTGTTTTTATTTATTTTTTCTGATATTAATTTGAATATTAATTTTGTTAGATAACACCAAAAAGACGAATTTAGAAATACGGGATATAGCTATAGTGTCTTTATTTATTTTTAATTCACTATTCACCGCTTCAAGTTGAATAGTGAAACATAAACTATTTCATTATTCATTATTCATTTTTTAAATATTGAATAGTGAATAGTGAACTATTTCATTATTCATTATTGAATTTTGAATAATGAACTATGAATAATGGACGTATTTCAGCGTGGTCGCTTCGTCAGGGGCATAAAAACAGGACAGTGAAACAGTGACATGCCTTTTCGAAAATAACAAAATTTACCTCCTTTTGTATATGTCGTATTCAAATTGTATACATCTCATCTGGTATGTAAAAGATGTAATAGGACTGTGTTCAAGCCTTATATTGTGTACACATCTTAAATGCTGCCATGCGAATGGTATTTTTATCAAATTCATAATTATAATTATATTTGAATAATTTAATTTTGGATGTAACGCGTCTTCTGATTGGCTGACGTTATTTTGTTATGAGCCCATAGACATAATTTAGTCATGTGACCGTGACGTCATCAACGTTTTTTCATAGTTTTCTACGGTTTAAAATGGAACTTAGATTTAAATTATAAGAAATGACTGTAATATTTTTTCTGTCTATTCGAAATAACTTTAAAAATGTGGTGCACACTGTTAAATACCCGCTACGCGCGTTATTCAGTGTGCACCACATTTTTTATGTTATTTCGAATAGACAGAAAAAATATTACAGTCATTCCTTAAATGTATTTTAAAATTAGCAAGTTGCTATACATTTGAAAACAAGTTGCCATACAGTAAATTTGTCAACACGAGCAAGTTGCCATACCCTAGACTTTATTTTTTATGGTCTATTTTCTTTTAAAAACATCTTTTGACAACAAATTTCTGTAAATTTGATGCCACACTATAATAATCTAAAAACGTGTTAGAAAAAATAATGAAAAACAGGTTAATATCTTGGCTATTGGGCGGCAAAGGACGATCGAACTCGACATTTTCCGGTACTAAGTGGCTCGTTTTGGAATATTGCACCAAATATTGTCTTAATTTTGCATTTATCGGCCTAATAATTTAAAGAATTATATATCAGAAAATCATTTCTTAAGCGGCACCCTCATCAAATGAGATGAAATGCTTTAAATTGAAAGAAATCTTAACTTGTTTACTTTTTTTTTCTATTTGTCTGCTCTTCGTTAGTACCCAATTTCCGATGGCGATGATACACAGTGTATCTGTTCCTACAGTAATGAAGCAATATAACAACAAACCTTCTAATTGCTATTAAAAAAAAAATACCCGTTTGATTTTGACAGCACGCAACCCATGTCTTAGGTAAGACGTTTACTTTCAATTCATAACTTATTGGCTTTGTCTTTAATTGAGTACTAATGATAACAATAAGCATCGTGATTATACATAAAAGATGATGACATTTTGGTATTTAACAGACTAAGGTAGCAATACACTAGGATCTCGGTATTGCATTCTGGACCCGGTAGCTTTTTCATAATTGAAAAATAAAATTGTTTTCTATAGATAGCTGAAGGATAATATAGCCTTCAATGTAGGTTGGCATGAACATTAAGATTGTTTTGTTGTTGTTGGTTTTTTTTTTTTTTTTTTTGAGGGGGGGGGGGGGGGGAGGGATATGTTTACGGACTATTTTCTTGATAACAGTTCGTATTTTCATATATTCATAGATTCAGAACTTATTGCAAAAATTGCAAAACAACACCTTCTCAAATGATCTTTTAGATGCAATTTTACGAATAAAAAAATAAAAATTATAATAGGACTTGATTTTTATTTTATTTCTTGATGGCTCCAAGTGAATAGTTTCAAAAAAGATATCGCTCCAAGGAGTCGAAAAATTACTTTTGGCCAAATTGAAATAGTTTTAAAAATAAAAACATGCTAAACTAATATATCGTTTGTTTGTATTTATTATAAACTTATAGTCCAGCACCCCAACATTTCCTTTATTGTATAAAAAATTGAGAATGTGAACGGGGAATGTGTCAAAGGGACAATAACCGGTCCAAAGAGCAGAATACATCCCAAGGTACATGTATTTTTATATATTTTTTTTTACACTTGCGCTTCAAATCATAGGACATTTGCGCTTTATAAAAAAGGACTTTTGCGCTTTTTACATAGGACATTTGCGCTTTTGCAATATTTGGTTTTTATGACTTATCTCCTCTTTTATCCGGACTTGGGAATATAGTTTCCATTTCTAAATCCATGAATAGTATAAAGCTGTTTTATAAATTTTGGGAAAAATTTGAATGTTCCGTCCATAAAAAAATCTTCAACATGATAACTTAAGTATTCTAAATGTGTTGTACATGTAAAACTGATTATTCAGTTTTTTCTATCGTTGACTTGAAGAAATTTTTTGGATTTTGAGGTCTTAACGGGATAACCTTCAAAGATAATGTGACATCACTTGATTTAGACAAATTCTGTTGAGATTTCCTTCTTACACTGTACACAGCCTTTGCTACTTTGATGGTCTCTTTGTAAGATCGTCAGCAGCCTTTCTTTTGGCAAACACTCTCAGCTAAGAATACACAATTTTTAAAGGGACATAGAAAGAAAAAGAAGAAAATATATCGCGTCTGCTGCATTCGACTTCTTTTATACATTTTGTTTACCAGATACAATTAAAACATTGAAAAGACATAAACATTTAAAAAAAATATACATGCATGAAAGGATAAATAAAAGTATTTCCAAACTCACTTTAGAATGGTCAATATGGATGGAAATAGAAAATTTTACACAACTGCTCAATTTTTATGATTATTGCTTGCAATTGGCTGTTTTCTGCTCTTTGGTCGGTTTGTCTCTTGGACACAGTCCCGGTCTCCATTCTCAGTGTTATCGATATTAACTGTAATACTATGTACTCTTAAATGTTGTACATTTTTGATGTATTATATATCCATTCGACATGGCTCTGTACTTATACATCCCGTCATTGTGCTATTATTCTATGGTAAACACGTGTTATATTTTGAATGGCATAATCTCACAGACAGCAGAATTTAACACAATTGAAAGATGAATAAAAATATGTTGTCCTATCGATTCGTCTCTTTTTAAGGTCTTGTCAAGAGTGCTAAACAAAAATGATTCCACAGTACATATATGAAATACATAGGTATACGAGGAACATCGCAATTAGTTTTAATTCTTTATAATTATATGTGTAATGTTTTTCTGAAATATATTATATCCACTGGAACAAAAAAAGTAAAAAGGCCAATAAAATTGAAGAAAATAAAGGACCCAAAATTCCTAAACGTTTCGCGATACAATACCATACGAAGGCATCATGGTCAGCTTAGAAAGACACGATAAAGTAGCAGCGGAGTACGATACAATACCACACAAAGGCATCATGGTCAGCTTAGAAACACACGATAGAGTAGCAGTGGAGTACGATACAATGCCACAAGAAAGCATCATGGTCAGCTTAGAAAGAAACGATAGAGTAGCAGTAGAGTACGATACAATAACATACGAATGCAATATAGTCAGCCTAGAAAGACACGATAAAGTAGCAGTGTAGAACGATACAATATCACACGAAGGCATCATGGTCAGCTTAGAAAGACACGATAAAGTAGCAGTACAGTACGATACAATATCACACAGAGGCATCATGGTCAGCTTAGAAAGGCACGATAAAGTAGCAGGGGTATACGATACCATACCATACGAATGCACCATATTCAGCTTAAAAAGACACGATAGAGTAGCAGTGGAGTACGATAGAATGTCACAAGAAAGCATCATGGTCAGCTTAGAAAGACACGATAAAGTAACAGTACAGTACGATACAATGTCATACGTAGACATCATGGTCAGCTAAGAAAGACACGATAAAGTAGCAGCGGAGTACGATACAATACCACACAAAGGCATCATGGTCAGCTTAGAAACACACGATAGAGTAGCAGTGGAGTACGATACAATGCCACAAGAAAGCATCATGGTCAGCTTAGAAAGAAACGATAGAGTAGCAGTAGAGTACGATACAATAACATACGAATGCAATATAGTCAGCCTAGAAAGACACGATAAAGTAGCAGTGTAGAACGATACAATATCACACGAAGGCATCATGGTCAGCTTAGAAAGACACGATAAAGTAGCAGTACAGTACGATACAATATCACACGGAGGCATCATGGTCAGCTTAGAAAGGCACGATAAAGTAGCAGGGGTATACGATACCATACCATACGAATGCACCATATTCAGCTTAAAAAGACACGATAGAGTAGCAGTGGAGTACGATAGAATGTCACAAGAAAGCATCATGGTCAGCTTAGAAAGACACGATAAAGTAACAGTACAGTACGATACAATGTCATACGTAGACATCATGGTCAGCTAAGAAAGACACGATAAAGTAGCAGCGGAGTACAATAAAATATCACCAGAAAGCATCATGGTCACCTAAGAAAGGCACAATAAAGTAGCAGTAGAGTTCGATACAATATCACAAGAAAGCATCATGGTTATCTTAGAAAGACACGATAAAGTAGCGGCGGAGTACGATACAATATCACAAGAAGCCATACTGGTCAGCTTAGAAAGACACAATACAGTAGTAATGGAGTACGATGCAATATCATACGAATGCATTATGGTCAGCTTAGAAAGGTACGATAAAGTAGCAGTTCAGTTCGATACTATATAACAAGTAGGCATCATGGTCAGCTTTAAAAGACACGTTAAAGTAGTAATGGAGTACGATACAATATCATACGAATGCACCATTGTCAGCTTAGAAAGGCATGATAAAGTAGAGTAGAGAATGATACAATATCATACGAATGCATCATGGTCAGCTAAGCAAGACGTAATACAGTAGCAGACGAGTACGATACAATATCATACGAAAGCATCATGGGCAGCTTAGAAAGGCACGATAAAGTAGCAGTAGAGTATGATACAATATCATATGAATGCACCATTGTCAGCTTAGAAAGGCATGATAAAGTAGAGTAGAGAATGATACAATATCATACGAATGCATCATGGTCAGCTAAGCAAGACGTAATACAGTAGCAGACGAGTACGATACAATATCATACGAAAGCATCATGGGCAGCTTAGAAAGGCACGATAAAGTAGCAGTAGAGTATGATACAATATCATATGAATGCACCATTGTCAGCTTAGAAAGGCATGATAAAGTAGAATAGAGAATGATACAATATCATACGAATGCACTATGGTCAGCTTAGACAGGCACGATAGAGAAGCAGCGGAGTACAATAAAATATCACAAGAAAGCATCATGGTCACCTTAGAAAGGTACAATAATGTAGCAGTACAGTACGATACAATATCACAAGAAGGCACCATGGTCAGCTTAGACAAGCACGATAAAGAAGCGGCGGGATACAATAAAATATCACAAGAAAGCATCATGGTCACCTTAGAAAGACACAATAAAGTAGCAGCGGAGTACAATAAAATATCATACGAATGCATCATGGTCAGCTAAGAAAGACATGATAGAGTAGTAGTAGAGTACGATACAATATCCCAGAAGGCATCATGGTTAGATAAGAAAGACGTAATATATAGCAGACGAGTACGATACAATATCATACGAAAGCATCATGGTTAGCTTAGAAAGGCACGATGAAGTAGCAGTAGAGTATGATACAATATCATAAGAATGCACCATGGTCAGCTTAGAAAGGCATGATAAGGTAGCAATAGAGTATGATACAATATCAAACGAATGCACCATGGTCAGCTTAGAAAGGCACGATAAAGTAGCAGTAGAGTACGATACAATATCATACTAATGCATCATGGTCAACTTAGAAAGACACGATAAAGTAGCAGTAGAGTACGATACGATATCACAAGAAAGCATCATGGTCAGCTTAGAAAGACACGATAAAGTAGCAGTAGAGTACGATACGATATCACAAGAAAGCATCATGGTCAGCTTAGAAAGACACGATAAAGTAGTAGTGGAGTACGATACCATACCATACGAATGCACCATGGTCATCTTAGAAAAGCACGATAAAGTAGCAGTAGAGTATGATACAATATCATACGAATGCACCATGGTCAGCTTAGAAAGGCATGATACATGTAAAGTAGAGTAGAAAATGATACAATATAATACGAATGCACTATGGTCAGCTTAGACAGGCACGATAAAGAAGCGGCGGGATACAATAAAATATCACAAGAAAGCATCATGGTCACCTTAGAAAGACACAATAAAGTAGCAGCGGAGTACAATAAAATATCACACGAATGCATCATGGTCAGCTAAGAAAGACATGATAGAGTAGTAGTAGAGTACGATACAATATCCCAGAAGGCATCATGGTTAGATAAGAAAGACGTAATATATAGCAGACGAGTACGATACAATATCATACGAAAGCATCATGGTTAGCTTAGAAAGGCACGATGAAGTAGCAGTAGAGTATGATACAATATCATAAGAATGCACCATGGTCAGCTTAGAAAGGCATGATAAGGTAGCAGTAGAGTATGATACAATATCAAACGAATGCACCATGGTCAGCTTAGAAAGGCACGATAAAGTAGCAGTAGAGTACGATACAATATCATACTAATGCATCATGGTCAACTTAGAAAGACACGATAAAGTAGCAGTAGAGTACGATAAAATATAACAAAAAGGCATCATGGTAAGCTTAGAAGGGCACAATAAAGAAGCAGTGGAGTATGATACAATATCACAGGAAGGCATCATGGTCAACTTAGAAAGACACGATAATATAAAGTAGCAGTAGAGTACGATACAATATCATACGAAAGCATCATGGTCAGCTTAGAAAGGCAGGATAAAGTAGCAGTAGAGTACGATACAATATTATACGAATGCATCATGGTCAGCTTAGAAAGACACGATAAAGTAGTAGTGGAGATCGATACAATAACATACGAATGCACCATGGTCAGGTTAGAAAGACACGATAAAGTAGCAGTGGATTACGATACAATATCATACGAATGCACCATGGTCAGCTTAGAAAGGCATGATACATGTAAAGTAGAGTAGAAAATGATACAATATAATACGAATGCACTATGGTCAGCTTAGACAGGCACGATAAAGAAGCGGCGGGATACAATAAAATATCACAAGAAAGCATCATGGTCACATTAGAAAGACACAATAAAGTAGCAGCGGAGTACAATAAAATATCACACGAATGCATCATGGTCAGCTAAGAAAGACATGATAGAGTAGTAGTAGAGTACGATACAATATCCCAGAAGGCATCATGGTTAGATAAGAAAGACGTAATATATAGCAGACGAGTACGATACAATATCATACGAAAGCATCATGGTTAGCTTAGAAAGGCACGATGAAGTAGCAGTAGAGTATGATACAATATCATAAGAATGCACCATGGTCAGCTTAGAAAGGCATGATAAGGTAGCAGTAGAGTATGATACAATATCAAACGAATGCACCATGGTCAGCTTAGAAAGGCACGATAAAGTAGCAGTAGAGTACGATACAATATCATACTAATGCATCATGGTCAACTTAGAAAGACACGATAAAGTAGCAGTAGAGTACGATAAAATATAACAAAAAGGCATCATGGGCAGCTTAGAAGGGCACAATAAAGAAGCAGTGGAGTATGATACAATATCACAGGAAGGCATCATGGTCAACTTAGAAAGACACGATAATATAAAGTAGCAGTAGAGTACGATACAATATCATACGAAAGCATCATGGTCAGCTTAGAAAGGCAGGATAAAGTAGCAGTAGAGTACGATACAATATTATACGAATACATCATGGTCAGCTTAGAAAGACACGATAAAGTAGTAGTGGAGATCGATACAATAACATACGAATGCACCATGGTCAGGTTAGAAAGACACGATAAAGTAGCAGTGGATTACGATACAATATCATACGAATCCATCATGGTCAGCTTAGAAAGACACGTTAAAGTAGCAGTGGAATACGATATAATATCACACGGAGGCATCATGGTTAGCTTAGAAAGACACGATAAAGTATCAGTGGAATACAATACAGTATAAAAGAAGGTATCATGGTCCCGGTTTCTGGAAATTCAACTCGGGTTTACTGACAGACAAAAGTTATGTGGATATAGTAAAAAATACTTTATCAGAATGTTATAATAAATATCACAATTTAGAAAATAAAAATTTGAAATGGGATACCATAAAAAGTGAAATAAGAGGCGCAACCGTCAAATATTCGAAATATAAAAACATGAAATTGCGGGAAAGAGAGTCCAATTAAAAAAAAACGACAAGACGAAATTCAGAAAACTCTCTCTTGTACATATTTAGATAAAGATATAAATAATCTTCTGATTGAATTAGACACCGTTAAAGAAGATTTAGAACAAATAGTAAATAATCAAACAAGGGGGGGGGGGGCGATTATACGATCACACGCCGAGCACTGTGAAGGCAATGAAAGAAATTCAAAATATTTCTTATCATTAGAAAAGCGCACTTATAAAAATGAATGTATAAACAAATTAGTTGTAAACGACATTGAAATTGTGTCACAAGAAAAAATTCTAAACGAAGAGAGACATTTCTATGAAAATTTGTACGCATCTAAAGAAGACCCTGATAAATATTCAGGTGATTCTAATTTTTTTGACTTAAATTTTATTCCTAAGCTTACAGATCTGGAAAAGGATATATGCGATACAGATATTTCAGAATCTGAGTGCGTTAAAGTTTTAAAAACATTTAAGAATAATAAAAGCCCTGGTACAGACGGGCTTACTGCTGAGTTTTACAAAATTTTCTGGATTGATATAAAAAAAATGTGTTAGAAAGCTATGAATAGTCCTTCGAAACGGGAACCCTCTCAATAGACCAAAGACGGTGTATTCTTACTCTTATTCCAAAGAAAGATAAAGATAAAACACTCTTGTCGAACTGGCGTCCCCTCTCGATCTTAAATTTTGATTATAAATTATTAGCCAAAGTTATTGCGGAAAGAATGAAATTATTTCTTCCAAAGCTTATAGATCCGGACCAAACGGGATATGTGGCTGGTAGATACATTGGTGAAAATCTACGACTCATTGCTGATATTATATTGTTAACTACTTTAAAGAATTATCCAGGGCTTATATTACTGGTCGATTTCGAAAAGGGGTTTGATACGCTAGAATGGAAATTTATTAAAAAAGCATTGGTTTGTTTTAATTTTGGTAGCAATTTCCGGAAATGGGTCTTAACTTTATACTCAAATATATCTAGTCTTGTCGTTAATAATGGATTTAGTTCTAGTCCATTCACAATTGAGAGAGGTGTTCGACAAGGGTATACTTTGTCACCTTTTTTATTTATTTTGGCCGTTGAACTGCTGGCAATAAGTATTCGTAAGAACAATCAGATATCTGGTATAAAAATTGGGGATACTGAAATCAAAATTTCACAGTTGGCTGATGATACCACTTGTTTTTTGAAAGATGTATTCTCCGCACAAATTTTATTAGATTCCTTTAACGATTTTGAGAAGTGTTCAGGATTAAAAGTAAATTTTTCTAAAACCGAAGCAACATGGATTGGAAGAAATAAGTTTAACAAAGAAGGTTCCCTTCCTATTAAATGGACAGATGGTTTTAAAACCTTAGGTTTAAAATTTAATGCTTTTGAAGAAATGGTTTGTTCTAATTTAGATACATGCATAGAAAAAATGGAATCAATAATTAAACTATGGAGGATCAGAAACCTTTCCTTGATCGGAAAAATTGTAATTCTTAAATCACTTGCAATATCGAAGCTTATTTATGTCATTTCATCTACACATGTACCAAGATCTTATGTAATTAAAATACAGCGTGATATTAATAGTTTTTTATGGAATGGTAGTACTCCGAAAGTCAAATCGGAAGTTATTCAAAAGTCTCCTAGCGAGGGGGGGACTGAAAGCTCCAAATTTTGAAGTACAGCTGTTATCTTTACGTATTATGTGGGTAAAAAGATTCCTGTCAGAACATGACTCCAAATGGAAACATGTTTCCAAAGCTTTTTTCTCCCTTTTTGAGTTAGAGGACTTGTTTATGAGCAGATTTGAATTTGAGTTTTTGAATTTGAAAACACCTCTTTTTTATATAGAAGGACTATCTGCTTGGAAACGTTTCAAGGGTATTTTCATCCCGTTAAATGCATTTCATGTTAGAAAAGAATTTATTTGGTTCAATCCGTTTATCAAAATTGATCAAAAGAGTATTATGTTGATGAAACGCGCGTCTGGCGTACTAAATTATAGTCCTGGTACCTTTGATAACTATTTACACCACTGGGTCGATGCAACTGCTGGTGGACGTTTCGTCCCCGAGGGTATCACCAGCCCAGTAGTCAACACTTCGGTGTTGACATGAATATCAATAATGTGGTCATTTTTATAAATTTCCTGTTTACAAAACTTTGAATTTTTCGAAAAACTAAAGATTTTCTTATCCCAGGCATAGATTACCTTAGCCGTATTTGGCACAACTTTTTGGAATTTTGGATTCTCTATGCTCTTCAACTTTGTACTTGTTTGGCTTTATAAATATTTTGATATGAGCGTCACTGATGAGTTTTATGTAGACGAAACGCGTGTCTGGCGTACTAAATTATAGTCCTGGTACCTTTGATAACTTTTTACAGATCTTGGTACATAAAAGGCATAAGGTTCATCAATGATATTGTAGATGATAAAGGCGATTTTTTGTCTCATGACGCTATTAACAAAAAATATAACGTGAATGTCACTTTTGTAGACATTCTATCTATTAAGCTTGCTATACCACGTGACTGGAAAGATTTGTTATTACAACAACACATGTCACCTAACAGAAACTCATTTGGATTCGTTTTTGAGCATGAGAATAAAAAAATGCCTATTAGTAAATTATTTGCTAAAGATGTATATTCACTTTTTATCGACCAGGGAAGTGTTTCTCCTATTTCACAACAAAGATGAGAAGAAAGTTTTAATATAGAAATTAGTGACGAACAATGGAAAAATATTTATTCATTAGCTTTCAAATGTACTATAGAAAGCAAACTACAATCTTTTCAATATAAACTACTACACAGAATAGTCTCACATAATTATCTTCTTGAAAAATATAAACTTTCCTTAACTAATGAATGTGTAAGTTGTAAAGAAATAGAAATTGTAGAGCATAAATTTTTTGAATGTTCAGAAATAAAACAATTTTGGAGAAATTTTTCAAATTGGTGGTATTCAGTTTTTGGAGTAAAACTATTTTTGAATAAAGACAGTGTCATTTTTCGTGTATTGAATTCTGATAACTTAGTTTTAAATTATTGCATTCTACAGGCAAAATATTACATTTATTATGTAAATGTAAAGTCCAATTTCTCTTTTTAGAATTGTTACAAATTTCGTTTTGCAAATTTATTGATTTTTGATGAAACTAACCTAGGTACATTGGTTACTTTCCCCTTCTTATATATTCCCTGAAAATTGAGAAATGGGTCACGACAATTTTGAGCCCTTTAATTTTGAATAATATAGAAATATCAGAGTCTAACAAATAAGGTATGTTGATTTTTACATTTATTCTATGCATTTTGTGATAGTATGAAAGTAAATTTAGCTATTTCAATGACGTTAATGTGAAATTGAGACAATGATAAATATTGCCAATTTGATAATTGTTTATTTTCGAAAATACGAACTTTATTCATTACTTGTGTAAATCCTAGATGTTACAATGATTGTTTTCTATATTTTCACACCTATGTTTATATTTTTATGAATGATTCGAACATTGTTATTGGTATAAATCTTATGTTGATTGCATTTTCTTTGTAGTCAATCTCATCTTACTGTTTATACTTTGGATCCAGTCACTTCACTGTAACTTGGAATAATTTTGGAATAAACTTGAGATGTGAATTGTGTTATATTCATTACGACTGATATTAGTGGGAAACAGTAAAGAACACACAATTAGACAGACTGTTCATATCTGTGCAAGCTTTTTTTTAATTATTGAAAAGACGTCTGGAGATATTAGAATATTTATATATTTCTAAAGACAAACACGAGTCATTTGTCAACAGATGGGGGGGGGGGGGGGGGGGGGGGATTTATGAAAGATATTTAATTAAATTTATTTTTTAATATGGTTATATTAGAATGTATTCCAAAGTATTCTTAAGACGTATCATATAGTGAGTATTCACACCACTAACTTGTAAATTTTTACTATGTCTTATTTGCATAATGTCAATCGTATAACAATGCCATACATGTCATGTCATTCTCTTATGTCCTGTAAAAATGTATGCATGCACTGTAGTTTGAACACCAAAAAGATCAATAAAAAATAAAAAAAAAGGTATCATGGTCAGCTTAGAAAGACACAATAGAGTAGCAGTGGAATACGACACGGTATCATATGAAGGCATCATGGTCAGTTTACAAAGACACGATAAAATAGCAGTGGATAACGAAACAATATCACAAGAAGGCATCAATGTCAATTTAGAAAGACACGATAAAGTAGCAGTGGGGTACGATACTATATCACAAGAATGGCATCATGGACAGCTTAGAAAGACACGATGAAGTAGTAATGGAATACGATACAATATTATACGAATGCATTATGGTCAGCTTAGAAAGACACGATAAAGTAGCAGTGGAGTACGATACTAAATAACAAGAAGGCATCAAGGTCAGCTTAGAAAGACATGATAAAGTAGCAGTAGAGTATAACAATATCACAAGAAGGCATCATGATCAGCTTAGCCAGACAGGATAAATTAGCAGTGGAGTACGATACAATATCACAAGAAGACAAGACATCATGGTCAGCACAGAAAGTCACGATAAAGTAGCAGTAGAGTACGATACAATATCACAAGAAAGGATCATGGTCAGCTTAGAAAGACACGATAAAGTAGCAGCGGAGTACAATAAAATATCAAACGAATGAATGCATCATGGTCAGCTGAGAAAGACACGATAGACTAGCAGTGGAGTACGATACAATATCACCAGAAGGCATCATGGTCAGCTAAGAAAGACACAATACAATAGCAGACGAGTACGATACAATATTATACGAAAGCATTATGGTCAGCTCAGAAAGGCACGAGAAAGTAGCAGTAGAGTACGATACAATATTATACGAATGCATCATGGTCAGCTCAGAAAGACACCATTAAGTAGTAGTGGAGATCGATACAATATCATACGAATGCACCATGATCAGCTTAGAAAGGCACGTTAAAATAGCAGAAGAAAACGATACAATATCATATGAATGCATCATGGTCAGCCTAGAAAGGCACGATAAAGTAGCAGTGCAGTTCGATACTATATAACAAGAAGGCATCATGGTCAGCTTTGAAAGACACGTTAAAGTAGTAATGGAGTACGATACAATATCATACGAATGCATCATGGTCAGTTTACAAAGACACGATAAAATAGCAGTGGATAACGATACAATATCACAAGAAGGCATCAATGTCAATTTAGAAAGACACGATAAAGTAGCAGTGGGGTACGATACTATATCACAAGAAGGCATCATGGACAGCTCAGAAAGACACGATGAAGTAGTAATGAAGTACGATACAATATCATACGAATGCATTATGGTCAGCTTAGAAAGGTTCGATATAGTAGCAGTGGAGTACGATACAATATCATACGAATGCATCAAGGTCAGCTTAGCAAGACACATTAAAGTAGCAGTGGAGTACGATACAATATCATACGAATTCATCATGGTCAGCTTAGAAAGACACGTTAAAGTAGCAGTGGAGTACGATACAATATCACAAGAAGGCATTATGCTCAGCTTAGAAAGACACGATAAAGTAGTAATGGAGTACGATACAATATCATACGAATGCATCAAGGTCAGCTTAGAAATACACGTTAAAGTAGCAGTGGAGTACCATACAATATCACAAGAAGGCATCATGGTCAGCAAAGAAAGACAGGATAAATTAGCAGTGGAGTACGATACAATATCACAAGAAAGCATCATGGTCAGCTTAGAAAGACACGATAAAGTAGCAGTAGAGAACGATACAATATCATATGAATGCATCATGGTCAGCCTAGAAATGCACGATAAAGTAGCAGTGGAGTACGATACAATATCACACGAATGCATCATGGTCAGCTTAGAAAGGCACGAGAAAGTAGCAGTGGAGTACGATACAATATCATACGAATGCATTATGGTCAGCTTAGGAAGGTACGATATAGTAGCAGTGGAGTATACAATATCATACGAATGCATCAAGGTCAGCTTAGAAAGCACTAGTAACCCGAATTTAACTTGAACGGACAAAAACGTGTTAACGCTATTTAAATGAGATTGATCGTTTATTGATAAAGATTGACAAAAATTAAAAATTATATTTAATTCATATCAATTCATATCAATTCATTTTAACGCCAGTCAAATAGATTTCTCTGCGGTGAATCAATTGAAATCAAGTTGCTGGTTAGTTGCGTTAAACTAATAGGCCACGCCGCCGTTAAACTATTTCAAACATCCATTAATTCGTTTTAAACATGGATGAGACCCGAGCTTTTTACAGGTAAATCACCCAAGCAAAACGACCTCGATGTATCTATCGTTTTTTGTTTCAAACTTTAAATGCGTAGTCTTATTAAGTCGCATGCTCCACAATTTAATTAAACGAAGTATACACGTGAAATTTTCATATATAAGGCATTTAAATAAAAACATTAAAATATATATGCACGCGTGGTTTAAAAATGTCAAACTAGGGAATCTGTTGAAAATAAAATAGTTAGATGGATAACATAAATTTAATTTGCTCAAATGCACTAGATCTTTATCGCACATATATATGTGCGTTTCAAAAATTACTGAATGCTATGAAACCTCGTGGCATGTAAGTAACATGTGGTCCTTTGCAACTATTTACGAAACTTTATGTATTCCTGTATATTTACCGTTTCTCTTTTCTCTTTTTATGTTTACTATATTGTACTCGTAAATCAAATGTAGACATGGAAACTACACAGCAATTATTTATTGTGTACATAATTTAAATCGATGTATCTTATATTTCCGGTAAGCAACAAATATTCATTCTCTTGCCGTATATTGATATACGGAAAAGCTTGTAATGAAAAACAAGGTTTTGATGAATTGAATAATAAAATTGATGAAGACAATGTTGACGTATGTTGAATATGATAAACAGAAAGTCATAACCAAAATTATAAATGAAGTAGCAGCCCACTGAACTTTTAAAACTGTGTTAAATTGTAATACCGGTCACTGGCCAAATCGGGCGTTAATTGTGGAAGAGAAGCAAATAGCAAACAAAAATATTGTTCTTACGATTCTGTAAAAAGATTATTGTGCTGTCATGCACCCTGACGTACTTGTAATAAATGAACATATATATATATGAGATAAATTTTAGTCTGCGATAACGATGGGTAAGTTGATTTAAGTTTAACGACCTAGACTGGCTATTTATCGGCATACTCTCACGTTTTTTAATGTTTTAAAAGAAAACATATTATATTTACGTTTTGGGCATTAAATATAAGTCTACTTACCAAATTGAAATGAACATAAACATTGTTAAAAAATGGAAAAGAAACATTCTGCATTGTTGTTTTCATATAATTTTATTTCCTATATATTTGAGCGGAAATTTATAAGTTAAAACTGATTTTAGTATAGATAAAATATTTCATCTAGGTGCTCTCTTTGAAGTTCGCGTTACATATTAAAATGAATTTCATTGGTCGGAACGTTTGCAAACTTTCAATTCAATACACAATATAGAGTCCAGTTCGGCAAAAAAAAATCAAATTAAGACTCTACTTTGTCCGATTAAACAAACAGAATTTAGAAAAATAACACTTTTACGATTCTTTCAACCACGACCAAAATATCTATCTTTTTCTCCACTGAAAATCATTACTATTGATATTAGAACAAGTCAAAAGTTGCCGGAGCCGGTTGATTTATGATGCATACGAAACTTTGATAATTAATTATACGGTTTGTATTTTTCCAAATAACTACATGTACTATATCCGATAAAAATCGAAAAATAAATTATCGGTTAAAACTACCGATTTTTCTATGAGACAAACATTATCCTTATATGAGTCAAATTTGCAATATAGATTCATAAAGGACAAACCATATCCTCAGGTTTTTTTATGCAACACTAGTAAGCATAGTTCGTCTGTTCTCGCTTCAAACCAAGCCATCATAAATACACCAGAGATGACTAAAATGAAAGTCTTTTCGCTCATTGAGATTTTTTGGTAGGTATTAAGCTTCAATTCGACCATTAATTACCGTAAATTTTCGATTTTTGCAAAATTACGAAAAAGAAGTTATAATCCTTGACCTTCCCGAAGCTTATACTTCGTTTAGTCGATTGTATGAAAGTTTTTTTTTCAGGAACCGGTCTTTTACTGCAAAAAAAAAATAAAAGATAAAAGCGATTTTTGTTTGAAGTAACGAATCTCATTCTTACAAGAAAATGAAAGTTTTCGTGTTTTAGGTTGTGCTGAAGCAAACGTAAAAGTTGAAATAAAAATTACACTCCGAGATTACACTAAAGACATTTCGCTAGCACACATGGGACTAGATTTATTAATTGTTCATTTGCAAGTCAAAATTAATAATCATGCAAAACAAATGATAAAACTTCCCAATTTAAAATTGAGAAAAAACCGACAGGAAACCAAAGTACAAAGGTACGGCATTTATTTAAAAACAATCTCCATCCAACTTCAAAATGTGAGGTAAATCGATTAGCTTACGCTAGCCAAGCAACCAACAGACAAAATAAATCTTGACTCTCCGATCAAGACTATCTATAGACATGGAATAAAAAATAACGGAAAATAATAGCATGTTAGAAAGGTTACAAACACATTTATACAAACATGAAGCAGCTGTTTTTTACTGAACTGGTCAGTGGTAATACAAAACTAGGGTTTCAAAAAGATGAAGAAAAAGAAAAAGACATTTAAACATGCTAAAGTTTCTGAAAAAGCAAATCAGACATAGTGTTTAACTGAAATTGAAAAAAAGGATCATAATAGTCTATAATATGTAAACATTTATTTCAGAAAGCCAACAACAAAATGAAAGGAAACTATGTATTGCTTAAAAACATTGACCAGGGCCGTAACAGCCTCATGTTTGAAATTTTAAAACAAAGTCACAGTACAAAGGCTTGTCTTCATATCAAATTGTTTTCACGGCGAATGTCTTGCAAGAAGCAAACTCCCATTACTCCGGTGTCGCCCCTGCTTAATTTTGCGTGATCCATGCATTCCCTATTTCCATTCTCAATTTTATGTTTCTTAATTACTTTTGTTCATTTACTTCCCTACTAAATGTCTATAGTCTAAGTGTTAATTTTCATTTGTAAATGTCTGGTTTCGCAATAATGCATGTCCACCAATATCCAGACATTGTGCGAAAAAATATAGTTTAGAAGATATTATTCTATGCTGAATACAGAAAACATATAGTCGTTTCTTCATGAAGATTTGAACTCTAACATTAAAGAGAACCAAACTGACTCTCCTTTTTGAGTATTTCCATCTGGTGTCTTACATTTAAGGGTTTAACTAGTATTAACATGATTAAGTCGTGTCAACTTACTGTCAAGACAGACGCCTTTATAGAAAATAAAGGAATATGGGGTAAACATACACGGGACCTAATCGAACACAAAGTCAGAGCTTAACAAAAATACAAATTATCAATGGTCAGCGTTTTTATTCCTGTTCATCTTTATAGTCGCTAGAGGGTCTTCAACGATGAAAGAATCTGAGAGTACTTAAGTTTCTGACAGCTAGTTCACACTGTTACGTTTGGAGTCTTCCTGTCCGTCATCCCGCAATCTGATAATTTGATTATCTGTCTAAGGACCTACGCATATATAAAATACTTGCCACTGAACATTGAACCAAGTCAAATCAATACACATCGTTTCATATATAAAAATCAATCTACAGATGATTATGCATTTCTTAGTTGGTTAGATTCCCTTTTGTGGGAGTTGAACACTTTGCGGGACAATTTTCTTCTCATGGGAAGATATATTTTTCCCATGGGAATATTAGTTTTTTCTTTTCTTTTTTTTCAGAATTTGTAAAAGTGCTATGAAATATCGAAATGGACTGACAATCATGCACTAGTAACCAATGACTGGAACAATATAACAGGCATTTCAATAAATTAAAAGTATTTCTATCTTACTTTTACACTCAAAAGTCTTTTTATATCGTTGAATGATTGATAGAAATTCTACCGTTCAGCGAATGATTTTACAATTTGAATCTTTCACCTTTGTTTTCGGTCAATAGCATCGTGCATTTCATGTAATAGTGTTCGCTGAACTGTCACGTATCAGAAACATGCCTTTTGAATTTCAGAATTAAAATTATAATTTTGTTTTAATCTATAATTATACATGGGGAATGACGAATCGTGTTTTAGATTGTTTTCTAATTATAACCTTTTAATTTCGTGAATTTACATCATAATTATTATGAATGTAATTATTCTTTTTCGTCTACGTAACTCGATATGCGTGTTTTTCGCCACTACAAAGATGAGCACGAACTTTTTTTGTTCAAATTTCCTAATCATGCTTATGCAATGTTGTAACTCGTCTACACAAAAATCTTTTATTTCAATTCATTTTTGGTCTTTTCTAGATCTTTTATAACCTCTCAGGTAATGTTCAAAGAAAATCCAGAGTTTTCGGCATTTACAAGGACGCGTACGGATGAGGATTAAATATAATCTTTTTGTGATATATTCACTTGTACTTTACCCGTAGGCTGTCATCGTGTACTGCAATTTATGGTTTACATGTTTAAAGGAATACGAATACTTTATTTCTCATAAAACTTCAATTACTAGTTATCAAGAACATACATACACATAACTATAAGGTAAAATTAGTACATGCATGTGTAAACGATACAATTAAATTAGCTTGGAGGACTGACTTTCACATTTATAACTTTTACATAGTTTTTCTAATATTACAATATTTGATGAGTTTAACTGTTGATCAGCTTTAAAGATATAAGGGTTTGACTAACAGTAGTTCCTTAAACATTTCCTTCTTTTTCTATAGTTTATATGTTCTACAATTCATAATGTAATGGTACTCATCATCAATGTTGTTTGTGTCACAGAGACGACATATTCTGTCTTCTCTGTGTAAATCCTGACACCTTCTGGACTCAATCGGCAACTACCACATCTATATCTGCGTAATATATGAATTTAGAAATGTAAAAAGGAGTTTTCTAATTGATAATTCTTTTTGAAAATATGACAGCATTATGTTTTATGCGATTCTGCATTAAAGCAAAGAATTCTTCTTGAAACTGGTCTTTGGGTTTCTGTTTAATACATTTTGACACCCATTTATCACAAACTGTGCACAAGGACGGAAAACAAATATACGTCCTTGCTGTGCACTATAATTCGAAATAGTTGTAAATTGCAATTTTTTTTAATTTCTATTTTTTCCTCACTAGATAGGTGAAAATATGTATAACATTTATTGTAAATTGCGAAAATGCATTACGAGCATAAATTTATAATTTTAAGTTAGAATTTAGAGTCTCAACTTTTTTCAAAATCTCTGTAATATTACTCATGTATTATCTATGTTTATGTCAAAGGCGTTTGATTGGATAATAGGTAAAGGTAGGCGTGGTTTTTGGTAACTTTCCTCCAATCAACTGCCCCATTCGAGAAACCTGTGTGCGCTGATGCGTGTAAACTGGGTATTGTAACGGTACGTGTCTTACATCAGAACCTATCGTGCGTGACCAATGTTTATTGTATAATTTCTTGTCACGTGGTCAAATTATCTGAAATACAAGTTCTAAAGGTGCACTACAGCAGAATTACAGTTTCAGTTGTTATAATTCAGACACAAATTAATATGGTTATTTTGAAATCTGCTGCATGGTTTATTCCATTGGCAATCATATTCACGAAAAGTTGTAAATCTTGAATATTCTGTAATATCTTTATGAAGCGTGATTGAGAAGTAGATTCACACAGATACTGCAATCATTGTCATCTTTAAAATTTACTTTGCATGCACTAAATTTCTAATCCATTTGTTTAGAACAATAAAATATGTTTTAACTACTAAATATCTAAATGAGATTACATAGGAATAACTTGTGGTGTATTCATGTATACTAGTATGTAATAATAATAAAAAGAAACCAACAGCACTATTTGACGAAGACGAAGACGAAATAAAGGATTGAATTTTAACGTTCAGTGACATATATTACAATGATGATCATGTCGAAACAGAACTTGAACTTGACAATAGGTTTTCATAGAACCGTCGCTTTTCCAAAGTACGCTTAGTTGCGATTTCACAACTTCGGGTTCGCATTATAGTTATACATGTACAAAATAACTTACAATAAACAAATTCTGATGATTTCTTCAACTGTTCGAGGACTTTCTAGTTGTAATATAAATCTGTGATTTTTCTATATTCGTACTTTCGACGAAGCAAAGCAGTTCGATTTAGATCTGGACATGTATCATCATTAAACATTTACAATATTCAATAGTTGTACATTTTTTTTGGTACATGTAGAACATGTAGAAAAATCCGTCTTTTCGGATAAAATCTTAATTTACGTACCATTGTAAAATTGAGAATGGAAAATGAGGAATGTGTCAAAGAGACAACAACCCGACCAAAGAAAAAAACCAACACTGAGCAGAAGGTCATTAACAGGTCTTCAATGTAGCGAGAAATTCCCGCACCCAGAGGCGTCCTTCAGTTGGCCCCTTAACAAATATATACTATATATATATACAACTCGTCTAAACATCAACCCAACAATGTTAGATCTGTAAATTTGCTTTCGCAAATTTTTGGTTCTTCCCTCGCCGGGATTCGAACCCATGCTACTGTGATATCGTGACACCAAATCGCCTGCACTGCAGCCGTCCCGCTAGACCACACGATATATAGTCCAGTGATAATGAACGCCATACTAATTTCCAAATTGTACACAAGAAACCAAAATTAAAATAATACAAGACTAACAAAGGCCAGAGACTCCTGACTTGGAACAGGCGCAAACATGTTTATGATCTCAACCTCCCCCTATACCTCTAGCCAATGTAGAAAAGTAAACGCATAACAATACGCACATTAAGATTCAGTTCAAGAGAAGTCTGAGTCGGAAGTCAGAAGATGCATATACGGACCCTGGATTTAAATCAGATATGATCTGGCGGTTTTTGTCTTTTTTTCAAAATACATATTTTTAATTGTGACTATCTTTAGTTTCGAATCTTTCTTTCATTCTAATTAATTTAGTTTAAATGAAAATAAGGAAATTGGAATTAAAACACTGTTGAAGAGAAACTACATATTCGGGTTAAATTCACCTTAGTTTGTTAATTCAAGTTTGACATCTAACATCTTAATCCGTAATCCACATTTACCCGACAACCTTTAATTGTTTATTGAATTTTATCAATCAAATATCCTCACACAGGAAACTAGACAAAATAAGTTATTTGTAATGGTATTTATCAAAACTAAAATGATTGAAAATATCTTTGTAGAATATGAATTTGCCTAATAAGCGAATAATTATAATACATATATTTCAACATCTTCAATAGAGAGATTACTGATAAGATGCCCAAAATATATGTACATGTATACATATTGCGATTAGTGCTATATAGTATGTCAATGATATCGAATGCCTGCTGAGTGTTAAACATGTTTGACACTGCTGGTTTTAATTTTCTGACTCAAGTATAAATTTAAGAAAAGTTAATAGTTTCTGAATATTTTTAGATTCAATATTTTATCATTATTATTATTTTTTAACGTCTCACCACATACAAACATAAAATGAGAATCACAGAACTAAACAAAACATTTAAACATTTGCATTGTGTGCATCAATCTTTAAAAAGATAAATGAGACGCGTATAAGACACAATATATAAATATAAACAAATTTTTACTCATTTACATTCAAAATTTACAGTGTCCGTATATAACAAATGAAATGAAACATCTTTTTATTTAAGAACAAGTGAAATAAAATGCCGTTTCTTTTCAAAAAAATATTGTTGATGTTTTTGGCATCTATTGCAGCAACATTGTCGTTATTGAATAAATATATAAATTTTTCGCTATTTGATATTTATAAATTGAAATGTTAAGCCTAATGTATAATTATATGTCTATAATGGGCATTTTAAAAGGACAGGAATATATAAAAAAAAGAAGATGTGGTATGATTTCCAATTAGACAACAGTCCACAAGAGACCAAAATGACAGAGACATTAACAAATATAGATCACCGTACGGCCTTCAACAATGAGTAATGCCCATACCGCATAGTCAGCTATAAAAGGCCCTGATATGACAATGTAAAACAATTCAAACAAGAAAACGAACCGCCTTATTTATATAACAAAAAAAATGAATGAAAAATAAATATGTAAAACATAAACAAACGACAACTACTGAATTGCAGGCTCCTGACTTGGGACAGGCGCATACATAAATAATGTGGCGAGGTTAAAATTGTTAGCGGGCTCCCTATCCTCACCCTAGTCTCGATCAGTGGTATAACAGTACATGTACAACATAATAAAAAAAGAGGGTTTGGATGGGGTTCAATGATTAGAGAATAATGCCCTTGAAAAAGGAAGATTAGAGAATAATGGGCATAAAAAATAAAGATTAGAGAAATGCGTGGTCTAAAAATATAATGAACATTGAATGATCAATAAAAGAAAACGCTAAAAGATACCTGAATTTTATTGAATGATTAATAAAAGAAAATGCTAAACATTATCTGGTAACAAAATTTTCTCTTCTTAAAATTTAAAGAAAATAATCAAAGTTATCATTGTAAAAATATGATAAAAGTGAAAACAAACTTGGTAAACCTTTTTTGGTTTCGTGGTAACAGACTATAGGATTCAGTCAATATGAACTGGTTTCCGATACTTCTACTCGGGCTTTAAATTCAGTGGCGGATCCAGAGGGGGCGTAGAGGGCGTACACCTCCCCTTTTGCTTGGACTTTTTTTTTAAATGATTAATCAGACTAGACTTCGTGAATTAATAGGGAGATGCAGCATCTAAAATGTCCAACCCTTACACCTTACCAGCAACTACAAAATATGCATGCCCCACGCCAGGAACCGTTTAAAAAGTGCATATTTCACTTATTTTATGTTTAAAGTCCTAAAAAGGGGCAAAAAAAAAAATTTCGCATCGCTCCCCTCGTTACAAAACTACAGCTCCTCTTTCAAAAAGCCTGAATCCGCCCCTGTTTATATCTGACTATGCGGTTGGCTTTAGCTCATTGTTGCATGCCGTACAGTGACCTATAGTTGTTAATTTCTGTGTCATTTGGTCTCTTCGAAGAGTTGTCTCATTGGCATCTTCTTATGTGTAGTCAAAATCACTGGAAATAACTGATGAAAACTTGGACTTGTTACTTCATAGAACTAGCACTTAAATCATGCAGAACCATACACACCAACACGTCATTGTTGAGAAACAAATGAAAGCCTTGCTGTTGTTTGGAAATCACCGTTCTCATTCATTTAAAAGAATGATTTTTACTTTTTTTTTTAAAGATTAAAGAAAACTGGGGAAAAATTAGAGAATAATGCGTAAAAAATTACTTTTAAAGAATAGACTTATTTTTTGAAGATTAGAAAAAAAGGGGTGAAAATTAAATGTTTACAGAAAAACAGCCCCCCCCCCCCCAATTCAGACCCTCCTATAAGAATCATTTTAAATAGGATGGACAAAAAGATGGAGGGGTAGAGTGTAATATTTGTAACTGGGCGTTAAGCAATCATGAATCATTTAATCTATTCTTTATATTTTCATCTCTTTATTCTGTAATTTAAAGTGCTTATCCCACTATCATCTTTATTTCTGTAAACTTACTTTCATAGCCTCATATATGTACATGTACATGGTATTTGATACAGGAACAATATACCGTCGTATATTACAAAAATTGAGAATGAAAATGAGGAATGTGTAAAAGAGACAAAAACCCGACTATAGAGCAGACAAAAGAGGAAGGCCTAAATTACGGGTCTTTAATGTAGCGAGAAACTCATGCGTATACATACATGCATTATTGTATGCACATGCTTGTTCCAGAGACATATAATACAATTATATGTCTCTGGATAAACATAATTATTTAGAATTAAAAAGTGTATAGTTATCAATAAGTTCATTTTCAAAATCATTTATTTAAAGTGAAAAATGGCGAATTATCCCTTTAAGGCTTGTTGAAGATCTTCATCAAATAACGAATGAATATAAGAAGATGTGGTATGCTTGTCAATAATTTAATTCACCGTACATGTGGAATACCGTATGATAGTTTTTTTGGTCTAAAAAAAATACATCTACTACATGTCTTTGATTTAACAAATGATAAAAGATCTGTCATAAAAACGTGATTCTGAATATAATCTAAAAATTGAAGAGAAAGCCAGACTAAGACGTTATACAATTTAAAGAATACAAATCTTAAAGTTTTATTACTTAGAGGTATACTGTCCCCTTCTTTTAACCTACAAGAAAACTTCACGAGAGCCGATGATTAAATATCCACCTTGTTTTTCCGTATATATACTGAGCCAAAAAGGTTTAGCAACACTTTTTTTTTATAATTTTTTTTTGGTTGTTTTTGGAAAAAAATATTTAAACATCATTGATATAATCCTTAGTTTTACCTGTAACAGTCTTACTTTTTTCCTGCTGATTGATTTCGCGCCATTTCAGCTTTGCACGTGTCAATGATGTTTTACCTTCTGTACCTGTAATTTTAAAACGATATTAAAAAATTCTTTTTCACTAACGTTCAGAAACACACCATTGGTAAGAAAAACACAAACACCGTTGAAAAATTTGCTTGAGGCGTCAACCAGGCCACCCCGAAAATGACAGTCAGAAAGGTCTTAAAACGGTTGATGCCGGAATGAGGGTTGTTGACATCATGGCTCGATTTAATGTGCACTAGGCAACAGTTCAGAGACTAACAAACAGATATCGACAAATTACAACTGCATAGGATAGTTCGATATCTCGTAGACAAGAAAAAACTATCGTCAAGGGAGGAGCGCTTCCTTCGCTTTACGTCAACAGGTGACAAGTTTTTTTCGGCTAAAAAAGTTCTGCATTGACTAAGGGAAGTTGCTGGTGTTCCTGTCAATCCTTCATTGGTGCACTAAGGGCATGGCTGAGAAATTGATTTTGAGAAACACTATACTCATTTAAGCATTTTGACCCTCCCGCGCTCCATACAAAGAAAATCCTAATTAATGTGAGTGATAAACATTCATGTTGCTTCTGACATATCATAATTCCATTTTTGTGTTATTAAAATTATATGTTTAAATTTTATGATTTTGTAATAAAACAAAATTTCACAATTTTGTTGCTAAACTTTTTTGGCTCAGTATATATATTAAAATAACTTAAGAAGCAATTCAAAGGATATTCAATTTGTTTCAATATTGCCGAAAACTGAGGCTACTATAAATTTTATACATGTAGTCGTCTCAGCCGAAAACAATACATAATATTGATAATATAAGCAAGTGTGACAAACCAAATTGAATCACAAATTTGTTGTTTGGGATTATTCATGGTTCACTAGTATTCCTTTCACGAATTTGGCTATACTTTTGGACCTTTTGGATTATAGCTCTTCGTCTTTTATATTAAATTTGCTTTTGATTTCATATATTTTGGCCTCGAGCATCACTGAAGAGACATGTATTTTCGAAATGCGCATCTAGTACAAGAAAATTCGTACCGTTAATTGTATTCTATATTAACCAGTGACACGTGTCCTAATTTTTAAGAAAAGGGATAGAAAAAGTATGAATCAAAAATATCCGGTTTTTCAAAACTATATTTTCAAAATGCATTGCATAATTTAAACCGATTTAAAGTGTTTCATTTTATTGTATGTTTGTGCGTATACGAAAAAATGATAGAAAGTTAAACTTCAATGTTCATGACTTACAAGTATTATATTTCTTGTAAAATTGATAAATGAGCGGTTTTCACAAATACTGAACATTAGAATATATCGTAAACGTCAATTAATGAACAAGCAACCCAACGAGAAAAATATAATTTCAGAGGCATCTACATGTACATGTATAACTAGTTTTGAGTTAGAGAAATCATTCAACATGTTCATTGCCATATGATTCTATTCAGATTTGTGAGTTTTTTCGATTTACGAATAAGTCTATAAGATACAAAAAATTAATTGAAGCAAAAAAAAAGAAAGAGACATGAAATAACGAATTAACATAAGTTTACAAATACATACCTAGGTGCATTTACCAAAACAACATTTGAACTTATTAATACATTTTTTCATATTATTGTAATTTTATGTTTATGTACCCGATATGGAGTTCTTCTGAAATTAAAAATCACTTGAATGGGTATTTCTGGTGTATATACATGTGTAACGTGTACACAGGGTAAGCGTGTCTATTTCAATTTAGAATGAGTACGTTACCAGTTTGATACTGGATCCAAAATTGCTCTATTTACAAAACATATAACAAATAATCTTTATTCAAATATATACGTCAATGAACCAAAATATGTACAACTGCTCTTTGCAATCTTTAATAAACTATCTATAAACTATTCTACTTAAAGTATCTATATACAACTGGTACAAATTTGTACTCTTACAAATTTGTCCTTGGGTCAGGAACAAACTTGTCCTCCTGGTACAATAATGTACCCTACAAGTTTACACACTTGTCTTTGTTCCCTTGGTACAATTATGTACTTTACAAGGTGATCACACAGACTCACACTTGTCCTATACGGTACAATACGGTTCCGCTTGTAAATATACAAATCCGTATTTATAACAGGCACCGACCTGTTCTTTATTACTCTTAGTAATAATATTTAAATATATACGAGCGAGCGATCTCGAATATCACCGTACCGTGGTCTTATGTCTCTGAAGACTTTATGACAATCGACCCTGAGCTAGGATTCTCTCCTGCTTATATACCCCGATGGGAGCTGTACCATTCTTGAAGGAGGGGTGTTCTACCAAAGTGTCTCGTTACTCGTATTGACAGTTTCCTTTGGAACACCCCTTCATATTCGACCTGACCCAAAGTTTACCCGCGAAACATCCAATTCTTTACTATGTTTTATTAAAGTATATACACAATGCATAAAATAATGCTTCTACCGAACTGTAACCAATATAAACAATTTAAACATAGATACAAAATCATCACATAACCCACGCCTCAAAAACACATGCGTCCCGCATGTCTAAAACTATCTTTAACATGTTTCAAACGGATAAAACATAGACATACTATATACACATACTTCAAATAAATGTACAAAATCTATTTAACAACATAATCTGCCATCCAAGCTGGTTTTCGCCTTGTACGACGCCCTTCATAACTAATTTCTTGCGTTTCTTCCTCAGGCAACGTTGACTCATGAACAGCAATGTCTTGTGAATAAGGGTCGTTTTCAGCTGTATCATTTTCAGTGTCTAATGGAACAAAAATGGTATTATCTGATTCTGTCCTTAATGTCTGTTTGTTCTTTTTCTTAAGTCTGTCGACATGTATGACTTGTGGTTTCCCTCTGTATCCACAGTCAACTTTATATGTAAGGTCACCATATTTGTCGAGAATTTTGAAAGGACCTTTCCAGAAACTAGTCAATTTTGAAGACATCCCAGGTTTCTTTACTGGGAAATAGACGTATACCTCATCATCTTTTCTGAAATTTTGGTATGACAATTTGAGGTCGTGATAGTGTTTCTGTCTTCGCATTTGCCCTTTAATTTTACCTCTGACAAAACTGTGGGAGTGTTCTAACTTCTCTTTAAGCTCCCAAGCCCATTTATGTGCAGGGATATCTTTAACTGATGGTGGCATTTCATACATGATGTCTAAAGGGGTTGATAGTTCCCTACCTAACATGAGACTATTTGGAGTTTGTCCAGTCGTCTCGTGCTCGGATGCCCTATATGCCATCATGACAAAAGGAATGTATTCGTCCCAGTCTCTCTGGTTCTGTTCCACAAATGAACTTAACATTGTTGCAAGAGTCTTATTAAACCTTTCCACCATACCATCAGATTTTGGATGATATGGAGTGGTACGTGTTTTCTTAATGTTTAGAATACAACACATCTCCCGAAACAACAAACTTTCAAATTGCCTGCCTTGATCTGAATGTATCCAATGAGGAACACCAAATCTCACAATAACTTCTTCAACTATAATCTTAGCCACAGTCTTAGCTTCCATATTTGGCAAGGCAAAAGATTCTGTCCACTTTGTGTAGTAGTCAGAAACAACCAAGATATATTTGTTACCACTCTCTGTTTCTGGCAACTCACCAAGGATATCTGTAGCTATCCTTTCCATTGGCCCATTAGCTTCAACTAAAGCCATTGGAGCTCTTTTGGACTTTTGTGGACTTTTTCGCTTTGCACATTTGTCACATCCGTTTATGTAAGTCCTGACGTCATTTTGTAACCCTGGCCAATAATAAGATTGTCTAATTTTTGCCAAAGTTTTATGGATACCCAAATGAGCAGAACATTTATCATCATGGGAAAATTGTAAAACCTTTTTGCGTTCTGATAAAGGAATGATAGCCTGCATTTTTACAATTTTGGTTACAGGGTCTTCAAATCGTCTATAAATAAGTCCATCTCTTAACTCTAAGTTGTTCCATTGATTCCAAAGCGATCTCAAGAAAAATCCCTTATCAGAAATATCTTTGTAATCAGGACGTTCATCTTTTTCTACCCATTCTGTCACTATTTTCAAGTCATGATCATTATTTTGAATTTCCTTTAAAGACAGATCATGATCTTCACTGTCATCATCTTTGTCATTACTATCATCAAAATGGGTGATAGCATTAACAGTGTCATATTGGTCTTTAGTCTCAGTCTCTTTTTCTAAACCAGAATGATAACCACATTGTTTACAAGGAATGCGACTAAGTGCGTCTGCATTCCTATGTTGCACTCCTGGTCGATGTTGAATTTGCATCTCAAATGAACCAAGTGTCTCTATCCATCTAGCTATCTGTCCTTCTGGGTTCTTAAAGTTAAGTAACCACTTTAATGATCCGTGATCAGTTCTTACCGTGAATTTTCTACCGTAGAGGTATGGTTTGAAATGTTTAACAAAACAAACCACAGCAAGCAACTCCTTGCGTGTCACACAGTACTTTCGTTCTGATTTTGAAAGTGTACGACTAGCATAAGCCACAACATGTTCAAGCCCTTCATCAGATTTCTGAGTCAAGACAGCTCCGACGGCCAAATTGCTTGCATCAGTATCCAAAATAAATTCTTTGTTAAAATCTGGATATGCAAGAACTGGTGCGTTTATTAATTTACCTTTTAATTGATCAAAAGCCTCTTGGCAATCTGTGGTCCAGACAAACTTAGTTTCCTTCTCTGTTATTTTGTGTAATGGTTTAGCAATGTGGGCAAAGTTTTTGATAAATTTTCTGTAGTACCCACAAAGACCTAAAAAGGAACGAATTTCAGTTATATTTGTAGGGGTGGGCCACTCTTTTACAGCCTTAATCTTGTCAGGGTCGGTTGATATTCCTTCCTCAGAGACAATATGTCCTAAGAAACGAACCTTGGTGGTACACAAGGTGCACTTCTTCGCCTTCAGCTTTAAACCAGCCGATTTAAGCCTAGCAAAAACGTCTCTTAAATTATCAAGCATACCATCTAGTGTTTTTCCAAAAACGATTATATCGTCAATGTAAACCAGACATGTTTCCCACTGCAAACCAGCTAGTATGGTTTCCATCAATCGCTCAAATGTCTGTGCAGCGCAACACAACCCAAACGGCATGACCCGAAATTGAAATAAACCCCTTCGCGTTGCAAAAGCGGTTTTGTGTTTGTCATTTTCGGCCAGCTCCACCTGCCAATATCCTGAACAACAGTCCAGAGTACTATACCATTTATTTCCTGCTAAATGATCTAACGAATCGTCAATCCTCGGTAAAGGATACGCGTCTTTATTAAGGGTCACACTGTTTAAGCGTCTATAATCTACGCAAAAACGATAACTGTCGTCCTTTTTCTTAACTAAGACTATCCCTGCCGCCCAGGGACTGTGGGATGGTTCAATAATCCCTTTTTGTAACATTTTGTCAAGGTTGTCATTTACTACCTTGTTCAAATGATAAGGTATACGACGAGGCGGTTCTTTAAATGGCCTTGCGTTTCCCGTATTGATTTCGTGTTTTACAAGATTGGTCCTTCCCAAGTCAACATCAGAAGAAGCAAACAAGTTCTGATTTTCTATCAACAAAGATTTTACTTTTTGTTTATCTTTCGAAGTCAATTCATCTGATGTCCTGTCTAACAGATCTTGTAAATCTGGTCTAAGTCCGTCATGTTTCTGTTCATTTGAACTAATATTACCATCTAGTACTTGTTCAACACCAGACATTTGGGCTATAGTTGTACCAGGATAGATTGTCTTAGGATCTAGTTCTGTGTTCATTAATCTAACAGGGACTTTTTCGCCTGACCTTACCAACGTTCTAGCAGTCAAAATGTAGTCTTTCCCTGCATGCTCATTTGCTTCTAACAAAGCAGTGTCAGCAGGTAATTTTTGACCTTCTGCTAAGCAAACCGTGCCATTAATGACAATTTCTGACCTTGGCGGTATAACAACCGCTTCTGAAGCAACCACTCGGTAACAGCCTATTGATCCCTGAAAACACAAATCTACCTTAAAATCCCCAATACAAAAGTGCCCATTCTTAACATCAATTAAACAATTATGTCGTTTCATGAAGTCCAAACCAAGTATACCGTCAACTTGCAGATCAGTCACAACAGCTTCAGATTGCAACATATTTGGACCGAAATGCAAATTGAACCTGCCTTTTCCACGAAGCTCTAGCTTATTGCCACACACTGACCTAACAGTTGTCTTAACTTCACTTAGATATGATTTATCTAATGGAGTCAACATATCGTATAACTTAGAAGATACCAATGTCAAAGTTGCTCCTGTATCAACCACAAACTTGGCTTCAATGTTTCCTACATTTAGTTTGACATACATACCAGCATCTTCAGATGCTGTTGTAACCGCACCTTCATTTGTCTTACGGTTATTTTGTTTCCTAGTTTTCATTAATGTTTTGACAGTTCCATCCCCCTTATTACCATTATAATTGTTCCGATTTCTTCGGGGTAGGCGACAGTCCCTTGCTAAATGACCAAATTTGCCACAATTATAACAACCCTTATTTGTCCTCTTACTTTGGGTATATCTCGTTTTAGAATTATAAGACCCCTCATTTGTACCACTAGATTTTAATTTTGCCATTTCAGTCGTAAGAGTACTTAGACTTTTCTCCATTGTTTGCATCCATGATGCAATGTCTTTCGTTGTAGAGTCACTTCTTGTACTCTGTTCTTCCCTACCTAACTCGTCATCGTTCATAGTTTGCCGTAAATAACCTCGTCCCTCTCTCACTTTATTCTCAGCTTTATTGTAAGCCTCTAGTTCAACGGCAAGTCTCACGGCATCATTTAAACCTTTCGGTCGCGATTGTTTTATTCTCAGTCGCATTTCCGAATCAACGAGCGCGTCAATAAACTGCTCTTTCCCGAGAGTTTCTCGTACGTCCAATGGGGCAGTAGGATATGCCAAATTGGACAATCTCCGAATTGACTGGCCTAATTCGGGAAGAGATTCGCTGGCTTTTTGACGTCTTTCTTTAAACTGAACTCTGTATAACTCAGTTTGACTAGAAGGCGCGAATCGCTCTTCAAGTGCGCTGACTAGATCGGAAAAGTTTTGTCTTTTCTCACTTGGTAAATCTCCAAGTACAGCCTGTGCTTGTCCCATTAACGATACCGCCAAATATAACCCTTTTTGGTTTTCCGACCAATTATTTACAAGTGCACACATTTCAAAATGGGACAAATAGTCCGTCCATGATGTGCTACCGTTATATTGACATGGTTTAATTTTCACACCAGAATTATCTGTGTTACCAGTATGTCGGTACTTTGATTTGTCAGTTTTGTCTTTTTCCCTAATGTAACTATTATCTATGGGTAAAGGCAAAGTGTCCCCTTCCTTTAAATCAATTTGGGAAAATTTAACAGTTTTGTGCATATTCGGGTTGTTGAATGTTGGTAAATCAACTTTTTCATTATCTCCCTTCCTTGACAATGAGGACCCTCTTGATCCCAGACCCGAATCATTTCTTTTTATAAAAGTATCTTTTGGACGAACACCCTGATCTTTAGGTGTAGACGAAACAAAACTGTTTCTATACCTTGTCTCTTCCATACCTTCAATTTGTTTTGTCAATTCGTCGTCAAAAGACATTTTTGTACTTTAATTTGCGATATAACTATGCATTCACAGTATAATAATATCAACACAATGTCATAAATGTACAACGTAATAAATGTCAATCAAAATTTTGCCTGTACCACTATCGATCGTTAATCCCTAATGTAAATAATAATCGTAATTTAACCGTGGGAAATTTAAAACATTAACAGGACAATTTTGATCTGTGCAAAAGTGAACAGTTTGAACAAAAATGATCTGTGCAAAAGTGAACAGTAAATTCTCACAAGACAGTTTGGAAATAAGTTTATTAGATGATCAAATTTGGATATATAATCTTTCACTATGGATTTAAAAATGAACAATTTGGATCCCAACGCTAGCCACCAAATTATGTAACGTGTACACAGGGTAAGCGTGTCTATTTCAATTTAGAATGAGTACGTTACCAGTTTGATACTGGATCCAAAATTGCTCTATTTACAAAACATATAACAAATAATCTTTATTCAAATATATACGTCAATGAACCAAAATATGTACAACTGCTCTTTGCAATCTTTAATAAACTATCTATAAACTATTCTACTTAAAGTATCTATATACAACTGGTACAAATTTGTACTCTTACAAATTTGTCCTTGGGTCAGGAACAAACTTGTCCTCCTGGTACAATAATGTACCCTACAAGTTTACACACTTGTCTTTGTTCCCTTGGTACAATTATGTACTTTACAAGGTGATCACACAGACTCACACTTGTCCTATACGGTACAATACGGTTCCGCTTGTAAATATACAAATCCGTATTTATAACAGGCACCGACCTGTTCTTTATTACTCTTAGTAATAATATTTAAATATATACGAGCGAGCGATCTCGAATATCACCGTACCGTGGTCTTATGTCTCTGAAGACTTTATGACAATCGACCCTGAGCTAGGATTCTCTCCTGCTTATATACCCCGATGGGAGCTGTACCATTCTTGAAGGAGGGGTGTTCTACCAAAGTGTCTCGTTACTCGTATTGACAGTTTCCTTTGGAACACCCCTTCATATTCGACCTGACCCAAAGTTTACCCGCGAAACATCCAATTCTTTACTATGTTTTATTAAAGTATATACACAATGCATAAAATAATGCTTCTACCGAACTGTAACCAATATAAACAATTTAAACATAGATACAAAATCATCACACATGTATCACACTTGCTATCTACATGTACAATATACGGAAATGACACGGCTGGGTATTGTAAAGTTACTGAAGGTAGATTACTGGCAGGTGTATATCCCCGGGCGAAGAATTTACTGATTTGTCAAAACGGTTAGGTGTAACTTGTCATATTGTAAAGTTTTGAATCGCGCTCATCTCTTTTTTTTATTATATGAATTGCGCCAATAAATGAAACTTGACACATTCCCCATTTCCATTCTCAATTTTATTAATTGTGTCATATTTATCTCGAAACTATTAACCTATTTACACGTACATGTAACATTAGAATACCTACTTCAACTGTTGAATAACTTTATAATTACTAAAATTCAAAATTATGTACTTCTCCTTCCGTATGCTATGTTTTTTTTTGTGTCAATTCTATCTTTCCATCAGGTCCATAGTGCACTTTTTTTGTCAGTCTAAGTGCACTAAGGAGGCCCTTTCAGTTTGCGATTTCTGTACCTACATGAAAATACCTAAAAGGACCTCCTCAGTGCACTAAGAAGAAACATTTGAAAAGAAGTCTATAATATTTGCGCAATTAAATGATTGTTTTATTGGCGCTAATGAATGTTGCAGTTTTTATGATAAAGTTATGCAAAAAAGAATTCGCGTAATTAACTTGTGGTGCAAATTAATTCTTTTTTAGCTAAACTGGATATCGGCCTTCAAAACATTGTGTATACACAAACAAAGCAAGATTTATCTTTTACGCAGTCTAGCCGGAGAATACAAGTTTTTGCAATTTGTGAAGGATTTTAATTTTAGAATGTAATGAACAAGTAAGAAGATCGTTAAATCGGAAAATGAGCTATGCACGATGAAAGTTTGGTGCGTCGATAAAAATTTCATGGATTCACTTGATAATTTTAAAGTTTCAAGTCTTTAAAAATAACACCCATTTGTAGAACTGATTATTTCGATCCTTCAAATATGCATGTGTAGAATAATAATAAAAAAAATATATTATTAAGTCTCTTTCATATCGGTGCGTAGAAATACAGCAAAGGACTTCTTAGTGCACTAAGGAGAAAGTTTTTGCACTAAGGACACTAAAACAATGCGTCAGGACCACAAAGAACATGGATATAAAAAGATATAAGTATATAACTCATAATTTTAAAGTTTGGTATTAATAGCTTTTGTAATTTTGAAGTTAAATGACTTTTCAATGATCTTTAATCAGCGCGTGCCATTCGACACGTGACCAACGGCTTATTGCAAGTTCCCAATCATCATGTCCAATCAACCTTATCGAATAAACAATTGTCTTTTGATCGTTACTAATTGATTAGTTAATGGTAGTTTTTGAATAAACCTAACGGTGTCTCTGGCGTGGTATAATTTCAAATGATGAAAGAAAAATTAAAAATTGAATATTGTGTTTACTTTGCCTTTGTTTTAAAGGAAATTGTTAAATAAACCACTTTTGTTTTTTTTTAAAGAAGCCAATTTTGAGATACAAATTGAGAAAAAAAATGCTTCTGAGATTTCATTTCTTATTTACAACACAAGAGTTAACATCTATTATTATAACTTGAAAGATATCTGAGAATAAAAAATGTGGCGTCCGTGGGGTTCTTCAAAACCCGATTACAAACGTGTAATAGAAAGACTTCAAGAGGTAAATACTCTTTTTTATTCAAAAAGAGAATAATCATAACTGTGTACTATGAAAAATACTTTTATTACTGATGTCAATGCCTTTTTTTACCATTCATCTTTTTTTCATCATTTGAAGATGAAGACCATTTTCTTTTACAATGTAATAGACATTTGAGAAACCAATATATTCACAATGTTGTTGAAGTTCATTTTCAAGTAAACTTTTGGTTCAATATATAAAAATCGTTGTATTACAGCAAGATTATGAATTAATTGTTATTCTCCTCTATATGCGTATTTTGTATGATCATAAAATTTAATGCTATAAATATAATACTAATGCATTTAAATACCAAAGGTAAAATATTTTGTATGATTAGAAAATTTAATGTTATAAATATAACACTAATGCATTTTAAAAATACTGTAAAAAAAATATATGGCAATCATACCACATCTTCTTTTTTTATATTAATATTAGTTGAATCGATATTGCACGTGTAAAATGTATATTTCAAGCTGTATTGCTTTTAAATAGAACTCTTATTATTTAAGGTTATCTTTACTAGTACTGTGTATATACATTAAAATATGTCGATTGAACAAAATTCTACAAAAAACTTAATATTTTAACCTATTGTTGTTAATGTTTGTGTCATTTGGTCTTTTGTGGATAGTTGTCTCATTGGCAATCATACCACATCTTCTTTTTTATATTAATATTAGTTGAATCGCTATTGCACGTGTAAAATGTATATTTCAAGAATACAAAAAAACGTTAACTTCCAAAATGTATTTTGATAAAACAAAATTTACGAGAGCAGTTCATTTTTAATCAGACGATCGTGACACCATTATTAACAATACATTAAGGAAAAACTTTGCACGAATTGTGAACTTTGATAAGCTGGTGGCGAACAAAATCTTTTCAAGAACAAACACACGCTTTATATATTTATAAACTCAATTCGCCATACCCTGCCTTGAGCGGAGTTATGCTAGATCCACGGGAAGGGTACTATCAAACCGACTCTTCAGGGTACAATTATACAAGTACTAAACGAAGGACGGGTTTGCTTGTATCTTTGCAAGTAGGCATGGCATGACGGGGTTAACACCCGACGGTCAGGTGCTGACGGCTTCCCCATTGCACGGATCCTAGCGCTCATACAGGAGTATTACAAGAATTGAGTATAAGGGACCCTTAATTCTTTGAAAGATTTTGTTGTTTCAAGACAATTATCTTGAACTCGCCTTCAGCTTATTTATTTATTGATAATAGTACTTGTCAATTCCATCAAAATTGCCTTAAAAAAGTAATAAAAAAACTGTCATGTTTTTGATACATTTTGTTTTTCATTGTAAATTTATGGAAATATGGATCAACGAGTCAAGGTTGAGTGAACATGAATTTCTATCGATTACACAGGTGACAATCAACTGATTGAGGCGCGTGTCGATAAAACATTAAATAACTTTCTAATTACAAAAGTTATGATTATGAAATTTGAAATTATGAAGTTTTTCAAAGTATATTTCTATATGCCATGTCCTTTGTGGCCGTTGTATCATTCCATCAGGTCCTTAGTGCACATTTTTGTTCTTAGTGCACTAAGGAGGTCCTTTGCGGTATTTCTACGGACCCCTTTCATATAGATACTGTAGATTTGTATTTGAACAACATCGATTGCAAACATAACGTTCAGTGAGAAATATTTCATGTATTCGTACAGAAAACAAATCAACTTCTTTCAGAATACAATTGATTGGTTATTGAAGTAAATGATTTGCGACAGAATCAGTGACACTTGGCCAGAAGCTTACCTCTAAAATAAAGAAATATAAAAAAAGGTAGAGTTATTTTTAATTCTGTATTTTACTCATAAAGGACTTAAGCACTTTTTACAGTCAATGCCGAAAATATGAAATACATCGATTTAAATTATGTACACAATAAATAATTTTTGTGTACATAGTTTTCCGTGTCTACATTTGAATACGAGTACAATATAGAAAACCATCATGTTATATATTTAACCAAGGATTTGTATAGTAAGAAGGATTGGAATCTCGTGGGCTTTTGCATAGACTGTAGTATAATATCTTCTGCGGCGCGAGATTTTGTGAGATTACCCGTGATGCATCTGGAAAATGCTAAACTAGCTCTGATTAATGGCTGACATTTGCATCACCTAAACAAATAGACATCGATATGTAAGTATCTACAATCTATATTTATCAAATATTATGCTTGAAATAAGAAGTTTAAAATGGTTCTGGTGTTATGAATAACTTTTACGATCGCAGTAAGAATACACGGCTCCATAGAATTAATTTGCATATTGACCGAAGTGACCTCACCCTATCCCGCCTATAGGGCGGTCCTATCATCATTTTCTATTTTTATACTCCTTCCTCAAAAAACGGAGATGAGTGATAAAAATTATATTTTCTGATAGATATATGATTTCTTCGTGTATTGAGTAAATTTCGTAGTGATTGATGCATTGGTTTTCCTATTTTTTTTACGTTTCTTTGAGTTGATTACAACAAAAATGGCGTTCTGGAGCGGAAATGGGGGTGGCTTGGGAAAAATGAATAAAGTTCTTCAATTGGCCTAGATTAATGTTCAAACATGTTTACAAACGTAAAACATTGGTGATAAAGTGTATTGAAGAAAGCTCAAACCGCTAAATAAGGGAATTGTGATACTTTTCTGTCTTTAAACATCAATGTGGTTCTCAGATGAATCGCAATTTACCAGGCCTTTTTTGGGAGGGGATCCAGTTGTCATAATAATCTGATACTTCCTTCCTGTTTATACCGAAATGAAATCGTTAAACCATGTGTTTTGAAATAGATTTACATCAATTTTAACTAGCCATGTTCCATAGAAAACTCCATAGATTTGCCTTTGCCGATGTGGAAAGGGACAATGCATGGATGGTAATATTTTCAAATGTTCAGCCCAGTGTTTACCAGCATCATGGTATTGTGAACGTACATTGTGTACAAATGAATGTACATTTTTACTGACATCAAAATAATAATACACCAACACAGCTCATCTACTTTAATGCCTTTAATGATGTATGGGTAGTGCTGTTTTGGTCTTCATTATAAATCACTGCCCCCCTTTTATTATGCATGTTATTATTATGGACTCCCTTCTTCTCTATCTGTTATAATTCCACATACTGTATCACATGCATTACAAATTTAAGTCCAATTAATTATTATGCCTGTTAATTATGGCATTTTGCTAGGCTAAATAATGTTTTCCTGCAACAACTTCAAATCCAACAATGCAATGAAAGATGTTTTCCTGCAACGGTGTCAAAGCAAAAATCAAAATAGCCTTGCAAGATTTTTTCCTGCAACGGCGTCAAAGCAAATAATTAAAATAGCAAGACGTCATAATTTTTTTAAACCTGTGTATTACAAATGTACCCGAGCTTTATCTTTTCTAGACCGAACTGCTCTAAACTATACTTCAGTCAAGTCCAGTTAGAGTTTTATATATATAATATATAAAGGATATTCTGTTATCCAAAATATCTAACATTTATTCCTTTTATTGTTATTTTTGATTTTTTGTTTGTTTGCGACATCTTTTGATCCTACAATATTGCAAAATATTTTATTTTAAAACAATAGAAACATTGCTACAAATATAAATTATTCCTGAATTTGCATAAACCCATAGAAATCTAACATAAATTTTGCAAATATAATTATTCGAGCAGAGATCTTGAGGTAGTATTGCTATTGTTAAGGACATATTTGATATTGGAATTGTTTAAGCCATATGATATTGTAATACTATTGCCACATGTAACTATATTACACCTTTTTTTCAGTATTTTCCAAAATGCTCAAACTGGTGAATGGTAAGAAGAAAAGTCTAGGCACAAGGATTCAAGTCCCCAAAAAAGTCTAAGCAGTTGTGTGCAAACAGCAGTTGGCCTTTCATGCACTTATCATGTGGACTAACATATATACATGATATATATGGCATGCCTTCAAATAGAAATAGAAATACTAGTGTACAACTGAATGCCACTTTTGACCAGAACGTTCCTCTGAATATCATTTATGGAGGATATACCAACAATGTTTCATTGGATCATTAACATTTAATCTCTTCTACCTAAACTTGAAAGCTACGCTTTGTGTGTAGGGAACTTTGATAGTGACTTGATAGATGATCATGTGATACCTGGGTTAAATTGGATTATTTCTATATTTTAATATAAAAATAAATCATTGAACATCTTCTTTTAAATTCCATTACATGCCAGATTCATTTAATACTTCAAATCTGCTTGGTGTTGAGTGTATATTGATGATGTACATGTATGTGTAGTAAAATAAGCAAGGAGACATGGGATATGATTGAAATGAGACAACTATCCATTCAATATCAAATGAAGATTTTAAAAACTAGTAGTCTACATGTACAATGATTGAATCAATGAATGTATGTCAATCACCATCAACAAAACCCATGCAGCATAGCAGGTCGATAAATATTATCACATGAAACCAACAGCCCATACATAATACATGCACAAAAAATAGTTTTTATACCAAATTTGAAGTTAAGACAGAGTTAAGAGATGCGGGATGTGGTATGATTGCCAATGGAATGAGACCGCTCAGTTCACCAAAGAAACAAATGATGTTGATGTAAGCAATTATTCAATCTATTGTTATTTCTTATCTTGATAGACAAAAATTGTTTTACATGTATTATACAGTATATTCGTAATTGTGAGCTATAAAATCAATACATGTACAAGGCAAAATTGTACAAAAAGTATCTTCTGTTAGACAATAACCATTTTATAGTTATCATGTACGTCTTAACAAAAACATTCATTGTAAAAATAGTTTTTATACCAAATTTGAAGTTAAGACCTAAGAGTAAAGAGATGTGGTATGATTGTCAATCGAATGAGACAGCTCAGTTCACCAAAGTTCAAATGATGTTGAAGTACCGGTAAGCAATTATTCAATCTTTCCTTGACTAAGACAAAAGTCAGTGTTGTACATGCATATTAGTAACTGTGCGCTATAAAGTCAATACAAGGCAAAATTGTACAAAAAGTATCTTCTGTTAGACAAGAAACATTTTAGTTATGTTTACAAAGACATTTATTGATAAATATCTATAGACACTACAGTTTAGACCTACCAAGCATGAAAGTTACAAACAGAAAAGTATTACTTTTGTTTTAATACTTGATGTAAACTGCTGTTGCGTACCTCATATGAAAGTGTACCAATGTACAATCAGAAAAAGATAGTCTTCTTTGATATATGACAAGTCGCTCTTTTCAAGTTAATTTATGTATTATACGTGAATAATACATAACCAGGAATAATTCCATGACTGACTACTTGAGAGGCCGTTATACATGTATGACATGTATGACAGAGAGCTGACACTATAAAATTGCCCTATCAAATTCATGCACAAATTGATGAAAGTGCTCTGATAAGAAACAAAAGTGCATTTAAAGATGTAATGTTATTAGTACAATTAAAAAAAATTGCTTGCATTGATAATTTATAACACACTGGCTAACGTTTCTTTTATGCCTATATATGTTTATGATGATTGAAACCGGCTACAGTAACATGCAGAGGCAGTTTTATAGGGTTTACCAGTGGGCTCCCTCTTTAACAGTACTTGTTCCAAACTTATTATAATGACTAGCCACTATGTATATAAAACGCAATGCAGTAATTCGTCCTGAAATGTGTTGTCAGTTCTTTTTTGCCACAAAAATTTTTTTGCACCTGTTTCCCGAGATTGAAAGAGTTTCCGAAGATGCAAATTCGCATATAACTATATGACATAATTTACAAGAATAAGATTTTTTTAAATTTCTTTGACAATTGACTGAAAATAAAAAAATTACAGAAGTTAACATACAAACACATTGTCAACTGCCGTTATACACATTGCATTACAATGTCCATCAACTAAAACAGTTAAATTATGTTTTTTCGTCAATTGAAACTTGAGTGAAAATCAATAATTATTACGTTTAAGAATGAATAAAGTCCTTAACCATTACAACATTGTCTATACGTGACAAAAATAAGAACACAACTCGATGCATGTGTACAAAAAATCACGTTCCGATATCGTAAGTGACGAGTAGTAGTAGTAGTAATAGTGGCGAGTACCGAAGTCTCGCCGCGGAAGAGATTACGATAAACCGCGAGATTCCAATCCTTCTTACTATACAAATCCTTGATTTAACTATTTTTTTTCAACAGATTCACAAGTTTTGCATTTTTAAACCGCGTGTGCATATATATTTTAATGTTTTTATTTTAATTCCTTACATATGAACATGATACGTGTATTATTCATTCGTTTCAACGTTTTAAATTGTGAAGCATGTGACTTTAATAAAACTATACGCATTTAAAGTTTGAAACAAAAAACGATCGTTTTGCTTGGGTGATTTACCTGTAAAAAGCTTGGGTCTCATCCATGTTTAAAACGAATTAATGCATGTTTGAAATAGTTTAACGGGGGCGTGGCCTATTAGTTTAACGCAACTAACCAGCAACTTGATTTCAATTGATTCACCGCAGAGAAATCTATTTGACTGGCGTTAAAATGAATTGATATGAATTGATATGAATTAAATATAATTTTTAATTTTTGTCAATCTTTATCAAATAACGATCAATCTCATTTAAATAGCGTTAACACGTTTTTGTCCGTTCAAGTTAAATTCGGGTTACTAGTGAAGACACGTTAAAGTAGCAGTGGAGTACCATACAATATCACAAGAAGGCATCATGGTCAGCAAAGAAAGACAGGATAAATTAGCAGTGGAGTACGATACAAAATCACAAGAAGGCATCATGGTCAGCTTAGAAAGACATGATAAAGTAGCAGTAGAGAACGATACAATATCATATGAATGCATCATGGTCAGCCTAGAAATGCACGATAAAGTAGCAGTGGAGTACAATACAATATCATACGAATGCATCATGGTCAGCTTAGAAAGACACGTTAAAGTAGCAGTGGAGTACGATACAATATCATACGAATGCATCATGGTCAGCTTAGAAAGGCACTAAAAAGTAGCAGTGGAGTACGATACAATATCATACGAATTCATCATGGTCAGCTTAGAAAGACACGTTTAAGTAGCAGTGGAGTACGATACAATATCATACGAATGCATCATGGTCAGCTTAGAAAGACAAGTTAAAGTAGCAGCGGAGTACGATTAAATATCATACGAATGCATCATGGTCAGCTTAGAAAGCCACGTTAAAGTAGCAGTGGAGTACGATACAATATCACAAGAAGGCATCATGGTCAGCTTAGAAAGACACGATAAAGTAGCAGTAGAGAACGACACAATATCATATGAATGCATCATGTTCAGCCTGGAAAGGCACGATAAAGTAGCAGTGGAGTACGATACAATATCATACGAATGCATCATGGTCAGCTTAGAAAGACACGTTAAAGTAGCAGTGGAGTACGATACAATATCATACGAATGCATCATGGTCAGCTTAAAAAGACACGTTAAAGTAGCAGTGGAGTACGATACAATATCATACGAATGCATCATGGTCAGCTTAGAAAGACACGTTAAAGTAGCAGTGGAGTACGATACAATATCATACGAATGCATCATGGTCAGCTTAGAAAGACACGTTAAAGTAGCAGTGGAGTACGATACAATATCATACGAATGCATCATGGTCAGCTTAGAAAGACACGTTAAAGTAGCAGTGGAGTACGATACAATATCATACGAATGCATCATGGTCAGCTTAGAAAGACACAATAAAGTAGTAATTGAGTACGATACAATATCATACGAATGCATTATGGTCAGCTTAGAAAGGTACGATAAAGTAGCAGTGCAGTTCGATACTATATAACAAGAAGGCATCATGGTCAGCTTTGAAAGACACGTTAAAGTAGTAATGGAGTACGATACAATATCATACGAATGCATCATGGTCAGCTTAGAAAGGTACGATAAGTAGCAGTAAAGTACGATACAATATCATACGAAGGCATCATGGTCAGTTTACAAAGACACGATAAAATAGCAGTGGATAACGATACAATATCACAAGAAGGCATCAATGTCAATTTAGAAAGACACGATAAAGTAGCAGTGGGGTACGATACTATATCACAAGAAGGCATCATGGACAGCTCAGAAAGACACGATGAAGTAGTAATGGAGTACGATACAATATCATACGAATGCATTATGGTCAGCTTAGAAAGACACGATAAAGTAGCAGTAGAGTATAATACAATATCACAATAAGGCATCATGGTCAGCAAAGAAAGACACGATAAAGTAGCAGTAGAGTACGATACAATATCACAAGAAGGCATCATGATCAGCTTAGCAAGACAGGATAAATTATCAGTGGAGTACGATACAATATCACAAGAAAGGATCATGGTCAGCTTAGAAAGACACGATAAAGTAGCAGCGGAGTACAATAAAATATCAAACGAATGAATGCATCATGGTCAGTTTAGAAAGACACGATAGAGTAGCAGTGGAGTACCATACATTATCACCAGAAGGCATCATGGTCAGCTAAGTAAAACACAATACAATAGCAGACGAGTACGATACAATATTATACGAAAGCATTATGGTCAGCTTAGAAAGGCACGAGAAAGTAGCAGTAGAGTACGATACAATATTATACGAATGCATCATGGTCAGCTCAGAAAGACACGATAAAGTAGTAGTTGAGATCGATACAATATCATACGAATGCATCATGGTCAGCTTAGAAAGACACGTTAAAGTAGCAGTGGAGTACGATACAATATCATACGAATGCATCATGGTCAGCTTAGAAAGACACGTTTAAGTGCAGTGGAGTACGATACAATATCATACGAATGTATCATGGTCAGCTTAGAAAGACACAATAAAGTAGTAATTGAGTACGATACAATATCATACGAATGCATTATGGTCAGCTTAGAAAGGTACGATAAAGTAGCAGTGCAGTTCGATACTATATAACAAGAAGGCATCATGGTCAGCTTAGAAAGCCACGTTAAAGTAGCAGTGGAGTACGATACAATATCACAAGAAGGCATCATGGTCAGCTTAGAAAGACACGATAAAGTAGCAGTAGAGAACGACACAATATCATATGAATGCATCATGTTCAGCCTGGAAAGGCACGATAAGGTAGCAGTGGAGTACGATACAATATCATACGAATGCATCATGGTCAGCTTAGAAAGACACGTTAAAGTAGCAGTGGAGTACGATGCAATATCATACGAATGCATCATGGTCAGCTTAGAAAGACACGTTAAAGTAGCAGTGGAGTACGATACAATATCATACGAATGCATCATGGTCAGCTTAGAAAGACACGTTAAAGTAGCAGTGGAGTACGATACAATATCATACGAATGCATCATGGTCAGCTTAGAAAGACAAGATAGAGTAGCAGTGGAGTACGATACTATACCACACGGAAGCGTCATGGTGGGCTTAGAAAGACAAGATAGAGTATTAGTAGAGTACTATACAATACCAGCGTCATGGTCAGCTTAGAAAGACAAGATAAGTAGTAGTGGAGTACGATACTATATCATACGAATTCATCATTGTCAGCTTTGAAACACACGATAAAGAAGCAGTAGAGTACGATACAATATCATACGAAGGCATCAAGGTCAGCTTAGAAAGACACGATAAAGTAGTAGTGGATAACGATGCTATACCACACGGAAAGGTCATGGTCAGCTTAGAAAGACAAGATAGAGTATTAGTGGAGTACGATACTATACCACACGGAAGCGTCATGGTCAGCTTAGAAAGACACGATAAAATAGCAGTGGAGTACGATAAAATATCATACGAAGACATCACGGTCAGCCTAGAAAGACACGATAATGTAGCAGTGGAGTACGATACAATATCATAAGGAGGCATCATGGTCAGCCTAGAAAGACACGATAATATAGTAGTGGAGTACGATGCTATATAACAAGAAGGCATCATGGTCAGCTTAGAAAGACACGATAAATTAGTTATGGAGTACGATTCCATATCATACGAATTCATCATGATCAGCTTAGAAAGATACGACAAAGTAGCAGTGAAGTACGATACTATATAACAAGAAGGCATCATGGTCAGCTTAGAAAGACACAATAAAGTAGTAATGGAGTACGATTCCATATCATACGAATGCATCATGGTCAGCTTGGAAAGGTACGATAAAGTAGCAGTGCAGTTCGATACTATATAACAAGAAGGCATCATGGTCAGCTTAGAAAGACACGATAAAGAAGCAGTAGAGTACGATTCCATGTCATACGAATGCATCATGGTCAGCTTAGAAAGGTACGATAAAGTAGCAGTGAAGTACGATGCAATGTCACAGGAAAGCGTCATTGTCAGATTAGAAAGACAAGATAGAGTAGTAGTGGGGTACGATATCATATCACAAGAAAGCATCATGGTCAGCTTAGAAAGACAAGATAGAGTAGTAGTGGAGTATAATACAATATCATATGAATGCATCATTGTCAGCTTAAAAAGGCACGATGAAGTAGCAGTGGAGTACGATACAATATCATACGAAGGCATCATGGTCAGCTTAGAAAGGCATGATAACGTAGCAGTGGAGTACGATACTATACCACACGGAAGCGTCATGGTCAGTTTAGAAAGACTAGATAGAGTATTAGTGGAGTACTATACAATACCACAAAGAAGCGTCATGGTCAGCGTAGAAAGACACGATAAAGAAGTAATGGAGTACGATTCTATATCATACGAATGCATCATGATCAGCTTAGAAAGGTACGATAAAGTAGCAGTGAAGTACGATACTATATAACAAGAAGGCATCATGGTCAGCTTAGAAAGACACAATAAAGTAGTTTAAGGCATTGGAAATACTTGTTATGATATTATAAATTCAGAAACAGAAATATTATTCTTTTAAACATAACGGCTGTGTTCTTACGCATAGTAACTTGGCTCGCACGAGCAAGTAAAACATTTTTTTTTGTAATCAAAGATATGGCATTAATTTACTATTTTTTTTATGGATTTCACAGGCCAAAGTTACATTTTTGTTTGCCAATAAATTACAGGGGGAGGCATTTCATTAGTTAAAACATAGTTTTACAAGTTATGTGTATACATATGTTGGTACTAGGGTGGTAATTATCAAGTTAATCAAATTTTTAATGTGTAAAACACTGGAAGTGAAATTAATTTTTCATTTGTTTACATTTTTTGTTGTACAAGTGTTACGGCAGGGAATGTATTTAATTACTCATGGCTTACCTTCTTCGTGTTATATATCATGTAATTCCCGTATTAAGGATCATTTCTCGTAACCAAATATTCATATTTAAACGTCTAATATGCCTGATATACATAGGAAAATACTTTAACTGCAATTGTATATTTACGAAGACTTTGTCGTCTGCCATTTTGTGGGGAAAGAAACATGTGTTTTTATATCTTTAAATACCAATTCGTCCCCTGGACAATTGATCTAATATTGTATTTTTAATACCCCAGATAAGATATTTAATAAGTATACCCTGCCGGACACAAATATATTGTAAATATTTAGATGGTTGAAATGAACTATGTTGTATGTTATTTACTTATTATGTACTAACGCAGATCGTCTGCTAAATCAATGCGCGCGCAGTGGTGTCCGATTGTTTATTTCAAGCTTCTGTATCGATTTTTTAGATGCTATAGCTTTGTTTTTATATTTTATGTACAAGGACAATGTTCGGACAACTTAAGATGATATGTATATTATGTTTTTCATTATCTGAAATTTTTATAGTTCCGGCTTCCCGGAAAGGACAAGTTCCCGTTGGATTAGTATGTCACGTGACAATTACAATTTAGTACATAAACGCGCGAGCACTCAGCAATGGCAGATAGCCCAAAGTTTTGCTGGCGGCAAGTTCAAACCTTGAAAAACAAATAAAGCAATAATAACCTTTAGGTGAGAATTAGGATAACATAATGAAGTTTAATGAATTTAATTAGCCGTCTTTTGTGCAGTAAGCTATCTCCCACCACGTCGGACACCAGAAATATGTATTTAAGGATTTATGATTTAGTACACTTGAACGCACCTGTTTATTTATATAGTTTTACGATGTTATAATGTTACATACTTTTAATAATGAACAAATAAAAACTGTTAACATTGGAAAGATATCTTTACTTCATTGAACTTGGACACATACAAAAAGCACATGAATTTACACTGATGAAAACAATAGATGTTGGAGGACGCTCGTTCAAACATAAAAACTATGGAAATCCGTTAGGAACAAAATTAGCTCAGTAACACTCGAATACAAGGGATTGCTCAATACATACATATTAAACATTCCTAAGACCATACCTGACAAGTAATTTAGGAAGTTTAATACAAATGTAGAGTTGCTACATGAGTCACAAACTGTATTTAAGTGTTATTAAAGAAAACTACCGAGTATAGGACAGGATGCTCTCGGGTGGCTTAGTAATGGAGTACGATTCCATATCATACGAATGCATCATGGTCAGCTTAGAAAGGTACGATAAAGTAGCAGTGCAGTTCGATACTATATAACAAGAAGGTATCATGGTCAGCTTAAAAAGACACGATAAAGAAGCAGTGGAGTACGATTGCATGTCATACGAATGCATCATGGTCAGCTTAGAAAGGTACGATAAAGTAGCAGTGAAGTACGATACAATGTCATAGGAAAGCGTCATTGTCAGATTAGAAAGACAAGATAGAGTAGTAGTGGGGTACGATATCATATCACAAGAAAGCATCATGGTCAGCTTAAAAAGACAAGATAGAGTAGTAGTGGAGTATAATACAATATCATATGAATGCATCATTGTCAGATTAAAAAGGCACGATGAAGTAGCAGTGGAGTACGATACATTATCATACGAAGGCATCATGGTGAACTTAGAAAGGCACGATAAAGTAGCAGTGGAGTACGATACGATATCATACGAAGGCATCATAGTCAGCTTAGAAAGGCACGATAAAGTAGCAGTGGAGTACGATACTTAACCACACGGAAGCGTCATGGTCAGCTTAGAAAGACTAGATAGAGTATTAGTTGAATACTATGCAATACCACACGAAGCGTTATGGTCAGCGTAGAAAGACAAGATAAGTAGTAGTGGAGTACGATACTATATCATACGAATGCATCATTGTCAGCTTTGAAATACACGATAACGTAGCAGTAGATTACTATACAATATCATACAAAGGTATCATGGTCAGCTTCGAAAGACACGATAAAGTAAGAATGGAGTACGATACTATACCACAAGGAAGTGTCATGGTCAGCGTAGAAAGAAAAGATAGAGTATTAGTGGAGTACGATACTATACCACACGGAAGCGACATGGTCAGCTTAGAAAGACACGATAAAGTAGCAGAAGAGTACGATACTATATAAAAAGAATGTAGCATGGTCAGCTTAGAAAGACACGATAAAGTAGCAGAAGAGTACGATACTATATAAAAAGAATGTAGCATGGTCAGCTTAGAAAGACACGATAAAGTAGCAGTTGAGTACGATACAATATCATACGAAGACATCATGGTCAGCCTAGGAAGACACGGTAATGTAGCAGTGGAGTACGATACAATATCATACGGAGGCATCATGGTGAGCCTAGAAAGACACGATAATGTAGTAGTGGAGTACGATACTATATAACAAGAAGGAATCATGGTCAGCTTAGAAAGATACGATAAAGTAATAATGGAGTACGATTCCATATCATACGAATACATCATGGTCAGCTTAGAAAGGTATGATAAAGTAGCAGTGGAGTACGATACTATATAACAAGAAAGCATCATGGTCAGCTGAGAAAGACACGATAAAGTAGCAGTGGAGTACGATACAATATCATACGAAGGCATCATGGTCAGCTTAGAAAGACACGACAACGTATCAGTGGAGTACGATACATTATCACAAGAAGGCATCATGGTCAGCTTAGAAAGACAAGATAGAGTAGTAGTGCAGTACGATAAAATATCATACGAATGCATCATGGTCAGCTTAGAAAGACACGATAAAGAAGCAGTGGAATACGATACTATACCACACGGAAGCTTCATGGTCAGCTTAGAAAGACAAGATAGAGTATTAGTGGAGTACTATACAATACCACACGGAAGCGTCATGGTCAGCTTAGAAAGACAAGATAAGTAGTAGTGGAGTAAGATACTATATCATACGAATTCATCATTGTCAGCTTTGAAAGACACTATAAAGAAGCAGTAGAGTACGATGCAATATCATACGAAAGCATCATGGTCAGCTTAGAAAGACACGATAAAGTTGCAGTGGAGTACGATACTATACCACATGGAAGCGTCATGGTCAGCTTAGAAAGACAAGATAGAGTATTAGTGGAGTACGATACTATACCACACGGAAGCGTCATGGTCAGCTTAGAAAGACACGATCAAGTAGCAGAAGAGTACGATACTATATTAAAAGAATATAGCATGGTCAGCTTAGAAAGACACGATAAAGTAGAAGTAGAGTACTATACAATATCATACGAAGGCATCATGGTCAGGTTCGAAAGACACGATAAAGTAGGAGTGGAGTACGATACTATACCACACAGAAGTGTCATGGTCAGCGTAGAAAGAAAAGATAGAGTATTAGTGGAGTACGATACTATACCACACGGAAGCGGCATGGTCAGCTTAGAAAGACACGATAAAGTAGCAGAAGAGTACGATACTATATAAAAATAATTTAACATGGTCAGCTTAGAAAGACACGATAAAGTAGCAGTGGAGTACGATAACATATCATACGAAGACATCATGGTCAGCCTAGGAAGACACGGTAATGTAGCAATGGAGTACGATACAATATCATACGGAGGCATCATGGTCAGCCTAGAAAGACACGATAATGTAGTAGTGGAGTACGATACTATATAACAAGAAGGAATCATGGTCAACTTAGAAAGACACGATAAAGTAGTAATGGAGTACGATTCCATATCATACGAATACATCATGGTCAGCTTAGAAAGGTACAATAAAGTAGCAGTGGAGTACGATACTATATAACAAGGATGCATCATGGTCAGCTTAGAAAGACACGATAAAGAGGCAGTGGAGTACGATACTATATAACAAGAAGGCATCATGGTCAGCTTAGAAAGACACGATAAAGTAGTAATGTAGTACGATACAATATCATACGAATGCATCATGGTCAGCTTAGCCAGACACGTTAAAGTAGTAATGGCGTACGATTCCATATCATACGAATGCATCATGGTCAGCTTAGAAAGGTACGATAAAGTACCATTGCAGTTCGATACTGTATAACAAGAAGGCATCATGGTCAGCCTAGAAATACACGATAAAGAAGCAGTGGAGTACGATACTATATAACAAGAAGGCATCATGGTCAGCTTAGAAAGACACGATAAAGTAGTAATGGAGTACGATGCAATATCATACGAATGCATCATGGTCAGCTTTGCAAGACACGTTAAAGTAGTAATGTCGTACGATACAATATCATACGAATGCATCATGGTCAGCTTAGAAAGACACGATAAAGTAGTAATGGCGTACGATTCAACATCATACGAATGCATCATGGTCAGCTTAGAAAGGTACGATGAAGTAGCAATGCAGTTCGACACTATATAACAAGAAGGCATCATGGTCAGCTTAGAAAGACACGATAAGGAAGCAGTGGAGTACGATACTATATAACAAGAAGGCATCATGGCCAGTTTAGAAAGGTACGATAAAGTAGCAGTTGAGTTCGATACTATATAACAAGAAGGCATCATGGTCAGCTTAGAAAGACACGATAAAGTCGTAATGGAGTACGATTCCATATCATACGAATGCATCATGGTCAGCTTAGAAAGGTACGATAAACTAGCAGGAAGTACGATACAATGTCACAAGAAAGCGTCATTGTCAGCTTAGAAAGACAAGATAAAGTAGTAGTGGGGTACGATATCATATCACAAGAAAGCATCATGGTCATCTTAGAAAGACAAGATAGAGTAGTAGTGGAGTATAATACAATATCATATGAATGCATCATTGTCAGCTTAAAAAGGCACGATGAAGTAGCAGTGGAGTACGATACAATATCATACGAAGGCATCATGGTCATCTTAGAAAGGCACGATAAAGTAGCAGTGGAGTACGATACAATATCATACGAAGGCATCATGGTCAGCTTAGAAAGGCACGATAACGTAGCAGTGGAGTACGATACTATACCACACGGAAGCTTCATGGTCAGCTTAGAAAGACTAGATAGAGTATTAGTGGAGTACTATACAATACCACACGGAAGCATCATGGTCAGCTTAGAAATACTAGATAAGTAGTAGTGGAGTACGATACTATATCATACGAATGCATCATTGTCAGCGTTGAAAGACACGATAAAGTAGCAGTAGAGTACTATACAATATCATACGAAGGTATCATGGTCAGCTTAAAAAGACACGATAAAGTAGGAGTGGAGTACGATACTATACCACACGGAAGTGTCATGGTCAGCGTAGAAAGAAAAGATAGAGTATTAGTGGAGTACGATACTATACCACACGGAAGCGTCATGGTCAGCTTAGATAGACACGATAAAGTAGCAGAAGAGTACGATACTATATTAAAAGAATGTAGCATGGTCAGCTTAGAAAGACACGATAAAGTAGCAGTGGAGTACGATAAAATATCATACGAAGACATCATGGTCAGCCTAGAAAGATACGATAATGTAGTAGTGGAGTACGATACAATGTCATAAGGAGGCATCATGGTCAACCTAGAAAGACACGATAATGTAGTAGTGGAGTACGATAATATATAACAAGAAGGCATCATGGTCAGCTTAGAAATACACGATAAAGAAGCAGTGGAGTACGATACTATATAACAAGAAGGCATCATGGTCAGCTTCGAAAGACACGATAAAGTAGTAATGGAGTACGATACAATATCATACGAATGCATCATGGTCAGCTTAGAAAGGTACAATAAAGTACCAGTGCAGTTCGATACTATATAACAAGAAGGCATCATAGTCAGCTTAGAAATACACGATAAAGAAGCAGTGGAGTACGATACTATATAACAAGAAGGCATCATGGTCAGCTTAGAAAGACACGATAAAGTAGTAATGGAGTACGATACAATATCATACGAATGCATCATGGTCAGCTTTGCAAGACACGTTAAAGTAGTAATGGCGTACGATACATTATCATATGAATGCATCATGGTCAGCTTAGAAAGACACGATAAAGTAGTAATGGCGTACGATTCAACATCATACGAATGCATCATGGTCAGCTTAGAAAGGTACGATGAAGTAGCAATGCAGTTCGACACTATATAACAAGAAGGCATCATGGTCAGCTTAGAAAGACACGATAAGGAAGCAGTGGAGTACGATACTATATAACAAGAAGGCATCATGGTCAGCTTAGAAAGGTACGATAAAGTAGCAATTGAGTTCGATACTATATAACAAGAAGGCATCATGGTCAGCTTAGAAAGACACTATAAAGTCGTAATGGAGTACGATTCCATATCATACGAATGCTTCATGGTCAGCTTAGAAAGGTACGATAAACTAGCAGTGAAGTACGAGACAATGTCACAAGAAAGTGTCATTGTCAGCTTAGAAAGACAAGATAAAATAGTAGTGGGGTACGATATCATATGACAAGAAAGCATCATGGTCAGCTTAGAAAGACAAGATAGAGTAGTAGTGGAGTATAATACAATATCATATGAATGCATCATTGTCAGCTTAAAAAGGCACGATGAAGTAGCAGTGGAGTACGATACAATATCATACGAAGGCATCATGGTCAGCTTAGAAAGGCACGATAAAGTAGCAGTGGAGTACGATACAATATCATACGAAGGCATCATGGTCAGCTTAGAAAGGCACGATAACATAGCAGTGGAGTACGATACTATACCACACGGAAGCGTCATGGTCATCTTAGAAAGACTAGATAGAGTATTAGTGGAGTACTATACAATACCACACGGAAGCGTCATGGTCAGCTTAGAAAGACAAGATAAGTAGTAGTGAGGACGATACTATATCATACGAATGCATCATTGTCAGCGTTGAAAGACTCGATAAAGTAGCAGTAGAGTACTATACAATATCATACGAAGGCATCATGGTCAGCTTAGAAAGACACGATAAAGTAGGAGTGGAGTACGATACTATACAACACGGAAGCGTCATGGTCAGCTTAGAAAGACACGATAAAGTAACAAGAGTACTATACTATATTAAAAGAATGTAGCATGGTCACCTTAGAAAGACACGATAAAGTAGCAGTGGAGTACGATAAAATATCATACGAAGACATCATGGTCAGCCTAGAAAGACACGATAATGTAGCAGTGGAGAACTATACAATGTCATAAGGAGGCATCATAGTCAACCTAGAAAGACACGATAATGTAGTAGTGGAGTACGATACTATATAACAAGAAGGCATCATGGTCAGCTTAGAAATACACGATAAAGAAACAGTGGAGTACGATACTATGTAACAAGAAGGCATCATGGTCAGCTTAGAAAGACACGATAAAGTAGTAATGGAGTACGATACAATATCATACGAATGCATCATGGTCAGCTTAGCAAGACACGTTAAAGTAGTAATTCCGTACGATACAATATCATACGAATGCATCATGGTCAGCTTAGAAAGACACGATAAAGTAGTAATGGCGTACGATTCAACATCATACGAATGCATCATTGTCAACTTAGAAAGGTACGATGAAGTAGCAATGCAGTTCGATACTATATAACAAGGAGGCATCATGGTCAGCTTAGAAAGACACGATAAGGAAGCAGTGGAGTACGATACTATATAACAAGAAGGCATCATGATCAGCTTAGAAAGGTACGATAAAGTAGCAGTTGAGTACGATACTATATAACAAGAAGTCATCATGGTCAGCTTAGAAAGACACGATAAAGTCGTAATGGAGTACGATTCCATATCATACGAATGCATCATGGTCAGCTTAGAAAGGTACGATCAAGAAGCAGTGAAGTACGATACAATGTCACAAGAAAGCGTCATTGTCAGCTTAGAAAGACAAGATAGAGTAGTAGTGTAGTATAATACAATATCATATGAATGCATCATTGTCAGCTTTAAAAGGCACGATGAAGTAGCAGTAGAGTACGATACAATATCATACGAAGGCATCATGGTCAGCTGAGAAAGGCACGATAAAGTAGCAGTGGAGTATGATACAATATCATACGAACGCATCATGGTCAGCTTAGAAAGGCACGATAACGTAGCAGTGGAGTACGATACTATACCACACGGAAGCGTCATGGTCAGCTTAGAAAGACTAGATAGAGTATTAGTGGAGTACGATACTATACCGTCCGTCTGTTCCATTTCATGTAAAAGTTTTTGGTCGAGGTAGTTTAAGATGAAGTTGAGCATGTTTTACTTATTTTAATATATATGGAAGTGGTATGACCCCTTTAATAGTAAACATTACAAAGAAAGCAGTAAACAGAATCACGGACTTTCTATACTAACATAGAAATTCCCTTACAGAATACAGAGAGTCTCTATATATTAAAGTAGTATAATCGTATTTTATAGCTTAGAAAGACACGATAAAATAGTAATGGAGTACGATACAATATCATACGAAGACATCATGGTCAGCCTAGGAAGACACGGTAATGTAGCAGTGGAGTACGATAAAATATCATACGGAGGCATCATGGTCAGCCTAGAAAGACACGATAATGTAGTAGTGGAGTACGATACTATATAACAAGAAGGAATCATGGTCAGCTTAGAAAAACACGATAAAGTAGTAATGGAGTACGATTCCATATCATACGAATACATCATGGTCAGCTTAGAAAGGTACAATAAAGTAGCAGTGGAGTACGATACTATATAACAAGGATGCATCATGGTCAGCTTAGAAAGACACGATAAAGAGGCGGTGGAGTACGATACTATATAACAAGAAGGCATCATGGTCAACTTAGAAAGACACGATAAAGTAGTAATGTAGTACGATACAATATCATAGGAATGCATCATGGTCAGCTTAGCCAGACACGTTAAAGTAGTAATGGCGTACGATTCCATATCATACGAATGCATCATGGTCAGCTTAGAAAGGTACGATAAAGTACCAGTGCAGTTCGATACTGTATAACAAGAAGGCATCATGGTCAGCTTAGAAAGACACGATAAAGTAGTAATGGAGTACGATACAATATCATACGAATGCATCATGGTCAGCTTTGCAAGACACGTTAAAGTAGTAATGGCGTACGATACAATATCATACGAATGCATCATGGTCAGCTTAGAAAGACACGATGAAGTAGTAATGGCGTACGATTCAACATCATACGAATGCATCATGGTCAGCTTAGAAAGGTACGATGAAGTAGCAATGCAGTTCGACACTATATAACAAGAAAGCATCATGGTCAGCTTAGAAAGACACGATAAGGAAGCAGTGGAGTACGATACTATATAACAAGAAGGCATCATGGTCAGCTTAGAAAGGTACGATAAAGTAACAGTTGAGTTCGATACTATATAACAAGAAGGCATCATGGTCAGCTTAGAAAGACAAGATAAAGTCGTAATTGAGTACGATTCCATATCATACGAATGCATCATGGTCAGCTTAAAAAGGTACGATAAACTAGCAGTGAAGTACGATACAATGTCACAAGAAAGCGTCATTGTCAGCTTAGAAAGACAAGATAAAGTAGTAGTGGGGTACGATATCATATCACAAGAAAGCATCATGGTCAGCTTAGAAAGACAAGATAGAGTAGTAGTGGAGTATAATACAATATCATATGAGTGCATCATTGTCAGCTTAAAAAGGCGCGATGAAGTAGCAGTGGAGTACGATACAATATCATACGAAGGCATCATGGTCAGCTTAGAAAGGCACGATAAAGTAGCAGTGGAGTACGATACAATATCATACGAAGGCATCATGGTCAGCTTAGAAAGGCACGATAACGTAGCAGTGGAGTACGATACTATACCACACGGAAGCGTCATGGCCATCTTAGAAAGACTAGATAGACTATTAGTGGAGTACTATACAATACCACACGGAAGCGTCATGGTCAGCTTAGAAAGACAAGATAAGTAGTAGTGGAGTACGATACTATATCATACGAATGCATCATTGTCAGCGTTGAAAGACACGATAAAGTAGCAGTAGAGTACTATACAATATCATACGAAGGCATCATGGTCAGCTTAGAAAGACACGATAAAGTAGGAGTGGAGTACGATACTTTACCACACGGAAGTGTCATGGTCAGCGTAGAAAGAAAAGATAGAGTATTAGTGGAGTACGATACTATACCACACGGAAGCGTCATGGTCAGCTTAGAAAGACACGATAAAGTAACAGAAGAGTACGATACTATATTAAAAGAATGTAGCATGGTCAGCTTAGAAAGACACGATAAAGTAGCAGTGGAGTACGATAAAATATCATACGAAGACATCATGGTCAGCCTAGAAAGACACGATAATGTAGCAGTGGAGTACGATACAATGTCATAAGGAGGCATCATGGTCAACCTAGAAAGACACGATAATGTAGTAGTGGAGTACGATACTATATAACAAGAAGGCATCATGGTCGATTTAGAAATACACAATAAAGAAGCAGTGGAGTACGATACTATATAACAAGAAGGCATCATGGTAAGCTTAGAAAGACACGATAAAGTAGTAATGGAGTACGATACAATATCATACGAATGCATCATGGTCAGCTTAGCAAGACACATTAAAGTAGTAATTCCGTACGATACAATATCATACGAATGCATTATGGTCAGCTTAGAAAGACACGATAAAGTAGTAATGGCGTACGATTCAACATCATACGAATGCATCATTGTCAGCTTAGAAAGGTACGATGAAGTAGAAATGCAGTTCGATACTATATAACAAGGAGGCATCATGGTCAGCTTAGAAAGACACGATAAGGAAGCAGTGGAGTACGATACTATATAACAATAAGGCATCATGATCAGCTTAGAAAGGTACGATAAAGTAGCAGTTGAGTACGATACTATATAGCAAGAAGGCATCATGGTCAGCTTAGAAAGACACGATAAAGTCGTAATGGAGTACGATTCCATATCATACGAATGCATCATGGTCAGCTTAGAAAGGTACGATAAATTAGCAGTGAAGTACGTTACACACTAGTTCTCCGTTAAAGCGCCCAACGTCGGAGTAAAAAATGATAAAATATAAATTGCAGCAAAATTTGTTTATAAAGAACATAGAACATCTTCATAGTGTATTCTATCCACCCTATAAATTTTAGCATGTAATGTGCTACCGTTAATTTGTAATGATCGAGACAGTTTAGATGAAAAAACAATAAAAAAAACATTTAACGTCATTTTATTTCCTTTGACGTCGTGATTTTCAATGCCAAAATGCTAAAAAAAAAATTATTGATTCACGTAAACTTTTATTTCTTTTTTCTTGTTAGCTGAAATTTAAGTATGATATTCAGTCATGTCTGCATTATTATTATATATATAAGGTTTTTTTTTATCTCCTTATTACAAATTAAGGTGATAAATTTTCAAAAAGTTTTTTCTGTGCGAACTTGTACGATAAACAATCGACTCAGCATATCAGTCTTGTACAAAGCAAGATAAATAATAAAATCGTTTAAACATGCTTTCAACACGAATACGCATATAATTTGCCACTGAATCCCCCTCCTTTTCGTCATCATCCTATTTACCATTCTGTGTTACCATGAATTATAATTGATGTGGTCATATTGATATCGAAAACATATATATAAATCAACTGTTTTAATTTCAAAATGCACAAGTATGGCGTATAACGCATGAATTTCTTGCTTTGAACTGTTTTTAAAAATGTCTTCGAAGCCGAAGCACAACCCTTGTATGATCTTGTATCTTTGATATAGGTTACTTCCTTTGATATTCCTTAATACCTTTTTGTTCTATGTATTGTAAATTTGAAAAAATAGGAGAGACAGGAAGTGTCTATTAATTCTACTAATAAAGATAGTCGGCAAGATAAATTCGTGACACAGTGTTTAGTTACCTAATACGATATATACAGGGTCAGTAAATTCCATATGAGGTTCTATTTTCGCTCAAATCCCTTATGGAATTTACTGACCCCGTATTTATTGTATTAGGTCACTAACACACTGTGTAACTGATAATATCTGACTAGAATTTAAACGAATCACTTATTTGAAAAGGTTTACACTTTGTATATTAATACAATTTTAGAGGAGATATGCTTTTTTGATTGATGTTTTCTGAACGTACAGTGACAAATATTTCATGCAAATTTATGACCGGGAGAAGAATATTCAAAAAATAAATAAGATGTTACATGCGTTGTCGTTGATAAAGAATTTAAAAAGGTTCAATAAAAATATATAAAAAAAACAATGATGAGAGAGACACGACAAAAAAATTATCCAGCAAAATATAAAATATTAAATCATTATTCATATATATTTTATTCATCCTCTTTGGTGGTTAGTTGTAGCCTATTAATCTCGCAACTTTGATTTGTAGACAACCAGTAACGACCACAGTTTCTTTTTGTAGATCCTCTTATACTAATAGAACTGTGCATTGTATTCCGTTTGTATATCATATACTTTTTTTTTAGTTATTTGAAATAATTCAAGATATAGGAGGTGGTTTATAGATTAAAAAATAATTTTGAAACTTAAGAATATGGTGAATTGAAAATAACAGAAATAAATGATTTAAAGATTAATAAAACTTTACGTTTTCTGCATATTAAATTCATTATTGACAATATTCTAGTAGATCATTTCGAAAGAAACGTTGATCTTTCAAATTGGTTGTAAACGCTACTGGTCAAATGAAATAAGCGATGCAAATTTTATACATTCATATAAGCATCATTGTTTTTCGCCAAAATCACGATCTTGCATGAGTTAACTTTCATTTCGTTTCCTATTGTATACAAATTTAACCTTACATCCTTCACGTGCATTGCGTCAGCAATTATTTAATTTTATTCACCTGAAAAAAAAATAGTTCGTGACAGATGTCAGACCACGATAATCCGATAAGCAACAAAAAGATCTGCAATAGTGGCCGAAAAAAAAACCAAGTTATAAATTCCATGCGTCCGAAGCGAGCACTATTTTTGATTTATCTTCATCATTTACGCCCAGCGACAAGTATTTGAAATCCAAAGATATGAAAGAATAGAAAGAGTTGATGAGCTATATGACGAAAATGACACACAAAAAATATTCAAATCAGTCGAATGTAACATTGATTGATAGAGTATAAAACCATAGGTATCTTTCTAATTCAAAATATATAAATTGACCATTGATTGGAATTGTAAGGATTTACAGAACCAAAACATTGTCATAATTCGTACGTCTTAAATTTTCATACTGATGCTCGAGGACGGAAGACATTGTCTTCAATATTTTAGGGTATAACGTTTTTTTAGTACCAACACATATTAAATATATTTCATAATATTCACCAAATTGATTGATAAGCAATGTTTCTTTCTATATTTTGTTGGACAGATGAGTAATCAATGATAAAATCGTTTTGGTGATCAAATTTTTATTTTATCCGATTTCAGATTTCTCTTAATGTCGGTTAGCTACCGGTACTGTCACTGTGTTCAGCTCCTCATTACCAGTACCTCGAATCACAAGGAAAATATGATAAAATATACCTCATATCATCTTTACTTTTGTTTATGATCCCAGCTATCCAACTTATTTCGAAGAATTTGAAATACTTTTTTTTTCTCCAAGTTTTATACTTATTTCAAACGTGGTATCATTTATGCAGTACAGTGGCAGAATAAAAAAGAGGGGCTATACGGAGAAGTGTCGTCATACTTATGTTGTTGATACAGACAAGACAATATATCTTGTCAAAATTTTATATACGGAATTTTTGAAATGCAGGAACTGAACCCAAGAATTTTACAGAGAAGGGCATATATTTCTAACTGAATAGAGAAAAATGGCCAAAAGAAATACAGAATGCAGAAATGTAGATCTCCTCCCCTAATACAGACCGTAATATATATATAGCATTGTGACGGATAGTTTTGTTTAATCTATATCTTACTCCTTTTAATTCCGAAAAGAATGTTGTACAAGGTGTTGTTAATTAATGTAACGGAATTTATATCGGGCCCTTTCTATCGACGTCATAATTTTTATGAAAGCTAAAAGCTTCTCTGCTTGTGCAACACGAAAAAAGAAAGAGCAATTTTTATGGTTTCTTGCAATTGCATACTTGTTAAATCGTATTGAATTCGGTATCAAATTTATATTAATCATAAAGCTTCATATCTTGGATATTGAAAACAGGTATAACTTATTTACATGCATTACGATTGATATAAAAACATTTGGTTCGTTTTGTTTTTTTCTTCATCTAGATTTGAGAAAGAAGCAACTTTGTCACACTCAAACAATTATGGACCAAACAATTGATTTATAAAAATGTTACATGTTGTCTTCTTATGTCGTCTGAATTACAATATATTATTGATCTGTAAGTGATTATCCGCCATCCATTATAACTATCTAATATGTTTATTTGGCACGCCATACTCGATAAAAGTGCGGACGTGATAGAAAGCACTCTTTACCAAAATGTCAACGGAGATTACATTCCACGGAGGTTACATTTCGACGATTTCGTCATTTATGAACCATAATATGTATATCTAAAGATCGGAGTTAAACTAAAATTTAATGTTGACATCCATATCGATCTGTTGAATGTGAAATTTGTTTTCATAATTGATGTTTTTTTAAGAATTGGCCATTCCACGGAGATTACACGCTTAACAAATCTCTGCAGTTTTCAACTTTGCTTCGTTTTTCAGACTGATGTAACTTGGAATAAATGACCATTGTTATAAACAACATTATTTATGGTAACCTTATGATCAAATTTAACTCATATTACACTCTATACTGTACTAAATATTTTGTCCTGCTTGGTCTTTTATCCATCAATGGAAATTTCAGCTTTTCGAAGAAAACATTATGGACGGCCGGTACGATCACGATCGTTGTGCATATGTACTAAACTTTATAAAAATTAAAAATATAGATAATAAAGAATTCTAAAATTCTCAGATATAAGTATAACAAGCTACGGGTATATAACTGGAAGTCGTTTGGTTTGCTTTCTTACGGAGGGACAAAATAACGTCATAAAATGGGCGCTTTAACGGAGAACCAGTGTACAATGTCACAAGAAAGCGTCATTGTCAGCTTAGAAAGAGAAGATAGAGTAGTAGTGGGGTACGATATCATATCACAAGAAAGCATCATATTCATCTTAGAAAGACAAGATAGAGTAGTAGTGGAGTATAATATAATATCATATGAATGCATCATTGTCAGCTTAAAAAGGCACGATGAAGTAGCAGTGGAGTACGATACAATATCATACGAAGGCATCATGGTCAGCTGAGAAAGGCACGATAAAGTAGCAGTGGAGTACGATACAATATCATACGAAGGCATCATGGTCAGCTTAGAAAGGCACGATAACGTAGCAGTGGAGTACGATACTATACCACACGGAAGCGTCATGGTCAGCTTAGAAAGACTAGATAGAGTATTAGTGGAGTACTATACAATACCACACGGAAGCGTCATGGTCAGCTTAGAAAGGCAAGATAAGTAGTAGTGGAGTACGATATTATATCATACGAATGCATCATTGTCAGCGTTGAAAGACACGATAAAGTAGCAGTAGAGTACTATACAATATCATACGAAGGCATCATGGTCAGCTTAGAAAGACACGATAAAGTAGGAGTGGAGTACGATACTATATCCCACGGAAGTGTCATGGTCAGCGTAGAAAGAAAAGATAGAGTATTAGTTGAGTTCGATACTATACCACACGGAAGCGGCATGGTCAGCTTAGAAAGACACGATAAAGTAGCAGAAGAGTACGATACAATTTCATACGAAGGCATCATGGTCAGCTTAGAAAGACACGATAAAGTAGCAGTGGAATACGATACGATATCATATGAAGGCATCATGGTCAGCTTAGAAAGACACGATAAAGTAGCAGTGGAGTACGATATTATACCACACGGAAGCGTCATGGTCATCTTAGAAAGACAAGATAGAGTATTAGTGGAGTACGATACTATACTACACGGAAGCGTCATGGTCAGCTTAGAAAGACACGATAAAGTAGCAGAAGAGTACGATACCATATAAAAAGAATGTAGCATGGTCAGCCTAGAAAAACACGATAATGTAGCAGTGGAGTACGATACAATATCATACGGAGGCATCATGGTCAGCCTAGAAAGACACGATAATGTAGTAGTGGAGTACGATACAATGTCACACAAAGGTGTTGTCAAGATTAGAAAGACACGATATTTTGGAAACCTCGAATTTAGATTTTAACAAAGTTTAAATGAAAAAAAGATCAATATAAGAAACAATTATTTGTTCAGTTTAATGTTATAAAATAACAACGACCTGTGTTTCAAATCATTTACCCCCTCATTCCATATCTGCAAAGTATGTCGAATCGGCAGATCTTTAGTTTCTTTTACCTCAGTTAAGGTTTAATGCTTGAGCTTTTTTTTTTTGAAAGAATAAATAATGTGAATAACATGTATCAGATATATAATTTACAGTCTACCCTTTTCAAGCAACTTTAGATTCAAAATTTTAATTAAAAAGTTGTTGTATTAGCACTATGAAATACAGTGGAGAAATCAAATGCACAATTGTGCTGATGGGAAGCTTTGTAGCTATAGCACTTTTAAGACTCATTTTGGTCTTGAAAGATATCATAATATATTACAATCGCCTGAGTAGAGGAGAAATTTCACTCGATTGCGTATTTCTTCTCACAGACTAAGAATTGAACAAGGTCGCTATCAGGGTACTCTCCGACAAGACAGGATATGTCTCAGGTGTACCTCAAATGAAGTTGATGATGAAAAACATTTTTTATTCTCGTGCACATCATCTCAAGATAAGAGAAATTGTTTAAATTGCACTATTGACTCACTATGCCCTAACTTTATGCATTTGATTCCTAGCCAAAAACTGATATGGCTTCTTAATGTAGAGAATCTTGATATCTAAATATCTGTCTGTGAGTTAGTTGATGAAGACAAAATATAACTTGAAAAATAAATATTTAAATCAGGCTTTCTGCACTAGGCACGAGGTTGGCAAGGTGGGGTATAGTTCTATTGCCTTTCTGTTTGTGATGTCTTTTTTATTAAACTGGTAATATTTTATCCTTTTCGTAATATGTGCACTTTTGCATGTCAATTAGCATTGTCCCTTGGTGCTTCTCGCAGTTGTGTCACTTTAAATAGTACTGACTCCTCTGCACCAGGCACGAGGATGAAATACCAGTTATGTGCAACTTATTAAAATATCTTACCATAGCATTAGTGTCCTGATACACATTTTAATATGCACCCACCATGCCATATAGCACCGTCCCTTGGTGCCTCCTGCAGTTCAGCTAGATATATTCAGCCTACTCACAGTATTCTTTTGCGTTACTACTTTCTAGAGGTGTGCCTGAGACGAAGGTTTTATGTATACTCCTATATATATATATATATATATATATATATATATATATATATATATATATATAAATGTCTAAGAATATAACTAAAACACACTAATTGATACATTAAAAAGTTCTATTAGATGTTAAATAGAAATACGCAATATTTCGCTAAACAAATTAGCTTCATCAGGCGTGTGCATCTCTCAAGGTGAAATCGGATGTATGACAGAAAAATATTTTTGTAGCTTAATCTATACAAGATTTGAGGGATGGGTGTAACATATTAATTCGGTCATAAAATATGTTTGTAGCTACAACTACATGAAGTTGGAATAAAAGTTTAACACATTTATAGATGTTCGATTAATTGTATGAATTTTTATAAATTAATTTGTATGATTTCAAGATAACTATGGTTTTGATTTGCTTTGAAATCTTTTTTCGTCTCTCTCATTGAGTCCATCAGGTTCAAGAGTTCGTAACTGGTGCATCCAAAATCTCTCTCTTTTTTGTCTTCCTTGTGTATCCCAATTTTGATTTTTCTCAATGATTTGAAATGTGATGTTTTCAAAATCATGTCCTGCTCTTAAAAGGTGTCTTGTAATTGGGCAGTTCCTTTCTTTTGTATAAAATGACCGATGGTTATTTAGTCGGATGTTAAATGGGGTTTCTGTTTCACCAACATATTGTAATTTGCAAGTTCCACACGTTAGAACATAAATGCAATTTTGCGTTTTGCAATTTGATGTTATAAATATGTTGTAATTTTTCTTTGTGACTGTGCTGATGAACTGGGTTTCTATATTGGCGACTTTGCAGCACTTACAATTGCCCCTTCCGCATTGTTTATAACCTCCAATTGTTGATATCTCCCGTTTAGATACTTTGGATGATACTAGAATATCTTTGAGGTTTTTTGGTCTGCGGTAAGCCATAACGGGAGGTGATGGAAAAATCTCGCTTAAGGAAGGATCATTTTCAATAAGACGCCAGTGTTTGTGGACAATTGATGAAATATTTGTCAGATGAGGATGAAAGCTAATAACAAACGGGATTTTATTTGTCTGGGCCGTCTTTTCTTTGTATTCAAGTAGGTTTGTTCGTTCTTTTTCGTTTGCTTTTCCGAAAGCTTCTGAAATACTTTTGTTTTTATAACCTCTTGATTTGAGTTGCTGTCTGAGTTGCCCTAAACGATGGTTTAACTTTGATTCCGATGAACAAATCCGTTTTAACCTGATGGCTTGGCTGTACGGAATGCTCCGGGAGCAGTGTTTCGGGTGACAACTCTTCGGAGAGAGAAATTGGTGTTTATCAGTTTTTTTGGTGTGAAGGTCTGTTGTCATGACTCCGTTTTCTAAAGTTATGGTGGTGTCGAGAAACGCAATTTTCTCATTTGAAACTTCAGATGTGAACTTGATCGATTGATGAAAGTTGTTACAGAAATCGAGAAATTCTTGCAGGCGTTCTGCAGTTTCGTTCCATTTGATGTCGATGTCATCAATATAACGGAGCCAAGACAAGGGTTTGTATGGTACATTCGAAAGGATGCGTTCTTCGAGACTCCCCATGAAAATGTTGGCAAAAGAAGGTGCCATTTTGGTTCCCATACTGGTACCGTCAACCTGCAAGTAGTGCTGGTCGTTGAATACAAAATTGTTGTTTTCAAGCACTAGTCTCAGCAACTGAACCAGACAGTCTGTTGGGGGATGTTTATCCTTACGATTGTTCCATACCTGTTCACAAGCGACTATTCCTTCATTTTTGGGAATATTTGTGTACAAAGAAGACACATCCATCGATACCAAAATTGTGTTGTTTGGTAAGGGGTTTAATGAATCCATTTTCTTCAAATAATCTGTAGTATCTTGAATGTAAGATGGCATTGTTCTAACATGTGGTCTGAGATGGTAATCCACGAATTCAGATATTTTTTCGGTTGGATGGCCATTTGCAGATACTATCGGTCTTCCCGGAATCCCTTCTTTATGGAGTTTTGGGAGCAAGTAAAATCGACCGGCTGTGCAGGTTTCATCAGGTCGTAGATAGTCGTACGTGTCGTCATCAATATGTTTTTTGCTGTTCATGTCTGAAAGGACCTCATTAATTTGTTTACTTATTTCTTTTGTAGGATCACTTTCTAAATGTTTGTAAAATTTTGTATTTGAAAGCTGACGATTCCCTTCTTCAATGTAGTCGGTTTTGTTGATCACTACAACTGCACTTCCTTTGTCTGCTTGTTTAATAACAATATCATCACGGCTTTTTAAATTATTTATGGCCTGGCTTTCTTGTTCAGAGAGATTCCTTAAACGTTTGCCACTGACTGATGATTTTACTTCAGTTTTAATTGATGATATAAAGGATTCTAAATTGTCGTTCTTACTCCTTGGTGGATTCCATTCGCTTTTCTTTTTAAATCTTGGGATGCACTTGTCCTCTTTATCACTCTCATATTCCGAATCATTCATTCCGGCTTCTTGTAAGGTTTTTTTGTGTTGCCTATTAAAATGTTCTTTTAGGCGAAGGCGTCTAGCAAATTGATCCACATCTGTCTCCAGTTGTAGGTTGTTAATGTTTGCTGGTATAGGACAGAAGTTAAGACCTCTACTTAATAATTTTTCTTCGGAGTTGGTTAATTCTGTTGACGATAGATTAACAACTAAATTATTCTCCGCAGGTCGTGTCCGTTTTTTAAAACGTCTTTTTCTTGGTTGTTTTAACTTACTCTCTTTTAAAATATTATTTGTATCAAAATTTGAAAATTGTTTAAGACCATCTCTGGCAAATTTATTTTGTTGCTTGGTTTTGTAATTTTGACTTTCTATTCTTTCAATATCGGATAATCTTTTCTTGATTAAATCCATGTCTCCGTTAGTAATGGACATTGGTGGTGTAGAAAGCATTTCATTTATTCCAGAGTTGATTTGTTTATATGAATAGATAGAAAAGGAGAGTAAAAGTTGGAGAAGCCGAAAAGAACAATTGAATAAAGTTTCGTCCCAACGTTTCAGAAATCTGAAGGACTTTACACCCGGTGTTTGTGGTGTCAATTTAATATTTAACCCGTTTGGTATTTTGTTGTTATAAATATATGATTTAATGTTTGAAACATGAACATCATGTTTCAAACATTAAATCATATATTTATAACAACAAAATACCAAACGGGTTAAATATTAAATTGACACCACAAACACACCCGGTGTTTGTGGTGTCAATTTAATATTTAACCCGTTTGGTATTTTGTTGTTATAAATATATGATTTAATGTTTGAAACATGAACATCATGTTTCAAACATTAAATCATATATTTATAACAACAAAATACCAAACGGGTTAAATATTAAATTGACACCACAAACACCGGGTGTAAAGTCCTTCAGATTTCTGAAACGTTGGGACGAAACTTTATTCAATTGTTCTTTTCGGCTTCTCCAACTTTTACTCTCCTTTTCTATCTATTCATATAAACAAATCAACTCTGGAATAAATGAAATGCTTTCTACACCACCAATGTCCATTACTAACGGAGACATGGATTTAATCAAGAAAAGATTATCCGATATTGAAAGAATAGAAAGTCAAAATTACAAAACCAAGCAACAAAATAAATTTGCCAGAGATGGTCTTAAACAATTTTCAAATTTTGATACAAATAATATTTTAAAAGAGAGTAAGTTAAAACAACCAAGAAAAAGACGTTTTAAAAAACGGACACGACCTGCGGAGAATAATTTAGTTGTTAATCTATCGTCAACAGAATTAACCAACTCCGAAGAAAAATTATTAAGTAGAGGTCTTAACTTCTGTCCTATACCAGCAAACATTAACAACCTACAACTGGAGACAGATGTGGATCAATTTGCTAGACGCCTTCGCCTAAAAGAACATTTTAATAGGCAACACAAAAAAACCTTACAAGAAGCCGGAATGAATGATTCGGAATATGAGAGTGATAAAGAGGACAAGTGCATCCCAAGATTTAAAAAGAAAAGCGAATGGAATCCACCAAGGAGTAAGAACGACAATTTAGAATCCTTTATATCATCAATTAAAACTGAAGTAAAATCATCAGTCAGTGGCAAACGTTTAAGGAATCTCTCTGAACAAGAAAGCCAGGCCATAAATAATTTAAAAAGCCGTGATGATATTGTTATTAAACAAGCAGACAAAGGAAGTGCAGTTGTAGTGATCAACAAAACCGACTACATTGAAGAAGGGAATCGTCAGCTTTCAAATACAAAATTTTACAAACATTTAGAAAGTGATCCTACAAAAGAAATAAGTAAACAAATTAATGAGGTCCTTTCAGACATGAACAGCAAAAAACATATTGATGACGACACGTACGACTATCTACGACCTGATGAAACCTGCACAGCCGGTCGATTTTACTTGCTCCCAAAACTCCATAAAGAAGGGATTCCGGGAAGACCGATAGTATCTGCAAATGGCCATCCAACCGAAAAAATATCTGAATTCGTGGATTACCATCTCAGACCACATGTTAGAACAATGCCATCTTACATTCAAGATACTACAGATTATTTGAAGAAAATGGATTCATTAAACCCCTTACCAAACAACACAATTTTGGTATCGATGGATATGTCTTCTTTGTACACAAATATTCCCAAAAATGAAGGAATAGTCGCTTGTGAACAGGTATGGAACAATCGTAAGGATAAACATCCCCCAACAGACTGTCTGGTTCAGTTGCTGAGACTAGTGCTTGAAAACAACAATTTTGTATTCAACGACCAGCACTACTTGCAGGTTGACGGTACCAGTATGGGAACCAAAATGGCACCTTCTTTTGCCAACATTTTCATGGGGAGTCTCGAAGAACGCATCCTTTCGAATGTACCATACAAACCCTTGTCTTGGCTCCGTTATATTGATGACATCGACATCAAATGGAACGAAACTGCAGAACGCCTGCAAGAATTTCTCGATTTCTGTAACAACTTTCATCAATCGATCAAGTTCACATCTGAAGTTTCAAATGAGAAAATTGCGTTTCTCGACACCACCATAACTTTAGAAAACGGAGTCATGACAACAGACCTTCACACCAAAAAAACTGATAAACACCAATTTCTCTCTCCGAAGAGTTGTCACCCGAAACACTGCTCCCGGAGCATTCCGTACAGCCAAGCCATCAGGTTAAAACGGATTTGTTCATCGGAATCAAAGTTAAACCATCGTTTAGGGCAACTCAGACAGCAACTCAAATCAAGAGGTTATAAAAACAAAAGTATTTCAGAAGCTTTCGGAAAAGCAAACGAAAAAGAACGAACAAACCTACTTGAATACAAAGAAAAGACGGCCCAGACAAATAAAATCCCGTTTGTTATTAGCTTTCATCCTCATCTGACAAATATTTCATCAATTGTCCACAAACACTGGCGTCTTATTGAAAATGATCCTTCCTTAAGCGAGATTTTTCCATCACCTCCCGTTATGGCTTACCGCAGACCAAAAAACCTCAAAGATATTCTAGTATCATCCAAAGTATCTAAACGGGAGATATCAACAATTGGAGGTTATAAACAATGCGGAAGGGGCAATTGTAAGTGCTGCAAAGTCGCCAATATAGAAACCCAGTTCATCAGCACAGTCACAAAGAAAAATTACAACATATTTATAACATCAAATTGCAAAACGCAAAATTGCATTTATGTTCTAACGTGTGGAACTTGCAAATTACAATATGTTGGTGAAACAGAAACCCCATTTAACATCCGACTAAATAACCATCGGTCATTTTATACAAAAGAAAGGAACTGCCCAATTACAAGACACCTTTTAAGAGCAGGACATGATTTTGAAAACATCACATTTCAAATCATTGAGAAAAATCAAAATTGGGATACACAAGGAAGACAAAAAAGAGAGAGATTTTGGATGCACCAGTTACGAACTCTTGAACCTGATGGACTCAATGAGAGAGACGAAAAAAGATTTCAAAGCAAATCAAAACCATAGTTATCTTGAAATCATACAAATTAATTTATAAAAATTCATACAATTAATCGAACATCTATAAATGTGTTAAACTTTTATTCCAACTTCATGTAGTTGTAGCTACAAACATATTTTATGACCGAATTAATATGTTACACCCATCCCTCAAATCTTGTATAGATTAAGCTACAAAAATATTTTTCTGTCATACATCCGATTTCACCTTGAGAGATGCACACGCCTGATGAAGCTAATTTGTTTAGCGAAATATTGCGTATTTCTATTTAACATCTAATAGAACTTTTTAATGTATCAATTAGTGTGTTTTAGTTATATTCTTAGACATTTATATAATTTTAATTCAGTAACTGTATCAGTTTATTTTCACAAACTGATCCACGCTTAATTAGATTGAATGTTGATTGTTGCTATTTTTAGACATTATATATATATATATATATATATATATATATATATATATATATATATATATATATATATATATATATATATATATTATACTAGAACACACCCGCGAAATAGCGGGCATATACAGCTTGTGAACTGTTATAAGGTGATTTTTATTGTGTATGGAGAATTACTTAAAAGGTATGAAAAGCCCTCTCCTTTTTTCCAAAGTCCGATATTTGTTTCCTTTCTGTTAAATTCAATTATATTCGTGTTTTTGGCCTAAGACCACAATCATTCTTCTCCTTTGCTACAATGTTTCTTTTGGTAAAAGTCAAATCAAATTAAAAATTTGCACCGTTTCAAACATGAAATAAATGTAACTGCTTATCTATAGACCATTATTAGTCTAAAAAATATGCTTCTATGACAATTCATCAGTGCTTTTTTGAGAGCCTTATTAACATGCCAATGGTAGGATTTGAATCATGTATAAATGACTAATACCGACTAAGGCTAATTTGAGGGGTTGTCGGAGGGGTCCTGATCCCGAAATCCCGGGCTTAAAACCATAAAATCCCGAGATGCAGAATTTAAAGAAATTCATACCCCGAAATCGAAAAATATATTCCCGGATCCCGTAAGGATCAATTCCCAAATCCCGAGCTTAAAAACACCCGATCCCGATGCCCCGAAAAAGGTCCTGCTTCCCTCTAATTTCTGCCTTACTTTCATTTTTGCCAAATCACTATTTTCCCTTTTAACAATAATTTTGTATGCTCCAATTATGGGCATTATGTTTTCTAGTCTGTGCACCCGTGTGTTCGTTTGTTTGGTCGTCCGTCCGCCCGTTTCGTCCGTCTGTCCCACTTCATGTAAAAGTTTTTGGTCGAGGTAGTTTAAGATGAAGTTGAGCATGTTTTACTTATTTTAATATATATGGAAGTGGTATGACCCCTTAAATAGTAAACATTACAAAGAAAGCAGTAAACAGAATCACGGACTTTCTATACTAACATAGAAATTCCCTTACAGAATACAGAGAGTCTCTATATATTAAAGTAGTATAATCGTATTTTACATGTAGATAAACGCGAAAAATATTTGTCCTCGCTAAGGAGGTATAATAGTTGTGATTATTGCGATCTAAACACCATGATATGGAGAACGCTCTACGATTGGTTGTACTTGTGTCACATGTTTTATTTATTTTAATATACATTCAACTGGTATGACCCCTTAAATAGTAAACATTTAAAAAAAAAACAGTGGACAGAATACAGAATACAGAGAGTCTCTATATATTAAAGTAGTATAATCGTAGTTTACATGTAGATAAACGCGAAAAATAATTGTCCTCTCTATTATTATTAAAGGAGGTATAATAGTTGTGGTTCTTGCGATCTAAACACCATGATATAGAGAACGCTCTGATTGGCTTATCTATTTTTCATTTTTGTTAGGTATAATAGTTGTGGTTCTTGCGATCTAAACACCATGATATGGAGAACGCTCTGATTGGCTTATCTATTTTTCATTTTTGTTATCTATCGTACGATTGGTTGTATTTGTGCATGTTTCAAACCGGAAGTCTTATCTATGACTAAAAGACAGTCTGATGACGGAATCATATCCGGACTACTTTTTTGTCGTTTTTCTCCCAAAATAAATCAATTCGAATAATCATAAGAATGGATGAGAAATGCGACTATGCATGTTACCTATAGGAAACAGAGGCATGATGATTGATTTATTGTGGAAGGAAGAGAAGCGACACACAAAATGAGGTCTTCTCGTTTAATAGTATAGATAATAATACATGAAAACTGTTGTTTCTTATTTGTGTTTGTAACTATGTATACTGTATTGTTTATTATACTTGTAAAATAACAATATTGTAATGATATTGTATTATGCTCCTTGTGAGCCCATTTTATGGAAATAAAGCTTCTTCTTCTTCTTCTTCTTCTTCTTCTTCTTCTTCTTCTTCTTCTTCTTCTTCTTCTTCTTCTTCTTCTTCTATAGTTTACAAAGTAATGATGTAATGATATCTAAGTTTATTTAATAAGTATTTATATATGTTTTGTTTTAATACTCCCAAGAAAATGAATTAAACTTAATAGCAGTTCCATATAATCACAACGGTATTAGCTATTACTGCTTACGCACACACACACACACACACACACACACAGAGAGAGAGAGAGAGAGAGAGAGAGAGAGAGAGAGAGAGAGAGAGAATGATTACCTCAGTATGACGATATTTGACAGTTAAATTCATTCTTTTTGGTCTCTTTTGATTATAGTCAAATGCAGTCACAAAAGTCACATTGCAATTATACATTTTCATTTCCAAATTTCTTTCCATAACCATTCCTCACGAAAGCAGATAAAGAAATTCGCTGTATAGGTATGTTTCAATTTGATATTTAATTGAAACGAAGACTTGCAGTTCTATGCTCTCCTATCTGTATTTCAAATACGTTTGATAAGAAGATTGTATAGAAAAGGATTGCCCCAAAAAACCAATTTTAAAGAAAAGATGAAAAAAAGATTGCTACATAACTAATTTCAAAGAAGAAGATTATAATAGCATTAATTTAACCTTTATTCAATCTAATTAATTGACCTTTATTATTAAGTGTCTCGCGTAAATTCTTTGAGTGAAAAACATTGACATCAATTTATTGGAGAAATGGAAGAATGATGAATGAAATAGTAGAAACTATATTGAGTGACAAAAAATATATTGCTATAATTTGGTCAGACCTTAAGAGATCACATGGGTAGTCAACTCATACGAATTAGACATTAGTGTTACATTAATCTTAAATGTTAATCTCAGGTATACAGTCATCAGAGACATAGATTACAAATTATTGGTATAAAATCTAATCAAACTTCACAGCTGAAGATGTTACGTACAAATTAAGTGTTAAAGTCGAAATCCAATACACCACTGTTTTGCTTTAAAATTAACAATTGGTTTTAAAACCTTCCAGTAAAATATAAGAGTGACTCAACGTGCTAGTTATAATTAGCTTTGGGATGTTTTATTGCATTAGAATTGGTTCTTTTGGGATTTAATGATCCACATGTGTTTTGAATAAACGATTTAAAAAACACTTGGCCTTGAATCTGCCAGATTAACTTTAATCCTGAAAAACAAACTAGATTCTTCTGAAAAATGTGTTCAAAACGATCATAAAAACTGAGAGATGAATGAGCAACCTGGAGAAAATACTTCTATATTGATATTTCTGATTAATTTACCAAAATTTATCAATATCCGAATATTTCTGAAACAAACAAACTGCCGCATTTCAAAATATTTACTTGGCTTACATAGTACGGTGTAAGAAAAGCTTTTCAATTTATGATGAGCTTATTTACAACCATTGGGTCGATGCCACTGCTGGTGGAGTTTTTCTTCCCCGAGGCCAGGGTATCACCAGCCCTGTAGTCGGCATGTTCTGACATGAATTATTATTGATATGGTCATAATCATAAATAAACTGTTTCCAAATCTTTTAATTTTTGAAATACAAAGGCTTTTCGACCTGAGGAATAGATTTCCGTAGCTGTATTTGGCAAAAAAAGTTAGGCATTTTTTATCCTCAATGTTCTTCAACTTTAGAACTCAATACTGGGATCTATGATGATAATAAAATTGAGAATGGAAATGGGGAATGTGTCAAAGAGACAACAACCCGACCAAATAAAAAACAACAGCAGAGGGTCACCAACAGGTCTTCAATGTAGCGAGAAATTCCCGCACCCGGAGGCGTCCTTCAGCTGGCCCCTAAACAAATATATACTGGTCCAGTGATAATGAACGCCATACTAATTTCCAAATTGTACATAAGAAACTAAAATTAAAATAATACAAGACTAACAAAGGCCAGAGGCTCCTGACTTGGGACAGGCGCAAAAATGAGTTTATTTACTTCTACTTTCTGATAGAGCTTGACAGTTTTAAATATAGTTATATTCATCACCCATCTCTGGAGTATAACAAAGTACATTTTACCTTTCCTATCTAACAATTCCAAGCCATCTACTGGTATAGTCATTACAATAAACATGAACATATAGGTCGGTATGAATATCCTTAATATGTTAAATGATTAGAGCTATATAACTTTCAGTAATTGCAAGCATGTTGTTATACTGTATTGTGTATTTTGGTTTACTGTAACATGCATTTCTGTTTTGTTTTACTGTATTGCTGTTTTGTTTGATTGTACTGTATATTGCGTTTTTTTCTTTGTTTTTTTTTTTTTTTGTATATTGCTATTTTGTTTGATTGTACTGAATTTTTCTGTTTTGTTTTTGCTAAAAATATGATAACTGCTGTTGCACGCTGGCGGCCATCTCTGATGATCGATCGGCTTCAAAGTATCAACACTTGGTCAGCACCTCATAAGGAACATTCATGCCATGTTTGGTTTCATTCCATGCAGTGGCTCTATTTCTAAAAGAATACATTTGTATGTATTTCCCGTAGGGTCCTATGTTAAACTAAGTCCCCCGCTTACTGTTATCGAGGGGGGCAAGGGGTTTAACTGTTATGCTGTTATGGGGTTATTTAATTCTTTGTTATTTGTTATTCTGAAATTTTTTTTGCTGTTAGCTGTTATTGTCATATTCCTTGTTAGCTGTTATGGGACTATGATTTTTATTGTTATCTGTTATTGTGAGATTGTATTTTTTGTTAACTGTTATTGAAAATTGGAATGTTAGGATTTTGACAGCCTATTGTGACTTGGTTTGAGAGTTGTCTCATTTGCACTTATTCCACATCTTCATATATCTGTTGTGGTCTTTCCACTTATGATATGGAAGTCACGTAATTTGCAGGATTCCAGTAACATACACCCCATCATATGTATTTTAACTTTGTACACATTTGTTGTACAAATAACCATAACCATCATCCAAATTGTCAATTTCAGCCCATTTCTATTAAGGAACTACCATTTGATTTAAAGGTAGGGGAGGGGGTGAGAAAAAAAAAGGCAGGATGAGACACTTTATGTAAAAAAAAAATGAGGATATTAAACTAAAAGAAAATTGCAGGACCAAATAGAGTGAAAAATAAATAAGCAGGACAGAGATTACAACAACAAAAAAATGCAGGACATAATTTTTCATCCTAGTCTCCCCCTAAAATATTTGTTTTTATTAAATATTTCTTTAACAAACACAGAAATTAGTAATTTTGTTTAGTTTTAAGTGATTTTATGTCGAAAATTATAATTTTTATAATTGTATATTTTTGGTACAAATCATAATAAACTTGTGAACAATATATAAAAGGTGATTCTGTTAAGGTCGTATGGACCTAGGCCTATCCTCATCAGGTATCCCTAGCCATATGATTTCTTTTTTGTAATATTGTTCGAATTTGAGTTTTATGTATTTTATATGGCCGGAGATAATGTTCTTTGTACTCCTAAGTGTACATTTATATCAAATTCAAATCAATAATTAAAATAACAAAAAGGAAAACATGTGGCCAAGACTACCTGATAAGGATTATATTTAAAATGTATATATATGTCTCTGTTAAAGCCTATAGCTAGGTCCATACAGCCAGTTATATAATTAGATCTACTGTATTGGTCCTGGACCGGACTGATTTTAAGATTTCATTTACTGTTATCTGTTATTATCTCTTTTCAATTCCTTGTTATCTGTTTTAAGCCAAATCAATTTACTGTTTTGCTGTTATTGGGACCCCTCTTACGGACGATGGATTGGCTTCAGAGTAACAATACTTGGTCAGCACCTCGAGCTCATTAAGAACATTTATGCCATGATTGGTTTAATTCCATTTAATGGTTCTCTAAAAGAAGACATTTGTATATATTTCCCGTAGCGTCCTATGTTAAACTAAGTCCCCCGCTGACTGTCATCTTGGATAATGGATTGGCTTCAGAGTAACAACACTTAGTCAGCACTTCAAAAGGAACATTCATGCCATGTTTATTTCCATTCCATTCCATTCAGTGGTTCTCTAGAAGAAGTTCAAAATGTGAAAGTTAACAACGACGACGGACGATGGACGCCAAGTGATGAGAATAATTATTCATTGGTATTTTCCACTTGTATCACATGTTTTGGAAATAATTCCAGAACGAGATTTCAACGAGACTGAAACGTAAGAATAATACATCTTTAAATACATATAAGTTTTGTATGGAGAAGACTTCGTTAGATGTTATAACGTGCGTCTATTACTAAAAAATGTATTATGTAACAATAACATATATATAATATAGTAATCTAGTTATCTTCACTATTAACGAGAAGACCTCATTTTGTGTATCGCTTCACTTCCTTCAACAATAACTTAATCATCATGCCTCTGTGTCATATGGGTATCATGCATAGTCGCATTTGTCATCCATTCGTTGATTATTCAGATTGGGTTATTTTGGGAGAAAAACGGGGAAAAAAGGCGTCCGTGTTGTTTCCGTCATCAGACCGACATTTAGTAATAAATAAGGCCTCATTTTGTGTGTCGCTTCTCATCATTCCACAATAAATTAATCATCATGCCTCTGTGTCCTATGGGTACCATGCATAGTCGCATGTGTCATTCATTCTTATGATTATTCGGATGGAGTTATTTTGGGAGAAAAACGAAAAAAAGGCGTCCGGATATTGTTTCCGTCATCAGACCGACTTTTAGTCACAGATAAGACTTCCGGTTTTAAACTTGCTGATTTTCATAACAACTCAAAAGAGGACAATTATTTTATCCTACTCTAATATCTAGAGACTCTATATAATTATAGCAGTGGTCGCCATGGAGAAGAAACTTTGAGTTGGTAGTTAATAGTAAATACACTTTCTTTATATTATACATATGTTCATAGTATACAGAAGACCACGATTAATACGCTTTGTTCGAGGTCTTGGAATATAGTTCCAAGGTATTATATGGGGTCATGCTTCCTTAGTATTTTGTCTACTATTTTGTTTGAAATGTTTACTATTTAAGGGGTCATATCAGTTGCGTATTATTGAAATAAGTAAAAAACGTGGACAAGTTTTATTGTTGAAAGCGAAAGTAGTGAATTGGTTAAAACGAAAGTAGGGTCGAAAAGTAGGGTAGAATTTAGACTTACTCATTAATTAATACAAAATTCAAATCCTACCATTTGCATGTTAATTAGGCTTTCAAAAGAAAACGCACTGATGGATTGTCCTAGAAGCATATTTTATTAGATTAAAAATGGTATATATTAAGCAGTTACATTTATTTCATGTTTGAAGCGTTGCAATTTTTGAAATTTAATTTGACTTTTACCAAACAATGCATTGTAGCAAAGGGGAAGAATAATTGTGGTATGAGGCCAGAGACGCGTAAATAATGGAATTTAACAGAAAGAAAACAAATAACGGACTTTGGAAAAAGGGAGAGAGCTTTAAATTTGATACCGTTTCTCTGGGCATAAAATATTTTACAAAAATTCATCCTACAACAGTTTACAAGCTGTAAATGCCCGCGATTTCGCGGGTTTGTTCTAGTTATAATAATTGCATGCTCGAACGACTCAAACTTTGACTTATTGTTTTAATTCAAGATGATTTCTAAGTTAAACGAGTGACTTTAGACTCGTGATCATATTGAAGCATCCGTAGTCAGATGGTACTTTCAGTAGTGATTGAACTTTTAAAAAATACGTCCATACACCAACTGTCTTCTATATCCAAAGCACATGGAAGGATTTTGTCCATTCCAGAGCTAAAATAATAAATGAATAAAATGCATGTTAGATGCTTGATTTTGTTTTGTTAGTTGTTAGTGGCTTTGATCTATCTATCAGTAACTGCGAGTACCTGTATTTAATGTCTTTTTGTTGTAGGGATATACAAGTATCAGGCCACATCCACTCTGCGTAGTATTTTTTTTATTTCTATTCATCTGATAAGTTAAGCCTTTTCAACTTTATAGTTCGTTCTTATGTTATACTGTAACACCACTGTCCCAGGTAAAGGGGGGGTCCATGTTTTATCCTGCAACATTCTGTGTGTATGTGCCTGTCCCAAGTCAGGTTATACAGTGGTTGTCTTTGTTTATGTGTTACATATTTGTTTTTTGTTCATTTTTTTTACACAAAGTAGGCCGTAAGAGTTCTCCTTTGAATTGTTTCACATTGTCATTTCGGGGTCTTTCGTAGCTCACTATGCGGAATGGGCTTTGCTCATTGTTTAAGGCCGTACGGTTACCTATATATAGTTGTTGATTTATATGTCATTCGGTCTCTTGTGGAGAGTTGTTTCATTGGCACTCATATCACATTTTCTTTTTTAAATGTATATACAGAAAAGATACATGTGAAATTTCAAACAATTATTATACAGTAGAACAGATAATAATACCAACAACACGTTCCTATAGGCAAGATAAATTTAAAAAAAAAACAAATAAACGAAGGTGTGGGACTAACGAAAATGACAAAAACGGCATAATTAACCCCACAAGACACTGAAAAAGAAACCAAACTGTCTTTAATCAATGTCAAGATTTGATTTGGTCATTGTTTTATTGACGCGTGTGGTTTGAATGACAATGCGTTAGTTAACTGTATTCACTTAACATTATTCTGACCTAGTGACTTTTGTGAATTCGGTGACACAGATTAAATATTTTGTCTGCTGATGTTGCTGGACACAATTACATATGTTATAACCACAATAAATATAAGCGATTAAGCTTATAGAATTAAATTTAATAAAAAAAAAAAAAAAACCTACAACATATAAAAGATACTTATTATACATTGTACATTTGACAACTGTCAAAAGAAATTCCACAACAACATATAGATTTGCAGTTTCATATAATTTCACATTTTGATAAAGGCGATAATCACTCAAAAAACAATAGACTTCAAATAGCAGGAATCGCTTAGCTGTTAAACAAATGCCATTTAATATTTGTTTTCCCCTAATTACAATCAATTGAAAAACACTGCATCCTAATTTGGCCATGCTTCCTGAATTGCAGATCTTATTTTGCTAATTAGACAAAACTTCAAAATAAAATATTAGTCGACAATTGTTTATAATATTGCGCTCTTGTAAATAAGATATAATTTAGTTCATTTACATTTTGTCATTGTGCATTTTGAAATAATGAAAGTTGATTATGTCTTGCATGCTAATACCCACCCGTATATCAGCCAGGGAGCGAAGGTGTGATATACCCACCCGCGTATCAGCCAGGGAGCGAGGGTGTGATATACCCACCCGCGTATCAGCCAGGGAGCGAAGGTGTGATATACCCACCCGTATATCATCCAGGGAGCGAAGGTGTGATTTTCCCCATAAAATTGTTCGCTAAAAAGGTGTTATTGTTGATTTTATATCTTTTCATATTTCAGGATTTGTATTACGATCTTGTGATTCGTTATTCCACAAGCACCTGTCTCAGAAAAAAAACCAAGAGCCCGTCCCGTAACATATATCAAGCAAATGAATAAACAATAAATTGTATAAAAGAAACTAGAGAACATTTTAACAATACAATATTTTAATTGAGAAATTGTTTGGATTATCGTAAGCCAGAAATTGTCGTTTTTTCCAATCTTGAATTTCTAGTCATATAGTGGTTTTAACATATAATGTTTGTAGGTATTTTTTACTAGTGACCTATTCCTCTTCGACATACAAGTGACACTAAACTGCTAAAATATCATTTATGGCGAGTTATTTCATGTATTTCTAGCTATTACTTTAATAATCACATACTGCAAGTAAATAAGGTTCAAACATCGAGATGTGTTTTCATGTGTTTCTTCAAGCGATATGCCTCATTAAACTGTTTGGTGCAAAATTCACACTGATAAGGTTTTTCACCAGTATGTGTTCTTCTGTGTCTTTTCACATGTGCTCTTTGAGTAAACCTTTTATCGCATACATCACATTCAAAAGGAGCTTCCCCAGTATGTGATCTTATGTGTACTTGTAAGGAAGCCTTGTTAGCATAATCTTTGTTACACAAATCACATTTGTGTGGTTTGTCACCAGTATGTGTTTTCATATGTCCATACAGTGAACTGCTTGAACAAAACCTTTTATCACATACGTCACATTTATAAGGTTTATCACCAGTGTGTACCCTCATGTGTTTTCGTAGGTCATTATCCGTACACCATCCTTTACCGCACACATTACATCTGTGCAGATATTTCCCATAATGCATTTGCACGTGAGCCTGAAAGTAGTTCTTCTGGGTAAACCCTTTACCACATACATTACACGTAAAAGCTTTATCACCAGTATGATGTATCTTGTGTAGCTTGAGGCAAGATGTTTGACTAAACCCTTTCCCACATATTTCACATTTATAAGGCTTTTCACCAGTATGGGTTCTCATATGTGTCTTTAATGCACTGTCTTGACGATAATCTTTACCGCACACGTCACATTTATAAGGTTTTTCGTCCGTGTGTATTCTGCGATGAACTATTAAGTTTGCAATCCAGCTGAATTCCTTATTACACACTTGACACTTATATGGTTTTTGACCAGTGTGGATTCTAGCATGTTTCTTCACAGAGTAAGCATGTTTGAACGTCTTACCACATATATCACATTTATAAGCTTTTTCGTTGTTGTGAATTTGCTTGTGTTCTGTTAAGTTTCCATTCGTCCTAAAGTTTTTACCACACACATCACAGTTGTATGGTTTGACACCAGAATGTATTATCTTGTGTTTCTGTAAGGTACTTTTCCATAAAAACAATTTACCGCATATATCACAACTATTTCGTTTGACATCAGTATGGGTTTTCATGTGACTCTTTAATGAATTATCCAGATGGAAAGCTTTACCACATACTTCACAGATATGGCGTTTTTCATCCCCATGTAATGCAGCATGTTTCTTTAGGTAACTGCTCCTCTTAAATGACTTATTACACTCGTGACATTTATAAATTTCACTGGAATGCGACTTCAGGTGACTTTTCAAGTTCTCATTGCATTTAAAATTCTTGTTACAAATATCACATTTGTAAGGCATTTGTTCGGTATGTAACTGCTTATGTCTTTTTAAGGAACTAGCCTCCCTGAAATCTTTATCACAAACATCACAGTTGTAAGGCCTGTCGCCAGTATGGGTTCTCGTGTGCCTCTTTAAGTCCCCGCTTCGGACAAAAATCTTTATACATACATCACACTTGAAATTTTTCTCTGCCATAACAATTCTCGGGTCTGGTTTCAATATTAACGTACTAGCTATTATTTGAAATGTTTATAGTAAACTTGTCTGTGTGTATGTTTGACCAGAGACTGTGTACACGCTGTGATACAAGGTAATTGTATAATATATATATATATGTTTATATCAACATATATATATTATACTATTACCTTGTATGTACCTGTTAACCTTAGGTGTCAAAATGATTACTCAAGCGTGACTCAAGCGCGCATTTATAATACAGATTAAGTGAAGGTGTTCGGTAAGGTGCGTTCATATTTCGCTTTAGCTGTAAATTCCAGGTGAAAAAGGTAAAAAAAAAAAAAAAAAATCAGAAGCGAGATTAGAATTGAACTAAAGCGAAATGTGAATTTTGATAAAAAAAAAAAAAATGAATAAAAATATTAAACCTCTGTGTTTTATAACAGTTCAAACAACAATCAATTTGGGAATTGTTTCTCTTGAGTTTTTTGGTTTTGTATTCAGTAATTCAAATTGAACATTTCTATGATTTTAAAAGTTGTGAAATCAGAAAAAAATATCTTCAATAAATTAAAACATTTGTCAGTAGCAAACTTGCTTCTCTTGAAATATTTTTGTTTCATTTAATAAAAGTTGCAATTTTATGCATTTTATTCAATTAGAAAAATCTCAATAATTCAATTATCATTTACATTATGCAACACAAACAGTTTATTAGAACAACAAAAAAAAAAAGTTTCCCCACAGACTTATATAACAGAAACTTTTAAGAAAATGATTGAAAAAATATCTTTGAAATTGTGCTTATCATATACAGAGACATGTATATATAATGTCTCTGTTATATATGATAATATTAGTATAATAATGCTAACTTAAAATTCTTCTTTTATAGTTACTAAATTTTGCTATACTCATAATAAAATTAGCGAATTAAAAATTAAAACTGTTACTTCTCTTCAAAAAACCTATAAGCATCGTTTTGCCAAAATCAAGCGTATTAACAAACTTTAAGGTTTCATCAACATTGCACATCCAATTTATTAAACAATCATTATCCTCCAGAAAAATTAATAAGCATATGTTCTAAATCTTTTATAGATTGTGCACACACTGAAAAAGTGGCATTAACAGAAATTTTAATATGTACATTCTAAAACTTTAACGTTTATTAGTAAACAAAGTTATACAATGAAGGTAAATTGACTAAGGTAATATATTTAAAGAAATAAATTTCAATATTTCATTTATATTAAAAACTAAGTGAATCTTACATGTACTTGTAGAACATAAATAATTCTTGTATAAAGCTATTTGTATAAAAAGATAATTAGAAAGTCTATAGTGTTATGTAATTTGTGATATATAAGTATTTGATGTGAAATTCTCCCTAGTTGACACCAGAGACATATAATACAATTGTATTATATGTCTCTGTTGACACTTAGCGATATAAATAAGGTTTGACAGCTTAAACTCTTAGAATTAATTCCATTAGCAAATATATCTTATTCTTTTATATTGTTCACATAGAATTATCGGCGTTTTGCATTTGCGCCGATCTGCATTTCATTTGCGCCGATTTTTTCTTTCATTTGCGCCGATTTTTTTTTTTCATTTGCGCCGATTATTTTACAGGTAAATTACAGGTGAAAAGATATAAGAAGATGCGGTATGAGTGCCAATGAGACAACTCTCTATCCCAGTCATGTTATAGTTGTTTATTCTTTAGTTTTCTATGTTGTGTTATGTGTACTAATGTTTGTCTGTTTGTCCTTTTCATTTTTAGCCATGGCGTCGTCAGTTTATTGTCGATTTATGAGTTTGACTATCACTCTGGAATCTTTTGTCCCTCTTTAATTTACCATTTATCAACCTCTTCCGTAAGCCAGTTGTACAAATGTTATGAATTGTCAATCGTAACATGTATATAACTGTTGTCCTCTGCTCACTACGGGGAGGTGGAAGTAGGGTTTCGAACAAGATAAATCAATATAAAAGCTAATATATTTACATACTTTAAAATCAAGAAGTAAAAACCTAAGATAAAAGCACTGTGTAAATGCTAAAATGAAGGATTCAAATCCATTAAAACGGAATACATTCAAATCATAAATTTGCTCTTGTCGAGTGTGTATAGGCAACACATCTAATATATTCCTATAATTGTCGCTAACGGGGTCCATCTTTTCTTTGTCTGGCTTACGTACTGATGCGAGCATTTCTATAGAGTTCGCATTTTAACATATTACGTTACGGCCTGGATTTTCTTGATAAAATCTGTAAAACATATAAGTTGGGGTGCAGCTGCTCAAAAATGAGATGGATAGCGTTCCAGTGTGCATATATATGTACTTAATAGTCTGTAACTTACCTGTAAATCCAATTAGGAGAAAAAATAAAATCGGCGCAAATGAAAAAATGAAATCGGCGCAAATGAAAGAATGAAAATTTTCAAAATCGGCGCAAATGTCATACGCCCAGAATTATATCTTACCAAATACTAGGGTTTCCCTAATGGTCGTTAAAACAAGGTATTAAGTAATTAAAAATAGTAACATCAAATTTATATGTCAAAATGTAAATTAGATAAAAAGAGATCTAACCAATAGAAACTTTCCTTATACAATTCAATTCAATTCTTTATTAACCAAATGTTTTACAACATATATACATATATAATCAATATATACTAAATATAGATTACAAAAATATATGATCATGACAAAACAGACAGAAGTATTAAATACACAAAAAATAAATACATGTAAATATAATTTCAAATAGCAAATATTTGTAACAAATGAATTACAAATAATCTGACTGAAAACAGTCATTTCTGAGCATCAGTGCTCTAAATATATATTTTCCGAAGTTGCACAAGTCTTTTACATTAGTAGTACTTAAGGGCATACGATACAGTTACAGGGAAGGTAATGACGTTGCTAACGTAAAATGTTATTTTCGCGACGTCAAACTATGACATATCGGGAAAAGATGCATTTTTCGACTGATTTTTATCATTCAAACTGATTTAATTTGAAAACGAGTGCATAGACCCCTATTTTTTAAAATAGCATTTTATTTCATTTTGCAAGGAGATTATGTGACCCAAATTTTATAAAACTGTAAATAGCGCAATTTTTTTAATTTCAATAAACATGCAGCAAAAAATGACGTTTGTTCCTCTATTCATGAACATTTGATAAATATAGAGTTATTTCAGAATAAAAAAATGCATAATTTTTAATGATACTTATAAAATACAGAAATTACTGATTATATAACAAAAAACAATTTGTGTTTATCTTTTAAAGCAAAAAAGTTACGTCGTTCTTTCGAAAAAGAAAATACGGACACAAATCTGAATTTTGAGCAAATATACAAAATTTCGACCTCATTTTACTCAAAAAGTAGCACATGAAGGTATATTTTTTATGACATATTTGATTTAATCAGGTAAAAAATAGCCTATATGCAAATTTTCATCAACTTGTAAATACAGGTTCAAAACTGTATCGTATGCCCTTAATGGTAAAAGTTTATAAACAGATGGCTTACGCCAATAATATGGTTTTATCAAACATTCACGCAAATTTGAATATAATGGACATGATAAAATAAAATGCATTTCATCCTCAATATCATCAATACACAAAAGGACGGTGCATTACGTTTGCGCGCATTACCATTACATTTGCGCGCAAAAATCATTACGTTTGCGCGCAGCTTTTGATTACAATTGCGCGCATTTTTTTGACAGGTAAACTCAGATAATAATACTTATTAAAATACAGGTAATAATACTTATTTATTTATAATTTGTTGAATTATTTACAAGTATAAGTACTCATTCCATTATTCTTATCAACAATGAACATTGGACAAGACACAAATGATAAAATAGACAGTTTAGCGCAAAAAGTTGATCAAATGTTCCAAAAACTATCAACACTTGACAAAATTGACGAAAAGCTGAAAAAATTTGAGTCGTCTATAAACAATTTGGCTAAAAATGTTGGCACTGTTAATAAAAGGATTGACGAAATTGAAAAGGGAATGGAATTTGTAAATAGCAGCTTTGAAGTGAGTAAAACAGAACGGGAAAATCTCAAAAGTACTGTCTCTGAAATACAAATTAATAATGGAGAAATTGTTACGCATTTAGATGATATTCGCCGTAATCTCAACCACTTAACTGAAAGGCACCTTGATTTGCAAACCAGGTCGATGCGCGAAAACTTAGTGTTTTCTGGTATCCCACATAAAGATGAAGAAACCATAGAAGAAACGGAAAACATTATAAAAAACTTTATGTATACAGAACTTAAAATGGAGACAACTGTGGATTTTCACCGAGCGCATCGTTTTGGCAAGGAAACAGAATTTCGTGATAAAAAAGATGGGAGGCTAATAAAAACAAGACCTATCGTATGTCCCTTTAAAAACTTCAAAGATAGAGAAATTGTTCGGTCGTCGGCAAAGGAACTAAAAGGGACTCATTATGGTATACAGGAGCAATTCCCGAAAGAGATAAATGACAAACGCAAAATGTTATGGCCATATTTTAAACAGGCTAGAGAAGATAAAAAGAAAGCTTATTTGAAACGGGATTTCTGGGGAAACAAATGACGGCAAGAAGAATTATGAAACCCAAGGTACGCGTCCAAAAACAACCCCTCACAGAGAGCCTTAACGACAAACACATCGATCCCACATTGCACCCCGCAGAGGGCGAAGACACTAGGTAGATCACGGAGGATTAACAGATAGTTTCATTCAGCCTGACTACGCCAGCGGAACGGACTTTCACTTAATTAACAATGAAAATCAATGTAATATAGAAGTCAATAAATCTATTAAAATATTAACATTAAATGTATGTGGTATTAAATCCAAATTAATGTACCCTGAATTTATTACTTTACTTAACAATTATGATGTTGTATGTTTTGATGAAACTAAACTTGATGATCTTGATACAGTAGAATTAGATAATTTTGTATTTCATTTTAAAAACCGTAAAAAGTATTCAAATCGAAAATCTGGTGGTATTGCCTTTGGCTACAAGAGATATTTAGAAAATTGTATTACACCAATTCAAACTGATTGTCCTTTTGTACAATGGTTTAGTATTGACGAAAAAATATTTGACTTAAAAAGTAGTGTTATTTTCGGAGTAATTTACATACCACCTGAAAACTCTATCTATACATCAGAAAATGCACTTTCAGATATAGAATTAGAATTTTTTGATTTACAAAGAACAAACACGTATATTTGTCTTCTAGGCGATTTTAATAGTAGAACAGCGAGTTTACAAGACTTTAATGATTTAGTAGACACAGATGATTTTTTAGCACAGAATTTAATTGATATTAATGAATTTAGTAATGTTGATGTCTTAGATAAATTGGGTATTCAAAGAAAACGACACAGTACTGATTTAAATGTAAACACATATGGTAGAAAACTTATACAATTTTGTAAGAATAACAACATGTATATAATGAATGGTCGGATAGGAAATGATGAAGTAGGTAAACCTACGAGCAAGAATACAAGTGTCGTTGATTATGCAATAAGTACTGCAGATGTATTGTATTTAGTAGAAAATTTTGATGTTCTACCATTTAGCAGTTTATATTCTGATATCCATTGTCCACTCGAATTAGTACTCAATTGTAGTAATACTAAGCAATCAAATGTAAATATAAATGTAGAATCTGGTGAAAATAATACATATATTGGAAAATGGAATCATGATCAAGTTAATGAATATAAAGAAAATCTTGACAAAGAAAGTATATCTCAATTGTTATCTTTTATTATGACAAAAATTGAAAATGTTCAAAATGTTGATAAAAATACTATTGATGAAATTGTAAATGAAATAAGAGATGTTTTACTCAATTCTGCTAGAAATACATTTGGGGAGTTCGTACAGAAAACTTATGGATTTGATTACACGGGAGGGAAACAAAATCACCGTGATTGGTTTAACACAGAATGCCGCCGGGAAAGGAGGGCGTTTAGAAAATCAAAAAGGTTATATAAACGATATGGTTCACGTATATTCAAGGAACGTATGAGACGTAGTGAGACTCTATATAAAAAGACTATGGATAAAAATATTAGATCATTTAACTTTGATTTGCGTTCAAAAATGAAAAAGATGCGAACAAAAAACCCAAAAGAATTTTGGAAAATTATTAATAGAGGTAGACGAAAGAAAAAAAATGATATTAATATTGAAGATTTGTTTTCTTTTTTTAAGGATCTGAATAAAAATAAAGAAACAAATGATCGATATATTTTAGAAAATGATGTAAACGAAAATTCATCAAATGTATTTCTTAATGCTTGTATTACAAAAGATGAAATATTGAAGGCAATAAAAAGCCTGAAAAATAATAAGACACCTGGGGATGATCTTATTGTAAATGAGTATATATGCTCGTCTATTGAATTTTTTATTGATGTTTATGTGTGTTTATTTAATCTTATTTTTGACACAGGATTGTTGCCTGAGGCATGGTTAATAGGAAATGTAATTCCATTGTTTAAAAACAAAGGCTCTGAAAATGATCCACAAAACTATAGGCCTATAACGTTATTGTCTACTCTGGGTAAACTTTTTACCTCAATATTGAACACAAGATTATGTAATTATCTTGATGAATTATGTATACTAAATGAAAACCAAGCAGGTTTCAGAAGGAATTATTCTACGACTGAACATATTTTTACTATACATATTTTATTTGAATTATTAAAATTGGGAAAGAAAAAGTTACATTGTGCTTTTATCGACTTTGAAAAAGCGTTTGACTCTCTACAGCGAAATTTACTTCTGTTCAAATTATTGCAGAATGAAGTAAATGGGAAATTTTTTCGTGTTATTCAGAGTATGTATGATTATGCCAAATCGCGTATTATACATCAGGGTAAAAAATCTGATTTCTTTCCTTGTGAGATGGGGGTGCGGCAAGGGGAAAATCTTTCACCTGCTTTGTTTTCTATATTTTTAAATGATCTTCAAATTTTTTTTGAAAAGAAAAACATAATAGGCTTAAAATCTATATCACAAGAAATCGAAATAGAGCTGACAGTATTTTTGAAATTATTTTTACTTTTATATGCAGATGATACTGTTTTATTAGCAGAAAATAGCACTGATCTACAATACATGTTAAATACATTTTACGAATATTGTGAAGAATGGAAAATGAAAATCAATAAAAATAAAACTAAAGTTTTGATCTTTTCGAGTGGCAGAATGCCAGCAAATCTCAAGTTTACAGTTAATTGTAACGACATTGAAATTGTAAAGGAATACAAATATTTAGGTATTTTATTTTCTAGAAGTGGATCCTTTTTGTCAAATAAAAAATATTTAAAAGAACAAGCCACAAAAGCTATGTATAGTGTTTTAAAAAAAGGTAGACAAAACAATTTGTCAATAGAATGTCAACTTGATTTATTTGACAAAATGGTTTTACCAATATTGATATATGGATCGGAAATATGGGGTTTTGAAAATATAGATATACTTGAACGTGTACATTTACAATTTTGTAAAATGATTTTACATTTAAAACAGTCTACTCCAAATTTCATAGTGTATGCAGAACTTGGCAGATACCCTATTACTGTGTCTGTAAAACTGCGAATGATTAATTTCTGGAGTAGACTTCTTAATGGAAAAGAAAGTAAAATTTGTGCTGTATTATATTATCTTGTATTTTTATATTATAATGATTACGGAATAGACACTAAGTGGATATCATATATTAAAAATATTTTTGATAATTGTGGTATGTCCAATATATGGAATGCACAGTTTGCTGACAAATGGGTGTCAAAATGTATTGAGCAAAAACTCAAAGATCAGTTTCAGCAAGAATGCTTTGCATTTGTTGCAGAATCACCTAAAACTTTATGCTATCGTATTTTTAAAAATAATTTTCAATTGGAAAAATATTTTTCTGTTTTACCTCACAAATTCATTTATACATTATGCAAATATAGATGTGGTAGTCACCACTTGCCGATTGAGTCTGGAAGGTGGCAGGGTTTACCGAGAGAAGGCAGAATCTGCTGTCTCTGTGACTCAAACGACATTGGTGACGAGTACCATTATATTATGAATTGTGGATCTTTTATGTTTGAAAGAAAGAAATTTTTACCTACATACTGCTGGTCTAACCCTAATATCTATAAGTTTGATCAACTGTTTAATTCATGTAATATTGTAATATTAGAAAAACTATGTAAATTTATCAAAGTTATAAATGTGAAAGTCAGTCCTCCAAGTTAATTTCATTGTATTGTTCACACATGCTTGTAAAAATTGTACCTTATAGTTATATTTATGTATGTTCTCTATAACTATGTAATTGTAGTTTTATGAGAAATAAAGTATTCGTAGTCCCCTTTTCACCAACGATGAGGTGGAAGTGGGATTTCGAGCAAGATAAGTCCGTTTTATTATGCACAAGCACTTAATCCTAGAAATATATACAGATGAAAGTGTTAAAATGTTAAAACATAGCTATTATCTTTAAAGTCATAAGAAACCTCAAATTAAAAAAAAATAATGCATATGCTTTTTTATAACTCAATGGATAGTTTTCATTAAAAACTTATGTACATATACGTTTTTCTGAAGAAAATTCTTTAATTTATTCATATTTAGAAGAAGTTTACTTTATTTTAATTGCTTCCTTCCAGGAAGCAATTCCCCGACATATTTTCCGTATGCAAAGTGACCTCAGTGTGACCCATCTCGTAAAAATACGGTGATCACAATACGCATGGATGTCCTTAAAATAAACTATTATCTGAATTTAAATGTTAAGAAACACGTGCTCAATTTCCATGTTTTTTGTTGATTTTTTGTCGATTGTTGACAAACAGGTGACAATCGTTAAACTTCGGCTTCAACACACGAACTTTAATTACCTGCCATATTTTCACAACAACACAGAACGGTTGAAAAAAAAATGACGAGTATACGAAATTTACACGAAAAAAATGATAAATTCGTGCACAGAAGACTAAGTTAATGATGTTTGTATGCATTGGTTCAAGAATTGGAAGAACATTATTTTTCATCGGTCACTCGTTTCTTATGACTTTAATAAAGGTAAAAGTATTGATAAATTCATTACTTTACATGTCGGTACGTGCCGAAACTCCGTGTTTGTACCTTGGTGTAACTTCACAAACTAATTTAAATTATTTACTAATTTTAAAAACGAACACTATTAGTTGAAACACTTTTCATCCTGAAATATTCACAATGAAGTTACATGTATGCATTAAGCTAAACTACAGGGTTTATCATGATCACTTTATAATTGGTTTTAGAATTCAATATGAACAATATATAATTTGAATTAAGAAATGTTTTCAAAATTAATAATTGATAGTCATATTTAGAATGAAAATAAAAATAATATATAGTCAATTACAATTTGATTTAATCTTTATTTACATTTTTACCTGAGTTTACCTGTAAAATGAATGCGCGCAAATGTAATCGAAAGCTTCGCGCAAACGTAAAACATTTTAATCCCCAAATGCGCGCAAACGTAGTGTATAAGGAAGCGCATCTGCGAGAAATAAGAGGCATACATGTTTTCTCTGTCTGAAAATTTTGAAAAAAATGGATTAATTAACATTATACAAAAATGTAGTGGTTTATATGAGAATCTCTTATACTACATAAAATGATGATATTAGTGTAATACATGAATTCGAAGAAAAATGGCAAATCTGAAATGAAACGAAAAAAATCGAAAGGACAAAATGACAGTGGAAAAAACCCAAGTAAGTTAACGACGAACAGTGCTCACGCTAGAAATAAAAAAAAAAAAAAACACCAAACAATGTAAACGAAATAAAAACAGTAAATAAATCAAAGTCTGTTGACAACCTATCCACAAAAAAGATGAATATGAATACCTTTTGTATGTTACCGAATGTGCAACAGATGCAAATACCACAGTCTAATATGCAGATGTTCAATCAAAGATCACCAGAATTTTTTACTGGCACTACTTAAAGTTCTTTCCCTAATATGATGCAACCTGTTATGCAATCTGCTATGAATCAAGGTACCGATACTCAGGGTATAATAGAGGCCCTCGTACTCAAAGTAGATGAGATTTTTGAAAAACTCACAACCCTAGATGCAGTTAATGAAAAACTATGTAGATTTGAATCAACCATGAATAATCTCGTCAAAAATGTTGATAAAGTTTCTAAACGTATGGACGTTGTCGAAAAAAGCATGGAATTTGTCAATGAACAATTTGAAATAAGAAAAACAGATCATACGACAGTCACCTCTTCAGTCTCTCAGTTACAAGCTGGGTTTAATGATATGTCACTCGATGTTGATAATTTAAAATCTGATCTCAGTAACCTACATGATAAACACTTAGATCTGCAAACCAGATCTATGAGGGAGAATTTGGTGTTTACTGGACTTCCCCTGACCAATGAAACAGAGGATACAAAGGACTTACTCAGACAATTCATGAGAAATGAAATGAAAATGGACTCAGCTATCGATTTCCATAGAGCACACAGATTTGGAAAGGAATCTTCTGTTAAACACCGACAAAATAGAAACTTATACAATACTAGACCGATAGTTTGTCGTTTCACAAACTTCAAAGACAGGGAACAAGTTCGAAACGCTGCTTCGGCGTTGAAAGGGACCCATTTTGGAGTGAATAAACAATATCGCAGTGAACTTAATGACAGGAGAAAGATACTGTGGCCCTACTTCAAAGAAGCCAAAAGTCAAAAACGGAAGATTCATCTAAAAAAGGATTTATTTATTGACGTCACGGGGCTGAATTCATCCCACCTGACAGAAGCGACGGGGCAAGAATGAAGACAAATGAAAGACAGCTATATGTTGGACGAAGGGCACGCCCGAAAACTACCACCCATGGTCCAAAAAATCAAACAAGAAACACTGGTCGAGACCCCCGTAAATCGCAAACCCCAAGTTAAGGAGGTCAAGGAGGATTAAAGAACAGTTGTTGTCAACCAAATTTTTGTCATTGTTTGACACGTATGTAGCAAGTATTTTGAATTATAGTTGTGAAGTTTGGGGAAATCACCAAATGTGATGATATTGAACAAGATTAAATGAAATTTTTAAAACGTATATTAAAGGTGAAAGCATCTACTGTTAATTATATGGTTTATTGTGAGTTGGGACGATATCCTATGTTTATAGAAAGATATTGTCGAATGTTAAAATATTGGTTTAAGTTATTATGTACCGATAACTGTATTCTTAAATGTTGTTATGAAGAAATGCTCGAGAGATGTAATAAAAAACCAAACGACAAATATAACTGGGCCTGTCGAATTAGACACATATTATACATGTATGGGTTCCAGGATGTATGGTTATATCAGGGTGTAAAAATGTGGATTTGTTTTTAAGTGAATTCAAAGATAGAGTAAAGGGTAGCTTTCATAGTGAAATGAACTCATTTTTTGAAGACTTGCCAAAATGTATGTTGTATAGATATGTATTTGACCCCAACATGTTACATTTTATTTAGATCATGCTGTAAATTATATTTATAAATCATTTATTTGTAAATATCGCATATCTGATCACTATTTGAATATAAAAACTGGTCGATTTTATAATATTGAGAGACATCTGAGACTTTGTAATATGTGTGATAAACAAGTTATTAAAGATGAATATCATTTTATTTTAGTATGTGAAAAGTATAATGAACTTCGAAAGAAATTTATCAAACCATATTATTGGAGAAAACCGTCGAATTTTAAACTCATACAACTGCTATCTGTTCATAATGTAAAGGAACTTAACAATTTAGAAAAGTTTTTATTTCTGGCCGAGAAAGCACGTAATTAGTTTCATCATTATAAATGCTTAATATGTGTCATGTTTAATCATACTCTGCTGTACTGTTATATGGGTATACTTACTTATATGGTCCGTGTAACACTTATCAATTCAAAGTTTTAAAAAGTTTTGAAATTTTAGATTTTTGGAATTGTGTAAAAGTTTTGAAATTTTGAAATTTTAACCAAACTATTAAATTATTAAAATTCTAAATATCGTTTATAAATTTGATAGTTTAGGAATTTGATCAAACTTTTAAAATACTAAACCTAACGTGCAATTTTGATTATTTCACTTTTTGAAAGTTTGATTTTTAATTTTTTTTTTATTAAAATATAAAAAATAGAAAAGGGGCAAAAAGAGGGGTATATGTTTCTCTTATTCTTCGTCAATTTATCCCTTTCTGCACCCATTGTATAAAAAAAAAATTAATCAACGTGTGGTTCGTTTGATCTCAGTACTTCATTGGTTAAAATGCGATTATGACGTCGAATGTACTTGCTTTCCTCTGAATTTCATATTGTGACGGCATGAAAAAGGCGACCATGCCTGATGACGTCGCATAGGAAGAACACGTCTTTTTGCAGATCATTCAAAAGAAAGAATAAGTTTGCCTGCATAATGTTAGAAAATCATTAGAGAAACAGATTCCACCATCAAATCTCGTGTAATACCATATTTATCCACTGTCGACAGTTAAATTTTAAATATTTAAAACGCTCGGGCAAGCCTCGCGTTTTAAATTTGAAAATTTTACTGTCTTGAGTGGATAAATATCGTATTACACTCGATGCAGTGGTAGAATCTATATATATATATGTTCAATTTAATTTTTGATACAGGTTTTTTACCTGAAATATGGCTTTTAGGAAATGTTATTCCAATGTTTAAAAAAAAGGTAGTAAAAGGGAACCGAAAAACTATCGACCAATAACATTACTATCAACTTTAGGTAAAATATTTACTTCTATTTCAAGCAGTAGACTGTGATTATTTAGATGAGATTTTAATTTTAGAAGAAAACCAAGCAGGTTTTAGACCAGGATACAACACAAACGATCATATTTTTGCTATTTATGCCTTTTTCGAACTATTGAAATTAAAGAAGAAAAAGTTATTTTGTGCGTTCATTGATTTTCAGAGAGCTTTTGATTCTATTGAAAGAAATCTTCTTTTATTTAAACTGTTGAATAATAATATAAACGGAAAATTTTTCCGAGTTATACAAAATATGTTAAACGATATAAAATCCCGTCTTGTTTTCAATAATGAGAAATCTGACTTCTTCCCTTGCGAAATTGGTGAACGGCAAGGTGAAAATCTATCGCCTGCTCTGTTTTCTGTATATCTGAACGATTTACAAGCATTTTTAGAAGAGTTAGATACAAAAGGTTTACAGTCAATAAGTGCAGACCTAGAAAATAAACTAGATGTGTATCTTAAGATTTTCTTACTGTTATATGCTGATGACACTGTTTTACTAGCGGATAGTAGCACTGGATTACAAAATATGTTAAACAATTTTGCCATATATTGTAACAAATGGCAACTTAAGGTAAATGTTGATAAAACAAAAATTCTTGTTTATGCAAATGGCAGACTTCCACAAAATTTGATTTTTTTATTAATGATAATGAAATTGAGATTGTTAAAATTATAAATATTTAGGAATATTTTTCTCTAAAAGTGGTTCTTTTTTACAAACTAGAAAATACTTACGAGATCAAGGAATAAAGGCTATGTATTCTATCTTGAAGAAGAGTAGAATTAATAACTTATCTATTGAATGTCAACTAGATCTCTTTGATAAGGCTGTTGTACCTATTTTGTTATATGGATCAGAGATTTGGGGGTTTGAAAACTTTGACTTATAAGAGCGAGTGCACCTAAAATTTTGTAAACTCATTTTACATTTGAAGCAAGCAACCCCAGACTGTATAGTTTATGCAGAACTAGGCAGATTTCCATTATTTCCTTATGCAAAAGTTCGTATGATTAATTTTTGGGGCAGAATTATAAACGGTAAAGAGTGTAAAATTGCTCATGTTCTTTATAAATTATTACTTATAAATTTAAATAACTATGGTTTTGAAAGTAAATGGTTGATTTATATTAAAAATATTTTTAATAATTGTGGAATGTCTAATATTTGGAACATACATTTTGCTGACAAATGGGTATCAAAAAGTGTGGAACAAAAGCTTAAAGATCAGTTCACACAATTATGTTTGTCACAGATAGAAACCTTACCTAAATGTCTATGTTATAGAATTTTTAAAAATAATCTGAAATTTGAGAATTATCTCAACATATTACCTAATAATTTATTATTTGTATACTGCAAATTTAGATGTGGTAGTCACCGTTTACCAATTGAGACGGGAAGATGGCGAGGCTTGTCACGAAACGACAGACTTTGTCATCTATGCAATTCAAGTGAAATCGGTGACGAATATCATTAAATAATGACTTGTAAATCTTTAGATTTAGAGAGAAACAAATTTTACCTGAATATTACTGTAAAAATCCAAATACATACAATTTTGATAGTTTATTTAATTCAGACAATACTATCATTTTAGAAAAAAAATATATGTAAGTTTATAAAAACAGTACAGGTGAAAATCAGTCCTCCAAGTTAAGTTACGTTTTGTTTTGTTCACACATGTGCATGCTTATATAAACATATATGTAATTGTAAATATATATTTTTTCTGTAACTATGACATGTAGTTTTGTGAGAATAAAGTTCATTCAAGGTTTCTATTTACATTAGAATACCTTCCTTGCTCTCTAGCTAGATTATGTGATGACAATCTACATTTAACAATACGCTTTCGGGTTTACACAAATATGACTGCAAAGAAAAAATGAATATCATATATCTATACAAAAATCATTTTGATGAACTTTCTAAAGTAGCATCAAACTCTTGTTTGACAATATCACAAAGTCTCTGTTTAATAACCATAATATGATCTTTACACAAAGAATTTTGTGAATTTAAGTTTGACTTCCGGTTCTTGGCGAGGTAGCAGCACGAAATTCCGCTCTTCCGAAAACGCAATATTTTTGTACTAAAACTATTTTTGTATGCAGAAAACTTGCTTGGATGCAACTGTATGGACATTTCACATATCGGTAAGAAAAATTTTGCATAGAAAATGCTTTTTCCAACAAATTTAAAATAGTTTATCGACTTTGCTACTTTTGCCATTGAGTGTTGCCATAACGCAACGTCATAGATACAAAAGAACAATACAGAACAAATAAAAAGATGTCAACCGCCCAATGAAAACAAAATGGACGATATAACCGAAATATTCGATCTACAAAAGATTAAGTCACCACTAGTAGGAAAAACAGATCAGATCGATACAAAGACGGCGATGATTGCAATATTGAATAATTTACTTCATCTTTACGAAAAAATCGAAGTAATCGAAACAGATGTAAAGAAAATAGAAGACATCAACACAAAAATGTTATCGGTAATAGCAAGAGTATCGGAACACGAAGAGCTGTTAAATGACACCAACATCAACAGCTAAGTAGTAGAGGAAAGTGTAGAAAGTATAGGAAAAATAATCAATACTGCGTTAAACCATTGTGATAGAAATACAGACTCGATTGAGAACATTGAAGAAAGAATCCTGGCCATAGAAACCGGAGGCAAATTAGAACAAAAAGAAACAATCAAACAAATGCAAGACACGATCAAGGATTTGAAATGCAGAAGCATGAAAAATAATTTAATCTTGTCTGGACTAGATTTCCAACAAAATGAAATATGTGATGCAAAAATTCAAAATTTCTTCGAAGCGGAACTAGGCATAAACTACCGTGTATCATTTGGAAATGTTCACCGCTTTGGCAAACCAGGCCTAAATGGAGTCCGACCTATAGTGATACGCTTTATTTATCGAAGAGAAATGAAACACGTCCTCAGCCGAACTTATAAGTTAAAAGGCAAAAAATTTGATATTATTGAACAGTTCCCACCAGAAATTGAATATAAAAGAAAAGAACTCTACCCAATTATGAAAAAAGGCAAAAAGTGAGGGCAAAAAAGTGAAGCTTGTCTGAGACAAGCTTAATATAAATGGAAAACCATACAATAACACAACGGCCTCCAACAACCAAACAAAAGAATACAAGGATGTTCTTCTGAGCAAAAACTCTCCTCTAACAATTAATGGATCCCCCGCCAATACCACCACGTCGATCTAAACGCTCGAGAAGTGACTCTGTCGGAGATGAAAACGAGGAAATTACTTTGTCAACCAATATGTAGGATGAATCGAGAGAACCCTTGAATGAGGAAGTTCATATAGGAAATGAGCAGAACATTTTAAATATACTGTGTATTAACCGTTGTGGTCAAAAATCAAAAATCAATTATCCCGAATTTAGTGAACTAATTTACAAAAATGACATTGCTTGCTTTGTAGAAACGAAAACTGATGATTTGGATGACATTCGGAATACACATCATACTCTTCGTCAAGTGCTCTCGATGAAATTGAAAATGAATATTTAGATCTCTCAAGCAAATTTGAAAAATTATTTTTATCGGTGACTTACACGCGCGAACAGCAGAAGACAGAGATTTTGTTTATGTTAATGAAAATGAAATATGTACTTATGATGAGGGCGTGACTGTAAACATGGTGTGTGAATTAGACGAAAAAAAGCTTGACCCGGAAAAAGAATAATAAAGACAAATGCAAAAACCGTTTTGGGAATCAGTTATTAGATTTTTGTAAAGGTAATAATCTTTTCATCATGAATGGCAGAAAAACAAGAGATAGGGAAGGTAAATTAACATGTCGAAATGCTAGCGTAGTCGATTATTGCATCAGTAATGTATCTTCTTTACAAAATCTTTTAAACTTTGAAATTTTAGATTTTTCCAGTTTATATTCCGACGTTCATTCCCCTTTACTTCTATCAATAAAGTGCTTAATTTTAGATAAGGAAACAAATGATGGCATTGATATTGGCAAAGATGAAAAAATTAAGAAATGGAACCCTTCAAAATCATTGCTTTTCCAAGAAAATATTGATACTGAAATGATAGCTATCTTAATGAAAGAAATTGAAGACACTTAGAACTTCAACCAATTAAGTATAGACTCAATTGTACATAAAATAGAAAATAGCCTATTAGATTCGGATAAAAAGACTTTTGGTACTAAAAACAAACGTTTGTGAAGCTAATATTATAACAAAATCCCAACGAAGCACGCAAAACAAACTTTGGTTTGATTTAGATTGCTCAAAGACAAGACAACAATTTCGGATTTAAACGCAGAAAAAAAATCTGTCTACACATTACTACAACCTCGCAAAAGCAAGCGAAAAGCAATATAAAAAAGTAATGAATAAAGCGCAACAGAAATACAGGAAAGATATCAGAAATAAAATGAATTCACTGAAAAATAATGATACGAAAAAATACTGGAAAATTTTGAATAACCGTGATGTCACGGTACAACCAAAAATAGATTTTGAAAATTTGCTTACATTTTTTTAAAGAACTAAACACAGCCAAAGACAAATTGATATAAACGATACAAAAGACTCTTCTCAAGCTCATTACGATTTCGATAATAACACCAATGAAAGCCTTAATGTGCCAATAACTGAAGATGAAATTTTATAGTGCGTAAAAAACTGAAAAACAACAAAGCCTGTTCAGATGATAAAATTATTTACGAATACATAAAAATCTTCCCTTGGTCAGTATATGGAACTTTATGTCAAATTGTTCATTCTTATCTTCGAATCGGGGACAAGTCCTGAATCATGGGTAATTTGGACCATTAAAGCATTTTACAAAAATAAAGGTGATAAATACAACTCTAAAAATTATCGCCCGATTACAATTGTTAGCTGTTTTGGAAAACTATTTACTTTTAATAAATGCACGACTAATAAAATTTTCGGAAGAAACATTGTTGATTAAGGAAAATCAATTTGGTTGTCGTGAAGGTTATTCGACAACTGATTGCATGTTCGTTTTGCATTCATTTTTTGAAATTCTAAGAAATAAGAAAAAGAAGCTCTGTTGTGCATTTGTTGATTTCGAGAAGGCATTTGACACTGTTCGACGGGATGTTCTGTGGTACAAAATGCTTTTAAGTAATATAAGTGGCAAAATGTACAACATTATCTTCAATATGCATCAAAATATCAAATCATGTTTATTATATAATGGTAAACAATCTGATTTTTTTCCATGCGAAAATGGTGTTCGACAGGGAGAATTCTATCACCCTTTTTATTTTCACTTTTTTTAAATGACTTAGAAGATTTTCTATGCCAAGAAAATGTGATTGGTCTACAAACAGTAAGCAAAGACATTGAAACAAAGTTAGATATTATTTGAATTTATTTGCTATACTTTAGGCTGATGACACGATCATATTTGCCGAAACGGCGACTGATCTCCAGACCTCCTTAGATAAATTTAATACGTATTGTAACATATGGGGACTCAAGGTGAACGTTGGAAAAACAAAGATAGTAGTTTTTACAAAGGGAAGATTACAAAAGAATTTAATATTTAAATACAATAACTCAAATATCGATATTGTTATAGACTTTAATTATTTAGGGGTATATTTTTCAAGAACTGGGAGTTTTAAAACGTTCAAACTTCATTTGGCAGAAAAGGCTACTAACGCAATGTACGATGTCTTACGAAAAGGAAGAAAACATAATCTTTCTATTTGCCGTCAACTTGATCTTGATGACAAATTTGTTAAGAAAATTCTTTTAAATGGCTGTGAAATATGGGGATATGAAAATATTCACTTGACATCCTGGAAAAAGCTCATTTAAAAATTTGTAAACTCCTTCTCTATTTAAAACCTACTACACCTAACTATGTTATATATGGGGGACTCGGCCGGTACCCTCTTAATATTGATATAAAAATCAGAATGATATCATATAAGATAAGAATAATAAAAGGCAAACAAGAAAAACTATGCTACATTGTGTTTAAACTTCTGCTGAAATTAGAAAATGATTCCACCATAAGATCTTCATGGCTAAATTATATTTCCAACATTTTTAATGAATGTGGTCTCTCCTACATATGAACTTATCAAAAGTTTTACAATTATGATTGGCTAAAACATACGATTAGAACTAGTCTCCAAGACCAATTTATCCAAACTTGGAGTTCAAATATTTATAACAGTCCTGAAACGGTTAACTATTGCATTTATAAAGAAAGTTTTGCTTTCGAGAACTACTTCAACAAGCTAGGCGAAAAAGACGTTTTCACTCTTTGTAGATTTAGAACCGTAAATCACACGCTCCCAATTTGGAATTTGGTAGATGGAAAAACATACCCAGAGAAAATCGAACAGGTAACTTGTGTAATAGAAATGAAATTGGAGATGAATTTCACTATATATATATTTTTTTTAGAATGTACATTTTTTTTCCGAAGAAAGGAAAGAATGTATAGATGAAAAATTCTGTACCAACATTAATACTCTAAAGTTTAAAGCAGTTATGAATTTTTCAAAACAATCAAAACTTAAAAAGCTATATAAGCTCATTAGAATCATAAATACAAAAATGGATTCTCTCTGATAAAATATAAGCCTCCAAACCTATGCATTCTTTTCTTCTCTATTTGCTGTTACCTCACCATGTGTCTTATAATATTATTCTGTTCGTCTGTGTGTTTCTGTATACCATTGTATCAACAAAGGTTCTTCAGAATAAAATATATATATATATATATAATACCACAAATCATTTAAACCAAGATGGAACAATTCCTTTCGTATATTACAAACCCAGTTATTTTTGTCATTTTGATTCTTTAAACACATATCATATAAATAATTGTAAATTTCACTATATGTGCAAATGAAGAAAGGATGAATTTATGCAAAATAAAAGTAGTTTTAACGTTATACTAGTAGATATGTTATTATACACGATAAAAAAATATATAAATGAATTGCATACGACAACAAAACTAAATAATCACACAACTTTGTTAAATGAGATATTCGTGCTAGCATTTAATGTTAGTACAATGTATGTAAATTGTTTTGTCTTTGGGTCCACTCGATTTAATTGCATGCATGTATTGAATACGGATTAAGTAAAAGGAAGTCATTTTTTCCCATATTTAAATTAACAATGTACCGTTTGGTTAGGTGCAAAAAATGTTAATCATGATCATGATATGTAAGCAAAAAGGACAGCCCCATTTATTCTATATAAACATATGAGTGTAACGATATGAAATCGTCAAATTTACTTTTTGGAGATTTACTATTGATGTCCATTTCATATAGATTTTTGTACAGAAAAGCAATTTTAGTTTATAGTAAAGCATTTCACCAAATGAATAATTCGCAATATCTCAATGTATTTAGATATGTACATCAACTAACTTCTAGCACACCCACACCAATATCTTGTAATATGCTTATTATTCCAAAAACCTCAAACTAAATACTATCAAAACGTTTTTTTTTTATATCTGAAAGTATTTTGAATATCAAATTTGTCTACAAATTGAAATAATGTAACACAATTGAATCTTTAACAAATATTGAAAAATTTTGTTTGATTAGGTTTTTTTTATAACATTATACTAGTTTTATTGTATTAGAATGTCTATAAATGAATTTATGCCATATTTGTTGTTTTTATTTCGTTTTAGGACATCGTAACTTTTAGGACTATCCTAAGACACCTATTTATATATCATAACTTTAGGTCCAAATTTAGGACGTATCTTATTTTAGGACACCTTTGTTAACCTGACTTAGGACTAAAATTTGTCCAAAGACCATTTTAAGACATGTCCTAGTCCCAGGACAGCTTCGTTGTCAAGACCCCTGGTTACTAACATTGGAAATCTTCCAAGTTCACAATAAACCATGACATTTGGTGTACTTGTTTTTAACATTCAAAATTCTTTTACAAAAATCAATTTGTATCTTTTCTACGTCTTGCGGTTTATTTAAGGTTACAATACACCATTAGATTTTATGGGCGCTGCCATTTTATGAGCATAACATGGTATTCAGAATTAAGAGTATGGCTAATCCTGATTGGTCGATATGTGCGCCCGTTATTTTTTATTATTAGAGACTTCGTGCACTCTGCTTTATGCAAAAGGCAAAATAAAAATTATTCCGTAGCCCTAAAGGCACTGAGATGACTTTTCAACGCTTGGACAAGACAAGTATTTTTAAGGGCAAAATTGATAGGCATGGGAGATAAGTACAAAATACGCTAAGAAAAGCAACGCGAACCTATATTTTTTGGACCAAAAAATACTGTCCTAATAACTTTTCTTTGATTCTAGCAAGGTTTCGTTAAGAAAATCAACTTTCTAAAGTCTGTATCTCGAAAAAGGCTACCATTGTCGCCTATGGGGAAATTAATTGTTTATTTCAATCTATACAGCATCGACATTTCTTTATCATAGTGGTCAAAAAGTGTCAAAAACAGCCATTTTACTTGACATTTGATGTGAAACCGTATTTTTTGGTGACAAATGAAATATTGATTATCTAGTTTTTATGCTATAGTCTGTTTCATATTTGTATTGCGTTTTACCTTAGAAACAAGGGTGGGCTCGACTTTTGACTTAATGTGGAGCGAATGTGTCATTTTCTGAAGTTCTGTTGATTTGTTCGAAAAGAGCAAGTACACATCTAGAGTTTGTGAATATCAATCGATTTTTAAACATAACAATCTCGACCCAAATGCTGTTATCGAAATTACCAAATTCAGTGAAAATGTACGGAAATGATCCCCTTCGAACATTGAAATGTTCACACGAATAACAAATAAAAGAATAAGAATAGGCATGCCATTTTGTAGTTAACAAACAGTTATCGATGTTAAAACACAAATTTTTACACATATTCCATATTTTGAAATGCTATAGTCTGTTTCAAAAATGTACTTTTTTACGAAAATGGTTTCATTTAAAACTGTTGTTCGAAATTCACCGTAGTAGTTACATATTGGATTGGTTTTCGTATCAATATAATCAGTACTTGACGATATATAAAGAATCATTGGAGAAAATGGGCATTATCTTCAGGCCCTTTTTAGCAGTACCGCATTTACTAAAAAAAAAACAGATTTTTTTTTCTTCACATTTTTCGACTGGGGTCACCTCCAATAAAAAATTGTGAAAATTCAGAGAGGATTGCCAGAACGTTTTAAAGATGATTTATTTGTGGCATATATATTTGTGCATCTAACGCACTATAAATTGCACGATACAAGAAAGTATTAAATACCGTATACAGCATCGACATTTCTTTATCATAGTGGTCAAAAAGTGTCAAAAACAGCCATTTTACTTGACATTTGATGTGAAACCGTATTTTTTGGTGACAAATGAAATATTGATTATCTAGTTTTTATGCTATAGTCTGTTTCATATTTGTATTGCGTTTTACCTTAGAAACAAGGGTGGGCTCGACTTTTGACTTAATGTGGAGCGAATGTGTCATTTTCTGAAGTTCTGTTGATTTGTTCGAAAAGAGCAAGTACACACCTAGAGTTTGTGAATATCAATCGATTTATAAACATAACAATCTCGACCCAAATGCAGTTATCGAAATTACCAAATTCAGTGAAAATGTACGGAAATGATCCCCTTCGAACATTGAAATGTTCACACGAATAACAAATAAAAGAAAAAGAATAGGCATGCCATTTTGTAGTTAACAAACAGTTATCGATGTTAAAACACAAATTTTTACACATATTCCATATTTTGAAATGCTATAGTCTGTTTCAAAAATGTACTTTTTTACGAAAATGGTTTCATTTAAAACTGTTGTTCGAAATTCACCGTAGTAGTTACATATTGGATTGGTTTTCGTATCAATATAATCAGTACTTGACGATATATAAAGAATCATTGGAGAAAGTGGGCATTATCTTCAGGCCCTTTTTAGCAGTACCGCATTTACTCAAAAAAAACAGATTTTTTTTTCTTCACATTTTTCGACTGGGGTCACCTCCAATAAAAAATTGTGAAAATTCAGAGAGGATTGCCAGAACGTTTTAAAGATGATTTATTTGTGGCATATATATTTGTGCATCTAACGCACTATAAATTGCACGATACAAGAAAGTATTAAATACCGTATACAGCATCGACATTTCTTTATCATAGTGGTCAAAAAGTGTCAAAAACAGCCATTTTACTTGACATTTGATGTGAAACCGTATTTTTTGGTGACAAATGAAATATTGATTATCTAGTTTTTATGCTATAGTCTGTTTCATATTTGTATTGCGTTTTACCTTAGAAACAAGGGTGGGCTCGACTTTTGACTTAATGTGGAGCGAATGTGTCATTTTCTGAAGTTCTGTTGATTTGTTCGAAAAGAGCAAGTACACATCTAGAGTTTGTGAATATCAATCGATTTTTAAACATAACAATCTCGACCCAAATGCTGTTATCGAAATTACCAAATTCAGTGAAAATGTACGGAAATGATCCCCTTCGAACATTGAAATGTTCACACGAATAACAAATAAAAGAATAAGAATAGGCATGCCATTTTGTAGTTAACAAACAGTTATCGATGTTAAAACACAAATTTTTACACATATTCCATATTTTGAAATGCTATAGTCTGTTTCAAAAATGTACTTTTTTACGAAAATGGTTTCATTTAAAACTGTTGTTCGAAATTCACCGTAGTAGTTACATATTGGATTGGTTTTCGTATCAATATAATCAGTACTTGACGATATATAAAGAATCATTGGAGAAAATGGGCATTATCTTCAGGCCCTTTTTAGCAGTACCGCATTTACTAAAAAAAAAACAGATTTTTTTTTCTTCACATTTTTCGACTGGGGTCACCTCCAATAAAAAATTGTGAAAATTCAGAGAGGATTGCCAGAACGTTTTAAAGATGATTTATTTGTGGCATATATATTTGTGCATCTAACGCACTATAAATTGCACGATACAAGAAAGTATTAAATACCGTATACAGCATCGACATTTCTTTATCATAGTGGTCAAAAAGTGTCAAAAACAGCCATTTTACTTGACATTTGATGTGAAACCGTATTTTTTGGTGACAAATGAAATATTGATTATCTAGTTTTTATGCTATAGTCTGTTTCATATTTGTATTGCGTTTTACCTTAGAAACAAGGGTGGGCTCGACTTTTGACTTAATGTGGAGCGAATGTGTCATTTTCTGAAGTTCTGTTGATTTGTTCGAAAAGAGCAAGTACACACCTAGAGTTTGTGAATATCAATCGATTTATAAACATAACAATCTCGACCCAAATGCAGTTATCGAAATTACCAAATTCAGTGAAAATGTACGGAAATGATCCCCTTCGAACATTGAAATGTTCACACGAATAACAAATAAAAGAAAAAGAATAGGCATGCCATTTTGTAGTTAACAAACAGTTATCGATGTTAAAACACAAATTTTTACACATATTCCATATTTTGAAATGCTATAGTCTGTTTCAAAAATGTACTTTTTTACGAAAATGGTTTCATTTAAAACTGTTGTTCGAAATTCACCGTAGTAGTTACATATTGGATTGGTTTTCGTATCAATATAATCAGTACTTGACGATATATAAAGAATCATTGGAGAAAGTGGGCATTATCTTCAGGCCCTTTTTAGCAGTACCGCATTTACTCAAAAAAAACAGATTTTTTTTTCTTCACATTTTTCGACTGGGGTCACCTCCAATAAAAAATTGTGAAAATTCAGAGAGGATTGCCAGAACGTTTTAAAGATGATTTATTTGTGGCATATATATTTGTGCATCTAACGCACTATAAATTGCACGATACAAGAAAGTATTAAATACCGTATACAGCATCGACATTTCTTTATCATAGTGGTCAAAAAGTGTCAAAAACAGCCATTTTACTTGACATTTGATGTGAAACCGTATTTTTTGGTGACAAATGAAATATTGATTATCTAGTTTTTATGCTATAGTCTGTTTCATATTTGTATTGCGTTTTACCTTAGAAACAAGGGTGGGCTCGACTTTTGACTTAATGTGGAGCGAATGTGTCATTTTCTGAAGTTCTGTTGATTTGTTCGAAAAGAGCAAGTACACATCTAGAGTTTGTGAATATCAATCGATTTTTAAACATAACAATCTCGACCCAAATGCTGTTATCGAAATTACCAAATTCAGTGAAAATGTACGGAAATGATCCCCTTCGAACATTGAAATGTTCACACGAATAACAAATAAAAGAATAAGAATAGGCATGCCATTTTGTAGTTAACAAACAGTTATCGATGTTAAAACACAAATTTTTACACATATTCCATATTTTGAAATGCTATAGTCTGTTTCAAAAATGTACTTTTTTACGAAAATGGTTTCATTTAAAACTGTTGTTCGAAATTCACCGTAGTAGTTACATATTGGATTGGTTTTCGTATCAATATAATCAGTACTTGACGATATATAAAGAATCATTGGAGAAAATGGGCATTATCTTCAGGCCCTTTTTAGCAGTACCGCATTTACTAAAAAAAAAACAGATTTTTTTTTCTTCACATTTTTCGACTGGGGTCACCTCCAATAAAAAATTGTGAAAATTCAGAGAGGATTGCCAGAACGTTTTAAAGATGATTTATTTGTGGCATATATATTTGTGCATCTAACGCACTATAAATTGCACGATACAAGAAAGTATTAAATACCGTATACAGCATCGACATTTCTTTATCATAGTGGTCAAAAAGTGTCAAAAACAGCCATTTTACTTGACATTTGATGTGAAACCGTATTTTTTGGTGACAAATGAAATATTGATTATCTAGTTTTTATGCTATAGTCTGTTTCATATTTGTATTGCGTTTTACCTTAGAAACAAGGGTGGGCTCGACTTTTGACTTAATGTGGAGCGAATGTGTCATTTTCTGAAGTTCTGTTGATTTGTTCGAAAAGAGCAAGTACACACCTAGAGTTTGTGAATATCAATCGATTTATAAACATAACAATCTCGACCCAAATGCAGTTATCGAAATTACCAAATTCAGTGAAAATGTACGGAAATGATCCCCTTCGAACATTGAAATGTTCACACGAATAACAAATAAAAGAAAAAGAATAGGCATGCCATTTTGTAGTTAACAAACAGTTATCGATGTTAAAACACAAATTTTTACACATATTCCATATTTTGAAATGCTATAGTCTGTTTCAAAAATGTACTTTTTTACGAAAATGGTTTCATTTAAAACTGTTGTTCGAAATTCACCGTAGTAGTTACATATTGGATTGGTTTTCGTATCAATATAATCAGTACTTGACGATATATAAAGAATCATTGGAGAAAGTGGGCATTATCTTCAGGCCCTTTTTAGCAGTACCGCATTTACTCAAAAAAAACAGATTTTTTTTTCTTCACATTTTTCGACTGGGGTCACCTCCAATAAAAAATTGTGAAAATTCAGAGAGGATTGCCAGAACGTTTTAAAGATGATTTATTTGTGGCATATATATTTGTGCATCTAACGCACTATAAATTGCACGATACAAGAAAGTATTAAATACCGTATACAGCATCGACATTTCTTTATCATAGTGGTCAAAAAGTGTCAAAAACAGCCATTTTACTTGACATTTGATGTGAAACCGTATTTTTTGGTGACAAATGAAATATTGATTATCTAGTTTTTATGCTATAGTCTGTTTCATATTTGTATTGCGTTTTACCTTAGAAACAAGGGTGGGCTCGACTTTTGACTTAATGTGGAGCGAATGTGTCATTTTCTGAAGTTCTGTTGATTTGTTCGAAAAGAGCAAGTACACATCTAGAGTTTGTGAATATCAATCGATTTTTAAACATAACAATCTCGACCCAAATGCTGTTATCGAAATTACCAAATTCAGTGAAAATGTACGGAAATGATCCCCTTCGAACATTGAAATGTTCACACGAATAACAAATAAAAGAATAAGAATAGGCATGCCATTTTGTAGTTAACAAACAGTTATCGATGTTAAAACACAAATTTTTACACATATTCCATATTTTGAAATGCTATAGTCTGTTTCAAAAATGTACTTTTTTACGAAAATGGTTTCATTTAAAACTGTTGTTCGAAATTCACCGTAGTAGTTACATATTGGATTGGTTTTCGTATCAATATAATCAGTACTTGACGATATATAAAGAATCATTGGAGAAAATGGGCATTATCTTCAGGCCCTTTTTAGCAGTACCGCATTTACTAAAAAAAAAACAGATTTTTTTTTCTTCACATTTTTCGACTGGGGTCACCTCCAATAAAAAATTGTGAAAATTCAGAGAGGATTGCCAGAACGTTTTAAAGATGATTTATTTGTGGCATATATATTTGTGCATCTAACGCACTATAAATTGCACGATACAAGAAAGTATTAAATACCGTATACAGCATCGACATTTCTTTATCATAGTGGTCAAAAAGTGTCAAAAACAGCCATTTTACTTGACATTTGATGTGAAACCGTATTTTTTGGTGACAAATGAAATATTGATTATCTAGTTTTTATGCTATAGTCTGTTTCATATTTGTATTGCGTTTTACCTTAGAAACAAGGGTGGGCTCGACTTTTGACTTAATGTGGAGCGAATGTGTCATTTTCTGAAGTTCTGTTGATTTGTTCGAAAAGAGCAAGTACACACCTAGAGTTTGTGAATATCAATCGATTTATAAACATAACAATCTCGACCCAAATGCTGTTATCGAAATTACCAAATTCAGTGAAAATGTACGGAAATGATCCCCTTCGAACATTGAAATGTTCACACGAATAACAAATAAAAGAATAAGAATAGGCATGCCATTTTGTAGTTAACAAACAGTTATCGATGTTAAAACACAAATTTTTACACATATTCCATATTTTGAAATGCTATAGTCTGTTTCAAAAATGTACTTTTTTACGAAAATGGTTTCATTTAAAACTGTTGTTCGAAATTCACCGTAGTAGTTACATATTGGATTGGTTTTCGTATCAATATAATCAGTACTTGACGATATATAAAGAATCATTGGAGAAAGTGGGCATTATCTTCAGGCCCTTTTTAGCAGTACCGCATTTACTCAAAAAAAACAGATTTTTTTTTCTTCACATTTTTCGACTGGGGTCACCTCCAATAAAAAATTGTGAAAATTCAGAGAGGATTGCCAGAACGTTTTAAAGATGATTTATTTGTGGCATATATATTTGTGCATCTAACGCACTATAAATTGCACGATACAAGAAAGTATTAAATACCGTATACAGCATCGACATTTCTTTATCATAGTGGTCAAAAAGTGTCAAAAACAGCCATTTTACTTGACATTTGATGTGAAACCGTATTTTTTGGTGACAAATGAAATATTGATTATCTAGTTTTTATGCTATAGTCTGTTTCATATTTGTATTGCGTTTTACCTTAGAAACAAGGGTGGGCTCGACTTTTGACTTAATGTGGAGCGAATGTGTCATTTTCTGAAGTTCTGTTGATTTGTTCGAAAAGAGCAAGTACACACCTAGAGTTTGTGAATATCAATCGATTTATAAACATAACAATCTCGACCCAAATGCTGTTATCGAAATTACCAAATTCAGTGAAAATGTACGGAAATGATCCCCTTCGAACATTGAAATGTTCACACGAATAACAAATAAAAGAAAAAGAATAGGCATGCCATTTTGTAGTTAACAAACAGTTATCGATGTTAAAACACAAATTTTTACACATATTCCATATTTTGAAATGCTATAGTCTGTTTCAAAAATGTACTTTTTTACGAAAATGGTTTCATTTAAAACTGTTGTTCGAAATTCACCGTAGTAGTTACATATTGGATTGGTTTTCGTATCAATATAATCAGTACTTGACGATATATAAAGAATCATTGGAGAAAGTGGGCATTATCTTCAGGCCCTTTTTAGCAGTACCGCATTTACTCAAAAAAAAACAGATTTTTTTTTCTTCACATTTTTCGACTGGGGTCACCTCCAATAAAAAATTGTGAAAATTCAGAGAGGATTGCCAGAACGTTTTAAAGATGATTTATTTGTGGCATATATATTTGTGCATCTAACGCACTATAAATTGCACGATACAAGAAAGTATTAAATACCGTATACAGCATCGACATTTCTTTATCATAGTGGTCAAAAAGTGTCAAAAACAGCCATTTTACTTGACATTTGATGTGAAACCGTATTTTTTGGTGACAAATGAAATATTGATTATCTAGTTTTTATGCTATAGTCTGTTTCATATTTGTATTGCGTTTTACCTTAGAAACAAGGGTGGGCTCGACTTTTGACTTAATGTGGAGCGAATGTGTCATTTTCTGAAGTTCTGTTGATTTGTTCGAAAAGAGCAAGTACACATCTAGAGTTTGTGAATATCAATCGATTTTTAAACATAACAATCTCGACCCAAATGCTGTTATCGAAATTACCAAATTCAGTGAAAATGTACGGAAATGATCCCCTTCGAACATTGAAATGTTCACACGAATAACAAATAAAAGAATAAGAATAGGCATGCCATTTTGTAGTTAACAAACAGTTATCGATGTTAAAACACAAATTTTTACACATATTCCATATTTTGAAATGCTATAGTCTGTTTCAAAAATGTACTTTTTTACGAAAATGGTTTCATTTAAAACTGTTGTTCGAAATTCACCGTAGTAGTTACATATTGGATTGGTTTTCGTATCAATATAATCAGTACTTGACGATATATAAAGAATCATTGGAGAAAATGGGCATTATCTTCAGGCCCTTTTTAGCAGTACCGCATTTACTAAAAAAAAAACAGATTTTTTTTTCTTCACATTTTTCGACTGGGGTCACCTCCAATAAAAAATTGTGAAAATTCAGAGAGGATTGCCAGAACGTTTTAAAGATGATTTATTTGTGGCATATATATTTGTGCATCTAACGCACTATAAATTGCACGATACAAGAAAGTATTAAATACCGTATACAGCATCGACATTTCTTTATCATAGTGGTCAAAAAGTGTCAAAAACAGCCATTTTACTTGACATTTGATGTGAAACCGTATTTTTTGGTGACAAATGAAATATTGATTATCTAGTTTTTATGCTATAGTCTGTTTCATATTTGTATTGCGTTTTACCTTAGAAACAAGGGTGGGCTCGACTTTTGACTTAATGTGGAGCGAATGTGTCATTTTCTGAAGTTCTGTTGATTTGTTCGAAAAGAGCAAGTACACACCTAGAGTTTGTGAATATCAATCGATTTATAAACATAACAATCTCGACCCAAATGCTGTTATCGAAATTACCAAATTCAGTGAAAATGTACGGAAATGATCCCCTTCGAACATTGAAATGTTCACACGAATAACAAATAAAAGAATAAGAATAGGCATGCCATTTTGTAGTTAACAAACAGTTATCGATGTTAAAACACAAATTTTTACACATATTCCATATTTTGAAATGCTATAGTCTGTTTCAAAAATGTACTTTTTTACGAAAATGGTTTCATTTAAAACTGTTGTTCGAAATTCACCGTAGTAGTTACATATTGGATTGGTTTTCGTATCAATATAATCAGTACTTGACGATATATAAAGAATCATTGGAGAAAGTGGGCATTATCTTCAGGCCCTTTTTAGCAGTACCGCATTTACTCAAAAAAAACAGATTTTTTTTTCTTCACATTTTTCGACTGGGGTCACCTCCAATAAAAAATTGTGAAAATTCAGAGAGGATTGCCAGAACGTTTTAAAGATGATTTATTTGTGGCATATATATTTGTGCATCTAACGCACTATAAATTGCACGATACAAGAAAGTATTAAATACCGTATACAGCATCGACATTTCTTTATCATAGTGGTCAAAAAGTGTCAAAAACAGCCATTTTACTTGACATTTGATGTGAAACCGTATTTTTTGGTGACAAATGAAATATTGATTATCTAGTTTTTATGCTATAGTCTGTTTCATATTTGTATTGCGTTTTACCTTAGAAACAAGGGTGGGCTCGACTTTTGACTTAATGTGGAGCGAATGTGTCATTTTCTGAAGTTCTGTTGATTTGTTCGAAAAAAGCAAGTACACACCTAGAGTTTGTGAATATCAATCGATTTATAAACATAACAATCTCGACCCAAATGCTGTTATCGAAATTACCAAATTCAGTGAAAATGTACGGAAATGATCCCCTTCGAACATTGAAATGTTCACACGAATAACAAATAAAAGAATAAGAATAGGCATGCCATTTTGTAGTTAACAAACAGTTATCGATGTTAAAACACAAATTTTTACACATATTCCATATTTTGAAATGCTATAGTCTGTTTCAAAAATGTACTTTTTTACGAAAATGGTTTCATTTAAAACTGTTGTTCGAAATTCACCGTAGTAGTTACATATTGGATTGGTTTTCGTATCAATATAATCAGTACTTGACGATATATAAAGAATCATTGGAGAAAGTGGGCATTATCTTCAGGCCCTTTTTAGCAGTACCGCATTTACTCAAAAAAAACAGATTTTTTTTTCTTCACATTTTTCGACTGGGGTCACCTCCAATAAAAAATTGTGAAAATTCAGAAAGGATTGCCAGAACGTTTTAAAGATGATTTATTTGTGGCATATATATTTGTGCATCTAACGCACTATAAATTGCACGATACAAGAAAGTATTAAATACCGTATACAGCATCGACATTTCTTTATCATAGTGGTCAAAAAGTGTCAAAAACAGCCATTTTACTTGACATTTGATGTGAAACCGTATTTTTTGGTGACAAATGAAATATTGATTATCTAGTTTTTATGCTATAGTCTGTTTCATATTTGTATTGCGTTTTACCTTAGAAACAAGGGTGGGCTCGACTTTTGACTTAATGTGGAGCGAATGTGTCATTTTCTGAAGTTCTGTTGATTTGTTCGAAAAGAGCAAGTACACATCTAGAGTTTGTGAATATCAATCGATTTTTAAACATAACAATCTCGACCCAAATGCTGTTATCGAAATTACCAAATTCAGTGAAAATGTACGGAAATGATCCCCTTCGAACATTGAAATGTTCACACGAATAACAAATAAAAGAATAAGAATAGGCATGCCATTTTGTAGTTAACAAACAGTTATCGATGTTAAAACACAAATTTTTACACATATTCCATATTTTGAAATGCTATAGTCTGTTTCAAAAATGTACTTTTTTACGAAAATGGTTTCATTTAAAACTGATGTTCGAAATTCACCGTAGTAGTTACATATTGGATTGGTTTTCGTATCAATATAATCAGTACTTGACGATATATAAAGAATCATTGGAGAAAGTGGGCATTATCTTCAGGCCCTTTTTAGCAGTACCGCATTTACTAAAAAAAAAACAGATTTTTTTTTCTTCACATTTTTCGACTGGGGTCACCTCCAATAAAAAATTGTGAAAATTCAGAGAGGATTGCCAGAACGTTTTAAAGATGATTTATTTGTGGCATATATATTTGTGCATCTAACGCACTATAAATTGCACGATACAAGAAAGTATTAAATACCGTATACAGCATCGACATTTCTTTATCATAGTGGTCAAAAAGTGTCAAAAACAGCCATTTTACTTGACATTTGATGTGAAACCGTATTTTTTGGTGACAAATGAAATATTGATTATCTAGTTTTTATGCTATAGTCTGTTTCATATTTGTATTGCGTTTTACCTTAGAAACAAGGGTGGGCTCGACTTTTGACTTAATGTGGAGCGAATGTGTCATTTTCTGAAGTTCTGTTGATTTGTTCGAAAAGAGCAAGTACACATCTAGAGTTTGTGAATATCAATCGATTTTTAAACATAACAATCTCGACCCAAATGCTGTTATCGAAATTACCAAATTCAGTGAAAATGTACGGAAATGATCCCCTTCGAACATTGAAATGTTCACACGAATAACAAATAAAAGAATAAGAATAGGCATGCCATTTTGTAGTTAACAAACAGTTATCGATGTTAAAACACAAATTTTTACACATATTCCATATTTTGAAATGCTATAGTCTGTTTCAAAAATGTACTTTTTTACGAAAATGGTTTCATTTAAAACTGTTGTTCGAAATTCACCGTAGTAGTTACATATTGGATTGGTTTTCGTATCAATATAATCAGTACTTGACGATATATAAAGAATCATTGGAGAAAATGGGCATTATCTTCAGGCCCTTTTTAGCAGTACCGCATTTACTAAAAAAAAAAACAGATTTTTTTTTCTTCACATTTTTCGACTGGGGTCACCTCCAATAAAAAATTGTGAAAATTCAGAGAGGATTGCCAGAACGTTTTAAAGATGATTTATTTGTGGCATATATATTTGTGCATCTAACGCACTATAAATTGCACGATACAAGAAAGTATTAAATACCGTATACAGCATCGACATTTCTTTATCATAGTGGTCAAAAAGTGTCAAAAACAGCCATTTTACTTGACATTTGATGTGAAACCGTATTTTTTGGTGACAAATGAAATATTGATTATCTAGTTTTTATGCTATAGTCTGTTTCATATTTGTATTGCGTTTTACCTTAGAAACAAGGGTGGGCTCGACTTTTGACTTAATGTGGAGCGAATGTGTCATTTTCTGAAGTTCTGTTGATTTGTTCGAAAAGAGCAAGTACACACCTAGAGTTTGTGAATATCAATCGATTTATAAACATAACAATCTCGACCCAAATGGTGTTATCGAAATTACCAAATTCAGTGAAAATGTACGGAAATGATCCCCTTCGAACATTGAAATGTTCACACGAATAACAAATAAAAGAATAAGAATAGGCATGCCATTTTGTAGTTAACAAACAGTTATCGATGTTAAAACACAAATTTTTACACATATTCCATATTTTGAAATGCTATAGTCTGTTTCAAAAATGTACTTTTTTACGAAAATGGTTTCATTTAAAACTGTTGTTCGAAATTCACCGTAGTAGTTACATATTGGATTGGTTTTCGTATCAATATAATCAGTACTTGACGATATATAAAGAATCATTGGAGAAAGTGGGCATTATCTTCAGGCCCTTTTTAGCAGTACCGCATTTACTAAAAAAAAAACAGATTTTTTTTTCTTCACATTTTTCGACTGGGGTCACCTCCAATAAAAAATTGTGAAAATTCAGAGAGGATTGCCAGAACGTTTTAAAGATGATTTATTTGTGGCATATATATTTGTGCATCTAACGCACTATAAATTGCACGATACAAGAAAGTATTAAATACCGTATACAGCACCGACATTTCTTTATCATAGTGGTCAAAAAGTGTCAAAAACAGCCATTTTACTTGACATTTGATGTGAAACCGTATTTTTTGGTGACAAATGAAATATTGATTATCTAGTTTTTATGCTATAGTCTGTTTCATATTTGTATTGCGTTTTACCTTAGAAACAAGGGTGGGCTCGACTTTTGACTTAATGTGGAGCGAATGTGTCATTTTCTGAAGTTCTGTTGATTTGTTCGAAAAGAGCAAGTACACATCTAGAGTTTGTGAATATCAATCGATTTTTAAACATAACAATCTCGACCCAAATGCTGTTATCGAAATTACCAAATTCAGTGAAAATGTACGGAAATGATCCCCTTCGAACATTGAAATGTTCACACGAATAACAAATAAAAGAATAAGAATAGGCATGCCATTTTGTAGTTATCAAACAGTTATCGATGTTAAAACACAAATTTTTACACATATTCCATATTTTGAAATGCTATAGTCTGTTTCAAAAATGTACTTTTTTACGAAAATGGTTTCATTTAAAACTGTTGTTCGAAATTCACCGTAGTAGTTACATATTGGATTGGTTTTCGTATCAATATAATCAGTACTTGACGATATATAAAGAATCATTGGAGAAAATGGGCATTATCTTCAGGCCCTTTTTAGCAGTACCGCATTTACTCAAAAAAAACAGATTTTTTTTTCTTCACATTTTTCGACTGGGGTCACCTCCAATAAAAAATTGTGAAAATTCAGAGAGGATTGCCAGAACGTTTTAAAGATGATTTATTTGTGGCATATATATTTGTGCATCTAACGCACTATAAATTGCACGATACAAGAAAGTATTAAATACCGTATACAGCATCGACATTTCTTTATCATAGTGGTCAAAAAGTGTCAAAAACAGCCATTTTACTTGACATTTGATGTGAAACCGTATTTTTTGGTGACAAATGAAATATTGATTATCTAGTTTTTATGCTATAGTCTGTTTCATATTTGTATTGCGTTTTACCTTAGAAACAAGGGTGGGCTCGACTTTTGACTTAATGTGGAGCGAATGTGTCATTTTCTGAAGTTCTGTTGATTTGTTCGAAAAGAGCAAGTACACACCTAGAGTTTGTGAATATCAATCGATTTATAAACATAACAATCTCGACCCAAATGCTGTTATCGAAATTACCAAATTCAGTGAAAATGTACGGAAATGATCCCCTTCGAACATTGAAATGTTCACACGAATAACAAATAAAAGAATAAGAATAGGCATGCCATTTTGTAGTTAACAAACAGTTATCGATGTTAAAACACAAATTTTTACACATATTCCATATTTTGAAATGCTATAGTCTGTTTCAAAAATGTACTTTTTTACGAAAATGGTTTCATTTAAAACTGTTGTTCGAAATTCACCGTAGTAGTTACATATTGGATTGGTTTTCGTATCAATATAATCAGTACTTGACGATATATAAAGAATCATTGGAGAAAATGGGCATTATCTTCAGGCCCTTTTTAGCAGTACCGCATTTACTAAAAAAAAAACAGATTTTTTTTTCTTCACATTTTTCGACTGGGGTCACCTCCAATAAAAAATTGTGAAAATTCAGAGAGGATTGCCAGAACGTTTTAAAGATGATTTATTTGTGGCATATATATTTGTGCATCTAACGCACTATAAATTGCACGATACAAGAAAGTATTAAATACCGTATACAGCATCGACATTTCTTTATCATAGTGGTCAAAAAGTGTCAAAAACAGCCATTTTACTTGGCATTTGATGTGAAACCGTATTTTTTGGTGACAAATGAAATATTGATTATCTAGTTTTTATGCTATAGTCTGTTTCATATTTGTATTGCGTTTTACCTTAGAAACAAGGGTGGGCTCGACTTTTGACTTAATGTGGAGCGAATGTGTCATTTTCTGAAGTTCTGTTGATTTGTTCGAAAAGAGCAAGTACACATCTAGAGTTTGTGAATATCAATCGATTTTTAAACATAACAATCTCGACCCAAATGCTGTTATCGAAATTACCAAATTCAGTGAAAATGTACGGAAATGATCCCCTTCGAACATTGAAATGTTCACACGAATAACAAATAAAAGAATAAGAATAGGCATGCCATTTTGTAGTTAACAAACAGTTATCGATGTTAAAACACAAATTTTTACACATATTCCATATTTTGAAATGCTATAGTCTGTTTCAAAAATGTACTTTTTTACGAAAATGGTTTCATTTAAAACTGTTGTTCGAAATTCACCGTAGTAGTTACATATTGGATTGGTTTTCGTATCAATATAATCAGTACTTGACGATATATAAAGAATCATTGGAGAAAATGGGCATTATCTTCAGGCCCTTTTTAGCAGTACCGCATTTACTCAAAAAAAAACAGATTTTTTTTTCTTCACATTTTTCGACTGGGGTCACCTCCAATAAAAAATTGTGAAAATTCAGAGAGGATTGCCAGAACGTTTTAAAGATGATTTATTTGTGGCATATATATTTGTGCATCTAACGCACTATAAATTGCACGATACAAGAAAGTATTAAATACCGTATACAGCATCGACATTTCTTTATCATAGTGGTCAAAAAGTGTCAAAAACAGCCATTTTACTTGACATTTGATGTGAAACCGTATTTTTTGGTGACAAATGAAATATTGATTATCTAGTTTTTATGCTATAGTCTGTTTCATATTTGTATTGCGTTTTACCTTAGAAACAAGGGTGGGCTCGACTTTTGACTTAATGTGGAGCGAATGTGTCATTTTCTGAAGTTCTGTTGATTTGTTCGAAAAGAGCAAGTACACACCTAGAGTTTGTGAATATCAATCGATTTATAAACATAACAATCTCGACCCAAATGCTGTTATCGAAATTACCAAATTCAGTGAAAATGTACGGAAATGATCCCCTTCGAACATTGAAATGTTCACACGAATAACAAATAAAAGAATAAGAATAGGCATGCCATTTTGTAGTTAACAAACAGTTATCGATGTTAAAACACAAATTTTTACACATATTCCATATTTTGAAATGCTATAGTCTGTTTCAAAAATGTACTTTTTTACGAAAATGGTTTCATTTAAAACTGTTGTTCGAAATTCACCGTAGTAGTTACATATTGGATTGGTTTTCGTATCAATATAATCAGTACTTGACGATATATAAAGAATCATTGGAGAAAGTGGGCATTATCTTCAGGCCCTTTTTAGCAGTACCGCATTTACTCAAAAAAAACAGATTTTTTTTTATTCACATTTTTCGACTGGGGTCACCTCCAATAAAAAATTGTGAAAATTCAGAGAGGATTGCCAGAACGTTTTAAAGATGATTTATTTGTGGCATATATATTTGTGCATCTAACGCACTATAAATTGCACGATACAAGAAAGTATTAAATACCGTATACAGCATCGACATTTCTTTATCATAGTGGTCAAAAAGTGTCAAAAACAGCCATTTTACTTGACATTTGATGTGAAACCGTATTTTTTGGTGACAAATGAAATATTGATTATCTAGTTTTTATGCTATAGTCTGTTTCATATTTGTATTGCGTTTTACCTTAGAAACAAGGGTGGGCTCGACTTTTGACTTAATGTGGAGCGAATGTGTCATTTTCTGAAGTTCTGTTGATTTGTTCGAAAAGAGCAAGTACACATCTAGAGTTTGTGAATATCAATCGATTTTTAAACATAACAATCTCGACCCAAATGCTGTTATCGAAATTACCAAATTCAGTGAAAATGTACGGAAATGATCCCCTTCGAACATTGAAATGTTCACACGAATAACAAATAAAAGAATAAGAATAGGCATGCCATTTTGTAGTTAACAAACAGTTATCGATGTTAAAACACAAATTTTTACACATATTCCATATTTTGAAATGCTATAGTCTGTTTCAAAAATGTACTTTTTTACGAAAATGGTTTCATTTAAAACTGTTGTTCGAAATTCACCGTAGTAGTTACATATTGGATTGGTTTTCGTATCAATATAATCAGTACTTGACGATATATAAAGAATCATTGGAGAAAATGGGCATTATCTTCAGGCCCTTTTTAGCAGTACCGCATTTACTCAAAAAAAAACAGATTTTTTTTTTCTTCACATTTTTCGACTGGGGTCACCTCCAATAAAAAATTGTGAAAATTCAGAGAGGATTGCCAGAACGTTTTAAAGATGATTTATTTGTGGCATATATATTTGTGCATCTAACGCACTATAAATTGCACGATACAAGAAAGTATTAAATACCGTATACAGCATCGACATTTCTTTATCATAGTGGTCAAAAAGTGTCAAAAACAGCCATTTTACTTGACATTTGATGTGAAACCGTATTTTTTGGTGACAAATGAAATATTGATTATCTAGTTTTTATGCTATAGTCTGTTTCATATTTGTATTGCGTTTTACCTTAGAAACAAGGGTGGGCTCGACTTTTGACTTAATGTGGAGCGAATGTGTCATTTTCTGAAGTTCTGTTGATTTGTTCGAAAAGAGCAAGTACACACCTAGAGTTTGTGAATATCAATCGATTTATAAACATAACAATCTCGACCCAAATGCTGTTATCGAAATTACCAAATTCAGTGAAAATGTACGGAAATGATCCCCTTCGAACATTGAAATGTTCACACGAATAACAAATAAAAGAATAAGAATGGGCATGCCATTTTGTAGTTAACAAACAGTTATCGATGTTAAAACACAAATTTTTACACATATTCCATATTTTGAAATGCTATAGTCTGTTTCAAAAATGTACTTTTTTACGAAAATGGTTTCATTTAAAACTGTTGTTCGAAATTCACCGTAGTAGTTACATATTGGATTGGTTTTCGTATCAATATAATCAGTACTTGACGATATATAAAGAATCATTGGAGAAAGTGGGCATTATCTTCAGGCCCTTTTTAGCAGTACCGCATTTACTCAAAAAAAAACAGATTTTTTTTTCTTCACATTTTTCGACTGGGGTCACCTCCAATAAAAAATTGTGAAAATTCAGAAAGGATTGCCAGAACGTTTTAAAGATGATTTATTTGTGGCATATAAATTTGTGCATCTAACGCACTATAAATTGCACGATACAAGAAAGTATTAAATACCGTATACAGCATCGACATTTCTTTATCATAGTGGTCAAAAAGTGTCAAAAACAGCCATTTTACTTGACATTTGATGTGAAACCGTATTTTTTGGTGACAAATGAAATATTGATTATCTAGTTTTTATGCTATAGTCTGTTTCATATTTGTATTGCGTTTTACCTTAGAAACAAGGGTGGGCTCGACTTTTGACTTAATGTGGAGCGAATGTGTCATTTTCTGAAGTTCTGTTGATTTGTTCGAAAAGAGCAAGTACACATCTAGAGTTTGTGAATATCAATCGATTTTTAAACATAACAATCTCGACCCAAATGCTGTTATCGAAATTACCAAATTCAGTGAAAATGTACGGAAATGATCCCCTTCGAACATTGAAATGTTCACACGAATAACAAATAAAAGAATAAGAATAGGCATGCCATTTTGTAGTTAACAAACAGTTATCGATGTTAAAACACAAATTTTTACACATATTCCATATTTTGAAATGCTATAGTCTGTTTCAAAAATGTACTTTTTTACGAAAATGGTTTCATTTAAAACTGTTGTTCGAAATTCACCGTAGTAGTTACATATTGGATTGGTTTTCGTATCAATATAATCAGTACTTGACGATATATAAAGAATCATTGGAGAAAATGGGCATTATCTTCAGGCCCTTTTTAGCAGTACCGCATTTACTCAAAAAAAAAACAGATTTTTTTTTCTTCACATTTTTCGACTGGGGTCACCTCCAATAAAAAATTGTGAAAATTCAGAGAGGATTGCCAGAACGTTTTAAAGATGATTTATTTGTGGCATATATATTTGTGCATCTAACGCACTATAAATTGCACGATACAAGAAAGTATTAAATACCGTATACAGCATCGACATTTCTTTATCATAGTGGTCAAAAAGTGTCAAAAACAGCCATTTTACTTGACATTTGATGTGAAACCGTATTTTTTGGTGACAAATGAAATATTGATTATCTAGTTTTTATGCTATAGTCTGTTTCATATTTGTATTGCGTTTTACCTTAGAAACAAGGGTGGGCTCGACTTTTGACTTAATGTGGAGCGAATGTGTCATTTTCTGAAGTTCTGTTGATTTGTTCGAAAAGAGCAAGTACACATCTAGAGTTTGTGAATATCAATCGATTTTTAAACATAACAATCTCGACCCAAATGCTGTTATCGAAATTACCAAATTCAGTGAAAATGTACGGAAATGATCCCCTTCGAACATTGAAATGTTCACACGAATAACAAATAAAAGAATAAGAATAGGCATGCCATTTTGTAGTTAACAAACAGTTATCGATGTTAAAACACAAATTTTTACACATATTCCATATTTTGAAATGCTATAGTCTGTTTCAAAAATGTACTTTTTTACGAAAATGGTTTCATTTAAAACTGTTGTTCGAAATTCACCGTAGTAGTTACATATTGGATTGGTTTTCGTATCAATATAATCAGTACTTGACGATATATAAAGAATCATTGGAGAAAATGGGCATTATCTTCAGGCCCTTTTTAGCAGTACCGCATTTACTCAAAAAAAAAACAGATTTTTTTTTCTTCACATTTTTCGACTGGGGTCACCTCCAATAAAAAATTGTGAAAATTCAGAGAGGATTGCCAGAACGTTTTAAAGATGATTTATTTGTGGCATATATATTTGTGCATCTAACGCACTATAAATTGCACGATACAAGAAAGTATTAAATACCGTATACAGCATCGACATTTCTTTATCATAGTGGTCAAAAAGTGTCAAAAACAGCCATTTTACTTGACATTTGATGTGAAACCGTATTTTTTGGTGACAAATGAAATATTGATTATCTAGTTTTTATGCTATAGTCTGTTTCATATTTGTATTGCGTTTTACCTTAGAAACAAGGGTGGGCTCGACTTTTGACTTAATGTGGAGCGAATGTGTCATTTTCTGAAGTTCTGTTGATTTGTTCGAAAAGAGCAAGTACACACCTAGAGTTTGTGAATATCAATCGATTTATAAACATAACAATCTCGACCCAAATGCTGTTATCGAAATTACCAAATTCAGTGAAAATGTACGGAAATGATCCCCTTCGAACATTGAAATGTTCACACGAATAACAAATAAAAGAATAAGAATAGGCATGCCATTTTGTAGTTAACAAACAGTTATCGATGTTAAAACACAAATTTTTACACATATTCCATATTTTGAAATGCTATAGTCTGTTTCAAAAATGTACTTTTTTACGAAAATGGTTTCATTTAAAACTGTTGTTCGAAATTCACCGTAGTAGTTACATATTGGATTGGTTTTCGTATCAATATAATCAGTACTTGACGATATATAAAGAATCATTGGAGAAAGTGGGCATTATCTTCAGGCCCTTTTTAGCAGTACCGCATTTACTAAAAAAAAACAGATTTTTTTTTCTTCACATTTTTCGACTGGGGTCACCTCCAATAAAAAATTGTGAAAATTCAGAGAGGATTGCCAGAACGTTTTAAAGATGATTTATTTGTGGCATATATATTTGTGCATCTAACGCACTATAAATTGCACGATACAAGAAAGTATTAAATACCGTATACAGCATCGACATTTCTTTATCATAGTGGTCAAAAAGTGTCAAAAACAGCCATTTTACTTGACATTTGATGTGAAACCGTATTTTTTGGTGACAAATGAAATATTGATTATCTAGTTTTTATGCTATAGTCTGTTTCATATTTGTATTGCGTTTTACCTTAGAAACAAGGGTGGGCTCGACTTTTGACTTAATGTGGAGCGAATGTGTCATTTTCTGAAGTTCTGTTGATTTGTTCGAAAAGAGCAAGTACACATCTAGAGTTTGTGAATATCAATCGATTTTTAAACATAACAATCTCGACCCAAATGCTGTTATCGAAATTACCAAATTCAGTGAAAATGTACGGAAATGATCCCCTTCGAACATTGAAATGTTCACACGAATAACAAATAAAAGAATAAGAATAGGCATGCCATTTTGTAGTTAACAAACAGTTATCGATGTTAAAACACAAATTTTTACACATATTCCATATTTTGAAATGCTATAGTCTGTTTCAAAAATGTACTTTTTTACGAAAATGGTTTCATTTAAAACTGTTGTTCGAAATTCACCGTAGTAGTTACATATTGGATTGGTTTTCGTATCAATATAATCAGTACTTGACGATATATAAAGAATCATTGGAGAAAATGGGCATTATCTTCAGGCCCTTTTTAGCAGTACCGCATTTACTCAAAAAAAACAGATTTTTTTTTCTTCACATTTTTCGACTGGGGTCACCTCCAATAAAAAATTGTGAAAATTCAGAGAGGATTGCCAGAACGTTTTAAAGATGATTTATTTGTGGCATATATATTTGTGCATCTAACGCACTATAAATTGCACGATACAAGAAAGTATTAAATACCGTATACAGCATCGACATTTCTTTATCATAGTGGTCAAAAAGTGTCAAAAACAGCCATTTTACTTGACATTTGATGTGAAACCGTATTTTTTGGTGACAAATGAAATATTGATTATCTAGTTTTTATGCTATAGTCTGTTTCATATTTGTATTGCGTTTTACCTTAGAAACAAGGGTGGGCTCGACTTTTGACTTAATGTGGAGCGAATGTGTCATTTTCTGAAGTTCTGTTGATTTGTTCGAAAAGAGCAAGTACACATCTAGAGTTTGTGAATATCAATCGATTTTTAAACATAACAATCTCGACCCAAATGCTGTTATCGAAATTACCAAATTCAGTGAAAATGTACGGAAATGATCCCCTTCGAACATTGAAATGTTCACACGAATAACAAATAAAAGAATAAGAATAGGCATGCCATTTTGTAGTTAACAAACAGTTATCGATGTTAAAACACAAATTTTTACACATATTCCATATTTTGAAATGCTATAGTCTGTTTCAAAAATGTACTTTTTTACGAAAATGGTTTCATTTAAAACTGTTGTTCGAAATTCACCGTAGTAGTTACATATTGGATTGGTTTTCGTATCAATATAATCAGTACTTGACGATATATAAAGAATCATTGGAGAAAATGGGCATTATCTTCAGGCCCTTTTTAGCAGTACCGCATTTACTCAAAAAAAACAGATTTTTTTTTCTTCACATTTTTCGACTGGGGTCACCTCCAATAAAAAATTGTGAAAATTCAGAGAGGATTGCCAGAACGTTTTAAAGATGATTTATTTGTGGCATATATATTTGTGCATCTAACGCACTATAAATTGCACGATACAAGAAAGTATTAAATACCGTATACAGCATCGACATTTCTTTATCATAGTGGTCAAAAAGTGTCAAAAACAGCCATTTTACTTGACATTTGATGTGAAACCGTATTTTTTGGTGACAAATGAAATATTGATTATCTAGTTTTTATGCTATAGTCTGTTTCATATTTGTATTGCGTTTTACCTTAGAAACAAGGGTGGGCTCGACTTTTGACTTAATGTGGAGCGAATGTGTCATTTTCTGAAGTTCTGTTGATTTGTTCGAAAAGAGCAAGTACACATCTAGAGTTTGTGAATATCAATCGATTTTTAAACATAACAATCTCGACCCAAATGCTGTTATCGAAATTACCAAATTCAGTGAAAATGTACGGAAATGATCCCCTTCGAACATTGAAATGTTCACACGAATAACAAATAAAAGAATAAGAATAGGCATGCCATTTTGTAGTTAACAAACAGTTATCGATGTTAAAACACAAATTTTTACACATATTCCATATTTTGAAATGCTATAGTCTGTTTCAAAAATGTACTTTTTTACGAAAATGGTTTCATTTAAAACTGTTGTTCGAAATTCACCGTAGTAGTTACATATTGGATTGGTTTTCGTATCAATATAATCAGTACTTGACGATATATAAAGAATCATTGGAGAAAATGGGCATTATCTTCAGGCCCTTTTTAGCAGTACCGCATTTACTCAAAAAAAAAACAGATTTTTTTTTCTTCACATTTTTCGACTGGGGTCACCTCCAATAAAAAATTGTGAAAATTCAGAGAGGATTGCCAGAACGTTTTAAAGATGATTTATTTGTGGCATATATATTTGTGCATCTAACGCACTATAAATTGCACGATACAAGAAAGTATTAAATACCGTATACAGCATCGACATTTCTTTATCATAGTGGTCAAAAAGTGTCAAAAACAGCCATTTTACTTGACATTTGATGTGAAACCGTATTTTTTGGTGACAAATGAAATATTGATTATCTAGTTTTTATGCTATAGTCTGTTTCATATTTGTATTGCGTTTTACCTTAGAAACAAGGGTGGGCTCGACTTTTGACTTAATGTGGAGCGAATGTGTCATTTTCTGAAGTTCTGTTGATTTGTTCGAAAAGAGCAAGTACACACCTAGAGTTTGTGAATATCAATCGATTTATAAACATAACAATCTCGACCCAAATGCTGTTATCGAAATTACCAAATTCAGTGAAAATGTACGGAAATGATCCCCTTCGAACATTGAAATGTTCACACGAATAACAAATAAAAGAATAAGAATAGGCATGCCATTTTGTAGTTAACAAACAGTTATCGATGTTAAAACACAAATTTTTACACATATTCCATATTTTGAAATGCTATAGTCTGTTTCAAAAATGTACTTTTTTACGAAAATGGTTTCATTTAAAACTGTTGTTCGAAATTCACCGTAGTAGTTACATATTGGATTGGTTTTCGTATCAATATAATCAGTACTTGACGATATATAAAGAATCATTGGAGAAAGTGGGCATTATCTTCAGGCCCTTTTTAGCAGTACCGCATTTACTCAAAAAAAACAGATTTTTTTTTCTTCACATTTTTCGACTGGGGTCACCTCCAATAAAAAATTGTGAAAATTCAGAGAGGATTGCCAGAACGTTTTAAAGATGATTTATTTGTGGCATATATATTTGTGCATCTAACGCACTATAAATTGCACGATACAAGAAAGTATTAAATACCGTATACAGCATCGACATTTCTTTATCATAGTGGTCAAAAAGTGTCAAAAACAGCCATTTTACTTGACATTTGATGTGAAACCGTATTTTTTGGTGACAAATGAAATATTGATTATCTAGTTTTTATGCTATAGTCTGTTTCATATTTGTATTGCGTTTTACCTTAGAAACAAGGGTGGGCTCGACTTTTGACTTAATGTGGAGCGAATGTGTCATTTTCTGAAGTTCTGTTGATTTGTTCGAAAAGAGCAAGTACACATCTAGAGTTTGTGAATATCAATCGATTTTTAAACATAACAATCTCGACCCAAATGCTGTTATCGAAATTACCAAATTCAGTGAAAATGTACGGAAATGATCCCCTTCGAACATTGAAATGTTCACACGAATAACAAATAAAAGAATAAGAATAGGCATGCCATTTTGTAGTTAACAAACAGTTATCGATGTTAAAACACAAATTTTTACACATATTCCATATTTTGAAATGCTATAGTCTGTTTCAAAAATGTACTTTTTTACGAAAATGGTTTCATTTAAAACTGTTGTTCGAAATTCACCGTAGTAGTTACATATTGGATTGGTTTTCGTATCAATATAATCAGTACTTGACGATATATAAAGAATCATTGGAGAAAATGGGCATTATCTTCAGGCCCTTTTTAGCAGTACCGCATTTACTCAAAAAAAAAACAGATTTTTTTTTCTTCACATTTTTCGACTGGGGTCACCTCCAATAAAAAATTGTGAAAATTCAGAGAGGATTGCCAGAACGTTTTAAAGATGATTTATTTGTGGCATATATATTTGTGCATCTAACGCACTATAAATTGCACGATACAAGAAAGTATTAAATACCGTATACAGCATCGACATTTCTTTATCATAGTGGTCAAAAAGTGTCAAAAACAGCCATTTTACTTGACATTTGATGTGAAACCGTATTTTTTGGTGACAAATGAAATATTGATTATCTAGTTTTTATGCTATAGTCTGTTTCATATTTGTATTGCGTTTTACCTTAGAAACAAGGGTGGGCTCGACTTTTGACTTAATGTGGAGCGAATGTGTCATTTTCTGAAGTTCTGTTGATTTGTTCGAAAAGAGCAAGTACACACCTAGAGTTTGTGAATATCAATCGATTTATAAACATAACAATCTCGACCCAAATGCTGTTATCGAAATTACCAAATTCAGTGAAAATGTACGGAAATGATCCCCTTCGAACATTGAAATGTTCACACGAATAACAAATAAAAGAATAAGAATAGGCATGCCATTTTGTAGTTAACAAACAGTTATCGATGTTAAAACACAAATTTTTACACATATTCCATATTTTGAAATGCTATAGTCTGTTTCAAAAATGTACTTTTTTACGAAAATGGTTTCATTTAAAACTGTTGTTCGAAATTCACCGTAGTAGTTACATATTGGATTGGTTTTCGTATCAATATAATCAGTACTTGACGATATATAAAGAATCATTGGAGAAAGTGGGCATTATCTTCAGGCCCTTTTTAGCAGTACCGCATTTACTCAAAAAAAACAGATTTTTTTTTCTTCACATTTTTCGACTGGGGTCACCTCCAATAAAAAATTGTGAAAATTCAGAGAGGATTGCCAGAACGTTTTAAAGATGATTTATTTGTGGCATATATATTTGTGCATCTAACGCACTATAAATTGCACGATACAAGAAAGTATTAAATACCGTATACAGCATCGACATTTCTTTATCATAGTGGTCAAAAAGTGTCAAAAACAGCCATTTTACTTGACATTTGATGTGAAACCGTATTTTTTGGTGACAAATGAAATATTGATTATCTAGTTTTTATGCTATAGTCTGTTTCATATTTGTATTGCGTTTTACCTTAGAAACAAGGGTGGGCTCGACTTTTGACTTAATGTGGAGCGAATGTGTCATTTTCTGAAGTTCTGTTGATTTGTTCGAAAAGAGCAAGTACACATCTAGAGTTTGTGAATATCAATCGATTTTTAAACATAACAATCTCGACCCAAATGCTGTTATCGAAATTACCAAATTCAGTGAAAATGTACGGAAATGATCCCCTTCGAACATTGAAATGTTCACACGAATAACAAATAAAAGAATAAGAATAGGCATGCCATTTTGTAGTTAACAAACAGTTATCGATGTTAAAACACAAATTTTTACACATATTCCATATTTTGAAATGCTATAGTCTGTTTCAAAAATGTACTTTTTTACGAAAATGGTTTCATTTAAAACTGTTGTTCGAAATTCACCGTAGTAGTTACATATTGGATTGGTTTTCGTATCAATATAATCAGTACTTGACGATATATAAAGAATCATTGGAGAAAATGGGCATTATCTTCAGGCCCTTTTTAGCAGTACCGCATTTACTCAAAAAAAACAGATTTTTTTTTCTTCACATTTTTCGACTGGGGTCACCTCCAATAAAAAATTGTGAAAATTCAGAGAGGATTGCCAGAACGTTTTAAAGATGATTTATTTGTGGCATATATATTTGTGCATCTAACGCACTATAAATTGCACGATACAAGAAAGTATTAAATACCGTATACAGCATCGACATTTCTTTATCATAGTGGTCAAAAAGTGTCAAAAACAGCCATTTTACTTGACATTTGATGTGAAACCGTATTTTTTGGTGACAAATGAAATATTGATTATCTAGTTTTTATGCTATAGTCTGTTTCATATTTGTATTGCGTTTTACCTTAGAAACAAGGGTGGGCTCGACTTTTGACTTAATGTGGAGCGAATGTGTCATTTTCTGAAGTTCTGTTGATTTGTTCGAAAAGAGCAAGTACACATCTAGAGTTTGTGAATATCAATCGATTTTTAAACATAACAATCTCGACCCAAATGCTGTTATCGAAATTACCAAATTCAGTGAAAATGTACGGAAATGATCCCCTTCGAACATTGAAATGTTCACACGAATAACAAATAAAAGAATAAGAATAGGCATGCCATTTTGTAGTTAACAAACAGTTATCGATGTTAAAACACAAATTTTTACACATATTCCATATTTTGAAATGCTATAGTCTGTTTCAAAAATGTACTTTTTTACGAAAATGGTTTCATTTAAAACTGTTGTTCGAAATTCACCGTAGTAGTTACATATTGGATTGGTTTTCGTATCAATATAATCAGTACTTGACGATATATAAAGAATCATTGGAGAAAATGGGCATTATCTTCAGGCCCTTTTTAGCAGTACCGCATTTACTAAAAAAAAACAGATTTTTTTTTCTTCACATTTTTCGACTGGGGTCACCTCCAATAAAAAATTGTGAAAATTCAGAGAGGATTGCCAGAACGTTTTAAAGATGATTTATTTGTGGCATATATATTTGTGCATCTAACGCACTATAAATTGCACGATACAAGAAAGTATTAAATACCGTATACAGCATCGACATTTCTTTATCATAGTGGTCAAAAAGTGTCAAAAACAGCCATTTTACTTGACATTTGATGTGAAACCGTATTTTTTGGTGACAAATGAAATATTGATTATCTAGTTTTTATGCTATAGTCTGTTTCATATTTGTATTGCGTTTTACCTTAGAAACAAGGGTGGGCTCGACTTTTGACTTAATGTGGAGCGAATGTGTCATTTTCTGAAGTTCTGTTGATTTGTTCGAAAAGAGCAAGTACACATCTAGAGTTTGTGAATATCAATCGATTTTTAAACATAACAATCTCGACCCAAATGCTGTTATCGAAATTACCAAATTCAGTGAAAATGTACGGAAATGATCCCCTTCGAACATTGAAATGTTCACACGAATAACAAATAAAAGAATAAGAATAGGCATGCCATTTTGTAGTTAACAAACAGTTATCGATGTTAAAACACAAATTTTTACACATATTCCATATTTTGAAATGCTATAGTCTGTTTCAAAAATGTACTTTTTTACGAAAATGGTTTCATTTAAAACTGTTGTTCGAAATTCACCGTAGTAGTTACATATTGGATTGGTTTTCGTATCAATATAATCAGTACTTGACGATATATAAAGAATCATTGGAGAAAATGGGCATTATCTTCAGGCCCTTTTTAGCAGTACCGCATTTACTCAAAAAAAACAGATTTTTTTTCTTCACATTTTTCGACTGGGGTCACCTCCAATAAAAAATTGTGAAAATTCAGAGAGGATTGCCAGAACGTTTTAAAGATGATTTATTTGTGGCATATATATTTGTGCATCTAACGCACTATAAATTGCACGATACAAGAAAGTATTAAATACCGTATACAGCATCGACATTTCTTTATCATAGTGGTCAAAAAGTGTCAAAAACAGCCATTTTACTTGACATTTGATGTGAAACCGTATTTTTTGGTGACAAATGAAATATTGATTATCTAGTTTTTATGCTATAGTCTGTTTCATATTTGTATTGCGTTTTACCTTAGAAACAAGGGTGGGCTCGACTTTTGACTTAATGTGGAGCGAATGTGTCATTTTCTGAAGTTCTGTTGATTTGTTCGAAAAGAGCAAGTACACATCTAGAGTTTGTGAATATCAATCGATTTATAAACATAACAATCTCGACCCAAATGCTGTTATCGAAATTACCAAATTCAGTGAAAATGTACGGAAATGATCCCCTTCGAACATTGAAATGTTCACACGAATAACAAATAAAAGAATAAGAATAGGCATGCCATTTTGTAGTTAACAAACAGTTATCGATGTTAAAACACAAATTTTTACACATATTCCATATTTTGAAATGCTATAGTCTGTTTCAAAAATGTACTTTTTTACGAAAATGGTTTCATTTAAAACTGTTGTTCGAAATTCACCGTAGTAGTTACATATTGGATTGGTTTTCGTATCAATATAATCAGTACTTGACGATATATAAAGAATCATTGGAGAAAGTGGGCATTATCTTCAGGCCCTTTTTAGCAGTACCGCATTTACTAAAAAAAAAACAGATTTTTTTTTCTTCACATTTTTCGACTGGGGTCACCTCCAATAAAAAATTGTGAAAATTCAGAGAGGATTGCCAGAACGTTTTAAAGATGATTTATTTGTGGCATATATATTTGTGCATCTAACGCACTATAAATTGCACGATACAAGAAAGTATTAAATACCGTATACAGCATCGACATTTCTTTATCATAGTGGTCAAAAAGTGTCAAAAACAGCCATTTTACTTGACATTTGATGTGAAACCGTATTTTTTGGTGACAAATGAAATATTGATTATCTAGTTTTTATGCTATAGTCTGTTTCATATTTGTATTGCGTTTTACCTTAGAAACAAGGGTGGGCTCGACTTTTGACTTAATGTGGAGCGAATGTGTCATTTTCTGAAGTTCTGTTGATTTGTTCGAAAAGAGCAAGTACACATCTAGAGTTTGTGAATATCAATCGATTTATAAACATAACAATCTCGACCCAAATGCTGTTATCGAAATTACCAAATTCAGTGAAAATGTACGGAAATGATCCCCTTCGAACATTGAAATGTTCACACGAATAACAAATAAAAGAATAAGAATAGGCATGCCATTTTGTAGTTAACAAACAGTTATCGATGTTAAAACACAAATTTTTACACATATTCCATATTTTGAAATGCTATAGTCTGTTTCAAAAATGTACTTTTTTACGAAAATGGTTTCATTTAAAACTGTTGTTCGAAATTCACCGTAGTAGTTACATATTGGATTGGTTTTCGTATCAATATAATCAGTACTTGACGATATATAAAGAATCATTGGAGAAAATGGGCATTATCTTCAGGCCCTTTTTAGCAGTACCGCATTTACTCAAAAAAAAAAACAGATTTTTTTTTCTTCACATTTTTCGACTGGGGTCACCTCCAATAAAAAATTGTGAAAATTCAGAGAGGATTGCCAGAACGTTTTAAAGATGATTTATTTGTGGCATATATATTTGTGCATCTAACGCACTATAAATTGCACGATACAAGAAAGTATTAAATACCGTATACAGCATCGACATTTCTTTATCATAGTGGTCAAAAAGTGTCAAAACAGCCATTTTACTTGACATTTGATGTGAAACCGTATTTTTTGGTGACAAATGAAATATTGATTATCTAGTTTTTATGCTATAGTCTGTTTCATATTTGTATTGCGTTTTACCTTAGAAACAAGGGTGGGCTCGACTTTTGACTTAATGTGGAGCGAATGTGTCATTTTCTGAAGTTCTGTTGATTTGTTCGAAAAGAGCAAGTACACACCTAGAGTTTGTGAATATCAATCGATTTATAAACATAACAATCTCGACCCAAATGCTGTTATCGAAATTACCAAATTCAGTGAAAATGTACGGAAATGATCCCCTTCGAACATTGAAATGTTCACACGAATAACAAATAAAAGAATAAGAATAGGCATGCCATTTTGTAGTTAACAAACAGTTATCGATGTTAAAACACAAATTTTTACACATATTCCATATTTTGAAATGCTATAGTCTGTTTCAAAAATGTACTTTTTTACGAAAATGGTTTCATTTAAAACTGTTGTTCGAAATTCACCGTAGTAGTTACATATTGGATTGGTTTTCGTATCAATATAATCAGTACTTGACGATATATAAAGAATCATTGGAGAAAGTGGGCATTATCTTCAGGCCCTTTTTAGCAGTACCGCATTTACTAAAAAAAAACAGATTTTTTTTTCTTCACATTTTTCGACTGGGGTCACCTCCAATAAAAAATTGTGAAAATTCAGAGAGGATTGCCAGAACGTTTTAAAGATGATTTATTTGTGGCATATATATTTGTGCATCTAACGCACTATAAATTGCACGATACAAGAAAGTATTAAATACCGTATACAGCATCGACATTTCTTTATCATAGTGGTCAAAAAGTGTCAAAAACAGCCATTTTACTTGACATTTGATGTGAAACCGTATTTTTTGGTGACAAATGAAATATTGATTATCTAGTTTTTATGCTATAGTCTGTTTCATATTTGTATTGCGTTTTACCTTAGAAACAAGGGTGGGCTCGACTTTTGACTTAATGTGGAGCGAATGTGTCATTTTCTGAAGTTCTGTTGATTTGTTCGAAAAGAGCAAGTACACACCTAGAGTTTGTGAATATCAATCGATTTATAAACATAACAATCTCGACCCAAATGCTGTTATCGAAATTACCAAATTCAGTGAAAATGTACGGAAATGATCCCCTTCGAACATTGAAATGTTCACACGAATAACAAATAAAAGAATAAGAATAGGCATGCCATTTTGTAGTTAACAAACAGTTATCGATGTTAAAACACAAATTTTTACACATATTCCATATTTTGAAATGCTATAGTCTGTTTCAAAAATGTACTTTTTTACGAAAATGGTTTCATTTAAAACTGTTGTTCGAAATTCACCGTAGTAGTTACATATTGGATTGGTTTTCGTATCAATATAATCAGTACTTGACGATATATAAAGAATCATTGGAGAAAGTGGGCATTATCTTCAGGCCCTTTTTAGCAGTACCGCATTTACTAAAAAAAAACAGATTTTTTTTTCTTCACATTTTTCGACTGGGGTCACCTCCAATAAAAAATTGTGAAAATTCAGAGAGGATTGCCAGAACGTTTTAAAGATGATTTATTTGTGGCATATATATTTGTGCATCTAACGCACTATAAATTGCACGATACAAGAAAGTATTAAATACCGTATACAGCATCGACATTTCTTTATCATAGTGGTCAAAAAGTGTCAAAAACAGCCATTTTACTTGACATTTGATGTGAAACCGTATTTTTTGGTGACAAATGAAATATTGATTATCTAGTTTTTATGCTATAGTCTGTTTCATATTTGTATTGCGTTTTACCTTAGAAACAAGGGTGGGCTCGACTTTTGACTTAATGTGGAGCGAATGTGTCATTTTCTGAAGTTCTGTTGATTTGTTCGAAAAGAGCAAGTACACACCTAGAGTTTGTGAATATCAATCGATTTATAAACATAACAATCTCGACCCAAATGCTGTTATCGAAATTACCAAATTCAGTGAAAATGTACGGAAATGATCCCCTTCGAACATTGAAATGTTCACACGAATAACAAATAAAAGAATAAGAATAGGCATGCCATTTTGTAGTTAACAAACAGTTATCGATGTTAAAACACAAATTTTTACACATATTCCATATTTTGAAATGCTATAGTCTGTTTCAAAAATGTACTTTTTTACGAAAATGGTTTCATTTAAAACTGTTGTTCGAAATTCACCGTAGTAGTTACATATTGGATTGGTTTTCGTATCAATATAATCAGTACTTGACGATATATAAAGAATCATTGGAGAAAGTGGGCATTATCTTCAGGCCCTTTTTAGCAGTACCGCATTTACTCAAAAAAAACAGATTTTTTTTTCTTCACATTTTTCGACTGGGGTCACCTCCAATAAAAAATTGTGAAAATTCAGAGAGGATTGCCAGAACGTTTTAAAGATGATTTATTTGTGGCATATATATTTGTGCATCTAACGCACTATAAATTGCACGATACAAGAAAGTATTAAATACCGTATACAGCATCGACATTTCTTTATCATAGTGGTCAAAAAGTGTCAAAAACAGCCATTTTACTTGACATTTGATGTGAAACCGTATTTTTTGGTGACAAATGAAATATTGATTATCTAGTTTTTATGCTATAGTCTGTTTCATATTTGTATTGCGTTTTACCTTAGAAACAAGGGTGGGCTCGACTTTTGACTTAATGTGGAGCGAATGTGTCATTTTCTGAAGTTCTGTTGATTTGTTCGAAAAGAGCAAGTACACATCTAGAGTTTGTGAATATCAATCGATTTTTAAACATAACAATCTCGACCCAAATGCTGTTATCGAAATTACCAAATTCAGTGAAAATGTACGGAAATGATCCCCTTCGAACATTGAAATGTTCACACGAATAACAAATAAAAGAATAAGAATAGGCATGCCATTTTGTAGTTAACAAACAGTTATCGATGTTAAAACACAAATTTTTACACATATTCCATATTTTGAAATGCTATAGTCTGTTTCAAAAATGTACTTTTTTACGAAAATGGTTTCATTTAAAACTGTTGTTCGAAATTCACCGTAGTAGTTACATATTGGATTGGTTTTCGTATCAATATAATCAGTACTTGACGATATATAAAGAATCATTGGAGAAAATGGGCATTATCTTCAGGCCCTTTTTAGCAGTACCGCATTTACTCAAAAAAAAAACAGATTTTTTTTTCTTCACATTTTTCGACTGGGGTCACCTCCAATAAAAAATTGTGAAAATTCAGAGAGGATTGCCAGAACGTTTTAAAGATGATTTATTTGTGGCATATATATTTGTGCATCTAACGCACTATAAATTGCACGATACAAGAAAGTATTAAATACCGTATACAGCATCGACATTTCTTTATCATAGTGGTCAAAAAGTGTCAAAAACAGCCATTTTACTTGACATTTGATGTGAAACCGTATTTTTTGGTGACAAATGAAATATTGATTATCTAGTTTTTATGCTATAGTCTGTTTCATATTTGTATTGCGTTTTACCTTAGAAACAAGGGTGGGCTCGACTTTTGACTTAATGTGGAGCGAATGTGTCATTTTCTGAAGTTCTGTTGATTTGTTCGAAAAGAGCAAGTACACACCTAGAGTTTGTGAATATCAATCGATTTATAAACATAACAATCTCGACCCAAATGCTGTTATCGAAATTACCAAATTCAGTGAAAATGTACGGAAATGATCCCCTTCGAACATTGAAATGTTCACACGAATAACAAATAAAAGAATAAGAATAGGCATGCCATTTTGTAGTTAACAAACAGTTATCGATGTTAAAACACAAATTTTTACACATATTCCATATTTTGAAATGCTATAGTCTGTTTCAAAAATGTACTTTTTTACGAAAATGGTTTCATTTAAAACTGTTGTTCGAAATTCACCGTAGTAGTTACATATTGGATTGGTTTTCGTATCAATATAATCAGTACTTGACGATATATAAAGAATCATTGGAGAAAGTGGGCATTATCTTCAGGCCCTTTTTAGCAGTACCGCATTTACTCAAAAAAAACAGATTTTTTTTTCTTCACATTTTTCGACTGGGGTCACCTCCAATAAAAAATTGTGAAAATTCAGAGAGGATTGCCAGAACGTTTTAAAGATGATTTATTTGTGGCATATATATTTGTGCATCTAACGCACTATAAATTGCACGATACAAGAAAGTATTAAATACCGTATACAGCATCGACATTTCTTTATCATAGTGGTCAAAAAGTGTCAAAAACAGCCATTTTACTTGACATTTGATGTGAAACCGTATTTTTTGGTGACAAATGAAATATTGATTATCTAGTTTTTATGCTATAGTCTGTTTCATATTTGTATTGCGTTTTACCTTAGAAACAAGGGTGGGCTCGACTTTTGACTTAATGTGGAGCGAATGTGTCATTTTCTGAAGTTCTGTTGATTTGTTCGAAAAGAGCAAGTACACATCTAGAGTTTGTGAATATCAATCGATTTTTAAACATAACAATCTCGACCCAAATGCTGTTATCGAAATTACCAAATTCAGTGAAAATGTACGGAAATGATCCCCTTCGAACATTGAAATGTTCACACGAATAACAAATAAAAGAATAAGAATAGGCATGCCATTTTGTAGTTAACAAACAGTTATCGATGTTAAAACACAAATTTTTACACATATTCCATATTTTGAAATGCTATAGTCTGTTTCAAAAATGTACTTTTTTACGAAAATGGTTTCATTTAAAACTGTTGTTCGAAATTCACCGTAGTAGTTACATATTGGATTGGTTTTCGTATCAATATAATCAGTACTTGACGATATATAAAGAATCATTGGAGAAAATGGGCATTATCTTCAGGCCCTTTTTAGCAGTACCGCATTTACTCAAAAAAAAACAGATTTTTTTTTCTTCACATTTTTCGACTGGGGTCACCTCCAATAAAAAATTGTGAAAATTCAGAGAGGATTGCCAGAACGTTTTAAAGATGATTTATTTGTGGCATATATATTTGTGCATCTAACGCACTATAAATTGCACGATACAAGAAAGTATTAAATACCGTATACAGCATCGACATTTCTTTATCATAGTGGTCAAAAAGTGTCAAAAACAGCCATTTTACTTGACATTTGATGTGAAACCGTATTTTTTGGTGACAAATGAAATATTGATTATCTAGTTTTTATGCTATAGTCTGTTTCATATTTGTATTGCGTTTTACCTTAGAAACAAGGGTGGGCTCGACTTTTGACTTAATGTGGAGCGAATGTGTCATTTTCTGAAGTTCTGTTGATTTGTTCGAAAAGAGCAAGTACACATCTAGAGTTTGTGAATATCAATCGATTTTTAAACATAACAATCTCGACCCAAATGCTGTTATCGAAATTACCAAATTCAGTGAAAATGTACGGAAATGATCCCCTTCGAACATTGAAATGTTCACACGAATAACAAATAAAAGAATAAGAATAGGCATGCCATTTTGTAGTTAACAAACAGTTATCGATGTTAAAACACAAATTTTTACACATATTCCATATTTTGAAATGCTATAGTCTGTTTCAAAAATGTACTTTTTTACGAAAATGGTTTCATTTAAAACTGTTGTTCGAAATTCACCGTAGTAGTTACATATTGGATTGGTTTTCGTATCAATATAATCAGTACTTGACGATATATAAAGAATCATTGGAGAAAATGGGCATTATCTTCAGGCCCTTTTTAGCAGTACCGCATTTACTCAAAAAAAACAGATTTTTTTTCTTCACATTTTTCGACTGGGGTCACCTCCAATAAAAAATTGTGAAAATTCAGAGAGGATTGCCAGAACGTTTTAAAGATGATTTATTTGTGGCATATATATTTGTGCATCTAACGCACTATAAATTGCACGATACAAGAAAGTATTAAATACCGTATACAGCATCGACATTTCTTTATCATAGTGGTCAAAAAGTGTCAAAAACAGCCATTTTACTTGACATTTGATGTGAAACCGTATTTTTTGGTGACAAATGAAATATTGATTATCTAGTTTTTATGCTATAGTCTGTTTCATATTTGTATTGCGTTTTACCTTAGAAACAAGGGTGGGCTCGACTTTTGACTTAATGTGGAGCGAATGTGTCATTTTCTGAAGTTCTGTTGATTTGTTCGAAAAGAGCAAGTACACATCTAGAGTTTGTGAATATCAATCGATTTATAAACATAACAATCTCGACCCAAATGCTGTTATCGAAATTACCAAATTCAGTGAAAATGTACGGAAATGATCCCCTTCGAACATTGAAATGTTCACACGAATAACAAATAAAAGAATAAGAATAGGCATGCCATTTTGTAGTTAACAAACAGTTATCGATGTTAAAACACAAATTTTTACACATATTCCATATTTTGAAATGCTATAGTCTGTTTCAAAAATGTACTTTTTTACGAAAATGGTTTCATTTAAAACTGTTGTTCGAAATTCACCGTAGTAGTTACATATTGGATTGGTTTTCGTATCAATATAATCAGTACTTGACGATATATAAAGAATCATTGGAGAAAGTGGGCATTATCTTCAGGCCCTTTTTAGCAGTACCGCATTTACTAAAAAAAAAACAGATTTTTTTTTCTTCACATTTTTCGACTGGGGTCACCTCCAATAAAAAATTGTGAAAATTCAGAGAGGATTGCCAGAACGTTTTAAAGATGATTTATTTGTGGCATATATATTTGTGCATCTAACGCACTATAAATTGCACGATACAAGAAAGTATTAAATACCGTATACAGCATCGACATTTCTTTATCATAGTGGTCAAAAAGTGTCAAAAACAGCCATTTTACTTGACATTTGATGTGAAACCGTATTTTTTGGTGACAAATGAAATATTGATTATCTAGTTTTTATGCTATAGTCTGTTTCATATTTGTATTGCGTTTTACCTTAGAAACAAGGGTGGGCTCGACTTTTGACTTAATGTGGAGCGAATGTGTCATTTTCTGAAGTTCTGTTGATTTGTTCGAAAAGAGCAAGTACACATCTAGAGTTTGTGAATATCAATCGATTTATAAACATAACAATCTCGACCCAAATGCTGTTATCGAAATTACCAAATTCAGTGAAAATGTACGGAAATGATCCCCTTCGAACATTGAAATGTTCACACGAATAACAAATAAAAGAATAAGAATAGGCATGCCATTTTGTAGTTAACAAACAGTTATCGATGTTAAAACACAAATTTTTACACATATTCCATATTTTGAAATGCTATAGTCTGTTTCAAAAATGTACTTTTTAACGAAAATGGTTTCATTTAAAACTGTTGTTCGAAATTCACCGTAGTAGTTACATATTGGATTGGTTTTCGTATCAATATAATCAGTACTTGACGATATATAAAGAATCATTGGAGAAAGTGGGCATTATCTTCAGGCCCTTTTTAGCAGTACCGCATTTACTAAAAAAAAACAGATTTTTTTTTCTTCACATTTTTCGACTGGGGTCACCTCCAATAAAAAATTGTGAAAATTCAGAGAGGATTGCCAGAACGTTTTAAAGATGATTTATTTGTGGCATATATATTTGTGCATCTAACGCACTATAAATTGCACGATACAAGAAAGTATTAAATACCGTATACAGCATCGACATTTCTTTATCATAGTGGTCAAAAAGTGTCAAAAACAGCCATTTTACTTGACATTTGATGTGAAACCGTATTTTTTGGTGACAAATGAAATATTGATTATCTAGTTTTTATGCTATAGTCTGTTTCATATTTGTATTGCGTTTTACCTTAGAAACAAGGGTGGGCTCGACTTTTGACTTAATGTGGAGCGAATGTGTCATTTTCTGAAGTTCTGTTGATTTGTTCGAAAAGAGCAAGTACACATCTAGAGTTTGTGAATATCAATCGATTTTTAAACATAACAATCTCGACCCAAATGCTGTTATCGAAATTACCAAATTCAGTGAAAATGTACGGAAATGATCCCCTTCGAACATTGAAATGTTCACACGAATAACAAATAAAAGAATAAGAATAGGCATGCCATTTTGTAGTTAACAAACAGTTATCGATGTTAAAACACAAATTTTTACACATATTCCATATTTTGAAATGCTATAGTCTGTTTCAAAAATGTACTTTTTTACGAAAATGGTTTCATTTAAAACTGTTGTTCGAAATTCACCGTAGTAGTTACATATTGGATTGGTTTTCGTATCAATATAATCAGTACTTGACGATATATAAAGAATCATTGGAGAAAATGGGCATTATCTTCAGGCCCTTTTTAGCAGTACCGCATTTACTCAAAAAAAAACAGATTTTTTTTTCTTCACATTTTTCGACTGGGGTCACCTCCAATAAAAAATTGTGAAAATTCAGAGAGGATTGCCAGAACGTTTTAAAGATGATTTATTTGTGGCATATATATTTGTGCATCTAACGCACTATAAATTGCACGATACAAGAAAGTATTAAATACCGTATACAGCATCGACATTTCTTTATCATAGTGGTCAAAAAGTGTCAAAAACAGCCATTTTACTTGACATTTGATGTGAAACCGTATTTTTTGGTGACAAATGAAATATTGATTATCTAGTTTTTATGCTATAGTCTGTTTCATATTTGTATTGCGTTTTACCTTAGAAACAAGGGTGGGCTCGACTTTTGACTTAATGTGGAGCGAATGTGTCATTTTCTGAAGTTCTGTTGATTTATTCGAAAAGAGCAAGTACACATCTAGAGTTTGTGAATATCAATCGATTTATAAACATAACAATCTCGACCCAAATGCTGTTATCGAAATTACCAAATTCAGTGAAAATGTACGGAAATGATCCCCTTCGAACATTGAAATGTTCACACGAATAACAAATAAAAGAATAAGAATAGGCATGCCATTTTGTAGTTAACAAACAGTTATCGATGTTAAAACACAAATTTTTACACATATTCCATATTTTGAAATGCTATAGTCTGTTTCAAAAATGTACTTTTTTACGAAAATGGTTTCATTTAAAACTGTTGTTCGAAATTCACCGTAGTAGTTACATATTGGATTGGTTTTCGTATCAATATAATCAGTACTTGACGATATATAAAGAATCATTGGAGAAAGTGGGCATTATCTTCAGGCCCTTTTTAGCAGTACCGCATTTACTAAAAAAAAACAGATTTTTTTTTCTTCACATTTTTCGACTGGGGTCACCTCCAATAAAAAATTGTGAAAATTCAGAGAGGATTGCCAGAACGTTTTAAAGATGATTTATTTGTGGCATATATATTTGTGCATCTAACGCACTATAAATTGCACGATACAAGAAAGTATTAAATACCGTATACAGCATCGACATTTCTTTATCATAGTGGTCAAAAAGTGTCAAAAACAGCCATTTTACTTGACATTTGATGTGAAACCGTATTTTTTGGTGACAAATGAAATATTGATTATCTAGTTTTTATGCTATAGTCTGTTTCATATTTGTATTGCGTTTTACCTTAGAAACAAGGGTGGGCTCGACTTTTGACTTTTTGTGGAGCGAATGTGTCATTTTCTGAAGTTCTGTTGATTTGTTCGAAAAGAGCAAGTACACATCTAGAGTTTGTGAATATCAATCGATTTATAAACATAACAATCTCGACCCAAATGCTGTTATCGAAATTACCAAATTCAGTGAAAATGTACGGAAATGATCCCCTTCGAACATTGAAATGTTCACACGAATAACAAATAAAAGAATAAGAATAGGCATGCCATTTTGTAGTTAACAAACAGTTATCGATGTTAAAACACAAATTTTTACACATATTCCATATTTTGAAATGCTATAGTCTGTTTCAAAAATGTACTTTTTTACGAAAATGGTTTCATTTAAAACTGTTGTTCGAAATTCACCGTAGTAGTTACATATTGGATTGGTTTTCGTATCAATATAATCAGTACTTGACGATATATAAAGAATCATTGGAGAAAGTGGGCATTATCTTCAGGCCCTTTTTAGCAGTACCGCATTTACTCAAAAAAAACAGATTTTTTTTTCTTCACATTTTTCGACTGGGGTCACCTCCAATAAAAAATTGTGAAAATTCAGAGAGGATTGCCAGAACGTTTTAAAGATGATTTATTTGTGGCATATATATTTGTGCATCTAACGCACTATAAATTGCACGATACAAGAAAGTATTAAATACCGTATACAGCATCGACATTTCTTTATCATAGTGGTCAAAAAGTGTCAAAAACAGCCATTTTACTTGACATTTGATGTGAAACCGTATTTTTTGGTGACAAATGAAATATTGATTATCTAGTTTTTATGCTATAGTCTGTTTCATATTTGTATTGCGTTTTACCTTAGAAACAAGGGTGGGCTCGACTTTTGACTTAATGTGGAGCGAATGTGTCATTTTCTGAAGTTCTGTTGATTTGTTCGAAAAGAGCAAGTACACATCTAGAGTTTGTGAATATCAATCGATTTTTAAACATAACAATCTCGACCCAAATGCTGTTATCGAAATTACCAAATTCAGTGAAAATGTACGGAAATGATCCCCTTCGAACATTGAAATGTTCACACGAATAACAAATAAAAGAATAAGAATAGGCATGCCATTTTGTAGTTAACAAACAGTTATCGATGTTAAAACACAAATTTTTACACATATTCCATATTTTGAAATGCTATAGTCTGTTTCAAAAATGTACTTTTTTACGAAAATGGTTTCATTTAAAACTGTTGTTCGAAATTCACCGTAGTAGTTACATATTGGATTGGTTTTCGTATCAATATAATCAGTACTTGACGATATATAAAGAATCATTGGAGAAAATGGGCATTATCTTCAGGCCCTTTTTAGCAGTACCGCATTTACTCCAAAAAAAACAGATTTTTTTTTCTTCACATTTTTCGACTGGGGTCACCTCCAATAAAAAATTGTGAAAATTCAGAGAGGATTGCCAGAACGTTTTAAAGATGATTTATTTGTGGCATATATATTTGTGCATCTAACGCACTATAAATTGCACGATACAAGAAAGTATTAAATACCGTATACAGCATCGACATTTCTTTATCATAGTGGTCAAAAAGTGTCAAAAACAGCCATTTTACTTGACATTTGATGTGAAACCGTATTTTTTGGTGACAAATGAAATATTGATTATCTAGTTTTTATGCTATAGTCTGTTTCATATTTGTATTGCGTTTTACCTTAGAAACAAGGGTGGGCTCGACTTTTGACTTAATGTGGAGCGAATGTGTCATTTTCTGAAGTTCTGTTGATTTGTTCGAAAAGAGCAAGTACACATCTAGAGTTTGTGAATATCAATCGATTTTTAAACATAACAATCTCGACCCAAATGCTGTTATCGAAATTACCAAATTCAGTGAAAATGTACGGAAATGATCCCCTTCGAACATTGAAATGTTCACACGAATAACAAATAAAAGAATAAGAATAGGCATGCCATTTTGTAGTTAACAAACAGTTATCGATGTTAAAACACAAATTTTTACACATATTCCATATTTTGAAATGCTATAGTCTGTTTCAAAAATGTACTTTTTTACGAAAATGGTTTCATTTAAAACTGTTGTTCGAAATTCACCGTAGTAGTTACATATTGGATTGGTTTTCGTATCAATATAATCAGTACTTGACGATATATAAAGAATCATTGGAGAAAATGGGCATTATCTTCAGGCCCTTTTTAGCAGTACCGCATTTACTAAAAAAAAACAGATTTTTTTTTCTTCACATTTTTCGACTGGGGTCACCTCCAATAAAAAATTGTGAAAATTCAGAGAGGATTGCCAGAACGTTTTAAAGATGATTTATTTGTGGCATATATATTTGTGCATCTAACGCACTATAAATTGCACGATACAAGAAAGTATTAAATACCGTATACAGCATCGACATTTCTTTATCATAGTGGTCAAAAAGTGTCAAAAACAGCCATTTTACTTGACATTTGATGTGAAACCGTATTTTTTGGTGACAAATGAAATATTGATTATCTAGTTTTTATGCTATAGTCTGTTTCATATTTGTATTGCGTTTTACCTTAGAAACAAGGGTGGGCTCGACTTTTGACTTAATGTGGAGCGAATGTGTCATTTTCTGAAGTTCTGTTGATTTGTTCGAAAAGAGCAAGTACACATCTAGAGTTTGTGAATATCAATCGATTTATAAACATAACAATCTCGACCCAAATGCTGTTATTGAAATTACCAAATTCAGTGAAAATGTACGGAAATGATCCCCTTCGAACATTGAAATGTTCACACGAATAACAAATAAAAGAATAAGAATAGGCATGTCATTTTGTAGTTAACAAACAGTTATCGATGTTAAAACACAAATTTTTACACATATTCCATATTTTGAAATGCTATAGTCTGTTTCAAAAATGTACTTTTTTACGAAAATGGTTTCATTTAAAACTGTTGTTCGAAATTCACCGTAGTAGTTACATATTGGATTGGTTTTCGTATCAATATAATCAGTACTTGACGATATATAAAGAATCATTGGAGAAAGTGGGCATTATCTTCAGGCCCTTTTTAGCAGTACCGCATTTACTCAAAAAAAACAGATTTTTTTTTCTTCACATTTTTCGACTGGGGTCACCTCCAATAAAAAATTGTGAAAATTCAGAGAGGATTGCCAGAACGTTTTAAAGATGATTTATTTGTGGCATATATATTTGTGCATCTAACGCACTATAAATTGCACGATACAAGAAAGTATTAAATACCGTATACAGCATCGACATTTCTTTATCATAGTGGTCAAAAAGTGTCAAAAACAGCCATTTTACTTGACATTTGATGTGAAACCGTATTTTTTGGTGACAAATGAAATATTGATTATCTAGTTTTTATGCTATAGTCTGTTTCATATTTGTATTGCGTTTTACCTTAGAAACAAGGGTGGGCTCGACTTTTGACTTAATGTGGAGCGAATGTGTCATTTTCTGAAGTTCTGTTGATTTGTTCGAAAAGAGCAAGTACACATCTAGAGTTTGTGAATATCAATCGATTTTTAAACATAACAATCTCGACCCAAATGCTGTTATCGAAATTACCAAATTCAGTGAAAATGTACGGAAATGATCCCCTTCGAACATTGAAATGTTCACACGAATAACAAATAAAAGAATAAGAATAGGCATGCCATTTTGTAGTTAACAAACAGTTATCGATGTTAAAACACAAATTTTTACACATATTCCATATTTTGAAATGCTATAGTCTGTTTCAAAAATGTACTTTTTTACGAAAATGGTTTCATTTAAAACTGTTGTTCGAAATTCACCGTAGTAGTTACATATTGGATTGGTTTTCGTATCAATATAATCAGTACTTGACGATATATAAAGAATCATTGGAGAAAGTGGGCATTATCTTCAGGCCCTTTTTAGCAGTACCGCATTTACTCAAAAAAAACAGATTTTTTTTCTTCACATTTTTCGACTGGGGTCACCTCCAATAAAAAATTGTGAAAATTCAGAGAGGATTGCCAGAACGTTTTAAAGATGATTTATTTGTGGCATATATATTTGTGCATCTAACGCACTATAAATTGCACGATACAAGAAAGTATTAAATACCGTATACAGCATCGACATTTCTTTATCATAGTGGTCAAAAAGTGTCAAAAACAGCCATTTTACTTGACATTTGATGTGAAACCGTATTTTTTGGTGACAAATGAAATATTGATTATCTAGTTTTTATGCTATAGTCTGTTTCATATTTGTATTGCGTTTTACCTTAGAAACAAGGGTGGGCTCGACTTTTGACTTAATGTGGAGCGAATGTGTCATTTTCTGAAGTTCTGTTGATTTGTTCGAAAAGAGCAAGTACACATCTAGAGTTTGTGAATATCAATCGATTTTTAAACATAACAATCTCGACCCAAATGCTGTTATCGAAATTACCAAATTCAGTGAAAATGTACGGAAATGATCCCCTTCGAACATTGAAATGTTCACACGAATAACAAATAAAAGAATAAGAATAGGCATGCCATTTTGTAGTTAACAAACAGTTATCGATGTTAAAACACAAATTTTTACACATATTCCATATTTTGAAATGCTATAGTCTGTTTCAAAAATGTACTTTTTTACGAAAATGGTTTCATTTAAAACTGTTGTTCGAAATTCACCGTAGTAGTTACATATTGGATTGGTTTTCGTATCAATATAATCAGTACTTGACGATATATAAAGAATCATTGGAGAAAGTGGGCATTATCTTCAGGCCCTTTTTAGCAGTACCGCATTTACTAAAAAAAAACAGATTTTTTTTTCTTCACATTTTTCGACTGGGGTCACCTCCAATAAAAAATTGTGAAAATTCAGAGAGGATTGCCAGAACGTTTTAAAGATGATTTATTTGTGGCATATATATTTGTGCATCTAACGCACTATAAATTGCACGATACAAGAAAGTATTAAATACCGTATACAGCATCGACATTTCTTTATCATAGTGGTCAAAAAGTGTCAAAAACAGCCATTTTACTTGACATTTGATGTGAAACCGTATTTTTTGGTGACAAATGAAATATTGATTATCTAGTTTTTATGCTATAGTCTGTTTCATATTTGTATTGCGTTTTACCTTAGAAACAAGGGTGGGCTCGACTTTTGACTTAATGTGGAGCGAATGTGTCATTTTCTGAAGTTCTGTTGATTTGTTCGAAAAGAGCAAGTACACATCTAGAGTTTGTGAATATCAATCGATTTTTAAACATAACAATCTCGACCCAAATGCTGTTATCGAAATTACCAAATTCAGTGAAAATGTACGGAAATGATCCCCTTCGAACATTGAAATGTTCACACGAATAACAAATAAAAGAATAAGAATAGGCATGCCATTTTGTAGTTAACAAACAGTTATCGATGTTAAAACACAAATTTTTACACATATTCCATATTTTGAAATGCTATAGTCTGTTTCAAAAATGTACTTTTTTACGAAAATGGTTTCATTTAAAACTGTTGTTCGAAATTCACCGTAGTAGTTACATATTGGATTGGTTTTCGTATCAATATAATCAGTACTTGACGATATATAAAGAATCATTGGAGAAAATGGGCATTATCTTCAGGCCCTTTTTAGCAGTACCGCATTTACTCAAAAAAAAACAGATTTTTTTTTCTTCACATTTTTCGACTGGGGTCACCTCCAATAAAAAATTGTGAAAATTCAGAGAGGATTGCCAGAACGTTTTAAAGATGATTTATTTGTGGCATATATATTTGTGCATCTAACGCACTATAAATTGCACGATACAAGAAAGTATTAAATACCGTATACAGCATCGACATTTCTTTATCATAGTGGTCAAAAAGTGTCAAAAACAGCCATTTTACTTGACATTTGATGTGAAACCGTATTTTTTGGTGACAAATGAAATATTGATTATCTAGTTTTTATGCTATAGTCTGTTTCATATTTGTATTGCGTTTTACCTTAGAAACAAGGGTGGGCTCGACTTTTGACTTAATGTGGAGCGAATGTGTCATTTTCTGAAGTTCTGTTGATTTGTTCGAAAAGAGCAAGTACACATCTAGAGTTTGTGAATATCAATCGATTTATAAACATAACAATCTCGACCCAAATGCTGTTATCGAAATTACCAAATTCAGTGAAAATGTACGGAAATGATCCCCTTCGAACATTGAAATGTTCACACGAATAACAAATAAAAGAATAAGAATAGGCATGCCATTTTGTAGTTAACAAACAGTTATCGATGTTAAAACACAAATTTTTACACATATTCCATATTTTGAAATGCTATAGTCTGTTTCAAAAATGTACTTTTTTACGAAAATGGTTTCATTTAAAACTGTTGTTCGAAATTCACCGTAGTAGTTACATATTGGATTGGTTTTCGTATCAATATAATCAGTACTTGACGATATATAAAGAATCATTGGAGAAAGTGGGCATTATCTTCAGGCCCTTTTTAGCAGTACCGCATTTACTCAAAAAAAACAGATTTTTTTTTCTTCACATTTTTCGACTGGGGTCACCTCCAATAAAAAATTGTGAAAATTCAGAGAGGATTGCCAGAACGTTTTAAAGATGATTTATTTGTGGCATATATATTTGTGCATCTAACGCACTATAAATTGCACGATACAAGAAAGTATTAAATACCGTATACAGCATCGACATTTCTTTATCATAGTGGTCAAAAAGTGTCAAAAACAGCCATTTTACTTGACATTTGATGTGAAACCGTATTTTTTGGTGACAAATGAAATATTGATTATCTAGTTTTTATGCTATAGTCTGTTTCATATTTGTATTGCGTTTTACCTTAGAAACAAGGGTGGGCTCGACTTTTGACTTAATGTGGAGCGAATGTGTCATTTTCTGAAGTTCTGTTGATTTGTTCGAAAAGAGCAAGTACACATCTAGAGTTTGTGAATATCAATCGATTTTTAAACATAACAATCTCGACCCAAATGCTGTTATCGAAATTACCAAATTCAGTGAAAATGTACGGAAATGATCCCCTTCGAACATTGAAATGTTCACACGAATAACAAATAAAAGAATAAGAATAGGCATGCCATTTTGTAGTTAACAAACAGTTATCGATGTTAAAACACAAATTTTTACACATATTCCATATTTTGAAATGCTATAGTCTGTTTCAAAAATGTACTTTTTTACGAAAATGGTTTCATTTAAAACTGTTGTTCGAAATTCACCGTAGTAGTTACATATTGGATTGGTTTTCGTATCAATATAATCAGTACTTGACGATATATAAAGAATCATTGGAGAAAATGGGCATTATCTTCAGGCCCTTTTTAGCAGTACCGCATTTACTCAAAAAAAAAACAGATTTTTTTTTCTTCACATTTTTCGACTGGGGTCACCTCCAATAAAAAATTGTGAAAATTCAGAGAGGATTGCCAGAACGTTTTAAAGATGATTTATTTGTGGCATATATATTTGTGCATCTAACGCACTATAAATTGCACGATACAAGAAAGTATTAAATACCGTATACAGCATCGACATTTCTTTATCATAGTGGTCAAAAAGTGTCAAAAACAGCCATTTTACTTGACATTTGATGTGAAACCGTATTTTTTGGTGACAAATGAAATATTGATTATCTAGTTTTTATGCTATAGTCTGTTTCATATTTGTATTGCGTTTTACCTTAGAAACAAGGGTGGGCTCGACTTTTGACTTAATGTGGAGCGAATGTGTCATTTTCTGAAGTTCTGTTGATTTGTTCGAAAAGAGCAAGTACACATCTAGAGTTTGTGAATATCAATCGATTTATAAACATAACAATCTCGACCCAAATGCTGTTATCGAAATTACCAAATTCAGTGAAAATGTACGGAAATGATCCCCTTCGAACATTGAAATGTTCACACGAATAACAAATAAAAGAATAAGAATAGGCATGCCATTTTGTAGTTAACAAACAGTTATCGATGTTAAAACACAAATTTTTACACATATTCCATATTTTGAAATGCTATAGTCTGTTTCAAAAATGTACTTTTTTACGAAAATGGTTTCATTTAAAACTGTTGTTCGAAATTCACCGTAGTAGTTACATATTGGATTGGTTTTCGTATCAATATAATCAGTACTTGACGATATATAAAGAATCATTGGAGAAAGTGGGCATTATCTTCAGGCCCTTTTTAGCAGTACCGCATTTACTCAAAAAAAACAGATTTTTTTTTCTTCACATTTTTCGACTGGGGTCACCTCCAATAAAAAATTGTGAAAATTCAGAGAGGATTGCCAGAACGTTTTAAAGATGATTTATTTGTGGCATATATATTTGTGCATCTAACGCACTATAAATTGCACGATACAAGAAAGTATTAAATACCGTATACAGCATCGACATTTCTTTATCATAGTGGTCAAAAAGTGTCAAAAACAGCCATTTTACTTGACATTTGATGTGAAACCGTATTTTTTGGTGACAAATGAAATATTGATTATCTAGTTTTTATGCTATAGTCTGTTTCATATTTGTATTGCGTTTTACCTTAGAAACAAGGGTGGGCTCGACTTTTGACTTAATGTGGAGCGAATGTGTCATTTTCTGAAGTTCTGTTGATTTGTTCGAAAAGAGCAAGTACACATCTAGAGTTTGTGAATATCAATCGATTTTTAAACATAACAATCTCGACCCAAATGCTGTTATCGAAATTACCAAATTCAGTGAAAATGTACGGAAATGATCCCCTTCGAACATTGAAATGTTCACACGAATAACAAATAAAAGAATAAGAATAGGCATGCCATTTTGTAGTTAACAAACAGTTATCGATGTTAAAACACAAATTTTTACACATATTCCATATTTTGAAATGCTATAGTCTGTTTCAAAAATGTACTTTTTTACGAAAATGGTTTCATTTAAAACTGTTGTTCGAAATTCACCGTAGTAGTTACATATTGGATTGGTTTTCGTATCAATATAATCAGTACTTGACGATATATAAAGAATCATTGGAGAAAATGGGCATTATCTTCAGGCCCTTTTTAGCAGTACCGCATTTACTCAAAAAAAAACAGATTTTTTTTTCTTCACATTTTTCGACTGGGGTCACCTCCAATAAAAAATTGTGAAAATTCAGAGAGGATTGCCAGAACGTTTTAAAGATGATTTATTTGTGGCATATATATTTGTGCATCTAACGCACTATAAATTGCACGATACAAGAAAGTATTAAATACCGTATACAGCATCGACATTTCTTTATCATAGTGGTCAAAAAGTGTCAAAAACAGCCATTTTACTTGACATTTGATGTGAAACCGTATTTTTTGGTGACAAATGAAATATTGATTATCTAGTTTTTATGCTATAGTCTGTTTCATATTTGTATTGCGTTTTACCTTAGAAACAAGGGTGGGCTCGACTTTTGACTTAATGTGGAGCGAATGTGTCATTTTCTGAAGTTCTGTTGATTTGTTCGAAAAGAGCAAGTACACATCTAGAGTTTGTGAATATCAATCGATTTTTAAACATAACAATCTCGACCCAAATGCTGTTATCGAAATTACCAAATTCAGTGAAAATGTACGGAAATGATCCCCTTCGAACATTGAAATGTTCACACGAATAACAAATAAAAGAATAAGAATAGGCATGCCATTTTGTAGTTAACAAACAGTTATCGATGTTAAAACACAAATTTTTACACATATTCCATATTTTGAAATGCTATAGTCTGTTTCAAAAATGTACTTTTTTACGAAAATGGTTTCATTTAAAACTGTTGTTCGAAATTCACCGTAGTAGTTACATATTGGATTGGTTTTCGTATCAATATAATCAGTACTTGACGATATATAAAGAATCATTGGAGAAAGTGGGCATTATCTTCAGGCCCTTTTTAGCAGTACCGCATTTACTAAAAAAAAACAGATTTTTTTTTCTTCACATTTTTCGACTGGGGTCACCTCCAATAAAAAATTGTGAAAATTCAGAGAGGATTGCCAGAACGTTTTAAAGATGATTTATTTGTGGCATATATATTTGTGCATCTAACGCACTATAAATTGCACGATACAAGAAAGTATTAAATACCGTATACAGCATCGACATTTCTTTATCATAGTGGTCAAAAAGTGTCAAAAACAGCCATTTTACTTGACATTTGATGTGAAACCGTATTTTTTGGTGACAAATGAAATATTGATTATCTAGTTTTTATGCTATAGTCTGTTTCATATTTGTATTGCGTTTTACCTTAGAAACAAGGGTGGGCTCGACTTTTGACTTAATGTGGAGCGAATGTGTCATTTTCTGAAGTTCTGTTGATTTGTTCGAAAAGAGCAAGTACACATCTAGAGTTTGTGAATATCAATCGATTTTTAAACATAACAATCTCGACCCAAATGCTGTTATCGAAATTACCAAATTCAGTGAAAATGTACGGAAATGATCCCCTTCGAACATTGAAATGTTCACACGAATAACAAATAAAAGAATAAGAATAGGCATGCCATTTTGTAGTTAACAAACAGTTATCGATGTTAAAACACAAATTTTTACACATATTCCATATTTTGAAATGCTATAGTCTGTTTCAAAAATGTACTTTTTTACGAAAATGGTTTCATTTAAAACTGTTGTTCGAAATTCACCGTAGTAGTTACATATTGGATTGGTTTTCGTATCAATATAATCAGTACTTGACGATATATAAAGAATCATTGGAGAAAGTGGGCATTATCTTCAGGCCCTTTTTAGCAGTACCGCATTTACTCAAAAAAAACAGATTTTTTTTCTTCACATTTTTCGACTGGGGTCACCTCCAATAAAAAATTGTGAAAATTCAGAGAGGATTGCCAGAACGTTTTAAAGATGATTTATTTGTGGCATAGATATTTGTGCATCTAACGCACTATAAATTGCACGATACAAGAAAGTATTAAATACCGTATACAGCATCGACATTTCTTTATCATAGTGGTCAAAAAGTGTCAAAAACAGCCATTTTACTTGACATTTGATGTGAAACCGTATTTTTTGGTGACAAATGAAATATTGATTATCTAGTTTTTATGCTATAGTCTGTTTCATATTTGTATTGCGTTTTACCTTAGAAACAAGGGTGGGCTCGACTTTTGACTTAATGTGGAGCGAATGTGTCATTTTCTGAAGTTCTGTTGATTTGTTCGAAAAGAGCAAGTACACATCTAGAGTTTGTGAATATCAATCGATTTTTAAACATAACAATCTCGACCCAAATGCTGTTATCGAAATTACCAAATTCAGTGAAAATGTACGGAAATGATCCCCTTCGAACATTGAAATGTTCACACGAATAACAAATAAAAGAATAAGAATAGGCATGCCATTTTGTAGTTAACAAACAGTTATCGATGTTAAAACACAAATTTTTACACATATTCCATATTTTGAAATGCTATAGTCTGTTTCAAAAATGTACTTTTTTACGAAAATGGTTTCATTTAAAACTGTTGTTCGAAATTCACCGTAGTAGTTACATATTGGATTGGTTTTCGTATCAATATAATCAGTACTTGACGATATATAAAGAATCATTGGAGAAAGTGGGCATTATCTTCAGGCCCTTTTTAGCAGTACCGCATTTACTCAAAAAAAACAGATTTTTTTTTCTTCACATTTTTCGACTGGGGTCACCTCCAATAAAAAATTGTGAAAATTCAGAGAGGATTGCCAGAACGTTTTAAAGATGATTTATTTGTGGCATATATATTTGTGCATCTAACGCACTATAAATTGCACGATACAAGAAAGTATTAAATACCGTATACAGCATCGACATTTCTTTATCATAGTGGTCAAAAAGTGTCAAAAACAGCCATTTTACTTGACATTTGATGTGAAACCGTATTTTTTGGTGACAAATGAAATATTGATTATCTAGTTTTTATGCTATAGTCTGTTTCATATTTGTATTGCGTTTTACCTTAGAAACAAGGGTGGGCTCGACTTTTGACTTAATGTGGAGCGAATGTGTCATTTTCTGAAGTTCTGTTGATTTGTTCGAAAAGAGCAAGTACACATCTAGAGTTTGTGAATATCAATCGATTTTTAAACATAACAATCTCGACCCAAATGCTGTTATCGAAATTACCAAATTCAGTGAAAATGTACGGAAATGATCCCCTTCGAACATTGAAATGTTCACACGAATAACAAATAAAAGAATAAGAATAGGCATGCCATTTTGTAGTTAACAAACAGTTATCGATGTTAAAACACAAATTTTTACACATATTCCATATTTTGAAATGCTATAGTCTGTTTCAAAAATGTACTTTTTTACGAAAATGGTTTCATTTAAAACTGTTGTTCGAAATTCACCGTAGTAGTTACATATTGGATTGGTTTTCGTATCAATATAATCAGTACTTGACGATATATAAAGAATCATTGGAGAAAGTGGGCATTATCTTCAGGCCCTTTTTAGCAGTACCGCATTTACTCAAAAAAAACAGATTTTTTTTTCTTCACATTTTTCGACTGGGGTCACCTCCAATAAAAAATTGTGAAAATTCAGAGAGGATTGCCAGAACGTTTTAAAGATGATTTATTTGTGGTATATATATTTGTGCATCTAACGCACTATAAATTGCACGATACAAGAAAGTATTAAATACCGTATACAGCATCGACATTTCTTTATCATAGTGGTCAAAAAGTGTCAAAAACAGCCATTTTACTTGACATTTGATGTGAAACCGTATTTTTTGGTGACAAATGAAATATTGATTATCTAGTTTTTATGCTATAGTCTGTTTCATATTTGTATTGCGTTTTACCTTAGAAACAAGGGTGGGCTCGACTTTTGACTTAATGTGGAGCGAATGTGTCATTTTCTGAAGTTCTGTTGATTTGTTCGAAAAGAGCAAGTACACATCTAGAGTTTGTGAATATCAATCGATTTTTAAACATAACAATCTCGACCCAAATGCTGTTATCGAAATTACCAAATTCAGTGAAAATGTACGGAAATGATCCCCTTCGAACATTGAAATGTTCACACGAATAACAAATAAAAGAATAAGAATAGGCATGCCATTTTGTAGTTAACAAACAGTTATCGATGTTAAAACACAAATTTTTACACATATTCCATATTTTGAAATGCTATAGTCTGTTTCAAAAATGTACTTTTTTACGAAAATGGTTTCATTTAAAACTGTTGTTCGAAATTCACCGTAGTAGTTACATATTGGATTGGTTTTCGTATCAATATAATCAGTACTTGACGATATATAAAGAATCATTGGAGAAAGTGGGCATTATCTTCAAGCCCTTTTTAGCAGTACCGCATTTACTCAAAAAAAACAGATTTTTTTTTCTTCACATTTTTCGACTGGGGTCACCTCCAATAAAAAATTGTGAAAATTCAGAGAGGATTACCAGAACGTTTTAAAGATGATTTATTTGTGGCATATATATTTGTGCATCTAACGCACTATAAATTGCACGATACAAGAAAGTATTAAATACCGTATACAGCATCGACATTTCTTTATCATAGTGGTCAAAAAGTGTCAAAAACAGCCAATTTACTTGACATTTGATGTGAAACCGTATTTTTTGGTGACAAATGAAATATTGATTATCTAGTTTTTATGCTATAGTCTGTTTCATATTTGTATTGCGTTTTACCTTAGAAACAAGGGTGGGCTCGACTTTTGACTTAATGTGGAGCGAATGTGTCATTTTCTGAAGTTCTGTTGATTTGTTCGAAAAGAGCAAGTACACATCTAGAGTTTGTGATTATCAATCGATTTTTAAACATAACAATCTCGACCCAAATGCTGTTATCGAAATTACCAAATTCAGTGAAAATGTACGGAAATGATCCCCTTCGAACATTGAAATGTTCACACGAATAACAAATAAAAGAATAAGAATAGGCATGCCATTTTGTAGTTAACAAACAGTTATCGATGTTAAAACACAAATTTTTACACATATTCCATATTTTGAAATGCTATAGTCTGTTTCAAAAATGTACTTTTTTACGAAAATGGTTTCATTTAAAACTGTTGTTCGAAATTCACCGTAGTAGTTACATATTGGATTGGTTTTCGTATCAATATAATCAGTACTTGACGATATATAAAGAATCATTGGAGAAAGTGGGCATTATCTTCAGGCCCTTTTTAGCAGTACCGCATTTACTCAAAAAAAACAGATTTTTTTTTCTTCACATTTTTCGACTGGGGTCACCTCCAATAAAAAATTGTGAAAATTCAGAGAGGATTGCCAGAACGTTTTAAAGATGATTTATTTGTGGCATATATATTTGTGCATCTAACGCACTATAAATTGCACGATACAAGAAAGTATTAAATACCGTATACAGCATCGACATTTCTTTATCATAGTGGTCAAAAAGTGTCAAAAACAGCCATTTTACTTGACATTTGATGTGAAACCGTATTTTTTGGTGACAAATGAAATATTGATTATCTAGTTTTTATGCTATAGTCTGTTTCATATTTGTATTGCGTTTTACCTTAGAAACAAGGGTGGGCTCGACTTTTGACTTAATGTGGAGCGAATGTGTCATTTTCTGAAGTTCTGTTGATTTGTTCGAAAAGAGCAAGTACACATCTAGAGTTTGTGAATATCAATCGATTTTTAAACATAACAATCTCGACCCAAATGCTGTTATCGAAATTACCAAATTCAGTGAAAATGTACGGAAATGATCCCCTTCGAACATTGAAATGTTCACACGAATAACAAATAAAAGAATAAGAATAGGCATGCCATTTTGTAGTTAACAAACAGTTATCGATGTTAAAACACAAATTTTTACACATATTCCATATTTTGAAATGCTATAGTCTGTTTCAAAAATGTACTTTTTTACGAAAATGGTTTCATTTAAAACTGTTGTTCGAAATTCACCATAGTAGTTACATATTGGATTGGTTTTCGTATCAATATAATCAGTACTTGACGATATATAAAGAATCATTGGAGAAAGTGGGCATTATCTTCAGGCCCTTTTTAGCAGTACCGCATTTACTCAAAAAAAACAGATTTTTTTTTCTTCACATTTTTCGACTGGGGTCACCTCCAATAAACAATTGTGAAAATTCAGAGAGGATTGCCAGAACGTTTTAAAGATGATTTATTTGTGGCATATATATTTGTGCATCTAACGCACTATAAATTGCACGATACAAGAAAGTATTAAATACCGTATACAGCATCGACATTTCTTTATCATAGTGGTCAAAAAGTGTCAAAAACAGCCATTTTACTTGACATTTGATGTGAAACCGTATTTTTTGGTGACAAATGAAATATTGATTATCTAGGTTTTATGCTATAGTCTGTTTCATATTTGTATTGCGTTTTACCTTAGAAACAAGGGTGGGCTCGACTTTTGACTTAATGTGGAGCGAATGTGTCATTTTCTGAAGTTCTGTTGATTTGTTCGAAAAGAGCAAGTACACATCTAGAGTTTGTGAATATCAATCGATTTTTAAACATAACAATCTCGACCCAAATGCTGTTATCGAAATTACCAAATTCAGTGAAAATGTACGGAAATGATCCCCTTCGAACATTGAAATGTTCACACGAATAACAAATAAAAGAATAAGAATAGGCATGCCATTTTGTAGTTAACAAACAGTTATCGATGTTAAAACACAAATTTTTACACATATTCCATATTTTGAAATGCTATAGTCTGTTTCAAAAATGTACTTTTTTACGAAAATGGTTTCATTTAAAACTGTTGTTCGAAATTCACCGTAGTAGTTACATATTGGATTGGTTTTCGTATCAATATAATCAGTACTTGACGATATATAAAGAATCATTGGAGAAAGTGGGCATTATCTTCAGGCCCTTTTTAGCAGTACCGCATTTACTCAAAAAAAACAGATTTTTTTTCTTCACATTTTTCGACTGGGGTCACCTCCAATAAAAAATTGTGAAAATTCAGAGAGGATTGCCAGAACGTTTTAAAGATGATTTATTTGTGGCATATATATTTGTGCATCTAACGCACTATAAATTGCACGATACAAGAAAGTATTAAATACCGTATACAGCATCGACATTTCTTTATCATAGTGGTCAAAAAGTGTCAAAAACAGCCATTTTACTTGACATTTGATGTGAAACCGTATTTTTTGGTGACAAATGAAATATTGATTATCTAGTTTTTATGCTATAGTCTGTTTCATATTTGTATTGCGTTTTACCTTAGAAACAAGGGTGGGCTCGACTTTTGACTTAATGTGGAGCGAATGTGTCATTTTCTGAAGTTCTGTTGATTTGTTCGAAAAGAGCAAGTACACATCTAGAGTTTGTGAATATCAATCGATTTTTAAACATAACAATCTCGACCCAAATGCTGTTATCGAAATTACCAAATTCAGTGAAAATGTACGGAAATGATCCCCTTCGAACATTGAAATGTTCACACGAATAACAAATAAAAGAATAAGAATAGGCATGCCATTTTGTAGTTAACAAACAGTTATCGATGTTAAAACACAAATTTTTACACATATTCCATATTTTGAAATGCTATAGTCTGTTTCAAAAATGTACTTTTTTACGAAAATGGTTTCATTTAAAACTGTTGTTCGAAATTCACCGTAGTAGTTACATATTGGATTGGTTTTCGTATCAATATAATCAGTACTTGACGATATATAAAGAATCATTGGAGAAAGTGGGCATTATCTTCAGGCCCTTTTTAGCAGTACCGCATTTACTAAAAAAAAACAGATTTTTTTTTCTTCACATTTTTCGACTGGGGTCACCTCCAATAAAAAATTGTGAAAATTCAGAGAGGATTGCCAGAACGTTTTAAAGATGATTTATTTGTGGCATATATATTTGTGCATCTAACGCACTATAAATTGCACGATACAAGAAAGTATTAAATACCGTATACAGCATCGACATTTCTTTATCATAGTGGTCAAAAAGTGTCAAAAACAGCCATTTTACTTGACATTTGATGTGAAACCGTATTTTTTGGTGACAAATGAAATATTGATTATCTAGTTTTTATGCTATAGTCTGTTTCATATTTGTATTGCGTTTTACCTTAGAAACAAGGGTGGGCTCGACTTTTGACTTAATGTGGAGCGAATGTGTCATTTTCTGAAGTTCTGTTGATTTGTTCGAAAAGAGCAAGTACACATCTAGAGTTTGTGAATATCAATCGATTTTTAAACATAACAATCTCGACCCAAATGCTGTTATCGAAATTACCAAATTCAGTGAAAATGTACGGAAATGATCCCCTTCGAACATTGAAATGTTCACACGAATAACAAATAAAAGAATAAGAATAGGCATACCATTTTGTAGTTAACAAACAGTTATCGATGTTAAAACACAAATTTTTACACATATTCCATATTTTGAAATGCTATAGTCTGTTTCAAAAATGTACTTTTTTACGAAAATGGTTTCATTTAAAACTGTTGTTCGAAATTCACCGTAGTAGTTACATATTGGATTGGTTTTCGTATCAATATAATCAGTACTTGACGATATATAAAGAATCATTGGAGAAAGTGGGCATTATCTTCAGGCCCTTTTTAGCAGTACCGCATTTACTCAAAAAAAACAGATTTTTTTTTCTTCACATTTTTCGACTGGGGTCACCTCCAATAAAAAATTGTGAAAATTCAGAGAGGATTGCCAGAACGTTTTAAAGATGATTTATTTGTGGCATATATATTTGTGCATCTAACGCACTATAAATTGCACGATACAAGAAAGTATTAAATACCGTATACAGCATCGACATTTCTTTATCATAGTGGTCAAAAAGTGTCAAAAACAGCCATTTTACTTGACATTTGATGTGAAACCGTATTTTTTGGTGACAAATGAAATATTGATTATCTAGTTTTTATGCTATAGTCTGTTTCATATTTGTATTGCGTTTTACCTTAGAAACAAGGGTGGGCTCGACTTTTGACTTAATGTGGAGCGAATGTGTCATTTTCTGAAGTTCTGTTGATTTGTTCGAAAAGAGCAAGTACACATCTAGAGTTTGTGAATATCAATCGATTTTTAAACATAACAATCTCGACCCAAATGCTGTTATCGAAATTACCAAATTCAGTGAAAATGTACGGAAATGATCCCCTTCGAACATTGAAATGTTCACACGAATAACAAATAAAAGAATAAGAATAGGCATGCCATTTTGTAGTTAACAAACAGTTATCGATGTTAAAACACAAATTTTTACACATATTCCATATTTTGAAATGCTATAGTCTGTTTCAAAAATGTACTTTTTTACGAAAATGGTTTCATTTAAAACTGTTGTTCGAAATTCACCGTAGTAGTTACATATTGGATTGGTTTTCGTATCAATATAATCAGTACTTGACGATATATAAAGAATCATTGGAGAAAGTGGGCATTATCTTCAGGCCCTTTTTAGCAGTACCGCATTTACAAAAAAAAAAACAGATTTTTTTTTCTTCACATTTTTCGACTGGGGTCACCTCCAATAAAAAATTGTGAAAATTCAGAGAGGATTGCCAGAACGTTTTAAAGATGATTTATTTGTGGCATATATATTTGTGCATCTAACGCACTATAAATTGCACGATACAAGAAAGTATTAAATACCGTATACAGCATCGACATTTCTTTATCATAGTGGTCAAAAAGTGTCAAAAACAGCCATTTTACTTGACATTTGATGTGAAACCGTATTTTTTGGTGACAAATGAAATATTGATTATCTAGTTTTTATGCTATAGTCTGTTTCATATTTGTATTGCGTTTTACCTTAGAAACAAGGGTGGGCTCGACTTTTGACTTAATGTGGAGCGAATGTGTCATTTTCTGAAGTTCTGTTGATTTGTTCGAAAAGAGCAAGTACACATCTAGAGTTTGTGAATATCAATCGATTTTTAAACATAACAATCTCGACCCAAATGCTGTTATCGAAATTACCAAATTCAGTGAAAATGTACGGAAATGATCCCCTTCGAACATTGAAATGTTCACACGAATAACAAATAAAAGAATAAGAATAGGCATGCCATTTTGTAGTTAACAAACAGTTATCGATGTTAAAACACAAATTTTTACACATATTCCATATTTTGAAATGCTATAGTCTGTTTCAAAAATGTACTTTTTTACGAAAATGGTTTCATTTAAAACTGTTGTTCGAAATTCACCGTAGTAGTTACATATTGGATTGGTTTTCGTATCAATATAATCAGTACTTGACAATATAAAAGGAATCATTGGAGAAAGTGGGCATTATCTTCAGGCCCTTTTTAGCAGTACCGCATTTACTAAAAAAAAACAGATTTTTTTTCTTCACATTTTTCGACTGGGGTCACCTCCAATAAAAAATTGTGAAAATTCAGAGAGGATTGCCAGAACGTTTTAAAGATGATTTATTTGTGGCATATATATTTGTGCATCTAACGCACTATAAATTGCACGATACAAGAAAGTATTAAATACCGTATACAGCATCGACATTTCTTTATCATAGTGGTCAAAAAGTGTCAAAAACAGCCATTTTACTTGACATTTGATGTGAAACCGTATTTTTTGGTGACAAATGAAATATTGATTATCTAGTTTTTATGCTATAGTCTGTTTCATATTTGTATTGCGTTTTACCTTAGAAACAAGGGTGGGCTCGACTTTTGACTTAATGTGGAGCGAATGTGTCATTTTCTGAAGTTCTGTTGATTTGTTCGAAAAGAGCAAGTACACATCTAGAGTTTGTGAATATCAATCGATTTTTAAACATAACAATCTCGACCCAAATGCTGTTATCGAAATTACCAAATTCAGTGAAAATGTACGGAAATGATCCCCTTCGAACATTGAAATGTTCACACGAATAACAAATAAAAGAATAAGAATAGGCATGCCATTTTGTAGTTAACAAACAGTTATCGATGTTAAAACACAAATTTTTACACATATTCCATATTTTGAAATGCTATAGTCTGTTTCAAAAATGTACTTTTTTACGAAAATGGTTTCATTTAAAACTGTTGTTCGAAATTCACCATAGTAGTTACATATTGGATTGGTTTTCGTATCAATATAATCAGTACTTGACGATATATAAAGAATCATTGGAGAAAGTGGGCATTATCTTCAGGCCCTTTTTAGCAGTACCGCATTTACTAAAAAAAAACAGATTTTTTTTTCTTCACATTTTTCGACTGGGGTCACCTCCAATAAAAAATTGTGAAAATTCAGAGAGGATTGCCAGAACGTTTTAAAGATGATTTATTTGTGGCATATATATTTGTGCATCTAACGCACTATAAATTGCACGATACAAGAAAGTATTAAATACCGTATACAGCATCGACATTTCTTTATCATAGTGGTCAAAAAGTGTCAAAAACAGCCATTTTACTTGACATTTGATGTGAAACCGTATTTTTTGGTGACAAATGAAATATTGATTATCTAGTTTTTATGCTATAGTCTGTTTCATATTTGTATTGCGTTTTACCTTAGAAACAAGGGTGGGCTCGACTTTTGACTTAATGTGGAGCGAATGTGTCATTTTCTGAAGTTCTGTTGATTTGTTCGAAAAGAGCAAGTACACATCTAGAGTTTGTGAATATCAATCGATTTTTAAACATAACAATCTCGACCCAAATGCTGTTATCGAAATTACCAAATTCAGTGAAAATGTACGGAAATGATCCCCTTCGAACATTGAAATGTTCACACGAATAACAAATAAAAGAATAAGAATAGGCATGCCATTTTGTAGTTAACAAACAGTTATCGATGTTAAAACACAAATTTTTACACATATTCCATATTTTGAAATGCTATAGTCTGTTTCAAAAATGTACTTTTTTACGAAAATGGTTTCATTTAAAACTGTTGTTCGAAATTCACCGTAGTAGTTACATATTGGATTGGTTTTCGTATCAATATAATCAGTACTTGACGATATATAAAGAATCATTGGAGAAAGTGGGCATTATCTTCAGGCCCTTTTTAGCAGTACCGCATTTACTCAAAAAAAACAGATTTTTTTTTCTTCACATTTTTCGACTGGGGTCACCTCCAATAAAAAATTGTGAAAATTCAGAGAGGATTGCCAGAACGTTTTAAAGATGATTTATTTGTGGCATATATATTTGTGCATCTAACGCACTATAAATTGCACGATACAAGAAAGTATTAAATACCGTATACAGCATCGACATTTCTGTATCATAGTGGTCAAAAAGTGTCAAAAACAGCCATTTTACTTGACATTTGATGTGAAACCGTATTTTTTGGTGACAAATGAAATATTGATTATCTAGTTTTTATGCTATAGTCTGTTTCATATTTGTATTGCGTTTTACCTTAGAAACAAGGGTGGGCTCGACTTTTGACTTAATGTGGAGCGAATGTGTCATTTTCTGAAGTTCTGTTGATTTGTTCGAAAAGAGCAAGTACACATCTAGAGTTTGTGAATATCAATCGATTTTTAAACATAACAATCTCGACCCAAATGCTGTTATCGAAATTACCAAATTCAGTGAAAATGTACGGAAATGATCCCCTTCGAACATTGAAATGTTCACACGAATAACAAATAAAAGAATAAGAATAGGCATGCCATTTTGTAGTTAACAAACAGTTATCGATGTTAAAACACAAATTTTTACACATATTCCATATTTTGAAATGCTATAGTCTGTTTCAAAAATGTACTTTTTTACGAAAATGGTTTCATTTAAAACTGTTGTTCGAAATTCACCGTAGTAGTTACATATTGGATTGGTTTTCGTATCAATATAATCAGTACTTGACGATATATAAAGAATCATTGGAGAAAATGGGCATTATCTTCAGGCCCTTTTTAGCAGTACCGCATTTACTCAAAAAAAAAACAGATTTTTTTTTCTTCACATTTTTCGACTGGGGTCACCTCCAATAAAAAATTGTGAAAATTCAGAGAGGATTGCCAGAACGTTTTAAAGATGATTTATTTGTGGCATATATATTTGTGCATCTAACGCACTATAAATTGCACGATACAAGAAAGTATTAAATACCGTATACAGCATCGACATTTCTTTATCATAGTGGTCAAAAAGTGTCAAAAACAGCCATTTTACTTGACATTTGATGTGAAACCGTATTTTTTGGTGACAAATGAAATATTGATTATCTAGTTTTTATGCTATAGTCTGTTTCATATTTGTATTGCGTTTTACCTTAGAAACAAGGGTGGGCTCGACTTTTGACTTAATGTGGAGCGAATGTGTCATTTTCTGAAGTTCTGTTGATTTGTTCGAAAAGAGCAAGTACACACCTAGAGTTTGTGAATATCAATCGATTTATAAACATAACAATCTCGACCCAAATGCTGTTATCGAAATTACCAAATTCAGTGAAAATGTACGGAAATGATCCCCTTCGAACATTGAAATGTTCACACGAATAACAAATAAAAGAATAAGAATAGGCATGCCATTTTGTAGTTAACAAACAGTTATCGATGTTAAAACACAAATTTTTACACATATTCCATATTTTGAAATGCTATAGTCTGTTTCAAAAATGTACTTTTTTACGAAAATGGTTTCATTTAAAACTGTTGTTCGAAATTCACCGTAGTAGTTACATATTGGATTGGTTTTCGTATCGATATAATCAGTACTTGACGATATATAAAGAATCATTGGAGAAAGTGGGCATTATCTTCAGGCCCTTTTTAGCAGTACCGCATTTACTCAAAAAAAACAGATTTTTTTTTCTTCACATTTTTCGACTGGGGTCACCTCCAATAAAAAATTGTGAAAATTCAGAGAGGATTGCCAGAACGTTTTAAAGATGATTTATTTGTGGCATATATATTTGTGCATCTAACGCACTATAAATTGCACGATACAAGAAAGTATTAAATACCGTATACAGCATCGACATTTCTTTATCATAGTGGTCAAAAAGTGTCAAAAACAGCCATTTTACTTGACATTTGATGTGAAACCGTATTTTTTGGTGACAAATGAAATATTGATTATCTAGTTTTTATGCTATAGTCTGTTTCATATTTGTATTGCGTTTTACCTTAGAAACAAGGGTGGGCTCGACTTTTGACTTAATGTGGAGCGAATGTGTCATTTTCTGAAGTTCTGTTGATTTGTTCGAAAAGAGCAAGTACACATCTAGAGTTTGTGAATATCAATCGATTTTTAAACATAACAATCTCGACCCAAATGCTGTTATCGAAATTACCAAATTCAGTGAAAATGTACGGAAATGATCCCCTTCGAACATTGAAATGTTCACACGAATAACAAATAAAAGAATAAGAATAGGCATGCCATTTTGTAGTTAACAAACAGTTATCGATGTTAAAACACAAATTTTTACACATATTCCATATTTTGAAATGCTATAGTCTGTTTCAAAAATGTACTTTTTTACGAAAATGGTTTCATTTAAAACTGTTGTTCGAAATTCACCGTAGTAGTTACATATTGGATTGGTTTTCGTATCAATATAATCAGTACTTGACGATATATAAAGAATCATTGGAGAAAGTGGGCATTATCTTCAGGCCCTTTTTAGCAGTACCGCATTTACTCAAAAAAAAACAGATTTTTTTTTCTTCACATTTTTCGACTGGGGTCACCTCCAATAAAAAATTGTGAAAATTCAGAGAGGATTGCCAGAACGTTTTAAAGATGATTTATTTGTGGCATATATATTTGTGCATCTAACGCACTATAAATTGCACGATACAAGAAAGTATTAAATACCGTATACAGCATCGACATTTCTTTATCATAGTGGTCAAAAAGTGTCAAAAACAGCCATTTTACTTGACATTTGATGTGAAACCGTATTTTTTGGTGACAAATGAAATATTGATTATCTAGTTTTTATGCTATAGTCTGTTTCATATTTGTATTGCGTTTTACCTTAGAAACAAGGGTGGGCTCGACTTTTGACTTAATGTGGAGCGAATGTGTCATTTTCTGAAGTTCTGTTGATTTGTTCGAAAAGAGCAAGTACACATCTAGAGTTTGTGAATATCAATCGATTTTAAACATAACAATCTCGACCCAAATGCTGTTATCGAAATTACCAAATTCAGTGAAAATGTACGGAAATGATCCCCTTCGAACATTGAAATGTTCACACGAATAACAAATAAAAGAATAAGAATAGGCATGCCATTTTGTAGTTAACAAACAGTTATCGATGTTAAAACACAAATTTTTACACATATTCCATATTTTGAAATGCTATAGTCTGTTTCAAAAATGTACTTTTTTACGAAAATGGTTTCATTTAAAACTGTTGTTCGAAATTCACCGTAGTAGTTACATATTGGATTGGTTTTCGTATCAATATAATCAGTACTTGACGATATATAAAGAATCATTGGAGAAAGTGGGCATTATCTTCAGGCCCTTTTTAGCAGTACCGCATTTACTCAAAAAAAACAGATTTTTTTTTCTTCACATTTTTCGACTGGGGTCACCTCCAATAAAAAATTGTGAAAATTCAGAGAGGATTGCCAGAACGTTTTAAAGATGATTTATTTGTGGCATATATATTTGTGCATCTAACGCACTATAAATTGCACGATACAAGAAAGTATTAAATACCGTATACAGCATCGACATTTCTTTATCATAGTGGTCAAAAAGTGTCAAAAACAGCCATTTTACTTGACATTTGATGTGAAACCGTATTTTTTGGTGACAAATGAAATATTGATTATCTAGTTTTTATGCTATAGTCTGTTTCATATTTGTATTGCGTTTTACCTTAGAAACAAGGGTGGGCTCGACTTTTGACTTAATGTGGAGCGAATGTGTCATTTTCTGAAGTTCTGTTGATTTGTTCGAAAAGAGCAAGTACACATCTAGAGTTTGTGAATATCAATCGATTTTTAAACATAACAATCTCGACCCAAATGCTGTTATCGAAATTACCAAATTCAGTGAAAATGTACGGAAATGATCCCCTTCGAACATTGAAATGTTCACACGAATAACAAATAAAAGAATAAGAATAGGCATGCCATTTTGTAGTTAACAAACAGTTATCGATGTTAAAACACAAATTTTTACACATATTCCATATTTTGAAATGCTATAGTCTGTTTCAAAAATGTACTTTTTTACGAAAATGGTTTCATTTAAAACTGTTGTTCGAAATTCACCGTAGTAGTTACATATTGGATTGGTTTTCGTATCAATATAATCAGTACTTGACGATATATAAAGAATCATTGGAGAAAGTGGGCATTATCTTCAGGCCCTTTTTAGCAGTACCGCATTTACTCAAAAAAAACAGATTTTTTTTTCTTCACATTTTTCGACTGGGGTCACCTCCAATAAAAAATTGTGAAAATTCAGAGAGGATTGCCAGAACGTTTTAAAGATGATTTATTTGTGGCATATATATTTGTGCATCTAACGCACTATAAATTGCACGATACAAGAAAGTATTAAATACCGTATACAGCATCGACATTTCTTTATCATAGTGGTCAAAAAGTGTCAAAAACAGCCATTTTACTTGACATTTGATGTGAAACCGTATTTTTTGGTGACAAATGAAATATTGATTATCTAGTTTTTATGCTATAGTCTGTTTCATATTTGTATTGCGTTTTACCTTAGAAACAAGGGTGGGCTCGACTTTTGACTTAATGTGGAGCGAATGTGTCATTTTCTGAAGTTCTGTTGATTTGTTCGAAAAGAGCAAGTACACATCTAGAGTTTGTGAATATCAATCGATTTTTAAACATAACAATCTCGACCCAAATGCTGTTATCGAAATTACCAAATTCAGTGAAAATGTACGGAAATGATCCCCTTCGAACATTGAAATGTTCACACGAATAACAAATAAAAGAATAAGAATAGGCATGCCATTTTGTAGTTAACAAACAGTTATCGATGTTAAAACACAAATTTTTACACATATTCCATATTTTGAAATGCTATAGTCTGTTTCAAAAATGTACTTTTTTACGAAAATGGTTTCATTTAAAACTGTTGTTCGAAATTCACCGTAGTAGTTACATATTGGATTGGTTTTCGTATCAATATAATCAGTACTTGACGATATATAAAGAATCATTGGAGAAAGTGGGCAAAAAGTGTCAAAAACAGCCATTTTACTTGACATTTGATGTGAAACCGTATTTTTTGGTGACAAATGAAATATTGATTATCTAGTTTTTATGCTATAGTCTGTTTCATATTTGTATTGCGTTTTACCTTAGAAACAAGGGTGGGCTCGTCTTTTGACTTAATGTGGAGCGAATGTGTCATTTTCTGAAGTTCTGTTGATTTGTTCGAAAAGAGCAAGTACACATCTAGAGTTTGTGAATATCAATCGATTTTTAAACATAACAATCTCGACCCAAATGCTGTTATCGAAATTACCAAATTCAGTGAAAATGTACGGAAATGATCCCCTTCGAACATTGAAATGTTCACACGAATAACAAATAAAAGAATAAGAATAGGCATGCCATTTTGTAGTTAACAAACAGTTATCGATGTTAAAACACAAATTGTTACACATATTCCAATTTTTTGAAATGTTATAGTCTGTTTCAAAAATGTACTTTTTTACGAAAATGGTTTCATTTAAAACTGTTGTTCGAAATTCACCGTAGTAGTTACATATTGGATTGGTTTTCGTATCAATATAATCAGTACTTGACGAGTACTTGACGATATATAAAGAATCATTGGAGAAAGTGGGCATTATCTTCAGGCCCTTTTTAGCAGTACCGCATTTACTCAAAAAAACAGATTTTTTTTTCTTCACATTTTTCGACTGGGGTCACCTCCAATAAAAAATTGTGAAAATTCAGAGAGGATTGCCAGAACGTTTTAAAGATGATTTATTTGTGGCATATATATTTGTGCATCTAACGCACTATAAATTGCACGATACAAGAAAGTATTAAATACTGTATAACCCCATATTTCAGAACCATAACATAGAATACTACTCACATATGTATCAAATAATGACAATAACGTGGCATAATTAAATGAAAATTGTCTTATATTACTTTAATAAACAAATATAAATTTTCTACGTTTTTCTACATTTTTTTTTTTTTTTTTTGAGCAACAACAGATTTTCCATTAAAATTAAGAACAATACCTAGATAAGTAAATTTGTTAACAATATCTGTTTGTACATCATCATAAAACCATTTATCTCCATCCTTTACTAAGCCAACATTTCTAAGAATTACAATTTTGGTTTTATCAATATTTACAGTTAATTTCCGTTTCTTGGTATAAATATACAATGCATTTAACATCTCTTGCAAACCATCTTTGGTTTCCAAAAAAAAAAAAAAAAAAAAAAATGACCATGTCATCTGCATACATTAATAAAAATAAACTTAATTCTTTCAACTCTACAGCTTTACAATTATTGTTTATAAACTCCATCTCACAATCATTAACATACAAAGCAAACAAAATGGGCGATAATACCTCCCCTTGCATTGACTTACTTGACTTAATCCTCTTCGCTCCTTGTGGAACATAGGGCTACTACAGTCGCTTTCCATCTTACTCTATTTGGGCTATCCTTTTTGCTTTGGTCCAGGTATATCCAATTTCCTCCAGCTCTTTGTGCCTTGATCTTCTCCAGCTGTGAAATGGTCTTCCCGGTCTTCGATGTCCTTGGGGATTCCATTCTAATGCCTGTCTAGTGATGGTAACTACAGGTTTCCTCAAAGTATGCCCAATCCATTGCCAAGTTCTCCTCTTTAGCTGTTTAGTTGCTGGTTCCTGGTTGGTTCTTTCCCATAAGCATTTGTTACTAATGGTTTCTGGCCACCAAAATTTACAAATTTGGCGCAGGCATTTGTTGATAAAAACCTGGCTTTGATGTTGTACCCCTGCTGTAAATGTTGTTGATTTTCAAACTGGTTTCAGCATAGCAAAAGCTTGTCGAGCTTTACTTATTCTTGTCCTGATGTCTGCATCTGTCCCACCAGTTCTATCCATGATGCTTCCTAAATAACTAAACTGATCTTCTCCTTCAATTGACACTGTTCCTCCTTTTCTGGTCTTTACTTTCATAATTTTTGTCTTCTTGATGTTGATTTTAAGCCCTAGTTTTTTCCTGTTTCATGGAGTTCGGTGGTTCTGTCTCTCATGTCTTTCAAACGGTGAGATAACAGAGCCAGATCATCTGCAAAATCTAGGTCTTCTAGCCTTTGTGCGAAGTTCCACTGTATACCTCTTGGTGTAGTGTCTAGTGCTTGCTTTGTTACCCAGTCTATAGCGATCAAGAATAATATAGGGGAGAGTAGGCAGCCTTGTTTCACACCTGTATTTACATGGAAAGGATTGGTGAATGATGATTCATGTATCACCTGTACTGTGAAATCCTCATACAACGCTTTGATCATATTCACAATTTTTGTTGGTATGCCATAATGCCTTAGCAGTTGCCACAGCCCTTCTCTGTTGACACTATCGAATGCCCTTTTCAAAATCGACAAAGTTGATGTAGAGGGATGATTGCCATTCTACCGATTGTTCAATGATGGTACGTAGTGTTGATATTTGGTCAGTGCAGCATCTGTTTGATCTGAAACCTGCTTGTTCGTCTCTCAGTACCTGGTCAATTGCATCTTTAATTCGGCTGAGTATAATTCTGCACAGTATTTTACTAGCTACTGATAGAAGTGTTATGTCTCTCCAATTCTCACAAAGCCCTAAATCACCTTTCTTTGGCAGCTTCACTAACAAACCCTTTAACCATTCTGTTGGTATCTTTTCTTCCTGCCAGATCTTATTCAGGAGTTTGTACATGTATTCGATTATGTCGTTGCCTCCAGATTTGAAAACTTCAGGTGGTATTTCATCTATGCCTGCAGATTTTCCATTTTTGAATGATTTGATGACCTTTTTCACTTCATATATCTTGATGTTATCTATTTTAATATTCCAATCTACCCCAGCTGGCTCTACTATTACTGGTTGGTCTGGTTCTGGTCTATTCAGGACATTGACAAAGTATTCATTCCATCTTTCCATCTGTTCATTAAGATTGGTTAGGACTTTTCCATCTTTATCCTTTACTGGTTTAGATTTAGCTGTTTTACGTCTACTAAGGGTTTTGGTGATATTGTACAAGGTTTTGATGTCGCCCTTATATGCAGCAAATTCTGCTTCATTTGCTAGATCATTTACATATTCTCTCTTGTCTTTCCTACAACATTTTTTCACTTCTTTGTTGAGGAGCTGGTGTTTGTTTTGTGCTTCTTGTTTCTGAGCCCTTATTCTTGCATTGTTTACCTTTTCCTTCATTTTCCTTCTCTCTTCTACTTTATCCCACGTTCCCTGTGACATCCAATCTTTCTTTTCGTTAGTCTTTCTACCAAGTACATTTTCACACACTTCCTTGATGATATCTCTTCCCACTTCCCATTCGTTATTTATGTCCAGGTCTGGCCCATCTTTAAGTACTTCAAATCTGTTTCTGAGCTCGATTTGGAATTGATCTTTGAGATGTAGGTCTTTGAGCTTCTCCACATTATACTTAATACGTTTTTGTTCCACTTTGGTCCCTTTTGCAAGTTTTATTTTTACTTTGGCTATGATAAGATGGTGGTCTGAGCTGATATCTGCTCCTCTCATAACTCTGACGTCGTCTAGTGAGCTTCTCCATCTATAACTTATCATGATGTGGTCAATCTGATTTTTTGTTTTTCCATCATGTGATTCCCACCCATGTCTCCGTGCGTATGTTCTTATGTGGAAATAGACTGCCTCCTATCACAAGCTCATTCATCTCACAGAATTCAACTAGCTTTTCTTCATTCTCATTTATTTCTCCTAGACCATGTTTTCCTAGTGTTTTCTCTCTGTCCTTGTTCTCTTTTCCAATCTTAGCATTCATATCACCCATGACTATTTTGATGTCTCTTTTGGGGATGTTGTCCCAAACATGTTGTAGTTGTTCATAAAAACATTCCTTTACATCATCTTCAGCATCGTTGGTTGGTGCATAACACTCTATGATAGTTATGTTTTTGGCATTTAGCTTTTAGTCTCACCCACATTATTCTCTCACTTACTGGTTCCCATTCCATCAGGCTCTTCCTTGATGTGTTTGAAAGCATTATTGCTACTCCTTTGATGCGGTAATAATTTTCATTTGGGTTTCCCGAGTATAGAATCTTCTCACCTGTTACCATTGTCAAAACTCCACTTTGGTTCCATCTTGCCTCATTTATGCCAAGTATGTTTATATCATAATTTCTCATTTCCTTTGCTATCTGAGCACATTTTCCACATTCATACATTGTGCGTACATTCCATTGCGCAACTTTGGTGACTTTTTTGGGCGAAAACAGTGGTATCGGTTTATTAGACGTCATTTTCTGCATCGCATGGCGGTCAGTTGCATTAAAACAACTTCTGCTCCAACCCTAGAAGGGCAAGCATGTTTATCGACTGTATTAGTTTCTGTAATCAGCTTTTTTTTTTACAGGGCAAGGTGATTAGCCTGACGCCAAACCCCCTTACCAGGAGGGCCAGGGATTTATTAATCAAGGTTTCCTTCCTCTAGATAAGCTGCTAACCAAAGCTTATGACTCCCATCTAGCCATTGGTTTTGTATCAAGTTGTCCTTCTCTTAGATGAACTGGTTTAACAGAGCTATGATCTTCATCTGACCAACTATTTACTCATAGCTGGGGTAAGGTTGGTGAGTACTAGGGCATATCCACACGTCGGTGGGCCTACACACTGCATCTCTGGGGCCCTTGCTGCTCCGAGATCCTCTACAATTATGCCTAGGGTACTAGACCCTAGTTAACATCTGCTGTCGCGTGGAGGCATTGCAGAAGTCTTGAATAGTGCAGAGGATATGTACTGGCAGAAAGACTTACTCACTCGGCTTTCTTTTTCACCTGCAAGCAGGCTAGCCAGCGGTGATAAAAAGCCTATGGCTCTACCACACAAGACGCATGCACAATCCTGTGGTACAACCACCAACACACTCCCCTTGCATTAAACCAACATTATTTTTGAAAAAGTCTGTGTAAAACCCTTTTATTGTAACACATGATTTGACATTTAAATACATAGACTTAATAACAGACAGTAATTTTCCTTGTATACCAAATTTAGACAATTTAAACCATAAATTCATTCGATCAAAAGTGTCAAAAGATTTTGTATAGTCAACAAAACAGCAATGCAGTTTCTACTTTTCTGACAGTGTTTTTGAAATAATACTTTGCAGAGCAACTGTTTCAACAGTGGAAAGTCCGTTTCTAAATCCAAATTGAGCATCAGTTATTATATCATACGTGTTTGCCCATGTAATTAGTCTATTATTTATAATGTGTGTAAAAAGTTTGACTAAGCAACTGACTAGGCTTATGCCTCGACAGTTATTTAGGTCACTTGGGTCACCGCGTTTGAAGACTGGTACCATAACTGCAATAGACCATAATTCTGGAAAAAGTCCTGAAACCAATATACCATTAAATAATTTATTAAACACTGGCATCAACATATCCTGGAATTCGATGAAATATTCATTCAACAATCCATCAATATCATGACTCTAACTTCTCTTTAAACTAGATATAGCACATAGTATTTCTTTATTAGTAATAACATAATCTAATTCCTCATATACTGGTATTTTATCCTTTTTTGAATTTCCATTTCTGGAATTTTCCTCTGAATTAATTTCGGACGCTATTCGTTTAAAGTGATCAAAAAATTCCTTTCCCGTAGCTTTAGGTTTACGCCTAAATGAAAATTTCTATATAACAGTTTAGGATTGTTTCTCTTTAAGCTTTCTAACATATTTCCTTGTTGCTTTTTATAATTCCGTTTCAGTTTTGCTTCAAGTAATTTATAATTTCGTTTAGCTGTTACTAAGTTCAGATCGTGTGTACTAGACTTGCTATGGTTAAACACATTTAGACATCTTTTATAAAGATTATACCGACGTTTACATTCATGGTTTGTCTTCAATCACAGACATAATTCTGTCCTGTTTCTTCCTAGACATACTCACGTTTGGCCCAATTTTAAAGTATGGAGACATGATTCCATTTTAAAATTCAACGAATTCGGAAACAGTTTTATCTCTGCCATCCTGTGATTCAAAATTGAAATTTTCACACAATGAGTTGAGAATGTCAATATTAATAGACAGTGCTTCTTTGCATTGAGATTTGTATTCATCTCTCCGTTTAAAAGTTTTGCTTTCAACTCAACAATCAAGTTCACAATTAGTTATTAATTCATCCGTAAAATTCACATTCTTGATTTTTATTTCTACGTGCAAATTTGCGTGATCAGAAAATTGCGTAAAGCTGGACATAATAAATTTGTCAATAATGCTGAAGAAATCAACAGTTGTTAAAAACTAATCAATAACTGAAAATGACTTTGGGCCGCAATATGTGTAGTCATTTGATAATCCATCTTTACGAGGATCATTTAATATCCTTAATCCTGTCGATTTACATAATTTTATTTGTTTCGATCCATAATCATTGGATATAGTATCTGGATTTATGCGTGTAGCTAATGTAGATAACGAATAGTCATTGCTAAAATTGAATAGATTCGGTAGTTGATTTTGTAATGTTATATGGACTGTATCATCTTCAATGAAGTCAGAGACATTTGACGTTCTGCAGTTTAAATCACCAACATGACATATTTTTTTCTTTGGATAAATATGATATTATGTTGTCTTCCATTAATCGAAAAATATCACACTCGTATAATGAATGGTACTTTGAATTAATAGGGGGTATGTAAGCACCACATACATATAAAATCAAATTCAAATAGAACTTTGTCGAATTTAACCACACGAATGTATCAGCTATATCACCAGACATAACAAATATCTCAAACATGACTCATTCAGATCATCGTCCTAGTGGCAACAGCAATATTACACATATACAGCCATGCTCAGTTCTCCTTAAAGACATTTTGGTTTTTGATGACACAGTACAACACTGTCACATTTCGAAATGTGAGACCAAAGGCTGCAAAACTTGTGCAATTTTAATTACAGATGCTGAATTCACTAGCAATTTGACCAAGAAGTCATATTTTACCAGAAGTTACGGTGATCTGAATTGTAAATCGATAAATGTCGTCTACGGATTAGAATGCAACCTAAATGCGGATTGGTATAGGTGTCATACCACCAATTAAAAGTCCCTATCTGTTCAACCAAATTTTGCAATTTTCACAGCTTTCTAAATATTTTACCTTAAGTTTAACTTAATAGAAACTAGGTATATCCTGAATTGTACAGGTGTCACCTTTCTGCATGCCAATTTTCAACATGCATTCAAAATCATATAAGAAAGAAGAGAGCTTCCGGAAGGCGGTACAACTAAAAATAACCCCTGGTTTTCTGGAAATCTTAAATTAGTATACCATGGAGCGCATTAATCCTCAATTTTAAATGCAAACTCCTAGACAGGTAAAATTTGGCTCAAAATGGTCTTAATATATTTCTCTTTCAACAAAAGTTTCATTTCTGCAAATTTGTTGGTTAGTTAAGGTGAACAATGACATCAAATGCACTATTTTTTGTTCGAGTAGGCCTACTTTCACGTTCTAAATTTGAGGGAGTAATTGGTGGTATGACACCTATACGTCGGTGAAACGAAAGGAAAGCTAAACAAACGTATGTGCGGTCATATATCAGACATTAACCCCAATGCTAACGACATTCTATACCAGCATTTCAATCAGCCCGATCATTCCATCGTTTCTATGACAGTTCGCATTACCGAAAAGATATATCATAGCTCTAACAATCCTAATCTTTCAACGACTCTCCGTAGACAAAAAGAGGACTACTGGATTAGACAATTGGGAACTGCGACACCTTATGGTTGCAATGACAAAATTGATGGTATAGGTATTCCATCTAGTCCTTCGTGTAACTCGGTGAATGTGATGAATATTTTCAACTCGACTCCTCGACGTAGACGCAGTCATGGTCATCATCATTATACATCACCTTCTCTGCTTGATGTATCTATTAATGACTTGCTGCCATTTATACAAAAGCCGTATTCATCACATTCGCACGAAACTTTATTCATTACCCATTTCAAAACTTCATTCTCTGTTCAATTTATGTTTGGAATCCAATGTTACAAACCCTCATTCAAACCAATACAAAATTACAGCTATAATTTCGGATATTGCAAGTCACAGACTTTTCAAGCCAGTCCGCATTGGCAAAGATGAAAAAGAGAAAAGATCTTTCCTGAATCTTTCCTTTGCCAACAAAGGTCTCGACGGCGTCAACTTAGGCAATATCCTTCATCATAAATTAGTTCAATCGAAAATACCTCCTTATTTCAAAGACCAGTCTGTACCAATCATTTCTTATACCTATACCAAACCTATTGCAACTAAAATTTTAAATTACAAACACGTTTTGCAGGATCTCGATATTGACGACTTCAAGTCTAAACCTCCTGATTGCACTTGTCTTAGTTCCCTTCATCATAAATTAGTTCAATCGAAAATACCTCCTTATTTCAAAGACCAGACTGTATCAATCATTTCTTATACCTATATCAAACCTATTGCAACTAAAATTTTCGATTACAAACACGTTTTGCAGGATCTTGATATTGACGATTTCAAGTCTAAACCTCCTGATTGCACTTGTGCTAGTTCCCAATTCACATATAATCCTGCTGGCCACGTT